>OZ059853.1:2716710-5116710 GCA_964057195.1 Orthosia cruda | reverse complement strand
TTTTATTAAAAACTGCATGGCTGTGTATGTTCTTTTGTCGCTTTATTATCCTAGTCCGTAATAAACTCGACTGTCGCCATAATGTATACCGAACTTTCTAAGAAATTCGTTCTTTTGTTTATAGATTGGGATTGCTTGCATGTGTAGACTGTTGTTGACCATGATTAATTACAAAAACAAGGTGCTGACAGGTACTAGGGCAGGGATGGCGAACCTAGGGCACAGGGAACCTAGGAACAAAATATTTTAGGCACGCTTAAATGAGGTTATTTAGAATCTAGGTAATTTGCAACAACAGAAATGACACCAACTCCTACTTTTATTTAAATACAACATAAAACTGTAAATACATATTAGGATTGCTGTAAGAATTTCTGGGTGCAAATAAAGAATTGATTAATTCATAGCATTTAGAGTTTTTTTTTTTAAGTTTTTGGTGGCACTTCATTGTCAATTCACAAAAAATATATAATTGAAATGGCATGTTTTCTAATAAAGGTTCGCCATCCCTATACTAGGGAAACAGTCACCTGCTGCGATGCTATTGATTGATGAGTATAAGTCGGCGTTACTATAGCGTGCGAGTCCTGCAAGCAGGAATAGTCCTTACGGTGATCAGATAAAGATTTGGCTGATAGTACATAACTACTAACACTAGTCTGAAATAAACTTTATTTTTATAATTCAGATTTTTCTTCTCTCCATTTAATGACAACTCTATTATGCCCTTATATACACAGTCCATTCAGTGTCGTTATATAGAGTTTACATTGTATATATATATTTTTTTTAATAATATTGTTGTCATGTTATAACTGTGCACGTTAATTGAATGAAATTAATAAATATTGTTCAAAGATTTTTTACGAAAAAACTTAATATTAGTATCTGGTATTACTGGCTATGTGGGGGACTAGCAGAACAAAACTCCTTTTGGTGGAAGAACAGCCTAACTTGACAACTCAGGACAGATTGTCTTGGCACCATAAAATTAGGAGAGCTGACCCCACCGAAAGTGAGTTAGTTCTAGAAAGAAGAAGGAAGGGTGGGGTATTTCTAATATAATATATGAACTTATAGCTTTTAGTAATTTTAAACAATTTTTTTTATATTTTTCAGAACTCAAGTGCTGTGAATCCCACCAAAAATGTTAAGCAATAGTTTTAAAATGTATAAAGTAACACAAATAAGTACCCTTCTACAAAAAACAATTGCCCTCAATGCAAAACGAAAATTATGCTGCCCGCCAAAAGCATACTCTTGTCTATGCGGCCAAATATATTTAAAAATACAAGCAAATAACCATAGATACGAAATCTCACGGATCTACTCAACACAGAGCGATCAGCACAGACAAAAGGTTGTCATAGAAACGCAAACACCTAAGATTGTCTATGATAAGTTAAGTGGGAAAGTGTTGCCTGATCGAGATGAAATTGAAGCTAAAGCAGGGTTTTGGAAGGAGAAGATCACTCCATATATCAAGTTGTCGAGATGGGACAGACCTATTGGTATGTATGATTTGATTTTTAGGCTTCCATACCCAAATGGCAAAAACGGGACCCAGGCTGTCACCATGCTGAATCTCATGAACCGTTATAGCTAGGCAGTTGGAATTTTCACAAATGATGTATTTCTGTTGCCGCTATAAAAACAAATACTAAAAACAGAATAAAATAAGTATTTAAGTGGGGCTCCAATACAACAAACGTGATTTTTTTGCCGTTTTTTGCGATAATGGTACGGAACCCTTCGTGCGCGAGTCCGACTCGCAATTGGTATATATATTTTGGGCTCTATTAGTAAGTAAATATTTATATTTAATTTAATGGATGCTAAGCTTCAGTGGGGCCCACATATAGATAAATTGTCAAAGAAGCTAAGCTCCGCAGCATATGCTGTTAGAAAAATTCGTAATTTAACTGACATAGAGACAGCCCGTTTAGTATACTTTAGCTATTTTCATAGTGTAATGTCGTACGGTATTCTGTTGTGGGGAAATGCCGCCGACATCCAGACTATCTTTGTTTTGCAGAAAAGAGCTGTTCGATCAATTTATAAATTAAGCCCGAGACACTCTCTCAGAGAGAAATTTAAGGAGATTAATGTAATGACTGTGCCTTCTCAGTATATTTATGAAAATCTTTTATATGCCCATAAAAATATAAAATTGTTTAAAAAATACAGTGATATCCATAACATAAATACTAGGAACAAACACAAATTTGTAGTACCTACAACAAGGCTCAAGAAAATAGGTGGCTCGTTTAGATGTCAATGTGTACGCTTTTATAATAAGCTTCCAAGCCACGTACAAGATCTAAGTCTTAATAAATTCAAGTCTTTCATTAAACGTAAGTTGTGCCAGAAAGCGTTTTATACAACAAAAGATTACATTGAGGACAAAAAGGCTTGGGATTGAGCTGCTCCAATAAATTTTGTTTTTTTATTATATTTTGCACTATGCATTTTTTTATTATAAAAATTATAATTTTTTTTTTTTTGGTTTTCTTGCAATGACAAGAATATTTACTTTTTAAAGTATTATATTATTTTATTTTAATTATTGTGAATGTGAAGACTATGTGGATATTTTTTTTTTTTTTTTTGGCAGGTGTGGAAAATCCTCCTAGGACGCCCCAAACTGCCTCGCCCAGAACAAGCCAGCCTGGGCAGTGTCGGACTCACTTAGGGTGCCTACCGACTAAAAACCACACCTGCCTCCAAATTTATTGCCGATGTCAATTCAGCATTTAAGTCTTTACGTTATGAATCTATGGTTAGGCCCATTTTGCATGAAAGACCTAACTCGGTTCTCAACTTTCCGAGCCAGGTCTCTTGTGCATATGACACACATAGGTAGGGTAGGATAGGTAGGGTTAGGTAGGGTAGATGCATGTTTGGTGTTTTTATGGCAAAACAAAGTCTGCCGGGCCAGCTAGTACTAATACCTTACATAGTATAGAACAAAGTCGCTGCCCGCTGTCTGTCCCTATGTATTCTTAGATCTTTAAAACTACGCAACTGATTTTGATGCGTTTTTTTAATAGATAGTGATTCAAGAGGAAGGATTATAAGTATAATACATGCGGGCGAAGCCGCTGGCAGAAGCTAGTATATAATATTATGAAGAGGAAAGATTATTTTTTTGTTTGTACCGAATAGGCTCCAAAACTACTGGACCGATTTTAAATATTCTTTCACCTATGGAAAGCTATATTATGCCGGAGTAACATTCATAAAAATAGATTAGTAAATGTATAATTCAACCTCCAATCGAAGATGGCATCAAACATGGCGTTTTTATCGCCGTGAAGATGGCGACTCAGATTTGGACCTCAACTCATAAAACCATAATCTCCCACAGGAATCTACCTCCTATACTGGCCCTGCGCCTGGTCGATAGCCATCGCGTCAATAGCAGGCACTGTCCCCCTCCAGTCCTCACTGCAGACAGCTGGCCTGTTCCTCGTCGGAGCTGGTCTGATGAGGGGAGCGGGTTGCACCATCAACGATATGTGGGACCGGGATGTTGACGCTAAGGTAATAAGAATTCGCGCAAACTACATCTACCCCCAACACAGAAACAGCCCCCAACCCGGCCACCTCCGGGAATAAAAACCTAGAAACAGCGGTAAATAAAAAAAGTTAATTAGGAAAATCAAAAAACCCGACTGCTTAAAAACGAACTAAAAAGACGTAAACAAGAGGAAAATCATGCTGCGCATGCATTATTCCGTCTGACTGAAATTAGTAAAGTACGCCAGAGAAATTCCTAGGTAGAAGAATGGGTAAGAAATCCTATGGAGACCTTTAAGCGGCTAGCTACCACACATTGCGATCGGTTCCCGGTCAATTAAATTTTTGATTCGTGTTTCTCTTCAATAAAGCATCCAATTTTTTTTTAAATTGATGTTCTTGTCACTTTTTTTAATGCAACCTTATTCTTTCCAGGTAGAACGAACAAAATCCCGTCCCCTAGTAACTGGCGCAGTCTCCGAGATGCAAGCGGTAGTGTTCCTAGCCGCTCAGTTGAGCTTAGCTCTAGCGGTGCTCTTACAGCTCAACTGTTATAGTATCGTACTAGGAGCTAGCAGTATGCGTGAGTATTACAGCTTTAAAGTTTATATTTAGATAGTATATAGCGCAATCTCAAAGACGCAAGCGGTGGTGTTCCTAGCCGCCCAGTTGAGTTTAGCTCTAGCGGTGCTCTGTATCGTGCTAGGAGCTAGCAGTATGCGCGAGTATTATAGCTTCAAAGTTTATATATAGATAGTATATAGCGTAATCTCAAAGACGCAAGCGGTGGTGTTCCTCTTCCTAGCCGCCCAGTTGAGCTTAGCTCTAGCGGTGCTCCTACAGCTCAACTTTTATAGTATCGTTCTAGGAGCTAGCAGTATGCGCGAGTATTACAGCTGTACAGTTTTTATATAGATAGAAAATAGCGCAGTGTCAGAGACGCAAGCGGTGGTGTCCCTAGCCGCACAGTTGAGCTTAGCTCTAGCGGTGCACTTACAGCTCAACTGTTAAAGTATCGTGCTAGGAGCTAGCAGTATGCGTGAGTATTACAGCTGTACAGTTTATATATAGATAGAATATAGCGCAGTGTCAGAGACGCAAGCGGTGGTGTCCCTAGCCGCACAGTTGAGCTTAGCTCTAGCGGTGCACTTACAGCTCAACTGTTAAAGTATCGTGCTAGGAGCTAGCAGTATGCGTGAGTATTACAGCTGTACAGTTTATATATAGATAGAATATAGCGCAGTGTCAGAGACGCAAGCGGTGGTGTCCCTAGCCGCACAGTTGAGCTTAGCTCTAGCGGTGCACTTACAGCTCAACTGTTAAAGTATCGTGCTAGGAGCTAGCAGTATGCGCGAGTATTACAGCTGTACAGTTTTTATATAGATAGAAAATAGCGCAGTGTCAGAGACGCAAGCGGTGGTGTCCCTAGCCGCACAGTTGAGCTTAGCTCTAGCGGTGCACTTACAGCTCAACTGTTAAAGTATCGTGCTAGGAGCTAGCAGTATGCGTGAGTATTACAGCTGTACAGTTTATATATAGATAGAATATAGCGCAGTGTCAGAGACGCAAGCGGTGGTGTCCCTAGCCGCACAGTTGAGCTTAGCTCTAGCGGTGCACTTACAGCTCAACTGTTAAAGTATCGTGCTAGGAGCTAGCAGTATGCGTGAGTATTACAGCTGTACAGTTTATATATAGATAGAATATAGCGCAGTGTCAGAGACGCAAGCGGTGGTGTCCCTAGCCGCACAGTTGAGCTTAGCTCTAGCGGTGCACTTACAGCTCAACTGTTAAAGTATCGTGCTAGGAGCTAGCAGTATGCGCGAGTATTACAGCTGTACAGTTTTTATATAGATAGAAAATAGCGCAGTGTCAGAGACGCAAGCGGTGGTGTCCCTAGCCGCACAGTTGAGCTTAGCTCTAGC
Source organism: Orthosia cruda (assembly GCA_964057195.1). Classification (NCBI taxonomy): domain Eukaryota; kingdom Metazoa; phylum Arthropoda; class Insecta; order Lepidoptera; family Noctuidae; genus Orthosia; species Orthosia cruda. The sequence continues at coordinate 5,111,269 of OZ059853.1, read as the reverse complement.
GGTGCACTTACAGCTCAACTGTTAAAGTATCGTGCTAGGAGCTAGCAGTATGCGTGAGTATTACAGCTGTACAGTTTATATATAGATAGAATATAGCGCAGTGTCAGAGACGCAAGCGGTGGTGTCCCTAGCCGCACAGTTGAGCTTAGCTCTAGCGGTGCACTTACAGCTCAACTGTTAAAGTATCGTGCTAGGAGCTAGCAGTATGCGTGAGTATTACAGCTGTACAGTTTATATATAGATAGAATATAGCGCAGTGTCAGAGACGCAAGCGGTGGTGTCCCTAGCCGCACAGTTGAGCTTAGCTCTAGCGGTGCACTTACAGCTCAACTGTTAAAGTATCGTGCTAGGAGCTAGCAGTATGCGCGAGTATTACAGCTGTACAGTTTTTATATAGATAGAAAATAGCGCAGTGTCAGAGACGCAAGCGGTGGTGTCCCTAGCCGCACAGTTGAGCTTAGCTCTAGCGGTGCACTTACAGCTCAACTGTTAAAGTATCGTGCTAGGAGCTAGCAGTATGCGTGAGTATTACAGCTGTACAGTTTATATATAGATAGAATATAGCGCAGTGTCAGAGACGCAAGCGGTGGTGTCCCTAGCCGCACAGTTGAGCTTAGCTCTAGCGGTGCACTTACAGCTCAACTGTTAAAGTATCGTGCTAGGAGCTAGCAGTATGCGTGAGTATTACAGCTGTACAGTTTATATATAGATAGAATATAGCGCAGTGTCAGAGACGCAAGCGGTGGTGTCCCTAGCCGCACAGTTGAGCTTAGCTCTAGCGGTGCACTTACAGCTCAACTGTTAAAGTATCGTGCTAGGAGCTAGCAGTATGCGCGAGTATTACAGCTGTACAGTTTTTATATAGATAGAAAATAGCGCAGTGTCAGAGACGCAAGCGGTGGTGTCCCTAGCCGCACAGTTGAGCTTAGCTCTAGCGGTGCACTTACAGCTCAACTGTTAAAGTATCGTGCTAGGAGCTAGCAGTATGCGTGAGTATTACAGCTGTACAGTTTATATATAGATAGAATATAGCGCAGTGTCAGAGACGCAAGCGGTGGTGTCCCTAGCCGCACAGTTGAGCTTAGCTCTAGCGGTGCACTTACAGCTCAACTGTTAAAGTATCGTGCTAGGAGCTAGCAGTATGCGTGAGTATTACAGCTGTACAGTTTATATATAGATAGAATATAGCGCAGTGTCAGAGACGCAAGCGGTGGTGTCCCTAGCCGCACAGTTGAGCTTAGCTCTAGCGGTGCACTTACAGCTCAACTGTTAAAGTATCGTGCTAGGAGCTAGCAGTATGCGTGAGTATTACAGCTGTACAGTTTATATATAGATAGAATATAGCGCAGTGTCAGAGACGCAAGCGGTGGTGTCCCTAGCCGCACAGTTGAGCTTAGCTCTAGCGGTGCACTTACAGCTCAACTGTTAAAGTATCGTGCTAGGAGCTAGCAGTATGCGTGAGTATATTAAAATTTAATTAGAAGTTTTTTTTAATTCTGTCGTGGTCGCTCGCAATGGGCTTCATCAAAAAGCTTACAGTCACCCAAAGGGCAATGGAGAAGGCTATGCTCGGAGTTTCCTTGCGTGATCGAATCAGATATGTAGAGATCCGCAAGGGAACTAGGGTTACCGACATAGCCCGAAGAATTGCCAAACTTAAGTGGCAGTGGGCAAGGCACATCGCTCGCGAACGGATGGTCGATGGGCGATCAGTTCTGGAGTGGCGACCGTGAACCTGAAGATGTTGCGTTGGAAGGCCTCCCACCAGGTGGACCGATGACCTGGTCAAGGTTGCTGGGATCCGCTGGATGCGACACGCACGGGACCGGTCAATATGGCGACGCTTGGGGCAGACCTATTTATTATATTCTTTATTGTACACCACACAAATATATATACAGGACAAAAAAACATAAAAGCAAGTGTACAATGGGCGGTCTTATCGCACAGGGCAATCTCTTACAGACCTATGTCCAGCAGTGGAAGTCTTTCGGCTGATATGATGATGATGATTTTTTTAGATGGCAGATATAAGCCGTTGGTAGATCTTTGAAAGTCGATTCGGGTTGTCAGACTTATCTATAAATAATAATAATAAAAATGTTTATTTGCACCTTCAAAAATTAACATAAAGGGACAGGTTTACATAAAGAAGGCCGAAAGGTAGTTACCAATATTTAACATGTTAGAGTCTCAACTAATACCTAAGCTAAGATAACTTAATATCTTGTAATATAGGTATCAGCATCCACCCTCACTTGTATTCACATAATATTAGTTGTACATTAGAGCCAGAAAGATTATTACAGTTTTAAGATTAATAATTTAAATTCTTTTAAACAATTTAACAAGATAAAGGACTATTCTAAGTACAATAATAACCAGGTAAATAAAAATGTTTCTTTCTCATTATACCCAAAAACAATTCAAAATACAATCTGAATGCTTATAAATTTACAATGCAAGAGGGGAAAAAAAAAAGCAAGTTTGAGGTAAGTAATTAACACTAATAAGTAAATTATTTGATAACAGGAAAAGGATTTAAGAATGATTGTGATTATGTGTTGTGGGGGTGTGGGTGTGTTTTAGTATGTGTGTCATGTGAGTGTGCGTGCAAGTGGATGTGAGTGTGGGGGTGATAGTGAAGATGTGTGTGGAGTGTGTATGTGTGTAAGGGTGTGACTATGTAAGTGATGTGTCTATGTGTGAGTTTGGCGTTTACAATACATACATAAACACTTGCAACTTACGAAGTATTTATGCAGGGACATGAAACAATTTTTCAGTTTCGTCATATGTGAGTGATAGGAGCCAGCTGATCACTTTTTGTTTACACTCTCTCTTTGTCAAGGAGAAAATTTCATTTTGTTTGTTAGCCATGTTATACAGTCTTGGGCCCAGGAACAGGTTAAATCTTTGAGCAAAAGATGTTCTACAAGGAACAGATTTAAATAATTCTAACCGCCTTCTACCCGTATTTTCTTTTTCAGTCATGGTAACACAGGCATGTTGTCTCATAATTAATAATAGTACAAAAAGTTTACGTACCGTAAGTACATTACCAACCCTGTACAGCTCTGTGGTGGAAAAATACATGGGCTTAAAGTAACTAACCTTAAGCAAGGCTCTTTGAGCACGTTCAATAATTAAATTATGCGTTTTGGCTGCGCCGCCCCAGATAGTGATGCAATAAGTTATTACTGCTTGGCACAATGAATAGTAGATCACTTTCATTAAGTTGGTATTAGCTGAGTATCTGATTTTTTTTAATACATAGATAAGTTTTCTAATTCTGTTTGCAAGATTAATAATATGATTTTTGAAGTTCAATTTTTTGTCAAATATAAGACCTAAGTATTTTATAGATTCAACGGAAAACAACGACGGACAGGAGCAATTTACAGTATCAGTATTACAAGTGTGAGCGATTAAGTGATGAGTCAGTTGACGCGATTTATCGGGGTTGCGAATTGAGAAAGGTATGAATTTAGTTTTATCTGTATTTAGTGAGAGATGATTTATGGCAAGCCATTTAGTGACCATATTGAAACCGAATTGTGCCTTTTGGTAAACTTCATCCCAAGTGTCGCCATGGAAGGTTAGGGTCGTATCATCGGCATAGGAAATAATTTTACAGTTTTTGATATTAAGTTGTGTAAGCTCATTAATGTACACTATGAATAATGTTGGGCCCAGAATACTACCCTGTGGCACTCCATGGGTAACAGGTAGATCATCACTTGTATAATTTGAAATTCTCACCCTTTGTGTTCTTCCGGATAAATAATCTTGAAGCAAATTCAGTTGTTTTCCCCGAATACCAAGTTGATGTAACTTGTTAACCAGGGTGGAAATAGAAACGGTGTCAAAAGCTTTCGCCAAATCAAGAAAAATAGTGAGACATTTCTTTTTGTTATCTATTGTTTTAACAATGTGATCAGTAAAATTATTTAAAGCATCTTCTGTAGACTTTCCGGATCGGAAACCAAATTGATTATTTGAAAGAAGATTATACTTTTCTAGGTATTTTATTAATCTTGTATTAATTATCCTTTCTAAAATTTTTGACAGAGATGTCAGAATAGAAATAGGTCGATAGTTAGTGACACAGCTTCCATCACCACCCTTGAAAATGGGTCGTACTATAGACCGTTTAAGTGAGTCGGGAAATGTTCCCAGCTTTAGGCACATGTTAAAGATATACGTAAGTGGGGGCACTATTTTGTTTTTTATCAGTTTAAGTACAACAGAAGAGATTCCATCATCACCTGCAGTACAGTTAGACTTAAGCCCACTGATTAGTTTTTCTATTTCGGTTTCATCAGTGTCAAGAAGAACAAATGAATTGCTAGATAAGGAAGACGTATTGCATTGCGAGACATTAGAAGTGGCATTGTGAAAAGATCCAGTTGGAGGAGTGATTTTGTTGGCTAAGTTTTCCCCTACAGTAGCAAAGAATTTATTTGTGGCATTGACAGATTCCTGCGGTGTTGGCTCCATTGATAGCAGATCTAATGAGTTATCTTTTTTTACATTTCTATTTGTTATATTATTAATAGCATTCCATATATTTTTACTATTTTTTATATTCGACTTATCTATGTATCGTGATAGGTAATTGTTCGATGTAAAATACTGTTCGAGGAGAATGGAAGCTGATCCTAATACAATTGGGGGAGGCTAGGTACATGATGACCCAATTACTAAGACTCCACTGTCACCAGGCTGTATCTCATGAACCGTGATAGCTAGACAGTTGAAATTTTCACAGAACATGTATTTCTGTTGCCGCTATAACAAACTTTATTTTTTGCCGTTTTGCGTTAATGGCACGGAACCCTTCCTGCGCGATTCCGACTCGCACTTGGCCGGTTTTTTGTTTGCTACTCTTTATGAAATGTATACTTTTTCGTGTAATAAATAAGTATAATAACTTCAATTTTTCCTTTTACAGTCCTGGTAGTTACCTACCCTCTAGCGAAACGATTTACAAACTACCCTCAAATCTTCCTCGGCGCCACGTTCAACTGGGGCGCCCTGTTAGGCTACAGCGCGATACAGGGGACCATAGACTGGGCGGTCTGTGCGCCGCTCTACATCGGTGCGCTGGCGTGGACCGTTGTCTATGATACTATTTATGCTCATCAGGTGAGTTTGAGACACTTTGCTCATCAAACGAATTTCAGTCATTATGAGGCGAGATTAATTTATAGTTGCATACAATAATCCGGCTCAACAATAATACTGCATTATGATGAGCGATGACCGTTTTGAGTGGATGACGCCGAACCAATGAAATCTTAGGGGTACTGCCCCTGTCCCTCCCCCTCTCCCCGGTGGGTGCCCGCTTTGTCGAGGCGGAGGGGTCAGTAGCCGTGGCTTGGTCATCCACAGGCCACGGTAAAGCGAAGAGGAACACGAGAAGGGGCCGCTCGTCAGGGCTTTTGCCGATTAAGTCGATGACGTAGCGGCCAAAAAGTAGGTAGCTGTGCCACTTGGGCGACATTGCAACTGATGCGGGCCGTGATGTCGTATGGGGCCACCCACACGCGGCTGAGGGTTGGAGGCCGCGGCGCGAGAGGAGTGCTAGTATTGCGGTGCGCCGCTCTCCCTACCGTCCGTGGCCTAGATAGGGTCGCCACCGTCTGATGGCGGACGTGGTGGGGCCGCAGGGGAGGAGGAGTGTCGGTATAGCGTTGGCTGCTCTCCCTGTCTCCTGCGGCCGAAAAATGGTAGTCGACGGGGCCGCTGACCTGACCCGTCACAGGGAGACCAAGGATGGCCATACACGGGGTTGTCTGGCGCCCATGTGCTGGCTTGGTGCCCAGGGTGATCGCGGCGTACGTGTTCTGGTGTGCCGGTGATGGCGGGTACTCCCCGAGAAGGGTCCGGTGACGGACAGCCGCGACGGGTTCGCGGTGAGTGCTAACGCTTACCCGTGTTCCCGCCATAAGTGGCACAGGAGGACACCGTGGAGTTTTAGTAGGTTGGAGTCCCACATAACTGCGATATCTCACCGTGGTAGTGCAGTATGCATTAGCATGAGCATTTCTCAAAGCTAAAAAAAATATTAGGAAATGCCCGAGTCGCGAATAAATTTGAAAGAGAGTTACCGCGGCCCTAGCTACAAAGCCTGGCACAAGCAACTGAAGGAACAGGGTTGGGTTATAGTCAGTAAAAGTCTGACACACCAGCTCCACCCAGAGCGGGAGAAGTCATTGGAAAGGGGTACTTACCGGGACGTGCTCTTGAAAAAGCTTTGAATTCTTCAGTCTATCACAAGACACTACTTGATTAGTCCTCTCATTATAAACTTAACTTTTTCCCCCCCCACAGGACAAAGAAGACGACATGAAGGTCGGCATCAAATCCACCGCCCTCACATTCGGCGCCCACACCCGGCCCGCGTTAGCCGCATGCTTGGGACTTAGCTCCGCGTGCTACGCGCTGGCAGGCCACGCCGCGGGGCTCACACTACCTTTCCAGCTCGCCGTTCTAGGCTACACTGCTCATGCTGCGCAGCAGGTGAGAAACTGCTGAGTCTAGGCTCCTGAGTGCGATTCCCATCATCTTCATTTTTAGGCTGAAAGACGTGCTTATCCCAGGCGTCGCCACACTGATCGGTCCTGTGCGTCTTGCATCCATCGGACTCCTGAAGCCTCAACAACTCAACTGCTCATGTCTAGTAGGAAGATGTAACATTCGACTGGCTCCCCCTCTCACTCACTAGCGTGGTGGGGGGAGGCTAAGCTACGCGTGCTATGCCCTGGCTGACTAAGACGTGGTCGCTTACAATGGGCCTCATCAGAAAGCTTACAGTCACTCAAAGGGCAATGGAGAGGGCTATGCTCGGAGTTTCCTTGCGTGATCGAATCAGAAATGTAGAGATCCGCAAGAGAACCAGGGTTACCGACATAGCCCGAAGAATTGCGAAACTTAAGTGGCAGTGGGCAGGGCACATTGCTCGCAGAACGGATGGCCGATGGAGTAGAAAGGTTCTGGAGTGACGACCGTGAATCGAAAGACTGCGTTGGAAGGCCTCCCACCAGGTGGACCGATGACCTGGTGAAGGTTGCAGGGATCCGCTGGTTGCGAGACGCACGGGGCCGATCAAAGTGGCGACGCTTGGGGGAGGCCTATGTCCAGCAGTGGACGTCCTTCGGCTGATATGATGATGATGAATGGCAGCACTGATACTACAACATTTTATGAAGCCACTCTGAATAAACCTTTATTTTTAGGTTTTATTTCTCGGCGAATGCTGTGACATTTGTGTGTTGTGGTTTCTGTGACATAGGTGACACTTCTAGGCAATATTTTTAGGTAACATTTCTGGGGTATATCCTTAGGTTATATTGCGGATACCTTGTTGATATTACGTAATTTATAACGGATCGCAATTTATATTAAATTAAACAAAACTTTCACCGAGAGGGCGCCGGGATAGCAAACTTGTTCACCAGTGCGAGAGAGAGACGAAGCTTTGTACTTTTGTCCCTTTTTCGCAACGGAATTATATTCTATTTCTAATTATGTTATTCCCTTGTGACCCTTTTTGAAAATATTTTAACTGCTCTTTTTCTATTACAGATATACACACTAGATACAGAGAATCCTGAAGACTGCGCGACAAAATTCAAGTCAAACTCACAAGTCGGTGCTATCATTCTTATGGGTATCCTCGCAGGAGGATACAAGCAGTACTTAGATAACAGAGCTGATAACGTCAACCACGAGGATACGACCAAAGGTTGTTTATTCAGCTAAGTAACTCTAGTGGTACTTTTTAGTACCAAGTGAGTTTTTTAACCAAATTATGTAGAGAATCGTGAGGATTGTATGTAGATATGTTTGGTTAGTTAATTGGAGCTGTGGCTTGATGTGGTACTTTTTAGTACGAGGTGAGTTTTTAAACGAAATTGTGTGGAGAATCGTGAGGATAGTATGTTTTTGAGCTGTGGCTATATTTTAAAATATCAAGTGAGGTTTTGATCGAAATTATGTTGAAACGCGAGGATCGTATGTAGGGACGCTTAGTTAATTTGAGAAGTGGCTTAGAGTGGTACTTTTAGTGTCATAACCTAAGCTGATTTTAAAAGTGACTTCAAGAAGTGGGTCTGTCTCTGTACTTTTGAAACCAAAAGTTACCTAGTACAAAATAATATAGAAAATCAAATAAAGAGTACTCTTAACTGGTTCTAGTAACAGGTTTTAAGTATTTAATAAAAAAAAAAAAAAACATGAAGTCGAACATAGAACCTCCTCCATTTTTGAAGTCGGTTAGAAATACGCGCTTGGACGTGGAGTTGCGGACACCAGCCCGTTTCAACTAAACTAACTAACTAGGTATTTAAACAAACTGAATCACAATGCTAGTTTAATTTAGTCAAACCATGGCACTGTACATTAATGAATGTCAGCCTCCGAGTGGTACTTTTTAGAACCGACCGCCATTATAACACTGAAATGCCTCATAATGTTAATGATATTATTGTGTAAATACTGTTACCAGTATCTAGCCACTTATTAGCATTTATTTAATGACAGGATCTTTCGCTAACTACGAATATGTTTGCATGCAGTACGCAGCCACGAATCGAGTTTTAGAAGGAAAGAAGTTTGTAGAGCGTTGTCTCTGTCACTCGTACTTGTATGCAGACCTGGGCAAAATACATGCTTTTCTTTAATTAAAATACAAATTACAAAATACTACCTCGTATGTATTCAAAATACGAAATACAAAATATTTATAAGTCTTGTATCTGAAATATAAAATACAACTATTTTTATTTAAAATACAAACTACAAAATACAGTCAATCAATAGTAGTCATACAAATCAATCGACATTCGTACTAATAAAATTAATTCATACACAGAATTTTCGTGAAAATAACCTTTTGAAATGAAAATGACAATTGACAAGATACTTGTCAATTTGACGTACGCGGTCGTTATTTTGCTTAAGAAAGCTATCAAGCCCTATTTTCTGCAGAACGCACCCATTATTAAGATAGCTAAATGTATTTATGTACAAATGTATTTTGAAGCCATAGGTATTTTAAATACTAACTACAAAATACCTCATATATGACATACAAATTACATTTTTAAGAAGTAATTGAATTAAAAATACGTATTTGTATTTTGTAGAGCAGTGGTGGCCCAGTGGTTACGGTCCCGACTTCCGAGTTGTAGGTCGTGGGTTCGAACCCGAGCAGGCGCTTTACTTTGTGTAATTTATTTCATCACCACTGCTCTCAAAACGGTGAAGGAAAACATCGTGAGGAAACCGGCATGTCCTAAATCAAAAATTCAAAGACATCTACCAATCCGCACTGGGCCCGCGTGGTGGATTATAGCCCACTCCCTCTATGAGAGGAGGCCTGTCCCAGCAGTGGGAACATTAAAGGGCTGACAATGTGATGTGATTTGTATTTCAATTACGTATTTTAATTTCAAGTAATTCAAACACTGCCCAACCCTTCTTGTTTAACACTCTTTCTAAAACTTGATGTTTCATTTTAATGGCCTACTGTATTTAATGAAAATGTCTTAAACAAAATGTTATTGAGAAAAGAGCTTTTTTTTTAGCAAAAGTAGGGTAAAAAGATAGTTACTTATAAATATAATAACTTATTTAATATAATTGTTGTGTGCTGTGACTAGTCTTAGATCTTAGATCGGGAATATAAGGCATTTTTCTGTTGTTCATCAACAAAAATATTTCTGTACATATTCTATAAAAAGTTCAACCTGTCATCTGTGTGCTGTCATAATTGTTGACATGTTCTCACAGCGGATCTTTGTGGCTCTGAAGATGGCTCTGCATCCATTGAGCAAGAAACAGTTTGTCATCGATACTGCATACAGTAAGCGAGATAGGACGATGCAACAAGCCTAAGCGAGTGAAAGAGGCAGTAATCTCACGGTCTCACGCCACAGGCTTAAATTCGCCTGTGGCGTATGCGAGTCGGCAGACTACGAATGCCGAAAGCAAATATCATTCCTATGAGTTCGAAGCACAATGCTAACTACTACTTCAACATTGAAACAAAAAATAGCAAGTGTGGTCTTGCAGCCAACAGATGTCTCTGTTGGCTGCAAGACCACAGTTGCTTTTTTCGGGTGAAGTTTAGCGGCTGTTAACATTATTTGCAGACTGATTTCTAGTGGTTATTGTGATATTAAATTGGTGTTGTTTTGTTTCAACTGTCTACGCAAATGGACAATATGTGGAAATCATTGACAGAAGTGATCTCGGGATAGTGGAGCGGAGAATTTTATTGTAGTATTGACTACCTCCACAAAGCTTACTGGGAAGTCTGACTCGATATAATTGGCTGCCAAATACTCCAAAAAACATTAGAATTATGTTACATCCGCATTCTAATGCATAATAAAGAATATTAAAACCCATTTATACGTGGCTAAAAGGTCCTAGCAACCAGGCCATAAAACATACATAAAAAAATAAAAAGAGACACAAAGATACACTGTGACTACGATACTCGATAGGCCTCGATATGTACTTTTTTCTTCTCCTTCATCTAAATTTAGCTCAGCAGTCAAGGTTTCGTTGGTGTACATCAGAATCATGTCCTGTGTATTATTTGTAAATAAATCAACTAGTTAATTATCATTTACCTCGCCTCATAACTGGTCTTGCAAATGCCATAGACAAATCCTAAGTGTAAAATAATGGCGTAAATATGATACTTTATTTATAAAACTCTCGATACTGTTATGCAATGGCTAAGCAATACTACCGCGTTTGAATTTTCCGCTAGGGGCGCTGGTGTAGACTGAGGTCTTCAAAATGTCAAATTTCATTTGTTTTTTGCTTTTAGCGCGAGTTTATTTTAATTAATGTTATAAATATTTTTCAAATATGCCACATTAAGATAGGTACGGGGTTTACCAACGTTTATAACGAAGTTTAATTTAGAAATGCATTTTAATCCAAACTTTGCTTCCGTGCGCTTTTTAACATCGTTTATGGACCTTAGTCAACAGTGGCGCCAACTGGTGAGCAATAAAACGTTAGCCCCTTTGCTTAGCACATTCTGAATTTAAATTTTCTATAGAGAATTTGAATATAGAATCTGCTATGAAATTACATATTCTTAACAAATAACGATTAGCACATTCTATAAAGAATTTGAATTTAGAATCTGCTAATTACATCTCAGAGATTTTTATAAATAAAAATGGAGTTTTAGAAAATGTTTGTAGAGCATTGTCTCTCTTACTCATAACTGTGTGACAGTCCCTTTCTAAAGCTCGAAGTGTCATGAATATTATCGCTCGAGTACTGCGAATCATATTTTAGTAGGTATACTTAAAATTGTTAAACAAAATGGTGCATTCTGTAAATATTTATTTGGATAGAACATTGCAATCATACAAAACAAAACTTATTTTATTGTTTTAGTAAAATAAAATTTATTTTTTGTTTATCTAGTTTTCTAGAAAAATAATTATTGCAAGTTTTAGATTGATACAATGTTAAATTAATTTAGTCAGAAAAGAAGCATTACGGTTGTAAAAAAGACGTATTTTTTTAAAGAATATTTAGGTTACAACAGCGCAAAGGTTAAGCATCAATCTGGTGATCGTAAGTTCGTATCAACTATAAGTGTTTTAAAAAAGTAAAACTAGCAAAGCAATTTGAACACACATTCTTTCGATTACCAGTACGTGCATTAACCATTGAACTATTGGCGCTTTCAAAGCACGTCAATTGTATATTTGAAGGTAGTCATAAAAAAACTACTAAAACCTGAGGGTAGTTTTAAAACAATGTCAAAGCATTTAGAAGTACGTCGCTAAGCGAACAAAATTGTATCGATGTTTTGTTTTTGTATATAAATATATTATGTACAGTTTGTTTTTATGTTAATAAAATGATCTTGCCATTTATGAGAGTTTTCTTTCGTGGTGGTGGTTTTTTTTTATAGGCTCGCGCTTGGCAACTATCTCGCCTTATGGTAAGCGATGATATGGTCGACGATGTAGCACGCTTGCAGAAACATATTCCCTCTTTACTTGAAAGTCTCCCAGATTGCAGCTATCAGGAAATACCAGGGAATTACACTCCTTAGCTGTACGCATAATAAAAGTATTCCCTTAGAATATTCCTAAAACGTTTGTGCGTATGGGTGGGATGTCCACCATGTACCTACCGATGACGCATCGCGGTATGTCTTGTAGTCCGATGACGGAACGGGCTATGGAGAATTAGTTCATGCAATTCCATCACACACTCCCCGAAATGTAACCTTAAAAAACCGACAGGCTGGCAACTCGGCACCGATGTTCAAGGCTCTGGAGCCTATATCTCATTGCCGATGAGCCTCTTGGCCCTTATTTCGATCGACTCAAGTGCATCCAGCTTGTACTTGGCAGATCCGTCCCAGAGATGAGAGCAGTAGTCAGTACTCCATGCATGACCGAACTTGAGCTTGATACAAGTTGAGCAACTGTTCTGGAGTGGCGTGAAATACCAAATCCTCATGGATGTCCTCCACTCGGTGTGCGGAGACGTTTGTCAGACTTACTAAAACCACCCCGGTGTTCCCTCGCACACTTGCTTCGGGGGTTGCGGGTGCGTGTAACTTCCGCTACCCCAAAGAGTTCTTATTCTAACACATCTTCAGCCCTTCTTAGCGTGTCGTTGACCAACAGGCTGTATTTTTCTTAGTATAATACCTTGTCCGGTCCAGTATACGGCCACGGCAACACAGACCGCTTACGCAATCATAAGGTAAGCCCGTCACTTCTGCTCGCTTGCACAAGGATTATTGTACGAACTGAACGCCATTTTTTTATGACATATTTGTTATTTAAACTCGTGTTATAGTCCTCGCCATGTAACTTGGCAAGGTTTTGGCGTAGGGGGGTCAGTTCAAGCACTATGCGCGAAATGACCCCCTCTACGCCAAAACCACCATATAGAGCGAACGGAACGTGGACGCGACGCGATTGGTCAGTCGATCATTGTGTCAACTGAACAACCAATCGCGCGCTCGGAACCAGTGCTGCCAACTTAGCGCTTTCAGCGCCAGATCTAGCGCTTTTTTTGTTCAATAGCGCGTTTTGGCGCCAAGCGCTAAATCTAGCGCTTTTTGGAACTCTGCACTTTCTTTAAAAAATAGTAACTGCGCAAACTATCAAGTTCCCAAAGACGACGTGTTGAGGCATATTTTATCCACAGATAAATATAAATTGAAGTCCAACCTTATTTCGGCGGCAGAAACAATTGTAGTGGAATCAGACGATGATGAATTAATTTAATCCCTTTATTTTATTAACACGTTACTAATTTATTTTATTATTACTAAACAATTACATAATATAATGTAACTCTTTTATATAATATATTTTGATTAAATAAAAAAAATGCATTTATACATTTCTAGTCACAAATTATTGGGAGTTTGTTTGAATTTGGCTCCGAATTTCACCGATTTTATGACAGCGACCATTTAGCGCGTTCTAGCGCTTTTTTAAAGAGCTAACAGCGCGTTTTTGCTTAAACGAGTTGGCAGCACTGCTCGGAACGGTGCTAAACGTTCCCCGCGTTCCGTTTGGTAGGTAACCAAAGGGACCTAAAAAAACAACTTGTGCGCTTCTAACGACTCTTGCCAACTTACGTGCTGACAACTTTAGCAACTACACTACATGTGTATATACAGACTCCCAAGTCATGAAAGTGTTCTTGGGTGTTTCTTCAGGAATTTCTCAGTCTACAAACTACAAAGGTACTACAATAAGGCCTCGTTTCTAGAGACACGGGGCATCGCACGTCGCTTTGGGCAGTGCGGACCGCACTAAATTCAAACATGACAGCGTTTACGGAGAAGCGATAGCGTTTACGTAGGAATGACTCGAGGCGCGAGGTCCCCGCGACTTCGTAAACGGGGCCTCCTAAAGGATAATAATAAAACCACCAAAATACAGCACTTATACCAACTTAAATTTAATTTCAATAATATTACAAAAGGGGCCTAAAACAAGATCAATTTCATTTTTTATTTTTATTCTGTTGTGGGTTCCGTCCCTGGTTGTTCTGGTTGCCAGTTCGTGCGAGTGGCGCAGGTCGTCCGCGGTTACCGAAGGCACCTCCTCTATTGCCACCGCGACCTCCTTGCCTCATGTTCTGACCACCACCACGGCCCTTGGAGACTTCACTTCGGCTTCTGGATTTGACCTGGAAGATGAGATGTTATTTTGTTAAAAGGGTTTCAAGGGCCAGTTATTGAATTGAGTATTTGGAGCTTAGATGAAGAACCTAATTTGGAGTTAAGAATGTGCCAAACCCTATTTTAAAACCAAAGACAAGAGTTTGAATATACTCAACTTCAAAATCTTATTTCAGAAATTGGTAGTAAGAAGGTTTTTATTAATATTTAATTAAAAACACCATGCTGGCTTCTGGTTTACAACTATTTCAGGATCCAAGGAATTTCATTAACAATTGTAAGCAATGTTAAAGTTCATAAAATCCAATATAAGTATATTCTTAAGTACGGTAATCCCCAATCTTTTTGGTTGGTTTGAACATGCTGCAGTTTTTCAAATTAGTGCATAGCGTGCCATGCGCTGGTGTAAGAGATTTACTTCTATACAGCTAATTGAAGACAATGTCAGACAGGCCAAATAGGTTGGGGGCTTAGTAGTGTACCACACTTCTGTTTTATTTCATTCCACCCACAAAAAACAACAACAGTCTGCTGAGAAAAATCTTATATTGGAGGTGTGAGACTATTCAAACCATTTATGTTAATTGAAAACTACCCTATAGATATGAACTCAATCTATAGTTTACAAAGAACAGAAATTTGATAGGTTCAAAATAACATTGCAACATATTTCTCAAGTTATATTAGTCAGACAAGGAAGGAAATTAATTTATTTAAAGATTTGCACTTTAGGGCTTCTAGACCATGTTCAGTTCAATTAATATGAATGCTGTTTCCTGTCCGAAGTTAAAAAAAAACAACAAAATATAAAGAGGCTGAACCAACACATACCTGTGTCTCTTCCTTCACCATATCGATAACTTCGTCCGGAATACGTAAGTACTTGATAGTGCTGCCTCTAATATAACATTCAGGCATCCTCCAGAACTTGTCACCGTCTCTGGACGTGCAAATAACTTCTCTAAGATTGATATTCATCCAATTATCACAACTCACAAGATGACCGTTGTATGTTTCGCCATTTTTCAACTCAACCAGCATTGGATGGTTCTGAGCTGTACGGAGCAGTGATAAAGGTAACATTTTTGCTAAGTTTATTTAAATAATGTTTTTAGATAAATAAATAGCTTTCGCTTCTGTTTGTTTGACGCGATTTATAGGTTATGAAATTGTGTCTATTGGGCTGTTACTCGACTTGACTTTGACACTTGTGACACATCTCCCGCTGTCACACAGTCGTCACGTCGTCAGTCACTGAGTCAAGGTGGAAACATACTATTAAAGGATGCAATATACTATAAAGACACCACGCAACGCCACGCCCCGCAACGCCTTCTGACGCATTACAACACGCTGATCCAAACCAACTGCGTGTTACCGCGTGGGAATGCTTGTGATCACATGGCGTGTTGACTATGTGTTTCTGACTACCTACTATTACTAATTAAATGAGATTATTTAGTACTTCAATGCGTCAAGGCGAAAACACATTTGCGTGGCGTGTCACGCCAGAAGCCTAACGGTTTCAACCATACGGTTAGAGGCATATTTGAGTGTCGTGGCGCAGCGTGACGAGTTCTGGCGTGGCGCGGACTGCCCTCGACCGATTGCGACAGAGCGGTGGGTCTTAAACCAGCAATCTGGTAGAACCTTTTCATTATTTCTATATTTAATACTTCAATTAGTGCAATATGCAGTAATATCACCTTAAGTAGTAATATAGCCATTAATTTAGTAAAGTTACCATAAGAATTATTGTATTTTTTTAAACTGTAATAGTTAATACATGTGAAGCTACGGGCCATTAAATAGGGAAAAGACAAACAAGTTGTTTTATTTTCTTTGTTTAGCTCCCCACCGGCAGATTAAAAGTCTGACTCTTTCGATTAGTTCCTTCCGGCAACCTTTATTGTATTTGTACTGTGTGAACCTCCCTGGCGCCCGAATTTATTATCTTATTATTTAATTTTCATTTTGGGAAACACTTTCTTTTTTTTTATTCAAATGCAACAAATTATTTTATTACATTTGGCTATGGCTATGGCGCGACATTTGCGTGGCAGGCAAATGTGTTTCTACCCCACATGGCTAGTGGCGCGCCATTCAACGACTCGAACTCGTCTCGTAGCGGACGCTTGTATGCTGCATGTTGAAAATGACCGATGAGCTTATTGAACTTGTATGTCAACGTACAGTTTTGTATGACACAAAGTTTATTATGTATAAGGGTCATTTGATAAGTATCCTAATTGTACGCTTCGTTCCTTGCATTTATTGAAAAATCCGTCTTCTCGACTGTCAGCGACGAAACACCGTCTACAAGCTGATTAGGTAAAACAACAAAGTCTATGCAATACCTACTCATGCAAGTACCTTAAGTACATAAAAACGGTATATAAAGTGTTAGTTAAGTACATCTAATAAGATATCAACTAGTAAGTAAGATAATTAAAACAGATTTACAATCTGTTGTTTTGCAAATGACGAAGTACTTAGTAAGTGATAATTATTTCTTGTTAGATTAGAGGGTTGTATTTGTTTTGTTTTACGTCAAACTAGCATGTACAATGTGAATCCTAATTTGAATATTAAATGTTGATATAGATAGTTTTTTTAAAGAATTGATAAGAGATAACATTCATGTTAATAATTACGCGAGGAACTTGAAAACGTGATTTTTTGTTTGATGAGGTTAGTGTCAAATGAAAGGTCTTGGTCTAAAACCATTTTACCCGTTTGAATCATGTAAATCGGTCCTCACGTTTCCCAGATAATCGCATATCATTATAATCAAAATGTAAACAACAAACCAATTTTTTTATGTTTTTGATCTAGAAACTTTTCGAATCCTCATCAGCCGAATACAAAGTTAATATTATGTACGTCTGCACGTTGCAAAGGTTAGATGCATAGAGTATAGTAATAGATTGGTTAGATGTATACTAATTCAGAAAAAGCGCTACTAGAGCGCGCCACGACATGCCAGCTTAGTGTGCACACTCAGCGCCACGCCAGTATGCACCACGACACGCCACGCCACGCAAATGTGTTTCCGCCTTAAAGGCGTCGCGTGGCGTGGCCTCACATCGGGTTTTAATAGTATGTCTCCACCTTGACTGTACTGTCATTTAGCGCGTTCCGACTATCTATCACTGTCATTTGGTGTTTTTATACTGCATGCATGAGTGACATGTTATCTTTGTCTAGCAAACGAAAAAAGTCTTGAGAGAGAAGGAGAGAACCGCATACACCAGACTGGATGTGTACTACATACAGAACTTTCGCAAATTCGCACACTGCAATGTCAAGTCAATGAACTCAAATGAAAAAAAACAATGTCTTGTTGATTGAACGGCTTATTGTAGTTTTCTCTTGAAAATTCTGGATTTATTCCGTTTTATCTTTACTAAAGCTCGTTATATATAACGTTGGATTCATAAGTGGACTTTAGGTAAGTTTTTCGAATATATTTCATTAAAGTTCCTATAGAAATCAAGATTTAGGAAACCGCGTGTCGCAAATATATATGAAGTATATTTCTGCCATGGTGTACATAATTATCGCAATTACCACATTTTCTAGTTAAATTTGTCGTAACGTAATAGTGGAAAATTATATATTAATTATAAATTATATATTCATAGGTTTTGAGAGCAAAAGTGGTGAATTCACATTTATTTTTAGGTAAGTTGCATATCTTCCCGGCGTATAATACGTTGTTTACGATATCAATAGCAAAATTTGTTTAAGAAAAATTTCACTAGATGGCGTTTAAGCTTCGATTTGTTATTGAGTTTTGTGAAATACCTATTAAGATTTTCTAGAGACGATCATACAAAATGTATGTTCTGTTTAATTAACTCTCCTAAGCACAAAAGTAGAGAATATTGGGGTCTTAATTCACATTTAAAATATTATTTGAATGGATCATTTAAAATTGATTCCCATAGATGGCGGGGTTTTATATTTCCGAGGTACCTATCCCCTCGTTTTTTTTTTTTGGTACAATGAAACCGTGCAAATACTATAAAACAAATCGTCACTGTATGTAAAAGGGTTTGTGAATACTTTTTTTTTATAAAAATAATTCACTAACCGAGTAAACCCTTTTGCTTGTAAATCACATGATTATTGATCATTTTATTAACTTCTAAAGTTTACTATGGTCACAGATAATATAATACTAGTATATAGATGGCTCATCCCATACAAAGAAACCGTACCGACGTAACTTATGTTTTCTTCAGATTAAGCTGATAATTTTTCTAAGAACATCGATTGCGTTAAGTTCCGTTCCACGGGTATCCTCCAACTGCTCAACATGCTTTTCTTCTTGTTTACGTCTTTTTAGTTCGCTTCTTAAGCAGTCGGGTTTTTTGATTTTTAGAATTAACTTTTTTTATTTATAACTTTTTAGTAACCATATTTTTTTCGAATTAGGTGCATTTAAACATATAAATATTATATATTTTTGAAATCACCTCCTAAACCCCATTATTTTGATACCCCTCACGAAGGGGTAGTCAAAAAAAATTGTCCCACACAATATGGCGCCTATAATCCGCCATTTGACAATTTTAATGTAGACAGTGACACTCGCAAGAATAAGACGAATCGATTGACGAAAATCGGCCAACTCGTTTGGGTCTCTAGAACGCCACATAGGAACAAACATACATAGACTGATAAACACATTACCATCCTTCGGCAGTCGGGTAAAAAAGAGGCGCTTCATAGGTTTCGCACACAGGCGCTGCCAGGGGTCGGCACGGCCCTGCCTAATATTAAAAGATAAACCCAGTCTTTCTTGGTTAAAACTCGTTTTGAAGTTTATTTTTATTTTTGCCGTTTCTAGGGTGTACCTTT
This sequence comes from Orthosia cruda, assembly GCA_964057195.1. Taxonomy (NCBI): domain Eukaryota; kingdom Metazoa; phylum Arthropoda; class Insecta; order Lepidoptera; family Noctuidae; genus Orthosia; species Orthosia cruda. The sequence continues at coordinate 5,092,200 of OZ059853.1, read as the reverse complement.
TTTATGAATGTGAAACCTTGATTCTTCAAGGCATAAACTTGTTTAATTGAATAAATAAGATTAATGCCACTTTGAAAAATATTAAAATTTGATGAATGAGATCTGGATATTAAAAAAAAACCGACCAAGTGCGAGTCGGACTCGCGCACGAAAGGTTCCAAACCATTATCGCAAAAAGGCACAAAAAACACGAGCCTCTGCGAGCAGGAGCCCTCTTAAATATTTTTTTTTCTGTTTCTAGTATTTGTTGTTATAGTGGCAACAGAAATATATCATCTGTGAAAATTTCAACTGTCTAGCTATCAAGTTTCATGAGATACAGCCTGGTGACAGACAGACGGACAGTGGAGTCTTAGTAATAGGATCCCGTTTTTGCCCTTTGGGTATGGAACCCTAAAAACTACTACATAAAAGTAATTTTTTGCTTTCTACTACAAGTTACTTAATTATAAATAAAGATGTCAATGATAAGAACTAAAAAAATATTTTTCACAAAAAATCTATTATACCTTTTGTTTTGTAGTGCCGTTACTCTTAAATTAATACTCTAAATGTAGTCATATGACCCATATTATTGATGGTAATGTTCTTCAGAAAGGCCAGGTGGGCAGTACTGAAAGGAAAGGTTAGATGGTCCCTCTTTTCTACAATAGACTCCCATTTGGTTCATTGTGTTTGCAGGTCTCCTTTCTGTAAGAGGAAATGGGCCATAAACCATAATGCGGACCCAGTGTGGGTTGGTGAATATCACATGTCTTCGAATTGTTGGATCTATAATATGCCAGTTTCCTCACGATGTTTTCCTTCACAGTTTTGAAAGCAGTGGTGATCAAATCATTTACACAAAGTAAAGTTCCTACCTGGGTTCGAACCCATGACCTACAACTTGTAAGCCGTTACCACTGGGCGACCACTGCTCACCCCCTATTGCATAGGACTAACCTTTCAGACGAAACAAGGCTTTATTGTAAACCTCCTTTTTTTTGTGTCTTTATATGTTTTTCTCTCTTTGCAGTACTAATTCAAGATGCCGCAAGCTCGGCGCAAGACCCCGTTCAGCGGGAAAGCTAAAAAGCAGCAGCTGCAGGGAAAGAAGCAGAATAAAACGCTGTTGATGAGTAGTAAGTACTGATTAATTTCTTGATTTTAGAGAAGGATCATCTTCCTGCCCTTGAGCCATGTTCAACGGAGTCGACAGATTCGCAGGCCGTGGACTGCACAGCAATGTTTGGCTTGACAAAGACAGCGCTGCCGTACTTTGCATGGGGGATTTCGGCTGTAAGGATCATGCCAGGTATTTGTGGCCTGGGTAGTTCGTTATCGCGGTGAGTTTCTTGAACGCAAAGTATATCGCAACGCAAGTCCTGGCACAGATTCGCGAGAAGCTGGGCCTTGTTGCTTGAGAAACCTTCTATATTTATAGAGACTACATTCAGAGCTGGTTTGGTTATTGAGAAACCAGAGTTGGCGGCAGAAAATGGCGCTGATAAGTGCCTTTGTGATCGAGATTGAGTTTGAGTGATCGTGGTGAAAGGATTAATCAGCTAGTCACCCGGTAACGCAGGGTGCGTTACCGGGTGCTAGCTGTCCAAGGTGCGCCGGGCGTTTGGAATCGTAATACGATATATTTACTCCACTGCCACTCGGGGTAGCTCCTTTCATGCACCCCTGAGCCATGTTAAGTGGTACACTTACGTGCTGAAAAACGGAGTCCAACTATCCTATCGGATAGTTGGACGGTTGGTGACTAGCTGATTAATCCTTTCACCACGATCACTCAAACTCATCGACCACATAGCCACTAGACGCCTAATAACAGGCGAGCGATTTCTGTCAACACATATGACTAAAAAGATCATATACAGGTAATACTGATCACCACTCGACAATTTCGAATTAGTAGCGACCACTTCTGTGAGCCATAAACACTTCCGTGTCAGTCAATAAAAAATTGATGAAATAAATTTTATAATGGCCTCTTGTACAATACGTTGCTATGGAAACAACAGCCAGACATCGAGTTGCCGAAAAAATAACATAACATTAAATTGATAAGTTAATAGTTACATAAACATAATTAGATTTATTTTGTAATATTATTTATCGGAGTTCATATTATACTGGTCAAGTTTGTAGGTGAACACGCCCACCGCATGTTTGCGTCTCTTTCTTTTTAAAGTATTTTTTTCGCTATCTCTTGTTCTCTATAATTTCGTAAACAAAACTAGTGAAGCACCATATCCTATGACCAAATCTGTTATCGATATAACTAGAAACCTTACAAATACAGACATTAAATTGAATAGTTTATCAATTGTGAAACGATTTTTTGATTACGTTTTTTACTAATATTTAATATTACTATATTTAAGAACCAACAACCGAAAAAAAAGTATGTTTACCTTTAGAATTTTGTTATTTTTTTTTTAATTTTAGCATTTTATGTTATTACTGAAATGTTAAAACACCGTATAATTAATAATAAAAAAGGTAATATTACTTTAAAAAAAATACAAATACGATTTATAAAAATCGATACTTTCCTGGTTTTATTTAAACCTGTCCCATCCTTAATGATGCGTATGACCTTGGTAAGGGACCAATCAGAGCGCAGTACCCCGTCCCTCATACCTCAGCTAGTTGACAGAATTATTTTGATGTATTAGATCAAGCATTAGGCGTCTAGTGGCTATGTGGTCGATGATCCTATCCTATACTGTGCACCTCGCTGGTATGCGACCCCACTACCGCCTAATCACGTGGCTCCTTGCGTTCGTCTCCTATATAGCGAGAGTCGAACGTCAGCGTGACGTCACAGCGCCAGGTGCACTCGCTATTTTTGTGTCAATGTTGAAGTTGAAGATAGCATTGTATAACTGCCTCTTTCACTCGCTAACGTTTGTCGCATCGTCCTATCTCGCTTACTGTATGCTGTATACTCGATGACAAACTATTTCTTGCACAATGGTTCGCAGAGCCAACTTCAGAGACACAATGATCCGCTGTGACTACTATAACAACTTTCTTCTTTCTTCGCTTGCAGCTGGTGGAGAAACAACAGCATACGACGTGGTATCAGTGAACTACCAACCGGCCCGCGGCAAAGGCGGGGGCAGGGATACCAACAGATTCGCTCTCAAGTTCTACAGGGAGACTGAAGATGAACTTCAGATGAAAAAGGAACACGCTTTGTAAGTACTTTGGAGAGTAAAAACGCCGCTCCACTTCTTCATTTTTAACCCGACGAAAAAAACCGTGTATATGTATATGTCTGTGTCATCATAGCTCCTAAACGGATGAACCGATTTTGTTTTCTTTTGAAAGGTGACTTTATTGAGAGTGTTCTTAGCTTAGTTAGGTTTGATGAAAATCGGTTCAGTCGTTCTAAAGTTATGTGCGTTTTATTGTTCGAATCGGAGTGTTTTCTCATTATATCGTGTCATAATTACGTGTTCAATATATTGTCGATCGAAGCGTGTCTACTACTGGTACAGTGACGTTCCAAGAGACGAATTGTCGCTACGTAACTTAGTAGAAGTTCTTTATTTACAAAATTTTTAGCTTCTCGTGACGGGGACTTTAATATAGACACAGATAATATAATACTAGCATAATATAGATCACGACTGTTTACTGAATAAATATATTTTTTGTTTTATTTAATATTTATATTGTCCCACTGCTGGACAAAGGCCTCCTACGTAGCCTGCCAACATTCTTTGAATTTTGTCATCTCCGGCCAATTCGTCAAAAACGAGTCCAACTCGTCACGCCAGCGTTTTTAACGCCCTGCCTCGGTTACGAAGCCCGTCCTCAGGCACACAGTCAATAAATATAATAACAAAAACAATATATGAATTTGGTATTTAATATAATATTTATTAGGATATTGTTTTAGAAATTATTTATGTATTTTATTACTTAGGTACACAGATTACCTCCCAATAGATTCCGCATAGAAGGCAACTTACGCGCACCACACATCAGCCTATTTAGGCTGATATAACTCAGTGCACGGAATGATCTCTTTAGTGTCGACCAGACATTAGAGCTGTAGGGACGCAAGCGATTTCTAGTTTTAATTCTGTTTAAAAAATAGTTATCAACGTTTTGTCTTAAAAAAAATGACGAATTGTGCAGTAAAATGGTGTGGAAAATCAACCATCCCTTCAAGTTCAAAAAAAGATGGGTTAATATTCCACCAGTAGGCAAAGTAATAAATATTGAGCAATCTAAAAAGGGTCAAGTTATGATGGTTATTAAATCAAAATTGCACACTTTACAGTAGCGCTCGTTGATGTCTTTTGTGAAAGTCCCTTTCACTCATAAGGAATTATTATATTGCTATCTTTTTCACACAGAAGTAAAAATGTTGAGACAAATACGTTTTTTGCTTATCGAAAAGTATCGATGATCGATGTTTAATTAGGTACATAGGAGAATAAAATAATATTGTTAAAATTGATTATTTAAAAATTAACAAATTACTTTATTTTTACTTTGAACTAATTGTGCTCTACTCATAACAAGAGCTCAGAGTGGCCCTGTTTACATAGGATTACAATTAAATTAAATCACTTTTGGCCAAAATCAAAATCTTTTCTCGGTCGATGTTTTTTCTTTTTTATTATTAAAGTAATTATAAAATCGCCAGCTAAGAAATTTTACATAAAATACCATTTTAATTGAAAAATATCGATATTTTTATCGACATTTAATGCGCATGTCCCGTCACTACGACAGGTATCGTGACCTTGAATAGCCAATCACGGCGCACTTGTCACTCCCCGCGCAACCCGTGCCTTCCGCCAAATTTGGTGAACTCGGAATCAAACAAAACAGTAGGCATGCGGTATCTATTGGGAGGTAATCTGTGCTTAGGTAGTTTATTAATATCCGACTTTAATTATTGTTTTTTTTTTGTACTCCTGCCACTGTTCCGTCCTTTTTAACCCAACTTGGTTGACTGGTAGAGAATGCCTTACTGCATTTAGTCCGCCTATGTATCACATTGTACATGAAGTTTGAATAAATAATATCTTTGTCCTCAGAAAGGAACTAAATCCAGTGCCAGAGAAAGCCATGGAAGTGAACCCAGAGGATTACTTCCCTACTGACCTGTCCTTCCCTATGAGACCGACTTGGGACTTCAAAATGACGCCCGCGCAACTAGACGCACAGGAACAGAAGTATTTTCGGGTAATATATACTTATATTATTATTAGTATTATTTAATTTAAGTACTACTAATACTATTGTTAAGGGTTTAGCATAAGCATGTAATTATAATGTATGTCGTTTTGTGACAAACACTTTTTCTTTCTTTCTTTTCTTTCTTATAGGTCTTCCGCCCGCGGCTTCACCCGCGTGAAAAGTGTTTTATTATCTCGAGGAAACATTATATCGTGATAAATATTATGCCTTTGTGCTATTTCAGAGTATAATCTATCTGTGTGCCAAATTTCATCTCAAATTTCAGGTCTGGTGTGATTTTGTAAAAAAATATCCATCCATCCAATCTTTCGCATTTACAATATATAGCTTCCGCCCGCGCGGTATTAGTACTTTAAGTTGAGACGGGCTAGTCCGCAACTCCACGTCTAAGCGCGTATTTTGCGAAAAACATTATTAGTACTTATAGCCTATGTGTTATTCTGATGTATAATCTATATTTCTGTAGTTTCATCAAAATCCGTTCAGTAGTTTTTGCGTAAAAGAGCGCCAGAACAGCTGCTCAGCTTGAATCAAGCGCAAGTTCGATCATGCATGGAGTACTGTTCTCATCTCTGGGACGGATCTGCCAAATACCAGCTTGATGCACTAGAGTCGATCGAAAAGCGGGCCAAGAGGCTCATCAGCGATGAGGCACTGGTTAAGTCAAAGCTCCAGAGCCTTGAACATCGTCGCCGTGTTGCCAGCTTGTCGGTTTTTTATCGGTTATATTTCGGGGAGTGTGCGATGGAATTGCATGATTTAATTCCACCCAGCCCGTTCCATCATCGGACTACCAGACGTACGCCGATGCGTCATCGATATATGGTGGACATCCCACCCATACGCACTAAACGTTTTGGGAATACTTTTATTATGCGTACAGCTAAGGAGTGGAATTCCCTGCCGGAGTCTGTGTTTCCCGATAGCTACAATCTAGGGGTCTTTAAGTCAAGAGTGAATAGGTTACTTCTAGGCAAGCGTGCTCCACCATCGACCACATCATCGCTTACTATCAGGTGAGATAGTGGTCAAGCGCGAGCCTATATTAGATAAAAAAAAAACACACATCCATCTATCCATCCGTGCATCCTCACAAACTTTCACGTTTTTAATAGTAGTAGAAATAGTAAGATATTTAACCGAATTTCCAAAAAGGAGGCGGGTCTATTCATTTCCATATTATTTATTGTACACAACAAATAACATGATAATAAACAAAGGACAAATTTTGTATAAAGGCGAGCTTAACTCGTCAAACTTGAGTGTTATAGAGACATTTACAAAATTAGGACAGTTAACAAAAGCGTACAACAAAAACTTAAAAATACCAGAATAATTTTCAATTCTTACTAACTAAATAGAGTTAACAAATACGTGTACAGCACACAATGCATAAACATAAAACATACTCTAAGATATATAACTAAAATACATACATAATTATTTATGCGTAATTTAGACAGGAAACAGATAGTTCTATGTTAAAAAATACATATAGTCGATGTATGTATTTTTACCCGACTGACGAAGGAGGGTAATGTGTTTATCAGTGTATGTAGATATGTAGGTTTGTTCCTATGTGGCGTTCTAGAAACCAAACGAGTTGGTCGATTTTGATGATTCTTACGTCAATCGATTCGTCTTAACTTTGCGAGTGCCACTGCTTAAGAAGCGAACTAAAAAGTAGTAAACAAGAAGAAAATTACGCTGTGCAGTCGGAGGATACAACTGGTTTTGGTCACCCAGCTCGCGAAGTATCCTCCGACTGCACAGCTTGATTTTTTTCTTGTTTACGTACGCCTTTTTAGTTCGCTTCTTAAGCATTCGGGATTTTTGATTTAACTTTATTTTATGTATGCTCACTGATTTCTTGATCTACACGCGAATGTAGCTCTCTTAACAGACAATAGCATTCTCTCTTCATCACTTTCTCATTCATTTAAAACAACTAATCTCTCTCCTTTCGCCCGTACAGGACTACGTAGACAGGCTGCAAAAGTCAGAACACTGGAAAGACATGTCATACTTCGAACTGAACCTTGAAACTTGGAGACAATTATGGAGAGTGCTTGAAATGTGTGACATTCTGCTGCTTATCGTCGATGTTCGATATGCCGTGAGTATACTGTTTATTATTTTTCATTATTTTGGGGATTCTAGACACCTGCCGATGTTAGACATCTGTTCATATTAGGCGCAAGTAGATATTAGACATCTGTTCACATTAGATTCATGCCGATATTAGGCTCTAGCCGATATTAGGTACCGGCAGACATTAGACCCTTGCCACAATTAATCACCAGCCGATATTAGACACTTGCCGATATTAGAATATTGCCGCTATTAGGCACTAACCGCAATTATTCAGCTGTACGTATACACTCCAGTTCTAGAAATGTGCGACATTGATTATATGAATGAAATTGTTTATTTGCTGAATGTGGGTATACAGATTAGATGTTGTTTTTATAGAACAGTCCCGATACATTTTCCCTCACGGCATGCAAAATAGTTTAGTTTAATGTAATTACATTCTACTGCTTATCGTCGATGTTCGATATACCGTGAGTATATTATTATTTTGGTGATATCAGACATCTGCCGTTGTTAGACATCTGCCCATACTAGGCACCGGTAGACATCAATTAGGTACATGCCATGCACCGGCGGTTATTAGATACTTGCCGCAATTAACCTCCAGTTAATTGTGATCTGCCGATATTAGGCTAATAGACACCTGGCTATATTAGACTCAGTCTGGTTTTAGACACTTTCCGGTATTAGACACCCGTCGATAAAAGACACAGATGGCGTCATGTCAAACTAACACCATTTCCCCTCCAGGGCATGATGCTGCCCCCCTCCCTGTACCGCTACATCCTGGAGCATGACAAGGACATCGTCCTAGTGCTGAACAAGACAGACCTGGTGTGCGCCTCAGTGGTGGCCGCATGGAAGGAGTACCTCACGCAAGCGTACCCGGGGCTCCGAGTGTTGTACTTCACGTCGTGTCCTGCGTATAATTTGAGGGGAGCTACTAGTGATAAGGCTGGTGAGTTTATCAAAAAAAATATTCTAATACAAGCTTTTTTCGTATTCTTCTCAGCAAACCCTTTCATTTGATACCCATATCATGGCAGTGCACAAAAAATAACTAATCCGCTATCTTGGGCCGTCCGCCATTTTGGATTTACAATGACGTCACTTAGCTAACCATGCATTGTCATCCAAACTAAACGTGTATGTAATATTTCATCTTAATCGGTGGAGGATAACTGCTTTAAAATTCAGTTGCAAGATTTGACCCGAACACACTTACATACATACATAAATTGCAAGTTAAATAAAAGTTAAAATAATGTCATTTACTACCTTAGTTATTTACTTATCGCAAGTGCTATTACTATACGGAACTTGTAGAAACTAGAACAAATTTTCGTGCGTTCAAGCGTTTTTGCCATTCCTATTATTGGAATCAAAATATATAACAGCTCACAATGTTAGGAGCTATTACTATTAATGGTAATTTTTATCCATGGTGCTGGACAACTGGGCTTATTCCAGTTTGAAATGCCCCCTCTGTGCCCATTGGCCTTGTTTGTTCTGACTCCAGCTTGATATGGAGGGAAGTGGAAATTATGTATTTTTCCTAGTCCTTCATTATTCTTTTCTGATTAATTTCGTTGCGTGATCCGAGACAGTTAAATTGTTTTTCCGGGACTCGTTGAGCTTCATTGCTTCGGCGCTTTTCTGGTGGTCGCCACTGTTGATTCTGACTTTCAGGAGTTGCAGTGCATACAATTAAATTTAAAAAAAAAAACCTGTATACTAAAAATTCCATTACCACGAGTAACAAACGTGTATGCAAAATTTCCAACTCCTTGATTATAGACACTGAATAATTGAAACTAATTAATTACTATATCTTTCAGGCCTCCAAGTCCGTCGTCGTAAAGGCAAGCAAAAGATGTGCGCTGAAGGAGCCATGAAGATACTCGAAGCTTGCAAAGAGATTGTAAAGGGAGAAGTTGATCTCTCTTCTTGGGAGAAGAAGATCAAAGATGAGACTAATGTCGAGTTTGACTATGATGAGGGCGCTGAAGTCGGTGAGTGATTTTATTTATTTATTACTAGTTGTGCCCGTGGCTTCGCTCCCGTCAACCTACAGACCCTACATTACCTATCTACCCTACCTACCTACCTACCTAACTGCCAACCTACCTTCCCAACCTATCTAACCTAACGTACCTACCCTCCTACATAAACATTTTTTTATTTTTAAACTTTCCCTGTATTCGGGCGTATAAAACAAAAAAAAATGCAAAAGTCTAGCGAGACTAACGAACAGCAATTGATTTTTATTTGATTTTAATATATAGAGGGTGAGTTTTTTAAGTGGGTGTGGATGGCCAAATCGAAACTATGAGGAATAGCGAAAAACACTCAAAGGAGTCACCAAGGCCGGTTTTGATGAACACTAAAAATCAATATTCCTAGCCAGGAATCGAACCCGTTGATTTTGAAAACTGTTGACCACATCATCACATACCATCAGATGATATAGTGGTCCAACGTGAGCATATGAATAATAATTTAAAAAAAAAGTTATTAACTCACAGTATAGCGAACTGTACTGGCAATGAGCCCAACATATTAAACGCAGTACCAATAACTGTTGGGGTAGACAATAATATTCTATAATGGGGACGACGAATCGGCAAAAGTATGGCGATACGCCCTTATGCTAGGTTCACATCAGGGGTCAACTTCCTTACTCCGTCAACAAAGTTACGGGCCCGTCAAAAAGAACTCCGGAACTTTGCAGTGAACCCTACTCGGTAACGATTAAATTATTCGGACGGTGAAAACACAGTGGGAGTAGGTACAAGTGTCACATTGTGTTGTCATTAATTAGTAGTTCGGGCCCCGAACGATTCATGCATCCGTATGTGATTCGGAGTAGGAAGCGCCCGTAACGAACCTTCGTAAAATGACTTACAGATACAGTAGCTGGATTTGAGTCGCTGAGACTCGAGATAAATGCGATAAATTGGAGTGGACTATGTCCAGATATAGAATGCCTTATAATGATGGCCACTTTTAGATGTATTTCAACCGTTTGTTCTTCTCTCTCCAGGTGAAACGATCCTCGAAAAGCCAGACACGAGCTTCTACGATCACGAACGCTACAAAAACGGCGTTCTCACTATAGGTTGCGTCGGCCAGCCCAACGTCGGCAAGTCCTCACTGCTAAACGCGCTGATGGGCCGCTGTGTAGTTTCCGTATCGAAGACTCCCGGACACACCAAGCACTTCCAGACCATCTTCTTGACGCCGCAGGTTAGTGCCGTTGTTAGGTCGCGGTTAGGTCGCCTGCCGAAGTTATGTTGTATTAGGCACCTGCTGAAATATTTACCTGTCAATATTAGGGACCTGCTGATATAAGTTCACTAGCCGGTGTTAGACACTCAACTGCCAATAATAAGAGTCCCTCTAGACCTGTCAAGCTTTTTTTTAAAAAGAAAGAGAAAGAAAAGAAAGAAAGATGTCGTGGCTGAGGGTTGGAGGCCGCGGCGGGAGAGGAGTGCCGGTACTGCGGTGCGTCGCTCTCCCTACCTTCCGCGGCCTGACGGGGTCGCCACCGTCTGATGGCGGAAGCGGTGGGGCCGCAGGGGAAGCGGAGTGTCGGTGCTGCGTTAGCCGCTCTCCCATTGACCTTGACCCGTCACAGGGGGACCAAGGGTGCCATACACGGGGTCGTCTGGCGCCCATGTGCTGATTGGTCCCTGGGGTGGTTACGGCGTACAGTGTATTCTGGTGCGCCGGTGAAGGGGGTACTACCCCGAGGAGGGTCCGGTGACGGACAGTCGCGGCGGGTTCGCGGTGAGTGCTAACGCGTGCCAGTGCTCCCGCCATAATCGTCACAGGAGGACACCGTGCACTATCTCCCCGTGGTAGTGCAGTATGCATGAGCATTTATCCACGCAGAAAGACCTGCTAGGCGCAGGACGTGTTATCACTAGGTTGCGTGGGCTAGCCCAACGTCGGCAAGTCATCACTGCTGAACGCGCTGATGGAGCGCTGTTTAGGTGTCTGTGTCGCGCACTCCCGGACACACCAAGCACTTCTGGACTATCTACTTTACGTCGCAGATGATGTCGGTCATTAGACGAAGTTAGGTCACCTGTCGAGATTAGGTTACCAGCCGAGACTAGGCTTATGCCTAGGCTAGGCCGATGTTACATCACCTGCTGAAGTTAGGTCACCTGCCGAAGCTCCGTCACCTGCCCACATTAGACCGATAATAGGAGTACCCCCAGCTCCGCTAGACGCACGTCGTCATCACTATATGCGTGGGCTAGCCCAAAGTCTGCAAGTCGTAGCTGCTGAACTCGCTGTGTGGTGTCAGTGTCTCGTACCCCCGGACACACCAAGCACTTCCAGACTATCTACTTGACGCCGCAGGTGAGTGCCGAAGTTCGGTCACCTGTATATTTTAGGTCACTTGCTGGAACTTTGTCACCTGCCGATGTTAGGACACCGGTCGATGTAAGGTCACCTCACCGCTCACAATAGACACTTAACTTACCAATAATAGGGATCCGGTATTCCGTAATTCATATGCCGTAATTCGGTCTCTGCCGATATTAGGCACCGTCGCGTCCTGCCGAAATAAGACACATCGCAATCGGCTCAGTACTTTGGGATATTACCTCCTACATACAATTGTACCTCTTTATTATATTAGTTTAGATATTAATAAATGTATTCCATTGTTCACAGGTTCGTCTATGCGACTGCCCCGGTCTAGTGTTCCCTTCGACGGTGCCTCGTCCCATACAGATACTTATGGGGTCGTACCCCATAGCGCAGCTTAGAGAACCTTATACTACAATCAGGTAAATAATTTAATAACTTACGTTATTGAATAGCAAACAATTTGATTGGCCACCCGATTGTAGGTGGTCACCACTCTCTATGGACATCTGCAATACCAGAGACATAGCAGATGCGTTGTCATCACAGAGACAAAGCTGACAATGTCTCATCTGCCTGTAACTACATCGGCACACGTACCCTTCAAACTGGCACTTACGTGTCCGATCGAAAGTTCGGTTTAAGTTTCGGCACAAAAACGAGTTTCGGTTTAGTTTCGGTTTCGGCGACAAACCTGCTGAAACTACTACCGAAACCGAAACTGCATTCGGGAGTTCTCGCGCTGTGATCGGTCATGTTCGGCGCGTTAAATTCCATCCAAGCGAGTAAGCGACGAAGTCATTTTGCCGCGTCCACGTTCCTAATCATGTCGTGACTGGCTTGTTTGTAGTTCGTTTTGTTTGTTGTGAGTTTTCGTGTCATTTATTTTGAATTCGGTAAGTTTTATTACGTGATATAGTATAAGGGTAGGTAGTAAACATAAAAAAATGTCGAAGACTGCATAGCTAGGTGATTTAAAGATATAAAAATTAAGACTGATTGATTATAATAACGTTTTCTTTATTTTTCCCTCGAAACATGATCCTTGTAAGGAAGTTTCGGTTTCGGCCGGAACAGAGAATGTTGCCGAAATTCGGTTCCGGTCGTAAAAACCAGTTTCGATCGGACTCTACTGGATCTAGATCTGAACAATTTGGCGACAGTTTTATATTATTATTATTTATTTTTGTTATTATTCTTAGTTTTGTATTATTGATCAAAGCTCTACTAGGCACAATCATCAATGTTGAATTGAAAATAAGTTATTTAAAAGCAGAGGATCAAAGAACTTAACACATAATTAGTATTTTTAAATTTTGAGGTTATGATGACTTGAATAAGAATTAGTCTACAGCCATGACTAAAACCTCAGCTAAAACCGCAAAAATGAATAAAAAATAGCCTTTATACCATTCCCCCTCTAAAAAGCTTATTTTATTCACTGAAAACAGTGAACAAAAAGCACTTTTAATCACTGTTTTGGTGTTGGAATACACACCAATATATATTCAAACTCCCAATGCTATACAACGTCCTTGCGCATAAAATATTCGATACAAACTTAGAGATAGAGTTAGAGTTAGAGATAGAGTTGGAGATAGAGTTGGAGATAGAGTTGGAGATAGAGTTAGAGATGGAGTTAGAGTTAGAGATAGAGTTAGAGTTAGAGATAGAGTTAGAGATAGAGATAGAGTTAGAGATAGAGTTAGCGATAGAGTTAAAGATAGAGTTAGAGTTACAGATAGAGCTAGAGTTAGAGATAGAGATTGAAACACAAGTGATGTTACCTAGCTCAAGGGTCAAGGTTTGACATATTTTTGTAAATTTTGAAGGTAATAAACCATTTATTTATTATTATTCCTTGTGCTTTTTGCTATCTTTCTTTTTCTCGTACTCATGGTATAAAATATAGTATGCAACTCTTGAATAAAACGGATTTATATCGAGGGCCATGAATTACTCGCGTCGCTCATGATTCTAACACTTGAATCACTCGCTATGCTCGTGATTCATTCTTCATGAATCACTCCCTACGGTCGTGATTCAGTCGTTAGAATCCTTCACTTGCTTGTGATTCATCTACGGCCCTCGCATTAAATCCGTCTTTTATTCACTAGTTGCATAATATACTATTTTAATCTTCTCATGAATAAGGGTATGATTTTATGATGAAACCAGTTCTCATTGCGTATAATTTTCATAAATTTGACAGACAGACAACGAAGGACTACATGGTAAACACTTTGACATCTCTCACGTCATAATATGTTCTGTTCTAGATATATGTGAATTCTATAATATTGCAACATATTTCGGAATACTTAATCCATATGTACGTATATCCAATACTTTATCCAGTGTAAACGAACTGATATTGTCTCTCATTTTAAAATAGCTCCTGCAGATCTTGCTGTAGGTTGGGACCTCGGTACATGACGTCATTCAAGATGATGTCATGTACCGAGGATTCATCCTGATTATGATCTAGCAGACGCGTTGAACACAACAGTAGTGGTTGACTCAGCACGAGTGACGCGGTGGTGTCGTAGGTAGCACTCGGGTTTCGTACTTGTTGCTGACGGTATCATATGGTTTAGGTTTTGATTCTCATTCATAAACTTGGTGTATCTTGGTTTTCAATTCTGGATCTTTTTGTAACTTTCTCTCTAACTTGCGAAATTGTGCTAATGCTAATGGTTTAGTAGACCCTTGCTGATCCTTGGTTTCTGGTTTGAATGGCAATCGGACTTGTATCTCCCATTTTCTAGCCTCTCTGTTGTTGGCAGAAAATATTGCAGACTTTCATGATCTTCGGTGGACATTTCAGTCTCCTGGTTGATGTATTTAATTTCCCAAAATCAACGTAAATCGTCCGTCTTGTTAAGAACGACGTTACACCTGTAGCGTGGTGTCATTGTCCCACAAAGCAACCATCCTAATTGCGTTTGTTGGGCTATTGGCTGATCCTCGCTGTCGCTCCACAAAAGGCAACCTAAAGCTGTCTTCCAAGCAGTAGGTCCACTGGTCGGCTGGTATTAAATTCTGGGTCTGCCAGATTAATGTTCTGTATGTGAGGCCAAGTTAGTTTTATGAATGATTTATTTGGTAAACTTTTGATAAGATTTTTCACTATAAGGACCTCACCTTCTAAGGCAAACTCACTATGAATTGATTTTATTCGAATGTTCATTACTCGCTTGCAGCTGTTTTCTTTTTCTCCACAGCCGAATACGGTTCCTTTGCAAGAGTGTCTTCGTAGTTTCAAAACTTGTGCTGCCTTCTCATTTATTAAATAAATCTGAGAACCCTGGTCAATCAAAGCTCTCATGTTATGGTACGTGCCATTGTGCCCTGGAACTTCCACTAAAGCCGTGGCTAAGAGTGTCTCGGACACGGTCCAAGATACATGAGATGATGCTGCTGCTTGTTCATCATTGGTCACGCATGATGTCGCAAGTGTGTTTGCAGCTTTATGGTTTGGTTTAACTGATGTGTCGAACAAGGCGTATGCGTTGGATTCAAGGAGATCGGAGATCCGGCTCGAAGGACCATGTAGAATTTAGCGCCTGCTTGGTTTAGCACTAAACTCTTGAGTTGGTTGACTTTATGCTAGAATAGTAATGGTTTGGTGATTGGTTTACGACCACTTGTTTAATGATACGCAATAATGGTTTTAAAAGTAATATTGAAAACTAGTTAAAATAATGGTAAATGGTTAATCTAAGCTAAAGTAGAAGTAGCACTAAGATGGTTTCATTTTAGTTACGCGCTTGGTATCCAAACACCCACTAACTGACGCTAGTTGTGATATCTACATGCATTTATGGAAATGCACGCAGGCAATAGTGCTGAGCTGTTTGGTTGCAATTATTGCACCGAACAAATGCTTCGAAATTGGCTACTGTGCGACGGCTACAATCTGCTGGGACCCGGGCGCATGCGCGCGCCTTTTCGCGTATTGCTAGCATGCTCTCAGCGACTAGTGATGCTTTCGTGTCGCAGTCAGTTTCTACCTGCGGTATTTACGTGACCTAGATTACGTTATAATAATGGTGGCATGGGATGTGGTATTGCTGGCCGGTTGTATTAGAAGTCTACAGTTCAACGTACAATTTAAATGATTCAACTTACTGGCCGGCGACCACACTCGAGTGCGCGCGACAGTAGCCGAGCGGAGCCGACCGGACGGGACGACAGCCGAGCGCCGCCGTCGACGTACGCGAGGAGCCGCGCGCAGACGACTGGCTGACCCGGTACACGCGCGGATCTAACCAAGCAGTGTAAATTCCATGCAAACAGGAAACTTATCTATTGTATAGAAGTCCGGTTGGTGAAAATCGTGCATTAAGGAATTATCCTTACACATATTATTATTGTTACTTCCGCCACAGATTGTTTGGTTTTCACCAAATATAATGCAGTTTTAAATTCCAGGTACCTAGCAGAGCGAATGGATCTGCCCAAACTGCTGAGGATCGAGCATCCAGAAGGGGACAACACTTGGTCTCCGCGAGACATCTGCGATGGATGGGCCAAGAAGAGAAGCTATTACACTGCTAAGGCTGCTAGGTATGTATAAAAACAACTGACAGTACAGTACAACTATTTTCTTAATGCCACTCGGCAATCATCGCTTTGGCGAATATAAACGAATACTAATTTCCACGTCCATCAATTATTAGATTTATTGTTTATAATAATTTGAATTCAGAACTAATTACTTTATTGTTGTTTTGATTTCCGTGTGATCTATATAGAGGTCTAAAACTTTCTGCCTTTCCATTTAGTAGTTTTTCTCCCATTTTTAAATGAATTACATTAAATTAAATGAATATTAGTAACTCTGTATATTTCCAAATTGATTGAGAGCGTCCGGTCTGCACCAAGTGCAAAGGGCAATTGGCAAATTGCCGGGCGTTGGCATCATCCAAAGACTTCTCCCGCTCTGGGTGAAGCGGGAGGGCGTGTCAGACTTTTACTGACTAAAACCCACCCGTGTTCCTTCAGTTGCTTGTGCCAGGGCCGCGGTAACTCTTTTTCAAATGAATCCGCGACCCAGACAGGCATAGGCCCTAGCGGACCAGGTCAATTTCGCTGATATCTTTTTGAGGCGCGCATGGAACACTCCGCGCTGTCGACTCGGGCCTGGTCTTTATCGGACTTTGACCTACCCATTAAGGTGAACGCGCACCTATCCGCGCCGCAGGAGACGCACGCGCCGCAGTCATCGCATTTTATAATTCTTCATATGAAATCGTATGCAGCCTCGCGCACCTATCCGCGCCGCACTACCCGCATTTCAGCAAAATGCTGTAGGTATACGGATTCCACCACCGCGTGCGGGTGACGTCATCAGATTCGGCAGGCGATGCGGGCGGCGCGGAAACATCATCCGTATCCGTATGAAAATAAAGTTCAAGATGTACAGAAGTGGATACAATGCGTGCGGCGCGTTCGGCGCGGATAGCGCGGGGCCTTGAGAAAATGCGATGACTGCGGCGCGGACAGGTACGCGTTCACCTTTACTCGCCGTCCGCAAGCCCGCGACTACGGTGACCGGGAATCGGCCCGCGACTCCAAGGCATCTCCTGCGGTGGCTAGGGGGTGAAGGCGTCTCCGTTGCTACTCGGTCACGCGTTCCGCCTCCTCCTTCGCTAAGTTGAAATTACCCTTGGCAGGCTGATAAGCATGATTTTGAACACATTTCAACTTTTTCTCTGGGATGGTAACTAATCTGTGATACCCATGGTTTGGGGGCTACATCTTAAATCTGGAACATTTTATGAAATCTGTTATGTGCCTTTTAGTTTGTGCTAAATAGAAGTATTTTCTTTCAGGAACTCCACTTTCAATGCGTCGAAAAGCACAGGGATTCATTTTTATTTTGTATTTTCAGGTTAGATACATACAGGGCGGCTAACAGTCTTCTAAGAATGGCTCTAGACGGAAGAATTTGTCTATGGTTGCGACCGCCCGGATTTACTGAGAATAAAGGTTAGTTCCACTTAAATTATCAAAAACTAGTTTTGCCCGCGACTTTGTCTACGTAGCATTTTTTTTTCTTTTTTTTAGGGTTCCGTACCCAGTGGCGGTAGCTTCATAGAAGCCCAAAAGCCTGGCTTGCCTTACTAAAATGCTCGATAGAGAATCAATATCAAACCTGAACTATTTAAAAGTTCGCGCGCTTAATTCTTATCAAAATAACACAAAGTATCTACCTATGCCACACTACTTCACATAGCGATTGGTCGCGCGCAGAGTTTCGCATTTGCAGTTGTAGCATCTACATATAGCTATCTCGCTTACACGCACCGGCTTTTACCGGGCTTTCAAATACTATATCTGTCTCTTTCGCACTTATAGCGATGTGTCGTATAACGAGTTAGAAACTTGTGCGTCTTTGTAGACGTTCAGTTTGAAGATTTAAGCAGGGCTTTGCATGTGAAGTTGTACGCGTATCCGTGACCTTGTCACCTTGCCAACTCTGCAGTGTTGCCGTTTTAGCGACGTTGTGAGATCTTGGAGATTTTTAACGAGTTTGGTGACTTTTTTAAGATTTTTCATATAACTGGCGACTTATTTTTGCCAAATGACAACACTGCAATGACCCGAGTGCAACTCACTTCAGTTCATATCTCTTAGTACACGGTTACCAACTTAGGGATTTTGTCCCTAAATTTAGGGACTAGAAGTGTTAAAAGGGAAATTTTTGGGGACTGGAATATTTTGGGGATTTTTTTAGGGATTTCGAACAAAACTTACCAAATCGAAAACAAAGCGTGTGTTTTCTGTTTTGTGCGTAGAAAGGAACGCACGATATGTAATTCATATCCCCTAAAAAGGTACATAGTATCATGATGGTACGATTTTCCTTATAAATCGGGATTATGGATCGTGAGTAAAACTTAATCATACTGTGGACACGATCAAGAACTTCATCGTACATATGTATGACTTCAAAAATGAGACGTCAAATGAAAGGAGCAACAGGATGATGATGTGGTTCTAGAAATAATTAACAAGTTTGCATAGTTGTATTTTTCATTTTTTTTTATCAACTTAATATGTAACGTTATATTTACCTACGAAATAATTTAGGTACTAAATAAGTATGTAGGTATAACACATATAAAATTCTATTTAGGGATTTTTAGGGAAATTCGGAAAAATTGGGGAATATTTTTGTTTATAACACAACAACACAGGTAACACTGTCTTAGTAGTCTGTGCCATTGTCATTGTCAGTTTCATTTGCTTGAGTGGGAAAAGTTAGAGTTTTTTGTGTTTTCTTAGATTTTCTCGGTGATACAATTGTTTTGGTGACTTACCTACAACAATGGAGGTAATTGTACCTTGTGAGGATTTAAAATGCGTTCAAGTTTTGATTGGCGAAGATAAGGTAAAATCTTTAAACTTTGCTCAGAAAAAACAGTTAATTTCTTCATTAAAACCGACGCCTAATCTGTCTATTTCTCAGACTAGTAAATCGCATAAACGAAAATTTAATAGATCAGTGTATAAAACTAGTTGGATTGTTGGCTGTTCGCACACTAATAAGTTGTATTGCTGGTGCTGCATATTTTTTTCGAATGAAGATTCCGTTTGGAATACATCTGGTTATAATGATTTAAATAACATATCTGGCGCCATTAAAAGGCACGCAAATTCCCATAAACACCTGTGTGCAATGGTTTCTTTCGGAAATTTTGGTAAACAACGAATTGAGACATCTATATCACGCCAGATATCTGAGGAAATTTCAAAATATAACACGCGCGTTGATAACAACCGTAGTGTATTTCAAAGATTAGTCGATATTGTTTGTCATTTAGCACAACAAGAACTTCCTTTAAGAGGTCATGATGAGTCCAAAACTTCATTAAAATAAAGGCAATTTTTTAGAACTGGTCTCGTTAATTTCAAAATACGATGTCGTTTTAGAAAAGCATATGCAGCATCAGGAAACTGACAAACCGGGGCCGAGTTATTTATCTAACAAAATTCAAAACGATATTATTCATTCCGTAGCCGATGTGATGCAAACTTGCATCGATTACGAAGTTAGGCATACAAAATTTGTTTCAATTATTATTGACGAAACCCCCGATGTTAGTCATAGAGAACAACTGTGCTTGATTCTGAGATATTATTATAAAAATGAAATTCATGACCGTTTTTTGGGCTTTCTTAATGTTTCGGAAAGTCGCACAGCAGACTCACTCTCTAATATTATTTTAGAATTATTGAATAGACATGATTGCATCGCTAAATTAGTAGCGCAAAGCTATGACGGTGCTAGTGTAATGTCTGGTGTAAGAAATGGAGTGCAACAAAAAGTTAAAGATGTTTGTCCACAAGCAATTTACATTTGGTGTAATGCACATATTTTGGCCTTAGTGTTGTCTAAATCATGCAATAGAATTCAGGAGGTTAGTTTATTTTTTTCAGCCCTTCAGGCTTTGTGTAATTTTTTTAGTAATAGTACAAAACGAGCTGCTTTTTACGATACTCATTGCAGCAAAAAATTGCCTAATGCTCCCGCAACTCGTTGGACATACATGTCGCGAGTTGTAAACACGGTTTTTGAACAAAAAATTAAACTTATTGAGTTGTTTTCTGATCTGTGCGACAATCCACAGAACTGGGACGGGGATACGATTTTAGCTGCGGAGAATTTTGAAAACACTTTGCGATCTTTTAATTTCAATTTTTTTCTTTTTATTTTTCATCGGATATTTGAAAAAACTGACTGCTTGTACAATATTCTACAAAAATCACAAGTTGATGTCGGTTATTGTATTAATAAAATAAAGGATTTTCAGGCATGGTTACGTGCTGAATTTCAATCCGAATTTGATCAAATTTATGAGAATACTTTGCAAAATAACTCGGCTCCTCGTTTGAGACGCAACGTACGCTGTGCAAAAACGGAATACAGACGACTTTTTGTAGAAGTAATTGATAACATTAATACCGAAATTACTGACCGATATTCTGAAATTTATAAATTAAAGTTTTTCCAACTGCTCAACAACAAAAAATTTGACAATTATCACTCACATTTTCCTACAGAGGAATTAGATTCATTATTTGACATTTATGCAAACTATTTCGACAAACAAACATTAAAAAGCCAATTGATTTGCTTGTATTCTAGTCCTGATCTGAAAGATCGTAATGTTTTCGAATTAATTGATTTCATTCATGAGAATAACCTCGAAGATGCCTTTCCCGAGCTGTTAAAGTTAGCGTATCTTGTTGTAACTATTCCGGCTACCAGTTCTTCCGCGGAACGTGCTTTTTCGTCTCTTAAACGTATCCATACCTATCTGAGAAATACACAAGGTCAAGAGCGTCTTTCCGAATTATCAATGATAGCTATTGAAAAACAGTTGTTGGTAGAATTAAAACGATCACCAACATTTTACTCTGATGTAATTAAATCATTTCTTAAGAAAGATAGACGATTCCAATTAGAATATAAATAATTTATTTAAATTCCTTTTTACATTCTATCTAGCTATTTTTTAACTTTCGGTTTTGTTTTTTTTTTCGTCTGTAACCTGTTAGTCCTGTTACGAAGCAAGCAACTACTTACCATTACTTTGTTCCCTCAAGCAATGAAGCAAACCAAACGGCTTTTTTAAAAGCCACCGGAGGTATGCAATTGCTGATATGTTTATTATATTCAATCTAGCACTAGCATGCCTTCAGTGTGCTTTGGTTACCTCATTCACCGCACGATGGCGTAGAGCTAAATTGTATAAATAATGGGTGGCTTGCTGCAAATTTGTCATTCAACATTTCGTCACTCAACCATCAGCAGCAAGCCACTCCTGGGAATAAATTAAGAAACAAGAAGCCCGAAGTTTTACTCATCAATCAACAATTCAACATACATACAGTCCACCCTGACCCAGTAGTTTATGAGAAAATTGCGATGATACATATGTAGGTACCTACATACACAGACGAAAAGTTTTTTTTTTTTTTTTTTTTTTTTTTTTTTTTTTTTTTTTTTTTTTTGAAATCTTTTTAAATTTTAGTGGGCTTGCCTTATTTTGAAACCCTAGGCACGCCACTGTCCGTACCCAAAGGATAAAAACGGGACCCTATTACTAAGACTCCGCGGTCCGTCTGTCTGTCTGTCTGTCACCAGGCTGTATCTCAAGAACCGTGATAGCTAGAGAGTTGAAATTTTCACAGATGATGTATTTCTGTTGCCGCTATAACAACAAATACTAAAAACAGAATAAAATAAATATTTATGTGGGGCTCCCATACAAAAACGTGATTTTTATGCTGTTTTTTGCTATAATGGTACGGAACCCTTCGTGTGCGAGTCTAACTCGCACTTGGCCGGTTTTTATCCTCGATAGGCTCGCGCTTGACCACTATCTCACCTGATGGTAAGCGATGATGTGGTTGACGGTGAAGCCTGAAAAAAAACCTATTCACTCTTGACTTAATAAAAGGTCGTAGCCGACTTATACGACACCACTCCCACTGGGCAAAACAATGTTTATTGAAATGTGAGCTTCAGGTAGTCCTCTGTAGACATACTTTACATTGACTACACAAATTACGCACGTAGACTGTGAGCTGGAAGCACGTTGCTAGCTTAAGCGAAAGCGGTCGGCGCGTAGATAGCTGGTTGCCTGCTAGCTGTCGGCGCGTGGACAGCTGGTTGCCTGCTAGCTGTCGGCGCGTGGACAGCTGGTTGCCTGCTAGCTGTCGGCGCGTGGACAGCTGGTTGCCTGCTAGCTGTCGGCGCGTGGACAGCTGGTTGCCTGCTAGCTGTCGGCGCGTGGACAGCTGGTTGCCTGCTAGCTGTCGGCGCGTGGACAGCTGGTTGCCTGCTAGCTGTCGGCGCGTGGACAGCTGGTTGCCTGCTAGCTGTCGGCGCGTGGACAGCTGGTTGCCTGCTAGGTGTCGGCGTGTGGACAGCTGGTTACCTACTAGCTGTCGGCGCGTGGACAGCTGGTTGCCTGCTAGCTGTCGGCGCGTGGACAGCTGGTTGCCTGCTAGGTGTCGGCGTGTGGACAGCTGGTTACCTACTAGCTGTCGGCGCGTGGACAGCTGGTTGCCTGCTAGGTGTCGGCGTGTGGACAGCTGGTTACCTACTAGCTGTCGGCGCGTGGACAGCTGGTTGCCTGCTAGCTGTCGGCGCGTGGACAGCTGGTTGCCTGCTAGGTGTCGGCGTGTGGACAGCTGGTTACCTACTAGCTGTCGGCGCGTGGACAGCTGGTTGCCCGACTTATTGTCATAAGTCGGGCCTACGTTGTCCCCCCATATCTAAGTACTAATGCTGTAACATGGAAATATTGTAAAACCAAACCATTTTAAAAGAGTAACAATGGAGTTTCTTGCCGGTTCTTCTCCATAGGAAACGACCAACCCGAACCGTGCACCTTTTTGTCGACGTTTTATAAGTGCCCATGTAGGAGTATGTGAAATAAAAAACATGATTTTGATTTTGATAGCCAGTTGAAGGCAGCGAAGTCGCGGGGGTCAGCAAGTCTATAATAAAATAAAAAACATTCTGTATATTTCTCTCCACAGAAAAATTCGAAACAAGCGAAGAGATAAAATACGTACGCTGGGTGCAAGCGTTGACAAGCGACGCTAAACCAGAAGATGATCTGACATCGTCCTCTGACGGCGACAGACTGTCTGACAGCGGTGACGAGGGATCTGACAGCAGTGACGATGAACAGGAGACTACCGCCATGGCCAATAAGTTTGCTGCCCTAGCGGGGGACGGTGACGGAGACGACTAGGTTATTTTCAACTATATTTTACTATACTCCATTTGAAATAAAATTACAAAGGAGATTGCCCATTATTTAAGGAAACTTGGGCCCCATAAAAAAAAATGTTGTGCCTTGATATTTTTTGTTGGATATTGTAGAAAAAAATAAGATAATTAAAAAAATCTAAAAACCCGACTGCTTAAGAAGCGAACTAAAAAGACGTAAGCTAGAAGAAAATCATGCTGTGCAGTCGGAGGATACATTTGGTTTTGGCCAGCCAGCTCGCGAATATGTATCCACCGACTGCACAGCATGATTTTCTTTTTTTTACGTATTTTTAGTTCGCTTCTTAAGCAGTCGGGTTTTAATTTGATTTGAGTTTTTTTTTTTTGATTATTTGAATTAACTATTTTTATTTATAACTTTTTAGTTAACATTTTTTTTTCGAGTTAGGTACATTTAAATATATAAGTGTTATATGTTTTTGAAATCACCTGTTAAAAAAACCCTTTATTTTGGTATCATAAAGGATAAAAAAAATTAAGCCCACACAATATGGCGCCCAAAATCCTTCATTTTCCAATTTTGATGTAGCCAGTGACACTTGCAAGGTGAAGACGAATCGATTGACGTAGGAATCATCAAAATTGGCCTACGTGTTTGGTCTCTAGAACGCCACATAGGAACAAACATACATAGACTCCTTCGGCAGTCGAATAAAAACAATTTACATTCATAATTAGGAAGCAATAGACAATCAATTGTGTCTCTCGTGAATCTTGTTTACTCAAGAGATTAATTAAAGAGCACATTAAAGGTCAGCTCTCTTATACCGCGCCGATACCTGTAGCAATGTTGACTTCTATTGCGTTAATGGCAGCTGTAGCAGGCACTTGGTTTTTATGTCAACCTTATATTTACGGCATAGAACTCAAAATCGGTTGAACAAACTGTACAATTGAATTGTTTAAATTTTCTAATGTTATTTCAAATGGAGTATAGGATTTTGGCGGCCGTAAATATCACTGTTTTTAATAATGAGATATGTTGAACACATTTTTAGTGTATTTTTCACATTATTATTGTATCCAATATAACTAGAGTTTAGACAACATTAAAAGACTTAAAAATACTGGTAAAATGTCATTGAGATGCTAGAATTATTAATATAATAATGAAACGGCTAGCATAAAAATAAAAAGCTTATACGAAAGTAAGTACTATGAAATAGGCTTATTTTATTACTATTAAATTCTACTTTAAGACAATAACATAGTTTTTTATATGCAGCTTATTAATTATAAGTTCATCTGTATAATATTCACAGCGGATCTTTGTGGCTCTGAAGTTGGCGCTGTCAACTATTGCGCACGAAACAGTTTAACTGCATAGAGTAAGCGAGATAGGATGCGACAAACGTGAGTGAGTGAAAGAGACAGTTATACAATGCTATCTTCACTTCAAATATTCACACAAAGATCCGTTGTGAGTATTATATCCTTGCAGCTCAGCTGTTATTTTTAAATATATTAATATTTGTTTAACAATGGCACCTTATTACTGTACCTACTAAATACCTATTAGAATTTTGTTGACTACCTAAGTAGCTTCTCGATAACGCCCCGTTTCCTTTTCGATCATTTACGTTCCAGAAACTGGACATAAAACTTATGTCACTTCGTTATTCCATTCTATTATGGAATTTAAAGATATCTTGTTGCATTTATTATACTTAACTGCTTTTAATTATTATTCTCAGCTCAAAATTATCGGAGAAATCTGCTATTATTAGCTGTGAAAATTGATTCACAGCAGTCAACGCGTGCTAGAAAATTTGTCACATTAATTCGCCGATAATTTTGACCTGGGCAACTAGGGGGTTAATGTTTTAAATAGTTCATTTTATGGATTACTAAGCTTTTTAAGCGGTCTTATCTTATGAATGAATCTTATACTAATCTATACTAATATTATAAAGAGGAAAGATTTGTATTTTTGTATGTAACGAATAAACTTAAAACTACTGGACCGATTTCAAAAATTCGTTCACTGTTGGGAAGCTATTCTATCCCCGGATGACATAGGCTACTTTTTATCCCTGTATTCCCACGGGAACGGGCAATACGCGGGCGAACCGTGAAACCGCGAGGCGTCCGCTAGTGGTTAATATATCAGCTATGTATTTACCGAGACTGTATTTTGTTGTTTTTCACACGCTTTTATTAGCTTGGTACCTGTGTGTGTATCTATGTAAAGGAATCTTTGAACGTTATTTTCACTCCCTTCAAAACGTCGGATTAATTTGAAACTTTGCACAATTATCAAGGACCTATGACAATGCAATAATTTAAATAGATTTTTCCCATTATCCTTACCAGAATATTCTGAATTAGCGTTTTTTTATATCCGATACTCGGTAGTGTCTTTGTGCCAAGTACGAAAGCGCGTACGACACGCGCTTAATTTTTACTTTATATCCGAAGACACGGTAGTGCCTTGCGCCAAGTACAAAAGTATTTAATAAATGTTCCGATAAATGTTAAACGGCTATCACATCCAGTGAAGCCAGTAGGCATGCTAATTATTCACTTCCATTACAGGGAGGTAGTTGCATTAATAAATTGTCGTTTAAAACTAAAAAACACGCTTTAATGGTAAATTGAAATAAAAAGTAAAAAAAAAAAAGGTTTAAGAAAACAAAAAAGGAGAAAAATATTTTCAATCAATTTAAATTAAGAATAGTGTGATTAGTAAAAAAAAAATTTTATTGTAAAATAGCGTAGGTTGCTTAGTTGGTTGGTTAGTTATAATATTTTTGTCAGATATCAGAGTAGAGTGATAATTCATTTTTTTTTAATATTTTGGAAAAAAAAATTATTATCATTATCTCTTACAAGAATGTCACTTATCTAGAGTCTCAGTTCGATATTTAGAAGATGTGGATAGTATTGTCAAACGGGGTGAATAGAAACCAACAATTTAAGGGAATTTTCACATTATTTAAAAATTGTTTGCAGCATTTTAGTAGGTGCTCCAATATATTAAATAATTTAAAACAAATAACGATTCTTTGTTTGTTTGAAACGAATAAAGTGGTATGAAAGTTAAAATCCTAATCAAAGTTGTGTTCCCATTCACCCCTGCTAAAAATGAACGGCCAACAGTCATGAGCAGGCGTGGTGATCAATGCTCGTGCCTTCTCAGTATGAGAAGAAAGAAATTTGTGACCCGCACAGGAGACACGAGAAATATGCATAAAATTAAACAATAATAAAAAAAAATCCGTGCGAGACCAAAAAGGCTCCTATCTCAGCATGTGCATTGATATCCAAAAAGAAAATAAAGAAAAAGCTTTTTTTTGTTTTTAAGTAGAGGCTTTTGTCCTCCAGTGGGACTGTTGCAGGCTGGTGATATTATCGAAAACAAACACCTAGTAATCCATAAAATTGTATTTTAGATAATAATAATTCCCGTAATTTATAATTGTCATACAATTAATGAAAACCTAATATTTTAGGTCCTATGTTTTTTTTTCTCAAATAAATATTTATGCTATTTTTATGTTTGTGTTTTATTGGTTATACCTAGCCCCGTATGAATAACCCTGGATAAAAGTGCGATTTAGAGTGCGTGTGTAGCAAATATATCACTTGTAAACATCGCATTTCATTTTCAGATCATCAAAAATTGTGTTTATTTAGCTTAGATAAAGCATTAATATTGCAATAAAGCATAGGTGCTTTATCTGAAAAGTGCTCATTGCATCGCGTCTCGGTGTAAGCTGACCTTTAAAAGCTAAACCATAATTTGATCACAGAATCAAATGCAAGAACTGAAAATAAAATAAGATCTTGAATTAACAAAGAGGAATAAATCAAAACCATTTTAATATTTTCATAAATTTTATTAGACATAATTTATTACAAACATACAAATATTATAATAATTTCATATAAACATTGTTTCTTTACAGCGATATACATTGTAACCACGTTGATATAAATTAAAACAGTGGGTTTAGGACGTGTTTTACTCTGGCTCGATCGCGTTAACGTAATTGTCGATTTGTATGGAAAATTTGAAGCTGGGTAAGTGCCCTCTGGTAAGGGGAAAACGCCCTTTTTTGTATACAAATTGACATAAAATATTATTTACATTAACGCGATTGATAACAATAAAAACTCGCACTAAGACCTTTGATTGATATAAATTACGGATAGAGTAAAAAAAAATTGCAACATTTGTAAATAAAATGCTTTTTAACACAGAGACGCCATTGGTAAGTAATATTAATGACTTTTGATAGTTATCCGATAACAGAATATTAACAACAAGCAAATAGGTTATTTTTCTACAAACATTAAACTATTTTAGAACTTTGCCACAGTCGGGTAAAAAGATTAAACTTGTGTATATTTCATTTTATATATTTTGTACATTAATTTATCATTTTATTTATAATGTGTATATGGCATTATTTATACATATATTTAAATTGAAAATCATTGTGCATTGGAATATAACAGTTTAAAATGTTAGCGCGTGTAGTTTTGTGACAGTATTTTAGATGCCGATACAAATAAATATCTACTTTGATTCAAACTCAATAAAGTTCAAAATAAATAAACTTCTTTATCACAGCGAGTATTAAAACAGGCCAGACTACGCGGTTCAGATGATTTATTTTAGACTTTATTTTTAAAGACGCAATGTTGATATTTGTTTGTTATAGCAACTTTTTTGGAATATTGCCGTTCTGTAAACCTAAAAACAAAATATTGAGAGTTAAGGTAACATTATTGGTGGGATCAAAAGGAGTTTTGATGTAGGTTCTTTCAGTATCTAAGTGGGTTCCTTTATTATCTAAGGCCGGGTTTCTCAACGATACATTATTGCAAAATTAATGTGACATATTCTCAAGCACGCGTTATCTACTGTGATTGGTTGAATGAATTTTCAACAGTCGACCACAGCAGATAACCGGCGATTATTCTTCGATTACGTTAACAGCCCGGTATTCGGCAACCGGGAATAAGTGGACTCTATCAGGTTAATTTCGGGGACTGCATAGGTCTATAACGGTAAAGGTGACCTCTTTCGAAGGGTCCAAGCCAGTTCATTTGGGGACTAATTGGGACCTTCCGAGATCTAAGTAAGTTTGTTCTAACGTTACGGTGTTAGTGGGTTCTACAGGAATTGAAGAGAGTTCATAAGCATTAGAAAATGGCTCGTTTGTTTTTGTACTTGTATTTAGTCATTATTTTACTTTGGTTTTGACTTTAGGAACTGTTTTTCGGTACTTCATTTGAAAAAATATTAGAAAATTTTACAACCCTTTTTCAGACCGTTCAACCGATTTTGAATTCTCTTCCGTAAACATAAGGATGACATGCATAACCGTGCCACAGATAATATAATACTAGCATACACATGCCTCATCCCATACAAAGAAACCGTGCCGACGTAACTAGCGTTTTTCATCTGATTAATCTTGTTATTTTTGTAAGTACATCAATCGCGTTCGATCCCGTTTCACGGCAATAGATGGTGTTAGCAGCGATTTGCAAGTAAAATGGTTTACTAGGTTCGAGAATATTTTTTTCTTAAAATACAATGAAGGTTCGTTTCATAGTATTTTTTTGCACGTTTTTAAAGTTTTTTTGCACCAAAATGTGTTACAATGCAAATTTTAATAATCGTATGGGATGCCACAGAAATTAAAAATGCGCCATCTATTGGCATCAATTTTAAATGATACGTTCAAATAATCTTTGAAATGTGAATTAAGAGCCCAATATTCCATAATTTTGTACTTAGGAGAGTCGATAAAACAAGAACATACAATTTTTATGTTCAATTCCAGAAAATTATAATTTTACAATATTCTATTGAATTGTGTGTACATGTCGCGCCATCTAGTGAGATTTATTAGAACCAAATTTTCTTTATTAGCAATGAGACCCCGTGACCGTGCTAACAAAACCAACTATTAATGACATCTGCCTTTTGTCATATCACCAACGCAAGAGAGTCAAAATTGGATGAAGTGAAAATTGGTTGGACTGTAAAAAGGGGACTTTTTGTGTGTTGTTCATTGAATTATTATTATTAAAAATGTATTTTTAAGTTAATTATTGATTTAAATAATTAATTTCAAATGGAGTAGCTATAGGTTTTATTTAAAAAGTTAAGGTATTGTTGGGATACATTACAGCCTTTGAAAAAGTTCATATTTATATTTCATTTATGCTTTCATAGTAATTGATATAACACTTCATAGTTTCCGTATACAAATTCGTCTACCATTTAAACACTTACCAAAATAAGGAAAATTGGCAAAAAAACAAATAATTTATGTTATTTTCTTATTTGTTAGCAAAATAAATATCTTTGGTAGGGGCGGTTTACTTTGTGTATATTATTGCATCACCACTGCTCTAAAACGGTGAAGGAAAACATCGTGATGTCCTAGAACTAAAAATTCGAAGACAACATCAATCGCACTGGACCCGCGTGGTGGATTACGGCCATTCCCTCTCACAGAGGCAGTGGGAACATTAGCCTAATGATGATGATGGTAGAAAAATAGGTCTGATTAACAGTGTTACAAATGCGAAAACATGTATCTATAGTAACTACGTTTTGGAGGTCAGCTATGCAGCACCTCAACATAGGAGATAAATAGCACAGAGCACGAAAAGCCGTGACAGCAACGACTGTTGACACAATGGGTTTGTTTACCGCGAAAGGAAAACATAGAGGCATAGTAAATACAAGGTGTCCAGAAAGGGTATCGGGTATTTGTTTTCGCGCCATATTCGAAACGGGGCGTCTAAAGGGTGCGGGGAGGGGTTCGTGGCGTCCGCCATTTTGTGGAGTTTTAGTCACGATGGAACAGTACTCGGGGAAGCATCGCGCATTTTGCGTACGAGCCTATTATCGTAATGGTGATTCAATAGTGACTGCTCAACGTCTCTATCGTGCGATCAGGATGTTCGAGAATACAGGTGCGACAGTTAAAATTCAAAACTCTGGTCGTCCTCGTTCAGTTCGCGATGAAGAAACAATTGAAGAAGTTGAGGCGTCGGTTCGTCAAAATCCGTCTTTATCCATCCGAATCCGAATAGTGACCGGTATTGCGATATGTTGTGAAATTTTTTGGTCCCAGAGTTGCAGGAGTTTGCAGGTTTCAACTCAAGAACGTGGTTCCAGCAAGATGGGGCCACTTGCCATACCTCAAATGACTCAATGGAAGTTGTTAAAGAGTTATTCCCTAATAAAGTCATTTCGCGAAGGGGTAACATCAACTGGCCTCCCAGAAGCCCCGGCCTTAGCCCGCTTGACTATTTTGCATGGGGATACCTTAAAAGTAAGGTTTATCAAAACAATCCGACGAATCTAACCCAGTTAAAGCAAAACATCAGGTCAGAAATGGCAGCAATATCGATAGCTATGTCAATCTTCGTTTCCGTTTAGAAGAGTGCCAGCAACGTAACGGTCATCATTTGGATAACATCATCTTTTCCAAATAATTCTCCAATTCACATGCTAATAATAAACAATAAACTTTTTTATTGCATACAAATAATTTTTGTTTCATTGAACTTACAAATACCCGATACCCTTTCTGGACACCTTGTATCTTTATTTTTCAGTTAATGGCATATCTATTAAATTGGTCCAATATTGGAGTAGGAAATAGGCGAGACCAAACCTCGAATTACGACTTTTACTTAGGAAATTCAGTCGGATGTCTGCGACCGCATTTCCTCTTAATACCATTTCGGGGACCTTTCGGTTGTGAAAAAAGGATAGTGCTATACGTCTTATATAGCTCCGTCTCTTTCTCACTAGAAACATGATGTTTTTACGACATCATAGTAGGTTGTAGAGATGGATGGACTGTGTGAAGAGTGATATGAAAGAAAAGGCAGTCAGTGTTAGCGTGACGGGGGACAGGACGGTATGGAAGAAGAAAACGTGTTGTAACTTTTGGTAAGCGTTCAAACAGTATCCTATAAAAAGTATAAAATCTTGATCTACAACTTAGCCTGCGGCAGTAATCTATTCGCTTCCCTAAATCCGGTGTCGGTCGCTCCATGGACAGTCGAGAAATGGGTGTTATCTGTGGCCTCGCCTGCGAATAGGACTCGTGGGGCTCCGCTGGTGTCCACCAGGGGCTCCGCTAACGTAGCCCTAGCGTTGGGGAACTGAGGCGTCAGGACGTTGTCGTATGTGTAGCTACCACGCGTGTAGGGGTTTGAGAACCAGGATGATCTGGAAAATGCAAGAGATATTTTAATAAAACGTATTTCCAAGTCCTGTTGTCTGAGTCCTGGAAGGACTTAAGAAAGGTCTTTGCCCATTATTGCCCGGTATATTGAATAACAAAAAAAAACACGTGCTTATGCAGCCTAATTGCGTAAGTGAATTCGGCAGGGAAAGAGAACACATCCATGAAAGACCATGACACATTTCCTTTAAATGTTTTCGGTATTGCGTAAATAATTTAGAAAGTTTACGTCCTCCACCCTATGAGTTAAATTCACATATCTTTTCCATGTCCTATCCCCTTTCGAGTGAATTTCGCAATACGATAGGCGTAATTTTAAAGGTGTCGTCACCTTTACCTATACGTGTTCTCAGCCGAATTCACTTACGCGATTAGGCTGCTGGTATGCCGCATGTAAGTTGTGTTGTGTGTGTAAGTTGAGCTGTGGGCTTCAAAAACAACTGAGCGGGTCTTCTTTCGAACCCTTGCGAGACATCAGACAAACAGACCGAGGCGAAAGTGGAGGGACGAGCTGGTTTCCTATAGACTAGCCCGTATTAGCACAAGCCTGAAGTTTGTAGAAAAGGGAGAGGTTAGCCTTTGCCCTGCTATTGGACAATAAAGACTAAATGAATATCGTTTTGTTTGCTTTCCTGGTGTAAACAGAGATGTTTGGTACATTGATTTTTAAATTCAAATTAAATTTATTGCATCCATAATGTACATACAGGTGGTAAATATAAGTTACAGAAACAATTATGGACCCTGTCGGGCACAGCAACATTCTAGATACAGTCAGTGTCTAGGAGAGAGGAACAGCGCTTTGAGCAGGCCTAGCGTTGTATGGAGTTTGAATAAAAAACGAAGCCATCTTATACTGGTTTTCTGCACTGACGTAAAGCTTACCACCCACTTACATCCAAAACACTAATTAATCTGGTGTTCGATTCGAACCCAAGATCCCAAGGCAAGCAGTCGCCAAGACAGACTGGTATTTTTTTTTAATGAAAATATTTCGATTCTTACTCACCTCAACATAGCTATAGGCTCCGGTATAGTCCTGTTTTTGCCCATAAACCTTCTGATGAGTTCCATTACTTTCCTCTTTACCACGTCCTCGGGTAAGGTTTCAACCTAAAATGTTGGCAACATCATGTAGAACACAGCTCTATAGACACATTGACTTGTTTTCACCAAATGTAACAATTGGGACCACCAAAAGTGACATTTGGTCACATTAGACTGACACTGGGTGACACCTAGAGGACATTTGGTAACACCAAAAGTGACCCTTGGTGACACTTGAGCAACATTTGGTAATGCCAAAAGTGACACTCGGTGAGGCTAAAAGTGACACTTGGTGACGCTAAAAGTGACACTAGATCGAGTCTTGTAGTGTGGTAATCTTTAACATCTTTACGTACTAAATTGGAAACAAACTTGATTTTTTTAACAATTGACACAAACTTTATTAGTTAACAATAATTTGTAATTGATATGATGACCACACTTAAATAACCTAGGATTTCATCAAATAAAAAATATGCCCGAATACTCAAACAGCACATTCACAAAAACCATTAAAAGGATTTATGAGCCTACAATACATATGTATTAAAACTGACAGAGACAGTACGAGATTCAGAGACTTAATGAGTTGCGTTTGAGTATTCGACTGGTGAAATTATTGATTGTAAGTTTAAACATTAACTGCATGCACTTATTCATAAATGTGGCACCAATGAAAGTTGCTATGCTGTATAGTTGTAAGAGCAAGAGCAAACTACAGGGTCGTAGATACGACCTCCCTTATTTACCTCTTGGCTTTCAAAACGAAAGGCAAGTTAGACCACTTTTGACATACGAATATGAACAACACATGGGCCCACGCAGAAGACAATTTAATGGCAATCCTCCTCCTGGCATATTTTTTTTATTCATAATGTTGTTTGGCATAAGGTTTTTGCATAACCTTTATCAGCATAATAATACTGCGTCATAATAATACTTTAGCATAATGCAAAGGTTAGCATAACTGTCATTTGGTCTAATTTGTTTTGCCATAATTTGGAGTTGCATAAATATTTAAGGCATATTATTTATTCGTCATAATAATTTTATGGGTAGGTACATATTTGAACGTCGAAAATTAAAATACCTACGGGTAAAATGTCAATTTTTAAAATATCGAAAATTTTATTATCGATTTGAATCGATTGAAAATTGTTTTATCTTAGCTTAAAATGTCTAATTAAATATATTTGATATAAGGACTCAAATTAATTAAGATAATTATGGTGCGGCGGGGGGGCCCTTGCCCTTGGGGCCACCCTTGAGACGCGAACATGTTTGTGTTATTCCAAAGAACATAATGTGTAAATATCATTATGCGTTTATAACATTATGCATCATTATTATTATGCCAACAGTATTTATGGCAAAGTATTTATGCCTTATATCATTATGCGTAATGATCATTATGCTGAATTTTGTTATGCCAATGTAAATTATTGGAATATATTTTATGCACAAGTCTGGGATTTTACGCCCGGTTTCTGAAAAGCTGACAAACTGTCAACCTCGTCTAAATTGCTCTAAACTGACTAAAATAAATACAGCCATTAAATCATTTGACAATTTGCCATCAAACTTTTGTTTTGATTAAGCAATCAGAAACCTCGATTATTTTAAAACTGCAGTCTCTGTCCTCTGCATAAACCCACCAAAATCATGCTATAAAATGTACCAACCAGTTTGGCGCCATCTCCACTCGTCCATAGAGTCAAAACGGTCAGTGACCCCATAGGTGTGCTCGCCCCAAATATTTTAGTCAACCAATAATCATCCTTAGACACACGCATTCTGTCAGCCCCATGCCAGACAAACCCGCAGAACGTAGCAGTCCTAGGCCACCATGCTTTTGGAAAGTGTAGGACGATTTTGTCGACAACGCCTATCGCTAGATTATCAATGGCTATGACTTTGTCTTTGGGTAGACTTGGCGAAAATATCGATGTGTGCCTGGAATTTTTTTTTTCGTTAGCTGTGTTAGTTTAGCCGGATATTATTTTCTGTGTTACTGAATGGCCAATCAATACAAATACTAGCTGACATAACCCTGGTTTCTAAATAAAGAATTTGGTATTGAGAATTAGACAAATTCTATTTTTGCTTGAAAACTTATAACACTTTGTATTCAAGTAGAGTTATATAATTATGTTCTTAACATCAAATTCTCAATTTAGAATGCAAATGTTTGGTTTTCACACTTGCCAATGAAATCGCAAATGATTTGACAATTAGTCAGACTCAGCAAATTTTTGTGTTTATTAGCCTTTTAGAAACTGACTGTAAGAAGATATCTTCTCTCAACACCGTTCACAGCAACTAAATACTGTAGATATAAAATTATTACAGCGTTTTAAAAATATTATTTTTCCAGACACGTTTGATATTTATGCCAGGATGCAAATGCAGTAGAATATGAGCCATAGACAAGCAATGGAAACGAGTAAATAATAGGATCCCCGAGTATTAATGTTTTTCATAATAATCATATTTCATATTATAACCCCATGCAGTGATTGAACAGTTAGGTAGGTAGTATTTATACACCAAACATTTATCTACCCTACCTACAAACCTACCCTACCTATGTAGGTAAGGTACCATTTTTTTTTTCATAAGAACCTTCTCCTATTCATAACAAACACAACAAAAATAGTTTAAGCGTAATCTGTCCAGCCGTTTACGATTCTATAAAGAACATACAGACAAACATTCATTTTTGCGATGGA
Organism: Orthosia cruda; assembly: GCA_964057195.1. Classification (NCBI taxonomy): domain Eukaryota; kingdom Metazoa; phylum Arthropoda; class Insecta; order Lepidoptera; family Noctuidae; genus Orthosia; species Orthosia cruda. Next base: position 5,056,687 of record OZ059853.1, on the reverse strand, counting down.
TTGGAAAAAAAATTGAACGTCTATAAATAATTTTATCCCCTATAGTTCTATTAGCCCTTTTAGCCTTTAGGACGCGAATCAATTCAAAAATTTCATTTGTAAGATGTTCGTTGTCTATCAGTGGATGAATTAAGATGTTTATCAAGTACCAATCCCTTTTATTTTTTAACCCCGACGGAAAAAGAGGGGTGTTACAAGTTTGATGTACCTGTGTGTTTGTGTATTTGTGAAGCTGTCTCTGTCATCATACCGATATTGTTTTTTTTTGTTTTACTAAAGACTTTATCGAGAGTGCTCTTAGCTACTTTTAACCGACTTCCAAAAGGAGGAGGTTATCAGTTCAACTGTATTTTTTTTAATGTAACAAACATTCCTCAGAACTTTTTATGATGATTCTTTATTTATTTGAGAGTTGGTGCTTGTCATGTGGTCCCATAACTTCGGAGATATACAACAGAACTCTTCAATAAATGACGGAAAATCATTCGGGATAGCTGCAATCGCACGTCTGTTTATTGTTTACACCATTTCATAACATAACATCACACTGGTACCCTCTAAAGGGGTACGTAGGTATACAGTTCACCCTGGTATACTCTCATTCCACCGGTATTGTTGTTTTTTTTTGTTATTGGCTTAATCTATTCTGGTACCACTTTAGCCATTATAGGTAAGTACCTAACTATTATTATAGAACTGGTCCATTATTACCACAACTAAAAAGTGAAATAAAAAACGTTTTTACAAAAAAAACTTTTTGCAAAAAAATACTACCGACTTCCAAATACAAAACTACAAAGTGAAAAATAACTTAATTTTTTGAAGTCGGTGTCTTTCGTAGGTACCATTTTTTTGCGTTATGGATGGTTTATTTTTCACTTTTTAGTTTTACGTACCTAATAGGCAAGTTAGTAAGGGAACTATTTCGCCAGAATAGATTTCATGAAACTAGAACATAACCGGTGAAATGAGAGATCTGCTTACCCCTTAAGAGCGAACTGGCGTGATGTTATGTTATGAAATGTTATAAACAACAAACAGACATGCAATTGCAGAAATCCCGAGAGATTTGCCGTTATTTATTGAAGAGTTCTGTTGTATATCTCCGAAGTTCTTCATCAGATCTTCACCAAATTAAAATGGGACCAATTTCGGCACATACTTTTTCAAACAAAAAAAGAATTTTCAAAATCGGTCCACAATTGACGGAGTAATCGGTGAACATACACAAAAAAAACAAACTTGAAGTCGAACATAGAACCTCCTCCTTTTTGGAAAGTCGGTTAAAAAATTACAAACGACTTCCAAATAAAAACACTACAAGTCGGTTGTAATTTTTTGTAAAAACTTTTTTCGCGTTTCGATGAAAATCGGTTCAGCCGTTCTAAAGTTATGGGCGTTTTACTGTTGGAATCGGCGTGTTTTCGAAACATATCATGTCATAATTACTTGTTCAATAGATAGTCGATCGAAACGCGGTTGCTACCTAGATAAATTATGTAGCATGAAATAATAATGTGTCGAGGGTTTTTAAATTTTACTTGAATTACACTAGTTTATGAAATAGAAACTGAATATCCATGCTCAATCCTTACATACAATCTTTTACTACTTCTTTCATGCAAGTTCCGGATGTCTGCGATTAGCGATGCCACCTACTGGGCCCAAACTAATTGAAAAGTTTCCATCTACTCGAAAAGAAGGAGATGCAAATTATCATGCAAACTGGTCATAAGATTTCCAAAAAAGCATACAATGCCAAATTTTTATCACTATCGAAAAAGTTTCAAGACTATTATAATGCTTGGAGAAAATTTGATGTGCTAAAAATCACGTTGCATAAGCATAAAATTCAAAACTACCCACCAACTTTGCTATTTCTCCACAAGACCATAGTGTCATAGACTGTGAGTTCCCCATAGAGGTAATCGCGTAACTCAAGTTCGTCACCCAATAATCCTCCTTGCTTAGCGTCTTCCTATCCTCACCCCTCCATAGGAAAGGGTACCAGACAGTACCATTCCACCACGACTTTTCAAATAAGAGCACAACTTTGCCTACGACGCCTATAGACATTTTCTCTATGGCTGTGATTTTTTCTTGTGGCAATGTTGGCGAGAAGAGTTTTTCGTGTCTATGGAAAGGAAAAAAATGGGTAGGTAAGTTCGGGGTCACTAACATCGGTGAAAGAACACATCTTGATAAATATTGGACTACTAATATTTTATAAGTGAAAATCTTAATATTTGGATGTATCATCATCAGCTTTATAATGTGCCCACTCAGCAGTGACACAGGCATCCTCTCTGTGAGAGAGGTAATGGGCCGTAATCCACCACGCGCAGTTAGTGCGTGTTGGCGAATGTCACATGTCTACGAATTTTTGGTTCCAGGACATGCCGGTTTCCTCTCGATGTTTTCCTTCACCGTTTTTAGAGCAGTGGTGATGAAATAATTTACACCAACTAAAGGGCCTGCCTGGGTTTGAACTACCTACGACACGTAAGTCGGGGCCGTTACCACTGGGCCACCACTGCTCTTTTTTCCATTTAGATGTATAATGTTACTCAATTACACCTAAATGCTAGGGTATTTGGATTAAATTTGGCATATAGCTGGTTTATTAGTACATTGTGTATTAAGGGCGGTAAGTAAGGATTTACGATCGAGACTCTAGTAGAAGCCCGAAGTCGAAGACTGAGGGCTTTCTGAGTCGAGGTTCGTAATTCCCGTACCGCCCGTGATACATACAATGTTTTTCATCACATTTGCTTGCGCAGTAATAGCTTTAATAATAATAATAATAATTTATTCATTCATCAAGCCATACAAAAATTGTTTACAAATAATAAATACATGATAAGGCAAAATACAAAAGATGGAACCCTGACTTCCAAACTAGGCAGATGCCTGTATCTTAGAAGTCAGTGTCCCTCCAGGAAAGAAAATTACAAATATTTTTAATAGAGCATGCATGCAGATGCATTTACAATTTTCACTGCAAAATAGTCAAAGTCATGTTGCAGAAAATAGAGTTTAAACTAAAGCTAATTGAACCTTAAATTAAAGAAGTGAAATTAAAATAAAGTATAAAAATTAAATTAAATTAATGAATTTATTAATATTTCCACCAAGGTAGGGTTCCATTTAAATATTGTATGAACGATAAATTAATTATGGGAATATCTTCTTATTCATATTACAAAATAAAATTAATTACATTGATTACAATTGCAGAATTATTTAAATTAAAATTAAAAATGAGAACCATAATTGAAATCAAAAACAGAATCAATGACAAAATCAAAAACAAAATCAAATCTATACAATGTTAATATGGTCGAGAAGAGTGTTACTATTGGAATCAGGGCGTGTGGGTGTGTGTTCATTGCGTATGTTGAGTAAGTTGTGTGTGGTGTGTAGTTTGTGTGTGTAGAGCTGTGCATGTATGTATATATGTATGTATGTCTGTCAGTATTAATGTATGTAGATGTTCTATTTAAGTTTTATTTGTTCAGCTAAGATGTCCTCCGTTTCATCGTAATTGAGGCTGAGCAACCATGTCTGCAATGTATTTTTGCAGTGAAAGTAGCTCAAGCCGAATACATCAAGGTGTCTATTGGTGGTATTGTATATCTTAGAGCTAGCTATAAGGTAGTGACGACTAGCAAAAGTAGTTCTATGGGATTCCACCGAAAACACCCTATGCTTCACTCTACCTGTTGGAGCTTCCAGCGGACGAACTAAATGTTTACGCAAAACACATTGAAGGACGTATAGCTGTCTAACAGTCAGTATTTTACAGTCCGCGTATAACTGGACAGTAGGGTATCTGAACGGCTTGCGTAACATAACCTTCAGAATCGCACGCTGCGCCCTCTCAACTTGGAGAAGACGGGTTTTTGCTGCACCACCCCAAACCGGAAGACAATAAGTTACCATTGACTGGCATAGTGCATAGTAGACTGTTTTCAAGGTAAGTGGATCAGCAGAATTACGCAGTTTCTTGAAAACAGCCATCAGCCTTCGCATGCGTGAGCTAAGGCTGTCCAAATGCTCGCGCCAGTCAAGGCGATATCCAATAAGAACACCCAAGTATTTTACAGTAAGAGCCCTGTTTATAGTTAGGCAGGCGCAAACTTCTGGAGAAGAAGCGCATGTGTGGGCTCTTAAAACGTAATTACCTGGTGGGGATTGGTTGGACGTGATCGAAAACGCTATGTACTGTGTTTTGGCGATGTTGAGGGTTAGAAGGTTAGTGCTCAGCCACGTCATTACAACAGTGAGAGCGGATTCAGCATTTTTGTATGTTTCCGACCAGTTGTCTCCCTGAATAAAAAGGGCCGTGTCATCTGCATATGTATAAATGCTACAATTGGGAAGGTTCAGTTTACATAGCTCGTTGATGTATATTAGGAACAAGGTTGGCCCAAGAATACTGCCTTGTGGGACACCATACCTAATTCCAACCTCTCCACTAACATATTTTCCGACTCTAACGGACTGAGTACGCTCTGAGAGGTAATCACTGAAAATTTTTAGTGGGATTTCTCGGACTCCAATGTTCTCCATCTTCCTGAGCAAGATGGGAACAGAGACAGTATCGAATGCTTTGGATAGGTCTAGAAATATAGTTAGGCACTTCTTTTTCCCATCCAATGCCCTAACTGCACCATGCAATAAATCCCTCACGGCATCTTCAGTACAAACACCAGATCTGAATCCGTATTGATTCGGGGCTAAAATTGAGTTAGCGGTGAGATATTTTACCAATCTATTGTTCAAGACACGCTCGAGGACCTTTGACAATGCCGTCAACACAGATATGGGCCTATAATTGCTAATGCTGTCTCTGTTCCCTGCTTTGTGGATTGGGTGGACTATGGCTTTTTTAAAAGCTGTAGGAAAAGTACCAGATCCAATGGCGAGATTGCACACATGAGTTATTATCGGCACCAAGGTCTCGCTAGCAGATCGAATAATTCTGGCAGATATCTGATCATATCCAATAGCACAGTCGGGTTTCAGAGAGGATATAATTCCGGCAATCTCATCCTCGTCGGTTTCCAAAAGCACCATAGAGTTGGATTTTGATGAACTTGGCGATATTACGGATGAGACTGGTTGCGTGGGAGGAGTTATTTGCGAAGCTAAGTTTTCACCAATGGTAGCAAAGAAATTATTAGCCAGATCAACTGATGTTTGGGGACAGCTAGACAAATGCAGAAGTTCATTTGGTGGTGTTGTGTGAGGTTTTAGATCTGACACCCTTTTGACAATATCCCAAGTTGCTTTGATATTCCCTTTTGCTTTGTAAAATTCGTCCTTTTCGTATTGTGTTTTGAGCTTACGTAGGAGCGCGTTGAGGAAGTTACGGTATCTAATATAAATAATCCAGTCAGTATCATTATTAGGTCTTGGTTTACATTTTAGGTGGAGGTAGTCACGATGACGTATGCAACGAGTCAACCCAGGAGTGATCCATGGTTTGATACATCGCTGTGACCTTGGTATTTTACGTTCGTACGAGTGTTCCCTGACGATCGCCGAAAGAGCTCCAACAAAAGCGTCGGCGGCCTGATTTGCGTCCTGTGACATCGCTACAGTCGACCAGTCACTGTTTTTAATATCTGACAGGATAGCATCCTGATCCACAAAAGTTTTAGTACGCGTTGGAGGGGAATTAGTTTTACATGTTTCAATGTACAGCAAGACTGGTTCATGATCAGTGATATATGTCTCTAGGACGAGGGTAATGGCGAGAGAGTTGGTCTTTAGTAGGACATGATCGAGGCAGTTTTGCAAACGAGTGGGTAAGGTGTGAGATGGTATAAGACCGTGTGAAGCCATGCAAGTAAGGTACTCGCCAGAGTGTTGATCGGTATTACCCTCTTTGATATCTATGTTAATATCACCAATAAGAATAGTAGTGCGACTATTTTCGGTTAAAATCCCATTCAAACTATCGACAAAGGAATTTATTGATCTGTTATTAGGTGACCTGTATACAGCAACCAGAAGCAAATCATTTTCGAGGCGGCAAGTCAAACACGTGCCACCCAGAAAAACCGGCTCCGAGATCCTATGTTTAATACATGATCTAATATAGATCGCGCAACCGTCATTCTGGTTCTTTATATTAGAAGTGTAGTAGGAACAATATCCACTGAGAGTCGGAAGTGAATTTACTTTACTTAGCCAGCACTCTGATAGGACTAGTATGTCACACTGGACACCGATTATTTGCAGGAGAGCGGTGAGTTCATCAAAGTTTTTGTTAATACTCCTTATATTGATATGCAGGACTTTTAATCCCTTATTATTGTGAGGAAAATACGATAAACACATATCGGGTGCGCATTTGTGGGATTTGAACTGATACAATGAATCTAATTTTTCTCCTATCAGTTCATCAATGTTAGCCATTGGAGAAAGTAAAACTCAAAACTGGAATTGTAACAGATTTCGGCTTCAGAACGTACTGACTGTGGCCGTAGTTAAGAGTAATTGAGTGCAAGATACAGATTAACTCAAACCAGCAAGGTCGAATAAGTTGTTCAGGACTTAGGTTGTATACTGGCTGCATATGATGTGTGATGAAGGACATGAAAATTTTTTTTTGAGATGTGAGGGTCTTACGTAATGAATTGTGAGATGTAATCGTGTTAGGTGTGTGTACTAAATAGGAGCGGAAGCTCGCCAAGTATAGCAAGACATTCCTTACAGTATAAAATGAAAAAACAATACGATCAATACATTTACCAATCAGCTTAACAGTTACGAATAACGATCGAGTCGGCTCGTGTAACCGTCATTGACTTAAGTCGCTCAGACATTTTTCTGATTTAATAAGCAACTGCTTGGCGCCGACGTCTTTTCGAATGAATATTCTGCCATTTGAAATCCAGCAAAACTTAAAATCTTTCTCCTTTGCAAACTCTCGCGCTGTATGGAACAGCTTCCTGGCTGACGGCGGGAGAAATTCCGCAACGTATATGGGTTTCTTATCAGTTAGTCCGATAGCTGTTGTATTCAATTTTTCACTCGACTGACGAGTATTATTGAAATTGCGTACAGAAGATAACAGAGTGTTCTTGGTCATCTTTAATACACAAGTCAGCACAGCTATTATTACGAAATACGAGAACTTTTTTTCAAGCGGATGGCGAGTTTTTGCCCACACCACAGATTATACAAATGTTTCGTTCAGAAACCTTAAGGGCAAATACTTACGTAGGTAGTCCTATGTCATGTCAGCCATGACGGAGAGTAAAAAATAATAATTTACTTTTTGATACAAATAACTATTAAAATCGATTATTAAGAACATTAGTTGAATATTTAAGTAACATGTAGCGAGATTGTAAATAAATTCCTGTTTAGATAACATTTTAAAACAATTTTTCAATTGCGTGTAAACTCCTTGCTTGAACTTGCATGACCTGTGTGCTGTGCTATAAATTAAAAAAATATTACTTACCGCCCCTGGGTTTCTTAACAAACAAAAAAGCTCAAGGGTTTTATATGGGGCATTACGGCCAAGTTAACCTGTATGTTTTGATACTGTTTACGTGCAAGTGTGATGAAAAATTATATACTGCACGCGGGCGAAGCCTAGGTAGGACGAAAAGTAATAGTTAATATGAAACTCACAGAGTTGTAGGTACATGTACATAGACCTTGAAAGCTACAAAAAAAAACTGACCAAGTGCGAGTCGAACTAGCGCATGAAAGGTTCCGTACCATTATAGCAAAAACATAAAAAGGCACGTTTGTTGTATGGGAGCCCCGCTTAAATATTTATTTTATTCTGATTTTAGTATTTGTTGTTTTAGTACCCAAAGGGTAAAAACGGGACCCTATTACTAAGACTCCGCGGTCCGTCTGTCTGTCACCAGGCTGTATCTCATGAACCGTGATAGCAAGGCAGTTGCATTTTTCACAGATGATGTATTTCTGTTGCCGCTATAACAACAAATACTAAAAACAGATTAAAATAAATATTTAAGTGGGGCTCCCATACAATAAACGTGATATTTTTGGCGTTTTTTGCGATAATGGTACGGAACCCTTCGTGCGCGAGTCAGACTGGCACTTGGCCGGTTTTTAAGTAAACATTTCATGGAGAGGTCATCCAAAGGAAAATTCATCATCTGCATTCTTCAGATTCCTGCTTTCAACTATACTCTGTAGACCTTTCATACATACTTACACAATAATTTTAAATTTTCTTATGTAATTTGTTCTGATCTTTTTGAACCTTAACATGGGACAAGTGGCAAGAGCAGGAATATGATAATATCTTCCAAACTAAGTTATTATGATACCAATTCCATTGAACCATATTCCTATTTCTCAAATTAATGAATTTACCTGTTAGTAGTGCTTGTAATACTTTATACCTATATGTAGTATAGTAGTGTTAGTCTGGGTGCATCGTCCTCACGTATATGAATTAATGTACTTATGTATGTACATGTTGTAAAACACTTTTTTTTAAAGGAGTATATTTGGAATTTCTTGTCCGTTCCTCTCCATAACAATTATAATTACGAATGGACGGTACAATCAATTACTATTAAATTTAAATTTTTGACGTTCAGAAGTGGCGCTTATTGGCCCTAATTGAAATAAAGAATTTTGTCTTTGACATTTGAGAAATTAAAAGTCATTCGACAAGAATAGAAAAATGATGATGTCCGCTAAATTACGTTAATAATTCCCAATTCCCAGCCTTTACTAAGAAACTTAAAAAGCCTAGAATAACCTACCATCTTAGCTCGATCCCCACTAAGCCACACAGTCAGCGCATGACCGTTACCCATCGGTACACTGGCTTCATCAATCCCAGTTATCCAATGATCCTCAGTGCTAATATCCTTCTTGTCTATGCCTCTCCATAAAAAGAGGTGAAACGACAAATTTGTGTGCCACGAAGAAGTATCAAATAGTAGTACGACCTTTCCTTCGACTCCTATAGAGATTTTGTCTATGACTGTCACTTTTTCTTGTGGTAGAGACGGTGTGAATAGTGTGTTGTGTCTATAAGAAATAAATTAGTTTATAACATCATTATAATTCGTAGGCACACATTCAAAGATTATTGAATGAGTGCCGCCGCAAGATGTTTGAATTCTGTGTCCATATCGTCCGCAAACTTGGTAACAACCTACGGTATTCGTCACTGGCGAAGTCGAGGATAAAGGACTTTTAGAGAAAGAAGTATTGAAAGCTGGTCAAACCAACTCCGAACCTCGTTGAACGTTAGAGTCTCAGAAGCCGTGCCTGTTGCTGAAAGTAGGAGCAAGTGAAGAAACATCATCAAGGAGAAAGTTTGGAAACCATGATGTGGCCACCACCTCCAGCTTTGTGGATACGACGCAAGAGGGATACTTCGTTCCAGAACTAAACTTTCAGACGAAGACAACATTCCTGCGAATTTAAAATGGAACTAGGCAGGCGTTATCTGTAGCATGCCGCAAGAGAACTGGGCGAAAGTAGCCAACAATTGGGTCCCAAACGTCAGGATCCGGCGATACGGCAGACACAGAAGGAGATGACGAGACGAGTTGGAGTCCTCCTACCTAAGGAATTGGACTACGATTTCTCAAGATCCCCCAACACAAACTGGCGTTAGACGCCATTAAAGAAGGCAAGCATATTGACACACCTCGATTGAGAACTAAAAACCCATGCCACTAAAGAGCCTTATAACACTTTGTCCGGGACTCGCAAGACCCCACAAGCTGCAGTTGCACTGGTCACCATTGGAAATCATATTAACCATATGCAATTTAGCCTCACATAAAACTACGTATTTGATACATCAAACGCACGCCCTTTTTCAATTGGAAGGCAGAAACTACAGATCGCCACGTGTGAGAATCCTAACATATACAAATACTTCTCATTTAGCTTCGTCCACGTTCACACGTACATCTCAAAGTTTTAGTTAGAAAGAATTTTGGTTCAAGAAAAATTAAAATGATGACAGTGAAACTATATAAAAGTACTTAAAAAATAAACTTCGAACGAATTGAGAACTACTTCCTTTTTTGAAGTCGGTTAAAAAGCAATAGTTAAACAATAGGATAAAATTGTTTTTGCCCCAGTTATTTTCCTATTCTAGAAATATACTAAGTTGTTATAATGTATATACATAAATGTTTAAGTACATAAATGTTGTAAATAAAATGATCGCTTTTAATATTGCATTCGTGACTTTGTGAGTCGTGAAAAATACCATGCTATTTCTCATTCATATGTTCACCCTCAAAAAACGATTTTATTTTTCATCCCAACCAAACATACATTCTATACAACATATTATTTGAAAAGGATGCAGTATCACTAGACAATTGTCTGTATTTACTGACCAATTTGCCTACGGAACCCTTTGTCCACACAGTTATCACGTTACTGGCCCCCATAGGGCATGAGGTCCCTGCTATCTGAGAACTCCAGTCATCTTCCAGCCCCTTCTTATCGACTGGATACCAGATGAAGTAAGAAGAAGAACTAGAGTTCCACCAATTAACGGCAAAATGCAAAATAACTTTGCCGATCAAACCCATCGATAGATTGTCTATGGCAGATATTTTTGACTGTGGCAACACTGGCGTAAATAGTGTTGCGTGGCTGAAAAATATTATTTTTATACTGTTGGTAGCATAACATCTGGGCTGTCATTTTGCCAATAGCAGTAATACTGCCTAATGTTTTTTTTTTCATGTCCATATTCCAGGCAACAATTGAAAAATTCCAGATCGGAAAATCCAATAACACTGCCCTACCCAGGCATCGGACCCAGGGCTATTGCTCAGCAGAAGTGCTTGGACCATTAGCCCAGGTGGTAGTTGTATATTGTTGGTATTTAGAAAATATCGTCCAGTAAAGTTCTACCATAATTTCTGCTGTTCGTTGAAGTATCCCTTATTTCGAGGGATACCGTGCCAGTGACATTTGAAGTACAGGTTTATATTTTCATTTGGGGTTCGAACCCATATCAAATACTCTTTTTTTTATTGTGGATAGGCTTGCGCTTGAAAGCAAATAATAATAATAATTCGCTTGCATTTTAAATTATTTTTACTTTCTTTAACGAAAGAAAAATAAGATACAATTCTGTAAAAAAAACAACGCTGGGAAACTTTATAATACATTACCGGCATGGGAATTGAACCCATGACCGCATATAAAGCTATTGCCTGCGAGACTGATGAGGCATTTTCACTCTGCCCAAATAAAGAAAATGTAGAAGCATTCACATATTTACAACCACGCAGAGTTACTGTAAAAAGTATGGGTGCCTCTGTAATTACAGGAACATCAATCATTTCATGCTTTTTACTTGTCTGGGTATCGAACCCAGAACAAAAGAATCTTCACATCACAGGAGAATCCTTTTCTTGTTTCGTTAAGTCCTATTTATACACAAGGACAAGTACATTGCTGCTAGGTACTAAGAATTTTGTAATGAAAAAACAGCATAGCACCTCGCGATCTGGGAATCGAACCCAACTTTGTCATTGTTATCCTTGATACAACAGCAATGACTCTGATATTGTTGTACATAGGTGGCGGTAAGGACTGCCCATCAGGTAGCAGCATCTACTTATTAACCAAAATATCTTAAACCTCCTTCCCAGTACAGTTCGATTCAAACTTAAAGGCGACTGTGACGTGTGCAAATCGCTGCGCAGTACCCCGTCCCTCCACCCATTTTTTTTTGTTATCAGGAACTGCCCTCCAAAAGACGCCTGGGCTTTTGGGGCAGAAACCAGGGAGTGCGGGCTCTTAAAAGACCAACCCAGAACAGAGGGGGTACTGCGTGGCCCGTGTAGACTGAAGGAGCGTCTCCCCTGCCTGGGGAGACTGAAGAAGCGTCTTGCCTGCCTGGGGAGACTGAAGAAGTGTCTCCCCTGCCTGGGGATACTGAAGAAGCGTGTCCCCTCCCTGGGGATACTGAAGAAGCGTCTCCACTGCCTGGGAAGACTTAAGAAGCGTCTTCTCTGCTTAGGGATACTGAAGAAGCGTCTCCCCTGCCTAGGGAGACGGAAGAAACGTCTCCCCTGCTTAGAGAGACGGCAGAAGCGTCTACCCTGCCTAGAGAGACGGAAGAAGCGCCTCCCTTGACCGTCACTGTACACGGCAGCACATGATCACTGTGCCACTGTCTTTCCTGGAGTCACTTGGTGAGCGTTCAGAGTCCGTGTATCACCCCTCACCCAAATTTGCTACTGCGCGCGGCTAGCGGCTCGTGTTTCGAGCCACCATTAACTATGAATCGTTCTGAACCAGGTCTTGGAGGTTAGGTAGACAGTCGTTCCATGTAAAATACTGTTATTCCCCGACCCCAGCATAGTTGAGGACAGAATAGGCCGAGCTGAACTTACCTCTCCTTTAGTACTCCCAAAGACACGGTCACTATGACATTCTTCGCTCTGTAAGAGGTGCCATCTTTGCAGTTCACTACGACATCTTGGGTAGGATCTTGTGGCCAAGTTATCTGGCTGACTTCCTTCTTAAGTTTGATTTCTAGGTTCGGGTATCCGGGTCCGTTGTTGTATGTGTTCTGGGGAGTTAAAATACAATGGGGTCAGAGTTTGACGATTAGTTTGGTAACAGATTTTTTTAGCTTTAGAAGTAGGTTTACTTTTATTGTTAAATTGTTTTTTATTTTACTCTTTTTAGTGTTGGTGCCTCATATTTCCATGAAACTCATTTATAGCCACAGTACATCTCATTTCAATTCCAATAAGCCCAAACACGACTAGGTTAAATTGTTTTGTTACGGAGTTCCAGTGCCAACCTTCCGCATTCATCATCAGATTATTTCGTTGGTACCATTTATTTATGTGTTTACTTCATCATAGTCGCTTAACTATTCGAGATATTTTATCCATGACATACTTAATCGGTGGTCTTCTTCATCAGTTCCACTTCACCAAATTATACTTTCTGAGTGCAAATGCTTGCCATGTTATAGAAAATACCAAATTCGCTATACGTATTTCTGCCTATAATTTTTTAGGAGTTTCCTTTATTTCAATTTAATCATCAGATTCTGATTTGGTGACTATGCACAATGGGACCACTTCGAGAGTACACCCTTTCAAACACAATAAGAATTTTGCAAAGCCGTCTTATGATGGAGTTATGCCCGAACAAACATAAAAAGTATATAATAATAGAAACATCCTGGTTACGCTTCCTAATTTATAGTTCATATTTTATTACATCACCATAGGGCGATTGAAAGGCATTGGTATACTAGTTCCAATTTATTAAATTAGTGTCACCTATCGTTGTTTTGGTGGTATTCCGCGCCGTGCCGCTACGGTCTTTTTACGCCGCCACCACGCCACGGCCGCAGGCGATCCTAGTCAGTCTCTTACCAACCAGGGCGGAGGTGCGCGCACTAAGTCACCCTCTCGCCCAAAACTCTTAATTGAACCTACATGGAAAGTGTTATCTGTATTACCTAGACCTACTGTGTTGTGTACCGCTGGCCAGCATAGTGTACCTAATCTGTGAGCTGAACTTCTCGTACGTGGCATCTGCATCTGCATGGGAATCGCTGTTTCAAAGGTATGTGGCATAATTAGTAAATTGAACTTTATCTATTGCCTTTCGTCTCATCTGCATACTTTTCTCCTTCAATTTAGCACTGCTGAATCAGCAATTATAGCCTGGATTACTCTAATAATTTAGGTTCAATCGCGTGTGATTTTACTAGTAATCTTCTAGAGGTTATACGCATCATTTTGGTCCTTCGAACTGGATAAATTAAATTTGGGCCTATTTACAGCCTAATTTTAAGTCCTAAAAGTCTAAATTTAAGCAAAAAGTTTGGGAAATTGCCATATTAATTGCATCACACAATTCTCGCCTCTATTGCGTTGGGAATAAGGCTGGCTGCCTTGCGTGTAGTACTTTCTACCGGCAAATTAATTGTTAACGTAAATCTTTAATTTCACTAATTGAAACTCCGAAAAATACATTTAATTGAATATCAACGTTGATTCATATCGCTAAATAAGTTTAGTTAATAAATCAGTTAATTTTCGGCGTAATTACATATTTTTTTGTTCGTGTTTGAAAATTGTGGGTAGTCTGTTAAAACATTCGTTCAAGTTGGCCTACGTGACTGTGGAATATTCCAGTTCTTGTTATCGTACGGTTAATTTTTATTTACGCATTGGAAACTTTTACATATTTTTCTAATCGAGATTTGCAGAATGAATGACATTGATTATTTTACGATACACTACTACTGTTGGTTCATTAAGTAAATGCCTACTATACTCGTATTGCACGAGTAGGTATTCTTTATAATTTTAGACTCAACCGCATTTGATTAATTATTGCAATTAACCAGATTATCATTGCGTCGCGTGTTATTTTATTTTGTAAGGTAACTTGATCTTTTGATAGGAACCTTCAGGTAAAATAACAGATTTGTATAAACTTTACGCGTTTAGTTCTCCTCATAGGAAACAGCCGTATATTTATACATATCACCCCCGCACCTAACTTGTAAGCGTAGTACTTACTAGATAATTTACTTCGAACGGTCATCTGCGTATTTACTTGTTAGGAATTTTATTGTGTTTTACGAAGGTATTTCGTTACGAACACAATCGCATCGCTTACGGAAATAAGTACTATACTTGTTTCTAAGTTTCACACTTAACTTATTGTTGGTTAAGAATCTGTACATATTCTATGTATTGAGTAAGTTAATCTCATATAAATAGAATACTACAAGGAAAAAAAATATATCGCTTCGCATCCGACATAAATGTTAATTATCGGGTTGTAGGTATCTCTAAGCTAATCATAAATATAGGTAGATGGGTACGTTCATAAGGTATTTCGCGTGCTTACTATTTTATTTGTATTAGACTTTGTTACTTGTACGCGGTTCAAACTTTGTACGTTATTCAAACTTTGTACGCTTTATATTTTTTTCACCTTACAATTTATTATTGTTAGGGTTCGCGTGTACGGATCGTTCCGTACTATTGTTTACGTAAGTTGTAAAATCTTTCGTTGAGTTATCAGTTTGATTGGATCACTAATTTCACTTACGCGGGTTCCGTAAAAGATAAAAATTTGTTGTTTTTTTTGTTTCCATATTTTAACTTCTGTTCACTATGACGGACAAGGTTAAACTTAGATTGTTGGAAAGTAAACGCGACTCGTATTTCGCGCGGGTTCAAAGGATTTTGGATTCAACAGAATCTTTAACAACAGAAAGATTACGTAATTCTTTTATTGCTCAGGCTAAACAAATTGACGGCCAACGTAGCGAATTCAATGAGATAATGGAAGAGATAAATATGTTAAAATTGACATTGGATCCAAAGTGCGATGTAAGCTATAGTGCCTTACATTCATTTGATGACTTGGTCGGCGAGATAAAAAATACTTTAGCTTCATTAACTGAATCAACTGTTTCCAAGGAACCTAGCCCGACAGCGAGCCCTAGTGCTCATCATATAAAGGTACCTAAAATTGAGCTGCCTGCCTTTGACGGTGATATTCAGAGCTTTCCGTTCTTTTATGAGACTTTCAAACGTATTATACATACGAACGCAGATTTATCAGATTCTGATCGCATTCATTATCTGTTGAGTTGTCTAAAGGGAAAGGCTAGGAGTGTGGCAGTAGGTATTGTACCTTCTGGCGATAATTACCGTGTTGTCTGGGATGCGCTTATCGCAAAGTACCTGGATACACGCGCGCTCGCCACTAATTATCTAAATCAACTGTTCTCATTGAAGTCGTTCGGAACGACACCTGCTAATATTGAACAAGGTTTCGATAAATTAACTTCTACGGTTGCTGGACTCAAACAATTAAAAATACATAACTTGGAGGATTTTATATTTATTCATTGGGGTCTTAAGTTAATAGACTCAGATACAGCAAAACATTTTGAAATGTCGCTTCGTAATCAACAAGAGTTGGATTATGATTATTTCGTAAAGTTTGTTCGTGAACAAGTAAAAATCTTATATCGCTCCTCTTCTGCGGCAACTAAGCCCGCCCCCGCAGGTAGACCCAGAACCTCATCTAAGGTCTCGCAGGTGTTTGTGGCTACTGAATCTAAATGTTCGCTTTGTCGATCCACGCATAAAAACTTGTATAAGTGCAAAGCGTTTCAAAAGTTGAGCGCGGATAATAGATTTAAGTTTGTAAAAGACAATAACAGATGTGTAAACTGCTTAAGTAGCCAACATACCGTCTCTAAGTGCCTATGTAAGTCAACATGTAGGAAATGCAACGGTAAGCATAATTCCTTATTGCATTTTGAGCAATCGACGCAAGCCCCTGCGCTGGTTTCCGCTAGTGACCCAGCCTCCGTTTCTGCGGCCGACCCAGCTACTTCTGATCGTGTGGCGTTGTGTACGCATTCTTCTGCTCAAGTCCAGGCCACACGTAGTACCGAAGTTCTGGCTACTGCCAAGGTGTTAGTGGCGGGTAGCAAGGGTAAGGGCGAGGTGGTTAGATGTCTTTTGGACCCTGGGTCGCAAAAGAATTATATGACATCGCGTTGCTGCCGTATGCTCGGTCTAACTATACATACGGACTCAATAACTACCGTTCGTGGTATTGGTGGCACATCGCAGCCCGTTCGCGGCTCAGTGAATCTTACGTTCAGCTCACGGTTTTGCTCGCAGCCTAGGTATAGAATTGACGCTCTAGTCTTGGATCAGATAACCGGGCAGCTTCCTCTGGGTGCTATAGATACTGCCGAATTGAAGCATATTGATCCTAAACTTCTCGCTGATGACAGCTGGGTTGTGCCAGGTAATATTGACATGTTACTTGGAGTCACGTTGTTCGCTAAGTTATTGCGACCCGGTCCCGTGACCAGCGCACCCGGTTGCCCCGATGCACTGGAGACTATGCTTGGCTACATACTTCTAGGAGAAGCACCTATTATCGAACCTTCAACTGACACTCTGTCTTTCTTTGCGAGTTCTTTCGATAACTTCGATCTTCGTAAGTTTTGGGAGATTGAAGATGTTACTGCTTCGTCCGTTGGGAGTGTGGATGATAAACACTGTGAAGATTTTTATTGTAGCACAATTACCCGCGCTCCAAATGGCAAGTATGTTGCAGCTTTACCACTGAAAACAGACGCGTCAGCGTTAGGAAATTCTTTTGATATAGCTCGCAAGAGATTCTATAGCCTCGAACGTAAACTTAAATCGCTTCCTAACGTCAAGCTTCTTTATGATGACGTCATACGGGATTATCTACAGAACAATTATATTTCTTTGGTGCAAAATAATTTACCTGAATGTGGGTTGCCCAAACGAAATTGTAAGGAGCGAGAAATGGACTACTATATTCCTCACCATGCTGTTATTCGAGAGGATAAAGTGACCACTAAGCTACGCGTGGTCCTAGATGCTAGTGCAAGTACAGATAACGGTACTTCGCTCAATGATATCCTGTACGCAGGTCCAGTCCTTCAGGCTGACCTTTTTAACATCTTGTTAAATTTTAGGCTTTTTAGTGTCGCTATTTCCGCAGATGTTAAGTCTATGTACCTACGTATAGGTATACGCCCACAAGATCGTTCGCTTCAACGTATCTTATATCGGTTTAATGAGGAAGAAGAACTTCAAATTTATCACTTTTCAGTGCTTCCCTTTGGATTAAAGTGTAGTCCTTTTATAGCGATTCGCACTATCCAACAGTTATGTCAGGATGAAGGAACGCAGTTACCTCTCGCCAGGGACATTTTGCAGCGAGATATTTACATGGATGACATAGTTAGTTCTATACCTAGCACTGCGCTGGCTATAGACTCGGCTCGTGAACTAATAAAAATATTCTCTCTCGGTGATTTTCAGCTAACGAAGTGGTCTAGCAATAGTGTCGATGTTCTTCGGAATATTCCAGAGTCATTACGACTTTCACAGAGCGTGGACCTAAGTAAAGATCCGACACAGAAAATACTGGGACTTCGTTGGTTCCCTGATGAGGATTGTTTCGTATTCCAGGTTAACCCTAATGTTCGCCCTTGCACGAAACGGAATATTCTTTCTTCCATTGCACGTCTTTTCGACGTTTTAGGCCTCGTGGCACCGATAATTTTATACGCCAAGCTTCTTATCAAAGAGCTTTGGCTTGTCAAACTTGGATGGGATGACGTCCCACCACCTCGCATTGTTCGTCTGTGGGAACAATTTCAAGCTGAATTGCCAATTATCTCTGAACTGAGATTTTTGCGACATGTCGGCGTCGTAGAACGCTGTAGGCTCTCCCTCGTCGGGTTTGCCGACGCTAGTGAGAAAGCTTACGGTGGTTCGGTTTACGCCCACGTTGTCAGACCCGACGGTAGTATCGTCGTTTCGCTGGTGTGTGCGAAATCTAAAGTCGCGCCACTGAAAGTAGTTTCGCTAGCTCGTCTCGAGTTATGCGCCGCACTCCTCTTATCAACTGTGATAAAGCGAGTATATAATATTTTCGCAGCTCGGCACGCCATTGAGGCAGTCGTAGCTTTCTCGGATTCAACTGTAACCTTGAGTTGGATTCATTCCGCACCGCATCGATGGCACACCTTCGTAGCCAATCGTATCGGTAAGATTCATGAGAATCTTTCGTCAGATCACTTCTTGCATACGAAACCTCTATTATTGCTCCCCGCCCGCGAAGTCAATGAAACGCGGTTACATCTTATTTCGCGTTATGAATTAACTGACCAAATGGTCCAGTCTTTTTGGAAGCGGTGGCGCCAAGAGTACCTGCACACCCTACAATCCAAACAGAAATGGAACACCCCTGCCAATCCAATACGGGTCGGTATGGTTGTCGTCTCCATGCAGGACAATGTGATGCCGCTGCATTGGCCGTTAGGAGTAATCACAGAAATATTTCCAGATAAAAACGGAGTTTGTAGAGTCGCATCGGTAAAGACTAAACGCGGGATCCTTCAGAGTCCCCTTTGCCAACGCAATAAGTTTCGTTACATTAATAATTAATTTTACCGTGCACCAATGTGCAGTATTAGATTTAATTACCGCGTAGAATAGTTAATTGAATATTCTTATTTGTAATAGAGAGTCGCAACTTTAGAGTTCTTATAACCTTTGGTAGAGTTGTGATGATCTGCAACTTATTTTACTTCTCCTTTGTGTTTCGAAAGTAGGAACTTTCAAGCCGGGGAAAATGGTTACGCTTCCTAATTTATAGTTCATATTTTATTACATCACCATAGGGCGGTTGAAAGGCATTGGTATACTAGTTCCAATTTATTAAATTAGTGTCACCTATCGTTGTTTTGGTGGTATTCCGCGCCGTGCCGCTACGGTCTTTTTACGCCGCCACCACGCCACGGCCGCAGGCGATCCTCGCCAGTCTCTTATCAACCAGGGCGGAGGTGCGCGCACTAAGTCACCCACTCGCCCAAAACTCTTAATTGAACCTACATGGAAAGTGTTATCTGTATTACCTAGACCTACTGTGTTGTGTACCGCTGGCCAGCATAGTGTACCAAGTCTGTGAGCTGAACTTCTCGAACGTGGCATCTGCATCTGCATGGGAATCGCTGTTTCAAAGGTATGTGGCATAATTAGTAAATTGAGCTTTATCCATTGCCTTTCGTCTCATCTGCGTACTTTTCTCCTTCAATTTAGCACTGCTGAATCAGCAATTATAGCCTAGATTACTCTAATAATTTAGGTTCAATCGCGTGTGATTTTGCTAGTAATCTTCTAGAGGTTATACGCACCACATCCGAATTGAGAACTTCCACCTCTTTGGGAAGTCGGCTTATCTGCCGGATAATATGTTCGTAAAGTATGTATACATATGTAGGTACAACATATTTTCTTTCTTTCTATCGACAAGCATTGCTGTGTTACAATTTAATGACCAAGTTTGTCGATAAACTTTGTCAGCAAAGCTTCGGGCAACTCTCTGCTATACACGGTTTTTACGACTTGACAAAATGGCCTTTGCCCAGCCATTAGGGGAATAAACTATCCCCTAATGGCTGGGCAAAGGCCATTTTTAGGGTTCCGTACCCAAAGGGTAAAAACGGAACCCTATTAGACAGACATACAGACAGACGGACCGCGGAGTCTTAATAATAACTAAGACTCCGCGGTCCGTCTGTCTGTATGTCTGTCTGTCTGTATGTCGCCAGGCTGTATCTCATGAACGTGAGAGTTAGACAGTTGAAATGTTCACAGATTATGTATTTCTGTTGCCGCTATAACAACAAATACTAAAAACAGAATAAAATAAATATTTAAGTGGGGCTCCCATACAATTTTGCCATTTTCCCATTTTTTGCCGATTTTTGCAATAATGGTACGGAACCCTTCGTACGCGAGTCCGACTCGCACTAGGCCGGTTTTTATTATATGAAAGTTTTATAATAACGTAACGTTCTGAAATAAATTATTTAAATGATGGTGACCGCCACTAACCCGCACTGGGCTCGCGTGGTGGATTACGGCCCATTCGCTCTCAAAGAGAGGACGCCTGTGCGAGTGCCCCAGCAGTGGGAACAATAAAAGGCTGATAATGTTGATGACCACATCAAAAACCGTTGCGTAGTTTAGATTAACAATACGGCAGCCTAATTGCGTTAATGAATTCGGAAAGGCATAGAATATGGCCCCATCAATCGATCAATCACATAGACGGAAAATCCACATCGCGTCTTTCATCTCGAATGTGAAATACGCAATTAGGCTGCGGGACAGACAGACATCAAAACCGGCTTTATTTTTATAATATCTTTACATAAATATTTCACGAGTTTGAGAACTTACCAACAAAATCTGGAACAGCGTCTTATATCCATGCCGATGCCAGCTCATATGCTGGTGTCCCCCCAACTCCTCATATCTCGACTGAGTGGACACATCGTTCCAACTGTTGGAGGACTCATAATTGTCTATGATCAGGTCTAGGAACTGCAGTAGATTGTCCATGAAGTCCTTGTCGTTGAGAAGGTGAGGGTACTTCGTTTTTATGTAGTCTGTTAGGCTGGAATTGAGAAGATTAAAAATAAAAAAAACTATTTCACAAAAAAATACAACCGGCTTCCAAATAAAAACACTACAAAGTGAAAAGCCGGTTGTATTTTATTGTGAAAAAAAAAAAAAAAAAATATTTTCCACTTTTTTGTGGTACATCATACTACCAGACTACAGATAATATAATACTGGCAACCGTGCCACGTAACTAGCGTTTTTCATCTGATTATACCGATAATTTTTTGTAAATCGATCGCGTTCGGTTCCGTTCCACGGCGATAGATCACCATCTATATCCGTGGAACGGAACGGAACGGAACCGAACGCGATCGATGTACAAAAAATAATCAGTATAGAACGTCGGCACGGTTTCTTTGTATGGGATGAGACACCGCTGATACTACATAATGGACAAGTTCTATAGAAAATATTACCCGAATAACATAACCGGTGGAATGAGAGTGTACCAGGGTGAACTGTACACATCTGCGTACCCGTTTAGAGCGTACTGGCCCGATGTCATGTTATAAAGTACAAACAGATATGCGATTGCAGCAATTCCGAGAGATATTCCGTCATTTATTGAAGAGTTCTATTGCATATCTCCGAAGTTCTTCATCAGATCCTTACCAAATTTAAATTGGACCATTTCGGAATAAAACTCTATCGAACAAAAATAGAATTTCGCAAATCCGTTTATGACGGAGTTATGCCTGAACATACCCAGAAGCTAGTTTAAAAATAAAGAAAACATATTGTTAGGTACATTCAAAAATAACGGAGCGAAGTGACGGTTCAATTCAAGTTATTTGAATGCAATGAAATAGAGTAAATAGGTTACTTCTAGGCAAGCGTGCTTCACCGTCGACCACATCATCGCTTAATATCAGGTGAGATAGTGGCCAAACATGAAATTATCTAAATCTGCCTTGCCTTTTTCCCAACTATGTTGTCAATTTTCAGTTTATTTATTCAGTAACAATTTACATTACGTTCGAATCGGTCGGCTACCAGTCGAACCGGATTCAGCTGTGTACCAGTGTTTTTCATGGAGCGACTGCCTATCTGACCTCCACAACCCAGTAACTGGGTTACACGGTACCCCTTGGCTAGACTGGTTTCAGATCTCAAGCTTCTGACTACTCGTAACGACTGTCAAAGGTCTTCAAATGACAGCCGGGACCAACGGCTTAACATGCTTTCCGAGGCACGGAGGAAACTCGGTATGTTGAAATGGTCACCCATCCATGGACCGACCTCGTCAAGCGTTGCTTAACCTTGAAGATCGACCCGTGCGGCTGTTATTATTTAGCCACGAGCTCATCGAAACATGAAATTATCATTAAAAAACAAAAACACATTTCATCATTTTGACACTTAAAAAAATCCCCACTTATATTCTGAAGAGATAAAGTTAGCAAGTTTGGATCCCATAGATACAAAGATGTCTAGTTCGGGGGCCACCGTCCGTCCATGGTGCTACCATAAGCTCTTAGAGCAAGGTTATTTCCACTTTTTTGTAAAAGTATTCATGGTAGCCCTGTTATTGTTTATGTACAAATTCATAAACAAAGATTTGATTTGATCTTTACGCCCGCAGTATTACCAAAAGATCTATTTATGCCGCAGAGCAGTGTTATTGTATGTTTATTCCGGTTTGAAGGACATGACTAGGGTTGCCAACCGTACTCTAAAATAGAGTATTGTACTCTATATCATGAAGGCGTACTCTATAATCTATAACACTAATAGAGTATGCTGCAATACTCTTTTTTACACAAGGTTTACTAAACTAGTGCCCGCCACTTCAGCATTTACTGAGAGAGTATTTTCCGTCATGAATGTGAAGTGGCAGGAAGAGAAGAACAGATCTTCATTGAAATTGATTTAAAATAGCTCTTGATCTATATACATTTACAAACAATCCATTTAAAAACCATCACAATTGTTATGTACTGCAAATAATAAGAAAAAATACCTCCCAAAATATAAAATAAATTATACTCTTTTTTGGAAGTCCATACTCTTTATTTACCTCCTTTGAAATCAGATATACTCTATTTCTTCTAAGAAAAGTTGGCAACCCTAGTCATGACTGCCGGTAGGTATAGTTACATTACAGGCAAAAGATACATTCAAGCTTTATCTCTGTGATGGCAACGAATCTGAAATGCCTCTGGTATTGCTGATATCAAAGACAGATATATCCATAAACGGCAGCGACAGACTTATTTTGCATACTAGCCTCCGCCAGCGGCTTCGCCCGCGTGAATGCCGAAAATTTTCCGAAGGGAACATATTCCCGGAATCCCGGGATAAAAAGTATCCTATGTGCTATTCCCGACTAGAATTTATCTCTGAGCCAAATCCGTCCAGCCCGTTTGAGCGTGAAGAAGAAACAAACATACAAACACACACGCTCACAAACTTTTGCCTTTATAATATTATAGTGTGACAACACTAATTATTCGATGCATTTTTGCCAATTTTGAATAAGAACACAAAACATTCAGTTGACCTAGAAAAACAGCTAATAATATTACGGGTTTTTTCCATAACTTTGATAAAGGTCATTATTAATTTTCGGTTACATCCACGTGTAATTTTGTCTCGAAATCATAGTGATAAGGATAATCTGCCGTTATCAGAACTCATTAATATCATCAAAATTATCTGACCACCTGTTTTATCAGCTTTCATATATCTTATAATAATAATAATAATAGATAGTCCGATAGTCTTGTCAGCCCATGGTTTAATAGCCACGAGCCTCGACCAACATCTTAGGAGGCTCTCGTTAGGCGGCTGGGTCAAGGGCCTGATCCAGAAAGCAGTACTGCTGGACACGGCTCGTATTGTTAGGAGGTTCCTTTCTCTGGAGCCCTGACCGCCGGTAGCTTGGACCCTGTTCCCGATACCGGTGGGCCTCTATTTTTCATATTTTTAAATGTTTTTCTTTTTTGTGTGTGTTTTGTAAAAATATTTAAAAATGTAAGCAATAAGAAAGAAGTTAAATAAAAGACATAATAATAACGTTTATTGGTTCATGGAAAATCGACAAATCCACCGAGATGAAAGACTCGATGTGGATTTCCGTCTATGTGATTGGTCGATTATTAATACTCTTTGCCCTTTGCCTTGCCTAATTCATTACGCAATAAGGCTGCTGGTCTCAACCACGCCTTCTTATCTATACCAATATTATAAAGAGGAAAGATTTTTTGTTTGTTTGTTTGTTTGTACCGAATAGGCTCCAAAACTACTGGACCGATTTCAAAAATTCTTTCTCCGTTGGGAAGCAACACTATCCCGACATAGGCTACTTTTTATCCCTGTATTCCCACGGGAACGGGAACTAAGCGGGTGAAACCGCGAGGCGTCCTCTAGTACAATATATATTCTTTCGCTAGATACTCTGAAAGAATATACAGAGGGCAATCGAGAGCATCGAACATCCACATCAGATACTCATAAGTCTATGCCCCGAGGGCCGAGTCTATGGTATATCGCCGACTGCCGGGCAAATTCAGACTGATTTCCAATAAATCCACAATACTGGATAACCTGGGTATTATCTAAAGGCAAAAGCCCAATAATACTTACTGTCCTACCCAGGCATCGAACCCAGGCAAATCACGAATTGTTAAGCGATTTTTATGACAATTGTTAGTGTACGACGAAGGTCTATACACTTTGTTCTAGTGCACGATGATTGTTCTGTACACTTGAGATGATGAATTATATAGTCATCGGCACGTAACTTGGCAAGAGTCGTTAGATGCGCAGAAGTCGTTTTTTAGGTCTCCTTGGTAGTGAAGCGGGACGCGGGGTACAAGGTCGCGCCGATCCGAGCGAGCGATTGGTAGCTCAGTCGACCCGCGCCTCCCGCACCCCGTCCTCGCTCCCGATTACACTTGCGTGCACGAAACTTGTACACTTTGTTTTTGTTGAGTTTTTGTTAAGATTTTGTAAAGTTAGTTTTTGTTAGGAGTAGTTGTTATTGTTTTGAATTTAGTTTTTATTACGAGTGTTACTGTTTTATTTTGATAACAATGCCATAATTTTTACTATCTTCTTCAAATATTTTTTTAACTTGTAACTGTATATATTTTATTTATAACACCTATTAAACTTCACGAATTTCTCTCCATTATTTAAATTTCCTCTAAACATACATATTTAAAAATAAATGATGGCCATAACCATTAAAAAATGTCAAGAAATAAAAGTGACCACTTTTTGTAGCAATAAGTGTACGATGCGCGAACTTACCCCCACTACGCCAAAACCTTGCCAAGTTACGTGCCGATGACTATACCGCCCGTGTTGAGTGTGGTAAAGTCACTGATTTATTTTACTTAGCAAGTGCTAATGATCGCGCGTATGCAAACGCTGATGTACCTTACTGCTTAACCTACTTAATATTACGAAATGTGCGGGTTCACCGTACCTACAGGTAGTTTAAAAAAAACCCGACTGCTTACCTAATAAGCGAACTAAAAAGATGTAAACAAGTAGAAAATCATGCTGTGAAGTCGGAGGATACATATTCGCGAGCTGGCTGACCACCTGATCCTCCGACTGCACAGCATGATTTTCTACTTGTTTACATCTTTTTAGTTCGCTTATTAAGCAGTCGGGTTTTTGATTTTTAAATTATCTTTTTTTATTTACAACTTTTTAGTTATATATTTTTTTTCGAATCACATATAAACATATAAGTATTATATATTTTTGTAATCACCTCTAAAAATCCTTCATTTTGATACCCCACACGATGGGCTTCGAAGAAAAAAAAAATTGAGTCCCCCCCAATATGGCGCACGAAACCCGCCATTTCTGTTTTTTAACGTGACTTATCTAAGAACACTTGGGCGGCCAAGCCCTATCTAACGATGTATTAATTATAAAAATCCGTCTAGCGGTTTGCAAGATTAGAGATAATAAAGAATATTACATACATACAAGATACGCGCGAAAAACATGACCCTTTTCTTGCAGCCGGGTAATTACACTGGCAGTTGTCTCGATTTTACATGTAACTGCACTATCTCCCCGTGGTAGTGCAGTATGCATGAGATAATAAGTTTTGAAAATATCGTTATGGATTGTGTCGTTGTGGATGTATCGGATTGAAACACGTTACGTAGCTATACAGCGCGACCTTTATTCTAAAATGTGTTTCATAAAGATGTTTTATTTCTTAGTTGTTTTGTTTCTTCACATCTAAAAGTGGTGACGCACGGGCCTTTTGGAGGACAGCTTTTGTATCAATTTTGATGTTCAAAAAGTGTTTTTTTTGAGCGGTCATTGAGCCGGCCATTTTATTCATCCCTAAACTTTTGAATCAGACTATACTAACAAATAATCGAAGGTTCACTAGGTGAAAACCTATATTCTTATGTTCTAAAGCAAAGATTTTTAACCTTTACTCACCGTCTCGTAATATACTGCCCCAAAGGCTCGGGCACCGCTGGCGGGTCCTCCACGACCCCCAAGCTGAAATTCATCAGGTCATTCAGAACCGCCTTCTCACCAGGGCTGCCGTCAGACCGGTAGATATCGAAGTCCAGGTCCTGAGGGAGGATGGAGATGTTGTTCTGTATGGCTAGGTCGTAGACGCGGGACGGGAATTGACCGTGGATCCTGTAGGAGAAAAATGTTAGTAATAATTTTGGGGTAGGCAGATAGCATTTGTGTTGTTGTTCGTCGTATCAATGATTACAAATTAAATGTGTTTTGACCAGAGTTCAGGCACGTCGATAGCGTTGGCATTAACTGAGTGCAGAGGTGAGGTATTGTTCGGAATGGAGCCCCGTGAAATTTTAATTGTAATTTTTTATTTGGGTAGAATAATGATTTTGTTTTAACTTTGCTAAAACATGTAACGTTTATTCATTTATGGGGCATGTGGTGCTAATCTATAAAAAAAAAAAATACTAAACTTAGATATTAGAAAGCTTTATTTTAACGTGTATAATATACAATTGTTGGTTGGCCATATATAATAAATTAAACAAAAAGCCGGCCTAGTGTGTGTTGACTTCTATCCACACATATCAGGGCCGTGCTCGGGACGTGACAGCTCTGGGCCCAGGCATTAAAGGTCTATCCAAACATATCAGGACCGTGCCCGGGACGTGACAGCGCTGAGCCCAGGCATTAAAGGTCTATTCACACATATCAGGGCCGTGCCGGGGACGTGACAGCGCTGGGCCCAGGCATTAAAGGTCTATCCACACATATCAGGGCCGTGCCCGGGACGTGACAGCGCTGAGCCCAGGCATTAAAGGTCTATCCACACATATCAGGGCCGTGCCCGGGACGTGACAGCGCTGAGCTCAGGCATTAAAGGTCTATCCAAACATATCAGGGCCGTGCCCGGGACGTGACAGCGCTGAGCCCAGGCATTAAAGGTCTATCCACACATATCAGGGCCGTGCCCGGGACGTGACAGCGCTGAGCCCAAGCATTAAAGGTCTATCGACACATATCAGGGCCGTGCCCGGGACGTGACAGCGCTGGGCCCAGGCATTAAAGGTCAATCCACACATATCAGGGCCGTGCCCGGGACGTGACAGCGCCGGGCCCAGGCATTAAAGGTCTATCCACAAATATCAGGGCCGTGCCCGGGACGTGACAGCGCCGGGCCCAGGCATTAAAGGTCTATCCACACATATCAGGGCCGTGCCCGGGACGTGACAGCGCTGGGCCCTGGCATTAAAGGTCAAACGTCCCGGGCACTCCCCTGATATATGTTGTGTGGATAGACCTTTAGGGTTCCGTACCAAAGAAAAATCTGATTGATCAATATATTGGTATTTGTTAGTAAAGTATACGTAATAATAAACATTATCACCAAATTTCAAGTTCGTAGGTCAACGGCAAGTAAAAAAAATCTTTGGATCAAAATTGTGTGACAGACGATGGACAGACAGACAGACACGTGATTGACAGCACTAGGGATCCGTTTGGACCCTTCGGGTACGGAATCCTAATAAAAATGGAAATTTTGTGGCTCATTGGAGTACCCCCATCCCATCTGGCTAAGACGTGACTGCAGCGTCCCAGAGCCAGTTTTACCATGATCATCATGCAGGTGAAACAACGGTCTAATTACACTGAAAACAAATATTGAGACCAACGAACTTTTTATTGTTACTACTTAAAAAAGAGACTTGCTAATTGCTAATTAATTTTGTTTTATTCAAGTAAGGTTAATTTTAAAAACTTTATACTTAACTAAATATTGTTTCAATTTAAACAAAATACAGAACTTGATCAGTTTTAACTGAAAAAGGTATAGAACTAGTTCATACTAAAGAACTAGTTAATACTTCAGAACTAGTTTATGGTACATAACTAGTTTATAGTACAGAACTACTTAATAGAACATAAATAGATCATAGTACATAAATAGTTCATAGTACAGAACTAGCGCATAGTCCAGAGCTAGTTCATAGTGCAGAATTAGTTAATAGTACATAACTAGTTTATGGTACAGAACTAGTTCACAGTACAGAATTAGTTCATAGTAAAGAACTAATTCATAGTGCAGAATTAGTTAATAGTACATAACTAGTTCATAGTACAGAACTAGTTCACAGTACAAAATTGGTACAAAGTACAGAACTAGGTCATAGTACAGAATTAGTTCATAGTACAGAACCAGTTCATTTTACATAACTAGTTTTGTTGCTTGTAAGAAAAAGTTCACAAATTCATTTATTTTTTTCAGTGCATAGGATGATAATTGTGAAATTTATGTTATTTACCAGTTAAAATTTGATACTAAGTCACATCTTGATAATGCGTTAGGTACATTGTATTTTTTAAATCAGATAAACTGCTTTTCATCAGTAGGGAAGCCCATACCCACCAAAAACTCGTGTAAGAATTAATGAGAATGCCCAAAATCGGTAAATTATTGCCTTACAAACTTAGCAATGACTCAGCTCAAGGAAAAAAGATCTTTTGGATATTCATAGCGTCAATACAGGAAAACAAAGCATAAATTGCTCGAGCGTGTTTTTAAATTTCGAGTGAAAATTACTTGAGAATGCTCTAACCTAACACTCGTTCCAGGGAATTCATCTCGTATAGATTGTACGCTATTTTGAACTCTATTTCAAAAGCCGTTAATTTAAATTATGAATTTATCAATAAAAAACTAGCTCCATAATTTCGCTGCTCTGCCTGCACTGATTACCTACACGTCAAAATATTGAGTCGAATTTATAAACAAAATAGTTATCGCCTCCGTCTGTCTTAATAGTAGAACTTAACCAATTAAAACACACCATCACCGAACTGCACAGTAAGTTTTGACTCTCCCCCGACTCTGTCCATGGCAACTTAGCACCTACTTCTTAAGAGTAGAACATAACCATAAGGACCACTTACCACTCAGCCCTCGACTCTACCACACCTTAACCGAACGGCGCAGTACTGATTCTCCCTCCGACTCTGTCCATGGCAACTTAACACCTACGTCTTAAGAGTAGGACATAACATCATCTACACTCACCACTCAGCCTCTAACTCGACCACACCATCAGCTACACAGATTTGACTCTCCCCCGACTCTGTCCATGACAACTTAGCACCTCCGTCTTAAGAGTAGAACATAACATCATCTACACTCACCACTCAGGCTCCAACTCGACCACATCATCACCTACAAAGTTTTGACTCTTCCCCACTTTGTCCATGGCAACTTAGCACCTACATCTTAAGAGTAGAACATAACTATAAGGACCACTTACTACTCAGCTCCCGAATCTACCACACCTTAACCGAACGGCGGCGGCGCAGTATTGATTCTCCCCGCGACTCTGTTCATGGCAACTTAGCACCTACATCTTAAGAGTGGAACATAACTATAAGGACCACTTACCACTCAGCCCCCCGAATCTACCACATCTTAACCGAACAGCCCCGAATTGATTCGGCCCCCGACTCTGTCCAAGACAACTTAACACCTACGTCTGAAGAGTAGAACATCTATCTATAGGTACTCACCATTCAGCGCCCAACTCGACCACGCCATCACCGAACGGCACAGTATTGATTCTGCCCCCGACTCTGTCCATGGCCTCCAACGCGAGGATCTTCTTGCCGGCCTTGGCTAGAGTGGAGGCGGCAGTGCAGCCTGAAGCTCCCATGCCCACTATGATCGTGTCATAGACTTCAGGCATTGTTGCGCTGGAAAAGAGTGGGATTGTTAGTTCGAAACTCATTAAGTTTTTATTGTTTACACAGACATACCAAAACCAGCACTCTTATTGCGTAAGTGAATTCGTCAAGGCAAAGGGCAAAGAGTATGACCAATAACATGCGAGATCAAAGACGATATGTAGATTTCCGTCTATGTGATTGGTCGATTGTTGAATTCACTTACGCAATAAGGCTGCAGATATAAAAGAAAGTCAAAATAAAGTTCATGTGTTAAGTACTTATTAGTACAGTCTCGAATACTGAAATTCTTAGGCCATGTCTCGAGGCGGAATAACGATTCCATTGAGCACCTGGTGGTCACCAATGAGATGGACCAACCAAATAAAATCTGCGGTTGGAGGTCCTGTAAATGAATGCGCCAAAATTTCTTCTAACAGAGCCAAATGGAGAGAGATCGTGAGGCGAGTGACAAGAACACCAGCGATCGCACAAAATTTACCGTGATCACGACCGCTATGTCAAGAGCGAAAAAAGAAAATAAAGACGAGAGAAGACAAGGAACGATTAGATGTCGTATGATTGGAGTCCCAATATGGACACATCCACTAACGTTCATACGTGCCGGAATCTACAATCCTTATGGAATGAACGCCAGTGGATTTGTAAAAGCGAGAAAGAATGACTGTATTAGACCCCTAGCTTGTTATACCTTGTTGGATAGCTAATATAACAAAGATATTATTTAGCATATCTGCAGCACAACTGCTATACATTTTTTTTTAAATTTTGCTAAAAGAAAAAAAATGTTTTTATAAATTTATTTCTTTTTTACACTTTCAGTCCTCTACTATGACTCCTATGGTTCAGATATTTGGAGTTTTTGCATTTAGAATAATAAACGAACTTCTCTAGTAATCAAAAATCGGAAAAAAAAAACAATAAGCCCATAGAATACAAAAAAAATGCCAATTCTTAAGAAATTGGCATATTTTTTTAAAAATCCTTCTAAGTCCAATATCTCAAAAACGGTTAGGTTTAGGCTGGGGTGTTTCATAGTCAAATTAGTCAGAAATGATGGGAAGTATAACCTCTTAATGGATCTAGGTCGACTTAACCAGTAACCCTGTATAATGACCAGAACCCAGATCATTTAGAACCATCTGTTTCTTCAAATGTAATGGTCAACATCCTCCTGATAGGCATTAATTGAAGTTTTATGGTAAGAACAATACAATTGAATATGATTGAGAGTTTAAGAACAAGACTCTGGGGGCACTTTAAAGTATTTATAATGTCAATAAATACTTATTGCGAAAGTGACCGTGCCAATAACTGACTATTTTGAGCTTCTTGGCGTTACGTGACATCAACTCTCAATTTTGGCCTGTAAGGTGGTATTATTTTTGCAATTTGAAATTTGAATTTCGCGCCCATTCGATAACTACCATGATATTCGTTCATTGGTTTTAATTTCTGATTGGCGGATTATATAAGTCTCAATTTAGGTAATGCCTAAAAGTTGTTTTAATAGTAAAATTTTAAAGCCAAAGACAAAGTTTTGACAGCAAAAGATAGCAATTTAAATCTATAAAACATGGTAATTAAATATGTATTATAGATTCAAAACACGGTTTACGATTCGAGGAAATCCTGCAAATCGTGTGGTCCCAAAGTTGCAATAGTTGCAGTCGGTAATATAGATCAACCAAATGGTAGATTTAACAGTTATTTTGTTGAAACTTAGTATTTTTTTGTTGTATGGTTATTTCACAGATTTTTCCACCTTCCATGGCCAATGTTTAGTAGATATCGATTCAGCATTTTCAAAACTTTAGTTGGGTTTTATAATCTGTGAGCTGGCGATCTTTGACATTTTTGCTTATTTTTGACACCAAGGAGCTGACGCTCAAATTCTAACCACCGGCGAAATATTATTAAATTTTGGTTAAAAAATCCTCTGGAAATGGATTTGTGATGGTCACAGAACAATAATACTCAAGGTGATGGTTCGAGGAACCAGGGATATTTCCCTATTTTACATCGTGAAGGAATCTGCCGATGATTTATATTATGCAATACAGTACTTCGTGTATGGCCGCTGTTGCATGATATGATGCACGTGAGTTTGTATTTCACTTGTTGCCACAAATGGATGGGAATAATTTGATATATATATGGTCCAAAGCCTGGAACGTGGAAATCCATAGCACATGCTTGTTGCCGCAAACGGATGGAAACGCTTTGATATAAATATGGTCCAAAGCCTGGCACGTGGAAATCCATAGCACATGGTCTGAGGTTGGATATCCTTTTCTTACATAACTTAGCTTCACAACAATTTAATTCAATGCACACCAAGAATGTTAGGTTGGTAGTACTTTAAATATGGTATTGTAAATGTGGTATTTTAAATGTAAGAGAGTAATAGTCTAAAGAATGTACTTCAATTTGTGTAAAGGTGTATAATGTACTAGCTGACCCGGCAAACTTTGTTTTGCCATAAAAACACCAAACATTCATCTACTAAATATCCTACCTACCCTACCCTACCTACCCTACCCTACCTACCCTACCCTACCTACCCTACCCTACCTACCCTACCTACCCTACCCTACCTACCCTACCCTACCTACCCTACCCTACCTACCCTACCCTATACTATCTCTCAAGTTGGATCGAACTGCACATGGTGTGCGAATTTTATTATAATCGGTTAAGTGGTTTAGGAGTCCATTGAGGACAAACATTGTGACACGAGATTTATATATATTAAGATATATATATTAAGATTAGAATACAAAATATACTTCATAAGTCTCTAATATTTGTGACAGACCTACAATAACAATAGAACCTCCTTTACCGTTTGAGCTAGATTGTTTTATTCTAAGTAGTACTTCCTTCATTACTAGGCAGTGAGGAATAATTTACAAATGTATTGTACAATTTAAGGCTTTGAAATAGTTTCACCCGTTGCAATACCCTTGCATACATGTCTGTATAAATAATATAAATATTGTTTACTGAACTTGTGCTTTCATTTATATATATCCTTTATTTATTTGTACGGTTGTAATTCTGACGACTCCGGGATGAGCAGGGTCAACCGTTACTCGATCCTATGACCCCTAGCTGGGGCAGAGAGCTTTCACAGAAGTCTTCCTTCGAGACCGGTCTTGAGCTTCGCGCTTCACCTCGCTCCTCGCCATACCGATACTCGTCGCTTCAGCCAATACGGTGCGTCGCCAGGTTTAACGAGGACGGCCTCGCTTCCTTTTTCCTTGAGGATTCCAATCCAAGGCCTGTTTAGGAATGTGATCGGAATCCCTCCGGAGCGTGTGACCAATCCAACACCATTTACGCCGCTTTATCTGTCGGTCGATCGGGGTCTCGTGGCATCTCTCCAAAAGCTCTACATTAGAGATGATCTCGGGCCAACAAATTCCGAGGATGCGACGAAGACCTGGATTTTGCGTGAGATGTCCTTTGTTACCTTTAGAGTAACCGTACCGTTTCGCACCCGTAGAGCAGCACGGATTTGACATTGGACCCGAAGATTTTGAGTTTAACCCTTCGGGTCAGTTTCCGTGATCGTGTCACAGGTCTCAGCTGTGCGAAGGTAGCTCGCGCTTTGGCGATCCGTGAAGTGATACTGGAGAAACTGAATAGGAATTCAGTTTCTCCAGTCCCTGACACATCATACGTGAATTTGTGGACGCGTTCCACAACCTCTGTGCCGATTAACATCGGTGAAGAATTCCTCACACCAGTAGGCATCGCCTAGGTCTTCCAGATATTAATTTTGAGCCCAGTTTTCGCCGCCTCGATCTTACAAAAGACCTTAGAGGGAGTCGACAATAATGTAATGCCCCTCCATTTATCGCAACTGCTGAGTTCACCTTTCTTGTGAACGGTAATTAAAAGTCCCTTGTTCCAGTCGTCCGGGAGTTCTTCAGCGGTCCATATCCTTTCAATTAAAGGCGTCAGCACGTCGACGGCGGATGCTAAGTCTGCTTGTAACATTTCCGCAGTTATCAGGTCGTGTCCAGGTGCTTTGCCTGCCTTCAAAGAGAGGATCGTTTCAGTCACTTCAGAGGCTGACGGTGGTTACGCGTCGATGTCGAGAGGTCGAGGTGGTGTAGAACCTACCTGCAGCGAGTCAGGCGTCAGAAATGCTTACAATTGGAAGACCTCCTCAAAGTGTTGGCGCCAGCGCTTCAGCCGCCCCTCCGACGTCAAAATAAGCTGCCCCTCTTTGGTTTTAAGCGGCTTCTTCTTCTTGAGCCTTCTGTTTCCTGCCAAGGTCTTCGTGGCTTTATACAGCTCTTGCATGTTGCCGGTGTTCGCAGCCTGTTGAGCACGATCAGCAATATCATCAGCCCAACGCCTTCTATCTACACGCGTACTGCGATAAATCGCCTTGCGCTTCTGGCGGTATTGGGCATTGAGGTCGGCTCGCTCGGCATCATCACGCGTCTCAAGCAGTTTGAGGTGTAACTTCCTTCTATCCTCAATAAGGCTCCACGTGTGAAGTGACATCTGGTCCTCGCGTGCATGAGTGATTTATGCCCAAGGACCACGGAGCTGGTTTCTGTATAGGCCTTTCTAATGCGGCTCCACTCCTCGTCCACTGAGTCCGCAGCATCCTCCAGTCCAGAGAAACGATTACGTAGCTCAAGCCGAAACTCTTTACGGGTGTCCAAATTAAAGAGTTTACTCACATCGTATCTTCGCCCCAATTTGCCGTCTTCTCCAGTTGCACGGGTTACCGCAACCTTGAGCCGAATTTCACCAACTACCAAATGATGGTCACTATCTAAATCGGCGCCTCTACGGTTGCGGACATCAAGCTATGACGAATGCCATTTGGAGCTAATGGCAATATGGTCGATCTGGTTCTTGGTGACTCCGTCGGGTGTATTTTTGGTGGTCACCATGAATAAACAATGTGTTTCCGATGGTCAGGTCGTGGTTCTGACAAAATTCGATAAATCGATCCCCATTGTCATTGCATACTCCAAGACCGTGTGTTCCCATATGTCATTCGCGGTTAGTGTTAACACTCCCAACCTTTGCAGTCCGCCATGACGATGACGATGTTTTCCTTCTTTATGCTCCTAAGGGTGGCCTTGAGGTCATTGTAGAAATCGTCTTTGGTATCCTCAGGTGATGCATTGGTTGGGGCGTAGCACTGTACAATGGAGATCTTCCGTCTTGAGTTAAAACGGGCGCACATGATCCGGTCTGAGATCGGTTTCCAGACCATCAGGCTTTTCTTAGCTGTATTAGAAATAAGGAGCCCCACGCCATACTTGCGCACATCCTTCTCACTTTCTTTACCCGAATACAGCAAAGTCAAGCCTCCGGACGTTCTCAGCTCACCAAATCCGTTTCTTCTCACCTCGCTTAGACCCAGAATCTGCAGCTTGTAGCTGAGCATTACTGCTTCTGCCTGGGCTAGTCGACTGTGCTCGCTCATCGTTCGTACATTCCTAAATGCAATTCGTGTCCGTAATTTCAAGCCAAATGTCGTCGGTAAAAAATCGGTCCGGTTTCTTATTACTGCTTCAGTTTCAGGAATCTATGGTTGTCGGGCAAGCGAGTGATTAGCCCACTGTGCCTTAATCCGATAGCGGGGCTGCCACTTTTGAGCCTTCGGATGTGCTCGGTTTAGTTTCGGGTACCCTCCCTCAGACGCAGAATATCCGCACTTCGCTCT
Organism: Orthosia cruda; assembly: GCA_964057195.1. Lineage (NCBI taxonomy): Eukaryota > Metazoa > Arthropoda > Insecta > Lepidoptera > Noctuidae > Orthosia > Orthosia cruda. Next base: position 5,020,780 of record OZ059853.1, on the reverse strand, counting down.
GCATCCGTTAGCTCAGCTGCAAACTCGGGGTGACGAACGCGCGGCGGCGCGGTTGCAGTAGGTCCCAGAGAGAACGACGGGGACGTTGATGACTCGGACTGGCTAGGGCTCTGCTTTATTTGGTACTCCGCCACGAGTACAGCAGAAGACATTTCTGGCACTTTTTAGGTAATGCTGTTCCCACCTAGCCATACCCTATCTTCTCCCCCCTAGGGGCTAGGCAAAGGCTCAGCTGGCTGCCAAAAAGCTGGGGATCCTTGCAAGGGTGAGAAGATACTTCACGACGGAACAGCTGCTCAGCTTGTATCAAGCACAGGTTCGATCATGCATGGAGTACTGTTCTCTTCTCTAGGACGGATCTGCCAAATACCAGCCTGACGCAGTAGAGTCGATCGAAAGGCGGGCCAAGAGGCTCCTCGGCGATGAGGCACTGGTTAAGTTAAAGCTCCAGAGTCTTGATCATCGTCGCCGTGCCAGCTTGTTGGTTTTTTATAGGTTATATTTCGGGGAGTGTGCGGTGGAATTATCGGACTACCAGAAGTACGGCGATGCGCCATCAGTACATGGTGGACATCCCACCCATACGCACTAACTTTTCTTATGCTTACAGCTAAGGAGCGGAATTCTCTGCCGGAGTATATGTTTCCCGATAGCTACAATCTATGGGTCTTTAAGTCAAGAGTAAATTGGTTATTTATAGGCAAGCATGCTTCACCGTAGGCCAGATCATCGCTTACAATCAGGCGAGCTAATCGTCAAATGCGAGCCTAACAATAATAAAAAAAAACAAGTCTCCACAAACATGGTATAATACCATAACATCATGCGGTACTCTCTGAAGGGTAAGGCAGAGCTATACCCCAGATTAGAGGAGTTACTACATAACATATATTTGACTCTCTGAGATCAAGTACACAATTTTGAACTCAATATCCATGATTGTTGGGTTGTTCTGTGACGGTTCGTTTCTTGCGAGGCTGGCGAACTAAGACCCCACCAACAACGCGCAAGCTCTGTGCGCGAGCGGTGACAACCGAGTGGCGGAGCGGTGCCTGGACTGCGCGAAAGTGTAGGCATTACTCACTGTAAGTACGGTGGAATGAAGGAGGCTTGGCTGTACACCCAGTCATGTTCAAGGGGTGAGCATATTATCATCAACAAGGCACAAATTCAGACGGCAGGCAGCTAATGATAAATTCAAAAACCTGGGCATCAAACCAAGGCCCTCATGTTGGCAGTAGAGCTTGAGACTACTAGACCTAAGAAGCAACAACTGGGTTTAATATAATAAATAAATAAATAAAACCTTTCTAGAGAACTTGTTTCTATCTATACAATTAAAAGTAAACCAAAAAGAAAGTTAATTAAAATAAATGATGTTTTGAATCATACATTCTATTTTCAGTTGTAGATACATTCATAACATAATATCTACCTACTAGGTGCTTTTTTTATATCTCATAACTCTTTATTATAATCAAAGAATCAACTGGCATATGAACTATTTATTCAGATACATCTTGAATTATAGCAATATCATCATGTGATCATAATGTGTAGTGTTTAAATGTAAACAATTCATTATGATACCATTGACAGTCAGGTCATAAAAAATGTAAACAAAGTCAGCTGTTCTTATGATATGGAAACTTGGTTATTGTTAAGTGTGTAGGTATGTACAATTAATTTATTCTTGTATGTTAGATACTTATTTTCATTATTTTTCAATAAAAATTTGAAAAATAATGGACCATATTTTAATAAATTTCTCATAGATAAAATTACTTGTATTAAAGTTTAAAAAAAGAAAAACGTGAAGTTAGGTACTCACATCAATTTCACGGCAGCCGGTAAAAAAAATGAGTTTGTTTGGTCGCTTTTTGACCGCCGAACAAAGTAATCACAATAAACTTTTGTACAGCGCACTTTTAATCAGATTGTGATTCTGTAAGGTTATAACTAGCGTGCACTGTCACCACGTGTAGCGCAACAACTCAGTAAATAAAGGAGATAAGTTACAAATAATATAATTAACTACTTGTATACTGTTTTATAATCTAGGATATGGTGTATTTTTAAATTATCGCCAATTCTAGGCAATCACAATTTGACGTTTGATTCACACGCACGGGGATGAGGCTGCCAGCATTAGATTTTAATTTGCCAAAATATGTCATAGAAAGGTGAATGTACTGTACTTACAGTAATCCCAATTCTTTTGGCCGGTTTGAAGTTGGCTACAATAGCTGCGCAGTATGAATCTCTTACAAAAACAGCAGCGCATCGTGCCTTGTGAATCAGAAAATGTTCAGCGAGGCTAATACATTGGGAAGAACCACAGATTACCTCCCAATAGATACCGCATGCCTACTGTTTTGTTTGATTCCGAGATCACCAAATTTGGCGGAAGGCACGGGTTGCGCGGGGAGTGACAAGTGCGCCGTGATTGGCTATTCAAGGTCACGGTACCTGTCGTAGTGACGGACATGCGCATTAAATGTCGATAATAATATCGATATTTTTCAAACAGAATGATATTTTATGTAAAATTTCTTAGCCGGCGATTTTATAATTACTTTAATAATGATAAAGAAAAACATCGATCGAGAAAAGATTTTATTTTGGCCAAACGTGATTTAATTTAATTGTAATCCTATGTAAACAGGGCCACTCTGAGCTCTCGTTATGAGTAGAGTACAATTAGTTCAAAGTAAAAATAAACTAATTTGTTAATTTTAAATAATCCATTTTAACAAAATCATTTTATTCTCCTATATATCTAATTAAACATCGATCATCGATACTTTTCGATAAGCAAAAAACGTATTTGTCTCAACATTTTTACTTCTGTGGGAAAAAGATAGCAATATAATAATTCCTTATGAGTGAAAGGGACTTTCACAAAAGACATCAACGAGCGCTACTGTAAAGTGTGCAATTTTGATTTGATAACCATTATAACTTGACCTTTTTTAGATTGGTCAATATTTATAACTTTGCCTACTGGTGGAATATTAACCCATCTTTTTTTAAACTTGAAGGGCTGTTTGATTTTCCACACCATTTTACTGCACAATTCGTCATTTTTTTTTTAAACAAAACGTTGATAACTATTTTTTAAACAGAATTAAAACTAGAAATCGCTTGCGTCCCTACAGCTCTAATGTCTGGTCGAGACTAAAGAGATCATTCCGTGCACTGAGTTATATCAGCCTAAATAGGCTGATGTGTGGTGCGCGTAAGTTGTCTTCTATGCGGAATCTATTGGGAGGTTATCTGTGGGAAGAACTGTAGGTAATTTTTAATTTCTTGATATAAACAACAAAATATTTTTTCAGCCTTTTTGCACGGGTGCTTACATAAAGAGCTACAGACAACTCCATGTAAACCGTTATAAGGTTTATCTATCATCGAAGAAAATATATTTCGGTCTAAATTTCAACACCACATTGGTTCAACCTTCCAGAAATGTTTAGAGATTATGATATTATGAGTGGCAGAATTATGTTCTCATAAAAACTGATATTTTATTTTAATAGCGTTTCTGTACCGTTTTTACATTATTTACCCACAAACACTGATAAAATCATTACGTGGCAAGACTCCAACTGTCAAAATAGAAGCGGGCGTTCCATATCAAATTCTTTTAGTTGTATAACATTACATTTCTTTCCTGGATTTTTCCACTGTCACAGATTGAGGTTGATATTAAAGATGTAAAGTTAATTTATCTAACCAGAAAAAAAACGATATAAAAATAAATAACGAAAAAATTAAAACAAAACACTACAAAATGAATAATAACTTTCTTTTCGGAAGTCTGTGACAAAAACGAAAAAAATATTTGTTTTTGTTGGTACCAAACACATCGACTTCAACCATCATTCGGTTCCCTTCATGATGGTTGAGCTGAGTGGTGCCGATCCATGCGTCATGTTCGTGAACGGGCGCCATCAGTTGGGGTTGATCATAACTTAGCTGCCTCGGCTTGTTATTGTATTTGTTTTTTAATTGTTTGTTACTCTAGACGCTTTTACGTGCACGTCTATTTACATCGTTCTCACATAAATGTATTTTTCAACAAGAATTATGTAACCAAAAACTTGTAATTAAGACTGATGCAAAAGAGTGTCCGTGGAGTTTCTTACAAATTCTTCTCCATTGTGACCTACTGAGGCTTGCGAATTTGCAACTAGAGTAATCTTTTAATTTTTTTGTTTGACAATTCAAAAGTACCTCTGAGGTTTATTTGAAATAAACTATTTTGATTTCTCTTTTTAGTTTTGGTACCTTTTTTACCATGAAAATACGCATTATTATGGATAATTCAAAAACTACTGGTCAGATCACCAGATCTTGATCAAATTTAAATAAGATGTCGTTTGACGTAAATCTGGGGTCCAAAATGAGCCGTGGCTGAGCCAGTGGAGGTATGCTTTTCACTTTTCACGCCCCAAAATGAACCCGCTCCAAACTATACGGTTAAAGAATTATCAAAATCTGTTCACCAAAAGTTCTGAAGTAACACACATAAAAAAATACGTAATCTAATCTGGAGGTCCAATTTCAATCCCTTTTTCCAACATTTGTGGCCGTATATCGGCAATAACGCGGCGAATTTTGTCTTCCAAGTGGTAGATCGTTTCGGGCTTATCGGCGTACGCGTATACTAGCGACTTCACATATCCCCAGTCTAGCGGTGTTAATTCGCACGATCTTGGAGGCCAATTCACGGGTCCGGAACGTGAAACAATGCGGTTACCAAACGTTTTCTTCAGTAAATCAATTGTGGCACGAGCTGTGCGACATGTTGCGCTGTCTTGTTGAAACCACAGCTCCTGCACATCATGGTTGTTCAATTGAGGAACGAAAAAGTCAGTCTTATTCTTTTCGAGTCGATGGTAAACTCTTTATAGATTTTGGCCCCGTAGGTGGCCACCCCGGTTGCGGCGTCAGTGAAGAGCAAAAGGTCTTCCAAAGTGCAGGTGCATGGGCACTTGGGACACTCCAGCATGTTTGTCATATCTTGCAAAGGGGCAACGCACTCACACTGGATATTAGACGGGTCTATAAAACCCCATTTTGCCAAATTGTGTTTGCAGCGGTCGTTTGGGTGCGCAAACGATTGAGTGCCATCCCTATAGGCCACTGCAGTTCACGATGCGTGAAAGGAGCCTCCCCGAGTGGCGGTAATCTTAATCGCATCGCGATTCCAAACGCCCGGCGCACCCTGGACAGCTAGCACTCGGTAACGCAGAATCTAGCTGACTAATCCTTTCGCCACGATGGTAAGGTTCAGGAGTCAAACCAGATTTGGTTTGGCATTTCAATATGAATAGACTGACTCCCACAGAACATTTTTTGCTGACTCCTGAACAACCAAACTAAACACAGATCACTTGACAGCTGACAAAATGGCCGCCAGTTAAAACAGTGTTGCCAACTTAACGTTCTATACCTCTAAAAAAACACCCTTGACTAATTTGTATCCTTTGTATCTATCTATCTTTATGTCGATAATTTTATGCCGGTTGGTAATTTTACGATGTTAACATTTATCTAAGTAGGTAGGTATTAAAAACACGGAGTGATGCCAGCAATGGCCAGAATAGATTATATTCGAACAGTGCTGCCAACTCGTCTAAGCAAAAACGCGCTGTTAGCTCTTTAAAAACGCGCTAGAAAGCGCTAAATGGTCGCTGTAAACAAAACACCCAATAATTTGAGACAGGGACGTATAAACGTATTTTTTTTATTGAATCAAAATATGTCATAATAAACATGAGTTAATACATTATAGTACTTGTTTATTGATAATAAAATAAAATAATAACGTGTTAATATAATTATTTCATAATAATAAAGGAAATAAATTAATTCACCATCGTCTGATTTTACTACAATTGCAGAATTCTGCCGCCGAATTAAATGGTTGGTCAGGTTGGTATTGATCTGTGGATGAAATTTATTCAACACGTCGTTTAGATGTTGATAGTTTACGAAATTACTTTATTTTTAAAGAAAGTTCAAATTTTCAAAAAGCGTTAGATTTAGCGCTAGGCGCTAGAACGCGCTATTTAACAAAAAAAGCGCCAGATCTGGCGCTGAAAGCGCTAAGTTGGCAGCACTGTATTCGAATATTTTTATTAAATGAAATACAATATTAATATACAATTATCACTTTATTAATGCGTAGATGTTATACATTCCAGCTACTAATGAGCAAATAACTACTAGGTTAACTTTTAGTAAAAATTTAGAAAAGTTAATTGAGGGTATGCTCTAATTAATTAGATCTGCCCTTAGATTATACAAATAAATAAATAAGATCCGTTCTAAATAATGGAGCCAATAAAAACCGAGTGTTCCGTCGAACGGTCCGCAAGGAAAAAAGAGGCCGAGCGGGCGGCGGGCACGCCTTGCCGCTGAGGTAATCTCATCTGTGTCCACAGACTACTTAGAGATACTACGTAAACGTAGTGTTACATACTCTTTGATACTACGTATTCTGTGTCTGTGCTCTGAGGCGCTGAGCGAGCCGGTCTCCTCCCCACCACAAATGACGGTGATCCGATGTTGACGTCGAGGCTAGCTAGGTGGCGCTTGTAGTTCCGGACGCCAATAACAGAAGTTGCTCGCTCCACGTATGTTCTTTTTATTTATTTAGGACAAAAGGCATAACCCGGACCTAGCCAAATTCGTGCAGTCTTGTATAGCCGCAGCTTCTAAAGTGGTACGCAGAGAATAAAACACGAGCCCATGGTTATCAAACATGCGGAGAAAACCCAATAATACATTGCCCGACCTGGGAATCGAAACCAAGTTCAACAGTCACGCTTGCAACAAGTTGCTACTGGTAGTAGGGGAGCACTTAGTGTCCGACCGAAAGTTCGGTTTCGGTTTAGGTCGAGTTTCGGCGGCAAACCTGCCGAAACTACAACCGAAACCGAAATTGCATTCGGGTGTTCTCGCGCTGTGATCGGTCATGTTCGGCACGTTAAATTCCATCCAAGCGAGTAGGCGATGACGACATTTTGCCGCGTCCACGTGCCTAATTGTCTTTTTGGTCTCTCACGGGGTTATTTATTTTTATTATTGTTTGTGTTTTGCTTATCTCGTGTTTCCTGTGCGGGTCACAAATAAATATTTTTTCTTTCTTTTTCATGTTGTGACTGGCTTGTGTTTGCAGTTCGTTTTGTTTGTTGTGAGTTTTGAGTGGCCAACATGTAGGTTGCGGTGCTGCCTGGTCGACATCGGTTGGAGGCCACGGTGGGAGAGGAGCGCCGGTATTGCGGTGCGCCGCTCTCCCTACCTTCCGCGGCCTGGACGGGGTCGCCACCGTCTGATGGCGGGCGCGGTGGGGCTGCAGGGGAGGAGGGGCGTCGGTATAGCGTTGGCCGTTCTCTCTATCCCCTGCGGCCGAAAAATGCTATGTGGCGGGGCCATTAACATTGACCCGTCACAAAGGGACCAAGGGTGCCATACACGGGGTCGTCTGGCACCCATGTGCTGGTTTGGTCCCTGGGGTGTTCACGGCGCACAGAGTGTTCTGGTACGCCGCTGATGGGGGGTACTCCCCAGAGAAGGGTACGGTAACGGACAGCCGCGGCGGTATCGCGTTGTGTGCTAACGCGTGCCCGCTTTCCCGCCATAAGCGGCACAGGAGGACACCGTGGAGTTTTAGTGGGTTGGAGTCCTACATAACTTTGCTATCTCCCCGTGGTAGCGCAACATGCATGAGCATTTATACACGACAAGATGTCGAAGAATGCATAGCTATGTGATTTAAAGATAAAAAATAAAGACTGACTGATTATAATAACGTTTTCTTTATGTTTCCCTCAAAACATGATCCTTGTAGAAAGTTTCGGTTTCGGCCGAAACAGATACTGTTGCCGAAATTCGGTTTCGGTTTCGGTCGTAAAACCAGTTTCGGTTGGACACTAGGAGCACTGGTCTAAGCCTTCATCTGAGCATTTGTCGTCTGTACAGATGTCATGTATGTATGGGTTTGATTTACAGCAACGGGACAGCTATTTGGAGACCGAAATTCCTATCTGGTCACATAAACAGTTGCGGCAGTCTTGCTAGGGAACACACATGTCTCACAACATATTACTGAAACACACCTTCCAATTTAACAAATACCTACCTAAAGGGTAATTAAACTGTATTATTGAAACTGTTATAAATCGGTCTATTATTAGTGTCTTACCTCTACCTATGAACTCCAATACTCTCGAAAATACATGTTGTAACAATAAAATACGATCAGTTTATAAAAACTGCTTCTGTCTATGTATTTGAACAACTTTCTCTATGGAAGTCTTGAGGAAGTCAAAGTAAATAAAAAAAAAATTGTGGGTAGAAGCAGTTTTAAATATGATCGCACCTTCCCGTTTCAGCCTGTATTCTAGTCATACTGTACAACTTATACTCGTCTATTGCTTGCTTCAATTGAATGGCAATTTAGATTTTAACAGGTAAAGTACGTTCTTCCGTTGTTAGTCAATTTATTGATGACATGACATTAATGATCGTCGTCATCAGCTCGGAATGGCTCTGAGGCTAAACTCTGAGGTCATCAGTCAATAGACATAAGACATCTAGTACAGTAGAGTACAGTCAACGTCAAAAATAGAACATCCGCCACATTTTTATAAAAAAAACAACATTGTGCCACGTTTTTCCAATTATGCTAGGGCTAGGTTTGCCTGTCTAACCGAATGGAGAAAAATACCAGTATTTTACATGTAACGGCTTTCTAAATATCTATTCTCTACAACCCAGATACTGGGAAAACCAAAACGATGCCCCTTAGTAGGCCTGCAGCCTAATTGCATTGATTGGTCGATTGATGGCGGTCAAACTCTTTGCCTTGCCGAATTAGCTTACACAATTAGGCTGCTGGTTACCAGACTTCGGGGGTCTTGACTAAGCACAAGAAAGGACTGTCCACCCAAAAATATACATAATTACAGCCACATAGGTACCCATCCAAGGAACAACTTCACGTGACTGACGTACTGAGAAATTCCTAAAGCCGTGTACGCACATGAATGAAAACGAACATCGATCACGGAACATTTGGTTCGTACGTGTACGCACGAACGAACAAACACATGGTGAACACGCGCTTACCACTAACGTACATCAAATGTGTTCGTCAAAAATGTGCGTGGCGATCCAATTCGGTTGTTCTGTGCGGATGGTGTTCGGAGTCATTTGATGTAACATTATCAACAACATTGTATTTTCACTGTCGACCACTTGGTCACTTGACACTTGTCACAAAGGTGAATCCATGGTAGCCCCGTGTACACGAACACCTTGCGAACACAAGTAGAACTGTGTTCGCAAGGTGTTCGTGTTCGCTTTGCTAATTTACCTTCACACGTACGAACCAAATATGCCGTGATCCATGTTCGTGTTCAACATTGTTTTTTTCGTTCGTGCGTACACGGCTTTACGGAAAAGTCCGCGAACACTGGGCGTCATTACCTGACATACTCGTAACATCACGGCAGGTGCAGGGGTAGCCCCTTCAAGGAAGCGCAAAGCGGAAGGAGCCGTACGCAGAATATCTATCTAACCTGACGTACAGACGTTAGGTATTATTTTTGCACTCGAAGTTTTATTGCTCTGATCCAGGGGCGTAGCTACCGCCGTATCTGCCGTATCAATTATACGGGGCCACAGGGCCCCCCGACGTGCGTAAGCAAAAATTATTAAAAACTTCCCAATTTTTTTTTCGCCTGTCAGACCTGTCACTATTGTCTATAGAGGCAGAAACTTTAGAAAAAATAAATGATTTAATAAATCAGTTTGCCGAAAAAAAGGCAAAGAGAGTGTATATTTAATTAGAATTGTTTGTAAAAATTTTGGAAAAAGTGACAGATAGATAATAATAATATGAATAAATATTTCTTTTAATTTTATGCAAACATATTTTTTCTTTTGTGGGAAATCTTTACCTTTCATAAGGGCCCCCAAACAAATTTTTATACGGGGCCCCGCCAAGGCACGCTACGCCACTGCTCTGATCTACAATATGTGTATGACCCCGCGGTGACAATGTGTTTTCTTATTTATTATCTTAGTTATGTAATTAAATTACTGATTATAATAGCTATTACAAATTGTAAGGTCAAGAAGTTATAAACAAGCGTTGAGATAAATCAGTCATAATCATAACAGTATAGATTGGCGCTAAACAATAACAGCCACAGATATTCGAGGTTAAGCAATGCTTGCCAAGGTCGGTCCGTGGATGGGCGACCATTAATTATATTTTGAGACTCTTCCTTGCCTCGGCAAGCACTGGAGGTCTACTCCCTAAGAACGAAGTCCATAGTTTCGGCCTTCTTTACGGACGTTTACTACTCCGTATGATTCGTTCGGGGACCGAACTACTAATGAATGACAACACAATTCGACATTTGTACCTACTCCCAAAGAGTTTTTACCCGTCCGAAAAATCGAATCATTACGGAGTAGGGTTCACTTCGAAAATCCGGAGTACTTTCCGACAGGCCCGTAACTTCGTTGATGGAGATAGGGAGTAGACCCCGGCTGTTGATGATCTATGACAGACATTCTTTAGACTGGTGACAGATTTCAGGCTTCTGGGTAGTCAGAAGCCAGAAATAGATTTTCTCTAGTCTCGCCAAAGATTACGTTGTATCGTGGTGCTGGTGCCCTGTTCATGGGCGCCGGGGTGGTGTGCACTTGCACCCTTTTTCTTTTTCTTGAATGCATATGTGAGACTCCAATCCACTAAAACCTCACGGAGTCCTCCTGCCGCTTATGGCGGGAACACAGATACGCGTAAGCTTATGTCGTCGTCGTTCTCGACCCAACTCTGGGGAGTAGGTACCCCCCATATGGCGCACCAGAAAACATTGCAAACCTTAACAACCACAGGGACCAAACCAGCACATGGGCGGCATGGGCGCCAGACGACCCCGTGTATGGCACACTTAAATTGCACCCTCCTGGGCACTCCTGGCTTTCAACAAAATATTTTAAAAAAAATGCAAAATATTTTATAAAATTTTGCATATCAACAATTTTCTAGCTGACTCTTACATCCCACTTCTAGGCCACCCAGACCGAAGCTGCGAAAAAAAACCAAACAAACACTGACTGAGCAATACCTTCACATATTTAATACTAGCTGACCCTCGGGGCTTCGCTCCCGTCAACTGGCTACCTACCTACTTACCATGCCTACCCTACCTACCCTGCCTACCCTGCCAACCCTCTGCCTACCCTGTCGACTCTCAGCCTACCCTGCCTGCCCTGCCAACCCACTGCCTATCCTGCCTACCCTGCCAACCCTCTGCCTACCCTGCCTATCCTGCCAACCCTCTGCCTATCCTGCCTACCCTGCCAACCCTCTGCCTACCCTGCCAACCCTCTGCCTACCCTGCCTATCCTGCCAACCCTCTGCCTATTCTGCCTACCCTGCCAACCAACCCTGCCTACTTTGCCTACCCTGCCCACCTACTAATTTTTATCTATCATCAATAGTTTTCTCAGCGCACGCCATAGAATGAATTTTATAGGCAACATTTTGCTACCTTGGGTTACTTATTGCAATTTTCAAAGTATATTTAAATAGCCTATGACACTCAGGAATCATGTACCTAGCTTTCTACTGGTCAAAGAATATTCAAATTCGGTTCAGTAGATCCAGAGATTACCCCTTACAAAGTCACAAACTTTACCTCTTTATAATATAGTATAGATTTACACATTGAGGAGAGAGGCCAACAGATAAGCCTGGGTGTATCTACACGGGTAGAGTTAACATTATTGCATCACGGTAGAGTACTAATTATGCTACTAACTATACCAATATAGACCGCATCATTGGGACTAGAGTAAAGTACTCAAACTTAAAAGATAAGAGTGACTAGTCCCGCGTACTCGTACCACTTGTCTTCCCTCACCACGGCGCCCCTACTCTACCGCATACTTTACCGCCTACTACTACGCCGTATAGTAGAGTAGAACATGTACAGACTTGATTGCGTGACGTGAGCGAGTGTTCATTGTTTTAATGAACTAGCTAGATAGGGTACTAGTAGTAGTAGAGGAACAGTAATTACTCTACTAATAAAATATACGTGTAGACAGTTAAGTAATTGAAATCGGTAGAGTATGACGCTAATTGAATCTAGCGTTAACTCTACCCGTGTACACCAGGCTATAGCGCGGCCAATACAACCCACCTATATCTTTACTGTTGCTCGATTTTGACATCTCAAGCACAGGCTAGCGTTAAGATCCATTTTCTTGTAAAACAAAACATTTTAATTTGGTCTAATAGAACCTTAGAACATGCAATTTGTTGCCTTAAAAGGTCAATAAAAAAAACATAGAGTTGATTCCCCTGTGCCCGGGTTTACCTAAGTACTACCTACGTCACCAAATCACCATTATGATTCTGGGATTTCAGAGCAGCTATTATCCACTTTATGTTACCTGCTTACGGTGATGACGTTAAGGTAAATATATTTTATCTATTCCAAGCCCGACTGAGACAAATAAGGAAAGTTAAAGGAGGACATGGTACCTATAAACACATTACCCTCCTTCGGCAGTCGGGTAAAAATAGGTACCATGTCCTCCTTATTTAACTTTCTAAAGACATTTCATACGAAATAAGCAATAATTTATCACTTGTTCATTCTTCTCGTCTATTTATTACATGTGTGTACATAAATTGTTAAATCAATAAATAAAGAAGAGTTGCCAATTTCAAATGTTCCTTTACTGCATAGGCAAGTACTCGGGTGACTACTGGGATGATGACTGATGATTTGACTGGTCTACATTTTTGAAAAAAAAACTTTTTGCAAAAAAATACTACCGACTTCCAAATACAAAACTACAAAGTGAAAAATAACTTAATTTTTTGAAGTCGGTGTTTCGTAGGTACCATTTTTTTGCGTTATAGACACCGACTTCAAAAAATTAAGTTATTTTTCACTTTGTAGTTTTGTATTTGGAAGTCGGTAGTATTTTTTTGCAAAAAGTTTTTTTATTTTCACTTTTTAGTTGTACGTACCTGGGGGAGTACTAGGCAAGTTAGTAAGGGAACTATTTCGCCAGAATAGATTTCATGAAACTTGAACATAATCGGTGAAATGAGAGATCTGCTTACCCCTTTAGAGCGAACTGGCGTGATGTTATGTTATGAAATGTTATAAACAACAAACAGACATGCGATTGCAGCAATCCCGAGAGATTTGCCGTTATTTATTGAAGAGTTCTGTTGTATATCTCCGAAGTTCTTCATCAGATCTTCACCAAATTAAAATGGGACCAATTTCGGAACATACTTTTTCAAACAAAAAAAGAATTTTCATAATCGGTCCACAATTGAGATATCGGTGAACATACAAAAAAAAAAAAAACAAACATGAAGTCGAACATAGAACCTCCTCCTTTTTGGGAAGTCGGTTGAAAAGAAACTAAACCATAAACACCAACTACCAAAATTTCTGTTATTTTTCACTTTGTAGTGTTCTTAATTGGAAATAAGTTGTATTTTTTTGTAGATTAGACCAAAAACAAAAAATCTACTAATCACATAGACGGAAAGCCACATCGCGTCTTTCATCTTGCTTAAGATTGGTCGATTTTTCATAATCTTTGCCCTTTCCGAATTCATTACGAAATTAGGCTAATAAAACCCCGCCCGGACGCCTTTTAAACTAGGACAAATCCGGGTAATGGATGGCAAGTGGCAACCCTACTGTGCGTCATTGACTCAGTAACATTTGTCCTTTCAGCTGCCCTATCGTAGTACAGGATAACACGAGTATCAATAGAATGCGAGGTAAGCGCTAAATTTAGTTTAAGTTTGGATAGTTACTGACATGGGGTTAACTGTACAAACTTTATTAACATATTTACCGAGGGAGGTTCCCGATTTTTTAAGGAACTTTCGCATTCTTTACCAACACCTCTAACTTCGTTAGTTTTAAACAAATTGTGACTGCGATGTCTCTTAAAAATAAGGGAATTGGCCCTCGACTAGTGGGAAGCAAATTGCAAAAAAAATTAGCTCTCTAACTTTTCTAAAAACCCTGTATTTCAATACCCAAAAATAATGACATAGACATACATATTACAAAAAAAAGTTACTTACGGATTCGCGTTCCCGCGCGCGGCAAACGCGCAGAGGAAAAATAAAACAACACTGTACCACAACATGGCCGACGGTAGTGCTGCCATATGATCACTCTCCCGCGTATTTATACCTTGCAGCGAGATAAGTTACCACTTAGCTAATATAAACAACGAAAAAGCTCAAATAATAACTAATAATATTATATAGTGATAAGTGCAATCTAATCGCCCACCTAACCTTTGCGGTATGTGGTGAATTGGTGATGACAGTTTTATGTCTATACTGCTGCAAAAAATGTTCTCCGTAATTCAGGGCAATAAATTTTTGCACCAGTCCCTAGAGAGGTGCGCCGGGCGCTGTCGTAGGGGGGCGTCGTAATCAACCCCAAAAATTGCAAGCGGTATAGCTACAAATATGGACATTATAGGTTTTTATCACTTTCTTTGATTGTTAAGGCGCCTCCTCGAGCAAAACGCAACGCTAGCCGTTTTTGTGCAGTTTTTAGTAGCTATCTACACGATAATTAAAAAGACATATCAACTAATAAAAATACATTAAATTTCTACATATATTGATTCCAAAATGGTAGATTTCTTTTTTTTTTCATTATAAGTTTGACTAATCTCCTTCCAACAAAACCATAAAAATGAGAAATAATGATAGATAGCCTAGCATGCATCTCCTCATAAAGTGTTCTATAGTTAATGTTTCTACTAACACTAATGGATAGACAATTAAATAACGAACATTTTGTAAGTTTTTTTTTTCATAAGACCAAAATTCGATTTTATAATGATTTTATTCTAAAATCTGTGCTTATTCACTACTATAACTCATGCGCCACCAGTGTTCCGCTAGAGCACTGGGAATCCACAAGGTTTTTGGTAAGGGTACGGCCTTAAGGCGCATATACTCTCAGAGTAGCTGATTTTAAAATGAGAATCACGTCTAAACTGCTAGTCGAATTTTTTTGAAAAACAAATGTTGCCTTAGACCATTTTCTAAATAATATGATCTAAGAAATTTTTGAGTTTTATTCGTATAACAAGTAATTAATTTGTAAAATTACCTATGTCAAACACGGACAAAAAAAACGACAATCGTACCAAAACCGCCGGGCGCATTTTAATGAAATTGTCACGATCTCAAAGACAATTTGAGGACACAAACTGACTCAATCTCGCGAAGACTGGATGTCACAGCACACTTAGAGCCTGATCGAAGACAGAAGAAACCTTCATCTGAGACTGCTTGAGACCCGTGATGACGCCATGCGAGCCGACCTTATCAATACCGTCAGAAACGCAGAGAAATCTATCGCAGCACCGGCATAGATAAAGAGCCGGCAGTGGGCTGATGATATTGTTGATCGTGCTCAAGAAGCTGCAAACACCGGTAACCTGAAGGAATTGTATAAAGCTACCAAAACCTTGGCAGGTAACAGCGAATATAAGAAGAAGCCGGTCAAGTCTAAGGACGGTCATCTAATAGTGAGCCACCGTCAGCTTCGGAAGTTGCACAATCCTCTCTTTGAAGACAGGCAAAGCACCAGGACTAGACCCGATAACTGCGAAAATGTTACAAGCTGACTTATCCTCCCCCGTCAACGTTCTGACGCCTCTCATTGAGAGGATATGGGCCATCGAAGAGCTTACGGACGAATGGAACAGGGGTATTTTGATAACTGTATGGTTATGGTTTTGATAACTGTATAGAAGGGAGATCTTAGTTAATGCGAAAACTGGAGAGGTATTACGTTGCTCTCAATTCCCTCTAAGGTTTTCTGCAAGATTATCCTGGATAGGTTATCGAAGGCCGTAGATCCACTCCTACGCAAAGAGCAGGCTCGTTTCCGCGCGAACCATTCGTGCATGGATCAGATCAACACTATCCGTATGATTTTAGAACAGACATCAGAATGGCAGAGGGAGATCTATCTCACCATTGTCGATTTCGAAAAGGCATTTGATATGCTGAAGTGGTCCAGCATCTGGTCCCGCCTACTGGACATCGAAGTGCCACCGAAAATTGTTCGTCTGTTGGAGAGTATATACAAGAATTATTCCTGTAAAGTAACTCACGACGGCCTCATCTCGGATGATATAGCAGTACACGCAGGTGTCCGCCAAGGCTGTCTGCTTTCACCACTCCTATTTTTTGTCGTTCTTGACGGGATTTTGCTTCGCATTTTCGACAACAAGCGCCGCGGGATAGAGTGGGGATTATCCAACGTCAACGTCCACGTTAGAGGGCTTGGATTACGCCGATGACCTATGCCTGCTGAGTCATACCCACGCTGACATGCAAGCTAAACTGAAACATTTTGGCAGGCAGCGGCAGAAACGGGACTAAAAATAAACACCCGGAAGACCCAAGAGATGAGATCTGGTGTGAAGAATACTTCACCGTTGCTGATTGGCACGGAGGCAGTGGAACGCGTCCACAAGTTCACTTACCTCGGGAGCGTCGTGTCAGAAACTGGAGGTAGTTAAGAGGACTTCGCTTCAAGGATAGCCATAGCACGAGCTACTTTCGCAGAGCTGAGACCCGTTTGGCAATCGCGGAAACTGACGCGAAGGATTAAACTCAAAATCTTCGGGTCAAATGTCAAATCTGTGCTGCTTTACGGGTACGAAACGTGGAAGGTCACAAAAGACATCTCACGCCAGATCCAAGTCGTTGTCAACCGCTGTCTTCGTCGCATACTCGGCATTTACTGACCCGAGATCATCACCAACGTAGAGCTGTTGGAGAAATGCCACGAGAGCCCGATCGACCGCCAGATCGAGCGTCGCAAGTGGAGTTGGATTGGCCACACGCTGCGAAGGGATTCTGATCATATACCAAAGCAAGCGCTGGATTGGAATCCCCAAGGCAAAAGAAAGCGTCGCCGTCCCCATAAAACCTGGCGTCGCACCGTGTTGGCGGAAGCGAAGAGCATCGGTATGACGTGGAGCGAGGTGAAGCGTGAAGCTCAGGACCGATCGCGATGGAGAACTACTGTGGACGCCCTTTGCCCCATCCAGGGGGCGTAGGACATTAAGTCAAGTAAGTCAAAGACAATTTAATTATCTACATCTTGATCAAAGGCCTTTTTTAAGTTTTAGTATAATAAGGAAATTACAAAAAACTACTGAATTTTGGGACGCACTGGTGTGAAACGAGTGCTTATTTTGTTCCGTCGAGGTCGTTGGCAATTATCGTCTTAATTTTTAATTATGTAAGACTTGGGTATTATTACTTTTTGCAGCTCTATGGTAAAGTTATGTTATCAAACAAGATATTGTTATTATTTTTCATCTGTAGGTATCTACACAGTACAACTCGTGACTGCCTAGTTCGTCTAGTGGACAGAGACAGACACAACTCACAACCGCTAAAGTTGAGCATGACGTAGGTACCTATAGCTACTAAGTTCGATTTCCGGTTCGGTGAGAGTTATTGGTTTATTCCATCTGGAATTCCTCAGTGGCAGTTCTGAGTCTGAACTTGTGCCCGGTAGATGGCAGTAGGATCGCTCCCAGCTAGGAGCTAGCCTCCCTCTAGGTAGACGACGGTCAAGGCTGCGGACGTCCGGTGGATGCGAAGCGCACGAGACCGATCAGTGTGGCGACACTTGGGGCAGGCCTATCAGAGGCGTCTCTAGGCTATGTAGCGCCCGTGTGCAACCATTACCCTAGCGCCTTCTAGTAAGCGCGCGGTCAAAATGGAATGGGTACAAATAACAGCACATTACCACAAACTGTCAAATTTTCCCAATGGATAATAAACTCTATAGTTTGGCAATTAAATTGAAAATCTATTGAAGAAATTTGACTGTTTTGGATACCATGATGTGCAGTTGACTGTATTTAGAATTACATGGTGTTTACCAGAACAAGCCAAAACATGCCCATTACATTTTGGCTTGTTAGGGTGTTTAACAAACACCTTGTATTTTCAACAGTGTACGGAGATCCAGGTGCAAAACTGCTAATTGTGTAATTTTAAATTATGCCAGTAAACAACAGATATAATGGGCCTCGCATCAAGCTACCCACATCTGTCAAATTTCTTTATTCTAAGGGTTCTATCAGACAGAGAGCGGTCACGCGGTTAACCGTTCAAGACAAGAGCATTCGTTGTGTTGTATTACGTTACATAGTTAAACCCACACAGGAGGCATTCTAACCGCGTCGGCAGCGTCGGTCAACCAGAACGTTCGCTTTATTGCGTTCTCTGCTGTTTCGGTGACCAAATTGGAAGGAAGATGGAGACTGAAAAGCTAATTATGGCGGTTAAAGGCCGAGGAAAAGTAGCACCAATCTTTTTTGTTCTGAAATGGCTTGCCTCCAGCTAGTATCTATCTTGTTTAACTAAGTCATGTCACAGATAATATAATACTAGCATAGTCATGTTTAACTTTGTCATATAGTTCACTGAAGGAATCAATAGTCATCCGAAAAGAATTATAAAAATTTCTTCATCATAACCCTTTTAGAAAAAGTCTATGAAAATCTCCATTTTGTTTTCTATCCTTATTTACTGTGCGACACCCAGAATTTCCTTTTCGGTCTTGATGCTGATATCATGACCACAAAATCATTAATTCGTCTTCCGATGAAGAACTATCGTCAAAAAACCTGGTGAAAATAGATGGTACCGCGTAGACCGTCCAACAGCGCGGGATTCGTGAGCAACTGCACACTCGAACGCAAAACTGACCTCTTGAACGCTTGACCGTGTGACCGCTCTCTGTCTGATAGAATTCTAATTACGACCTCATGTCATACGTACAGAGTTCAATATCAATTGGGACAATTTGACAGATTTGGGCAACTTAAAACTTAAAGCGAGGCCCACAGTAGAGCTTTTAAATAACCACAAAATACAACTTTGTAGTTATTTAAAAGCTCTGACCCCGGTGAAAAGCAACAGTTGTGGCAGCTAATAATAAATCTTACTTGTATGTATATTTTAATCAAAAGAAAAGCCGATTTACTTCTTATTTACATGTTTCCTCACAAATATAATACTTAATCCATTGCGTCAAGGCTTACTTCGCAAAATTACTTGTAGCAGTAGAAAACAAAGTGCGCCACGCGTACAAAAAGCGTGTTTTGAGAAATTCCGTTTATTTTTTATCATAAACAGCCGAGTTCAGAATTCGCAATTTTGAAAATATTAGATTAGGTTTATTTCATGTTGAAATAAAAGTTACTATTGTAAAAGCCGCTCGTGGCGCGCATTGCTTTTCTGTAATTCGACATATGTAAGAAGAGCTCTAGATGCCATACAAAATGTACGCAAACCGAAGCTCTTTTTACGTGGGTCATTGAAAGTGCCGCGGCCGGAGGGCGCGCGAGTAGCGCTCGGCGCCCCCTAGGGCGCTGCGCCCGTGTGTTACGCACACCCTGCACTATAGGTAAAGCCGCCCCTGAGGCCTATGTCCAACAGTGGACGTCTTTCGGCTGAAATGATGATGATGATGATGGAACATAACTGGCGAAATATGGGTAGCTTGTAGGAACATCTCTGCCGCACGCTTCGCTGGTGTCTCGCTGTGGCATCGTAGCTCCTAAACGGATGAAGCGGTTTTGATTTTGTTTTTTCTAGAGTGTGTTAATTCTTAGCTATGTTTGATGAAAATCGGTTTAGCCGTTCAAAAGTTATGCGCATTTTAATCTTTGAAGCGGAGTATTTACGCAAGATATCGTGTCATAATAACGTGTTTCGATGGATTGTCGATCGAAGCGTGTCTACTACTAGACAAAATATCCAGTTTAAAAAAAATACAACCTACTTCCAAATAAAAACACTACAAAGTGAAAAATAAAACCTACTTCTAAATACAAACACTACAAAGTGAAAAATCAAACCTACTTCCAAATACTCCACTACAGAGTGAAAAATAACTTCAATTTCGGAAGACGGTTGTATTTTTTTTTAAACTACATAATTTATCTCTACTAGACACGCTTTTGTAAAAAGGTTTTTTATTTTTCACTTTTTTGTGGTACATAATGGACAAGTTTTATACACACATCAACACGGTCTAGGGATATTTCATACTCAGTTAAATAACTCGAAAAGTACTGGCCGCATTGGAATCTTTTATACACCTATTTGTTTGTAATTTATCTCAGACTAATTCCAAATTCAAATTTTTGAAAATTCTTTTGTTTCGGTGGCATAAAAATGTCTTGATGTGTAGGAGAGGGAATTTTCATTTGTGCGAAATTTAGAAAACAATACGAATTACGTTTAGTTCATTGAGATATTATGTACTAGAGAAGCTATCCTAAGTAAAGGACATGCTCCATTTTGACAAGAGTTTAAACTAAACTTCGCTGCAGCGCTGAAACAATAATTAGCCGTCTCACAAAACAGTATAAACACGCAGCGCTAGAGCGCTTCTAAGGTATAGTTTTCTCGCGATCAAAAAGACGGAAGCGCCATGATTTTCATGGCGCTTACGCGTTTCGTTCAACATTCTGCAACAACTTGTCACTCATATAGACTAAACTGCTGACTGACTACAGAAGCGGTACCTACATAGCTTTATACCTAACAAGCTTCATTAGAATTCAAACTTAAAAAAAAAAATGAAATGACCTTCGTAAAGTAATATTTTATTAATATTATATTAATAAAATAGTACATTAATTTAATATTATATTTATGTACTTTTTCTTGGGACATTCCCACAGCACTATTCCCAAACCACTGCAACTCCTGAAAGCCAGAATCAATAGTGGCGACCAACAAAAAAGCACCGAGGCAATGAAGCTCGACGAAGTCCCAGAGAATGAAATTAACTGTCTTGGATACCGCAACGAAATAAATCAGAAAAGAATAGTGGAGGAGCAGGCAAAAATAAAAATTTCCAGTTCCCTCCATATCAAGTAGGAGACAGAACAAACAAGGTCAATAGGCACAAAGGGTCATTTACAACTAGGATAAGCCCTGTTGCCTGGCCGCACGGATAAAAATTAGCATTAATATTAATGGGTCCTAACATTGTGAGGTGTTATATTTGATTCCAATAATAAATAGGTATGGCAAAAACGTTTGAACGCACGAAAATTTGTTCTAGTTATTACAAGATCCGTATAGTAAACATCTTCTGATGCAGCCTGTACCATATTCAACATAGTATTGCATTAATTCTGCCAAAGAATACACTCCCATAAGATATGATGGGCAGATTGTACATATTCGCAGTCAGGTCTAGAATACTGACATAAAGGCGAGACAACGAGCTTGAAGGAAAATAATTTACTTCTAAAGTTACCATGCCCTGTGAGAAATTGGGTAACACAGTGATCCACCTCCAGCCACGTTCTGGCCAGTCGCACGCGAACAGATGGAAAGAATTGGTGGAGGTGTCGGCCCTTGATGGAATTATCCCACCTACATTGCCATTCGGATATAAGTTCCTCCCAGACGTCAATATGTGGTTCAAATAATCTAGAGATATTCTCACGGTCACTCCGCGTGCATGGTTTCTCGTGCTGAATAGTACATTGCAGCACATCGTCGCACATCAAGGTTGACCGGAAGTACGCCAGCAAGTACCGGTAAGGTCTCAGTACTAACCGTCCTGTTTGCTTTGCATAAGAATATCAAAGCTAAACGCTGACTTTGAAGTAATTTACGTCGTCCCATTATTTAGGTACTAGCTGTCCCCCGTGACTTCGCTCCCGTCAACTGGATACCTACATACCCTACCCTAGACACCTACCCACCTATCATACCTACCAATTTGTTAAACTATTTATTTGAATAACCACAGTCAGTTCCTTTCTGAATCAACAAGGTAAGGATAAGGTTGTTATTTTCTGCTATAAAAACCAAAGTCAGCTAATTCTACCTACACTTGTTACACAAATTGTCACATCTTAATTTTTTGTCTATATGAGAAATGAGGCAACATGGCGTCCACCAAATATTTCAGTTTAAAAATGATTATCTAGTTACTCATTGACGAAAAGTTATTCCTTTGCATTTCGCCGTATTAGTTGAATTATAAGTGCAATATCTTAAAACACACGACAGCATATTTAATGCATTTGAACGTTTTTTCGTTTAAAAACAAACAATGACATAGGCGCTCAAGATCTAGCAAGCAACTGAGTGAAGTGCGGCCGGCCGACCCCACATGAGCCAAACACAGCAGTGATGTGTGGTGACTTCTCTAGTGCGTAGTACATTATTACCTCAATGGTTTAGTTACAGTTTTTTTCATTTTTAAACGAAAGATAAAGTTAAAATTGAGGTATTGTGGCCATGCAACGCCAACATTTGACGAAGGCGGAGATGTTACGAGCTGTGGGAATGCTGGAAGCTGGGTCTGTTCAGCGTAATGTTGCTGAGGCCATAGGGACCCACCAAAATGTAATTTCAAGATTGTGGACACGCTATCGTGCTACAGGTGAAGTAGCGGAGAGACACCGGGGGCCAAGTCGCATCACTACCCCCAGACAAGACCGATTTTTGCAAATTACTGCGCGAGCTTAACCAAATGCAACGGCGACTCAATTGGTCCAAAGGCTGCGAGTGGAACACCAAGTGCTTGTGAGTGACCAAACTGTAAGAAGGCGACTGCATGAAAGCAATCTACGCTCTCGTAGACCACTCCGGGTCCCACCTTTACGGAGAGGCAATCGTGGACGACGATTAGAATGGGTTCGGAACCACGTGGACTGGGGCCGTGAGCAATGGTCCAATGTGCTGTTCACGGATGAATCCAGGTTCGGCTTCCATCCAGATTCACGAAGGACGCGTGTTTGGCGAGTTCCTGGACAATGGAGCCGTCTTCAGAACCCTCAGGAAGTTCACCCATACCAAGGAGGAACAATTATGGTTTGGGCAGGAATTCGTCTTGGAGGACGGACGGACCTCGTTTGGGTGCGGGGCAATATGACGGCAGAACGATACGTCAAACAGGTGCTGGGGCCCGTAATCTTGCCCCACAGAACACAAATGGGGCAAGATTTCCTGCTCATGCACGACAATGCCCGGGCACACACGGCGAGAACGGTAGCAGCTTGGTTACATACACACAATGTTAGGGCCTTAGACGGGCCTGCTCAATAGCCAGATCTAAATCCCGTTGAGCATGCGTGAGATATGCTGCAAAGAAGAGCTCTGAAGGAAGTTTCTGAAAATCTGGCTACAGAAGATCAACTTTTTGCGCACCTCAGAAGGACATGGGACAATATTCCGCAGCAAGACATTGACAACCTTGTTCTGAGCATGCCGAATCGTTGCCGATGTGTTATGAACATCATGGGCGCTTTCTCAGACTACTAACTTTAAGTTTATAAACACAAATTAAATGATTTTTCTATTTTTTTCAGTTTTTACTCATAAATTAAATGTTAATTCATATACAGTTTCCGTCTATGCTTCATTTTTTTCCATAAAATCCTGAAATTTTAATCGAAGTACCTTAACCATTATTAAAAAATGGTAGAATATTAAATAACGTATCTTTTAAATATATACATGTCATATAAATAATTAACACATTGATAGTAATTCGCTCTTTTAAAAATATCCCTAGACCGTGTTGATGTGTTTAGTAAGGTACCTACTAGGGCATGCAGTTGGAAAATTGGACTCCTCAGTTTAAAAATTTCCAAATCTAATGGCAAATATGAATGCAAAATTTGTAGTCTGGAGAGGTGCCTAATTGCAATTTATATTCAAACAAAGTGAATTTTCTTTTTCTCAAGACTTACTACAAATATTCCACTGCTGGGGACACCTTCGACGATACCATCCAGCTTGCCGAACTAGGAGTGGCAAGAGACGTTCGGTCAGCGTTGATTCGCGAGCTGGGTTATAGATAGTCACATATAGCGCGTCATATTGACGCGCTGCCGAAGAGCAGGGAGCCACCCAGCTCGTTAGTGACAATAGGAGATGCGCAATTCCACTATCTTGGTTTAACTATGTACAGTGGAGCTTCGAAGAGCATTTCCAGCGCCTTTTCCCCCGCATTGGTAGGCCAGTGGGTGTTTTGCATAGACTGCTGCCCAATCTCGGAGGCAGAAATAGACTGTCAGATGTCCGACGCTGCAGGACTAAAATCAACAGCCTGCAGCGGAAAACGGTTATTTGAATAGCACGTGGCTGGCTGAAAAGAGCGGAGGGCAACTCCTACAGGCACAATCAGGTACTGATCGGACACGGTTGCTTTTGTGAGTATCTGAATAGGATTGGGTGAGAGGCCACGGTAAATTGCCGTCATTGTAGAGGTAACTTGGATTCTGCACAGCACACGCTCGCGGAACGCCTTCTTGGGCCGCCTGTATCATTTAAGGCAGGTGGTACTCCGGGCCGAAACCCCGGAGTGGCCTGAACCCGGCAGCGCTCTGAGTGGGGACTCTGTCCGTCCACCGAGTGACCTCAGGAAAGACAGTGGCACATCGATAACGTGCTGCCGTGCACAGCGAGGCTCAAGGGAGACTGCTTTATAGTCTCCCCAAGGATGTGGTATTTTAAGAAGTGCTGATGGTGATCACCGGTTTGGTTTTATCAAGGTAAAAATACCACACTGCCTGGCATTCCCTGCACACGATTGTAGACCTTGTAAAATATTCCCCTCACTGGCCACCATTATTATAAACCACGATTATTTCAATGGTCGAGCTTCTTTCACTCTTCTTTATTTATTTATCACCATGGTTGGCCTTTGTTTTATTATAATTTTATCACACATGGTCACAAGGTGGCCCTACGCAATGGTCTAATTGGCTTTAGATTCGTATTCAGACTCATTTTCAGATGATCCTCTTTTGTTTTCAATAATACATTTCTTAATCTACTATATAAAAATAAGTCGGGTTTTCCTTCCTGACGCTATAACTCCAGAACGCACGAACCGATTGCCACGGTTTTGCATTCGTTGGAAAGGTCTCGGGCTCCGTGAGGTTTATAGGGTAGGTAGGGTAGGGTAGGGTAGGTAGGGTAGGGTAGGTAGGGTAGGGTAGGTAGGGTAGGGTAGGTAGGGTAGGGTAGGTAGAGTAGGGTACGTAGGGTAGGGTAGGTAGGGTAGGGTAGGGTAGAGGGTAGGGTGGGTAGGGTAGGTAGGGTAGGGTAGGTGGGGTAGGGTAGGTAGGGTAGGGTAGGTAGGGACGGGTAGGTAGCGTAGGGTAGGTAGGGTAGGGTAGGTAAGGTAGGGTAGGTAGGGTAGTGTAGGTAGGGTAGGGTAGGTAGGGTAGGGTAGGTAGGGCAGGGTAGGTAGGGTAGGGTAGGTAGGGTAGGGTAGGTAGGGTAGGGTAGGTAGGGTAGTGTAGGTAGGGTAGGGTAGGTAGGGTAGGGTAGGGTAGGGTAGGTAGGGTAGGGTAGGTAGAGTAGGGTAGGTAGGGTAGGGTAGGTAGGGTAGGGTAGGTAGGGTATTTTTTTTTTTTTTTTTTTTTTTTTTTTTTTTTTTTAATTAAACACTAATCCCCGCCACAGAGTTTGGCGCCTATTCTGTGCTCAACCTCTATCTTTCCGTTCAATCTTTTATGCCTCTCGTACTTTTATTCCTCATCCTATATCTTTCTTGCATTCTTCATCTTTCATACTGTGGGTGGGGATCCCACTTTATTTATTCTTGTCTACGGGCATTATTTATTTATTTATCACAGGTTTACGAAATAAATATACAAAAAAGCTGATTTTGTTACAATATACAGGTGCTATTTATCACAGAGTTTATACAGTCGGTGTTAATTATCACAGATTTTCATTATATAAGGGTAAAAACATAGCAACATAAAATAGGTGCAGTAAAAGATAAACATTAGGGACAATAAAAACATAAAAAGGTGCAGTTATCACAATAAAATAATGTATCACAGATTTTCTTACACAACTAACTAGGTACTAACTTAACATACTACTGGCTATACATTTCTGAGCTGCATTCTGCGCTTGCGTTTAAATATAGTGAAATATTTACGAAGCGCAGTGCGCATCAGTTTTATTTCTGTGTATAACCACAGTGGCTACTTTATGGCAGTATGCCAGGAACCTTTCCCTTTTTTGGTTTGTCATGAACCCATAGATACTTTCGTCCGTCAGTTTCATGTCCAGCTCACATTCAAGTTGGTAGCGCTCCCTGGTAAATAACGGGCATTCTACGATTATGTGCTGGACACTTTCTGCCACGCCTGGATCGCAGACGCACGATGGGCTCTCCTTACACTTAAAGCGATTCAAGTATTCAGAGAACCCACCGTGCCCCGTCAAAACCTGCGTGAGAACACCTGAGGGCCGTACCTGTTTCACAATGCGGAAAGCCACTATTGCGTCCGGAAGAAACATTTTCGTCACGGAAGCAGTCTCGCCCGTCACGTATCTCCGATTCCATTCAGCAAGCGATTCCAAACGGATCTGTCACTTGATAAATGAAATCGGACACTGGTCGTAGTCCGGCTTCCTCCGTAACGACAATGCTGCTTCCTTTGCTAACTCGTCCGCTCGCTCATTCCCCGGCAGGCCCGCGTGGGCCTTGATCCAGAACAAAGACACAGCTTTGCTCTGGCCCAGGGCTTTAGCCAAATTGGCGCGCGCGTGAACCGCCAGGGGATGGAGAGAGCCATGGTTTGCAAGCGTCTCCAATGCTGACATTGAGTCGCTATACAAACCATAGCTCGCCTCTTGCCGCACGAGGATCACTTCGGTCGCTTTGAAAATGGCCAGGAGTTCCGCCTGGTAGACTGTGCAGTACGCGGCAAGGCACAGCTTGAGGCTCCGCACTTCGCCATCATTATTCCAAATGGATAATGCGGCGCCGACCTTCCCCTCAATCTTGCTGCCGTCGGTGAAGATTCGCACCGTCTGCACATTGTTACTATCTAGTAACGTTTGATCTGCCAGGCACATGAACTCCAGGGGCATTTGTGTAGCTGGATGAGGAGCTTCTGCAAACCTCACCGCACTCTCGATCTCCCTATCTCCTGGCACAAACCGGGATGACCCTCTCCTCGCTTCATACAGGGCGGCTGCCTCTTGTATGCGCAGGTCTAGAGGTAGAATCCCGGACAGTGCCAGTGCCGAGTTCAGAGAGACTGTGCGGTACGATTTGCAGAGCTTCTGAGCGAATCCTCGTTGGACAGAGCCTAGCTTCTTCCGTATCCCAACCTTTTTCGTGGCGGGAGCCCAGGCAGCGGCCGCGTACGTAATTAACGATTTCTGCCCTCAATCCCCAACTAACTTTAGCAACGCGGGATAGCTGTTTGTAAATATTAGCTGCCTTCTTGCAGACGTTCGCGGTATGCTCACTGAAAGTGAGCTTATCGTCTATGGTTAGACCAAGCAACTTCATTTTTCTGACCATACCGATGTCGACCCCGGCCATGCTCAGTATTGGAGTGTCGTACTTAAGCTTGTTGGTTATGGTCATCGCACAGGTTTTGTGCGGTGCAAACCTCAGCTTATTTCGGACACCCCAATCCTGAACATGGGCGAGGGCTGCATTGGCGGTTCTAGAGACTTCAGTCGCCGTGTCCCCATCCACGACCAAGACGATGTCATCCGCGAACGCCTGCACGAAGATCCCGCGCCGCTCCAACTCCTGCAGTAGTGGGTCTAGGAGGAGATTCCACAGGATTGGACCGCCGATTGACCCTTGAACGCAGCCCTTGCCAGTCTCTCTCGTGCATTCCTCCCCGGCATAACGAACCCTAACCTTCCTACTGTCAAGATAGCTGTCTATCAGCCGCCTGATGTTGACCGGGCACTTTTCCTCAGCCAGCCTGACTTTTATAGCTGGCCACCAAGCGCTGTCGAAGGCCCCCTCTATATCCAATGACACCAGGACAATTTCTATTTGTTCCTTACAACGCGGAGAGGGGGTGGGAGGGGGCGGTCGTACGATCGTTTCCTCCCACCTCCTGGTGGTGACTAGCGGGCGATGGCGTGGGGGCCGCCTTAGCTCGCATTGCACTAGTCACCACCCTTGCGGGCGGGAACGGCCGAGCACTCGCGGTCGTTTCCGGGCCCCTCCACTGAGCGAGGGGCGTGAAGGGCCTGCCCTTAAAGGCGGGCGGTCGTCGGCGGAGGACTGGAGGTAAAGGCTGTGCCGGTTTCCCAGTCCTCCTCCATTCAGACGATGCGGGAGTGCCGCTTGGTTATTTTAGTGGGTATACCGGGCTGGGGGGCCCGGGGAGTCCCACATAGCCCCCCATTCCCCCAATGGGTGGGTATGCGTAATGCATTTTTTCCCAGCGTGATCAAAAAAAAAAAAAAAAAAAAAAGGTAGGGTAGGGTAGGTAGGGTAGGGAAGGTAGGGTAGGGTAGGTAGGGTAGGGTGGGTAGGGTAGGTAGGGTAGGGTAGGTAGGGTAAGGTAGGTAGGGTAGGGTAGGTAGGGTAGGGTAGGTAGGGTAGGGTAGGTAGGGTAGGGTAGGTAGGGTAGGTAGGGTAGGGTAGGTAGGGTAGGGTATGTAGGGTAGGTAGAGTAGGGTAGGTAGGGTAGGGTAGTTAGGGTAGGGTAGGTAGAGTTGGGTAGATAGTGTTAGGTAGGGTAGATGAATGTTTGGTGTTTTTATGGCAAAACAAAGTTTGCCGGGTCAGCTAGTGACATATATTTAAATTAAATCCAGTTTCGAAATTTCGATTTTAGGAGTGTCAATTTCGAAATTAATAAACATACAAACAAAAACATACAACAAAGTGAATAATTACTTTTTCTTTCAACTATGTACGTAGTAATGTTATCATTAATCTACAAAAATCAAATTAAAACCGATCACAAAGGAGGTATTTTTGCTTAGAACCAAAACAGTGCAGAAATGTTTTAAGAAAACTCATTGTTGCTTGTAGACAGCGGGAAAGAATAAGAAATAGTAGATTGTTTCCCTAGGGAGCAAACAAATATTTTAAAGGCGAGAGTGTTTTTTTGAATCCAGAGCGGAGCGAAGGATTCTAGAGTTGAATCCCGAGCGCAGCGAGGGGTTCAAAGTACGTCACTCGAGCTGAAAATAGTATTGCTCCCGAGGTGGACACTCTACTTTTTAGCACCTCCTGCAACGTATGAAAAAGAACGTTATGTTTATTTATTTACGTAAAATTAAGAACCATAAGACCATAAAACAAAATAATTAGAGGCTAATGTTTATATTTGAACAATTATGGAAGTGCATCGTAACAGTTTGATTAGTACCATCAGTTACAGTTGTAGATTTATTTACAGCTTGGGAATTAGAAAAGTCATAGAAAACGGTTTTCCAGGATGTAGTTTTTGAGACACTTGATTATAATACTCTCACTTGAGGAAGACGCACTCAATTTTTTAATTCTAAAATCTGAATTTGAAACAACTACGAACGAAGGCAGAATGCATTTAATTTCGCGGGTTGTTTATTTTTCATCAACCTTTTTTTTATTTGGTGGGCTGGCAGTTTTTCAGCCAGTCACATACTCAATACATTGTTCCTGCATGGTTTGTCATTCACCTCTTTGCTGATTGGAACATTTACTAACAATATCCAAATTCCAAATTAAAAGGGATTAATGAGCTATTTTGGTCCCTGTTTACGAGGAATAAACTAGCTCTTTTTGAATAGATGTGATTAAAAATAAATTATAATTAAAACTTGTAGGAGGATTGGCGTCAGGCACAGTAGCGGTGATTACTAGAGCTGACAGAAACCTCTGGACGGTTTTGAAGGCAAAAACGGCTATTTAATATAGTACAAGCTAGAAAAATGAATGCTATAGATAATCGCAAATAACATATTATATAAAAGATGAAGAGAATGCGTGGGATGGAGTTCTGATGTCGGTTTCGTGGAAACTGTCCACACGGTCGGGTCTAAGTTTTTCAAGACTGGTCGTGCAAATAAGAACAAGCAACTATCCGATCCAACTCTCAAGCTCATGAAGAAGAGGCGTGAAATGATCCTGCAGTCTTCAGACGATGCGTGGAACTATCGGCGGCTCAATAGACAGATCTCGAAGTCCTTCCTAAACCTCCTCCGCTTTAATACTGAGCGTATTAAGGACGCGATTGAGCGGAATAAGGGCTCCAAGATGTTTGCAAGAGATCTGGCTATTGGGCAGAGCCAGCTCACGAAACCGACCAAAGACCGACGATGGCAGGATCGTATCCGCCAAACCGGAGCTTCTGAGGGAGATCGAGGGGTTCTATGAGCAGCTGTACACGTCAATCAGCAAACCTGTTGCGAATCTACCAAACGACCCAAGAGCTAGATTGACCCGGCACTATACCGAAGACATGCCGGATGTCAGCCTCTACGAGATTAGGATGGCTCTGAAACAACTTAAGAACAACAAGGCGCCGGGTGATGACGGAATTACGGCCGAACTCCTGAAGGCGGGTGTAAAACCGGTACTTAAAGCCCTTCAAAAGTTGTTTGATTCCGTCATACTCGATGGGAAAACGCCACAGGCATGGTGCAGGGGTGTGGTGGTACTCTTCTTCAAGAAGGGCGATAATGTCCGATTGAAGAATTATAGGCCCATCTCACTTCTTAGCCTTGCACCTTGCATCCGACTCGGCTGGGCAGCGTTCGGGAAGATGCGCGGTATCTTCTCTTCCAACTTACCAGTGTCTCAAGACGAAAGTCTATGCGTGTTGCCAGTTATTACTTACGGGACAGAGACGTGGTCGCTCACAATGGGCCTCATCAGAAAGCTTAAAGTCACCCAAAGGGCAATGGAGAGGCTATGCTCGGAGTTTCCTTGCGTGATTGAATCAGAAATGAAGACGGACAGAGTAAGAGGAGATTATTAGAAGAACGCAGATTGCGAGCATGTGAAGAACATAGATATTGAAAGTTAGACATAAGATAGGAAGGAGGGGTGGGAGAATTGAGTAGAGAAAAGTGTGGTCAAAGCTCGTAAACATCTCCTCTGGCGAATGGTCAGCCATTTTAACTCAAAGTATCGCTTCACCTTATTTAGGATGCCCAGTTTTTTGGCCGCAATTTGGGCTGTATTTAAATAAAAGTAGAAGTTGGTGTCATTTCTGCTGTTGCAAATTACCTAGATGCTAAATAACATCATTTTAGCGTGCCCAACATATTTCGTCGTGTGCCACCACAGGCACGCGTGTCATAGGTTCGCCATCCCTGACCTAGTACCTATATTAGACAAATGACCCAACAACATTTACCTATTTAGAATAAATTTCATTTCTCTATTGATGTAATACTAATAGATATCTATCTGTGAAACTAAATTGACATATGCATATGTCAAATTACTTCTAGGCTTATTAGGCCGCTGAAGGTACCTATGTTACCTATATATAAATCCTTTTAGACCTATTAGTCCTATGAGAGTAGGTATGGACTACACAGATAAAAAAAAACTATACTAAACCGTATATAAACAATTTCCTTTTATTCCATCCAAAGGTTGCCTGGGAGATATAGCTGTCAGCGATGAGACCACCATTGTAAGACCCGTACTTACAAGATCATCATTTCAGCCAAAAGATGTCCACTGCTGGACATAGGCCTCCCCCAAGCGTCGCCACACTGACCCGTAGATTTTGGTACCTTTACCGTCTCAATTTGAAATAACATTATACATTTCATAACCTTTTTTAGGGTTCCGTCAGGCCTCCGTCACTCCATGTACTTGCGCGCTATAAGTGTCTACCGCTCAGTCGAGCGGTCTCGGTCCACCGGCGGATCAAATTCAGTGCGGTTTTCGCAAGCGAAGCGCGCGCACGCTGTTCAATTTTAATAGTGCTGTTCGTTCGTAAGAGCAGAGAGCAGTGGTGGCCTAGTGGTATCGGACGCGACTTACAAGTTGTAGGTTGTAACAAATATATTTCCGCGACGACTCCCAGCGACATCTGGTGTCTCGAGTGTACTTTTTCACCTAGGTGGTTGAGGCACTTTGGGACTAGATGGCGCTGAGATCGGGACGGAATTATTATAAATTCTTTACGAAACCCGTTAAATATTGTGTGTATTAATATAATTCAACAAGCACACAATCTCCTACATGTCTAGCCTATTAATTTCTGGTATACATAATTACCTAAATTTGTACATGTGAACAATACTTAAACTTATTAGGTCTTTTTTTTCCTGTGTCAACTAAAAGTAACACAATGTGGTATTTATTATACTCTGATCACTATGGTAGATATGTTATGTTGTTTCCTATACGGATTACAACAAACAATGCTATCGTGAATAGTGTTTCTTGTACACAGAAAGCCTATAAGTGTCCATGTTAACAATGGTCCTCAATTGATTTAAATACATTAATGGAAAATATGAAGATTCTCTAGTTATAATCATTGTTGTGTTAAAATATTTGCACATAATTCAATAATGGAGGTGCAAATATTTAATTAAGAAAGGGATGAATGAATGCTGGAAGGGTATAAGGATTTTTTTTTCTAAGTCGGCGTTAATTCAATAACTGGTTATGTATATGGATGGATGAAAGGAAACACAATGATGCAAAAACTTAGTAGTATTCTGAATTATAAAACTTAACTAAAGTAGACATTTACCTACATCTATACAATGGATAGGTGCCCACTGTAACCCTTGCTGATTTAAAAAGGCGGGTTTACTTTTCGTTGCGAATCTTAACTTGATTAGGTTATCCTATATCTATACAATGGATGGGTACTTAATGGAACATTTGCTGATTTAAAAGGCAATGTTACTTTCTGTTGCGAATCTTAACTTGATTTAGTACTTGTCTACATTTACTTATATACATTTGAACAACTTGATACTTGTAACACTTGCTGATTTAAAAAAGCAGTGTTTCTGTTGTTGATAAAACTTAACTTGATCAGTTATTGGTCTAAACTTAAAAATAATAAAAGGTTAAATCTCTTTTGAGTATAACCTGACTCTTAAACATTTAACATACTTAAATGTTTGATGAATCAAACATTAACTTAAATAAAATTAGTTAATGGCATAACTAGCATTTAAACTGGCTACTTGGCGATTGTGTTTTGATACATAGATGCTTTTAATTGCTATCTGTTTTGGGACAATCACTGAGTATGTCGTATTAGTCTTAGATGAGAACAATCAAAGTTTTTATCTGCTAGTTATTTGACTATTACTAATGTTCTAATATTTAGTACATTTTGTACATAATTAGAAACTTAAAAACTTGATAAATAAGTTTTGAACTTTATTTTTTAAACTTTTAGTTTTTTTTTTTATATAAAACTTAATGTAGGTAGTTCTCATATGAATTAGATTTTCTTGGACTGCCTCAATTTCTGTTAGGGAGCAAGCTAGATTCACAATATGCATGGAAATATGTTAAATTCAAAAAAATTGTAAATAAATTTTTTTAACCGGGGTGAGATGTACTGTAACAAATATATTTCCGCGACGACTCCCAGCGACATCTGGTGTCTCGAGTGTACTTTTTCACCTAGGTGGTTGAGGCACTTTGGGACTAGATGGCGCTGAGATCGGGACGGAATTATTATAAATTCTTTACGAAACCCGTTAAATATTGTGTGTATTAATATAATTCAACAAGCACACAATCTCCTACATGTCTAGCCTATTAATTTCTGGTATACATAATTATTTAAAGAAGATATAGACTTGACATCTCTATGGGTCAATAAAATTCTCAATGTCTATGGCCGACGAGAGTGACATTTCTTTTTCATTACGAATGGATGCCGAACAGGCAATAAAAAATCAGAGCTTGGTGAAAAGGAAAATAATATAAATCAAAATGACTCGGACGAGACAGGGAATTAGCCCTAAATTTAAAGCAATAATGTGCCAGCAAGCGCTGTGAGTATTTGTGGAATTGAACTATATTTTCATGCTTGTGAGACATGTGCTTGTATGATGCTAATACCGCATTTTCTCCCATCGACAGGGCTTCTTAGGATTAATTAAAATACTTATTAATAAAATTAAAATGGTCAACTAAATGCGTTGAGAAAACCAACACAGCATTCAACAACAGGCTCCGGACACCCATGATACTTCGGCTGGTGAAATAGTGATGCAATCGGCACATAGGGAATGAAGCTGGTTGTGATATCACATATCTGAAGCTAAGTTTAAAAGGGTAGTTTATATACCATCCACAAGTAAGTGTGATACATATAAAATTGTGATGCAAAAGTGATGCCTGGGAATTAATAAAATAGTTGACCAAATATAAAGACTTTTACTTCTGTCGACCCTCATGCGAAGTCATCCCTGCAATTGTCTCATCCAGAATACCTACCCCTGAGCTGGCTGGTGAGTAAGGAGAAAAAGTTATCTTACAAGGTCGTGGGTTCGAACCCAAACAGGCGCTTTACTTTGTGTAAATTATTTCATCACCACTGCTCTCAAAAACGGTGAAGGAAAACATCGTGAGGAAACCGGCCCATCCCCTCTCACAGAGAGGAGGCCTGTG
This sequence comes from Orthosia cruda, assembly GCA_964057195.1. NCBI lineage: Eukaryota > Metazoa > Arthropoda > Insecta > Lepidoptera > Noctuidae > Orthosia > Orthosia cruda. The sequence goes on along the minus strand of OZ059853.1, from coordinate 4,986,272 downwards.
TCCCAGCAGTGGGAACATTAATAGGCTGATGATGTGATGTGATGTGTGTTTGTTCGTACGCGTATTACGATGCCGTGTGGTGCCTTATGTGCTGTAGATGGGTGTAAATCAAGCAAAAGAAGGGATAAACACCTAACATTTTTCCATTTACCTGTCAATGAAGAAATGTAAGTGATAAATTATTACTAGTTTTTGTCGTTTAAATTTTTTCCATTCACATAGTTACCGTCATTAGAGACATAATTAAAAGACAGTAGGTGTGCGGACATCGGTATCCACTTAGAATTTGACAGTTTAATAGGTATATACTATCATCAAACTAAGAAGTATTATACTTATTTTAAAACGTTCTCCTAAATGTAACAAATCCTTTTCTGAAAACCGCATCGATATCGGTTTAGCCAAACGCGAGATTATCGCGCACAAACATACATACCTACAAACCATACAAGTCAAACTTCTCAGTTTGGCCTGTATGTCTGATCATCTCCTTTTTTTTAAGTTGGTTAAATATTTTATAAATGATAAAATTTTTAACTGCCACATAAAAGTCAGAACATATTCACAGTTCTCAATAACATAGATAAAAAGTTATGTTAATTTAATTTTATCGAAGAGGCAGCCCTGCGATTACTGTGGAATCGCGCGGTGCGAAGCAATCACTGCTGTACGCTTGAGCATTTAGGCGCATTTTAGCATACAGTGGTTGTTGAAGCGAGGGAGTAGGCAATTATCGTAATAGGTATTGGAAATTTTCTACTGAGTGAAGTATAAATGTTACGTAGTAACTATTCAGTAATCTGTGGTTCCGTACCCAAAAGGTAAAAACGGGACCCTATTACTAAGACTCCGCGGTCCGTCTGTCTGTCTGTCACCAGGCTGTATCTCATGAACCGTGATAGCAAGACAGTTGCATTTTACACAGATGATGTAGGTATTTCTGTTGCCGCTATAACAACAAATACTAAAAACAGAATAAAATAAATATTTAAGTGGGGCTCCCATACCACAAACGTGATTTTATTGCCGTTTTTTGCGATAATGATACGGAACCCTTTGTGCGCGAGTCCAACTCGCACTTGGCCAGTTTTTACACTCTGTTCAACTGATTTTGAGTTCTATTCCGTAAACATAAGGATGGCATAAACGTTTTTTTTACTATAGCTGTCATTTTTCATATGACCAACGCAATAGAATTCAAAACTGGTTGAACGGGCTGCAAAAAGGGATTATTTAAATTTCAGTTATAAAAATCCCACTTCTGCTTTCTCACCTTCATCTGAAATCCTGCTGACAAAATCAGGCGGTTTTATCAGCAGGCGGCGAAAAATACCTCCACTGGACTAGGAAAAAACCGTCGATTAATTAAGCCATTAAACAGGTATTTAACTGTCAATTTGATGACTTAAGGTAGTGTAGTCTATTTGGCGGGCATGATTCGGAATGAAGGCTACCTTTTTATTGCTCACCAGTTGGCGCCACTGTTGACTAAGGTCCTTAAATGTAGCTGTTGAAAGCTGTTAAGCGTAAATCGACACGAGTCGGGAATCATTTTACGTACGTGTATCATACAACATTTTACTATGCATTGTGCAAAAATCTATCTGAACCAAGCAAGAAATACGCGCACGGAAGCAAAGTTTGAATTAAAATTCATTTCTAATGCTGTAAAAGAGCGATTAAATATAAAATCGAGTATGCCGCAGTTTTGCGCAGCCCCTTTTATTCGAAAAAAAAAGGAGTACAACATTTTCCGAAACATAAAACTCTATTAGTGGTTGATAAATTCTGTACCTATCTTTTTCTGTCATATTTTTAAAATATTCATAACAATAAAAAAAATGTGAATAAACTCGCGCTAAAAACCAAAAAAACTATGAAAGGAGAATGCCCATGGACAGTACTTAAAAAAAGTTTATTGTGTCACAATCATTTCTGGACAATAAATAAAACAAAAATATTTTAAGTATTTTAACTTCTTTGCAAAAAGATTCCTAGTGGGGTTCATTTTCTTGTATTAATATGTATTTTTACTTCTGTTTCACAGCTCAAACATATTCCGCCATTTATGTTAGGGTTGAGGCATGTTGACATGATCTGACATCGATTAAAGAAGAAGATTGAAGAATCGTTTTTTTTATGATTTATCTGAAACACTGAATCATTCCATCCGGATTCACCTCTTTAATGTAAAGAACAAACTTATTTTGAAATGCTTATGTTTAATGCAAAACAAAATAAAAAATGAACCATGTTTTTAGAAATCGTTTATATTACCGATTTGGTAACATGCCTATAATTGTCAGTCATTTCATTTGACAGTGACGGTAGTCGTCTTTTCATTTGTTTTGTTGCGTTAAGTTGAGTTTTACGTTCCGCCGTTAATAAATACTTATCACTACAACACCGCCGTGTATTTGTGAAAATAGAGCTTAATAAGACAGGACTTTATATTTGTGATTTCCGACATGGCTACCGTTCGAAGTTGGTGTCTCAATTATTCTTTGATGTTGGCGCCATATATGCGCAGACATAACATTTTGTCGAAGATTTTTGATAATATATTGGACCATATTACGGGCTTGGATCTACACCGGTAAGTAAGAATAGCATTATATATCTTAACAGCACTTGACCAAATGTCTAACGAATACAAATCTTAAATATGTTGGCATAGAGTCCATATAGCTGTGAATCTACTGTAACCTAAAAAGGAATATATTTCGTTCAATATCTCTTAACTCCCGCAATGAAAATTGACTAAAGTTGGTACGTGTAATTAATTAAGGTAACATAATCAAATAATGGTGTTTTATTAGGACACTAAAATGTTTCGGTCAGTACATTTTTCCATACGAAATGGGCATTCTCCTTTGACATTTTGAAGACCTCAGTCTACAGCAGCGCCCGTAGCGGAAAATTTAAACGCGATAGGAGCCTAACCCTCAGTTTCCCACCTTAAAATTATCGCAGAATTAATGTGACAAATTGTCAAACACGCGTTATCAGCTATGATTGGTTGAATGAATTTTCAACAGCCAATCACAGAAGATAACGCGTGCTTGACAATTTGTCACATTAATTCTGCGATAATTTTAAGGTGGGAAACTGAGGGTTAGTCAGGGAGTCGCCTTCAATTTCTATCGTCAATCAAGGGTTTAAGATCTTGAACTTTACTATGTATTGATTGTGATCTTGAGATACACTTACGTATCTACGTAATTTCTTTGCATAATCGGATTATTTATCTTTTATAAGTAAATATTTACTAACAATCTGAGGGAGACTAATTACTGTTAGTACTAGAATTTTCAATGATCTTATCTTTACTTCTATATTTGTTCGTTTCTATTGACTTTTGACTTATGGAATATCCACGACATTGTGTTATTTACTAAATAAAACCTCTTCCTTTTTTGAAGTCGGATAAAAATACGGATTAGCTCTAGTAAACAAAGATAAAGATCTTTTAACCCCTTGAACGCAGATCTACGCGAGACACTGGCTTTTTCATTGTGTCTCGAATATAAGTGCTTAAATGACTTCTTCATCGATGACGTTATAAAGCTTCAAAGTTGATTATTTGAAAGAGAAGTCGGCAAAAAAGGGCGTTTTCGCGGGGAACATATAATTTTTACAATATTTTATATCTGAAGGGTACAGGCAAAAAACAGGGAATGTCCAAATTAATAGATTTTGAGAAAAACGCATGTTATAGCGGTTTGAGAAACCTCTTCATCCTTGTGTCTATCATGAAAAGTGGACTGTATTTGAAGGGTTCTGGCAATAGTGCGTTGAAAATAAGCGGGAAAATATTCACGGATCAATTCGGGCGATCTAGTATGGAAATGAGGGAAGTAGTACGCCTTACCTTGTAGTAGTCGATGCCAGCCCACGTGTGGCAGCGAGCTGGTGTTCTTCTACTCCAAAATGGCTCCTTCAGGATCCACACACTTCACACAATTGTTTTATATCCGCGAGGCGGGTTAATAGACACGGTTCACAAGGTTCTCTGCAATCTAACTAATTAGATGCATCAGTCTCCAGCCAGGTGGCTTGGAAAGCTGGCGGTTGAGATACGAGGCCCGTTCACGTTGAAGTTTCGGTTCGTTCTGGCGACCTGTCATTAAGGCGTACATAAAGGGAAAAGGAATGAGGAAGGAACGAGATAATTAAGATATCGATCGCCCGCGAAATCTCAAATGCGTTTGTCTATGTGTTTTCGGTCATTGATTTATGACATTTACAAGAGATGGCGCTACCATTTTCCCGGCCTTAAAGGGTCACCTTTAATGAAAATTAAACTTAGCCCTATGAGGTGTACTACCGTATACCTATTCAGCAATACGGACTAAGATGCGGATTTTTATATTTCAATTATTAAGATTTAAGATAAATACTGCGAGTTGCATAATACATTAAGTTGCATACCTATTGTTAAATCTTAATAGAAAATTATGTTGCGTCGCTAACTAACTAAAACTAAGAGACCTAACTATCAAGCCAGGCCTTATTGAGTCGGTAATGGACACAGACGCACAACAGGGCGCACATAGCTACCCTTTGCGGTTTTCACAGTAACAACACGGGTTGTACCGTCCTTGGAGGTATGCAATTTATCAATAATGCCTAACGGCCATGAAAGGGGCGGAGAGTTATCAGTAATGATAACTACAATAGTACCCTCTTGTATAGAAGGTGCAGGACTATTCCATTTGGATCTAGCCTGAAGTTGATGTAAGTATTCTGAACGCCAGCGCTGTGCCAGAACGACTGCACCAGTTTGTCAAGTAGAGTATGTCGCTGAAGCAAGCTGAGCGAGTCTGCTTCAGGAGCGGGAAGGGACAACAATGGCGCGAGTAGTATATTATTGGGCATTCTATACCACTATCGGCAAGTTGCTCGGCGAGTGCGCCTCGCTGCCGATAGTGGTATAGAATGCCCAATAATTGATAATCGACTCGCCTTTCCACTCGACCGATAAACTCGACCGAGACAGTACATTTTGCTGCGTACTTGATGAGCAACGATGATCATCCATCAACTCTCCGTTTACTTACTCTCTAGTGTATAACTGTATACAACCAATGATCATGCGAGTTTGCTATCGCTCTGAAGGGTGGTACAGAATGCTTAGTAATGAACAATCCACTCGATCAATGACCAGTAACGCAAAAGAGGTTGTGGTAAGTTTATAAATGTTAACGTACTATATACATTCACTCATTTTTAATCGGTTCATTTCCAACAGTAATCATGAAATTTGTAAAACAACCGCAATCGCTGCATGTTGATACAGTCTGCGATGATATTTGTAAGACTAGTTTTCGTCATGGGGAATTATTACCTAACTCAGTACGATGTATCATTTGTGGTCCATCCAATTGTGGAAAAACCAATTTATTAATTGGCCTTCTTATACACGAAAATGGATTAAGATTTGAAAATGTTTATGTTTATTCAAAAACTCTGCACCAACCTAAGTACATTTTCTTAGAAAGAGTTTTGCAACGGGTTCCCGGTATTTCCCTCCAGAAATATCAGGGAAATGAGGAAGTACTAAGCGTTCAGGACGCAAAACCCAACTCCGTGATTATTTTTGATGATGTTGCTTGTGAAAATCAAAATAACATGCGTGATTATTTTGCAATGGGAAGACACAAATGCATAGATTGTTTTTATCTGAACCAAACATATAGTAAAATCCCCAAGCAGTTAGTAAGAGATAATGCGAACTTAATCATACTTTTTAAACAAGATGAAATTAATTTACGGCATATTTATGAAGAACATGTCAACACTGATATGACATGGATTGAATTTCGTGAAATGTGTTCGAAAATATGGAGTGAACCTTTCAATTATGTAGTGATTAATAAGGATTGCTCCAAAAATAAGGGATGTTATAGAAATAAATTTGACACTTTTGTTGTCTTTGATTAAAAATACTTATATTTAAGAGTGTTACCCTCGCGATATTATTATTCTTCAGACAACGCTTAATCAATCACGAACTTTTTGTTACTATGGAAAAATCACTGAAAAGACAAATTGTTGAGGCTGCAGATGCTGTTAAGAAGAAGGTGCGAAAGATGAGAGATGCTGAGCTTAACAATCAGCAAGTACTGGAATCAGTTTTCAAGCCGGTAACAGAACCACTCAACCAAATTGCTAATGTCAGTAAGCAGGCTTGTGTTCCGCATAATATAGAAAATGAAGAAACCGAAGTTCCGTTTATCGATAAAACTTTGCAAAAAGAACCCACAATTAGTAAAGGAACCAATGATAATAACGACAATGAAGACGAATATGAATCTGATATCGAAAGTGACTCTTCGTACAAATCATTAGTTGAAAACAACCAAGGTATTGATTCGTCATCCTGGTCAGTGTCCTCAGAAGCTCTGACCGATATTCCGTTTGGTGTCAGAAAAGAGGGCGGAAAATTGATGTTAGGTTCTGCTCGTATAACGATCAGTGATGAGTATAATTATCATCGTAGCTGGACGCAAATACCGAAATACGCCTGGTTTAAAACAGTTGCTGTTGAAAAAGAATGCCGATTTAAGCTTGGTTACAGAGAGTGATATGAAACATTATAAGTCGATGCTACTTGACACAAACGCACATCGACGGGACTATGAGCCCGGTAAACCAATCAAAAGTAATAAAGGACAAAAATATTTGCAAATTATTAAGCCTCTATTCCAACTACGAAGTACAATTCAGGACCACCAAACGAAAGGAAAAGGACTACCCTTTACAAAAATGTGGAAGAAAAATGTTGATTTTGTTTATTGGGACGATCCAAATGAATTGGTAGATAGGTTAAAATTACTAATTGCATCTCGAGATGCTGGTAACACAGCATTAGATAATGAAATTATATCTATCATTGAAGAATTGCGTGAAAGTAAAGTTATAAATAAATAAATATTTTAAAATGTGTTTATTTTATTATCAGCTTCTCGATACAATACACCTTAAATATGAACGTAGACAAATTCGGACACTACATTCACAAAAGAATGCGTTTATCAGAGTTATTTGAGTTTAATGAGAACGCATTGTTAAAATTAGAAAACGGAGATTTTGATTTAAAAACATCAAGATTAAGAGGAGTCCGATCTCCAGTAGAAGCAGGCGATGCTGTGAACAAGGATTATGTAGATCGATTGAATGCTAACATGTTAAAAGAATTAAATAACCTGACCGTGAACAAGGATTATGTAGATCGATTGAATGCTAATATGTTAAAAGAATTTAATAACATGATTGGTTCATTGCGCTCTCAAATCATAAAAGACACAAAGGACACAGTTCAGGCTACTTTAAAAGCAAAGATACCTGAGATTTCAACTCATTTGGAAGATAAGTTTTATACCAAAGCAGAGGTAGATAAATTACTACAAAAAACTCCGTAATGGCAAAACAGCAAATTGTTAATGAAATACATAAAGCAGCACGAAGAAATTTCGTTAGACGTCCTGTCATTCTAAAGGGGATCGATGACTTGTGGCAAGCTGATCTGATGGACATGCAAAATCTAAGAAAATATAATAAAGGTCATAATTACATTTTAGTGGTGATTGACTGCTTCTCAAAGTACGCTTGGGCAGAGCCATTAAAATCAAAAAATAAACTTGATGTTACTCATGCATTTAAACGAATACTGATTAACAGCAATCGCAAACCGGTTAATTTACAAACTGATATGGGAACAGAATTTTATAACAACTCATTTCAAACGCTTATGAAGACTTACAATGTTAACCATTACTCAACGTTTTCTACCAAAAAAGCTTCGATCGTAGAGCGACTGATTAAAACTCTTAAAAATAAAATATATAAATATTTTAGTCTGAACGGAAACTATATGTGGTTAGGTATACCTTTAGAGGTTACGTTAAAGATATATAACAACACAAAACATCGTACCATTAAATTTAAACCAATTGAAGTAAATAAATCTTGCGAGTCTGTTATAAAAGAAAATATTAAAAAAGCCTTAAATCATGTAACCGTCCGTAGAAAACCTAAGTTCAAAGTAGGTGACTTTGTTCGTATCAGTAAATACAAACACCATTTTGAAAAAGGTTCGAGCGATGCTGGGAAAGGTGAAAAACTTAGTTCATGGTTAGTGAGCAAAGTTATGAAAGCCAAACTGAAATCTGGTTCTGGCATTAAAACGTTTAAAAGTTTCGTGTCAAAAATAAAAGCAAAAATAAAGAAACTGAATCCAAAGGACAGTAAAGCTTTAATTAACGCTGCTTACTCAGCAGCAAAAAAAATAATCCCATGCATTCAGAAAATTCGAGTGCCGCGAGTGATACCCTTACCAAAGACTGGAGGTATTCTACCTTTAATCCCAATTTTTGCGGGTTTATCAGCTTTAGGAACTTTAGCTGGTGGTGCGGCTGGTATTGCAAAAACTGTTAACGATTACAAAGCAGGTCAGCAAAATTTGCGAGAAACACAACGACATAATATGGCTATGGTGTCTTTAAAGTTAGGCCTGGGCTTGTACATTAAGTCACATAAAAATGGTAATGGTTTATTCATTAAGTCTTCAAAAAACTGAAAAATAAGCTACCTAATCGTCCTCTCACTAATATAGACATCCAAAGGTATGCACGCAACATCCCTCACTTTCGAGGAGTATACATGAAGGATCAGTTACCAAGGACGCCAAAACGGGTTGAATGTGGTGTCGTTAACTTGGACGACTCTAAGAACGAAGGCACGCATTGGGTAGCTTATGTAAAAGTATGCAATTATTGTGAATATTTTGATAGCTTTGGAGATTTAAAACCTCCAATGGAATTAATGCGATATTTTAAGAATTGTAATGTTTTTTATAATTATACAAGATATCAGAAATTCAACACTGTAAATTGTGGACACTTATGTTTAGAATATCTATGGAATTTTTGGAAATAAAACGTATTGTAGTGTGTATGCAGTGTACCTATGTGTATGTAACCAACCTTATATAATCATGTGTATCCTAAAATAAAGGAGAGTATTATTTGAGCAGTCGTGCCTATCATTTGCCTACCCAAGATGTGAATCCATACATTATTTTAAGACCGAATTCACAGAAGAGTGTGTAGTACATTCTAAGGAAATTAGTGACGGAATATTATTGGCCAGTTGCATAGCAACACCAGTTAATGGTCTAATACCGATTAAGATATTAAATACAACGGATAAGTTGTGTACCTTAACGGACATTAATCCATGTATAGAAAAATTAAACAACTACAATGTTTGCCAATTTGACAAATCAGAACGTGATGCAAGTAGAGTAAAACAATTGTTTTCGGTACTAAACCTCAAACATCTTAATAAGGAAGAGCAAATATCCATAGAAAAATTATGCGCGAAGTACTCGGATATATTTTATTTGCCAGGAGATAGATTAACTACAACAAGTATTTATAAACATACCATTAGTTTAAAACCAAATGTAACTTCTGAATTTACAAAGCCATATCGTTTACCACATTCACAGAAGGGAGAAATTAAGCAACAAATTGATAAAATGTTAAGAGAAAGGATCATAGAACCTTGTCGTAGCGAATGGTCTAGTCCAGTATTACTAGTTCCTAAAAAGACTGACGGTACAGGTCAGAAAAAGTGGCGACTAGTTATTGATTACCGAAAATTAAATAATTGTATTGAAGACGACAGGTTTCCACTTCCAAATATTTCCGAAATACTTGATTCGCTATCGGGTTCGGTATATTTTTCACATTTAGATATGTATCAAGGTTACTATAATATTGCACTAGAACAGGAAAGCAGAAAGTACACAGCATTCTGTTCAGGACAATACCAAATGACTCGTATGCCAATGGGTTTAAAAACGAGTCCAGGATCATTTTCCAGAATGATGACCATGGCTATGTCTGGCTTAACGTATGAAAAATGCCTTATTTATTTAGACGATTTAGTGGTCTTTGGTAGAAACTTAGATAGTCATAACAAGAATCTACAAGACGTTTTCGAACGACTGCGGAAAGTAAATTTAAAATTAAACCCGCAGAAATGTAATTTTTTAAAGAAGGAATTACTATACTTAGGCCATGTGGTATCAGGTAACGGTGTATTACCTGACCCGGATAAAATAAATGTAGTAAAAAAATATCCGTGTCCAACAAATATAGACGAGACGAGGAGGTTTGTTGCGTTTGTTAATTTCTATAGAAAATTCATTCCAAACTTTGCTGAGTTAGCTTATCCACTTAACAAATTATGTCGTAAAAATGCTTCTTTTATATGGGATGAAAAGTGTCAGTCGGCATTTGATAGTTTAAAAGGAAAAATCATATCCCCACCGATTTTACAATATCCGGATTTCACAGAACAAAATGAGTTTAATCTCCAGACAGACGCTTCTAATTATGCAATCGGAGCAATTTTGTCTAACAAAAATGGAAGACCAGTATCATTTGCAAGTAGATCACTAAACAAAGCGGAAATAAATTATCCAACAATCGATAAGGAATTGCTAGCAATAGTGTGGGCGATTAAACATTTTCGTCCCTATTTGTACGGAAAACATTTTAAAATATACACAGACCACAGACCTTTAATTTCATTATTTAACATGAAAGACCCATCAAGCAGGTTATTTAAATTTAGGTTATTACTAGAAGAATATGATTTTACGATAGAACATGTCAGGGGTACGGAAAATGCGGCAGCAGACGCATTGTCGAGAATTTCCATAACATGTAATGACTTAAAACAAATGCACGAGTCGTGTGTTTCAGTTATGACAAGAGCTCAGAAAAGAAACCAGATTGACAATAATTCTAAGATAGGAACGAGTGGCACAACTACAGTTCGGTCTGATCAACCAAACGTTGTAAGCACTCCTAGTACTAGTACTTTAAACGAGTCAGTGGAATTACGTTTTATTGATGCATGCAAGTTAGAAACAATTAGAAAAAGTGGTGAAACATGTAAAGAAAGTAATACATTTATGTACATTCCTAAGGAAAAAACTATCTATATTAAACATGTATCTTCTCCATCGCAAATATCGCGAGCCGAATTTGTGAGAGAGTTACAAGATTTTTGTAGAAGCGTAAATATTACGGAAATCTATTTAATTTAAAGTAATAAAAATAACATTTTTATAAAAAAGTTATTAAATGAAATAGATATAATGAAAAAGTGGACCGGACCACACTTACATATAGTAAAAGATGTACAACGAATAGAGAATACAGAAGATAAACGAGTAATTTTGAACGATTTTCATCTCTTACCTACCAGTGGCCACGCGGGTACGAGACGAATGTTCAACAATATAAAAAAATATTACTATTGGACGGGATTAGAAGATGATATAAAAGAGTTTATAAAGAGGTGCGACAAATGTCAGAAACAAAAGTATTCACCGCACAATACCAAACAACCTATGGAAATAACAACAACAGCACATAGTGCCTTTGAAAAAATATATATTGACTTAGTAGGTCCTCTGGAAAGAGATAATTATAATTAAACTTATGCTTTTCTTTTATTTGAATCATTTGCAAGATGTCACTCACATTATCGATAACTGGAAACTCGTCAACTTTATCTACTTACTATCCTAACACGTTGCAACTATATGAACAGTATGAGTGTGCCTTATTGCATTTCGCAACATTTAATTCTATTCCAAACATTGACAAAACGAATAATAAGTTCTATTATGGTTCTAACGAAGTTATTGAAATACCTGACGGCACCTATGAATTGCAAGATATTAATGATTATTTAAAATCTGAAATGAAAGATGCATCAATCAAACTACAGTGCAATAACAATACTTTAAAAGCTGCTGTATATTGTACAAAAGACATAAATTTTAATAAAGAAGGTACGTTTAGGAATTTGTTAGGGTTTAATAAGCAGATCTTAAAAGCAAATAAATGGCATGTATCGCACTTTCCAGTCAACATTTTACCTACAACAGTGATCAGGATCGAATGTGATATTGTAAGCGGCTCGTACACAAACGGAGAACCCAGTCACATTATCCACGAATTTGCTCTCAACGTGCCTCCCGGATATAGAATTATAGAAATCCCGAAAAACGCGATATACCAATTAACCAAAACAACATTAGCTGTATACATATCAGGCTGTTAGATATAAATAACCGCTTAATCAATTTGCGCGGTGAAGAAGTGCAGCTGTATTTGCATCTCAGAAGAAAAAAATGATTGACTACAATAAATATATGCATCAACAAATCAAAAATATCAGTTCCGCTCAAGCTTCCAACCAAATAAGAGCTCGCTCTAAGAAGAAAATTAAATTAACTAAAGAAAACAAGGCATTTCTCAAAGCGATCGGTTTGCTAAAATGAATATCTTAGACGTTTTATCTGCTCCGACTTATGACAACACTGTTGAAGGAATCGAATTTCATTCTTACAAGCCCTACGTAACTAGTTTCAATAGAAACGATGAAATCCGCATACCTATTAACCAACAGGACTTGTATATACTTCCCTCAGCTAGTACCTTGTATTTGGAAGGAACTGTTGTCGTAAGTAAAAAGGATATGAAAGAGAAAGCCACTAGTGTTAATTTTACGAATAATGCTCTACTCTACTTATTCCAAGATATAAGATATGAGCTGAATGGAGTGGAAATTGATAGAATAAAAAACGCTGGCATAACTACCACCATGAAATCGTTAATATCAATGAGTGAAGGTGAATCAAAGATAGCCAATGCATGGGGCTGGAATATCGATGGAATAAAAAATATTAATGGGGGTAGTTTTTCTGCTTCTATACCCCTCTGTAACATTATCGGTTTTGCAGAAGATTTCAAGAAAGTCGTGATAAATAGTAGGCACGAACTGATATTGCTACGAAGTAACACTAATCTGAATGCTGTGAAACTTAACACCGGGGAATTTGTAGACGACGTTCAGATAAATAAAATCATCTGGCGTGTACCGCATGTTAAAGTGTCCGACAAAGAAAAAATAAGTTTGCTAAAACTGTTAGAAAAAGATCGACCACTCCAGATGATATTCAGAAATTGGGATCTGTACGAATATCCAGCTTTACCTAAAACTACAAAACATACCTGGTCTATCAAAACTTCCTCACAAATAGAGAAACCAAGATACATAATTATGGGTCTACAAACAAATAGAAAAAACAATTCAAGTTCTGATATGTCCCAGTTCGATCACTGTCATGTTCGTGACGTTAGAGTATACTTAAACTCAACTTACTTCCCGTATGAAAACCTAAATGTCAGCTTCGCGAATAACAGAATCGCTTTATTATACGAGCAATACATCAGATTTCAACAGTCTTATTACGGACGTCGCTCGGAACCCTTATTAAGTGAGAAACAATTCAAAGATTTGGCGCCGCTATTTGTCATAGATTGCTCTAGACAAGCTGATAATGTAAAGACAGGTCCTATTGTGGATGTAAGAGTGGAAATTGAGAGTGATTCCGATATACCAGATCAAACTTCTGCATACTGTCTTATATTGAACGACTGCATAATTGAGTACAAGCCATTGAGTAATACTGTGAGAAAAATATAATGAATCCGAATACTATTATTTTAGATGTTCAAGGGTTTAAAGACCTGAACAATAATTTTATAATAAAAGAATTAGCTTTTGCAAGTCGTGATTATACGCAAACATTTTTAATAAAACCACCATACTTGTTTAAATACTTAACAAGTGACGAAAAGAGACAAGTTAAATGGTTGGAAAGAAATAGAGGTATTTATTGGAATGAAGGATATATTGACTATAGAGAATTTCGGCGTATAATCGTTCCATATCTAGAAAATAAGGAAATTATTGTAAATGGTTTGGAGAAGGTGAATTGGATAAAGGAACTGTGTGTGAATTGTAAAGTATCAGACCTTGGTACAGAACAATGTCTTAGTTTCTCTGTTTTGCATAAAAAATACTGTGAAGGAAGATCTAATTTTAATTGTAATAAACATCTAAAGCATTGTGCTCTTAAAAATGTGCTTTGTTTAAGGAAATATTTAGAATGGGTATAAATGTATGTACTCATATGTGTAATGTATTTAGATTATTGGTTTTAAGGTTTTTAAATAAAAATCAAAATAATGTAAATTTGCTTTTATTTTGTTAAACACCCCCACGCTACTCCACAAATAACACAACCTAATACAAAATTAAATAAAAACATCATAATGAAAATACAAATATTAACTACTTTACAAAAACGGTTAATAAAAGTCAGTACCTATTAAAGATTTTGATATTTTCTTAACTAAAGACTCAGTTTCGTCCATAACACTGTCGATGGGATCTTGAACAATATATTGAGCGTTTATAATAACGTTTTCACTGTCACTATCACTGTCTATGGTTTGAGGATTGTTGTTACACAGATCTACCACTGAAATTTTTATTAACTTAATCCCTTTTCGATGTAGTCGACTCATAACGAAGGATTTTGTAGGATTTTGCTTTATCGATTTTTCCCTGCACCGTTGTTTTGGTTTTTTATCTTTCGTGACTTGTTTGCTTTGCCCGGGTTCACTGCGAAACATCTCGGAGAATCCCTCGTAAGGATCCTGAGCATACTGGCTGAATACAATCTCGGTTTCAGAATTCTGGAACAAAATATAAACACAATTTATACCACTATTCCGCTAGTATAGCGTTTTAATTGGGTTTTCAATCGAGAAAGTCTAGATTTACTTTAGATTAGTGACAAAAGGCTCTGGAAAAATGCAACACAACACAGCTGCGAACACAATCTCTAATTATAAAACAATCATAAAAAAACGAATTAAAAATATTTTACTCACCGACATGATAACTTTTGATGGAAGTTAAAAAAATATTAAACAGGTGTTCGCGCCGAATAATATTTCGTAAATGATGACAAAATAACTAAATAATTACAAGTCATACTAATATTGTCAACTAAGCGTTTGTGTCTCAAGACTAAGGCCAATGAACTGCAACGTAGGTAACACTTATACAATGACAAACAACGCCTTGTAAGCATGTTACTTAATCGTAAAACGTTAGTTATTCGAAAATCAACCTTATGATGCATGGTATTTTAGGTGCATAGTGAGATAACTGCAATCAGTGTTAACTTTGTTTACCGATTTAAAAAAAAAAAAGTGTAATGATATTTTGAAATAAACAGGATTTCAGAAATAAAACAAGTCAATAATTATAATAATTCACACTTTATTTCATTTTTTGTATAATATTAACATTTATTATTTCCTAAAACTAAACTATGAGTAGGTAACACTTAACTTAAAATTATGATCAAAGTAATTCATTCTTAAAAATAAATGCATGCCCCCAGGCTCGGGTTGATATTTGATCCACAGATATCGATCGTTTGTCATCATTTCTAGATAAAGCAACTTTGTTGACAGTCCGAGTAAATATTTCGTGCTTTATTGATTTAAACATATTATTTTTTCTCCGGATTACTCCACCATTAAATAAAATGGTTTCATAGTCTGATAAGTTTAAATCCCTGACCACGCATGATTTTACTCCTTTTGCTTTTTTAATGATACTATTAGGGGTTCTTATAGAGTAAAGTTTCGATCTCAAACCAACAAAATCAGTAATATATTTTCCTCCCATTTCATCTTTAAAGAGACCGGGAACCTTTTTATTTTTAGCGGTATCTGTAAATCATTTGTGATTTCATAGTTACTGCTGTCAAAATATTGTAAAAAATTATATTTCAAATCATTGTAAAAATCGTTGGTGTATATTTTATAGACAAAGGAATCGGTATCTGTGTAACATAGCTGCACTCGATCTTTATAAAAAGGCTTTACAATATTGTAATGAAAGTAATACATGTGTGCTTTTGAAAGTTCTAATACAGTGAAACCTATGTATATAGGTTTATCTAAAATAATTTGATCAGGTTTCATTTGTATTGCAACTAAATTTTCTGATAAAATAGATGCACTGTGGAAATAGGGGTTGGCTATAAGTTTCTCAGCGGATATAAATTTCTTAGTTCGATTGGACTGATCGCACCATTGATTAACTAAATGTACGGTTACTCTATTTTCAGTATTTTCTAATGTTTTTCCAAAAACACTGTTATTTAATAACTTAAAAAAGTCTTGTTCGAAGGAACTTTTTGCTTTCTGTCTTAATTGGGTATTTAACTCTATGTACTGTTTTAAATATGGACTCTGTCTAAAAGTAATTGCTCTATGAATTTTACGTAATATTAAACCATGTTCTAAACATTTTTTTAAATGAACGTAGTGAATCACGTAGTTGTACTTATTATACAAATTTGCTATTAATTTCTTTGTTTTACCTCCCGGGGGTACACATTTTTCGGGACAAAATGGTAAGTCATTATGGTCATTATGTAAATGCTCGGGATACAATAGATCGACTTCTAATATGAAGCCCCAGTTTGCGTTATCCTCTATAGTGGTAACATTAAAATTTGCTAATTCGTTATCACTTAAAAATCTGAAACTAGAGTATGGTAAATACTGACACATGCTAAAACCGTAAAGATTATTACAATCTAAATATACTATGAAACTCTCAGGTTGTGATGGATTATATTCAGGCATGTATTTGTGATTGGCTCTAGCATGCCGATGGGAACACATGCACAAACCGCCGCGTATACCGCTTTGTATCATTCTGATGATAGCTAAGTCCGACACGAGTTCTAACTGAACGCCCGTTTTTAGCAACATTGCATCGAAAGATAAACTAGGTGCAGTAATGTAAAACGCTGGGTCAAGACTGTAATATTGTTTACAGGTTTTCCGAAAATTTTGAAATATGTCTGTTAACAAAAGCACATCCGTTTTTAAGTATAGATCCGTATACTCGCCGAGGTTATTAATATTGAATTCAGCCCAAACAGCCTGTGCGTGATTATAATCCTCATCTGTAATGTCTTCGTTAGTCAAATAATTATAAAAATTACCCTTAGACGGCAATGATTTTTGATCGTAACATTTCCAATTGGTCATGTAATCATAAGGATATATACCTTTTCTTGTCAATAAATTAAACTGTCTGTCTTTAGAAAAATGAAATCGAAGATTAACAAAATCTTCCACCTGCAATGTTTTAGCGAGCTTGTCTAAACTTGTCCCTAAAAAGTTGAATGAATCTAAAAATCTTATACAAATAAACTCATTATCAGCAATAGGAATAAATTTGGTAAATGCGACGTATTTTTCTTTAGTCTTAGGGATTATTTTAATTGGGCCTGGAATTTCGCCTAACTTTTTTATAAATAAATGACAATCGTACCCGGATAAATTGTGAAAAAATATTGGTATAAATTTTGGTACTTTATGTTGCAAATTACAGTGTCGATGTGCTGCACCTCGATACAGGCCTGTAATATGACAATGATCTCTTACTTTATCGGTCAAGAGTAAATTGTCGCAAATATGACACCTAACGGCACGTTTGAACTCTAGAGAATTGTCATCAGTGAATATCATAGGCTCGCTTTTGGATATAATCTGATGTATTTGTTTTACATCCTCAGTAAGAAAATTTATAAATTTAGAAACACAATCATTGCCGCGATAACTTCTATAGCCTTCAACGCTATCATTTTTATTTGATGACACGACATTGTAAGCGAATGCAGCCGGCACGTGGCGTTTAGAGTATGACGTATTAGCGGTGTTGAAATCATCGCCGGAAATGGGTTCAAGTAACGTTTCGAAATCAGCGTATATGACGAATGGAATGTTTTGTTTCCTATCATAATTTTTAAATTTTAAAAATGAACCTTGTTCTGGTAAAACTGTGACGATCCCCCCACACAAGTGGGATTCAATTTGACTAAGCGTTGGAAAAAACAATAAACAAGTTTCACAGAAATATAGTTTACCATGATGTTTGGTCATCTGATTTCTAACTAAACGAGATAAATCTTTGATAAGACAGTAATGAGAATTATTATTGTTTTCTATAAACAGTAGATGGATACTTTTATTAGACTTATTATTCAACGTTTTATAAAGCGGTCCAATAATTGTCTTCTCGTTTTTTAAACCATACACATATATATTAACAGAAGGATTATTTTTCTCAAAGATAGCTATGTCCGAAAATGTGATTGGAAATGTCAAATTATTAACATTCAAAACATCCTGAAAGCGGGGATAAGACGAAATCCTATCGGGATGTCTATTTGTGGGGTACAATGCCGCCACAACACACCACAAAAAGCAATACTCATCATTGTTCCGAATATTCAAACAAGCTCTTTTACTTTTTATGAATTTCGGCAAAGTTAAAAATTTAGATCCGCTGAGAGGTTGATATTTATTAATATTTAATTCTAAATGTGAATTGCATAAAAAAGTCCAACCACTATCCCTTTCCTCAAATTCTTCAATTTTTTTTAGTAGTAAATCAATAGTTAGTTTATAAATAGAATCAAAATCGTAATTAAAATGTGTAATAATGTTGTTTGTACGGAATGATTTTATTTCTTGTTGATCATTTTTATACATAAGAAACGAAGCAAACAGTTCAAAATTTATTTTGACAGAGGTGTGTTTCTCTATTGAATTGTCTATTAAATGTTTGACTTGTGTACTAATACTTTTGAGAAACACCTCAGGAAAACTATGTATTTGTTCACCTGTCGCTATGATTTTGTAACTTTTGATTCGTTCTTTAAAAGAAGAATTAATAATTGCAACATTATCATACATAGGGGTAGAACTATTGTTTTTATGTACATTGCTACGTAAATGACCAGACCATCGACGATTGTCTACAAATACTTTACAATCAGAGCAGTGAGGCATTATATTATTGTTTGAAATCAAAGAACACTTGAAATTATTAGTTCAATAAATTTGGATTAGATAATACTTACAACTAATATTCACCGTCTTAGGTATACCAGACAAAATATTTTATATAATTAGTACAACTTGGTCAGGACAATTTTACGCTGATTTCAAGATCCTTGTGTAATTTTTCACAGGCAAGTCGGTAATTATGTTTAGGCAGGATGTATCTGAAATAATAAAAAAAAAATGGATGCATTAGGTACATAATCTGATTAGGTAAGATAATGGTATATTCTGGGAAGAAAAATATATTTCATAATTACCTGCAAAATATGAAACTATGTATACATAAGAGTACGTGTATCTGCGTGGTCCAAATATGTAGATATACTTCAAGTAATTTAATAATTCTTCACAGGCAAGTCAGTAATTAATATTATGTTTAGGCAGAATGTATCTGCAACTAAAAAAAAAAAATGGTTTATTGGTACCGATGAAGAATTAGGTAAAAAAGCTGTAAATTCTAGAATGAAAAATAGTCATAATTATTGTAATGTTCTAAATAGTTATCGTATTATTGTTGTGTTATATTTGATAATTACCTGCACAATATGAAATGATTCATACATAAGATTATGTATTTGCGTGATCCAAATATGTATGTATATTTCAGCACCCCGATATAACGAACACAGTTGCTCCAGTAGCTGAAATTGTTGTTGTTTCTGGTGTGAGATCAATTAAATATTTATTTATAATAATTAACTTGATTGTACTGTAACAGTTTAGAAAGGTGCTCGCTCCGAGAGACTTTGAGGTAATAAATAATATTTTAGGGATTTTTTTTTGTTTTCTTTTTTGTCTACAAAGCAGAAAAATATTTCATCATAAAAGTTGTTATTGCCTAATTGTTACACGTGTGCTAAACATAATTATTTATTTCGCAATCACAATAATCAGCTATTTTGGTTAGGGTTGGTAACAACTTGGTAGGCATTCAAATATACAAATTTCACACAATGCACTTAATCGATTAAAATATATCATAGTATGTCGATAGACGACATGACGATGACGATATCATATAACGTTCATGGTTTCGTCATGCCCGTTACCGTAGTTACAGGAATTATATTATCTATTTATTTTAGGAAATCTAGAGAAGTACGCGGTAGACGGCAGTAAGTTCATTTTTTCTACACGAAACCTAAATGTAGATGATGAAATAATTACCTTGGAAACATTTATTTACTTCTTTAAAATAATAAAATCTATCTGGTTTGTGGCGATTCCGTTCACGCTATCGTTTGGTCAGCCCTAGCTTATTTCGCTGCATCGACATTCGATACAGTATAAAATTTTCCTTCGTCTTCATTTTACCAACGCGTATAATACGACTATAGAAAAAGTTACTTTAACAAAGCAATACCGGATTGATTGTAGTGGATTTAACATTCCTAACTTATAATTCGATTTTAACTTATAAGCCACAAGTTTTTCTGTTCGGTACAAAGTTTTCGCAGTCTGCAAGTGCAACGAAGTGCTCTTGTATAATCGGTCTACAAACACTCCGTGTCGCCTACAATATCAGTGACGGCATTGTCGATAGCCATCCGCTGCTGTCATCACCAGCCAAGTCATCAAACCGAGTGGAACTTCTGATCGGAAAATAATGTAAGTCTGATAAAATAGTCTGTTCGTTTTCATGGATCACACTTGTGATTAGCCTGTCATTTATAACTACATATATTTGTTTGTGAGCGCGTTACTTATTCACAGATCACCCGATCTGTACATAGTTAGCTCAGTCTCAGTGCTATCCCATTTAAATATTAGAGAACCAGTGTTTGCCCGAACACTTGTGTCCTATAGTATGCCCAGCGCAATGGACATTACTCCATTGGATTAATTAATAATAATTGTGTGACTACATTTCCTCTATCTTTATTTCAGGTCAGACTCTGAGTGTGATTACTCGCAAGCATCGATCACTGGACACAAAGTGAAGGCCAGTCGCAAACCGTCTGCAGACAGCAATGGGAAACGCAAGATGCAGTCACAAACAACAACCGTAACTCGTAGCAGGTGAATAATATTTTGAATTTATTATCTCCTAGTTCTGATTAAATTAAAATAGTAAAGTAGTACGTTTCCACTAATTGAATTATAATAGTGCAATTTGCATAAGTATTCCATTCGCTGATTAGTCACTTGTAATATTTTCTTGTAATATGTTATTTTTTTTACTAATAACAGTTTTCGTTATTATTTCAGTAAAAAAACCAACACTGACATGGACATATTCGGCATCAGTAAAAACCGCGACATCCCACACAAAGAACATTCATCGGATCACCTAACTTCATTCTTTGTGAACCGCGTAGCCAACGGCTGTGAGCGCCGAGCAACGAGCACCGACGGAGAGTACTACATCGACTGCAAGGTGTACAAGGCTGACGACGCTCGCCTCACCGACTCCGCAGAGCTGTGGAAGAAAGCGCTCGTCCGAATCAAGTTCCAGACCGACGCGGACTCTCCTCAGTGGCGAAAACTACAAGAGCTCGTGCGTGCGGCTGATATTTTGTTTCCAGACAAACCAACATTTTATGATAATTAAACCAAGTACCTAAGTTACAGTTGTTTATTATTTACAGTAACAACCCGTTAACGCTTTAGTCACAAGCTTTGGTTTGTTACAATCATCGGCCACCATCACTCTCGCTCGACATTCTGTTAACAGCGAATACAAACTCGAGTGATCGGTCGAGTGCAGTAAGTAAACGGAGAGTCGAGTTGATAGTTGACAGTTCATCGTTCTCCGAAACGCCGCATACTGGTCAGACGTATGGAATATAGTGGTAAGGAGTAAGTTACTAGTCAATGGTCGAGTAAAGCTCATCCAGTACGCGACAAAATGAACTGTCTCGTTCGAGTGTATCGGTCGAGTTGAGTGGCGAGTCGAGTATCGATTTGCTCGAATTATCGTTCCAAATCAAGTTCTCAGTACAATGTACTGTCTCGGTCGAGTGGAGAGGCGAGTAGATTATCAATTATTGGGCATTCTATACCACTATCGGCAGCGAGGCGCACTCGCCGAGCAACTTGCCGATAGTGGTATAGAATGCCCAATAATATACTACTGGCGCGGTGTGCAAGAAATGCGCAGGGGTCAGTGCTGATGGTTCAGTAGGGTCACTACTCAAAGCAGTAAGTGGCCGCGAATTAACTAGAGCCTCAACTTGACTAAGGACAGTTATAAGTTCCTCGTAGGAGAGGATTTGTTGACCTATAACTTTAAAAAGGTGAGTTTTAACTACCTTAACCATACTTTCCCAACATCCTCCAAAATGTGGGGAAGCAGGCGGAATAAACTTCCAATCTATATGATTGAAGGAAAGTTCTTCCTCAAGATGAGGACGAAAATCTTTAAGAAATTTGTGAAGGTCGCGTAAATAAGAACTTGCACCTACGAAACAAGTACCGTTATCGGTATATAAGCATTTAATAGGACCGCGTCGCGAAAGAAAGCGTTTTAAGGCTGCAAGGAAAGTCACTGTACTTAAATCTGCAGCCACTTCAATGTGCGTGGCACGCGTCGTCAAACACGTAAAAATGCAGAGCCAAGCCTTACGGCTCTTAACACCTCGACCACGAAATGGTGTATACTGCAGCGGGCCTGCATAGTCACAGCCGGTGTGAGTGAACGCCTTGTCGACTTGGTTAACACGCTGGCTAGGTAGATCTGCCATAAGTGGAAGAATAGGACGCGGGCGGAACTTAAAGCAAGTGTTACAGTTGTGGATTCTGTGACGAATTATTCGACGTGCAGCTAAAATCCAATAATTATGCCTGAGTAAGGACATAAGCAACTCCGGACCGGCATGAAGATGTTTCTTGTGACAAAAGTCAACAAGAAGATCAACAATATGGTCATGACGTGGTAGAATACAGGGATGTTTATATTCGTAGGGTCCGTCCGAATTTGTGAGACGACCACCAACTCGTATGATGCCGTGCTCATCGAGAAACGGCTTAAGCTTATGGATGGCGGGAGTACATGGTTTATTATTTTTTAAATTTAAAATATCGTTACGGAAATGAACATCCTGTACAGCTCGCAGCAGTTTAATTTCTGCATATTTCAGATCAGAGCTTGATACAGTACGTGCACTAGGCAGTTGTCTTAAAAACTTATAGACGTAAACAATAGCGCGTAGCAACTTAGACCACGACGAAACACGTAGTGCTAGCGCGTAAATTGGTGATTCCGTAACCTCAGAAACCACGGCATGAGCGACTGATTTCTGTTCGGGTACGCCCTCATGCAGTGCATTGTGTTCGAAAGTATGTATGGGCCACTCAGCTGGGTCATGAGAAACCCACGATGGTCCACGATACCACAATGGATGCTGCAAGAGCTTAGCTGGCGTGACACCACGAGACAGACAATCAGCGGGGTTCTCAGTACCTGCGACATGGTTGAAACAATTAGCGGGTATAAGCTCTATCAGCTTAGTAACCCGATTGGCAACAAAAGTTTGCCAGCGGTGCGGTGAGGAATTTATCCAGGCGAGCACTACTTTAGAGTCAGTAAACGCGTATACCTTATGGATGCGGTAGTGGGGCGATATTGTGTCTTGTACCTTGCGAAGCAACTTAGACAACAGTAGGGCCGCGCACAACTCTAGTCTAGCCACCGAAATGGTTTTCACAGGTGAGACTTTAGACTTCGCACTAACTAACTGCACGGAGTAGTTATAACCATTGTATATTTGCATGTATACGACTCCACCGTAAGCACGCTCGCTGGCGTCAGCGAAACCTACTAAATTCATGGTGCATCCGTCGACCAACCCCAGATGACGCGGGATAATAATTTCATTAAGCGTAGAAAGCTCAGTACAAAACTGCTTCCAAGCGGTGACTATATGTTCAGGTGGTATGTCGTCCCAGTCACACTTTGCTAGCCAAAGTTCCTTAATTAAGAGCTTAGCGTACAGAATAGTGGGGGCGACAAAACCCATTAAGTCCCATAGCCGAGCCACTGTGGAAAGCATGGTTCGCTTAGTACATTTATCATCTGGTGTGGTGACGTCAAAGCGGAAACTATCACAAGACTTGTCCCAGCGTAAACCCAGGACCTTATGCGGTATAGACTTCTCATACTCGATATCGGGCGAAGCCTTATGAGTATCAGGTATGTGTGCGAGAACCTCTTTCGAGTTACTTGTCCATTTGACAAGGTCGAACTGGCCTCGCTTGAAGAGCTGAATAAGCTCATCACAAAGCGAAATTGCTTGCGGTATGGACATGACACTACAGGCAATGTCATCCATATATAGGGCGGAAGAAGCAGCAGCAGACGCTGCAGGGAAATTATCGCCTTCATCAGCGACTAACTGGCGGACTACACGTAACGCGTGATATGGACTAGACTTAAATCCGAAGCAAACACGATTAAATTGGTAGACCGTTATAGGCTCATGTTTGCTGAATCTATAAAAGATGCGTTGAAATCTACGGTCCGATTCACGAACGCCGACATTGAGAAACATTTGGCGGCAATCAGCAGACAGGGCTATTTGAAAGAGTCGAAAACGAATTATAATATTAAATAAATCACCCTGTAGATTGGGGCCTGCATGTAGAATGTCATTAATCGACTGTCCCGATGTAGTTCGACTACTAGCGTCTAAAACCACGCGAAGTTTAGTGGAAGTCTTATCTTCGCGAACGACACCGTGATGCGGAATGTAATATGACAGATTAGAAACGTTGTCATCTTTTAAAACCGGACTCAAATATCCCTTATTTATGTAGTCCGACATGACGTCATTGTAAGCGCTGCGTAACCCTAAGGACGCATCAAGTTTGCGCTCCAAACAATGAAAACGCCTAAGTGCGGCAGCGTATGAGTCGCCTAGCGAATAAGGGTCGTCGCAAAATGGCAGCGACACAATATATCTACCACTGTCATCGCGAACAGTGGTAGCGCGAAAATGTTCTTCGCACTCGAGATCCTTAAGGCTCTGCGAGGGCGAGGCGGAAATTTCTTCAAGCTCCCAGAATCGCTTGAGAAGCGAATCTAAACTGGGATCTTGAAGAACAGAACAACATGAAGTTGTACTCGTACAGTGTGAAGTATGTGCCGTAGGTACGGAACCCATAACCACATACCCCAACACAGTTTCAATAGCGGGAGGTATATTATATTGCTCGCTATGCACTATGTTAGGCAAGAGCAAGCGCGGGAGTATAGCAGCACCAATCAAAACATCGATACCGCTCGGCTCCGCAAACTTCGAATCTGCGAGCGGTAATGTTTTGAGATGTGTAAGTTTAGAGACATCGACGAGAGCGGTCGGCAATGTCTCCGTTATACGTTCAACAATAAGCGAAGAAACGTTAAAATTAATATCATTACTAAAACGAGAATATAATTTAATATCTACGGAACCTTTAACTGGTTTTTCCGACCCACCGATTCCTTTAACTATTAAATTAGAAGTATGAAAGTTCTTCCAAAGTCCTAGACGCTTAAAACATTCAGAAGTAATAAAATTACTTTGAGATGCGCTATCTAGTAAACAACGTATTATGTGCGGCTTATCATTTACATCGTAAATTACGACTTGAGCAGTAGCGAGCAGAACGGTTGTATACGCCGTACATTGCGGGCTATCTCTCGCCGACGGCGACGCCGCAACGCACCGAGCGTCAATCGAACGCGATCGAGCGGCGCCAGCGACAGAGGTCGTACACAACGATACCTCAGACTGTGAGGTAATAGAAGGTACAGTCGGCATAGGCGTTGGGACCGGATTCGGCTGTGACGTCACTACAGTTGATAATTGCGGGTTTTTATTAAAATGTAACAATGTATGATGACGTTGATTACATGCGCGACACTTTAATTTAGAAGAACAGTTAACCGTTTTATGTTTAATACTCAAACAATTGACACAAGCACTGTTAACTGCATTGAAACGAGCTGTCGGAGTCAAATTATCAAAAGCGGGACATTTATATAAGTGTTTATGGATATATGCTTCGCACAGACACTTGTTTGAATTATTTAACTCAGAGCAAGCTACATAGGATTGTGGATTAGGAGCGGTCATTTTATTATTAAAACTACGCGATTTATTAGACTTATGTGAATTGTCTGAACTATTAGGCTTATTATTGTTAGCTAAGGGTGGTTGGGTATTACGGAATATCCGACACTGATCATTGATGAAGGTGACAAAACTATCTAGAGTGGGAATCTTACGATTACGTTCTGTCATCTCGAAAGCGCGAATAGTTTCAGTGTCAAACTTTTTTATTGCGAGGTGCAATAAAATGAAATCCAGAAGGTCAACTAATTTTAGATTCTTTAGGGAATTAATTGCGGTGACGAACTTGTCCACGAATAGCTGGTAATTCGAAACAGACGCGGGACCGGACAATTTAAGATTTAAAGCTTGATCCAAGTAGGTAGACGCGAGGACACGAATATCCTGATACCTATCGAGGAGTGCCTGGAACATGACTTGGTAATTCTCAGCACACGGTGTGACTCCCGCGAACACAGACTGTGCCTTCGGCGACAGCTTAATTACCTATTAAATAGTACAACCTGTCTGAATCCGTCAGCGACTTATTGTCATGAACTGTAGATTTAAAACTTGCATAAAATAATGGCCAGTTTCGTATATCACCGTCGAACGACATGAGTTCGATTGGCGGCAACCTTGGTCTACATGTTGCGGAATCACTCATACTGTGCCTCCCGGACGGCTTATCTTCCAATTGAGACATCACACGTTTCACGGAACAATACATATCCTCGAATGAGGCGTAGGCTTGATAGCTAGGCTTCGCATCGGGATATATAGCCAGTAACCTAGCATTATAATCATCCAATAATTTATGAAAGTCCGTTCGAATATCATCTATTGTTACACAAGAACTGAGAAAGCCTTCTCTCACCGATTCGGAAGCATTAGCGACTTTAGAGCGATCATAAATTGACTGAATACGCTCGAAAAGTATATTACGCTTAGTTTCTAAAATCACTAACTGTTGATCTTCTGAAGAAGCGATTGCTTTCGCATCACGCGGCATTGTTATGTTATGTAGTTACAAATAACCACACAAACAAAACAATGTACGGTAATTATTTAAACGAACAACTATATGTAGAAAAGTAATACTACTGATTGTGACTGTACTGTGACAACGGGTTTCGCAATATTTGCGTAGTAACGAAATAAGTTTTTTCGTAGTACCCACTAACCAAAGTAATTATATAGTACAAAATGTTAATAGCATTACTATCCCAACCAGTTTTATTGCTAAGTTTGAATATTGTTTAAGATAAATGAATAGGTATAAATATGCAACCTATAGCCCGCAATCGTCGAAACGTATTCGGTAAAGTTATGATATTTATACTGCGTAGGTACCTACAAGTAGTACACCTATTTTATTTTTCTCTTATAGAATGAATGTCTACCCCGCGGTATTCGGAAAGTAACTTATTCCTAACAATTTATAATTGGAGGTAGGTGATTCCTATAAGGGCGGTTAAACTAAAAGACGCTTGAAATATAGAAATTTACAATACGACAAGTTAGTTTTAAATAAGAATTATTTTTAATAATAGCAGATACGTAATTATGAACCTGCTATAGCGGCGTTGATGGAACCACGTATTGGGTTTACAACTTGATTATGTGGGTAGGCGGCTAGGTGCCACGACCCTAGTAGGAATTTATGATTGATTCCTACGTAAGAAATAAAGGAAAATGGATATATTATAGTAATATATCCGGCTCGAAGGACCAAAAATGTTATAGCGGTTTGAGAAACCTCTTCATCCTTGTGTCTATCATGAAAAGTGTACTGTATTTGAAGGGTTCTGGCAATAGTGCGTTGAAAATAAGCGGGAAAATATTCACGGATCAATTCGGGCGATCTAGTATGGAAATGAGGGAAGTAGTACGCCTTACCTTGTAGTGGTCGATGCCAGCCCACGTGTGGCAGCGAGCTGGTGTTCTTCTACTCCAAAATGGCTCCTTCAGGATCCACACACTTCACACAATTGTTTTATATCCGCGAGGCGGGTTAATAGACACGGTTCACAAGGTTCTCTGCAATCTAACTAATTAGATGCATCAGTCTCCAGCCAGGTGGCTTGGAAAGCTGGCGGTTGAGATACGAGGCCCGTTCACGTTGAAGTTTCGGTTCGTTCTGGCGACCTGTCATTAAGGCGTACATAAAGGGAAAAGGAATGAGGAAGGAACGAGATAATTAAGATATCGATCGCCCGCGAAATCTCAAATGCGTTTGTCTATGTGTTTTCGGTCATTGATTTATGACATTTACAAGAGATGGCGCTACCAACGCAGTTGGAAGTTTCGAAGTGTGTAATTTTTATCCTTCTTCTTTACCGGTATGCATGGAAATTCCCGGTTCTTTTCGCTTCGGCCATAAACAAAAACGTCTTTCTGGCGCCTTACGTTAACTTTTTTTAAAGTTAGTGATTGAGAATAATAGGTAAAGAGTTTGCTTGCCAATAAAAAATTAAAAAATTAAAACTTGTGACATTCCCTGTTCTTTGCCTGTACCCTTCATCCGGTTTGTTGCTTGATGACTTTTGATCCAGTAATCACTGTTCGTATTTTATTTTCTGTATATTTATCATCAAACTCATTCATTAGATAACCATTTTTCATGCATATTCCCCTGTTGACCCCTTAGATTTTGATACCTATTTAAAACTTTGTGCATCATTATTTTAGCTATCATTATCAAACAATACAGGGTCATAATAAATTTACTAGTAAAACATAACAGGAATGTTTGAAATAAAATCGTGATCACAAAAAGACTCTTGAGAAGTTTTAATACTTAATTAGTTTAATATTCACAAACGTTATGAAAACAGTAAACAGTGTTCAAAAGTATTGAACAACATCAAACATTCTATTAATAACAGAGTAAATACATAAGTGGGCCTTAATTATACAAAAACTTTTTAACTACGTTTAGTTTTTAGCACTTGACAGAAACCTTTGGCAGAAAATTTGAATTAAGAAATCAAATTTTCTATGGATAATTCAAATTAAGAACATGCGAACCAGTGTTTAAAATAATGTTATGGTTAAAAAGTTTTTATAAATAAGGTTGTTTATCTGAAATGATACTGTAGCCTCTCTGACCTCAAACAGGTCTCAAAAAAACGATAAGACTCCATACTTAGCAAATATGACCCCCATAACTCTTATCTTCGATTACCAGACATTCGGTGGTCATACAAATTAAAACAGCAATTATTTTTCTGTTAGTCTTCTGTATAATGAGGCGACATCTCACTAGATGTGGCATAGGTATCCATTCTCCACTGTTGTTTTCTCATAAATGAACCTCATTTAGCATACCATAATACTCTATAGTGCGACGGAGATCATAAAGAACGTGGCAGAATAGGGAACTAACATGTAACAGGGTCAAAATCACAGATATAAATCTAACTAGATAACGTGATTGTATGTTCTTCGCGTGTCAAAAAACGGAGTAAAATTACGATCAGTGATCGTACTTTGAGCATTTCATTTTGCATTATCGTTACCGGAAATCCACTGAAATGACTGAAATCTAAAAAATGCCTAATTATGCCATATTGAGCTGTAAAAACTGTATAGAAAAAGTTGGCCGAGGCATTGGCAATGTGTTTGGTAAATTTGTTTTTAAATTGTGTGTGAAAAAGTGGCACGCGTGGTTTTCATACAGATGGAGGGACTTGGGTTATCTAGTTAGATTTATGCCTGTGGTCAAAATAGTGCATGTGTTACATTTGACAGGTTTCTGACATCTTACAAGCAGCGACGCCATTACTGTATTATGTTTTGACGCTTGCATGACATTGACGTTCGTTAACATTTTTGAATATTGATAAATTTAGTTTTTTCAATATTTAAAAATATAAACGGAAGGGCGGAATATTTAAAACCAATATTTGTATGCCCAGCAAGGCTACACACAGTGAAACAAAATCTTTGTAACTAACACCCATTTGTACAACATCATTAACCGGTGTCAAAAATAAATACATTTGCATTTGAATTAGTTCCAGTTTTGGCCAAGCGCCACAAGAGCCTATTACTCAAATTGTATTACACTTGACAAGGTTTTTGAAAATAACTTTTGACGAGTGAACTTCGATCACTAATTAGTAATTACACCATTGAGTTAAATGTACTACGTACTAGAGAAGCTATTTCAAACAAAAGATTGCGTGTAATTCGGTGACAGCGGGGCAAGCAGGGGGAGGGGTGTTATGTTCTCACAGATAAATAATCAATGCGCGCAGATGAACTTTTTCTTACCCTTTGACATTTACACAAACATGGCCGCCCTCCCGCCTCCGCGGTGACGCGAAGTTACGAGATACAATAAATTGATAAAATATAATTAAATTAAGCGTGTTTTCAACTTACTGTTGTAAACTCATTTCTTGATTTTTATTTAATTTTATCGAGTTGTTTGATCAGTATCTCAATACACACGAAGGCATTTTATAAGAAACAAAACTTGTACTCAAACGTGTCACGTTGCAGCCAGCGCTTGCCACAGACTAAGTGAGCTGGAGTGCGCGCGCTCTAACGGGTGTTACAAACAATTGAGTTGAGGAGTCTCCTCTAGTACGTAGTACATTTAACTCAATGAATTACACACAATATTAATGATCGAAGCGCGTGGCCAGAATCGGAACTAAAGCCACAATTTTGTTTTCACGAACATTTACCAACCGCGTCGTCTAACGCCAAAAAATTATTTTAGCACTGTACATAATTTTTTATCTGACATTATTTTCTTTTACATGTCGCTCGGTGGTTGCCACGTAACAGCAGATATTTTCCTATTAATCTCCTGTAGAATGAGACGACATGTCGCTAACTGTGGCGGTCTTAGCTGTGGTGTGGGGTCTCTTGTTCGTTCTCCACTGGTATTGCCTGGTGGTGGTCGTTGAGCGCGACGAAGGGCGCGGCGACGACGAGCTCGAGCTGGATGGGGGAAGAGAGGCTGAGATTGGGCTCGAAAAAGGAGGAGTAAGCTACGGCTAGATTTTGTTGAGATAGCTATACTGTGATTTTTAATTTCGTATACTAATAAACTGACAGCAGTCCTGCCAAACACCTTATTTTTTTAAACGTTGCAAGCGCGGAGCATAGTGTTGTAGGTAAGGCACAATCATAAGTGATTCATCGAGTCGATGTGACATGACTCCTCAATTTAATTTTACTAATTGGTGTAAATATTTTTTTTTATGAATATTAACGTAAAATATTTTAAAATAAGAATATTAATACACATAGTACATAAACTCAATCAATCTGCCTAGCCTTTTCCCAACTATGTTGGGGTCGGCTTCCAGTCTAACCGGATTCAGCTCAGTACCAGTGTTTTACATGGAGCGACTGCCTATCTGACCTACCTCCACAACCCAGTAACTGGGTAACACGGTACCCCTTGGCTAGACAGGTGTCAGATCACATAAACTATTATTGAACATAGTACATAAACTATTGTTGTAATAAATAAAAAATCTATAATAAAATAAATGCGATCGATTGAATGAAATCTGACATGAGTAGAAATTAAATAATGGCCGCTAGTTTCATAACAAATGTTTTTTTTTGCCGTGAAATAGTTCCATTTTAGATCTACTTCGATTTTCGATCAACTTTCGATCACTCAGGATACGACACTATTTTTATGTAACGATAAAGTGGCAACCCTCCAAATGTCAGTTTCGTGTACGAAATAAAAAATCAGAGATTAGAAAGAACTTGTCGCTTCGAGAATATTAGGGTTAGTAGTGTCGTTTCTGTCACTCGAATCTGTGTGAATCTTTCTTAAACATGGATGTACGAAGTAAAAAGATCATTTTATTAAAACCCAGTACAGGCTTACTTGGATCTGTTACAATTAACGTGACGGAAAAGCATTTCAAGAAAAGTACTGAATTTTTGCCATGTCCGGTTCGTGATTAGCGTCTACGGGATTTCGTTCGATTTTTTTTATATTTCAAAATCCACATCCAGTTAGACTTAGACCCATTTAGCACTGCACATTTAAGTGTTGAATCAATTGAAAGAGCCTGTTTCTTAGCGTCCGGAAAGGTACTATCATCAGATATTTTAAAAGTGTAGTGGAATTTGTCTGCCAGATTGAGAACAATGCTTGCTTCTTTTTCTTCATTCTGTTCTTAATCAGGCAAAAATCTATTTTCAACAGATTTCATAAAGGAGGAGGTTCTCAACTCAACTGTATGTTTGTTACGCGATTACTCCGCCAATTATGAACTGATTTTGATCGTTTTTTTTTTATTTGATGGATGCTGCTTCTCTTGTGACGTCACTCGTGAGTAAAACTTGGCGTATAAATAATAGTAATTTAAATTTGATCAAGATCTGCCGAGTGGTTTTATAATTATCCTTAATAATGCATATTTTCATGGTAATATAAGGTACCAAAACTAAAAAGTGTAAAACAAAAACTTTTTAACAAAAAAATTCAAACCGACTTGCAAAACAAAACACTACAATATGCAAAATATATTTCTTTACGAAAATCGGTGTCAAATTCGAATTGTTAGTGATAGTGTTTTGTTTTGGAAGTCGGTTATTTTTTTATTGTTAAAATGGTTTTTGTTTCGTCTACAACACCCGGTGACTACTCAAGAAAAGAGCATTACATGAAATGTTTAGAAAAGAAGTTTTAACTGGTATAATTGGCTGGCCTTTATAGGTCGGTAGGAGTATTCACTTTGCCTCACCATTCTTTTGTTACCTATTTAAATCAAAACCTAACCAGACGTGGTGAAACAGACTCTAAATACTAGCAAATAATATTTCTATCCTATTTCTTACAAAGCATCATCAACGATGATTAATAGTTAAAAAAAAAAAACAACTATTTAGTCTGTCAGTTATATTATTATATAATATTGGACACGTATTTTTTGCTTTATCAAATTAATAAAAATTGACAAAGATAAAGCGCATCAAAGTTCAGAAGATTTGTGACGTCACGCGAAACTTCAACGCACTGTATCGTCGTTATTTTTATTTACTTGACAAAAGGAAAAATACGTGTCCAATAGTTTTTATTAATCTACCTGAAAGACGAAAAAAAACATTATCCCTATTATTTACTATTAAAATTTATTATTAAAGAGCTTACGGCATTCGTCCGGGGCGGACGAGCGCGCACTCCCTCTGCCCATTCGGGCAGTGTCTGCAACGTCGACGTGTGAGATATTAGTCGCACAGTTACAGTGGCATGCCAAGCGGGCTGTGAGGGACTTAGGAGTAAATGGGACCAAGCGAGAGCTAAGAAGGATTTGGGAGCAAGCGAGGACTAAGAAGAACTTGGAACCAAGCGAGGACTTAGGAATATTATTCAAGAGCTTACGGCATTTAGTTGATTGTATTGTAATATATGTTTCCGGAGTTGTAATGTATGAAATTTTGAAATTTCACTACGATGTAAAAATTGTTTGGAAATTAAATGAAATTAATCGTCCGGGGCGGACGAGCGTGCACTCCCTCTGCCCAATTGGGCAGTCTGCAACTTCGACGTGTGAGGTATTAGTCGCACAGTTACAGTGGCATGACAAGTGAAGTTATGAGGACTTATGAGTAACTAGAACCAAGTGAGGACTGAGAACTTGGGGCTAAGTGACGACTAAGGACTTGGGACCAAGTAAGGACTAAGTACTTAAGACCAAGCGAGGACTAATGAATTTGGATTGGGCGAATAGAGATAGGCCGAGTTACAAAGCACATAAAGCCACATAAAACAGTCAGATCCACACGAACAAACAAACTTAAACATTAGACAAACACCCAGTAGACAAACACAGAACCATAGACGTATATACAAATACACCCCTATATTGTAAGTAATTCCATTGAATCGACTCAATCTAATTGAGGTACATAACATCACGCCAAGAAACAGTTTGTCATCGAGTATAACTGCATAGAGTAAGCGACAAACGTTAGCGAGTGAAAGAGGCAGTTATACAATGCTATCTTCTACTTTAACATGGACACAAAAATTCTTTGTATGGGTCTTGCAGCCAACTTCGGAGACCCAAAGATCCGCTGTGAGGACTATAACCACAGATATAAAATTAACTAGATGACGCGATTGTATGTAAAGGTACGATCAATGATCGTAATCTGAACTTTTCATTATTGGCACCGGATTTCCACCGAAATCTAGAAATTGCTTTTTTATGCCATATTGAGCTGTAAAGAATGTATAGAAAAACCCGGCCAAGGGCGACTCGGACTCGCGCACGGAGGGTTTCGCACCTTTATCGCAAAAAACGGCTCAAAAAAAACTCGTTTGTTGTATGGGACCCCCACTTAAATATTCATTTTATTCTGTTTTTAGTATTTGTTGTTATAGTGGCAACAGATATCACGGTCCATGAGATACAGCCTGGTGACAGACAGACAGACAGACGGAGCGCGGAGACTTAGTAATAGGGTCCCGTTTGTACCCTACGGGTACGGAACCCTAAAAAGTTGGCCGAGGCATTGGAAATGTTTTCTTTGATTGGTAAGTAAATTAGTTTTTAAATTGTTTGTGAAAAAGTGGCACGCTTGGTTTTCATACGGATGGAGAGACTTACGTTATCTAGTCAAATTTATGTCTGTGACTATAACATTTTGGGGAATAAAGAGGTGATGTTGTTATTATTGTTAGTGTTCGTTCGTGTGGACCGACCCAGTTAGTAGTAAGAATCACTAACGTAACTTACCACTTTCATTCTTGTCCTTTGGTTTGTTATCCTCGTCCATTGACCGAGACAGGGACCTCTTCTTTGGTGACTGGAAACAGAAAACTAATATTATTGGAGTCTCCTAAATCTGTCAAGCCTTTTTCCAACCATACATGAGCCACTTAGATAATACAATGTTCACAAACAAACGAAAACAGCTGATTTTTAGGGCAAACACCATGAAATTGTTATGTTCCTATTCAATTACAATGGTTTACCTATAAATCCCATCAGATTGTCTTAATTTTCATTTTTAATTGTCATTTATACCATATAGTGTACAAATCGTCAATAAGCAATAAAAAACAAAGAATCACCACAGAATATTTAATATTCTATCGCTGCCAACCCTAACGAATTTCAGACTTGACGGCCTGTATGACAAACAATTGGTTGTTTTTTGACAATGACGCAAAATTTCGAATAGCAATAACCATACATAATTGGGATAAGGGAAGAATGATGATATTAGATCCTTACAGTGACATGATGGTTTAATATGTACCTCTGAAGAATGGAATAGAATAGAAAACATTTATTCGACAGACACAACACAAGAATCAAAAAGTAACAGAGAAGAATAGTAAAAAAAGTACAAACAAGGTTTAAGAAGTATTGAGCAGGGCGTGCCCATACGGAAAGGATTCCAACTCAGTATTTGCAGGGCGTCAGACACCTAGCACTGATTTTAAATTGGCACCCCACTAGTGACACACGGATGTGGGTCAATAAAATAGATAATTAAAATAATATCATAATGCTCTGCCTACTCTCTTGTGTAATTGCCTGTTATTAGTAATCTTCTCAAAAGAAGAATTAGAATAAGAACACACATAAGAAGAGGCAAGGAACACCCAGTTTCTGGAACCAAAGATAATATAATACTACAGTACAGATACCCAATCCCATACAAAGAAATGTCACCTCCATAAG
Organism: Orthosia cruda; assembly: GCA_964057195.1. Taxonomy (NCBI): domain Eukaryota; kingdom Metazoa; phylum Arthropoda; class Insecta; order Lepidoptera; family Noctuidae; genus Orthosia; species Orthosia cruda. The sequence continues at coordinate 4,950,674 of OZ059853.1, read as the reverse complement.
TCGGGCTATTGGTCGGGCTATTTTTTCTTTCTCCATATTTTTAACAGGCGGCAGCACCAGTGACTCTTTAATAGCCCGAGACTGTGGTTTTCTAACGCCATCTAGTAGTTTGCCTAGATACTAAATTATATGGCAATTTGAGCGAGGAATCGTATCATGTAGGCACTTAGAGACGTTATTTGCCAGTTGTCTTGTCCTTGAACGCTTACTTCGTATTCGTAATAATAACATTAGGTATGTTCGGTTCGGGACAGACTCCGCTCAGACCGCGGTAACTTCTTAAATCTAAGTGGTCGCATTGTGTAGCGAATTTCACAATATGCACGAATATTCCAAATCAATCAAAACTGTAGAATTCGTTGTAGAATTAAATGTAGGTAGTTAGCTTGCTTCCGCGGCAACGGAATGACACGAAGTAGGTACCTACTTCATGTCATTTTATTATTCACTATAAGGGTTATCCTTTTTTATCCGGCTGCAAGGAAAGGGTTATGTTTTTCGCGCGTATCTTGTATGTAAGTATGTGTGTAATATTCTTTATTACCTCGTATCTTTCAAACCACATGACGGATTTTTATAATTAAGACATCGTTAGATAGGTCTTGGCCACCCAAATATTCTTAGATAAGTGCCATTAAAAAAAATGGCGGATTTTGGGCTCCATATTGTAGAGGTTGCAATTTTTTATCTTCGTAACCCGTCGAGTGGGGTATCAAAATTAAGGGCTTTTAGTGGTGATTACAAAAATACATACCACGTATATGTTTAAAACAAAATATAAAAAAGAAAACTTAAAAGTTGTAAATAAAAAAAGCTAATTTAAAAATCAAAAAGGAAGCGAACTCAAAAGCTGTAAACAAGTAAAAATCGTGCTGTGCCGTCGGAGGATCAGGCAGTTCGCGAATATGTATCCTCTGACTGCACAGCTAGTTTTCTTGTTTACAGCTTTTTAGTTCGCTTTTTAAGCAGTCGGGTGTTTGATTTTAAATTAGCTTTTTTATTTTAGGTTGGTACTTAGATATATAAAGAACAAGATGTTTTTACAAAAATGATTACTTTTAATACTTTAGTTAGGTACGCAGCATGGCAATACCTACCCTACCCCTCACCCCCGCTGTCACATGAAATTGCTAGCGCGTAGTGGCTCACGAAGTGTTTCGAGCCGTTATTAAGTTTGAATCAAACTGTACCTACTATGCGACACGTAAACTCGGACGGCAAGCGGCACACGCGTCGCGTTATCTCTTATTTTAGTACCCGTGCGATTTGAGTAGGCCCTAGCGCGATACGAGTCCTGTTCCAGCGAGGTATCTAGTTAATTCGACGTGTAAAAAAGCTTCACAAAAAAGTGATTTTAAATAATAGACCAAAACTTTAATATTTTAAATTACGCCTATAATAAATAATATCTTTTAAATTACGCCTATAATAAATAATAACTATCCTACAAAATGAATCTTACGATGGATATATAGTTTAGGACAAATTGTGAAACACGCCATCTATTGCAAAGAACTCAAAACAAACGATGGCTACTTTCAACTAATTTAACATACAAAGTCTTCACTTATCTTTTTGTTCAAAAAACCTGATTAATGAGTGTAAATGGATAAATTAACATTAAAGAAGCAAGTTTTGATTTTTACTAAACTTATTTCAGCCTGAATCTGCTGTTAAACATTTTTAATTGATTGTTACTTTCACATTTGTTACCTATGCTGCCATCTATGATCTTTTTTTAATACTAATTATAATTTGTATGAGTTGATACCCCATGCTGGAACTAATCACCATCATTCTCTTTTCTTTGGAAACAGGATCCTAACTTATTTGAAAATAAAAAATTACTTGGCAACTCATCTGCTATAAAAACATCATGCCTGTAGTCTCTGAAGGGTTGAGTACATTTACCTGCAAGTAAAAATAAAAACTCACTCTTCTCTTAATCTGCTTCTGATAATGCTGAGCATCATAAAACTGTGGCTGTGACCTCCGCACCCGGCCAGTCCGTCTCTTGATATCTTCTACAGCAGGCAAGCAGTCCGCACCACGACGAGCAGCGAAGAATGTGTGGCCACACTTACAGGACTTTGAGGCTACCGCTACCTGCAAATATATGTTGCCCTCATCATCATCAGCCTTTTAATGTTCACACAGGTCTCCTCTCTGTGAGAGAGGAAATGTGCCACCAGAGGGGCCCAATGCGGGCCCAGTGCGGGTTAGTGTGGCTTCTAGGACATGCTGGTTTTCTTAACCATTTTTAGAGCAGTGATGATGGAAAAACTTCCAAGTAACGTGCTTTCCTGGGTTTGAACCCACAACCTACGACACTTAAGTTGGGCCCGTTACAGTTCATCAGTTAGGGTAGGCAGACTTAATGCCTCAAGGAATCTCTTCCAGTCAATCTTTGGGTTAAAAGAGAAAAGGAAGGATTAACTGTTGAGATTTATAGTTATTTAGAAAGTGAAGTATACAAAAACATTGCATATTGTCTTTCCCTATGTCTGAAACTCACTAAATTCGGACTCTCCCTTTATAATATTAGTTAAGACAAAAGGCTACCATCAAATCTTTGAGGTACTGAAATTTCTGAGATTGTAAACTTCTTCTTTGCTTTTGTTATTGTTAATTGCTTTGTACTAAAGGCTACTATAGACACATAATAATTATTGTATTATCACTCATAAATATGTACATAATAAACTTTGAAATTGTCAACATGCCTAATTTGGTTGATTTTCTTAGGTTTACTCCCTAAAAGGATAATTCTACATTTGTAACAGTACATATGATAAAATTGTGAATGAAAATTAAAAACAAAAACGATATATAAACTATAATAATAACGGCATTTAAAAATTACGGCAAGTCTAAGATAGCATCAATAAAGTTAAATCAATTTAAGTAATCAAGTTTTTTTTGTTACTCACTTGAAGTTCACATTTTGGGCAGCTTTTCGCAATCATCTTGTGTTTACCCATTTTTCTCATTTCGTAAGATTCACAGGCTCATACTATCTAGGACTAATAAACTATTTATCTGTCTTTAATTAATTAATTAAATAAACAATAAAATTAAAGATTCTTCTTTTCTAATTTCTTCCGTTTTGTTTCTTTCTTTCATTGACATTGATTGAATTGATTGATTTGATGATGACACTTGACACTAGACTTGACTGTTGTTTGTTTTTTTTTATTATTATTATTTGTGGCTATGCCACGGGCTTGGTTATGAGACCTTTAAGCCAAACAGTTGTATGACAACTTGACGAAGTGTTGCCAACTATACCAAACAAAAGAAACAGCAAATCAGCTAGTGACTGGGACTGTCAAGTAGATAAAAAAACAGCAGGAAGCTGTATTAATAATGCCAGAACCGCAGGCTTATTACGTATCTTTTGCAAGATCAAAACGATAGCGATCAAACGCTTTATGTCATAAAAGTCGGAATTTCCGCAGTGTAGGTATGGTAGGTTCTACACAATCGTTTGCTAATCGCTCGCTGTTTGTCAAATGCATTTAATAAAAAAAAAAACGCCAACAACTCTAAAACTTCTATAAGGAGGAGCAATTATTGCGCAAAAATCGCTATCGTTTTGCTCTTGCAAAAGATACGTAATAAGCCTGCCGTATTGTATACTATCTAATATAGCCAGAATATAGCTTATGGCCAGAATATAGTTTTCATCTGCAACCAGTTCTCATGCAACGTGCATAACATAACATATAATTGCGGGCTACCAAGGTATAATGAGATCAATCGCTTTATCGTACCCCGCAAAGTAATTAAACTTGCACGCGAGTTACTTGCGGCCAGAAGGAAACGCGGCCTAAGATAAAGAAGAAAAAAGACAAAGGGAACAGAGCCGACCAAAAACAAATAAAGCAGTTAAAAAATGAGATTAGAAGTACAAATTTTTGTTTGTGAGTCTGAGAAAGCGAGAAAGCTTAGCGATTTTTAAACCTTTTCGGTAGTCGGAATTTTGTATCAATTTAAGGATATACATATGTGAGTGGTTGACCAAAAAGGGACCTCAAGGGAAAATAATTGATTTCGAGTAAATCGCGTTTGAAATTTCGTGTGCTTGATGTATTTCTAACTGCCTCGGCTCACAAAAAAAATCATAAAAAAAACACTACAGCACCTAAAAATATTCTGGTTAGACCAAAACAAAGCTAAAAGACCACAGATTAAAAAATTCAAAAAAAAAAATTAACGGTTTCCAATCCCTCCAGGTCCCTTTTTGGTCAACCACTCACATATATCGACACATTAAATATCGCTCAAAATAGCAAATCAATATATCGATATATTTTTAACGCAGGCGACACACGGGGATTGTGATTTCCCTATTTTCCGGATGTTATCTTCATATCTTGTTTTCCATTTTAGCATTATTAACTATCTTATCTGTGATTCAAGTCAGGATTCTCGTAATGGCGACTAAAATGACAAGTGGGTGATTATTATTTGTAAACAATACTAAATAAACAAACAAGTATTATTTTGTTTGTAAAATGGAGTTAGCAAATAAAGTAGTTTATACCTAATTATACCCCGTATAATGATAAATTATAACAGTGCTGTTAAGACTGTTGCTGTATGGAATAAAAATTAAAATGAATCGGGCTAAAGGGTAAGCAAAATTATCTTTGAAAAAAGAACTTAATTTAAACTTTTCCAAAAAGAATGCATTCTAATTTTAAAATTAATTTACTCTTTCTGGCCCTGCAGAATATTTTGTAATTTGTAGTACTTTTTTTGCTGTACGAGGAATGAAAGTTTCCAAAAAAAACTTTAATTTATCGCAACATGTTGGAAAACTTGTATATCAAAACGTACAAGTCGCACCTGAAGATTGCTGAAATATGCGACCACAGAATTAGCCAGTCTTTTATGCACTTAATAAAGTATGGATTCTAAAAAAATAATCAATAATTGTTCAAAATTATCAAAACTCAAATAAAAAACCTGCATTTCTTTTCCAGTAAAAACAGAAATGTATGTACCATATGCCAAAAATCCTTCCAGTACAACTATCAGCTTAAATATCACATAAGAAAAGAACACCTCAACTTGGTCGGGTTCGAAAATGTACCTATTGCAGAAACTAAAGAGGTCAGCAATGTCTGGGTTGAAAAAGTTGCAAATACAAATGATTACGTAGAAATGACGAAAGTAAGTGAAAATGAATTTTTTATACAAAAAGTGAAGGATGTGTCTCTGTTACCAACACCACCGACCATGACGGAACATAAAGCCTTTGATTTAATTGATCAATATCCTACTAGTACCGCAAGTAACAAGATCAGGACTGAACAGTGTAGAATATGCCAGAAGCAGTTTAACCCAAGTGTGTTGAGTAGGCACTTTGCGATGTGTCACAAAGCTCTTGTAACGAAACAATGTGATGTGTGCGGCATTCCATTCAAAACTATGTTATATTGTGCAAGACATGTTTGTCCAGTGGTGTCCCTTAAGTAAGTGGAACTTGATATTTAATCATATTTTTTTTGTACTGCATGACCAGTCTTACAAGTGTGTATTGAGTTACCCAGTATAGCTCTCGCCAAACTTCTGGGCCGCCCTGAAGTTGGCATTTGTGCACGAAATGGTGCTTTTTGTATGAGAATTACTACTGTGCAGCCATTGTAGCCAAATTCAGGCCGGCCAAGAAGTTTGGTGAGGATTAAAACTGGGTTATGGAAGTCAAATCAGGAGTCATTCTATTTAAAATAACTGGTGTTCTGCTGCATCTGGATAGACTGGACGCTGACCTCAACATAGTTGAGAAAAGACTAGGCAGACTAATGATTTGTTTTACTGTGTTGTCTTTTTTATTGTTGCTTGTTTCACCGCTCCAAGATGACTGGATATGCTTATCTATCTATATACGGGATTTGTATCTGTTAGATATAAACTCCCATGAGCGCAAGGTCGGATCCAGGTTGTTTTTATGAAGAGGCACAAGGGCCAGACAAGTAAATAATGTATTTATTACACAATAAGAACATTGCATTACAGCATAAATCAACTCTAAAAAAATAATAGCAATAAATGTATATTAAAATAATTTGTCCCCCTTTTAATACTTCTTCATCGAAGGTGTCCCGTTTAATGTTATTTAAAACAAACAAATACTCATAGTATGAATGAAAGGAGTATAGGTGGTATTAATCTCTCAGAGACTAAGCTCTTTGGTTTTTGTTTTAACCGTCTGGGGAGGCCGGTGCCACTCTGCCCTCGTCCTGGATCCAAGCGGAGGCTGTGAAACAAGGCCTAAATATTTATAGCTTTAAGAACTGCTGCACTTTTTTTTTATTGTATACTCTGTGTTTTGTGTTATTGTGTTGGATTGGAACCAAAGAAATGTTTTGAAAAGTTGGTAGTAGCATGTTTGTTTATAGTATTTAAATGTTTTTTAAAATATGTTTTAGTACATAGTACCTATATTTTGCTTTCTTTTGTCGAAAAGAAGTTGTTTAGTTATATTATTATTTATTGACATAATTTTTTTTAAATATTATTTATTAATATGAAGAAACCAATATTGAAAAATTTTACAATTCATTATTATTTAGCATTTACAATGCTACAAATGTAATTTATTGCGATTTTATGCCATAATAAAATTATGAATTTTATAAACATCTAATTAAAAACTTGAGTTATGGCAGCTATTTTTAAGTTCCTAGGCCACAGGGTCATAATAATATTTCGAAATAATTTTGTTTGACGTATTATTACGAATAATCCATAAATTCTATGCAATTGAGTAATTAAATTATGCAATGAATTAAAATCCGTTAACTCAGCCAAATCGAAAGCTTTTGCGAATCTGCGGTTGGTTTAATTGCCAAGCGATTTTATGTAACAACATTCTTCATTTTAATACATCCATAAGGATCCTTAAGGTAGAAAACGCTCTGGTAGGCCAGGCATCCTTAAGGTCGAAAACGCTCTGGCAACTAGAGCCTTTCGAGACTAACACAAAATAATCGGCCTACCTCTTGTTCTTAACTTCGCTGGGAATCAGACCTCTCTGTTTGATTGACAGTGCGGGTTGGTGAATATCATTTTTTTTTTTTTTTTCGAACACATCTCGATTTCCCGCGGTTTTATTTAAAAAAATATTCAAGCGTGGCTTAAAAGAATGAAGTTTAAATCGAAACATGCTGTTTCCTCTTAGCATTATAGATACTTATGGTCCCTGTGTTTTTAAGGTCTAAGCGTACACATCCGAGCCATAAAGTAGATAATGGTATTTTTTGCAGTAAATAAGCGAAACCTGCACCCTAATTCCGTTAGACTGTCGAATAGACGGATTTTTGAACATATAATATATACAATAGTAAGTACTAAAATCTTTCAATAAAGTTGCGCATTAAGAGAGCCGCTCTCTAGATGCGTAACAAAATAATCTCACTTACAATCACAATCTCAGGAAATTCCTTATTCATTAATATGTTTAAAAATTCGTCTGCTCGACAGAGTAAACATTGCAATGAGTAGTCATTGCATTGCTTACTCTGTTTATTTATTAATTAATAGCACTCCGCCCGCGACTTCGTTCGCGTGATTTCGTTTATCCTATAAATTATTTTCTTATATGCAGTTAGTGAAGGCGACCAAAAATAAGCTATTATTAAAACAATAAAAAACTGGGTATCATAGATATACAGGGTTTATTGGTTTGGGACGATTCTTTATTTGACTTAAAGAATAATAAATTTTAGGTTACCGCCACAAAGTAGGTAAAATCCTCCCCTAAAAACTTATCAACCCCTTTTTGCCCTGTTTCGTCGAGTTTTGAACAAACTAAATATGCTATTCACTCTTTTCTTCTCTTTTTTATTTATCGTTTATTTTAATCAGATTGCGCAGTAAGATTCCTCAAAAAATACTTTAACACCCCCAACCCTATCTGGGAGAGAGTTTTAAAAATGTTTTATGTAAATTTTGAGTATCAATCTTATCCCCAAGGAATATGATTTTAAATACAAACTAATTTTTACCCTTTTCACCTCCGGCCGCAAAATCGCGACTAAGTGCTCCCCTAGAACCCTACGTCAAAAACGAAAACCAGTGCATTAAGATTCTTAGCTAGAGTTAGTTTTCAAAAACTTATAATGGCAACCTTTGTTGTTTCCTTAGGTGCCAAGCTACCTTACGTTTCCTTAGGTGCTTTTGTGCCAAGTTTAAAATTTATTAACCCAAGAATTAAGATTCTTCAATAACACTAAAACTTATTTTCGGAGTATATAAGTAAAACTAATAATCACAACCTTTATTGATCACTTAGGATGGGTATTTTATACCAACCTAAATAAATAAGAAAGGTTTTTCTAAACTACCCCCAAAAGATAATTTAGGGGATAAATGTCAATTTACAAATTTATTAACCCAAGAAATGAGATATTTCAATAATACTTTAACACCCCTAAATCATCTTTTGGGGGTAGTTTCGAAAGTTATAATGAAAACCTTTATTGTTTATTTAGGTTGGTATTTATGTCAAGTTTCATGGTTATTGACCCAAGAAATCAGAACACCCCCTAAACCATCATTTGAGGATAGTTTTGAAAAACTAATAATGACAACCTTTATTATTTACTTAGAATACTATTTGTGCTAAGTTTCAAAAATTTTGGCCGAAGGATTTAGATTTTTCATACAAATTTGCAACCCCCTTTTTACCCCCTTAGAGGAGGAATTTCCAAAAATCCTTTCTTAATGCACATTTACGTCACTTGAGGAACCTTTCTGCCAAATTTCATGCTTCTAGGCTTAGCAGTTTTTGCTGCGCGTTGATTGATCAGTCAGTGAGTCAGTCAGTCACCTTTCTCTTTTATAGATATAGACTTTATAAGGTAAAAAGGCGGTCTTATAATGCCTTAAGCCAGTCAACTAACGGTGGTGAAAAAATAAAAGGGCAGTTGAATTGTCTAAATGAAAGGCATTGCGATCGTTTTTGTGAATTAGTATGTTATGCAATTAGGGTGCTTGGAGATCTTCTCTATATATATAAGTCTTAAGTTACTTAAGGCGTATAATTATATTCCCCAATGTTAACGCAGTACCGGCCGTGCGCCTGCCCGGTGCCGGAATATCAATATTGATCCTTCTTTTAGACAGTTTTGTTTGCAAATATTTTTTGATTTACATATACTATTTTAGTTATGAAGAAATTCTAGCCATAAATGTGTCAGTGTACAAATATTTTTAAACTTCTAAGTCGTTTTGGAGGAATCCAAAAGTAGCGAAAAAATATCGTGTTGTTCATTATTTTTATAAAGCAAAGATATTAGTTACACGAAAAAACCATGTTTCACAAATAATGGACATAAATCAATAATATATATTTTTCAAACCTTTCAACCTAGCTGTTATTAAGTATGCTTTAGAAAGTAACCGTTTCACTAAAGCGGTGTAAGGCCCTTAAGGCATCGTCTTACGGAAAGCGATCACCGAATACTTGATCATCGTTTGTCCGGCGTCCCCGTAACCGTTATTGCGCCGATAAAGGGCACCTCTATTATTGGTTTAGCCGAACAAATGATCGCGACTGCATATTCGAGCGATGATCGTTTTGTCTTAGGACGACACATAAAGGTAGATTTGCGAGCAAAGTGGTTCCGGCGTCACTTACGCCGCGACACTGGCAATTCATTAAAGAAGGTTCTAAGCGTTGTGCAATATGTGTCGCTTAAGTGTGTGTTGTGTTCAAGTCTAACTATTGCTATAGTTCTCGCCAAACTTCTTTCCCGCCCTGAAGTTGGCTTTCCGATGCGAAAGGCGCGGCGCGGTGCTGTGTTTGTATGAGATTTACTACTGCGCAGCCATTGTAGTTGTAGCCAACTTCAGGGCGGCCAAGAAGTTTGGCGAGAACTAAACTGTCGCTGCTACAGAATTGTTTGTATGGCTTCAATCGAGCGCGTAAGCGACGCATATTACATGGCGATTTGTCTCTTCTTGCCGCCATTTTCAGCTGTATTAGTGATACCGGAGCCGCTTTGCTCGGTAGTCTACGTTAAGGTATACTTCCGAACAGAGAGGCTCCGCTAAACTGGGAATACTCGTAAAGAAGGTCCTAAGCGCCGTGTAATAGGTACGACACTGTCGTATCAACAGAACCCACTAGGGTTGACTCGAACGCGTAAGCGACATGTACCACATGGTGCTTAAGACCTTCTTCTCGCGAATGTCAATGATATCAGAGCCGCTCTGCTCGGAAGTCTACCTTAAAGTTGTCTATCAGGTTTTATGTTTTTTTTTTAGAATAATTGATGTGTGTGTCAGTGTGTAATTAGCTTATTCTTTGCTTTTTACGTACTAAAACTTGAGGAATGCAAAGCTGCTGAATGTTCAAGAAGCCATTACGGTTAGTTTTATTGAATGTATACCTACGTTACCGGCCTAACCCGATTTCAGTCCAAACTAGTTTTTCCTAGGGTAAACCGGCTTATACTACGCGGGTCGGATATACTAGTTTACCCTAGGATAATCTAGTTGGGCCTAAATTTACAGTGTGTACTAGATCTTTAAGCTACTATTCAAATCAGATAAAACCATTTAGGCTTAACTAGTTTGGCCTAGCCAAGCTTATTGAATGTTTGCAAGTGAAAAAATGTGATGTTGGAATGTGTTTATGTACGTACGTATGTATAAACGGGGATTGACCCTGGCCACTAAACTAAGATACATCACTATTTACACTAAGTGGGTGACAACTCGGCCCCGACAGCTCCTGAATAAATTAGTAAGCGAACTTAGGGCACTTGGGTTTCGAACGGAATTACCTTATCACCTCACCAACTTCATCAAATTCGTGTAAGGTTCCTTTAAGCCCTGCAGACAGAAATAGTCGACTTGTCTTACTTACGACGCAATACAAAGAGACGTCTGATGAATATGCCTTAGTCGCTTCTAGGATAGACCATTCAATTTACTCTGTTATGGTCTGCCTAGTCCGAAATAGGTAAGCTTAAAGTATTTAGTTTAAACTACATTGTTCTAGGCTGAACTAGTAATATATCCTGATACGCATAGGATAAACCAGTTTAGCCTAAGACAAACCAGTTTGGCCTGAAATCGGGCTTGGATGGTAACATAAATGTGTGTGTTTTTATTTGGCTGAAAGTTTGATGTTTGATAATATGTTTAAGAGATGCCTTTTGTACATTTCAGCAAAAAACTAAGGAAAGAAAAAGACAAATGGGTTGTAATCGAGGAAAATTTGGATTCAGATTAAGCAGATTTATCGAAACCCCAATGCGAAAAATTCACCCAGATAATCTTCGGCTACGAATTTGTGCGTTTAGACCTTATGCCTACTTCTAGCCTTCAAGGCTTTTTAGTGTTTAAAAAATTGCGTCATTCTCGGATTGATTGATAAAAATATAAAGTATCCTGATGCGCGATCAGTTATGCAATTAGACTGCCGTTTCCGATACCAGCGAACTACATTTTTTTTAAATTATTTTAATGATTTCGATATTTTTATATTTAAAAAAGTAAAGCCGCGTACTGACTGAGCGAGCAGCCTCGCGAGACAGCCGCGCGAGGCAAATCCTCGGTCGGTCAGGACGTGCGTCAGCCGAGGCAAACGCAGGCACTGCCTCGCCCGAGCGTGCCGCGGCCCGAGCCGAACGTTTTCGGTTTTTGTCGATGATCAAAAGCGCCTCGGTATGTTTGCCGCGCGCACTCAAGACGGTTGTGTTTTGCCTCGCTTGTTCGACGAAGGACGGAATCGTTTGCGTCATGAATAAAGAACAGTGCCTTAAATTAATAAAATTATATGGCGAATGTAGACTGCTTTGGGACGCACAATGTTTTGATAATACTAATAGAGGACTAAGAGAAGATGCGTGGAGAAACATAAACCTGGATATCAAAATTCCAACAGGGGACTTAAAAAAATTATGGATTAATAAATATAAAGTAATCTTTGGTGCGCGCGGCAAACTTACTGAGGCGTTTTTGAGCATCGACAAAAGCCGACAAAGTTTGGCTCGGGCCGCGGCACGCTCGGGCGAGGCAGCGCCTGCGTGCCAGCGCCTTGCCCCGGCCTAGGCAAATCCTGACCGACCGAGAATTTGCCTCGCGAGGCTGCTCGCTCAGTCAGTACGCGGCCAATGCTATGTAAACACAAGAAACAAATGGAAAAATGTTTACGTACGGTGTATGATAGTCATTGCTTGTAATTTGTAAAGAGTGGCCCTTTTAGTAAGCGTGAAAGATACCATCGTAAAGCTTTTTGGGAAAAGTACAGCAATAGAAATAACAGAACTAATGCGTTCATGTTAAGGCTGATTTTACAATGAAATCAAGGAACGCAGTTTCAGACTTTTCTAGGATAACGAGACTGACTTGAAATATTGAGCCTATAGGCTACTTTACATAGGGTAGTGAGAGACAGTGAAAAAATTCGCGCGATTTTTACCGCCCCTTTTGTGACCTATGGAATTGCATGAAGCTACTCGCATTGCGGAAAAAAAATCACGCGGAAATAGTACAAAAAAAATCCAATGACGTGACGGCGCTAGGATACGATGACGGCCGACGACGCTCCCGCCACGTGTCCCCCGTCTCGCGCGCATTTTGTACCCCCTCGCTGCCGTGAAAGCCGTAATTACCGACACAATTAAAAAGCCCCTGTGTCTCGCGTGGATCAGCGTTTCGGGCGCTGAAGGGATTAAACAAAAGATTTTGCATATGTATAAGGCAGGCATTCCTGCAATCAATTTATTTATGTATGTCTGAAAATATATCACAATTTTAATATCCACTGCATTATGGTTGCATCCTTTGGTCGGTATAAACCTGTCGAGGCGCTGTAAACCACGATCTTTCCTGTAAAAAAAATCAACATTGCTACTTTTAAAACGAGAGGTGAAAATAAATCGAGATGTCTAGTAGAAGTTTATTTATTTGCAACTATATTTGAAGTAGAGTAAGGTTGATATTTGCTGCGTTGTTCAAAAATGCGTGGGCCCACATAGTGACAAGACTGTGCAGTGTTCTGTAGTATGTACTGATTGACAGACACTTGAAATGTTTTGAGGGTAGTTTACATTTCTACTAAAAGTAGATAATTTTGTAATAATTTCCAGGTTGCCTGGAAGAGATCGCGGAATGCGATAAGGTCGCCTTTTGTATAAGTTTCATTTGTTTCTGTTTTTGTTTCTGATGTACAATAAAGTAGGTATATATACTTAAATAAATATATATTGTCTCTTAATCTCGAAAATAAAAGTAGAGCTCGAAAGTCTTTTCTGAACCTGAAATAAAAAATAAGGAAGGTTTCTATAGGTACCTGTATAGTTTAATATTAATCTATGTTTATTGATGTTAAGATATTTTATTTTATCATTGCGATAGGTACAGTCAGCATCACAGCTATTCTAAATATGTATAATATTTGGAAGCCTAGCCATAGGTATACAGTCCGAAAAATAAATTGTTTATTATCTAAGGTCGAATATCACTTGCAGCACGTCCCATAAGGGCAGATCACAGATTACCTCTCAATAGATACCGCATGTCTACTGTTTTGTTCGATTCCGAGTTCACCAAATTAGGCGGAAGGCACGGGTTGCGCGGGGAGTGACAAGTGCGCCGTGATTGGCTATTCAAGGTCACGGTACGTGTCGTAGTGACGGGACATGCGCATTAAATGTCGATAAAAATATCGATATTTTTCAAACAGAATGGTGTTTCATGTAAAATTTCTTAGCCGGCGATTTTATAATTACTTTAATAATGATAAAGAAAACACATCGATCGAGAAAACATTTTGATTTTGGCCAAAAGTGATATAAATTAATTGTAATCCTATGTAAACAGGGTCACACTCAGCTCTTGTTATGAGTAGAGCACAATAAGTTCAAAGTAAAAATACACCAAATTATTAATTTTTAAATAATCAATTTTAACAAAATTATTTTATTCTCCTACATACCTAATTAAACATCGATCATCGATAATTTTCGATAAGCAAAAAACGTATTTTTCTCAACATTTTTACTTCTGTGGGAAAAAGATAGCAATATAATAATGCCTTATGAGTGAAAGGGACTTACAAAAGACATCAACGAGCGCTACTAATTTTGATTTGATAACTATTATAACTTGACCTTTTTTAGATTGGTTAGTATTTATTACTTTGCCTACTGGTGGAATGTTATCCCATCTTTTTTTGAACTTGAAGGGCTGGTTGATTTTCCACACCATTTTACTGCACAAATTGTATTATTAAGTCAAACCGTTGATAACAATTTTTTAAACAGAATTAAAACTAGAAATCGCTTGCGTCCCTATAGCTCTAATGTCTGGTCGACACTAAAGAGATCATACCATGCACTGAATTATATCAGCCTAAATAGGCTGATGTGTGGTGCGCGTAAGTTGTCTTCTATGCGGAATCTATTGGGAGGTAATCTGTGGGGCAGATCTATTAGTCCATGAGACAGTTAAAATCACAGATCACAAAAGCACACTGTGCTTTTGTTAGGGTAGGGTAGGGTAAGTAGGTGCTTTTGGGAGGATAGGGTAGGGTAGGTATGGCAGGGTAGGGTAGGTATGGCAGGGTAGGGTAGGTAGGTCGGTTCATGAGATACAGCCTGGTGACAGACATACGGGAAGTGGAGTCTTAGTTAGGGGCCCGTTTTTACCATTTGGGTGCGGAACCCTAAACATAAAAAATGCCATGCTAGTCAAATGATAAAAAAGTATTTTTGCCTGTTGGTATACCAAATAGCTGGCGGTGACTGCTTATTTTGCAAATCAAATTTGTGTTTTAATTACCTACATTATATATTAAATAATGAATATATTTTTCTATTTATCATAAATTGTATTCTTGTAATTATGCAGCTGAGCTAACCAGATATAGTATAATTTATAATATGTGACCTTCCTGATCACGCGACGAAAAATTGCATCGAAATGCGATATTGGTCGCACGTATTTTAATCGCATTGCGTCCATGTGGACGTACTTGCAACTTAAATCGTTTATCATTGTGATATAAATCGCGTCGAGTCATGCAGGAAGGTAATGTTGCTAAGTTTACACTTGCCGTCATATTTAATAGCTTGTAAGACCATGTATTGTATTTTTATATTCCTGTGATTCTTTGTATCTTAAGACCTTAGCGTTAGGCTACAGGGGCCCACTGCTGGGTTTAGTATAAGGAATATATACAATCGTAGTAATATTTATAATATTAAAAACACTGATTTAACAAAGAACTTACTGAAGCAACGTGGAATTACCCTTTTTATGCGTCTTTACAGGTATCGGCGCGGATTTAGAGCGCTCGGCGAAAGTGGTGTGGTGATTTGCGCATGTGTACAGTCACGCATAAAATTACTAAGAGCGATTTGAACTAATTATTTGTTTGTACGTAGTTTACATTTTGTGAATAAGGGATATTTAAATAGGTAATTTTAACACAGTGTGGTTTAGCACATTAGTCTATCATCATATTAATAAATAATGTCACTAATAGTTTTTCTGCGATGAAATATTCGATCCTGTTGTCGCATTTTTCACCAGTTTTAAATCATCAACGACTTCATCTGTTTCTTTTTTTATAAAACAATTCACATCGAAATTCAAATAATTTTTCGTGCTTGCCTCGTTAACCCTGTTTTTTTTCGGCAACGAAAAGAACGAAATTATGTTAACTAAGAAGTTCCGTTCCATAGTGTTTAACACAAAAATGCGCGACTGTACCTAGGGGACACGAGACGTGTGAGCGCGGCGAGACGGGGGAAGGACGACTGATGTCTGATTGACCAATAAGACGCCGGCGCCGGCCGCTTCCCCCGTTGCACCTCACGCCCCCCGCCAATCAGACCCAAAAATCGACTTCTGCATTCACGCATTCTAGGTCAGCGCTCTTAATCTGCGCCGATACCTGTACTTGTCAAGTGAGACTGGACCCTACCCTACTAAAGATCTAAAGCATATGCGCACGCTTTCATTTTGACAATAGCGTTGTTTCCAGGGTAGAAAAACAATATTTCTATTATGCCTTCAGTGGGCCTTCTGCAGCTATAAACATGGCCACCTTTTGGGCCCAAACTGTCTAAGTATTAAAACACCGTCGACTCGAAAAGAAGGAGAAAAGTGGGCCTTCAGTATGTTCTCAGATATAATATAAGACACATAATAATCACATATATAAATATGTCTGAAATATAACTAACGCGCAATGACTGCCGATCTCGAAATTGTCTTGATTTTAAACTGAGACATGCTGCAGCCGTATTGCGTAATGAATTAGGCAAGGCTAAGGGCAAGGAGTAAGAAAAATCGACCAAGCACGAACGGAAATCCACATCACGTCTTTTATCTCGCATGCAATTGGTTGATATTTCACACTCTTTCCCTCCCCGAATTCATTACGCAATAAGGCGGCTGATATTTTGGTACTTATTGCAGCAAAATGCTCAAGTAGTTTTTTATTGATATCGTATCAAATCACAACTAAAATAAATGTCAAAACTGCGTCTAAAAAATGATTCCCTGTGCCATGTCATCGCAGCATGCTTGTCTGTATATTTTTAATCATTGACCGCTCAGTAAGGGCTCTGATTTTAAATTTTAATGTTTTTATTGATGATATTAAATATTGAGTAACAACATATCTATTTAATAATATCTAGCTGTCCATGCTGTTTTGCTCATCAAATTATCATTACAATAATGGGTACATTTAATTTGATTAAATATATTGTTTACATTAATTTCGTACATTTAATTTCATGTACCTAAAACATTGTTTACATTAATGTCACGGTACCTTTAATTTTATGTAACACATTGTTTACGTTAATTTAATTAAATGTACAATTTGAAGTTAAACCTACATTGTTTACAGTTATGTCTTGGTACATTTAAAATGATTGAAATTGTCATTTACAATGATGTAGAGATTCAATTTAATGCGTTATTTACAATAATGTATTGGTACAAACGTGTATTTTATATGCCACATTAGAAACATGGTTAGCCGTGAGACTAAGTTAAAAAAATTGTTTGATATGTACATAGTATTTCAATTTTATTATACCATGGAATTATATTATATATTATGTATGTCAAATTTAAATATTAATAAGTGTAAGTATTGTATTGGCCAAATAGAGTCCTATTCCTTGTAACACTATTTTTTCAAGAATAATTCCGAATTTATATTCCACTTTCTACTGTATTTTTAACAAAAGGTATTTATTGTTTATTAAACACGATTGTCGTATCTGTATAGTTTTATTCATCTCCTTTTCTTCAACCAATCAGTTCTCCCTGATTTTTACCAACTTCAATAGTATCATATATTCGTGCTAGTCCGCACGAATTAGCTGTGTTTCATATAATAAAAACCGGCCAAGTGTGAGTCGGACTTGCGCATGAAGGGTTCCGTACCATTATCGAAAAAAACATAAAAAATCACCTTTGTTGTATAGGAGCCCCACTTAAGGCCGTACCCTGACCAAAAAATCAGCATGAGATATGAGCATTCCTATTGGCCTAGCGGCACTGTCGGCGCATGGATTACAGTAGTGAATACGCCGAGATTTTAGAATAAAATCTTTATAAAATCGAATATTGGTCTTTTGAAAAAAAAAAAGCTACCAAAATGTTCGTTATCAAATTGTCTATCCATTAGTGTTAGTACAAAAAAATATTAATGAACACTTTACGAGGAGATGCATGCTATCAATCATTATTTCTCATTTTTATGGTTTTGTTGGAAGGAGATTAGTGAAACATATATTACATTAAAAAACGCCGCCCCAGCTTGGTTCGCCCTCACCAGCGAGACCAACAAGAGAAAACTATCTTATGCTGCGCCGCGTCATGAACGCCCGTCGCCGTGTGTGGAACAATGTAATTCAATGCGAAACCGGGATTGAGAGCCTAGATGAGTTTATGGGGTGCTTAGCGAAGGCAATGTTCGCGCGGGCGGATACTTCTTCCTGGCCCCATGTGAAACACCTGGCTCCATGGCACGCGCGCCCGCCCGTCAGAAAGCGCCTCCCCAGACACCTGCTAACTGATACTGCGACCCCATCCACCCCCCGGACTTGACGCTTGAGTACGCAGCAGCAGTCTACACGTTGCTTACTCAAACAATAATACTGCTCATCCAACACTGAATCCCGGCGTGAAGTTTGTTCTAAGTTAATATAGGCACACTTCACGTCATAAACAGCCAATCACCACTCTACATTCGCGAGTACTCATGCACCGAATAACGTAGCGAGTATCTCGCTCGCCATTGGTGGGTGCAATACATGAGCGGTGTAACTCAGTACCTACATTGCCGCTGCCACTGTCTGTGCAACGACCGGCTAGCTCTGGAAGTTGGGCAAACGGGTGCCAATCATTAATAAACTGTAGGTTTGTCCAAGTCGGCAGTCCTGACGCTGGTTTTCCTCGCTGGGCCTCTTATGGTACGCCATAAATCCCACATGGTGGAGATAGACCGCCAGGGTGCCGTGAAGAAGCGACGAACCGTTGATAATAGTCGCCGCGGCGCGCCTACATTCATATTATACAACAAGCCAAACATAGCGAACGTGAGTTTATAAATTCGCGCTCGCAACTCGAGTCCAGAGGATGACACAGTGACGACGTCGGCGCCGATAGATGGCGGACGCGGTGGGGCCGCAGTGGAGGTCCCTATCCCCTGAGGCCGATAAGTTGTAGGTGGCGGTGCCATGACCTGACCCGTCACAGGCGGACCAAAGGTGCCATACACGGGGTCGTCTGGTACACATGTGTCTGACATTGAACTGGTGGATACCAAGCTTCACAGCTTGGCTCATCGCCGCAAGGTTGCCTGCTTGTCGGTCTTCTACAGACTGTATTTCGGTGAGTGTTCTCAAGAACTCCACGACCTCATCCCACCAGCCCCCTTCTACCATCGGACATCTAGACGCACTGCAAGTTCCCATCCTTACCTTGTTGCCATTCCACCAATTCGCACCAAGCGCTTCCAAATATCCTTCATAATGTGCACAGCGAATGAATGGAACTCACTACCTGCGTCTGTGTTTCCGAACGCATTCAACCCGAATCTCTTCAAAGTTAGAGTAAACAGGCTACTTCTGGGTAAGCTCACCCCATCGTCGACTCTGTCTCTGTCACCTATGACTGCCTAGAGTCAAGAGCAAACCTAACACAAATAAAAAATTAAAATGTGGTGATTTGGTCCCTGTGGCGGTCACGGCGTACAATGTGTTCTGGTGCGCCGGTGATGGGGGGTACACCCCAGAGGAGGGGCCGGTGACGGACAGCCGCGGCGAGTTCGCGGTGAGTGCTAACGCGTGCCAATGTTCCCCGTCCCGCCATAAGCGGCACAGGACACCGTGGAGTTTTATGTGGGTTCGAGTCCCACATAACTGCGCTTTCTCCCCGTAGCAGCGCAGTATGCATGAGCATGCCTCAACGCAAAGAAAAAAGAAGTATATCATAGTAATTAAATCAGGTATTCGGCAGTAAATTGGCCACAAATAAACTGTTGTATTGCCTCGATGATTAAACTGGAAACTCTCGACAAGATCTTTAATCTGTGGTTATAAGAAAATAGTCGGCTAAAATGGACATCTCTAGTATAAACCGAACTCTTCTGTCAAAGTTTTTATAAACAAGTTCACATCACTAGAATTCAATTTCGACGCTTTGTTTTGATTGTATTTTAATAAATTATTAATTAAAATGACTGAAAACAGTAGCTTTGGTGTTTCTAATATGAAGAAGAGATGTCGAGCTTGCCTTCAGGAAGCGGAAAAAGTATTTCCAATGACCACTTTGGAAGTAAATGCCTATCAAAATCTTACCGAGAAGGTTAGAATTTGTGTTATTGTCTTAGCTTATGTTCAAAAGATGCCAATGTCTGCTTTGGCTAGGTTTCCTTATGAATTTCTGTACTAAACCTTAACTTTAATTCTCTAGTGTTAGTAATATATGCTCACCTACTACTACAAAGGACTTCAGAACTGCCTTATGTAAGGTTTACTATGCTGTTTTCCCCTTCGACTCCTTCGAGGAATGCTCTTTTAAATTGTTAAAGATAACATCTTACCTCATCATCATTCTCTTGATATCCCAATTTATTTGGGGTCAGCACAACATGTATTCTTCATCAATACTTCTCAATTAGTTATATAGACACAGACTAGAAATAATGGTAAAACTTACCCTGACAAGTTATTTAAATTCAAATAACAATTTTTGCCTTATTGTCTAGTATATGCTACCTTTCTAAGGTACCAAATGCAATCACCAGTACCTGGATTTGATTCTAGGGCTGAACAAAGTGATATTGAGTTTTTCAATCTATAATTTCTCTGTTACTGTCTAGATTTGTGCCAGCTTGATGGCAAAAGGCTTGCCCCGTATTTACCCTAACAGTGGCGTATTTACCCTTAGGCCAAGAGGGCCATGGCCCGGGATGGAAGGCTGTAAGGGTGGCACAAGCCACTTCTACTAGCCAACAGTACTGACAAACACTATGCGACATGCCCTTCTAACCTATCACTCCTTAACATCTGGTCTAGAGCTGGGTGCTAAAATTCCAGAGCTTGCTTCATAAATTACAGGCCAAAAATCCGATATGGCGCGGGACGCCAAATCTTTAAATACACTACTGATGGTGAAATCTGTATGTCCCAACGTACATCTATGCCTAACCCTCTTATGTTATGCTATCTATTTTTCAGATAACCAGTAAGGATGACAATATGAATCTTTGTATACTTTGTAGATGGACATTAAAGAAATGCATAAAGTTCTCACAACAATGCCTGAAAGCTAACAAAGTATTGAATAAATCTCTGGAAGGGGTATGTATTAGCTTTTTACTACAATTTCATCTAATAGAGTATTAGAATTTCACTACAAACAATCCTATTAGTGACTACTTTCACAGGGTTCCAGCGCTAAGAAAGAAAAGTTGGTTCAAATAAATATCACTAGATGGCGCGATTTGTGTCGATTTGTGTGTAAAATTAACATTTTCTAGAATTGATAATAAAAATTGTATCTTGTTGTTTAATCAACTAAGCAAAAAATTATGGAATATTGGGCTCTTAATTGACATTATTTCAAAGATTATTTGAACGGATCATTTAAAATTGAATCCAATAGATGGGTGCGGTTTTAAATTTTTAAATTTCTGAGACATTCCACTCGATTGTTTAAATTTGTATTGTTACACATTTTGGTGCAATGAAACTGTAAAAACGTGCAAAAAAATACTATAAAACAAATCGCCACTGAATAAAAAAAAAAAACACGAACCGAGTAAACTCGGCACGGTTTCTTAGTATGCACTGACCTCTTGTATAATAGACACAGAATGCGATTATAAATCTTTTCTTTTTTTTTAGGGTTCCGTACCTCGAAAGGAAAAACGGAACCCTTATAGGATCTGATTTTATGTCATTTGTTGTCCGTCCGTCTGTCTGTCTGCCAAGACCCCTATTCTCAGGAACGCGTAGAGGTATCAAGCTGAAATTTATATCAAATACTCAGGTCTAATGTCCCTTAAAGCTTTGAAAAAATCAAACTTCTAAGCCAACGCAATCAAAAGATACAGCCGTTTATGTCGCAAATTTTCGCCACTCGCAAGGGAATCAAAACCTACAGGGTACTTCCCGTGAGCTCTGAATCTTGAAATTTGGTACAAATAGCAACGTCTTGCAGCACAGATATATATATCATATTATATATATATCTTAATTTTGCATTCACTCATCCACTTAAAGACTTTGTCGAGATGATTTTGTAGTGTAGTGAGGCCATATGAGGGTTCTTGTTGTTGCACAAGGCAGCCGTATCATCAGCAAAGGTGGCGGAGAGAATTTCCTCTGACGTTGGTAAGTCTGCTGTGTATATGAGGTAGAAGGTTGGACCCAATACAGTCCCTTGGGGTACGCCAGCCTGTATACTGTAGAATTTAGAGTATGATTCATTATAGTCCAGTCAACGAGGATATTTGTTGTATGGAGACTTCCGAAAAATTCTCCCGCCTATGAAATTTGGCATGTGATGAAATTAGGTAATACAGATTACAGATGTAAAATAATCCAACAAATTATGTTACGAGAAGTTAGGTATTTTTACCTAAACATGAAAATTGCTTATAAGGCTCTGTGAATATTTCCTCAGACTGAAATACTTTCTGTATACGTATGTATGTACTAGTTAGAATAAGTATGTAAAGGTATCCAACATTATTTCGATTTTGGTGATACCCCAAATTTAACTTTTAACATTTTGCGCTATAACTTCTACTGAAAAATTTATCTGCTAATTGTTATTTTTTAATATGTTTTTATTTCCTTAAATACATAGCTTTGTTTAGTTATCCAAAAGATTTTCCTTATTTAACCATTTTTTTAGATTTTTGCTTAATTATGTAATGTGAAAAATATCTCCGTGCATTTTCATACCTTTATTAGTCATATGATTTTATATAAAATAAGAATTATCAATTATCCAACAAATTTTCGAACGGTCATTATATTTGTTAGGATAGTTCGCTGATTTATGCTAGAGCGTAAGGGTTGACCTTCACTTGACCGCTCGGAGCTGCTTTGCCGCGCATTACTTTTGGAGTATTGTAGGCGGGTTTTGTGGCCACCGTTATTATTACAAATATTTTTTTATCTTAATATGCACAACTTATGTGAAGTCATCCAGTTACCACAAACTTTCAAACTTTCTCATTCGATTTTGAACTTAACCATCAAGATTTGAAGGTTTAAAATCATTTGGAGAAATTTTTCTATTTTGTATAACCCAATGTGCTGTTGACTATAAAACGGCGTTTAGAAATTCACTTTATATTTCTAAAGAATATTTATTACTTTTATGGATTTAAAATAAACGTTTGATACCTCCTTAAGGACTTTGTAAACTATGCAAAAAAATGGTCAAAAAGTATGTTTAGAAAGACACCTGTTGAGGGTTAACGAGTAAGATAAAAGAAGATTATTATTATGTCCCTTATTTAATGTTTTTTTCTTATCGTCTTCATTTATTTTTATTTATATAAAATAAATTAATAAAAAGAGCCACCGGTATCGGGAACAGGGTCTAAGCATGAAGTCCAAGTCTTGTATGCACTAGGTAAGTGCCCCAAGGACAATCCCCGGTTGGTGCAGGACTATTGTTAAATATGAAGACAAATATATTGGGCTATGGGTTTTGGAAGGTTTATTGGATCGATTGTCTAAAACTATAGAATTACTATTAGCCCCTGCCTGACTACTGTTGAACTACACGACTATAAAATGGCAGGGGTGACATGCACACTCAATTAATGGGCTACCATAGCGGATCTCCAATCAAGTCAGCCAATTATGGCAGGAGAGAGATGTGAGCTCTGTGCCCTGTCAGTGTTCGCTCCGACCGGCCAATAAAGGCAAGCCGGGGACACATCGTCGCCACAGCCCACCAGCTCGCCACAATGCTGCCCTGCGGCATATTATTATTATTATTTTTACATGACTTTGACAATCTCGAACTCTTCCTCGATCCTTTGAAAGGCGTGCAAGGGGCTGAATTCAACTCCCAGAGGCCTTGTTAGGCATGTATCAGGAAATGTGAAATCAACCGATGATTATCCCTGTATGCACTACGCAATTGCTTCCCCGGTTGGTGCAGGACTATTGCAAAATATGGAGAAAAATGTATTGGGCTATGGGTTTGGTAGGTTTGGTTGATGGATTGCCTAAAACTATAGGAGGATTAATGGCCCCTGCCTGACCACTGCTGAACTTATCATCATTATATCAGCCGGAAGACGTCCACTGCTGGACATAGGCCTCCCCCAAGCGTCGCCACATTGACTGGTCCCGTGCATCTCGCATCCAGCGGATCCCCGCAACACTCATTTAATGGGCTCCCATAAACGGTTCCTAGCACTTGAGTGACGTAGCGCCAAGGCTATGTTGCCCATATGCGGAGGTGCTTGAGGAGTGGAGAGGTATACCACGGCTATCAGGACATTCCAGGAAGTACAGTCAAGATCCCTACAAGTATCTTGTTGGGTTAACTTTCTTCCTCCGAGCACGTTTGCTCTTGTGAATCGCCACTCACGCCAGCCAATTAAGGCAAGAGAGTGGTAAGGAACAAGACTTCTCCCAGGTGTTCGTCGAGGCTCTTGGCTATTATGCCATAGGCTCTCAAGACTATCGGCACAATTACTGCTGTATTCACATCCCACATGTCGACAACCTCGCGAGCCAGAGTTTTCTGATCTCCCTCAGCCTTCAATAGGTTCTCGACATGAGGGACCGCTATGTCAACAATCATTGCGCGACGCTCTAGTCGGTCTATCACCACTATGTCAGGCTTATTGGCAACAATAGTCCTGTCTGTAATGATAGACCGATCCCAATACAACGTGACATTGCCATTTTCGAACACTGGGTCGCGCATATACCTGTAGTACCTACTACGAAACTACCGAAACGCAGCCGGGCTACGGACGGCGATTGGTCTACATCGAACCCATGTCCGTGAAGCTGCTTACTTTGCCATACCTCCCTGCGGTCGTTATTGTCAAGCACTAAAGGCTTGCGCCAGTTCTCATTAGCCAAGGAGAGCGGGCTGAGTCCCTTTTCCACTTCTACTTCACGTCCACATCCACGTCGGCGTGTAGAAAATATTCTTTCAGTTTGCTTATCTCGCGGCTGTGGCGGTTTTTGGTATTTAAAAAGCCTCGGCCTCCACACTTCCGAGGGATATACAATCTCATGACCGACGATCGTGGGTGGTGCATTTGGTATGCAGTCAGCAGTGTACGGACCCACCTATCCAAGGCGTCAAGTGCCGTTTGAGTTAATTTGAGTATGCCGAAAGAGTACATCAATGCATAATATATGTATTTGAGTATGTCGGAAGCGTTAGGTATCAACACTACTGACATGAAGCAATCGTTGAAGGAACGCTACGTTCTCGGAATCGTTGAGGCTCGCACCATGTTTCCGCCCGAAAGGCTATTGAATACCTTCTTCAGGCGGCCAAAGGAGCGTTCCTTCTACGATTGCTTCATGTCAGACATACCCAAATAATTATAGGATTCGTTTGGGGACAGGGACCTCTTGTTTTACGGAATCCGCGAGTTGAATTCCTACGGATTCCACAATTTCCCCTCGCTTTACATGCATGACCGCACATTTATCCACACCAAACTCCATCCTGATGGCGCTACTAAAAGTTTCAGTTACCTTCAGTAGAGATAGAGATATCCGCTGAAGATTGCTGGGGGCAAAGAGCTTCAGGTCATCCATGTAAAGGAAGTGAGGTATAACCTGACCACCTCTCTTCAGCCCTGAATTCTCCAGCATGCTTATAGGATTCAGGGCTAAGCAAAACCAAAGTGGACTCAAACTAGCACCCTGGAATATACCTCGTCGATCCTTACATGTTCGCTTTCCTCTGGATATTTAGACATCCTGGATAGCGAAGGACCGTGCTCTATTGCCCCATACACGAAATTAGGAAGGTGCGTAGAGTTGTATAAATTAATAGTTTAGTTTTTTATTAGTTTTTTGTTTTTTTTACAGTTGTATTATTATTAGAAATTTGACTGGAAATCGAATTCGAGAGGCGGGGTGCTCGCTGCCGGTGGGTCTGACACTGTAGCGTTCATGAATAATGTCTTCATCCTTTTAAACGCCTTGATCATGGCATCATTTGTATATGATTTTCGACATTTTACGTGTCCTGTAAGGTTTGACACTTCCATAAGTTGCGGGCAAAGTTCATTATCTCTTGCCTTAATTGGCTGGCTTGAGTGGAGATCCGCTATGGTAGCCCATTATTTGAGTGTGTAAGTCACCCCTGCCATTTTATCTTTTTAGTCGTGTAGTTCAACAGTAGTCAGGCAGGCGCTAATAGTAATTCTATAGTTTTAGACAATCGATCAAATAAACCTTCCAAAACCCATAGCCCAATATATTTGTCTTCATATTTAACAATAGTCCTGCACCAACCGGGGATTGTCCTTGGGGGCACTTACCTAATGCATACAAGACATGGACTTCATGCTTAGACCCTGTTCCCGATACCGGTGGGCTCTATTTTTTATGTCTTTTTATCAATTTCATTTATATAAATAAAAATAAATGAAGACGATAAGAAAAAAACATTAAATAAGGGACATAATAATAATCTTCTTTTATCTTACTCGTTAACCCTCAACAGGTGTCTTTCTAAACATACTTTTTGACCATTTTTTTGCATAGTTTACAAAGTCCTTAAGGAGGTATCAAACGTTTATTTTAAATCCATATAAGTAATAAATATTCTTTAGAAATATAAAGTGAATTTCTAAACGCCGTTTTACAGTCAACAGCACATTGGGTTATACAAAACTGAAAAATTTCTCCAAATGATTTTAAACCTTCATATCTTGATGGTTAAGTTCAAAATCGAATGAGAAAGTTTGAAAGTATGTGGTAACTGGATGACTTCACATAAGTTGTTCATATTAAGATGAAAAAAATATTTGTAATAATAACGGTGGCCACAAAACCCGCCTACAATACTCCAAAAGTAATGCGCGGCAAAGCAGCTCCGAGCGGTCAAGTGAAGGTCAACCCTTACGCTCTAGCATAAATCAGCGAACTATCCTAACAAATATAATGAACGTTCGAAAATTTGTTGGATAATTGATAATTCTTATTTAATATAAAATCATATGACTAATAAAGGTATGAAAATGCACGGAGATATTTTTCACATTACATAATTAAGCAAAAATAAAAAAAAATGACAAATAAAGGAAAATCTTTTGGATAACTTATCAAATCTGTTTATTTAACGAAATAAAACCATATTAAAAAATAAAAAGTAACAGAACAATTTTTCAGTAGAAGTTATAGCGTAAAATGCTAAAAGTTAAATTTGGAGTGTCTCCCAAATCGAAAAAATGTTGGATGCCTATACATGCCTATTCTAACTAATACACTCGTACGTATACAGAAAGTATTTCAGCCTGAGGAATTTTTCACAGAGAGTTATAAGCAATTTTCAAGTTTAGGTAAAAATACCTAACTTCTCTTATCAAAATCTGTTGGATAATTTGATATCTGTAATCTGTAGGTCTTACTTTATCACACTACCTACTCTCACAGGCAGGAGAATTTTTCGGGTTACATATGCCCCGTTGATTGGGCTATTAATATTTTCCCGAAAAATTCTGTCTTCCAAGTAAGACTTTATAAGTACATACAGGTTATGTGGCAGTTGTTTTTTAACCTTAAACAACAAGCACTGGTGCCAGACCTAGTCGAACGCCTGTTGTACGTCCAGGAATACAGCCGAGCAGTACTCGTTTCGTTCCAGTCCTCGTATGAGGAAGGGCTGGAAACTTTGGCAAAAAAAAAAACCAGTCTATTTTTTAAGGTCTCATCCAGGGACTGAATTACCCAAAAATAAAGGTACCTTAAAATTTCGGTATGACGTCATACCGTTAAATAAGGGTTACCGAAATATTTTGATATCGTTATTTTTTTCAGTAGCGGAATTTTGAGGTTTGAAATGCATACCGGTATATTTCGGTAAAAGTACTATAACCTTTAATAAATATTTTGGTAGCGGTACCTTACCTTAATAAATAGGGGTTTTCTTTGACGCACCGCCTCGCCACTCTGTCTGTCGACCTGTCGTGTTATTATAACTCAGTCGGTATTGGTTTTTATTTCCGATCGGAAGGACACGACTGTGGCCGGACTAATCCGAGTGCCTACCTAAAGTTTTCTTACGTATCTCTGCTTTCTTTCGATTTTTTTCTATGCTATTTTCTAAAATGCATATTAGTTAGGTACCTACACTACCTAAGTCCCTCTAATAGGTTAATTTAGCAACATTACAATATTGGCATACATGACAGTTACATGACTGTAACTTGTATAAAAATGTGCTAGTAGCTTGCATGCCAATGTGCCATAATAACTTCTGATTGGTTAATGTCATATTGGCATATATGCAAGCTACTTGCACATATTTAGGCCAGATACAGGCATGTGTATTTTTATTTATACTCTATTAACCACGTCGGTAGGTAGTTGATTTCGACTAGGTACCTAACTAAGAGGACCCATAAGCAAGCTTACCTACTGGCAATTTGCGAACGTTGGCGTGGCATGTGGTTTAGTAGGTAGGTACATTTATCTTACAAAGTTCACAACATGCATGACAGGCCCGCGGAGCGCCCCGAAACCCGGACTCCAGCTTCATTTCCCTTAATTTTTACATCTTTAAGTATTTTGGGCCCAGTAGATGGACACGCCAAGCTAGGCCTAGCTAGGTGCGAAACCGGTTGAGTGCTTCTCTATGGGTGCGAAACGTGGAAGGTCACAAAGGATACAAAACAAAACATCTAACGCCAATTCAAAGTTTTCGTTTTTCAACCACTGTCTTCGTCGCATTCTCGGTATTTACTGGCCCGCGACTATATCCAACGTAGAGATTTTGGAGAAATGCCACGAGAGCCCGATCGACCACTAGATCAAGCGTCGCAAGTGGAGATAGATTGGCCACAAGCTCCAAAGGGGTCTCGATCACATACCCAAACAAACTTTGGACTGGAATCCCCAAGGAAAAAGAAAGCTTGGCCGTCCCCATCAAACCTGGCGTCGCACCATGTTGGCAGAAGCGACGAGCATCGGAATGACGTGGAGCGAGGTGAAGCGCGGGGAGGTAGCCTTTGTACATGTACTTTATTATCACATGTATGTTATGTTGTTTTTAGTATACAATAAATAAAAAAGAAGCGTGAAGCTGAAGACCAATCGCGATGGTGGATATTTGTGGACGCCCTCTGCCCTTTTTTGTTAACCTTCAAAAGGCGCCAGGACTTTTGAGGAAAAGACTAGGGAGTGTGGTCTTTTTAACTCACTAAAACCACCCCGGCACACATCCGTGGGGAGACTAAAAGAGCGTCTCTCCTGAGCCTAGCTGTGCACGGCAGCACGTGATCACTGTGCCACCGTCTTTCCTGGATTCACTTGGTGGGTGGACAGAGTCTCCAGTCTGAGCGCCCATGACCCCGGAATCCCGCCTGCTTATAATGCAGGGAGGGTTTCGACGTTTTAGGCATCGGGGCGATTGGCTTTCCAGCTCCTTCTTTTCCGAGTGGGATCGGCCCTATCACGACCCCGCTCGGCGGCTTTCTTCTGGACCATCACGGTCTCGTCGAAGGAGGCCATTTTCCTTCAGTTTTCTATCTATGCCAGCATGACCCACACCACTGCTAGAAAAGACAGGTCTCGCCCGATCCTGGCGACTAAGAACTGCCGCTCAGAGGCCCACTGGGCACTCCTCGAGCATGTGCTGTGCAGAGTCAAGGTCGCCTCCACAGTGGTGGCAATTTGCCGTGGTGTCTCGCCCAATCCTATTCAGATACTCACCGAAGCAACCGTACCCGGGCAGTACCTGGCTGAGCCTGTAGGAGATGCGTCCCTCTCTTTTCAGCAATGCTTCAAAGTGCGGCAGGACGGCTTCGACAACGTGCTTGTGTAAAAATTTTAGATGCTGTAGCCGCTCGCGCCACCGCTCGAGCAGCGCTTGTCACCGTTCCTGCCGTCTCTGCCTAAATACAGCGATTTCTGGCGCGCTATCACCATTCTGGCAGATTCCGCAAATTCGGTTGTAAACCCTCGCTACCATATCCGCCAGAATATCTAACAGAGGAAAGCGTGCCAGGAGTGTTGCCGCCTCAAAGGATATCGCTCCGTAACCTCATGCGATACGAATGACCATTTTCCGCTGCAGACTATTTAGTCCTGCAGCGTCGGACACCTGATAGTCTGCTTGACCAAACAGGCGTCCCATTAAGGGCCATCGATCGCATGACACTGCGTAGAGGCGGCGAAATTCTTCTCATGGTCCCGCGAAGTTGAGTAGTAGTGTCGCGTATGCAAAGCACCCACTGCCTTTTCAACGCGAGGGACTTGCAGGCGCTCGAAATGCTCTTCTAAGCCCCACCAACCATCCAGGGTTAGGCCAAGACAATTAATGTATCAACCCACCTCGGCTTGCGCATCTCCAACTGTCACTGACAAGCTGGGCAGCTATCTGCCCCTCTCCGGTTTATGGAAACATAGCCTTAGTTTTATGAGGCGCTATCTACAAACCCAGCTCTCAGATCGACGCCACGACTGTTGCCACCCCGAGCTCGGAAAACTGGATGGTCTCGTCGAAGGTGTCCCCGCCGGTTAACACCAGGGTGTTGTCTGCGTAAATAACGATATTAACGCCGGCCGCCGGGTCGGTCCACACTAAGGATCAAATCGTATGCAAGATAGTCATCGTCATCATCATCATTTCAGCCGCAAGACGTCCACTGCCGGACATAGGCTTCCCCCAAGCGTTTCAGCCACATTTACCGGTTCCGTGTGTCTCGCATTCAGCGGACAGATCAGATCGGTGGTCAGATGGTGACCAGTCTTGATATAGATGTATCGTATTACCCAGTTACTGGGTTATGGATGTCAGATAGGCAGTCCTTTCATGTAATCTATTTGTACTCAGCTGTATCCAGTTACACTGAAAGAAGAGCCCAACCTCTTCTTTCTTTCTATTTAGTTGGGAACAAGGCTTTTTTCATCTCGCCTGATGGCAAGCTATGATGTGGTCGACGGTGAAAAACGCTAAAATTAACTTAAAGACCCCAAGGTTGCAGCTGTCAGGAAACCAAGACTCCGGCAGGGAATTCCACTTCTTAGCTATGCGCATAATGAAAGTATTCGCAAAACGCTTTGTACGTATGGGTGGGAATGGTGGGATGTCCACCATGTACCGGTGGCGCATTGCCGTACGTCTTGTTGTCCGATGATGTAAAGGGCCAGGCGGAATCAAATTGTACAGTTCCATCGCACACTCCCCGAAATGTAACCGCTATAAAACCGACAGACTGGCCATTCGGCGTCGATGTTCAATCCTCTGGAGCTTTGAGGCGACCAGTGTATCGTTGCCGATAAGCCTCTTGGCCCGTTTGTCAATCGACTTAAGTGCATCAAGTTGATATTTGGCAGATCCGTCCCAGAGGTGAGAGCAGTACTCCATGCATGACCGAACTTGCGCTTTATAAAAGTTGAGCAGCTGTTCAGGCGTGAAGTACCGTCTCACCTATACAAGGATCCCCAATTTTTTTTGGAGCCAACTGAGCCTTTGCCTCAATGAATGGACCAAAATTGAGGGTTGATGTTAACGTATCACCAAGAAAGCCGAGATGGTCCGTTATCGGCATGGTTACACCACGGAAAGATGGATTCGGGTGGAATAGGCTCTTTTTTGCGGCAAAAAGACACGCCTGAGTCCAATCAGCATTGAAACTGTCTGGTTTGGCATCGCCCCATTCGCAGACTGCCTCCAAAGACAGGTTCAAGCGCTCAACCATGGCCTCCCCAGTAGCCCGTGCGCCGGAGACGTATCTCTCAGCAACTCCTGAGGGACTCCTGCGTTAATACCTAACTGACCGGACGAGTAGCCATCGATAACCACTCGGATGGAACGATTCCTCAGGAAGTCAGCAATCCAGTCACACAGACCACTAGGTATACCGAAGGAAGGAAGTTTACCAATAAGGCTCTCATTTCAGACCCTGTCGAAAGCCTTCGAGATGTCAAGGAAGACAGCAAGCGCATCCCCGTGCCTCTCGATGGCCTCACTCCAGCCGTGAATGGCATACGCTAGAAGATCCCCAGCTGACCGATTTCGGCGGAAGCCGTATTGGTTGTCACTGAGAATGTCGTTGTCTTCTAGGTATGCCAGGAGCTTATTGTTCACACATGTTTCATACTCTAGGCTAGACAGATTGATTGTTTTCATGTCAGTAAACATAATTAAATAATAATTTAATTTAACTCAAACATAGCCTCCGATAATTATTAATCCTATTTTCTGCCTTTGCCTAGTGTGGCGGACCACACTCGCAGAGAGCGCAGTTTAAAAAAAGTCCCGGTAGTTTTTGGGTCCCAGTCCAACGCTGATTTAAGTTGATGAACTATCAGAGTATCAGCGATCTGTTACACGGCCGACCCCGTAGAACTTTAATTAAAAAAAACTATTTTCTACCAAACCACTTATTTATTCACAAAAACCCACAATTACACTTTTGATTAAAGTTCTATTTAATAGTACACGAAAATACACCAACCGAAATAACGACTTTCTATAATCTCTTGTATCTCTCGAGATAAGTCTAACGAATTTGGGTTTACGCGACGGCTTCCAGAATCTAACTAACTAAATTAATATTAAAATTCCGCTAATGTGCGATAACTGCAATTCAGCATTGGCTTTGCAATGAAAACTGAGACTTTAACTAGAGAATGCAAAAGTCGGCTTTATTGCCTTGTAATAAGTGTTGTAACAGATCAACAAAATAAAAACGTATTGTGCGGCACACAGTCGGCAACGAACATAGAGTTGAGTAAAAGAGTAGATTCAGCAAACAAATTGTACACAGTTCTAACGTGTTCGACATCCCCGCGCACCCGCGCCGCGCCCCTCGCATATCTTTCGGTACCGAAATCATTTTAAGGTTAAACCGTTATTTAGCCCAACCTTTATTTATAAAGGTATCGGTATAGCTCTACCTTTATTTTAAAGCGGTACCGATATTTTTTTGAGGTATCTTAACCTATAACCGTAACCGCTTTCAGTCCCTGGTCTCATCTTCGATGCCCTTCAGATATTTCTTCAGATCTGCGACCGCTCTGTTAAAATCTCTTTCTTTTTTAACTGCTATATATAGGATACATAAAAATGTCGGGCGAATCCCGTCCATTTGGCAACCCTAGATCCAAACGATTTAGAATCGGATTTAGTGTAGTGTGATCACTTGCTAACAATTTAATTGCCTAACTGTTCCTAGGATTCCAATAAATTGTATTAGTGTAATTGCTGTTTATCTGATCGTTGTGCGACAACAACGCGTCTGCTGCGGGTGGTTCGCGGCTGAACCATCAGTGGCGAAACTGGAGCTGGCATCTCTACTCTGGGCTCCTTCCTCTCTCACAGAGAGGAGGCTTGAGTCCCAGCAGTAGGTACTTATTCGACTGATCATACTATATTAATTCCAGGACACAGAATCCAGTATTCTCCTCCAACAAACCACAATGTATGACCTAAAATCATGCAGCTTAGATGTTCACTACCTTGGACCAATGGACATGGTAGATGTAAATGTAGAAGAAAAGGAAGATTTTATGCCTTTAGACGAGCCAGATGACGATGAAGATGATGAAATACCTCTAGTGATGTTGCAAGATGACTTTAAGAATAAAAGGAGGGAGTCTGATAGTTATGAGGTATAACACAATTCTTTTAAACTAGCACTTTCTTGTGTTTTATTCTACAAACTAGCTTCTGCTAGCGGCTTCGCCCGCGTGAATGTCGAAAATTGTCCCAAGGGAACATATTCTCGGGATAAAAAGTATCCTATGTGCCATTCCAGACTATAATCTATCTCTGTACCAAATTTCATCCTGATCCGTCCAGCCGTTTGAGCGTGAAGAAGTAACAAACATACAAACACATACACTTAGTAATAATAATAGTGTGTTGAAGGCTGGTTGGAACTGGCAGAAGAAAACAGTATCTGCAAAGATATGGGGGGCTTTGCCCAGCAGTGGGAAACTACAAGCTAACAAACAAAATTTTTCATGAGCCCACTCTTGAACATTTTAAACTACCTTTCAACTACAACAACAACAACTTCGTCCGCCAATGAATGCCCTATGCTGTGGTAATTTGGCGTGTTGATTTCTACCAGTCAACTCCTACCGCAATTCGTGTTAAAGAACCATAATTATTGAATTGAAAAAAAAAAAAAATATATGGAACGACCAAAAAGATATTAGAAAAGATAAAGTTACAGCAACGATATCTATTTTCCCCATGCTATTAAGGAACTTTTTTGTACCTACAATAACTTAGTATATTTTGCATAGCGCCCTCCCAATATAAAAAATGGCGTGTATTCTATCTAAGATTGTAATCAAAATTATATTTGTCATTATTGTCGGGTAGAAAAGTAAATTGTTTAGTTGGCATAACATCATCCCCATAGATTTCGTGGTGTGCTTCATTTTTAATAGAAATACGAGTATAATGAATAGCGATGTATTTACACGTGAAAACTAATTCCAGTATTCTTGTTATGCAAATGTGATTTATTTATGCACCACTTCACTGCACAAGAAGGCATTTTTAAATATCTAACATGCGAAAAACGGTAAATATTAGTCGACCGCCGCTGTTGCCTACTGCGGACGAACTAAAAGCGTCAGTGGCATAATCGGTAAGTCCCGCCCACCGCGGCACAATGTGCGTTGGGTCATTTTTTAAAGCTAGGAATGCTTCCATATTTATTTCCGTTCATTGGCTACGGCAGCTAAATAAGCTATTGTCAGCTAAATAATTAAATTATAAAAATAAATAAAACAAGGAGCAAAAAGTAGGTAGTAATTTTCCTGTACGGTACACGTACAAAATCGTTTCCGTGAGTCTGCCATGTGTGACTACGTCTATAAAACTGTAAATTATAAATGTTATTCGTTTTAATAAAAAAATAATCTTATCCGGATAAGCATGTGACAGCCCTAGCAAAAATATTAAATTTGGAATAACTTCTAGTTTCCATATAATTGGGATGTGAAATTATTGTGGTGAGTAGGTGGAATGCAGAACATAATTTTAGTATAAATAACTTTTCCCAATACGGCGGAATTATCGAGAAAAAAATAAAAAAATAAAAACTGAAAATTAAAAAACTCGAATATGTCTGGATCTAACAAAGTTACGAGATTTATTTGCTATCTAAAATATCCAGCATTAGAGACGCCATAATTGGTTTCAAGACTAAAATTGCGTATCTATAGCCGTTTCAGAGAAATATATTTTTTTCTAAATATCCGGTTAAAAAATAGACGAATTTCAAATTTTTCATCTCGAAAACTAAACATGCTGGTTACATGGGGATACGAAATCTAGTTATAAAAAAAAAAAAATAGTTATATTGAAGTCGTTTGTATTTTTTGTTAAAAAGTGTTTTATTTTTCACTTTTTATTTGTGGTACATAATGCTCCATTTCTCCAAAGTGAAGCCGGAATAGATTAACCCAGAAACATGCAACTTAAACAAAAACGGTGGAATTAGAGTACAACAGGTTGAACTGTTCACGCCTGCGTACCCCTTTAGAGCGTGCTAAAGTGATGTTATGTTATGAAATGATGTAAACAATAAACAGCCATCCGATTGCAGCTACCCCGAATGATTTGCCGTCATTTATTGAAGAGTTCTGATGTATATCTCCGAAGTTCTTCTTCTCTTTTTCTTTCCCGAATGACAAGCACCAGCTTGCAAATGAAAAAAGATTCATCAAAATCGGTCCACCCAGTAAAAAGTTCTGAGGTAACACACATCAAAAAAAAATATACAGCCGAATTGAAAACCTCCTCCTTTTTGCGAAGTCGGTTAAAAATGGTTTAAATTATCAATTATTGGAATAAAAAAGCAATGCCCGAAAAATGGTTTTCTTAAAACACTGTGAGCCGGAGGGTACATCTGGTTTTGGTCAGCCAGCTCGCGAATATATATCCTCCGACTGCACAGCATATTTTTTTTCTGTTTACGTCTTTTTAGTTCACTTTTTAAGCAGGTCTGGTTTTTTTGATTTTTTAACTAAACGGTTAATAGTTAAGGAGTAGGCACTTAGAAAGAGCAACAGACGTATCCAAAAATACGACACGTTGGCGCGTGGCGTTATTGTTGCGTTTACTAAGCGTCTAAATTGCGCACACGTTTGACAAATGTCTCGTAATCGTAAGTATATTCTTATGCGAACTACTTTTTAACCTATACTTATTAAGTTTCACCTAATTTCAGACAAAACTAGTAATAGAAATCAAAGAAGAACTGGACATAAAAGAAGAGTTCAAAGAAGACTTATGCCCTAAAGTGAGAAGTAAAAAGAAGAAGAAAGATGTTAAAGAAGGCTTCTCTTCTAGAATGGTGCAGGAGACTGATGAATATGTTGTCATTAAACTTACTAAGAAAGAGGTGAAAAGATTATTTATCCTTATTCAACATTAGTATTTTAATGTTCCCACTGCTGGACTCCTCTCTGGTGGGAGCCGCGAGGGAATGTGCCGTAATCCACCACGCAAGCCCAGTGCAGGTTGGTAGATGTCACATGTCTTCGAATTTTTGGTTCTAGCCCAAGCAACACAAGCATTGTATATTAGCTGAATTGCTATCCACAATAGAATCATAAGCTGTACAAGCCTGTTGAATAAGAGCATTAGAGGCGCTGTTTCAGCTGATATAACTCTGATTTGGGCACAAATTCAACAGCTGTTGGCTGAATAACTATTTGCATTATATCAGCATTATTAAAGATAACGATGTTTTCCTTCACCGTTTTTAGAGCAATGGTGATGAAATATTTTTTTTAAGGTAAAGCGCCTGCCTGGGTTCGAACCCACGACCTAGGACACGTAAGTCGGGGCCGTTACCACTGGGCCACCACTGCTCTAATTATCCTAATTACCAAGAGCGAATGTAACATGCAACTGGATTCCTAAGGGTCAGCTCACATCGAGACGCTACATAGAACCTTATTTACTACACAAAAAGGTATATATTTTAGTGGAAAAAAAACTAATTTTAAATTCCGCGAGATGTATTTGAATTCTCTCACTGAAATGGATATCTTATTGTGTAGTAAATTAAGATCACTATCGTGTATTTGTGTGAGCTGATTGAAAAGATATGTAAGGATCATCACCACCCCGTACTGTGTCCACGTGGGGGATTACTGCCCACTGCCTCACTCACAGAGGGGAGGTGTCTCTGCAGTGGACAGAATGACTCCAGAGTCATTTTTAATGCCTTGTTAATTTTGGAGAAAGATTTATACATAAATATGAACAAATTTAACTCTAGAACCTACACCGAAAAATTTAAAAAACCGACCAAGTGCGTGTCGGACTTTGCACACTTACTGCTGTACTCAGAGACATTTAACGGTTACTTAAGGATTTAAGTAATCATTAACGTCTCTGAGTGTGGCAGTTAGGGTTCCGTACCAAACCGCAAAATGAAGTTTGTTGTAATAGGACAAATGAGGGAATGTATCAATATATTGGCATACATTATCACCAAATTTGAAGTTCATAGGTAGGTATAGGTCAATGAGATGTTAAAAAATATTATATAGCACGAAAGATGTTTCTGGAACCTTCCATACTATTCTAGACACGTCGAGAAACTGTCAGAATAATCGGCCGAGACATACAATCGAGGAGAGCTTACGAGAAGATTAGTTCCGCTATTTTACACTAGATGGCACTACTAGCTAGTACTAGTTCTTCCTATTGTCACTAGATGGCGCTTATAGCAACTACTAGTTCTTCCTCTTGTCACTAGGAAGCAAAGAATATAAAAATAACAGTACTTACCTACTCAACGAGCTCTAAACTACGATATCCCACTCGATGGAGTAGGCCAAAAAATATATTCGCACTCTCCTTTGTATGTAGCCTTTTAAAAATATTTCAAAATATTTTTTGAAAATTTTTATGGCTTTGGGTCAACAATTAAAATCAAATTAATTGCATAAACTGTGAATATTTGAAGACTGTAGCTGCAATTGTTTGGCTGTAAAACCTGTGTGACAGATAACGGACACGTGAGTACCAGCAATCGGGCTCCGTTTGGACCCTTCGTGTACGGAACCCTAAAAACAAAAAACAGCGATACAGTACATATAGCTACAGTACGCATAACTCGATAAAATCTTCACCGCATATCTTTTTTCGCAATTTTAGGATTCCACAAATAGTTGAAGTTTTTCATATTTTCTGAAAAACTACCAATGAGTTAAACGTGGTGGATCACGCCCCATTCTCTCTCACAAAGAGAAGGCACGAGTCCCAACAGTGGGAACATTATACACTGATTGTTGCAGGTGTTAGCTGAACTAGCGGATAAAGCCAAAGTGGAGTCTTACATAAGGTCTCCTTACAAGTGTGAGAAGTGTGTGAAGGGGTTCAACTTTGAAGAGGTTTTGACTGCTCATATGGTGAAACATACTCGGGTGAGTGTTATCTGAATCTAAACTAATATTAGAATTAAAGAGCTATAATTGTATGTTTGAAGGAGGCAGTACTGCACCCTAATTGCGTAACTTCCTAGAATGGCGCACGCGTGCTTTGCTTGCATCCATTGCTTGTATTCATTCGTTCAAAAATCTGTCTATTGGATAGCGTAAAACATGCAATGTATACTGTTTTTTTTTTTTTTTTTTACCTGGGTTTGCTCTTGACTCTAGTCTAAGTCATAGGTGACAGAGACAGAGTCGACGATGGAGTGAGCTTACCCAGAAGGAGCCTGTTTACTCTAACTTTGAAGAGATTCGGGTTGAATGCGTTCGGAAACACAGATGCAGGTAGTGAGTTCCATTCATTCGCTGTGCGCATTATGAAGGATGTTTGGAAGCGCTTGGTGCGAATTGGTGGAATGGCAACAAGGTAAGGATGGTAACTTGCAGTGCGTCTAGATGTCCGATGGTTGAAGGGGGCTGGTGGGATGAGGTCGTGGAGTTCTTGAGCACACTCACCGAAATACAGTCTGTAGAAGACCGAACTGTTGAGTTTTCATAATGAAAGGGAGTGCTTGCTTTGAGCTTTCAAAACAGTAACGTAGGATAGGATAGATGGAACCCTTTTTCATTTATTGTTTTTAATCAGATTTCTAATGCTTATTTAAAATTCGATATTAGATGTTTTTACCCGACTGCCGAAGGAGGGTAATGTGTTTATCAGTCTATGTATGTTTGTTCCAATGTGGCGTTCCAGAGACCAAACGCGTTAGCCGATTTTGATGATTCTTACGTCAATCGATTCGTCTTAATCTTGCGAGTGTCACTGGCTACATTAAAATTGGAAAATGGAAAAATGGCGGCTTTTGCGCGCCTTATTGTGGGGTCCCAATATTTTTTTCTTCTTATCCCTTCTTATGGGGTATCAAAATAAAGGGTTTTAACAGGCGATTTCAAAAATAGATAACACTTATATGTTTAAATGTACCTAATTCGAATAATATGTTAAATAAAAAGTGTTAAATTAAAAAAAAAAAAAACTACATGAAATCAAAATACCCGACAGCTTAAGAAGCGAACTAAAAAGAAGTAAACAAGAAAAAAATTATGCTGTGCAGTCGGAGGATACATCTGGTTTTGGTCAGCCAGCTCGCGAACCTATGTATTTTTAGTTTGCTTTTTAAGCAGCCGGGTATTTTGTTTATTTTTTTATAATTTTGATTATTGTGCGGTTGAAATTTACATTGCATGCAAAATTTACATTGCATGCAAAATTTACATTGCATGCATAATTTACATTGCATGCAAAATTTACATTGCATGCAAAATTTACATTGCATGCAAGATTTATTTTTATGTGTATGCCGTGGGAAATGTGGTTGGTCGCACATCTGGTCGCATAATTTTGAAATTCTTGTTGTAAATTATAATGTGTAACTGTTTTCCCCCTCAAATAAATAATTAAATTTTCCGCACATAAGACTCCCATTTGGTCCGTTGTGCGTGCAGGACTCCTCTCTATGAGAGGTAATGGGCCGTAATCCTCCACACGGGCCCAGTGCGGGTTGGTGGATGTCACATGACTTAAAATTTTTGGTTCTAAGACATGCCGGTTTCCTCACGATGTTTTCCTTTACCGTTTTGAGAGCAGTGGCGATGAAATAATTTACACAAAGTACACCCACCACCTACAACTTGTTAGACGCGGCCGTAACCACTGGGACACCACTGCTCTTTGCGCCCTACTATATGGGATTTGAACATAACGGGCGTAACGTGGATAAACTACTACAATTCTGCCTATCCAGGCGTGATACTGTTGTTATAGTGTTAATTATGTATTGTCTTATTTCAGGAGCACGGCACTTACCAATGTGAGATGTGCACACAGTACTGTCCCAGCCCCGTATCGTTGAGAGGGCACATCAAATCACACACAACTCGGTAAGTCAAAGTCTGCCTTGGGAATACTATACCTGGATCAGTATACATCATCATCAGTACAGCCGAAATAAATGTCTACTGCTGAACGTAAGCCTCCCCTAAGTGTCGCCACTAGGGTTGCCAGATGGTCGGGAATCGTCTGGATTCTCCCGACATTTTAAAGGATCTCCAGACACCCGACAAAACTCATAATCTCCAGACAAACAAGTTCTTTCTTTCAGGTTTTTTTGTATTATCAATTCATGTAAGCATTACTGTGAAAAGATGTTAAGTTTGCTAAATAATTTATATACCAAAGAGAGAAATTGTATGGATTTTGATATAATAAAAGCTGAGTTAGTAAATAGACTGAACTTTAATGTAAATTGTTTGAATTTAAAATTATTTCCTAAATTAGTGGATTCAGTAAAGTTTAATGCCAAATACATGTGGCAACCTAAAAATTAAGTGTAGTTAAATTAGTTATGTTTTATGAATATTTAGCTTAATAATGTAAAACATTAAAAAAACTTTAACATTTTTATTCTAAAAGTTTTTTCTCCCGACAACAACACCAAAAGCCCGACATTTTTAAATTTTCTCCTGATATTTTCGTTTTCCAATCTGGCAACACTAGTCGCCACCTATATAAATCTAACTAGATGACGCGATTGTATGTACTTCGCGTGTCAAAAAACGGCGTAGAATTACGATCAATGATCGTACTTTGAGCTTTTCATTTAGCGTTATCGGCACCGGAAAGCCACCGAAACTTAGAAAAATGCCTAATTGTGACATATTGAGCTGTAAAGACTGTTTAGAAAAAGTTGGCCGAGTCATTGGAAATGTTTTCTTTCATTGATAAGTAAATTTCTTTTTAAGTTGTGTGTGAAAAAAGTGGCACGCTTGGTTTTCATACAGATACAGGGACTTGCGTTATCTAGTTAGATTTATATCTGTGGTCGCCACACTGACCGATCCCGATTGATTTAAATTAGGTACAACAATATCAATATTAATTTTTCGTCTTAAGATCAGCTTGCGATACAATATGGAACTTTATTTTCTGCGCAAAAAGGTACAAATTTCAGTTAGAGAATTTTAAAAAAAACGTACTTGAAATAGAAATTGTGAAGGGCGAATAATAATTATACTTGAATGCAATTGTAATTTTTCAGATATAAATGCAAACTATGTGGTCACATCCGTCTGTCGCGCCAGCATCTCCTCGAGCACCACGCGATCACCCACACACAGGGAGCCACCACATACACCTGTGATAAATGCCAATTTACCACCAAGTGAGTAACTATAACTAAACCACAGATAATATAATAATTGACTAGCATACAAAGAAACTGTGCCGACGTAACTAGCGTTTTTCGTCTGATTATACTGATTATTTTTATAAATACATCGATCGCGTTCAGTTTCGCTCCACGGCTATAGATGGTGTTAGCAGCGAATTGCAAGTAAAAGGGTTTACTCGATTCGTGTCAATTTTTTTCTTAAAATACAGTGACGATTTGTTTTGTAGTACTTTTTTGCACGTTTTTACAGTTGCATTGCACCAAAATGGGTTAAAATAAAAAAAATAAAAATCGAGTGGCATGCCTCAGAAATTTAAAACCGCGCCATCTATTGGAATTAATTTTAAATAACCCGTTGAAATAATCTAGGAAATGTGAATTAAGAACCCAATATTTCATAATTTTGTGCTCAGGAGAGTTGATTAAACAAGAACATACATTTTTTCAGATAAATTCTAGAAAATGTTAATGTTACACACAATTAAAAAACAAATCGATGCATATCGCGCCATCTAGTGATGTTTATTTGAAACAAATTTTCTTTCTTAGCGCTGGGATCCCGTGACTTAACTAATAATAATGCCAGTCTACTACTGTTTCACTGCTAGGCAAATGCTTCTTTTCCTATAGCGAGGGCACAGGTATTAATTACAACGCTTGCAATCAATCTGCCTGCTTTCTTTCAACTGTGTTATGGTCGGTTATCAACCTGCAGATTCCTCGGATGTAGCTGTATTTTTATTACCCGACTGCCGAAGGAGTGTAATGTGTTTATAAGTCTATGTATGTATGTATGTTTGTTCCTATGTGGTGTTCTAGAGACCAAACGCTTTGGCCGATTTTGATGATTCTTACGTCAATCGATTCGTCTTAAACCTGCGAGTGTCACTGGCTACATTAAAATTGTAAAAGAAAAATGGCGGATTTTGGGCGCCATTTCGTGGGCGAAAAAAATTTTTTTTTCCTTCCAAACCCATCGTGTGGGGTATCAAAATAAAGGGTTTTAACAGGTGATTTCAAAAATATACAATACTTAGTGTTTAGTATAGTGTTTTAATGTACCTAATTCTAACAAAAAATTTGTAAATGAAAAAAGTTAATTCAAAAATTCAAAAAACCCGACAGCTTAAAAAACGAACTAAAAAGACGT
Organism: Orthosia cruda; assembly: GCA_964057195.1. Lineage (NCBI taxonomy): Eukaryota > Metazoa > Arthropoda > Insecta > Lepidoptera > Noctuidae > Orthosia > Orthosia cruda. The sequence goes on along the minus strand of OZ059853.1, from coordinate 4,908,150 downwards.
AAACAAGAAGAAATTCATGCTGTGCAGTCGGAGGATACATATTCGCGAGCTGCCCAACCAAAACCAGATGTATCCACCGACAGCACAGCATGAATTTCTTCTGGTGTACATGAACCCTACAACCTAGTGATTCGGCAACATGATAGCCCTTGGCAAGACCACTGTCAGATTGACTAGTAATGGCTGTCAAACAAATATCTTAAAATGACATTCAATTCAGTCGGGAACCAACAGATTAACGTGCCTTCTGATGCCAGATTTTTAATGTTAATAAAATTATTCATATTTTTTTTCCACTTATATTCAAAAAGAGCTAGTTTATTCTTCGTAAACAGAGATTATAAATATAGCACATTTATCTCTTTGGACTAAAAGTTATTCAAATTTGGAATGTGGATATTGTTAGTAAATGTTCCAATCAGCAAAGAGCTGAATCACAAACCATGCGGTCCAAAATAGTATTACATCGCTAAAATCGATTACGATTAATGTATGAGGTGAATGGCTAATGAGCGATTGTAATTCGATTTCGGGCCGCACGGGAACATTGTATTTAACAAGTGACTGGCTGGAAAAACACGCGCGAGCCAAATTAAAAAATGAATCTACATCTGTAACGGATGGTACTAATAAAATTGATACGAAGCACTTCTATAATTGTTCAAATATAAACATTAGCCTCTAATTATTCTATTTTATGTCTTGTGGTTCCTAATTGTATATAAATCAATAAACGTAACGATCTTGTTCATAAGTTGCACTTACTTATTTTCTCATAGAGGGTGATAAAAAGTAGTGTTCACCTCAGGAGCCAATACTAACACTACTATAAGCTCGGGTGACGTACATTGAATCTCTCGCTCTGCTCTGGATAAAAGAAAAACACTATCGCCTATAAAATAGTTGTTTGCTCCCTAGATAAACAATCTACTATTTTAAAACACGCTTTTTTGTATTCTTCTCAGCAAACCCTTTCATTTGATACCCATATCATGGCAGTACACAAAAAATAACAAATCTTGGGCTATCCACCAAATTGGATTTAGAATGACGTCACTTAACTAACCATGCATAGTAACCATCCAAACTAAACGTGTATGCAAAATTTTATCAAAATCGGTTGAGGATAACTGCTTTAAAATTCTGTTGCAAGATTTGACCTGAACATACATTACAAGTTAAATAAAAGCTTGTGAAATACTGCGTGGTGTATTCGAATATTCGGTAGGTATATTCTCTCAGTGAAAAAGTCTTATTGTAGAAGTTGTAAAGTTACCTACTGCAAATAAATTTATTTATTTATTTTATTGAAAAGTTGTTGATCAATAGGGGTCAAATTTAATAGCGCAACTTCTTCAACAAGGTTTTTTTTTATGTATTCCAGTAAGCGGACAACAATTCAGCGGCACGTCAAAACGCACGCGTCAGGCGCGCGTCACGCGTGTCACCGATGTGGCAAGCTGTTCAACACCATTGAGTCGCTCAGAGTGCACACCACGTAAGGGACAAAACCATAAAATATTACTGCTTACGAGTTCAAAGGTCACTAAACAACGCATCAGAAATCCGATGGCACGTCAAAACGCACCCGTCAGGAATTTTTTTCACGGAACTGTTGAACACTACTGGTTCGCTCAGAGTGCAACTGCACACTACGTAAGTACTTTTAACATGTAAACGAGGTTTTAAGGTACTGGCCATGTCACTGGACATGGCCAGTACCTTACTATAGAACTTGCTCACTTTTTAGATATAGGGTACTAAAACTAAAAAGAGGGAAATAAAAACTTAAAACAAAAATAAACTGACTTCTAAAGCAAAACACAAAAAAAAGGTAAGACAAAAGGTACCAAAGACACCGACTTGCGAAACGAAAGTTATTTTTGCACTTTTTAGTGTTTTCCTTTAGAAGTCAGTTTATTTTTTGTAAATACGTTTTTATTTTCTGTATTTTTTATTTTATATTTGTCTATGCTATTGATTGTAGTCACAAATCTAATCATTACTAGTATGAGTGCGTATACTAAAAAAAAAATAAGACAGTAAGAAAAGTTCGGTAAGAATGGAAATCCAACCAAACTAAGCACGCATATTATCTTACAGGCGCCACGACAAGTCAAAGCTTTCCCAATGTTCTGAGTGCTCGAAGCACTTCATCTACCCCTCCCTGCTGCATAAACATGTTCTGGCGGTGCACGAGAGGAAGGACTACTATTGTGTTGAATGTGATGTCAAGTTTAAGTCTTCGGTGAGTTGCTTTTGTTTATTTAGCTATTTATCAGGGACTTGCTGTCCACGCGTTCGCTCCCGTCAACTAGCCGTCCCTATCCTACTTACCTTATTTTGATTATTTTTTGCTTTCATAGAAACCTAGATATAGTGCACAAAATATACCTTCTAGTTCATTTTATTTTTTTTGCTTTCACAGAAACCTAGATATAGTGCACAAAATATACCTATTAGCAATGATATTCAAATAAACAGATACGTTATACACTCACAAAACAATTGAAAAGTGTGCCGCAAATAGCGGCAGCACACATACATACTTTTCATTCATCTAACATTAAAAAATAATTATTTTAATCAATAAATAAATAAATTACAAATACACACGATGGCATTTATTTTATTTTGTTTTTGTTTCAACAAAGCCTATCGCTCTTCGCCATGCGTGACATAAACTAAAGATTAAAGGTCACAATTGTGACCTATTCGAGTCTTCAAAATGCGCGCGCTCATAACATATCTGTTTATTTGAATATCATTGCCTATTAGTTAAAAAATAGTAGAATTTACAATGAGTGCACAAAACGAAACATTTTTATCCGAGACTATTAGCAGCCCGAGCCGAAAGAGAGGAAATAAAACAGTAGTGCATTACATAATTTTACAAAATTATCGTAAACATTGAGTTTTTTTTCCGAGACTTTGGCGGTAATATCTGTTGCACAACTCTATGTGCATTAATTTCCATAAGCGTATTAGGAGAGAATGCTAAATCCTCTTCTTCATTGGACATTTTTAACAATTTTAGCAAATTTGAAGAAATTAATAAACGCAGGAAAAAAAGACCTGTTTCCCGCCGATTTTTGACCTATACAGCCTACTATAAAATTAATTTTGTAATTATATATTTTTTTAAATAATTAAATAACCTACCGTATTTTAATTTAAATTTTAATATATTTTATGTCTTAAAAACACATAAAAGGCAAATAAATTAAAGTAAATATTGTAAAATAACAAATTCTATCTGTGAACTTTTTCGATCGATTTTGTGCAGCCTATATCATGCACAAACACAGATTACCTCCCAATAGATTCCGCATAGAAGATAACTTACGCGCACCACACATCAGCCTATTTAGGCTGATATAACTCAGCGCACGGTATGATCACTTTAGTGTCGACCAGACATTAGAGCTGTAGGGACGCAAGCGATTTCTATTTTTAATGCTGTTTAAAAAATAGTTATCAACGGTTTGCCTTAAAAAAAATGACGACTTGCGCAGTAAAATGGTGTGGAAAATCAACCAGCCATTCAAGTTCAAAAAAAGATGGGATAACATTCCACCAGTAGGCAAAGTAATAAATATTGACCAATCTAAAAAAGGTCAAGTTATAATGGTTAGCAAATCAAAATTGCTAACTTTACAGTAGCGCTCGTTGATGTCTTTTGTGAAAGTCCCTTTCACTCTTAAGGAATTATTATATTGCTATCTTTTTCCCACAGAAGTAAAAATGTTGAGACAAATACGTTTTTTGCTTATCGAAAAGTATCGATGATCGATGTTTAATAAGGTATATAGGAGAATAAAATAATTTTGTTAAAATTGATTATTTATAAATTAACAAATTAGTTTAATTTTACTTTGAACTAATTGTGCTAAACTCATAATAAGAGCTTAGAGTGGCTTTGTTTACATTGGATTACAATTAAATAAAATCGCATTTGGCCAAAATCAAAATCTTTTCTCGATCTATGTTTTTTCTTAATCATTATTAAAGTAATTATAAAATCTCCGGCTAAGAAATTTTACATAAAATACCATTCTGTTTGAAAAATATCGATATTTTATCGACTTTTAATGCGCATGTCCCGTCACTACGACAGGTACCGTGACCTTAAATAGCCAATCACGGCGAACTTGTCACTCCCCGCGCAACCCGTGCCTTCCGCCAAATTTGGTGAACTCGGAATCAAACAAAACAGTAGGCATGCGGTATCTATTGGGAGGTAATCTGTGTGCACAAATAAGCAATTTCCGAGCATGAGAAATAAAAAATATTTTTTGCTTTCACAGAAACCTAGATATAGTGCACAAAATATACCTATTAGTTCAAAAAAATATTTTTTCCTTTCATAGAAACCTAGATATAGTGCACAAAATATACCTATTAGTTCAAAAAAATCAAAGATAGATGAGTTACAACGGCGTAATCACGTACGAGCGTTTGTATGAAAAATATGACAGGTTGGCCGATCCTAATGTTTAACATTTTTGTACTCGACTGTACATAAACAAGAACGTATAAGGTTTTTTTTTTTAAGTCTAATATAGACTCGCGCTTGACCACAATATCACCTGATAGTACGCGATGATGTGGTCGACGGTGAAACACGCTTGCCTAGAAGTAACCTATTCACTCTTGACTTAAAGTTAATAAGTTGACTTAAAGTTAGGTAGACCTTGTCCAGAAGAAGCTAATTCGTCGCGAAACGTTTCGCGCGAATTCATTCGCGCGCTATTGAGCTACTAGGCACGAATACATCGCGTCCACAAGCATCGCGCGAATTCAAAATACGCGCGTAAATCGCCCTTAGGGCTTGTCCAGAAAGAGCGAATCACGCGCGAGTCAAGGGTCTGGCGTTATGCACGCGATTTACGCGCGTATTTTGAATTCGCGCGATGCTTGTGGACGCGATGTATTCGTGCCTAGTATCTCAATAGCGCGAAACGTTTCGCGACGAATTCGCTTCTTCTGGACAAGGTCTTAGTGTAAGTTTAGTGTCAGTCAACGTTACAGTAAATTTCCTTAATTTTCAGGAGAGTTTAAGACTGCACTTCAAAAGAGCTAAGAGACACCGAGATTCTAACTCTTACAAGTGAGTATGTACATTACATTTATTTAACGAAAAAAAGAGACGCCCTTAAAAATACAAATACAACTAATAAAAATTACAGTACAACAATTTTCTTTATGACTCTCGACAATCCTCGCATTGCCGAATACAAACAAATGTTCCATCGAATACAGAATCCATGTCTATCAATTATTAGATTTATCGTGTATAATAATTTGAATTCAGAACTAAGTACTTTATTCTTGTTTTGTTTTCCGTGTGAAATATATAGAGCTGCAAAAAAATCTTTTTTGCAAAAAAATACTACCGACTTCCAAATACAAAACTACAAAGTGAAAAATAACTTTAATTTTTGAAGTCGGTGTCTTTAGTAGGTGCCAATTTTTTGCGTTATAGACACAGACTTCAAAAATTAAAGTTATTTTTCACTTTGTAGTTTTGTATTTGGAAGTCGGTAGTATTTTTTTGCAAAAAAGTTTTTTTATTTTTCACTTTTTAGTTGTACCTACCTAATAGGCAAGTTAGTAAGGTAACTGTAACGCCGAAATAGATTTCATAAAACTTGAACTTAACCGCTGAAATGAGAGATCTGCGTACCCCTTAAGAGCGTACTGGCGTGATGTTATGTTATGAAATGGTATAAACAATAAACAGACATGCGATTACAGCAATCCCGAGAGATTTGCCGTTATTTATTGAAGAGTTCTGTTGTATATCTCCAAAGTTCTTCATCAGATCTCCACCAAATTAAAATGGGACCAATTTCGGAATATACGTTTTCAAACAAAAAAAGAATTTTCAAAATCGGTCCACAATTGACGGAGATATCGGTGAAAAAAAAAACAAACTTGAAGTCGAACATAGAACCTCCTCCTTTTTGGGAAGTCGGTTAAATAAAAGCAGCTTTCTTCCCATTTAAAAAAAAAATTACATTATGTTAAAAGAGTATTAACAACACTTTATGCTTACAAGTTGATTGAGAGCGTCCGGTCTGCACCAAGTGCAAAGGGCATCTGCTAGAAATCCGAAGACTGTCGAAGCACGAAGTTTACCGAGGGACATTAAGAAAATGTTTGTACTGTATTTATATTTTTTAATTTCTGGTGACCCCACTCTTGAACTCAATATCGTCTGATGGTAAGCGACGGATGAGATCTACGATGCAGCAAGCGAGACCAGAAGACGACAGTTCTCTCTTGCTTTGTGGGCTACGGTCATTGGTGTTTCGGAACACAGATACTGGCAGAGACTTCCACAGAGATAAGCTCCCATAAAACCAGACTCATATTGTGGCTAGGCCGCCAAGCTTTTCCGCAAGAGAATGAAATACACTCCATTGCGACTATTGCGTTGCGGGTGCGGTAGAAAGAGTTCTGAAAAAAAAATAACCAAACTTTTTTTCTTCCAGATACGAGTGTCCCCAATGTCCACAACGGTTCATAAGTTCCTCAACCCTATCGGTCCACATGACCTGTACCCATGGTGCTCCTAAACAGCACTCCTGTGAAATCTGCCACAGACAGTACAGCAATAGGGAGGCGTTGAGAGCTCACTCGTGGAGGGTGCATCATGGAGACACGCCAGCTGCGATGCTGGAAGGGAAGAGCTGATACTGTGAGTATTGTTACAAGCTGGAGGTCAGAGATAAATGATTCAAACAGCAGACTTTAATAATTGATCATACATTACCTGAACACTTCTTAAACAATTTTATTACTTGGCACTATTTCACTTTTGATCGCTCCGAATCGCTTCCAAATCGAAACTGTCCCACAACAATTTTTGCATCGCTCCCTGCCACTTTTTCAAGGCACACTGGCGGTCAACCCCCACCAGGTCGAATTTATGCCGAACCATAAGAAGCCCAGCGAGGGTAACCAACGTCAAAAATGCCGACTTGGACGAACCGAAAGTTGGCGAGTTGATTATTTAACCAGGGGCCTAAGCCAGCTTGGTGATCTTACACAATGTTAAAGTAAACACTAGAGAAGAAAAAACCTCACCCGTGTTTTCTGGAAAATTCTAAAACCTATGATTTTTCAAAATGGCACCCTTTTTTACAGCAAGTAGATCTGACGACAGCTGAAACAATTCAACCCACCATCATTACGGCCGAAAGTCGTCCACTGCTGGACATAGGCCTTCCCCAAGCGTCGGCGTCGGATTCGAGGATTCCTCTGGCCTTTATCATGCAGTGGTGTTGAACATTCCATTAGAAATATCTCAATAGGAGCCCGGTGGCTGGAAATATGGCATTGGAAAATAGGGACTTGAAAATAACTGGGAAAATTCGGATCTATATCCACACCTACCGTGATACTAGGAATTGTGAAAAGAATTTTGTAAATAAAAGATTTTCAAATAACTTATTTGGTTTTTTATTAATAAAAATATACTATAACAAGATTCAAATATCTTAATACTAATACAAGTGACATAAGGTTTTTAAACAACAGGTGCATTTTATGACAAATTATTTACTATTAGACCACCGAGACACCTCAGCGGCCATTGTTGAGACGGCATTGTTAAAATTTTCCATAGGTACAAGAGTGTATTCCCGTTCGTCCCCTCGACTTCGTCCCCCGAGGGGGACGAACGGGAATTTACAAAAATAATATTTAATTTGTTCCCGATCGTCCCAATCCTAATTCAAGAGAGGACGAATGGGAATATGTTCTTCGATTAGTGCCCTTCGTACAGTTCTAATCTAACCTAACCTATTTAACCCAGTTCAAAATGACAAATCATTCACCTGAAATCTGCCGCAGATATGTTTTCACCATTGTCTAATTATCTAGTCGTAGGCAGATTGTAGGTATGATCCGTTATTTTGATCGGGTGAAATAGGTTAGGTTAGGTTAGAACTGTGACCAACTGCGCGTGAGCCGAGCGAGCGAAGCGAGCGGTGCCGCGGTAGCGGCCGGCGAGCGCTACTTCCAAGTTGCTCTCAGAATTAAAAATTTTGAGGGACCATCGGGAAAATAAATAACGAATTCCCGTTCGTCCCCCTCGGGGGACGAAGTCTAGGGGACGAACGGGAATACACGGGTACAAGCCAAGCGTATCAGTGAGTGTCACCGTTTACTAGTGTCCGACCGAAGTACAATTTTTGGCTAAAGTCGAAGCCAATTAATCGGCTATCGTTGATTCGACCGAAGCCGAGTTCGAAGTTTGAATAACCCTAAGAAATTCAGTTCAAGATTATTTTTTTCTGTGTCCTGCTTAACGCAACAATTTGTCTTTAGACATTTAGGCTCAATTTACATTGCCGCGAAATGGAATGGAAGCGAATTTTTGCAATGAAATTGTGCATAGCATAATGAACTTTATGTCAACTGTGTAACGTACAAACTAAATAAAAGCCAGTAGCTACGGGAATTCTCAAGAATTCCGCGGAATTCGTTCGTGTTTGTAGAGTGCGATGGGCACTCTCAGGCATTTGTAACAGATTTTTCAATTTTGTCACCCTTCCATCGGGCTTCAGCACATTTTGACCGAAGCCGGAGGTGGTGTTTTTGTTCGAAATGGGTTGAAGTCGAAGGTTCGGCCGGACACAAATGTTTACTCGAACAAATTGACTAAGGCTGTAACAGCGATAACTTCTACCCAACGCACATCGCGGTGGCTTCGTACTCTGTGTATTTGTATGTATATAATAATTTATTTTAAAGGCGTTTTAATAATAGCGCATTTTTATATTGAGTAATCTTGATTAAAGCTGCTTTCACACAGCATGAATCATTCTAATCTCAGGGCCGGTTTCTGTGTCTTCAAACCACCAAGATTCCGGTGTGAGAGAATCTTAGATATATACAGTAGGACGAATAGCATAGAACTACCGTTTTTCCACAACGGAATCATGATCGCGTAGGTAACTAGGTACTTCGATATACGGAACTGAGTATTAATAGGGTTGGGAAGTATTTGAATTACTTGTATTTTAAATAAGTAATTTAAATACAAATACGTATTTGGTATTTCTAATTCAGTTACTTCTTGAAAATGTCATTTTTGTAATTGGTATTTCAAATACTTATGCCTTCAAAATATATTTGACATAAATACATTTAGCGATTTAATAATGGGTGAGTTCTGCAATTGTCATTATCATTTAAAACGGTTATTTTCACGAAACTTCTGTGTATTAATTAAGTTTATTGGTACAAATGTCAAATTGGATAATCGACTGTATTTTTGTAATTTGTATTTAAAATACACGCATTACAAATATTTTGTAATCCGTATTTTAAATACATTCGCGATAGTATTTTGTCATTTACGTAGTTTAATTAAAGCAAAGCATGTATTTTACCCAGCTCTGAGTATTAGAAACCTTGTGTGACAGTGGTATAAGAGAACACAGGTAGTATCAGAGAAACAACGCTCTTTATCAAACCGGAGGCCTTAGTGCGAGTTTTTTAACGTACTCACTCGTGATAACGTAAATGATCTCTTATGTCAAAATGTATACAAGAAAAGAGGTTACTCCTTACCGTCCCCAGACGGCGCTAATCCAATTTCAATACAAATTGACGTTTACGTGATTGAGCGTGAGTACAAACTCGCACTAAGGCCTCTGAGCCCTACTATTAACACATACTACAAAATAAACAAAACATGTCACACAATACATTTTTCATTTGACAGCTAGCACCTTTACCCAAAAAACTTGCGATTAGCACCGCTAAAGACTTAAAACGTTGAATCCACTAGTTATCCTGAAATAGTAAGATTATTGGATGGCAAACACGCCAACAACCTTTGGAGGTATGCGGTACATGGTGTAAAGTTTCGCAACCTCCATTGAAAAGGGAGGGTCTTCCGACCAGACGGGTGTTGTGTCTGGTCCGGTTTGATTTTAGTTCGTATGTGGCGTCATAGTTGTCGCTACAAACCAACCTGATAGCAGGGTGATGATATCTAACAGTATTGTGACACGCCCCTGTCCTTGAAATAATTACCTACAAGCGCGCGTCACGTAAACACGCGTTAGGGCTGCCCGACTCTACCTAAGGTAGGTCAATTGAGTATCTTTCTAGTTTTGTGCTACCTACTTGAGTATCTTTCTAGTTTTGTGATTGTAATTTTTTTATAGTTATTTTAAATCTTACTAGGTAGGTACCTACTATTTATTACACTCACAGGTAATCATTTCGAATGGTATTTCGTCTAATTCAATAATATATGTAAGTAGCTAAGTACATAAGTAAGTAGATAGCCTAGCCTAGGAAACTACCTACTAGTTTTTTTAACGCGAGCGTAGGTGTGTCACTTTATTTATTAATCCAGGTGTTTTAATCGGTTGGAATAGTGAAATGCATAACTATAACGTACTAAAATCAATCTATATAAATAATTAATCTATATATTTTTTTATAGTCTTACCTTTCGGAGGTTCCAGGTAATTTAAAAAATGTCATCGCTGGGTGGTTATAGAAGAATTCAAGCTTAACGCATTAGCTAACGGCATAATATCTATCTATATATATAAAAATGTTATGTTGGTTTGTGTACGCTTCAAAAACTCAAAAAGTTCTGCACCGATCGAGCTGAAATTTATCATGATATATAATCCGCATAAAGGATTGTTTTTATATATATTTTTAGGGTTGTTACTTGTTAGGTTATGTAGGGTAGGGTAGGTAGGGTGGGAGGAGTAGTGTAGGTAGGGTAGTGTAGGTAGGGTAGATGAATGTTTGGTGTTTTTATGGCAAAACAAAGTTTGCCCGGGTCAGCTAGTAGTCTATAATTGCTCTCTGTCATATTAAGTAAGTAAGTTCTTGTACTTATATCAATCAAATATTCACAAATCGCACACTTACTGCTTACAAAACCATCACACCGCTCGTGACTGTAGTGTATCGAGTGTTGGCTGAACTCGAGGCGCATAGGTGTGACTCGCGTTCCGATCGTTTGTATGAAGATAGAATAATACTAGATATCATTACCGTGCTGATGATAAGCGACGCCGATGATAGTACAAGTTATTTAGTGGATTCAACGCACAACAAAACTCATTTACATGGGCGCAATTTTAGAAAGTCATAAATTTTACAAGCTTTTTATTAACTTGCACTGTATTGTATGTATGTATGTGTGTTCAGGTCAAATCTTGCAACTGAATTTTAAAGCAGTTATCCTCAACCGATTAAGATGAAAGGTGAACGGCAGATTTTGTACCGCATACTTTATTTTGTTGTTCCGTTATAGAATTTGTACCACTTATTAAGTCAATTAAACCATTTATTTTCATGTAAGTTTACTATTTTTAGAACTTCGGACTAATTAATAATAACAATAAAGAGATTTGAATAAATAAACGTAATTAATCGTAAACTAAACGCAGTTATGTTTATAGAAGTTGCCTGATGTAAAATAACACAAATATTGAAATGATAATTAATTATTTAGAAATAGAAATACCATTAAAAATAATCAAACTCATCATTATCAAACTGTTGCAGTCCGCTGCTGGACATAGGTATCTCCTAATGCACTGAGTAGGTACGATCCTCATCACAATCTAGCTACTTAATGATAAGTAAAACACTACAAAGATAGCAACAAACAATTTAGAACATTTACTTTACACAACATGTAACATTTACCTTTATGTAACAATTTACTACATTAGTACATAACCTTAAAAAATAAACCTGGTTATAACGTTTACGTCCCAAGTTCTAAAAATCTAAGAATTTGAAAAGAGATTATCTATGATATTAACTACCAATTAAAACAAAAATATCCCAAAACACGAAATTTTATTAGCGGTACGAAATGCCCATACAAGCCTGCCATTCGCCTTTAGCATAAAAGTTTAGTTTGGATGACAATGCACGGTAAGCTAAAAAGCTTGTTTGAAAGATTTTTTTAATTGGTAAAAAATATTATCTACTGCTCCGTCAGAATAAACACCGTCACACACACACGTCAGTCTGACTTTCGACTCTCGCTATAGTGTGCCGTGGTGGCCCAGTGCAGTGGCTAAGACCTCGCTCTTGTGCTTGAGGTGGTGGATTTAAATCCGAACACGTACCAATGTGAATTTTTCAAATGCATATGCACTTTCTAAGTTTATCTTGGACATCACAGGCAATGGTGAAGGAAAACATCGTGAGGAAACCTGAATAGCCAAGCAAGCCTGTGGGATTCCCAGAGGCGGCTTAATTAACTCTGACACCAGAGGTGGTCACATCCTCACACGAAAAGAAGAAGACTCGCGATTGGAACACGAGGCGAACGCGGGGCGTTGCGCGGGTACCAGGGACTGGGTTCGCATTATAGCAAGGTGCACGGTTATTTAGAACGAGTAGTACTAATCTACTGAAAATTGCGAGGCCGTGACCTCACAACGTGCACAAATCCTCGGACAGTGAGGTCGCTCCGCGAAGCTTATGATTGTGACGCCTCACGGAAGCTTCTGTGCTTCTGGAGCTAGGCTGTATCAGCCAGGATCCCCCACACACAGCGATAAGTGCGGCAAATAAAGTCCCTATACTATACTGGCGATTTATTTATTTTATTTCCTGCCTTTCTGTAGCTCATTAAGTGCCAACTAATCGGACCATTTTTTGTGAAAAACTAAACCAAACGTATCTCCATGTAAATGAGTTTTCCGCCTCGAATTTTTATAATTTCATAATATTACCTACTTACTTTACAATTTTAGTTACAAATATGCCTATATTCTTAAAAATGTACAGTCGAAGAATGATAGATTCACACATCTGGTGCCATTTTATAAGATTAGTTGTGTTAAATATTTTCTCTACAAATTGCCACTATGCGAAAAAAAAAACAACAAGTACAGCTTATGTACAAGATATTTATAAACATTTTAGTAAACATAATAATACATATAAATTAATTACTTACTATTGGAATGTGATAAGATTCAAATCGAAATATACTTTATTGCTTAAGGTCACCTCACACAGAGACGCGACAATGCGCGTACTTTTTAAAATGGCGGTTGAAAATTTAACTTTATTAACTACGCAATAAGGTTCACAATTCAGTAAAGGATTCGAACACAGCCCGAGAGATTTAAAATTCGATTTTATTCGTTGCGTCGCGTCTCGATGTCGGCTGGTCCTTAGGGTGAGAGTGAAATTATGAGTTCGACTATATTGTATACGTGTGAGCTAAACTTATTGGAGCCGCTATACAAGTGACATTTTACCAAGGAAAGAGTCGCCACAGCGATTGGAAAGAAGTCAAAAGTGTGTGGGAGTGTCTATGGTACATGATCAAAATAAACCCTGTGTCAAACATAACTGCGAACCGAATCGAAAACATGGTGAATGTGAACCGAAGCGGAGACATCAAACTAGGTGCAGCGAACCGAAATCTTTTAGAAATCGAAGTGTCGATGCGAGACGAAGAATTCGTGTCAAACGGATTCTGAAGACGATAATATTCGGCTTTTGAGCGTTTTATTATTAAGAAAAGGCGAATTTGCAAATAACCGTCGCGCGTTGCTCTTTTCGCGGCTCGCATTCGCTCGCTGTTTGACGTCGTGCATACAAAACCAGCTAATACAACCTCGCTTTGCGCGTTCGCCTTTGGTTTGTCATGACGTCACAGGTCTTTCGGTTCGCCGCAGTATCGGCAGGTATCGGTTCGCTTTCGCTTTTCTATGTGACTATATTCAAACGATGTACCGTACATTACAAAATAAAAACGCTTCACCACGCAATCGGTTCGCTGTCTATTTGACACTGGCTTTACATTTTGGCATTATTTCCACCACCATGTCGTTGATAAAATTACACTGTCTAGAAGCTCAGCTCACACTGAACAGAAAAATTCTTGAGCAATTTTGAAAAGGATTATGAACATAGTATAAGCTAAAATACAGCTGAAAATATTGTTAAACAGATAATCCTACATACCTACCTATGTGCAAAATACTGAAGTTCACAAATTCAGATCCAACCAGGTAGAACATAACATTTCTCACCTTTCTTGTGGTCTAACCCGAAAAGGCAAGGCTGATGGTGTGAAATTGTAAACACATTTTTTTTAATTGTTATTAATTATTCTCGCACTTGACCACTATCTCACCTGATGGTAAGCGATGATGTGGTCGACGGTGAAGCACGCTTGCCTAGAAGAAACCTGAAGTTGCATGCAGTAATATTTAAAACACAGAGTCCGGCAGGAAATTCCACTCCTTAGCTGTGCCACAGATAATATAATACTAGCATACAGATGCTTCATCCCATACAAAGAAACCGTGCCGACGTAACTAGCGTTTTTCATCTGATTAATCTTGTTATTTTTGTAATTACATCAATCGCTTTCGATCCCGTTTCACGGCAATAGATGGTGTTAGCAGCGACTTGCAAGTAAAAGGGTTTACTAGGTTCGTGAATATTTTTTTCTATAAATACAGTCGTTTTATTAAATAGCAGTCGGTCGTTTTATAGCATTTTTTTGCACCATTTCACAATTTTTTGCACCAAAATGTGTTACAATGCAAATTTTCACCATCGAGTGGAATACTTCAAAAATTTAAAAATGCACCATCTATTAGCATCAATTTTAAATTATCCGTTCAAATAATCTTTGAAATGTGAATTAAGAGCCCAATATTCCATAATTTTGTACTTAGGAGAGTTGATTAAACAAGAACAAACAATTTTTATGTTCAATTCCAGAAAATCTTAATTTTACACATAATTCTATTGTATTGTGTGTACATGTCGCGCCATCTAGTGAGATTTATTTGAACCAAATTTTCTTTCTTAGCAATGAGACCCCGTGGCTGTGCGCACAATAAAAATATTCCCAAAAACCGTTTAGTGAATACGGGTGGGACATATACCATTTTCAACCGTATTTCAAACATAATAAAGTTCATAATCAATCAAAACCCTCACCTCAGCCCCATGAGGACTTATGTCAGTCTTTCCTCATACACTTCCTCTTCTCTAGTACAATCATACTCTTCAGAGCACTGGCTACAGTATACCTTAGTTCATGGAACTTCTCATAGGAGAGCCGGTATGTGTGGGTCTGTCCGTCTGTGAGGTGGAGAATGAGGATTATGTGGGTGTCGCGGTGCATCAGTGATCTGGTACGTTCTGGAGACGGGTGCTCGGATGCTATTGAAGATTGGCTGTGAGAAGAAAATATATTAATTTAAAAAGAAAAATGTCTAAAATTAAAAAGAAAGTAGTCTAAATATAAAAAAAGTGAAAAATTAAAAAAAAAAACCGGCAGACGCACTCTGTAGGCGCGTTCTGGTTTCCATACAAATGAACGCAACAATCCCGTTTTCGCGCGATGGTCGCTATCTAATAGGACATCACGACGCGCGACGCCTGTAAATTAATCTAATTCTGAAATCGCTAAGCCACCTAGACCAAGCTTGGTGAATAATGCATCAACACTTCAATATGAAAAAATATCAGCACAATTTTGCAGTTTTTATGCAAACAAAAATATTTATTTTTATTAATAATAATTATTTTTATTAATATATTCAGAATAATAATTATATAACTAACCTCAAAGAGATGTCAATCTTCCACTGCAAGCTGACCAACCCTGGCTTCACTCTCAGGTGTGTGGGTACGTTCTCATACATCTTGTCTGTACATAATAGTGTTGTGAACTCTGTGACGCAGTCTGGAGAGAACCTGGAATTAGAATAAACTACAGCAAAACTATGGCACAACTCATTTACAATATTCTAAACTATGCTTTTACAATAGTGGTCTTATCAATGACAAGGATATCTACCAGAAAACCTTTGGATCTACCAGAAAATTAAAAAAAATCTGGTCAAGAACGAGTCGGACTCGCGCACCTAGGGTTCCATACCATCGTATATAAATATTTTAGAGAATTTTGACACTGCGGTGTAGAATATTTCAGTTATAGATCAGCGCCGTCTCTTGACTGGTAGTGGAACTAATGTAATTTTAGTTGATGATTTCTGAAAAAGTGTGCTATTTAGAGACATTATTTATTTTTCCCTGTAATCTTTACATAATCTTCTATTACATAGAATAATTTCAGATTTTCTCTATGCACACTTCGGAGACAAGGGGAGAGCGTGTTTTTCTTTTTTAATTTTAAATCTCTGTTCCAAAAAATATAAATATATTTATTTATTTCTTATTTGAAAATAGTTGGGTAAACATCATCTAAAACGATGCCAAATTTCAAGACGATAACAAGAGTAGTTCTTGAGATATCCAACTGTGAAAGACGGACAGAAAGACTGAGTCGCACCATGAGGGTTCCTTTTTACCATTTTGGTACAGAACCCTAAAAAAAGATAAGTATTCATTAGTGTAATGATCGCTGGGAGAAACTGACAGTTTTTTTTTTTAGATTTGGCAAAATGTGTGTTTAATATTTGTAATCTCTGCCTAAACTTTTGGTAATACTATTTATTATATATGACGAATATTATGCAAATAGTAAGTCGATAGTCAATTAGGAATAAAAATAGATACTTACATATCCTTATATAGTCATCGGCACGTAACTTGGCAAGAGTCGTTAGATGCGCAGAAGTCGTTTTTTAGGTCTCCTTGGTAGTAAAGCGGGACGCGGGGTACAAGGTCGCGCCGCTCGCCCCCAATTACACTTGCGTGCACGAAAGTTGTACACTTTGTTTTTGTTGAGATTTTGTTAAGCTAGTTTTTGTTAGGAGTAGTTGTTATTGTATTGAATATAGTTTTTATTACGAGTGTTACTGTTTTATTTTGATAACAATGCCATAATTATTACTATATTTTTCAATTTTTTTTTTAACTTGTAAATGTATATATTTTATTTATAACACCTAATAAACTTCACGAATTCCTCTCCATTATTTAACTATCCTCTAAACATACATGTTTAAAAATAAATGATGGCCATAACCATTGCAAAATTACAAGAAATAAAAGTGACCACTTTTTTGTGGCAATAAGTGTATGATGCGCGAACTTACCCCCACTACGCCAAAACCTTGCCAAGTTACGTGCCGATGACTATAATAAAATAAAAAACCGGCCAAGTACGAGTCAGACTCGCGCACGAAGGGTTCCGTATCATTATCGCAAAAAAACCGTAGAATATCACGTTTGTTGTATGGGAGCCCCATTTAAATATTTATTTTATTAATTTTTTTGTATTTGTTGTAATAGCAGCAACAGAAATACATCATCTGCGAAAATTTGGACTCTCTAGCTATCACGGTTCATAAGATACAGCAGGTGACAGACAGACGGACTGCGGAGTGTTAGTAATAGGGTCCCGATTTTACCCTTTGGGTACGGAACCCTAACAATGCAAAAGGATGGGGCAAAGGCTTTTATTGTGTGCTAATAAACTATTTTTTTTTTTTTATATATCCTATAGGCTCGCGCTTGACCACTATCTCACCTGATGGTAAGCGATGATGTGGTCGACGGTGAAACACGCTTGCCTAGAAATAACCTATTCACTCTTGACTTAAAGACCCCCAGATTGTAGCTGTCGGGAAACACAGACTCCGGCAGGGAATTCCACTCCTTAGCTGTACGCATAATAAAAGTGTTCTCAAAACGTTTTGTGCGTATGGGTGGAATGTCCACCATGTATCGATGGCGCATCGCCGCACGTCTGGTAGTCCGATGGTGAAACGGGCTCGGTGGAATTAGATCGTGCAATTCCATCGCACACTCCCCGAAATGTAACCGATAAAAAACTGACAGGCTGGCAACTCGGCGACGATGTTCAAGACTCTGGAGCTTTGACTTGACCAGCGCCTCGTCGCCGATGAGCCTCTTGGCCCGCTTTACTATCTACTTGATTATAATTGACCAACCTTAATCCTTCTAAAAACAGCCTAACATCCTGCTGCGCCCATGGTTCCTTGGTAGCGGAGCGCAGTCTCGCAAAGTGTCTCACCACCTCTCTGACTGCTGAGAACTTGTCTGTGTTCATCAGACTTGAAGTTCTGCTGTCTGGGTTGCCTTCCAACTCTTTGAGTGCCACTGGAGAAGAGATAGATTAAGAATTATCTGTTAAAAATAATATAGTTGAGTCGCCAGTTGTATTATATTTCAGCAAGTGTTAAATAGAAGAGAACCCTCAGATGAGGTCTAGCTACTTTCTGTTATTTTGTGTTGATTATGCTAGAGAAACATTTGAAGAAACTAAACGTACAATAAATAAATTGATAACCAAAATATACTCACAAATAACAAAGGGTTTTATCTCTTTCTTCTGTATTTCTGGTGTTAACAACGACACAGTAGTCCATTGCGATGGACTCTCTGTTAGTAATTCTAATTGTTGAGACATTTTATTGCAGTTAGAATTAAATAAAAACTTAACAGAAAAACCAAAACAATACGAACTTTTCTTCTACAATATTGTCATTCATGACAAATCTTTGAAATCTTGACATTTGATGTCATTTATTTGTCACAAATCCGGTTTTTAAAATCGACTAAAATTGAAAAAACCGTTACCTTGTGCACACACGCACTTCATCCTCGTAATCGTAACTGCGTAACATCACTAGTTCACTACAAATTGTAATGGCCGCCGCTTGTTTGGCGTTATCGTGATAACTTCAGTTTTAACTTTTATTTGCAGAAAACTAACCAAATTACCACTAACGTTTGACCAAAAATCAACAAAACAGTTATTATTTTAGTTTCAATAGATTGACATGGCAGCAGTAGCGCCTGGTAATAAAAATTGGCCGGCAAGACCCGGTATGCAGCATCAGAATAGCCAAGGTCCACTTCCCAGTATGACGCTGAATAGGACGATAAACCTGTATCCGCTCACAAATTACACGTTCGGGACCAAGGAGCCTCTGTTTGAGAAGGATGCATCAGTTCCTGCGAGGTTTCAGAGGATGCGGGAGGAGTTTTCCAAAATCGGCATGAGGAGGTTAGTTTTTGACAGGATCTGTTGAGTTTTGGCTCTGAATGAATCTGTATCCTTGATACAATATGTAATCTGAGGAGGTAGTATAGTGCTGCATTCCTATTCTTGATTTGTGCTTTTGTGATAAAATTAGATATTGGTGTATAGATAGATATGCATATATCCTGTGTTCTGTGGTGACAACTAAATAAAAGACCACCAACCCACAGCTGGACTTTTACTTCATTCAACCTCACCTCCAAGATATGCAAAAGAGGACTGTTGAATATCTGTTTATGCTGTGCGCAATGGGCCATGTTCTACTAAAATTTCATATTCATTTGTAAGATGCATTGGTTAGCGAACAAACTTGATTATAACAACATTTACAGTCCTAGACTTCCAGGCCTCAAGTTATAGCCAACCAAATTGCCATTTGTGCAGAATTTTGCTCTGTTATCTTATAAAACACTCAAGTGATCACAACAAATAAAGTACAGTAAGTAAGTAGGTACATGGAAATTGATGAAGTTTTAAAAAAACATTGCTATACAGGTACAGTTGTTCTATATCATGATGGTGGGTTGGTCTTAGATGTGTGTGTGATGCACATGGACATTGTTTCTGTGTTTGTAAAGGCGCGTTTCCATTATGCAAGTGATTTGCATACTAGTTGCAAGTTGCATGCAAATTGTATACTGTGTAACTTGCAAACAAGTTGCAACTTGTATGCAATTAGGTTTAAACTTGTACGCACAATAATCAAGTCGGCACATTTGCACGCAAGTTGCAAGCGCATGCGGTCGTGCATAGAGGATTACTTTGAACTAACTTGTATACCACTAAAATCTTGTATGCAAGCTGCAAGTTGAACAAAATCGTGTTTCCAATTCAAATCACTTGCACACAAGTCTGACGTCATACATGTATGCAATCACTTGCATAATGGAAACGCGCCTTAAGCTCAGGAGCACTCAGTTTCGGCTGAGCACACAGAAACGTGCTGTTGTGAGATAGAACATCTGTACAAGTCCAAGAGACTATAATAAATTCTTTATTGGCTTTCGTTTTTCTTTTCAAAAAAGTAAAACCTTGACTCTTGAGCTAGTTTAAATTATCCTTTTTTCAGGAACCAGTAACTTAACATCAAGGAAATATTTTTTGAAAGCTTTAAGCATTAAAAGAATGACTGAGAAGCCCTACTTTTTTAAACTCCCTTATTAATAGTGTCCAACAACAATACATTCATATGTCTACCATCATAACTTACAGGTCAGTAGAAGGTGTACTCCTGGTGCATGAGCATGGTCTCCCACATGTATTACTGCTGCAGCTCGGGACAGCGTTCTTCAAGCTGCCCGGAGGAGAATTGAACCCTGGCGAGGTAAGAAGTTTTGCTAAGTCTTCATTGTTTTGACTTCATAGTCTGAAATCAGTGGCCATGCCTTTAGTCCTTAGCTTGAGTTCAAATATTTATGATTGGTGCAGCACGTCTTCTTCTGCCATGTATCTCCATTTCCTATCTTCTTAATAATCCTGGGTGATCCAAAGATGAAAGTAGATGACCTTCTCTTTTCATATTTTACACAATCCATACATTATTTATTTGGTCTTCCAGTTACCACCATCCACATTACCAGTACTAATAAAAATAACTTTCATTTCGGAAGCCGGTGCCTTTGGTTGTTCTTTTTTTTTACTTTGCACTTTTTACCCGACTGCCGAAGGAGGGTAATGTGTTTATCAGTCTATGTATGTATGTATGTTAGTTCCTATGTGGCATTCTAGAGAACAAACGCGTTGGTCGATTTTGATGATTCTTACGTCAATCGATTCGTCTTAACCCTGCGAGTGTCACTGGCTACATTAAAATTGGAAAATTAAAACCATGGCGAATTTTGGGCGCCATATTGTGGGGCACTTAATTATTTTTTCTTCCGAACCCATCGTGTGGGTAAATGATAATAAAAATATATAACATCTATACGTTTAAATGTACCCAATTCTAAAAAAAAATAACTAAATAGTTATAAATTAAAAACAGTTAATATAAAAAAAAAACCCGACTGCTTAAAAAGCGAACAAAAAAGATGTAAACAAGAAAAAAATCGTGCTGTGCAGTCGGAGGATACTTTTGGTTATTTTGAGTACGACTTTTTGGTCAGCCAGCTCGCGAACATGTATCTCTCTTTTTAGTTTTACTACACTATCACTAAAAATGAGCAAATTCTGTAGTAAGATACCTAAAGGATTGACAAACTAAATACACATGATAACCCAATTTACATATTCGTGCCGTTTTTCGCTAAGGAGTTTGGTTGTATGCTCCATATCTTGAAAACTGGTGGACCGATTTTGATGAAACTAGCACTATTCCCTAAGTTGAGACATACCTAATTCAATAAAAAAGAATGGTTACGATCCGATAAGTAGTATCGGAGATATGTGTGGACAAACATATAAACTTCGCTTATGAAATTTGGCACACGTGTTTAGAAACCCACATATGTGAATATTGCGCAATTCCAACAATATTACATACATACGTGTCGAGTTGATTACCTCCGTATTTTAAGAGTCATTAAAAATAAAACAGCCCTTCCGATTGTGTTGTGTGGACAAAAATATACTGTACAACAGATTAGTCAAATTTTTTTTGTATCTTTCTCCAGGATGAGATTGAAGGTCTGAAAAGGCTACTGACCGAGACACTCGGCAGACAGGATGGAGTCAAACAGGAGTGGCTCATTGAAGACACCATTGGTAAGTATTCAAACTAAAATAATTTATTTTTATTATACTATTTATGGTACTTTTGGACTGGCCCAGCACCTTGATTTGTGTCTCAAGTGGCTATGCACCTGCAATTCGAAATCATTGAAACTGGCGAAAAATAAGTAAAGCTTAGCTGTGAATTTTATAGTAGTACTAGCTGACCCGGCAAACTTTGTTTTGCCATAAAAACACCAAACATTCATCTACTAAATATCCTACCTACCCTACCCTATCCTACCCTACCCTACCCTACCTACCCTACCCTACCTACCCTACCCTACCTACCCTACCCTACCTACCCCACCCTACCTACCCTACCCTACCTACCCTACCCTACCTACCCTACCCTACCTACCCTACCCTATCCTATCTCTCAAGTTGGATCGAACTGCACATGGTGTGCGAATTTTATTATAATCGGTTAAGTGGTTTAGGAGTCCATTGAGGACAAACATTGTGACACGAGATTTATATATATTAAGATTTACTACCTCAGAGAAATTTGACTATATGTATATTTGCTGCCAAATACTCCAAAATACAATAGAATACAACTCCATTCTATAGCAAAATGAAGATTTTGCTTTCAGTGACTATCAAAAAATACAAAACTAGACTTAAAGGCCTCAGTGACTAGGTCACAAAATAACTCAAAAAAGAACACAGACATTACTAATATTCATATTTTTCATTTCAGGAAACTGGTGGCGTCCCAATTTCGAGCCCCCTCAGTACCCATACATTCCTCCGCACATAACGAAACCAAAAGAGCATAAACGTCTCTTCCTAGTCCAGCTGCAAGACAGAGCTCTATTCGCAGTGCCTAAGAACTATAAGTTAGTGGCCGCACCACTCTTCGAGTTATATGACAATGCTCAAGGGTACGGACCGATCATCTCCTCGCTGTCTCAGAGCTTGTGCCGGTTCAATTTTGTATATATGTGAGGTGTACTACGTAAGGTTTTACAATAATCATATAAGACATTTTAGCCCCCTCTTGTACTACCCTCCAAATGCATTTGATGATTAACACCATCAGCAACATGCTATTAGTGCTAGATTTAACACTAGAGGCATTTGGCCCTAAATACATTTGGTGTTAAACTCATCACTAATAGTATTTAGCGCTAAGATCCTCCAAAAGCATTTAGTACTGATGTTATTGTTCTGTCGAAATCATAAATGTCTGAAATAATCAGGACACTTACTACCAGGGTTTAAACGGATCGCTTTGTCCATACCATGGTCTACCCATGCTTCAAGTGACTTGCAAATTCACATGTTTATCTCTCGGGACAGTTAAATTTTTAATAAGCCCATTTAAAACAAAAATATAATAACTTGTTAAGCATGAAACAATGGACTTCAGGTACTTCAATCGGTAGTTATTGAAAACGTTATTTTTATTACGCGATTAGGAGGTTGTTCAGCCATTGAGGCGTGATTAACTAACAAACGTCCAGACTTTTACAATTATAATATTAGTGAGATACATTTAGGGCCGATTTCACCAATGAAACTAATCGCGATTAGTTCACCTAAACTGAGTTTATGCAAATAACGCGTTGTGACTTGTGGCCTATCAGCGGTCTCAACTCTCAACCAATCAGAACGCTGAATTTGCATAAACTGAGTTTAGTTGAACTAATCGCGATTAGTTTTATTGGTGAAATCGGCCCTTAGTGTTAGAAGCATTCAGTGATTTGTGGTACAAGTGGACTAAGGGTGATAGTACACATGAATTCTAATAACATTTAATTTTGTATAAGACAAAATTATTCATATTTTTAAGTACTATCAACTGCTAAAATGATTATCATTATTATTGTAAGACCTCGTATAAAAGTGTAGGTTTAATATTTTAAACGGACACTCAGTTTGTATGTGAATTAGATAAAGTATATGAGTGTGTGTGTGTAAAAAAGACTATATTACAGTATGTAACAGATTTGTGGTTAACTGACACTTGACATATTTGTACAAAAAATTGTGTTATTTGGGGCAAAATAAACTTAATTTCTCTTGGAATAAAGAAAATGAGAATTCATTTGCTACGACGTGAATATCGACATACATAGGTGAACTTAATTCTTTTGGCAGTCACCCGAAGTTGGTGGAGAGATGATATTAGCCAAAAAACACAATTTTTGTACAAATAAACGCTTTACCGAGTCGGCCATTAATATTTTATATCTAGAATTTCTAGACAATTGTATTCAGTTCCATTTGCTTTTATGTATCTCAATTTCTAAAGAAAATATTGATTTATTTTACCGAAAATTTCCTTTCAAATCTGTTTTTTTTTTCATGTTTATAAAATACACTCTGTATGTCTGTTTCCTTCAAAAGCTAAGGATTTTAATGTAATGCTAGTTTTTAAGTGAACTTTACAAAAAAATAACTAAAAACTCCATTTCAGATGCGTTTTATTTAATTGTACCTCAAGAAAGAAGACTGTTTCTAGTTTTAAGTGTTATTTTAGTTTATATATTTTCTTTATACAGCTTATGTACATAGGCTTAGCTTATGTAATTTCATATATACTCTATAATAGTTAGATGAAATTTTGTAGAGGCGGATTATCGAAAGTTCTGTAAACTTTTGTTGACATCAAATATGAATCCGCTGGTTCCCAAACTATTGTTAACTGTGTCGGGACCATTATCTTCGTCTTTGTTCGTTATTAAAGTATTATATCAACTGTTATTGATATATTGATTAATATTTGAAATGTTCAAAATTAACTTTTACGTATTAGAATAGAAATTGTTATCCAGATAGTTCTTAAGCTATATAGCGTCCAGCCTATTATTTTACTTTTAACAGATGCACGCCTATGAAATTTCATAATTATTTACAGGCAACCATAGACAATAAAATGCAATACTTCATCGACGCTTACAGTAGTGAAGCGACGTGCTTTTTGCGCCGTTATTCCGATTAATTAAAATTCACAGTTAAATCGAATTTACGTAGCACGCATTGTAAGTTGAATATTTGTTATTTAATAAAAATGTAACTATAAATAAGATTGGCTATTAAGATTCGTCCTTCCAATGAAGGTTAAACTTTGAAAAAAGTAATATTGGATATATAAATATAGAAAAAAACCCCTAAAATAATTGCATTTTTTATGATGAATCTCCACTTGAATAAAATCAATATGAATAAAATCAATATTTTAAATCGATTAAAATTTCTTCATAAATAAAGTTGATTGTTATAAGAAATCGAAACAATACCACATTAGTTCATCACAAAATCATTAATTTTTGAGCTACTAAAAATAAAATAACAGGCTGGCCGGAGAGTATTACATATTTAAACACAAGTTGACATGTCAAGAGTGGCCATATACATAATTGCCACTAAACTCCAAACTAAACAGTTTAGCGGGTGGTTTTAACCATATTAATCATTTTAAATTGAATCATGTTTAAATACTGAAAAGCAGATTCTAAATTCAAATTCTTAAATATTATTTAATTTATTATCAATATTATGTAAATCATACATAAAAATAAGCACTCCGAGTTTAATAAAAGTAAGTAATGTTTTTGCGTACCGTTAGCACCATGGCGCCTAGTCTGTGTCTTAGAGCACACAAGCATGGCCACTGCTGGGACACAGGCGTCTCTGTGAGGGAGTGGGCTCTAGTTGTAGGTAGTACAAACAAATGTCTTCGAGTTTTTACCGACTGCCGAAGGAGGGTAATGTGTTTAACAGTCTATGTATGTATCTAAGTTTGTTCGATTTTGAGGATTCTTACGTCAATCTTAAATTAAGACGAATTCTTAACCTTGCGAGTGTCACTGGCTACATTTAAATTAGAAAATAGAAATATGGCGGATGTTGGGCGCCATATTGTGCGGGCCCGATTTTTTTCTTCCTAACCTATCTTGTGGGGTATCTAGATAAAGGGTTTTAAGAGGTGATTTCAGAAATATATAGCACGTATATATTTAAATGTACGTGATTCGAAAAAAAATATGTTAGCTAAAAATTTATACATAAAAAAAGTTAGTTAAAAAATTCAAAAATCCCGGCTGCTTAAGAAGCGAACTAAAAAGACGTAAACAAGAATAAAATCATACTGTGCAGTCGGAGGATACATATTCGCGAGCTGGCTGGCCAAAACCAGATGTATGCTCCGACTGCACAGCATGATTTTCGTCTTGTTTGCGTCATTTTAGTTCGCTTCGGTTCGCGGTCGGGTTTTTTGATATTTTAGTTCTGGGACATGCTGGTTTCCTCGCTGATTTTCATTCATTATTTTGAGGGTAGTAGTGATGAAATAATTTACACAAGAGCCTGCTTGGGTTCGACATACTTATTTCTAATCCCTCTATATATATCTAAACTTTATTGTAAGCATCAAAACAAGTCAAGACTGATCTAAACTGTGATATTCTTATTATTATAAAATTAATGTCATTTTTATTCTTGTCATTTGTCGACATCACCACTTACCAATAATAAGAGAAAATGTCTGTTCTGCCTACCATTTAGTAGGATACAAGTGTATATTAATACGTCATCAAATAGATTGTATATTTGTGATATTTATTGTAATAAGCAACGAGACGGCTGGACAGCCTAATGTGATACTAAGTATACATATTTATTTCATTGTTAAGGGTCTTCCACCGCTTTAGTGCCGTAAAACGGTTACTTTCTAAAGCATACTCCTTAGTAACTGCTACGTTAACAGGTTTGAAAAAAAAAAAATATTATTGATTCATGTACCTACATTATTTTTGAAACGTGGTGTGTTCGTGTAACTAATAGTTTTGCTTTAAAAGAAAAATTAACAACACTATTTTTTCGCTACTTTTGGGTTATTCCTCCAAAAGACTTGGATATTTTAAAATATTATTGAACAGACAAATTATGTAAATTATGTAGCATAATTATATAAATCAAATAATATTTTGCAAACAAAACTGTCCAAAAGAAGTTTCAATATTGATATTCTGACTCCGAGCGGGCGCACGGCCAGTACTGCGTTAACATTGGGGAATATAAATCCGTGAGTTTTTTAAGTGGCCGTGGATGGCCAAATCCGAAACTGAGGAATAAATAGCGGAAACCTCTCCAAGGAATCAGGTGGCCGATTTTGATGAAAAATAAAACTGCATCAAAGGATTTTTGAAAAATTGTCATTCCTAACCAGGAATCGAACCAATCCGACCCCGCCTTCACCCCCACAAAATAAAAATTTGACCACCCCTCACCTTCACATATTACCTATCTTTTTTTATCTTGTGGAGGGGCCGAGAAACAACTCGGGACACTTCGACCCATTGGGAACTATTGTGGTCCCCTAGATACCTTACTCCTCCCCAATCTCGTTAAATCTCTTTTCATGAATTGTACAACGAGACTGGGAGATATGAGCCTATAGTCTTCTGGTCTTGGTATTGGTCCAGCCCCTAATAGACTCATTCGCTTACCAGCCAGTGCATCGCATGTGCAAAGAAGGTGTTTCATGCGTTCCGTATGTTCCCCACACAACCTGCACATGGGTGTCGCGGTTAGACCCATCTTCATGAGCATGTCGTTGGTTCCAAAGTGCCCAGTAAAGGCCCCAAGCAGGTAGCGGATTTGCCCCCTGCTCATGTTCCAAATGCATTCCCGGGCTTTGAACGTAGAGCCTAGGAATTTCTTGGAGTGTTGTAGACCAGTGCTAGATAGCCAATGAGTTCGCTGTCTGTGATCTGCAAACTCCCTAAATGCGGCTTTTACGAGGCACGTCGAGATGCCTACACATGGTTCTGGACCCACAAAGTCATTTGCTGAGCCCTCTCTTGCCAGTTCATCTGCCATTTCGTTACCATGGATTCCTTTGTGCCCAGGGACCCACATCAGTCTTACCCTGTTGTGCTTCCCAAGCCTGTTTAGGGTTTGGACAGCATCCAGAATAAGTCCGGCGTCCACTTTGTAGGATGCCATGGCTTTGATTGCAGCCTGACTGTCACTAAGAATATATATGGATTTACCTCTGGTTCCTCTATCTGTATTCTCTTGAGCACAGGTTATTAAGGCATAAGTTTCTGCTTGGAATACAGTTGCCATCTTCCCTAGGCTTTTGCTACATTTGTAACCTTTGTTCGTATATTCCCGCCCCTGTACCTGACTCCATTTTGGATCCATCAGTGTACCACACCAGACTCTCGTGTTCTGGTGGATCGATTCCCTTCGTCCAGTCCTCTATTGTAGGGATTTGGACCTTGAAGGACCTTTCAAACACAAACATAGTTTGCATTTTATCGGATAACATGCTTGTTACCCGATCCAGGCCGTCATTCCCGTCAAACTTTGTATGGTTGGTCCTTGGCTTAGAGGCATCCGATTGTCCAGCCACAGCAAGTCGATGTAATGTCTTCCTTGCCTCGAATTCAACCATCATATGGAGAGGAGGGATATTGAGGTATCTCTCAATCGCTGCCGTAGGTGTTGTCCTGAAAACACCCGTGATGCCTAGACACACTGTTCTTTGTAATCGACATGTAAAAGTGTTTGTACAAACCAACTTACAGAAATAAAATCATTATCATTTTATTTATCTGGTGAGTGGCGCTTTGCACGAGGCAAGCTTTGTTCTGGGCCACCATACTATGCTGCCGTATGTGATAATAGGTATTATCATTGTCCGGTACAGCCATCGTATCACTTTGGGCTTTAACCCCCAAGTTTTACCGTAGGTGGAACGACACATGCCGAACACTCGTAGGGCTTTCGTCGTAATATTTTCCACATGAGTTTTCCACCTGAGTTCTCTATCAAGCGTTACACCCAGATATTTAACTTCGGTAGACCAGGGCAGCTTTATTCCATTGAGGGAGAGCTCTCCTAGGTTTCCTAGTTGTCTCTTCCTCGTGAATGGAACAATGACTGCTTTGCTTGGGTTGATAGAGGTGGTTCTTTGTACACCATTCCTCTGTCATCCTCAATGCCTGTTGTAATAATCCAGAGACTATGTTCGGAAATTTACCATTAACCATTATATCTATGTCATCTGAATAGCCTATTGTGTAGAATGGTCCAGTATTGAGCTTGGTAAGTAGCGAGTCTACTACCAAGCACCACAGTAATGGTGACAGCACTCCACCCTGCGGACAACCTCTTGTTGTTTTTGCACTAAGTCTGTCTCCCATCAGTTCCGATCTGACTATTCTGCTTCTCAGCATATAGTCAATCCAAGTTGCACGTGGTATCATTGATGCCATGTTCCTTTGCAGCGATGCGTATGGACTCAAATGTTGTCTTGTCGAAGGCTCCCTCTATGTCGAGGAAAGCCCCGACACAGATCTCTTGTCCCTCTAGCGCAGCCTCGGCTCGACTCGCAACATAGTGTAATGCCGTTTCTGTAGATTTGCCAGGGCTGTAGGCGCACTGTAGTTTATGTAGAGGGAAGATTTTAAGTGGTCCCTCTCTTAGGTACCTGTCTACCAGTTTCAAGAGAAAGGATGATAGACTAATTGGCCTGTAAGCTTTAGTTTCATCGTAAGTCGGTCTACCCACCTTCGGTATAAAGGTGACTTTGACCTCCCTCCATGCCTTGGGTACGTACCCAAAGGCTATGCAGGCTCTGTAGAGCTTACTCAAATGAGGTATCATAACAGATGCCCCTTCTTGCAATAGTATTGGGTAGATGCCATCCGGACCAGGGGATTTGAGAGGCTGGAAGCCCGCAATGGCAAGCTTCAGTTTATTTTCATCTACCACTTTCTTTGCCGTGAGCCAGTTATTTTTGGACGTGTGCCTTGTGAGCTCGTCCCTTGTGACTGGTTCCTCTTCATCACTGTCGCGCAGTATACATTCCGGAAAGTGAGTTCTAAATATCACGCCCAGAGTGTCCTGTCCAGTTTCCGTTAGATACCCATTCTCATCCTTTACAGATGATAGTGGGTTTGTCTTAGTCATGGACATTGCTTTGCACAACCTCATTCCATTTGGCAGAGTTTCGATGGAGGTGCAATGCTGCCGCCAACTAGTTCTTTTGGCCTTGCGTACCGCCGTCTTATACCTCGTCAGCATGCTATGATAGCCAGAAAAATCTTTCCTGACTTTTGCATCATTAAAGGCCTGTCGTGTTTCCTGACGTATTTTAGCTAGTTCAGGAGTCCACCATGATACCTTTTTGCAAAAGGCCTTTTTCTCTGGGCAGTTATCTACCCATGCACCGATGGTGCCCACCTTGATTCTATCAGCTTCAAATTCTATATCTAGTATGGAATTAAGCTTACCTTACCTAAGTAAATCTAGGGAGCCCTCCCTAGATTTACTTTTAGGTCTCTCCTGTACGAATCCCAATTTGTATGCCTTGGGTTTCTCCTTCGTCTAGTTTCGGCTTCTCCCGCCGTCCTAAACCTAAAGCATATATAATTATGGTCAGACAGAGAGATTTCGTCCGATACATGCCAATTTTCGATGTAAGCGCTGGCCTTGTTTGAAACCAGTGTCAGGTCAATAACTTCAGTTCTCGCCGAGGTCCTGAAAGTAGGTTTATTGCCTGGTTAAGGATTTGTAAAGAAGAGCTTACCACAAAGTCCAACAAATCCTCCCCTCGTTTGTTGACATCCGAGCTGCCCCAAACGACATGGTGTGCATTCGCATCGCAGCCAAGTATCAGGTCGAGGTTTTCTTGGTTGCCGTAGTCAACCAGTCTTCTGATTAGTGGTGTTACTGGTTCCTTTTGTTCATATGGGAGGTAGGCAGAGGCAAGGATAATATTCCTTTTCTCTGTGCCCATCCCCACTTGGATCAAAGTTGTTGTGAGATCCCTGTAACAGAAAGTACGTAAGGCACTGACCTCTATCATACTAGTACGCTGGATTTCATATTATGTATTTCAAAATGAAGACATTTGATTTTCGCCATTTTGGCGCTGATAGCAACGTGACTTAACGTGAGAGTCCATGGAACTAATATTAGAGCAGGGAGATATGGGACACAGCCTTCGGTAATAAAATACTTTTATGGGCTTTTTCGATCGTGAGAATAATTTAATACGTAAGAGAAAAAGAAATCCCAGTTATTTTTATTATGATTCATTTTTAAGTAATAGAATAATTGCTTTAAAGGTTAACTAAAAAATATTTTCAGTCAGATTGCAAGCTATAAACTAGTGGGTAGCGTGCTAGTAAAGTTATAGCGCATTACTGTCAGATCAGTAAATATGGGGATAGGCTAACAACTTATCCTTAAAAGTGGTATATTTGAGCAAGTACGAGGTGCATTCAATAAGTACCTAGCCTCATCGCCAGAGGGCGCTGTAGTTTCAAAAGAGTTTTACCACAGTGTAGCACATTCTTTTTTAATTCTTTTTTCAAATTTTCATTCCAATCCCTTCATTTGTTTTAATTTGACAAATTATGGAAGCGAACGTGTCGATCGGTTTTACAAAAATGGAAAAAGAGCAATATCGTTCGGTGATTCGATTCCTATTTTTGGAAGGGAAAACGCGCATCGAAATCAAAGAGCGCTTGGATGCTGTGTACGGTGACTCTTCTCCATCGATGGCCACCGTCAAGAATTGTTTCAACGAGTTTGCACGTGGCCGTACGTAGGTTTTTGATGAACCACGTCCAGGTGCACCGAAAACAGCTGCTACGGAGGGAAACATTAAAAAAAGCCATGATTTCGTATTGGCAGATCGCCGATTGAAGGTTCGGGAGCTAGCTGAGACTAGGCATTTCAGAAGGAACAGTGCATCATATTCTTCACGAGGAACTCGGCATGAGAAAGCTGTCGGCGCGATGGGTGCCGCGTTTACTCACACCAGAAAACAAGCGCAACCGTGAGACCACATCAGAGACGTGTTTGGCGCTGTTTAAGCGGAATCCAGCGGAGATTTTGCGTCGTTTTGTGACCGTCGATGAAACCTGGATCCACTGGTACACACCAGAGACCAAGGAGCAATCAAAACAATGGATCCAGACCGGGGAACGTGCTCCAAAGAAGGCGAAAACTGTAAAATCGGCCGGAAAAGTTATGGCCACCGTTTTCTGGGATTCACAAGGTGTGATCTACATCAATTACCTCGAGAAGGGTAAAACAATTACAGGGCTTTACTATGCCGATTTATTGGGCCGATTCGACGCCGAATTAAAGAAAAAACGACCCCATCTGGCGAAGAAAAAATTGCTGTTTCACCACGACAACGCACCGGTTCACACGTCTGCCGCTGCCATGGCCAAATTGGTCGAATTACGCTACGAATTGCTGCCCCATCCACCACCGTATTCTCCAGATTTGGCCCCTTGTGACTTCTTTCTGTTTCCTAATCTGAAAAAATCACTCGCCGGGAATAGATATTGATCGAATGAGGAGGTCATCGCCGCCACGGAGGCCTATTTTGCAGAGTTTGACAAAAATTATTTTTCCGACGGGTTAAAAAAGTTGGAGCATCGCTGGGCTAAGTGTATCGAACTAAAAGGAGACTATGTTGAAAAATAAATTGCCACTTTTCCAAAATTTTCGTTTACTTTTTGTAGGCTAAGTTTTTATTGAATGACCCTCGTATCTCCTCGCTCAAATACACCGGTTAGTTAATACTTACAATCGTTCGGATTCACTCGGTTGGCGATTCGTGAAGGGAACATCATTCATACAATAATAATAAATGAGATGGATAATCATTTACAAGGGACGTATTTCTCGCTCTCATCGCTGAGATCCTGTCTCTGTAGTGTTAAGGTGCAAATAAGAGTGACATCGCATTCCAGCGAGGTGAAGACTATATCAGTTTTCAACTCTGTTTCGGATGCAGATATAAATTGTTTTGACCTCAAAACATTTGTTAATAAAATTATAATTATTATGATATTATTGCAGAATTAGTGCCCGGCACAGGAACGTGGTGATTGGTACAAAAAGAGAGAGGTTTGTGCTCAGCAGTGGGCGAAGTCGGGATGTGGATGATGCACGATGATGATTCCAGAATTTAGTATTACACATTGCTTTTGAACATATTGATATTACCGATTATTAGGCATTCATATAACATTCATCACCAATACCAATATGAGATATTTAGTTGCAATATACGACGAGAAGTCAGTACAGTAGATAAGTCTACTATTTTGATAGTAGTGTAATTTAAAAATATCATTAATACTGATATATTAGTTACAATATTATAATATTCCCAGGCGAATATATTAGTATTACCTAACTTTGAGAAATATCGGTATTAACCTATTTCTAAATGTTTCAATTTTAGTTCCTAATACGTTCGAGCGGGGCGCTTTGAATCAGCACAAAAATCAACTGTCATTTCATATATTAGGTTTAGTCCAGCGTACTTGTATGATAAAGGTCAGTGACGTAAGGGCATTACCTCTATACCGTAGTTGGACAGTCATAGAGCACCATGCCTCCCTCCCACCTAAGCCTTTTATAGTCCCCTTATACAGATAAGGTTCCTGTATCAAGGCAACGTCATATGTGTCTTATATCCCTTATACAGATAAGTCTTCAGTTGCCGAGCCAGAAGGGCAGTAGCGGCTCTGCAATGATGCAAATTAATTTGTACACACCGTAGTCCCTCCATCTTGGATGATTTTGATGGGCCTGTGTTAATATATGACGGCCTTAGTTTTGAGGCTCCTCCTCCATCGCCTGGCTCTCCTCGAGAGCAATCGGCGACTCAATCCCCAGGGTGTCGAAGTCCCCGAGGATGTCATCCTCGTGGTCTGCCTCTGACGTCCTGGTCCCAATCTCTGCCTCCTGCGCTGCGCCGTAAGCAGAGATTTCCTCGATGGCCTCCTCACGTCAGTGTAGTCCATCCTCGGAGGGTTCCGCCTTTGCTTCTGCAGTGGGTGCCTCTCCCTTATCTTCTTCCAAGAGCTTGAACGAGTACCGTTCAATTCCTCCTGGAAGAGAGTAGCCCGCGGCCTTGATGACCCCAGCGGACACCCCGTTCATGAGGACGATACGACGGATGCCGGTCTGCTCAGTGAGAGTATTCACGATCTTCCAGTCGTTCGTCCTCAAGGCAAGGTTAAGCCGCTGGAGCAGTCGAATGGCCCGGGCAGAGTCCTGCAACGCCAAGTTGCAACTCTTCCATGCCATTTTGACTGGCTTTGGAATGTCCTTGGCGTCAACAACCTTGAGTTCCAAGGAGCCAAGTTCCACATTGTAGATGGCCCCCCGAAACCAGCTAGCTGCATCAGAGTTGTCGCAGGATACATGAACTGCACCTGCGATAACTCCGGGAGCAACCGTTAAAACAGGCAGAGGATCCGGCGCCACTTCCAGTTTCTCAATTATGAGCTCCTGGATTGGCACCAAGTCCTCCGCCCTCAAGTACTCCTCCGGGTACCTTACTGTGACGACAGCGAGTTTCACACCTTTGGCACCAAGGTTTTTTTTTTTAATTTAAATCCATTAAAAATCCCGATATAAATTTCATCCCTCGACTACCCCACCCTCCATGGAGTGCTCAAGTGGCGATGCTACGGTAGCACCAGGGATTGGCCGAGGGATATAGCCCCCCCCCCCCCCATTAGTTGCTCACGACTGCACGACACCAACTCACACCACTACCACTAGCGATGCGAGCGAGCGCCGCCGTCTGCAAGCCCCCAATGGGAGTGAACTCGCCTGGGGGCCGTCTGACCGGACCCCGTAGCCGATTGACCGTAGCTGGCTAGGCTACGGCCTCCCGTGAAGAAATCCGGGCCAAAGTGATGTGTTGTGTGCAACCTGCTCCACTCAATCACCAGGATCCCTTCATCCCTCCATACGGGTCCCCGCGCACGGCACAAACACGCGGGAGGTCATTGCTATCCAACATTTTCTTTGTTCAATGGTCGTCGACGTCGACCGGGGATTTCAGTTACGTCTATTTCAGAGGGAATTAAACCAACAACAGGGCGGCAACCACGAGAAGGAAAATCACCGCACTTATAAGTTTTTAAACTTTTTCGTGTGTCGGGAACAGAATCGAGTTGTGAGTGACAATGGTAGCGGTATCGAGTGCAAAAAACGAACAAGAAAGAGGGTAGACCGTTTTGTCTCCTCATAAACACCCACCCGCAATGACTTCAGTTTATCCGTGATCATGGTGCTTGCAACAGCACCGAAATATCGGAAAATCGCTACAAACAGTAAACATGGTAAATATCCCGCTTATAATGTTAATATTAGTATCACCGCACTTGCCTTGAGGATCTACACGACCGTAGCGCTCTCCCTCAAGACCACGCCATCTTGCCGGCTCTGAAGGAGCCAGGCAAGGTAGGACTGCATCGACAAAGCCAAGCCCTACAGGGCTTGTCGCTGACAGCTCAAAGCGTAAGTTTGCTAACACAGACCAGCCCCACATATTACCTAACCCCCCCTTGGGATATCTTGGCCCGGGATCGAGGTAGATCCGGGTGTTTGGGTCCAACTTGACCAACTCGAGGTGCCCTTTCGATTGGCCCCAACAGATCCACCTAAAAAAAAAAAAAAAAACGAGTAAAAAAAAGCGTGTGTCGGAAACAATTCTGCGGTGGGAGGGATGTGATATATCCCCATTGAAACCATTAACAGATGACAGGCGTACATATGGACATGGCCACGGAGGAAGCGAATATCATGGAAAACCACTGCAGCGTCCCCGACCACGCCACTCCACTACGGAACTCCAGCGGCCTCCACTACGGAACGGATGCAGGCAGAAATAAAGAAAATAGCACAGGCATTACACAAACACACCAACAGACCGATGGGGAGATCTGCTCAAAGCGCAGAACCAGTCTCTTCACGAGGAGGTTTCGAGGGTTCGCGACGGAAGAGAAGGCGGGGTTCAATACCGTCATTCTTTCTCGCTCTTGCAAATCCACTGGCGTTCATTCCGTAAGTATTGTAGATTCCGGCAGGAATGAACGTTATTTGATGGGCCGCTATTGCCTCACCCGTTGACGAGCTCTCGGTGTAACAACACCTGGCACTCGGAAAGACCTTTACCAGGCAAATGCTAAAGTCGACGTGGCTGATTTCTGGTCGAAGCGCAAGCGCATCTAGTTGAGAAAAAAAGTGCGTGTTTGACTTCGCATATTTAGGGTTTCGTACCAAAGAAAAAAACGGATTTATGAATATATTGGTATTTGTTAGTAAAGTATACGTAATAATAAACATCAAGTTCATAGGTCAATGGGAAGTGTAAAAAATCTTAAGAACAAAATTGTGTGACAGACGACGGACATACAGACAGACACTTGAGTGACAGCAATAGGGATCCGTTTGGACCCCGCGGGTACGGATCCCAAAAAATGATGAGCATACAAATAAATATAATTTTTAAGTAAGTACCAGCTTAACTGCAACGAAAGTAAGTTGGTACCCTTTAATTTTATGATGTAGTTAAATTCTAAATTGAATTTTGAATAAAATTGCAACATAATATAGTCTCGGAAATCGATAAGTTTTTAACAATAAACATTTTATTGAGTTCAAGAGAACATGCGTTTATTTCTATGTACTATTTTATTTTATTTACATTATGGAGAAACTATATTATGGAGTAAAGGAATAGTTCACTTCTCCATCAATAACAAGGATTATGGTAAGTTTTCTTATAAAATATTTTTGACTGGCCCGTTGGTCCAGTGGTAGCAAGTGCTACTGTTGAGCATTATGTACTGGGTTCGATTCCGGGGTCGCGCAAACTGTTAATGGGTTTTTTTTTCTATCTGGAATTTCTTGCTGGCCGGAGTCTGGGTTTTGTGTCCGGTCATAGGTGCACTTCTGAATAACCTTTCGGTTGTTTATGAGAGGCTTTACTTTGTTAAGTTAAAGTGAGCTTTGAGATTCCTGGCTATAGAAAGGGGTGATTGAGAATTTTATTGAGCCGAGGAATGTATTATTATTTTATGGAGCTTGCAGCACAAAAAAAAATATAAGGCTTAGCACGCATTGCTGTTTTTAGCCGAGCAAACTTTTGTCCGCGTACTAAATCCTAACTAACACGCACTGCCGATAAAATTCCGCGTGATTTATGTCTCTTTCTACCTGTTCGTAGAGCTCAAAATATTCGCGAGAATTTTATCCGCACCGCGGTGAGGTGTATTCTTTATCAAAACACTGATTTCTTACGGTATTATTTTCGCAATGCGTGCAGCTTCATATAGCTACTGTGCCGCAGAAAGTGCGGTAAAAAATCGCATGAATAAAAACCGCAGGATTTTGGCGCGTGGCAAAAATTGGAATGAATGCCCGCCATTTTGTTGTGCCATTGCCAATCTAATACAATTCCCTCAGAGCAATGACTATTTATTCTAAAGCATAGAGGGAGCATACAAATTAGAGACAAATTACGATATATCTAAGCTCTTCTCTCTTATGACGCAGATTGTACACTTAAAAGAGACAAACGTATAAGGATTTATCTATGCTTAAAGCTAAATGGACATTCCGAAATTGTCAAACGGTCATAATTGGTCTCTTATTATACGATCAATTAAAAAGAGCACAATGGTTGCTTAGTATACGGTTAAACGTACAAACTATTTGTTTAGTCGTATATTACGTCGTGAAAGTAAGTACGTGGCTGGGTCATTGTTTTATTAAAAACTAATAGATTTTTAGCATAATTTTGTAAAAAAAACGGTGCGAAGAACGGATCAATAAGCTGTTAACATGGCTTGTTTTGTGTTATCTTGTAAATCGCATTCGTCACGGAAAGAAAACAATAAATTTGTAAGCTTTCATCGGTAAGAGATTTTTATTCAGTTTTCATATAAAATCACGCGAAATATTTGGGTGTGATCACTTATAACATACATATTAGATTGATAATAATCCCTTCAAATTATCTTTATTAAAAATTATGTAGTAATAACGAATTAATTTTCAAAAATAATATCTGTTTATTTATTTAGCTAGTGATGTGATACTTTTTATCGATATGATAATTTTATGCCCATAAATTGGAGAAGGTATCGTTTTTTTTCAGTATGCCTCTAAATGAGAAAGATAATTGGTTTAAAGCGATTCCAAGAGCCAGAAATTATTGGACTAAGCATTGGAATATGTTCTAAACATTTTACGGACGACTGCTTTATAAGTAGCGATAAATGGAGAAGGCTTTAACCTGGCTCCATACCATCTCTATTATTGGTAAGTAAAGCCATCTGACAAAAATATTGATTTGTGAAGTATGTTTACAAAGCCTCGAAACCAGAGAAAGTAATTATTTTTTAATTGTTGTTAAGGATCGAGGTGGGTTAATAAAACCATCTTCCAGTACTGCCAAATTTTGTAGAGTGAGTGAAAAGATACTCCGCGAGTATGAATTAAAAAATGGAACAAGAATG
This sequence comes from Orthosia cruda, assembly GCA_964057195.1. Lineage (NCBI taxonomy): Eukaryota > Metazoa > Arthropoda > Insecta > Lepidoptera > Noctuidae > Orthosia > Orthosia cruda. Next base: position 4,870,107 of record OZ059853.1, on the reverse strand, counting down.
TTAGGATTGCCGAAACGCATGACTAATATGATTATAATAGTAAGCAATCTTCTATTACCTACAAACTTTTTTGCAGATTTATATCTGATTGAGCACGGTTTGGAGAATGTCTTCACAGAAGATCACAGAGCACTGTTGATTAAAACGATTACGCAGAACGATTTAAATTTTAGAATTCACTACATAACAAAGAAAACTGTGGATAATAAGAAAAAATTTGGTCACATTTGACTAAAACTGTAATATTTAAAGGACAGTAGACTGGAAGAAAGCAGTTAAATTATTCGATTTTCAATTTATTTTATTTAATATCCACAAATATTAAATAAAAATTCGTTTTGATCCGATTGTATTTATTTCATTTCATAAATTTTAGATAAAAACACCATCACAAAGAATAATCCGACTTCCAAAGCAAAACACTAAAAAGCTAAAATAAATTTCGTTTCGGCAATCGGTGTCTTTACCTCCTTTATTTTTGTCGTTTTGCGACACCGACTTCCGAAGTGAAAGTTATTTTCTTTTTAGTGTTATGCTTTTGAAAACGCTTTATTTTTTGTGAAAAAGCTTTTTATTCTTCTTTTTAACCACCATCACATTTGGTACACCATCATCAGCAAGGTCTATATAGTAAGGTACGTACAGGCTGGACAAAATACCAAATTTACAGATTCGTGCTATTTGTCATTAAGGAGTTTGGTTGTATGTTTCATATCTTGAAAACTGCTAAACCGATTATGATGAAACTTATACTGTTTCCTAAGTTGAGAGATACTTAATCCAATAAAAAAGAATGATCATAATCCGATTACGAGGTTCAGAGAAATGCGTGAACAAACATACATACAAACAGAAATTTTGGGGGGGGTCACCCGCGTCCGTAGGAGAGTTACCCGTATTGATGTTACCCTACACGTAGTCCCCGGGTGGTGCTAATCAGGTGACACTAACTGGTGGTAGGCTTCGGCCGAAGGCTTGTGACCACCCACCCGGCAAAGACGTACCGCCAAGCGGCCTAGCCGTGTTCCGGTACGATGCTCGGTGAAGCCACTAGAGGAGTTGGGTCGAGATAGTTGTTCCACTGCATGCTGACCAGTCTGACTCGCGCTGTTTTGGGCGTATCGGGAGACTAGTCGCGGAGGGTAGCGGGATCCGAGGCACGGTGCGCCGCTGGCCGACCGCAGGTAGTTGGGGGCCCAAGTAGTGTGCCAGCCACATACGAAAGGCTGCCCCGCCAACTGTCGAAAAATCCCGGAATGCACCATCGTGCTGGTTGGCGACCAGATGGGAGGGCCCGATGGACATCTCCGGGGGGGCTCGGGCGTCCCCGCAGTCTCCGAGCTAGTGCCCCAATGATGGCGTCCTTTCAGTGCGTGTCTATAGGTTAGTAGCGTGGAACCTCATCTCACTTCCTTCTTCTTTCCTTTCACTCTATTAGAACAAAATAATGGTAAGAAATAAAAAGAAAACTGGAGTTAAACAGCGGCTGTACCCCCTCCCCCACAAAGTGCATCTCACTAATATTAGAGGTCTGCACTCCAATCTCACCTCAGTCCACCATCACCTGGAGACTGAAAAGCCAGCACTGTTTTTCCTTGCGGAGACGCAGATAGGAAGTCCGTTAGACGTGTCGTACCTATCCTACCCAGGGTTTACCCTGGAGCACAATTTCAAACCACGCGCGGGTGTATGCATGTATGCCCGCGACGACACTTGCTATCGGCGTCTCCGTAATCTTGAAGACTCCAGGTTCTCAGTGCTGTGGGCTCTGGTGGACACTGGGCTGGATAAGATTGTCTATGCCTGTGTCTACCGCTCGCACAGCGGAGATCAGGAGACAACCAGGCTCACAGAGTACCTTAGTGAGGCGGCTGATACGGCACAGTAGCGGTACCCTTCCGCCCAACTAGTGCTACTGGGGGACTTTAATGCCCACCACCAGGAGTGTCTCTTCCAATACCAGTGCACTGATCATGCTGGACGAGAGACGCGCAAGCTTGCGCTGGCGCTAAATCTCACCCAGCTGGTCCAGGGGGCAACGAGGGTGCCAGATGTTGATTCGCACACAGCCAATTGCTTGGACCTTCTGCTGACAACAGATCCAGACCGATACTCAGTGTCGATATCTTCACCTTTGGGTAGTTCCGACCACTGTCTGGTGAAGTCTGTGCCCGTCTACTCCCCGCCCGATCCCAGCCCAAGAGGCACCCGGCGGGTATGGCGGTACAAGTCAGCAGATTGGGATGGGATGCGTTCTTTCTTCGCATGCTATCCTTGGCAGCCCACTTGCTTCTCTTCGGATGATCCATCGTCATGCGCTGATGCTGTGACAGATGTGTTGCGTCGGGGGATGGAGTACTAATATTCCATTCTCAGACGTAGCAATCTCTAACGTTAACCACCCATGGTTTGGAGCCGAGTGTAACCACGCCAACGCGGTTAAACACAGGGCCTACCAGGCATGGGTCGACGCTCGAACGCGCAAGGCAAATGACGTGAGTCAGAAGAAGAGAGCCTTCAACACAGCTGCCAAGTCCTGCAAAAAGGTGATGCGAAGAGCACGGTTTGACCACATTAGCAGAATTGGGCACAAACTTGCTTCATACCCAGCGGGGAGCAAAGCGTTTTAGTCCCTGGCTAAGACGGTCGAATCAAACTTTTGTCGCCCCTCACTACCACCACTGCTGAAACCTGACGGGTCACTGGCCCACTCCGCTGAGGAGAAGGCAAACTTGTTTGCCTCCCTTTTTGCGGAATCTTCGCATCTGAATTCTAATGGCGCGCAGCCTCCCCCTTCTCCTGATGGATGTGTGACGAGTATGTCGGACATTCGCATCCATCAAAAAGACGTCCGTAGGGTGCTGCGTAGCCTTGATGTGAACAAAGCGAGTGGCCCAGACGGGATACCAGCAATTGTCCTTAAAACCTGTGCACCTGAATTGTCTCCGATCTTGACACGCCTATATCGTCTTTCGATAGAGACTGGAAAAGTGCCGAAGGCTTGGAAGCAGGCCAACGTACAGCCCGTGCCCAAGAAGGGCAGTCGAGCTGACCCGGCCAACTACAGACCCATATCTGTAACGTCCATCCTCTGTAAGAGTATGGAACGTGTGCTCAACGGTAAACTCCTGGCATACCTAGAAGCGAACGACATCCTCAGTGACCGCCAATACGGCTTCCGCCGAAATCGGTCCACTGGGGATCTTTTAGCGTATGCCATTCACATCTGGAGTGAGGCCATCGAGAGACACGGGGAAGCGCTAGCCGTCTCCCTCGACATCTCGAAGGCTTTCGACAGGGTCTGGCACGAAAGCCTCATTGGTAAGCTTCCTTCCTTCGGTCTGCCTAGTGGTCTGTGTGATTGGATTGCGGACTTCCTGAGGGATCGATCCATCCGAGTGGTTATCGACGGCTGCTCGTCCGGTCAGTTAGATATCAACGCCGGAGTCCCTCAGGGGTCAGTGCTCTCGGCAACATTATTCTTGCTGCACATTAATGATCTGCTAAAACCCGGAACCTTTGGGTACGCAGACGACAGCACTGTTGCTGAGAGATACGTGTCCGGCGCACGGGCTACTGGGCCTCAGATTCAGTCTCTCCGGGAGGCCATGGTTGAACGCTTGAACCTGTCCTTAAAGGCGGTTTCCGAATGGGGTGATGCCAATCTGGTCAGCTTCAATACTTCTAAGACCCAGGCGTGTCTTTTTTCCGCTAAAAAGAGCCAATTCCACCCGGCTCCTTCTTTCTGTGGTGTGACCGTGCCGTTAGCGGACCACCTCGAACTGCTTGGTGTAACGTTGACATCGACTCTCAACTTCGGTCCTTACATTGAGGCGAAAGCTCAGTTAGCTGCAAAAAAGTTGGGGATTCTTGCAAAGGTGAGACGGTACTTCACGCTAGAACAGCTGCTCAACTTGTATAAAGCGCAAGTTCGGTCATGCATGGAGTACTGCTCTCACCTCTGGGATGGTTCTGCCAAATACCAGCTTGATGCACTTGAGTCGATTGACAGACGGGCCAAAAGGCTTATTGGCAACGATGCACTGGTCGCATCAAAGCTCCACGCCGAGTCGCCAGTCTGTCGGTTTTTTATCGGTTACATTTCGGGGAGTGTGCGACGGAACTGCACAATTTGATTCCGCCTAGCCCTTTCCATCATCGGACTACAAGACGTACGGCCATGCGCCATCGGTACATGGTTGACATCCCTCCCATACGCACAAAGCGTTTTGCTAATACTTTCATTGTGCGCACAGCTAAGGAGTGGAATTCCCTTCCGGGGTCTTTGTTCCCTGATAGCTACAACCTAGGGGTCTTTAAGTCAAGAGTGAATAGGTTTCTTCTAGGCAAGCGTGCTTCACCGTAGACCACATCATCGCTTAACATCAGGCGAGATGGTGGTCAAACGAAAACCTATAGATTATAAAAAAAAAAAAAAAAAAAAAACAAAATTTGGCACACGTATTCAGAAGCCCACATAACGTAAATTCTTTGAATATTGTGCAAATCCAAAAATATTACATACATACGCATCGAATTGATAACCTTTTTTTATTAGTCGGTAAAAAGAAAAGTAAGATGATTTCATGCTTCGGAAGGAACGATAAACTGCGAACTAATGCTCGTTACTTACGTTGGAGATTGGAAAGCGGTTAAAAAAATCTGACATCAGTGTTTGGTCGATATGACTTTGCAGCTCATACGACAAGAAGAAGAATAGGATTATCATGTAAAAGCCTGTTGGAACCAGAGCGAGCTTTTTAAACAAACAATGTGCCCTTTGTTTTTATAATCCTTGGAATTTATGACATGACAATACATTCGTTCCAATAAGTAAATTATATGTCAAAAATTAATTTATATCGATACCTCTGCAAAATACAGCACATCACTACCGAGACAAAAAATGTGGACAGCATTGCCATAAGCAACCCTTATAACTATATACCCGTCCTTGTTATTCACACTGAATGTGTCATGAGTAAAAAGAGTATGACTAGACTGAAATTTCACGCTCCCTCTATGCTTTAGTCATTGCTCTGAGACAATTCCCACAGACACGAATGTTTTTAGTTTTTACTAACACTGGGCGGGAAGGTGATGGTAGATAGTAGGTAACTTCAAAATTTTGATATTGTGAATTTGTTGTGGGAAATTTTATTGAAACAACGAGAAGGGGGCATCTATTTCGCCAAAATTCCTTTTAGCGCTATATGTATGATGGTATAACCTATCTTGCCGAGACGAGTTTGTTTACAAACAGCTCTAGGTATTTATTTGACCTGATTTTTCTAGATCCGCATTCTCAAGACCTCATATTATCAACATTGGAGAAAATAGACAAAGAAATATGCGTGAAATTCTTCAGAACGCCTCTCAATCATACCCTGGATAATAATGATAGGATCCTTTACATCTCTAACCCTGACAAACAGAAGGACTGCCCGCCTGCAAGCTATGATTTTAATAAGACCGTGGTGGTAAGTGTCTGTCCATGGGAACGAAATAAATATATAAGGGAGCCCCCTTATATATTTATTTCCATACAACAAACGTGATTTTTTGCCGTTTTTTAGGGTTCCGTACCCAAAGGGTAAAAACGGGACCCTATTACTGAGACTCCGCGGTCCGTCTGTCTGTCTGTCACCAGGCTGTATCTCATGAACCGTGATAGCTAGACAGTCGAAATTTTCACAGATTATGTATTTCTGTTGCCGCTATAACAACAAATACTAAAAACAGAATAAAATAAATATTTAAGGAGGATTATGGGAGCCCCCATACAAAAAACGTCATTTTTTTCTGGCACTTGGCCGGTTTTTTTGCGATAATGGTACGGAACCCTTCGTGCGCGAGTCCGACTCGCACTTGGCCGGTTTTTTTTCATGATATCCATATTCCCAAAGGCCTGTTTATACAATTTTGCGCGCTCGTTTTTGTCCTAGTTATATCATCATCCATTTCGCTACAAATTTGCAAAAGTGTGTATTCGTACACGAACTAGCTTCTTACTGCTCATCACAGCATCTATCTCTTTCGCACGTGTTGTCATATGAGATAGCATGCATTTTATCCCCGCGCACGAAATAGTTCGTCGTGCCGTCGACTAGGGCAACCTTAGTTACAGTCGTTGGGAATAGTGTAGCAGGCTTGTCCCAAGAATAAAAACTTACAAATTTCCTCAATAATTCGCAGGACATGCCGATCGGTTACAAATGTTTGAATGAGGATGCTATCGCCGGGATAGTCCTAGGCATGTTACGAGCAAGCATTGAAGCACAAGGTAAGTTGTTTTATGTTTTACTAGTAGGTACTCTCACGTGAAAAATGTTTTGTCATCCCGAGGGAACAATAAACCGCGACTGGGATAAAAAGTAGCCTGTCCTATTCCAGACAATAATATGTCGCTGTGTCAAATTTCATCCAGATCCGCAGGCTTATAGTTATTACGTATCTGGCAAGAGCAAAACGATAGCGATTTTTGCGCAATAGGTTATTGCCCTTCAATACAGAAGTTTTTAGAGTTTTTGGCGGTTTTATTCGAAATAAGTGCATTCGAAAAACAGCAAGTGTAAAACAACTGTAAGTAAGTAATTCCGACTTTTATGACATAAAGCGTTTGATCGCGATGATTGCTGATTGCTATTTCTTACGTAATAAGCCTTACGGGCGCACGGTTGGCGCAGTGATTAGGCGATTGACTGCTGCGCTGAGTGTCGCGGGTTCGATTCCCGCACGGAACTAATATTTGTATGACCTACAGATAGTTGTTCCGGCTCTGGGTGTTGTGTATGTGAGTTTATATGTTTGTAAACGCACCCACGATACAGGCAGAAATTCCTAGTGTGGGGCAAAGTTTTTTTTTTTTTAAATTAGCCTGCCGTTTAGCCGTTGTAACGTGATTGAATAGTAGGTATAGTAGTAGTTAGATATGATTAGGAAAGAAGTACGATTTATAATAGCAGACAATCACCGACGCAGCGCCGGCCCTAGCCCTAGACCTAAATCAGGGTAGAGCGAGATTGTCTTTCAGCGTGCTTTGGGCAAGGCTTTCACTTCAAGTAAATTCTACTTCGGTTTTATCATCAATATCAATCAATCATCAATACACATATTAGGTACATCTGTAAAAAATATTTTCGTACATCGTAAATATTGCCAAAAAAGTTAATTAAAATATCAAAAAACCCGATTGCTTATGAAACGAACTAAAAAGACGTTACCAAGCAGAAAATCATGCTGTGCAGTCGGAGGATCCCACATCCTCCACCTAACCTCAAACCAATGACTATCCTCCGACCGCACATGCAGCATGATTTTCTTCTTGTAGGATACGGTAGATCCTACCTACATCTGGTTTTGGTCAGCCAGCTCGCGGATAGTTATGTATCCTCCGACTGCACAGCATGATTTTCTTCTTGTTTACATCTTTTTAGTTTAGTGTATTCGGAGGATAGGTAGATACATCTGGTTTTGGTCAGCCAGCTTGCGGATATGTATCCTCCGACTGCACAGCATGATTTTCTTCTTATATGCGTCTTTTAAGTTCGCTTCTTAAGGGTCTACATACGCTTTAGTGCCGTAAAACGGTATTTTCTAAAGCGTGCTAATTAGTAACGGCTAGGTTAAAAGCTTAGAAAAAAATATATAGCTACGTTTAAACATATAAGTGTTAGGTATATATATATTTTTAAATCTCATCTTAAAACCGTTTTTTTGATACTCCACAAGATATGTTTAAAGAATAAAAATTGGGCCCCAAAATATGGCGCCATTTTTCTATTCTTTTTTTTTATATCCTATAGGCTCGCGCTTAACCACTATCTCACCTGATAGTACGCGATGATGTGGTCGACGGTGAAACACGCTTGCCTAGAAATAACCTATACACTCTTGACTTAAATACCCCCAGATTGTAGCTGTCGGGAAAAACAGACTCCGGCAGGGAATTCCACTCCTTAGCTGTACGCATAATAAAAGTGTTCCCAAAACGTTTTGTGCGTATGGGTGGGGTGTCCACCATGTAGCGATGGCGAATCGCCGTACGTCTGGTAGTCCGATGAGGAAACGGGCTAGGTGGAATTAGATCATGCAATACCATCGCACACTCCCCGAAATGTTACCGATAAAAACCGACAGGCTGGCAACTCGGCGACGATGTTCAAGACTCTGGAGCTTTGACTTGACCAGCGCCTCATCGCCGATGAGCCTTTTGGCCCGCTTTTCGATCGACTCTAGTGCATCAAGCTGGTATTTGGCAGATCCGTCCCAGAGATGAGAACAGTACGTTACTCCATGCATGATCGAACTTGCGCTTGATACAAATTGAGCAACTGTTCCGGCGTGAAGTACCTTCTCACCTTTGCAAGGATCTCAGCTGCCAGCTGAGCCTTTGCCTTAATGTATGCACCAAAATTGAGAGTCGATGTCCTGTCAAGATGGTCCGTTATTGGCACGTCTCGGAAAGTTGGAGCCGGTTGAAATTGGCTCTTTTTTGCGGAAAAAAGATACGCCTGGGTTTTAGCAGCATTAAGCCTGACCAGATTGGCATCGCCCCATTCGGAGACTGCCAGCAAGGACAGGTTCAAACGCTCCACCATGGCCTCAAGAAGAGACTGGATCTGCGATCCGGTAGCCCGTGCGTTGAATAATTATCTCTCAGCAACAGTGCTGTCGTCTGCATACCCAAAGGTTTTAGCAGATCGTTAATGTGCAACAAGAATAATGTTGCTGAGAGTACCGACCCCTGAGGGACCCCGGCATTGATATTTATTTATTTATTTATTTAAACTTCATGTACAATAGTGGTACATAGGCGGACTTAATGCCACAAGGCATTCTCTACCAGTCAACCATATCCAATTGGTCCGATGAGCAGCCATCGATAACCACTCGAACGGACCGATCTCTCAGGAAGTCTGCAATTCAGTCACATAGACCACCGGGCAGACCGAACGAAGGAAGCTAACCAATAAGGCTTTCATGCCAGACCCTATCAAAAGCCTTCGAGATGTCGAGGGAAACAGCAAGCGCTTCTCCGTGGCTCTCGATGGCCTCGCTCCATATGTGAATGGCATACGCTAGAAGATCCCCAGTAGATCGATTTCGGCGGAAGCCGTATTGGCGATCACTAAGGATCTCGTTAGTTTCTAGGTATGCCAGGAGCTTCGTGTTAAGTGTAGAGATGGGTCTGTAGTTGGCCGGGTCAGCTCTCGGGTTCTTGGGCACGGGCTGTACGTTAGCTAGCTTCCAAGCATTCGGCACTTTTCCAGTCTCATACGAAAGGCGAAATAGGCGTGCCAAGATCGGAGACAGTTCAGGCGCACAGGTTCTGAGAACTATTGCTGGTATTCCGTCAGGGCCGCTAGCCTTGTTATCGTCGAAGTTGCGCAGTACCCTACGGACGTCCTTTTAATGGATGCGTATGTCCGACATACTAGTCTCGCATCCATCAGGATACAGAGGGGGCCGCGCGTCAGACTTGAAGATTCGGCAAAAAGAGATGCAAATAAGTTTGCCTTCTCCTCAGCAGAGTGGGCCAGCGACCCGTCGGGTTTCAGCAGTAGTGGTAGTGAGGGACGGCTAAAGTTCGACTCGACCGACTTAGCCAGTGACCAAAACGCTTTACTACCTGCTGGGTAAGAAGCAAGTTTGGTCCCGATTCGGCTAATGTGGTCGAACCGAGCCCTTCGTAACACCATCTTGCAGGACTTGGCAGCCATGTTGAAGGCCTTCTTCTTCTGACCCACGTCACTAACTTTGCGCGATCGAGCGTCGACCCATGCCAGGTACGCCTCATACTTAAGTGCGTCGGTAAGATGACATTCGGCGCCAAACCATGGCCGGTCAACACTGGACATTGTTACGTCAGAGAACGGAATGTAGTACTCCATTCCCTGACGCAACACATCCGTCACGGCGTCCGCGCACGCCAAAGGATCATCCGAAGAAAAGTAAGTAGGCTGCCAAGGATAGCATGCGAAAAAAGATCGCAAAGATCTGCTGACCTGTACCGCCAAACCCGCCGGGTGCCTCTTGGGCTGGGATCGGGCGGGGAGTAGACGGACACAGACTTCACCAGACAATGGTCGGAACTACCCAAAGGTGAAGTTATCGACACAGAGTATCGGTCTGGCTCTGTTGTCAGCAGAAGGTCCAAGCAATTGGCCGTGTGCGAATCAACATCCGGCACCCTGATTGCCCCCTGGTTCCAATTTTAATGTAGCCAGCTACACTCACAAGGTTAAGACGAATCGATTGAAGTAAGAATCATCAAAATCGACCAACGCGTTTGGTCTCTAGAACGCCACATAGAAGTGCCTCCAGGAAAGACGGTGGCCCAATGATCACGTGCTGCCATGCACAGCGACGGGAGCTCAGGGGAGACGCTTTTTCAGTCTCCCCAGGGTTGTGCCCTAGCAGGCGTTGCACAGAGGGGGGTCCGGGGTGGTCTTTTAAGGTGTTGTTTTAGTGAGATAAAAATCTCACATTCTCTGGTCTTTTCTCCATAAGTTTAGGTGCCTTTTGAAGGTTACCGCCGAAAACAAAAAAAAATGGAATAGGTATATTGAAAGAAATGTAGGTAAGTATAATAAAGGCGCAAGTGTTTAGGTGTTGCTATGCCTACCTCGTTGCTATTGCGATCGTAAGCGCTACCACTTCAATTTCTCAGCCCGGAGTCTGGACTTTGAACACGATTAATAAATAGGCCCACCCCCCGGTGGGCCCATTTCGACAAATGTGGATGTGCCTTTAGGTGCACATCTGCCTTATTCTTCGGAGAATAGGTTCCTACTGGTTTTAATTAATGGTATTTTCGGTTGCTTTGTTCACAGATAAACCAAACAGCAACGATTTGTTCAAAACTTTCCAAAATAAGAAGGTATGTTGATAGTTAAGTATTTTCCAAAATTTAAATAAATAGAAAATGTAGGTGGGATCCACAGGCACACAACGCCTGAATGAGGGCAAACCTCGCCGTGCTAATCAGGGGCGTAGCTACCGCCGTATCAATGATACGGGGCCCCTGATATATAGGGGCACCGACGAGTGGAACCTAACGTTCGGAAAATGTTATCCACTGTAACAAATTATTTTTGACTAGAGGTTAGAATGTTTGTATTTTATAGACTTTATTTGTTATGACGCCAGCATAATCTCTCTAATTCCTTCATAGCATCCTTATGCTCCAATTTAGTAAATGTAGTAATCTCTCATTTTAAGCTCGTTCCACTTATGCTTCATCCTCGTCTCGCAAAATCGCTTAGTTTATTATAAAGAAAGCAGTATTCCTATTTTATTAATTTTGTAAGAAACATTATCGTTTTTGGTATTTTCTGTATTCGGGTAGAAAGGGCCCGAACAAATTTTGAAACAGGGCCCCTATAGGACAAGCCACGCCACTGGTGCTAATCCCACATAGCAGTGGATGGTCCTATGTCAGCTTTACCAGAGGATCTGGGTCTAGGCCATAGACTACTATTATATACTAGAGATAGAGCGAGTTTTTGTTAGAAATTGACAATCTCGCGTTATCTGCTGTGATTGTTTAAATGAATCTTCAACAGCCAATCACAGCAGATAACGCGTGCTTGACAATTTGTAACATTGATTTTGGGATAATTTAAAGATGAGAAACTCGGCCATAGACCGGCAACTTATGCATTTCTTAAGCAGCGCCATCTAGTTACCAAGACATACACTAATCATCTGTCACGTGTCAAAATAGCTAGGTAGGTATTTAAACATAATTATACTGACTAGAATAATGTAGAATGGATGAAAATTCAGTTGTAGTACAACAAGAATTTAGTTTTGGATTTTTAGGGTAAAGTCTAGGCAAAATGTCACTCTTTCAGTAATGGCGATGGTCGAAATGTCAAAATGTATTGACCACGTGACATTTTGAAAGCTCTTCTGCTTGGTATTCTATAATTTTTTGACGTTTTATGTCACCTTTCTAGAACCTCAGGCCGCAAAACCAGCTAGTTTAGCCCTATATGCTAGTGTTGGTGAAACATTTTGGACACCATTCTAAAATGTTAATAGGGAATATGCTTAAAATAACAGTTATTTGACCAGTTCATCGATAAAAAGACTAAATTAAGATAATAATAGTGATAACAGAATCAAAATTGATCAAAAACGAAAGAGGTAATGAGGTGAGTCTACGAAAACGCCGTTTTTTATGGAGCTGTATGGGCTTCGTGCCATCTGACGTCATGTGGCACGTCGAACTTCTCTTTCTAATTCTCAACTTTGACGCTTTATAACTTCGTTTGTGATTGAGATTTATTTAAAATTTCTTTCGTATTTATTTAATATCGTTAATAAGTATTTCATTTAGCAAATAAAACAAATTACGTGCATATTCCCTACCTGCTTAGGTAGGTCCAGGCTTTTTGGATGCTCGGTCATATAATAGTCTTAACTTTTAGTGAAATCTTCAATTAATCATAATCACCAGCCTTCTTTATTTTATTCTTTATAAAAATCTAAATTACTGTTAAAATATGGGCAGTAATATTTAAAAAGCTTTACAAAAGCCGGACATGTCGAAAACTGTCTCACTTGGCCGGACACATATTCAAAAACCATTCAAACTGTGTCCACCTTCATACGCTACCTGGCCACTGTTCCAAAAAACACCTCTCATTTCATCCCCTTTTCCCTTCAGAAAGAAAAAGAAAACAGCGGTACTCTGCTATCAACATCGGACCGTAACTTCATAAACACGCATTACCTCGAAGAGTGCGGCGACTTTATTCAGAAGCCCGTCAGTGCACGGCGCTGGTTTCAATCGAAGAAGATGTCTCTATCTTTGGATAACGAAAAGTATTATAAAGATAAATTGTGGCCATACGGTATAGTTATGTATGAAATTAATGGAACAAGAAGTAAGTACCTACTTATTTAAAGAGGTTTCGACTTTCGGGGTCACGGGAAGGTGGTCTGAGAAGGCATAGATTTTGATAAGTTTGATTTTTAGAAAAATCGTAACCAAATAGATATAAATAGCAATTTGTAATAAAAGTGGTTTATTATCATCATAAAAACCATCAACAAAACGACAAATTCGGCGACAATTTTTCTTTGGTTAATCAATTCATATAAAAAAAATGTTATCTGTAGAAAAGTCGTTTTTGTACATCGAAAATATACAAAAAAAATAGCCTGTGTGTTGTATATATATATAGATAACCAACAGAACCCATGGTATAATAAGACATGGTATTCTCTTTACAGGATGGCCTAAGCCTACGTCACGATAAGTGTTACCATTGATTGTCCTTTTCAGAAAATTTAGGTACTTTCTCATGTAGTTAACGAAAATAAAATAAATTACTAACTAGCTTAACTATTTAGTAGCTCATGTGTTTCATCTATTTAGTGTTAAATTAATTTATATATTGAATTATTAGTTCATAATTGCTTTATTAAGTTGAAAAATACATTTTGCTCGGGTAATTCAATCACACACAGTGGCAACATATCGAATTGACAAGTGTCATACTGACAACTCGCCATTTCATCGCTATTGTTGTGTCGCTCACACCTATAGCGTTGTTTCGCTCGGTGAGCAAAATACTGTGGCTCCCAAACATTTGTGGTGCACCCGTGAACTGTGAAAGATACACTAGAAAAATTGTTAATTGTTCCGTACTAAACTGTAAAAACAGAAGTATAAAGGCGTGTAATAAGGTTTTTTTCTTTTCCCAACGAAGAGACGCTACCATATGCGTGACTTCAATATTGTAATTAACTTCAGCTAAAAGAACTGGTATGTGCCTTTCTAGATATTATTTCATTTATCAACGCATTGTAAATTCCATAAATTAAGGCATAGCTGTGTCAATACGGCTGTATGCCCGAACTTAACCTAACCTAATTAGTTTTGATTTATTTTAGTCAAGTCAAGTTTTGTGGGTTTTCGCCCTGAACTAAATTAAGTTGGTCCACACATACATACAGACAGACAGGCGCAGCGTGTGACTTTTACAACATTTGTTTTGTCAGAGACATTGTTTAACTAGATCTCAGATCAAATAAAAAGTCAAGATGGAACGTTGCAAACAACAAGGTGACGCCGGTTAAAACTACACCATGCCGTATACATACTCAATTACACGTTCAATAAAACTATGCCTTAGTTTGTCAGTGGAGCTCTCAGATCAAATAAAAAACTCGACAGACAAGCTAAGGCGTAGTTTCGTTCCGTGTCTTAGTAGCCGTGGTTTGGTCACCTACGGTGAAGCGAAGAGGAACCCGAGGAGGGGCCGCTCGTCAGGGCTTTTTCTGATTAGGCCGACGACGTAGCGGCCAACATGTAGGTTGCGGTTCCGCTTGGCAACAGGCGACATCGCATCTGAGCCTTGCTCGATATCATATGGAGCACGTCCCATACGATATAGCAGCTGTGGGTTGGAGAGTAGACCGCGGTGGGAGAGGAGTGCCGGTATTGCGTTGCGCCGCTCTACCTACCTTCCGTGGCCTGGACGGGGTCGCCACCTTCTGATTGCGAATGAGGTGGGGCTGCAGGGAGGTCCCTATCGCCTGCGGCCGAAAAGTGATAGGTGGTGGGGCCACTGACCTGTCCCGTCAAAGGAGGGCTAAGGGTGCCATACACTGGGCCGTCTGGCGCCCATGTGCTGGTTTGGTCCCTGGGGTGGTCACGGCGTGCAATGTGTTCTGGTGCGCTGCTGATGGGTGGTACACCCCAAAGGAGGGTCCGGTGACGGATGGCCGCGGCGGGTTCGCGGTGAGTGCTAACGCGTGCCTGTGTTCCCGCCATAAGCAGCACAAGAGGACACCGTGGAGTTTTAGTGGGTTGGAGTCCCACATAACTGCGCTACTACCTGTAGCATAGCATGCATGAGCATTTCCCAAGCTAAAAAAAAAATGTGTAGCGATGCCTGTGATGGTTTTTTTTGTGTCTTGGGAAATACTGATTTACCCTTGCAAAGAATTGATCAGGGTTGCTGATATAATGGAGAAATGATTTAATCAATACCACGGTTAAACGTTGCACAATGAAAATTCATTTTCAATTTGACTCGGATTGTTCATGGACTTGTAATTCATTATGAGGTATTACTCTGTTTAGTTCAAACAAGAACCTATCTACGAGACATCATCATCTTCCTGTCCATGCCCCATGTCACTTGGGGTCGGCGCAACACATTTTCTTCTTCCATACCGTCCTGTCCTCCGTCACGCCATCACTGACTGCCTTTTCTTTCATATCACTCCTCACACAGTCCATTCATCTTTTCTTTAACCGTCCCCTCCCTCTCCATCCATCCACATTAATATTCATAACTCTTTTAGTAACATGCGTTACATTCCTCCTCATCACATGACCATACCAGGACAGACGGTTTCCTTTCAATTTTTCTGTCACTGGCGCCACTTTCAAACTGCCTCTAATATATCTGTTATAGCGGTTTGAGAAACCTCTTCATCCTTGTGTCTATCATGAAAAGTGGACTGTATTTGAAGGGTTCTGGCAATAGTGCGTTGAAAATAAGCGGGAAAATATTCACGGATCAATTCGGGCGATCTAGTATGGAAATGAGGGAAGTAGTACGCCTTACCTTGTAGTGGTCGATGCCAGCCCACGTGTGGCAGCGAGCTGGTGTTCTTCTACTCCAAACTGGCGACCTTCAGGATCCACACACTTCACACAATTGTTATATATCCGCGAGGCGGGTGAATAGACACGGTTCACAAGGTTCTCAGCAATCTAACTAATTAGATGCATCAGTCTCCAGCCAGGTGGCTTGGAAAGCTGGCGGTTGAGATACGAGGCCCGTTCACGTTGAAGTTTCGGTTCGTTCTGGCGACCTGTCATTAAGGCGTACATAAAGGGAAAAGGAATGAGGAAGGAACGAGATAATTAAGATATCGATCGCCCGCGAAATCTCAAATGCGTTTGTCTATGTGTTTTCGGTCATTGATTTATGACATTTACAAGAGATGGCGCTACCAATATCTATACATTTCTATACCTTCTCTATCTCACTTCACCCATTCTCGGCACTTCGCACATCCATCTTAACATTCTCATCTCATTATATCTACGCGTAAGGAAAATAAATAAAACCAAGCAATCAATTAAAAAAAAAGCAAAGTAAAAAAAAAAAAAAAGTATCAAATATGTCGATTTATTAAAAATGATAAAAAATTTGTACCTATTGTATTATTTTATCTTTTTCCCCACAAAAAAAGTTTGAGAACCGCAACGCAATTGATGACGTAGTCTTAGGCCAATCACGTGACCCAGCTGTCACGGGAAGAGATTACCAGGCGAAATAAACTATTATACCATGACAGAACCCATTTCCAGCAATTTGACATTTTTTCTGTTTAGTTGTGAACGTCACGTAAAATGTACGAAACTGGTGTAAGTAGATAACTTTTATACATAAAAATTGTGTGTAACTTGAAGTAGTTATTACTTAGTTTTTATTCATCGCAATCGGTTCACTCTCGCAATTTGATGAATTTATGGTATTCAAGATGCTGGACAGTTGAACTCCATATTCGATAGATGGCGTAGTGCATTTGACGTCATTTTCTGAAATGCGGTTAGGTTAGGTTCCGCGGATAATCTTAATTATCCGCGGAACCTAATCTATTTGTTTGTAGATTCATTCACTCTACAAACAAATAGTAAGGTAGGTAGCAAGGTAAGTAGGGTATGTAGGTAGGTCTAGGTGTGTAGGGTAGGGTAGATAGTAGACGAGCGCGAAGCCACAGTCACAGCTAATAATTCAAGCAAACCATTCAAACTCCTGTACTGTAGGTAACGATTATTCCCGATGTCCACCACTTGGTTGGCCACCGCTGGGGGACAGCGGGGAAACCTTTTAAAAATAGTCCCGCTGTCCACCACTGGGGGACAGCGACTCGGATTTTTTAATTATTCTTCCCGAGGTGCAGTCTGTAGAAGTCTGTTATCGCTGTGAAGATGGCATACACCTAGAGGCGCTAATTTACTTGCAAACATCACATATTTAGCCGATTTAAGAGTTTTAACCCAACGCATTCTGCGTGGCGACCATTTGCACTAGGCGACAAACTTGACATTGAAGTCGCCATTTTTTGAAGCGAGAATGACTGCAAGGTTCATTGCACCATAATCTAGAATAGTACATTATGGTACAAGTGTGTAATGTTGGTGATTACCGCTGAGGCGCCATTGAGACCCGAGCCGTTAGGTGAGGGTCTTAAGAGAGCCGAGGACGGTAATCATCAATACAGACGTGTATCATACGACGTTTTTCAACACACTTGTGAAGAAAATAATACTAGAAAATCATTTCCAACAGTAAAAACGAGTTGTGATTTTTTTTTCGGAATGGCGGCCAAAATTAATCATTTTCCTATACGCGCGCATCTAACCATGGCCACAGATTACTAAATAGTTACTACCATGGCGATCGGCCATAGACTAAAAATAATGAGGTTTTTTTTTTGGCTTTTCGCGAATAGCGTTTTAGCCACGTACAAAATGGGGAATTTCAAGTTTTATTTATTACAGACAAAAACAAAAGTTATATTTAAGTGAAAGTTTTATTTATTAAACACGTACAAGTTGAAATTATCTATTTAAATACGAAGTTGCATGAAATGTGTTACATTTGTACTATTGAGCACGATCTTTTTTGTATCAAAACTTTTTTAAGAACAAAGCAACTCAACCAATAAATTAAAAAAAAGACTCTTTATCTCACTTGTGAATAATAGTAATGAAAAAGTCACAGTTTGATAACAGGTGACATTATGTGCCTAGTTGCGGTGAAATTATAGCCACTTTTTGAGCAAGTGTGTTGAAAAATAAATTGAATTCATTTTATTTGACAAGCTACATAACTTAGCTATTACTCCGTTCACTGGCTATTACATATTTTTCACACTACTCTATAAGAAAACATTGATAGTTACCTGTTAGTTAATGTATGTAGAACACCTGTAATCACGATTTTACTTCAGCAAAATTAAAAATTTCGACAGCAATTTTTACCAAAACCGACGTGGTGACCACCTCAATTGATGTCGTGTACGTCGCGCATTGGCGATGGCGATTGGCGGGGCCGTCGCGAAGAGTTTCCGTTAGGGACGCTCAGGTGCATGTAGCTAGGGCTAGGTGCAGGCGCCACTGGACTTCAAATGGCAAAGATATTCATACTGTGCCGTCTCAGACCACCTTCACCTAATTAAAATGGACTCTAAATTAAAAATCCAAGATGGCGCCTATAAGATTTACGATGTCATGGGTGTCGTTTTTTATGGTTTACGCAATAAGGCTGCGATTCGCATCGTAAAAACAAGCTCAAAATTGCCGTCACATTTTTTTTTCATATTTGTATTTTTATGATTTTCTGGTCGGTAATAGGTGCCTATCTAATATCAGGCACACCTTTTTCCACGAAGAGAGATCGGAGACTGTGTCCCTACAGTGAGACCATTATAACAAGTAGATACCCACTGATGCTGCTAAGTTGTCATTTGTATTTTTTTTTAAAGTTGTAGTCCAAAGCCATAATATATAAAATCATACACCAGTGTCGGCTCGTGGGTGAAGATATGAGTGGACTGTATAAAATGTAGTGGTCAAACAATATTCGTTTTGATTGAGAGGTGTCGACTGTCGCGTCGCGGTGGAGCCCGTGGAAGCGAGTGTCCCTCGACCGCGCCGCTCATCCACAAACCGATGTGTTGGGTTCAAATCCCAACACCAGTTTTACAAAGGGGTATCGTTTTAACCAGTTACCGGCTTGTGAAGTACAAATAGGCAGTCGCTCCTTTTAAAACAATTGTATTCAACATTATCCGGTTAGACTGGAATCTGATCAAAACAGTTGGAGAAAGGCTAAACGAGTTTTGTGCTGATGCTGCTAATACTAAGGCACCCACAGAACCATCAGAGGTGGCCGCACTGGAACACGCCATGCAGGTCATAGAGCTGGCTAGCTGCGTAGTCTTCCAACGCATCACTGATCTGGAACCGCTGCAGCCAAAGAACTTTGTGTACTTCGGCCTGGAAGGAGAGGAGGTGCCGAATCTTGGCTTCTTGGAGGGAAAACAGGTTAGACAACATTGTGCGCTAAAGAGTAGATTATATAAATAATAATACCAGTCTGTCCCACTGTAGGGCAAAGGCTCTCACACAGAGAAGTCACGAGGCAGATGGCATTCTTTTTAATTATGAATATGGTTTTTTTATGAGCTATGTGTTGTTTTTTTTTTGTTTTTTTTTAATCTCACACTGGTACTTACATATTGTTTGATAAAAGTACCTATACTATACAACCTGTGAATAAAATACAGATTTAAAACGAGGGCCATAGATGAATCACAAGCATAGCGAGTAATTCAATCACACATATTATTTTCATTTCACATTTTTTTTCTTAATTCAATGTTGTAACTATTATAATTTGGTATACTTAACTAAAATAAAGTGTAATACAGCTAGCCTGTATAATCCATCTAACTTCTTACAGAGCATTATTATCTCTTCAATGCTGAACGGTGCTCCGGGACACAGCGGACATACGCTCAGCCTTCTGATGCGCATCCTCGGGATCCCCATGATGTCCAATCGTTACGACAGGACCAACTACGTCCTCATCGATTGGGACAGAGTTGCTAACAGTGAGTTGTTTCCACAGAGCTCAGAGTAGACGGTAATTATCAAACTCGCCCAATAAGCACAAATCTGCAATAAAGGATGTCACAAAAGGTAACATCGGTAACTTTAGCATTTACGAAGACTTATTACAGTACACTGCAATAGCTGAAAATTACGCTTTAGCCTGTTTAATAACGTTATTATGTGTCACGGAGACAACACTGTGAAGTTACAAGCATAGCGTCATCGCGTAGGTATACAGTTTTTAGCAGTGAATAGAACCGTAAGCTTCAATTAAGCCTTCTCCCTCACTGATTTAATGCTCGACACTACGACGTTACATTAGGCGAATGCTCCAGGTGAGGGAGCACCTTTGTACAATGCTATCAACGGATGCGTCGCGCGCGATAGCGATTGATAATACCCAGTGGCGTAGCGTGCCTTGGCAGGCCCCGTATAAAATTTTGTTTGGGGGCCCTTATGAAGGGTAAAGATTTCTCACAAATGAAAAAAAAATGTTTGCATAAAATTATAAGAAATATTTATTCATCATAATTATCCATCTGTCACTTTTTCCAAATTTTTTACAAACAATTCAATTTAAATATACAAATATAAAAAATATGTTTTTTTTGGCAAACTGATTTATTATATCATTTAGGACTGATAGAGTATGACTTGAGACTATGAAAGAGATGACTTTAGTTTTTCTAAATTTTCTGCCTCTATGGACAATAGTGATAGGTCTGTCAGGCGTTCATTTCCCATCGAAGTTTTTAGGTAATTTTTTATCAATTTTAATTTTTGCTTACGCACGTTGGGGGCCCCCGTAGCCCGGGGGCCCGAGATACGGCGGTAGCTACGCCCCTGATAATACCTCAAAAAATGTCAAGATTGCCAAGCGTTATTGAAATGTCACATAACCGATCCGTTACATTTTGGCATTTCGACCATCATCATCGCTGATATCGAATGACACTTGTCTTATATCCCCGGCCCTGTGTTTAATCAGAGAGCCAAAGTGATTGGTCGATTGCTCATAATCTTTCATGGAATCAAACCCTTTGCCTTGTAGAATTCACTTACGCAATTAGGCTGCAGAACAAACAAACGGGATTCCTTCAACTTCTCTCCTAACTTCCTCTAATATACTCATTTGTAACTTTATCCATTCTCGTCACAGCCCCTAAGAACTTATTGCCGCGAATTTCCAGTGTCACTGCATTAGAGACACTGGAACTGCTCTGCTCAAATGTCTACCTTCAGCTTGGCCCTCTGGACAAAAGTCTGACGATGTTTTCATCCCTACAGCGAAGGAACACTACCTAGAACGAGTGCCAATAGAAGCTTGGCTAAGGGACATGGATGGTGATGGCACCGCGTACGACTTCGACAGCGTGACGCATGCCCCGGCTAACTACATGTGTAAAGACTGCTCGAGAGGGGAGCAGACCGTCTCGCCTATACAGGTAAGATCCAGTGTCAATCTGCCTTTTTAGGGTTCCCTAATCAACCCTTATAGTTCCGCCATGTCCGTCCGTCCGTCCGCAGCTTAGCTCAGAGACTCTTAGTACTAGAAAGCTATAATTTGGCATGGATATACATATTAATCACGCCGACTAAGTAGTAAAACAAAACAATGAAAAAAAATATGGTACCTCCTGTACGTACACGCAAAGTGGGGATTTTTTCTCGTCTTTCCCATGGTGTGGATCGTTGAAGGCCATTCAAAAATATTGCGGGTCTGCTAAAACCATTTTTCGATTCAGAGATCCGTGTGTGTAGAATAGCTAATTTTTGCCTGCCAGCTAAATGGTTGCTTTTGGATTCGATGCTGAATGAAGCTGAATATACTAATATTTTACAAGGAGCGACTGCCTCGCTGACCTCCACAACAAAGTATAGTAGTCATTGCGGATCTTTGTGTCTCTGACGTTGGCTCTGCGAACCATTCCGCAAGAAACAGTTTGTCATCGATTATACTGCATACAGTAAGCGAGATAGAATGATGCGACAAACGTAAGCGAGTGAAAGCGGCAGATATACAATACTTCAACATTGACACAAAAATGGCAACTGCGAAGGGGCTTGCAGCCAACTTCAGAGACACAAAGATCCTCTTTGACTACTATAACTGTACCCATACGATATGCATATTTTCAACTTGAAAATGACTACTCCAACTATGACGCTACCTTTATATAACTTGCTTATATTTTAGGAATAGTGGTGGTTAATTCATGAGTTCGAACCCAGGCAGGCGCTTTACTTTGTGTAATTTATTTGCACACCACTGCTCTCAAAACGGTGAAGGAAAACATCGTGAGGTAACCGACACTTCCTACGACCAAAACCTCGAAAACATATGACATCTATCAAACCGCACTGGGCCCGCGTGGTGGATTACGGCAGTGAGAACATTATAGGGCCTTCATCATCAACCACCACTTCCATAATCCACCACGCGGGCCCAGTGCGGGTTGGTGGATGTCACATGTCTTCGAGTTTTTGGTTCTAGGACATGCCGGTTTCCTCTCGATGTTTTCCTTCACCGTTTTGAGAGCAGTGGTGATTAAATAAATTATTTTATATGCTGATTATCTAATGTGCTTTTAGGACCACCTGTGGCAGAGGACGCTCACAATGGGCCATAAAACAGAATTGAGTCCCGCAGACATTGACATAGTCAATCTGCTGTACAACGCAGAATGCCAAAAGCGATTCGCTAAGAGTGTTATAGCTTAATGTTTTTAATGCAGAAATAAAAATCCATCTATGACAATTTTGTTTTCTCTTGTCTGTATTGTCCTACTCCATTCTTTCGTGTTGTGCTTGATTTTGCCAATTCTCGAGGAAGACATCCAAGGCGTGCCGCCATCTTTGCCTCGGTCTGCCGCGACCTTTGATCGAAGGCCGCGACCTATTGCCCGTGGTCCCCCAGTCTAGTTCCCCTTGGGGTACCACGAGCAAATATTTTTGCCCGTGAAACCCCCTGAATAACAATCTTCTTATTAAATATATTTTTATTGCCCGTGGTACCCCATCTCAAACATTTCAAATTGACATAAAAAAACGAACTGTTTTTGACAAATAAAGAAATACAAATAAACAACTGTTTACCCACTTCGTATGATATTTTTCAATAAAAAACATTGTTGACAAAAATATAAAAGAAGAAAATGGAGCATAAAAGTAAGAATGAAATACAATTTCAATTATTTATTTGAAAGTCCAGATTGGACAAGTTTAATAAAAAACTCGATCTTTAGTAGCAAAATACGCATGATGTAATGGATTATGCCAAAAGTGTATGTTGGTTTTATACTAACATAGAAAAATTTCAACATTAAAATTATTATCATCAAAAATGTATCTTTTCAAATCCACAATTTGATAAGCTTTTACTTGTATGCAGGAAGGTAAAACAATTACTGGTGGATGTCCATGAGGATAAGCTAGAAACTTTTTATCAGCAAAATGGGGTTTTAATGAGCTTTAAGGGGTATACGCTTTTATTACTCTTATAAGTTGTCTTTTTTAGTTTGAAATCATAGTTGTTAGTTTAGTTGCTTATTTTTTTCTGTCCATTTTTTTTTGGTCATAATTCATTAAGCAAAGATATTGTATTTGCATTTTATTTATCTGGATATTAGCGGGGGTACCATGGGCTTAATTTTGCCTATGGTACCCTTTTGTCCCCCTTGGGGGTTCCACTGGCAAAAATATTTGTTCGTGGTACCCCAAGGGGGACTAGACTAGGGGACCACGGGCTAGTACCGCGATATATACATGGGTGGGAAAAACATTTTTTCCACTGTGGAGTGACTATTTTTAGAAATTTTAGCGGGTTTGATTCCCGGTTTAGGTAAGCGTGTCGAGAAACCTGTGAATACAGTTTTGTTTCTTTTTAGAAACAAAGGAATGTTTCCTTTAAGTAAAATAAAGATATCTTAAGGATTAAAAGTGGTTTTCCTTGAGGGCCCATTGATTGATATTACCACTCTGTATACTGGCCCACAGCTTAGACGGCATTCGACTAACAAGGCCTACCAAGTCCCATTTCAGTTTTGGAGCTTTTTGAGCTACCTACGTCTCTGCAATTTGCGTTCTGGAACGCAGTGTGGTGTTTCTATATATTTTTTAAACAATAATAATTGTAAGCCCAGTGCAGCAGTGTCCGCGCCTCCCGTGCTTGAGATCGTGGGTTGAATTCCTCCGGGTGAGTACCGATGTGACTTTTTCAAATTCATAATTATGTACTTTCACGTTTAGCTTGGACATCACTGACAACGCTGAAGGAAAACATCGCGAGGAAATCTGAATAGCCAACCGATCTTGAGCAAGCGTGGTGTATGACCGTATGATCTATACTAGACTTCATAATTCGAGATAATTTCAATCCTTCGGTGACCAAGGCCATTACTAAAAAAAGGGCCCTAAAATGGATTGCAATTGAATTTGAACTATATATCGTGTGACATACAGTCTGTTATTCCAAAATTTGGTATTGATCTCGAATTCTGAATTCAAATAATTTAAAAAGGGTTCATGCTTGTAAAAAAAAAACTTTTATTCTATTTTATTATACATGTTTATTAGAACAAGACTACATGATAACGAGTTCTAATCACATCATTTTGAAACACTTATCTTACAATACACAACAAAAATCAGCCTTAAAAGAGGAGTTAATAATGTAAATATACAGGGAGGAGACAACATCGTAGTAAAGGGCCTTTATTTACATCATGCCTGCAATATATGAAACGTAAAGAACCTTTCAGATAGCTCGACGCGATTCGATCTGTATCCGACTAGCGACCCGCCCCCGCCTCGCACGGGTATTAGAGCATATTATTATGCCTACATGTTTTCAGGGTTCCGTACCAGAACGGTCCAAACGGAACCTTATTGCTGTCACTCACGTATCCGTCTGTCCGTCGTCAGTTACACATATTGTTCCGAATTTTTTAACTTCCCATTGACCTATGAACTTGAAATTTGATGATAATGTTTATTTTAAATATATTTTATTAACAAATAACAATATATTGATAAAGAGTGACTGAGGCGCCTCAAGAGTCGTGCCCCAACCCGCTGCCCTCGAAATCCCATCACACCACTTTACCCGCCCTTGCGTAGAACTGTCCTATAATCTGTCCTGTTCTAGGTGCTAACTCACCAATACCGCGAATGTACAAAATCTTAAACAGCTGCAAGGACCTGATTGATGACACAACACGATAGCATAGGCAATTTTTTAAAATTAATTATTAAATACTATTCGCACTAATAAGACATAATATGAACTGCCAATTTATTAATTTATATACTAATATACTAAAGGTTGTCCGGTAGATATCGCTGTCAGTGATAAGGCCGCCTTTGTACCCGTAGAAATAAGTATAATTGTAAAAGAGATGTGTAACTTTAGTTTTTGGGGTACAATAAAGTATATTCTATTCATATTCTATTCTAATTTAATGTTTTTGAATTATTATTTAGAAACCAAATATTTCATCTTAGTTTAATTTAATTTATTCATTCTGCTATTTTATTAGTTACCAATCAATATTTTTTTTAAATTCATTTCATTAATATTGATTTGTTTGTTAAATTGCTCAATCATAGCTTAGTTTCATACTATTTTTAGCATTATTAATGCATAATTAATTGCAATAATGTATATGTATAATCAAATCAAATAAGTGCATGACGTGGTGTTAGCTTGTAAATAATTGTTGCGCTTACCTATAAATGTAAATCGTGTACTTTTAAATGAAATGTAATGTGTAAACAATAGGGTATTTAACTCTATATGAGATAAAATCTATAAATATATTATTGAGATAGTTTAGGCAAAAAGCAGTTGGAAAATGTTAGTTTTAGTTCATAAAATAACAAAACCAATATTAAAAATCAATTCAATGTTTTCAGCAGTTTAATCTGTTTATTACGCCATGGAAACTAGCCGCCATGTAATATATGTAAACTAAAAACTGTCAACTGATCGGCGTACCGACCAATCGGCGCATTTGTTTACATAGCCTACTGACGTCATGACCACAGAGCAATATGGCGTCCACTGCGTCCAGCGTTTTCGTCAAACAACGCGCGAAATTTGAAAATGTTTAAGTGTATTGTTATGACACTTATCGATTAAATAAAGAATTGAGTTTTTTTAGTGGCATATTAGCACCATAGAATTTAATTACGACACTTTTCAAAAATGGGTGTTATACCCTATTGTAAGCTAGCCTTAATAAGGCTAAACTAATAAATTAGCTTGAATTTATTTTCGCGCGCGTTAATTTTTATTTTGCGTTAGCTCCTAAGATATTCATTTAATAATACTACTTCTACTAACTGCTACTCCTAAGATATAATATGGTGTAAGGGATTATCATAATGTGCATGAAATGCGTAAGGTAACTAACATATTAAAGTTGATAAGGATTAATACTGTATCCGTCTAAATAGCTTTCCAATTGTATATTGTACGAGTCCAATAAAAAAAGCTAATGGGTATGGTAAGCTATCCTTAAAATATAGTTACATGCCATCGCGGACTTTTCTGTAGACCTATAAAATAGGAATAGCCCACCATATATATTTTTGTTATAATTATCTCAAAGGGCAGCGTTTTTGATGAAAGCTCCCAGGTGTTTTGATTTTGTCCGACATTTTCAACAATTATGGTCATATTTCAACACATTTACACAAAACCTTAACAAATTATACATCTAAACCTGCTTCATGAATCAAAATCCGTTCAGTTGTTTTTGAGTTTATCGCGAACAGACCGACAGACAGACGCGGCGGGGGACTTTGTTTTATAATAATATGTAGTGATAGTGATATGCAGTTTTTACTGTGCGAAATTGCAAGAACGTTCACTTGGACGCAATTAGACCGATGTGCACTTGTAGTTTTCATGCGCGATATTGGCTGTCCACGCAATCTAACCCAAACGCTGTTGACGTGGCTGTATTTTGGTCAAAATTTATCTAGTTTATAGGGTGGAAAGTCTCCTAAGTATACATGGAAATTTATACAAGCATAAAAGGATATGAAGTGTTAAAAAAATTATTCTAATAAGTGTAAGGAGTTGTTTATTGATTAAATAATCACGAAGAAACATTAAACGCACACGCGCGCCGAGGACGCCAGCGTACGGTTCGCGTAAACATTTATTTTTCCAAATATTTAATTTAGTTTATTTTTGTGAATAATTAATTTTTTTTTTGCTTTTATTCGTTTTGTTTATTGATATCGAGAATCTCCTTAAAGTTCTAAGAGTTATTTTTTTAACACCTTATATTTATAGAAAATAGATGTTTAAGTCCCATGTACGAGATCCCATAGCAAAAATCTGCAGGTATTTGTTAAAACTATTTTTTTAAGGATACTTAATAGTAGGATACCATAGCAAGTACCATTCAGGCAAATTAAGATTTATTAAAAATAAATACCTGCACATTTTAGCAATGGGATCTTGGGATAATAGGAGGCCTATTGCCATTATACCCGAGAACAAATCCAGGCTCCGGATTGCTATTGAGAAGATCACAGGCTAATAAAGATTGTCCTATCCTACTAATATCATAATGTGAAAGTCTATAAATGTTTGGATGTCTGTCAAACAATAGGGATGTTTCTAGGGTAGAAAATGATAATTCTGTTTAGTCCGTCAGTGAGATTATCAAATAATATTGGACACGTATTTTTTGCTTTATCAAATAAATAAAAATTGTTTACGTTTTTAAATTTGTTTACGTGGCAAAAGAAAAAATACGTAATTGATATAATTTATCAATTTGTCTCATCATTATCTAGCCCTGCATAGAAACAAAAGAGTGAAAAAAAAGTATTTGAAAAAATATATCGACACTAATTTTAACGCATCTTTGGGCGCAAATAAATACCATAAGAAGAAGGACAATGCAAATAATCTTATTTTGAACAGATACATTTAGTAATTTTTTTCATGATATCCATATAAAGGTCTATTTATAAAATTTCGCGCGCTCGTTTTCGTCCTAAATCATCATCCATTTTGCTACAAATTTGCAAGTGTGTATTCGTACGCGAACTAGCTTCTTACTGCTCATCACAGCATCTATCTCTTTCGCACGTGTTGTCGGATGAGATAGCATGAATTTTAACCCCGCCCACAAAAAATAGTTCGTGCCTTCGACTAGGGCATCCTTAAGTCATCATGGTGAGAGATGTCTACAAAATGGATCGGATGTATCACTAGATAGGACACTTGATGTCCCGATAGTATCTTTCCGTAGGTTAATTATAGACTTTCACAGGGGCGAAGTCGCTGGCAGAAATAGTATACAAGTACATGATGAAACTAATTCGCAACTATACAGGCAGTCTTAGAATAAAGTTCTATACATAATTTTCTAAGTCTGATTCAACACATAATTATGACTCCAAGATATCCTTGCAACATCTTTGCAAGAAGAAACATGTGTTTTGTCAACCTCTTTAGTATCCTTCACAATATTGCACAAATCACAGGGCGCCATTTCACACTGCACACACGATAAATCCGTCAGACCTGTTTCGGTTTTTTCAAGACAGTACTCACATTGTTTTAGTCGATTTTTCTCGTCCTCCAATTCGATTTGACTGTCGTCATTTTTTTTCTCATTGTCTGTGCAATCTTCTTTGACATCTGTCAAAGGAATGGCGGGAATGGAATTTTCCATCTTTTTCAAACGGATATTATTTTTGCATTGTTTGAAGAAATCATTGAGTTTTCCTTTTACAGTTTCTAATTTAGTCGTTTTAGTGTTTTCAAACAGTTTCTGTTTATCTAGATCATTTCCGTTTTTTAATTGATCTGTTGTTATTTTGTACACAGTTATGAATTTACTACTCAGGTCCTTAGTTTTTTTTATAGGAACAGCATTATTTGAGGAATTCTCTTTTGGACTTTTCTTATCCACATCGGAGTTGGAACTATTTAAATCTATGACAGAGGTTGCGTCGTCAGAGTTGCCCAAACTAGAATTTGTACTACTATCTAAAATAACTATATCATTAGATTTTTTATTAGAACTAATTTCTTCTACACTATCATCACTTCTGAATTCAGAACTTGTATAAGAAATACTATCTTTATGTAAAACCGGACTTCTAAACAGAAATTCCTCTTTAATTTCTTTTTTTATCTCTATTGATAAAATTTCCCTATCTAAATTATCGTTTTTTGGCGCTATTTCATTATTATGCATTCCAGTTAGTTCTTCTTTTATTACTATATCGTCTATTTCACTTTTAATATAAACTGATTCTGTTTGGGGTTGTTCCATAGGAATTTCCATTTCTTCGAGATTTTTCAGAATTTCTTCTTCATTGAAACTCAAATCTGAGAATTCTCCTTCGCTTTCTGATAACTTTCTATTTATATTATCTGTTTCAGATATGTTTCTATTTGTAATCATATTATGAGTTGCCGATATCCTTCTATTTGTATTTTTCTCGTTTGTTGCAGGTAGCTCTGCATTTGTATTGTTATCATTAGTTTGTGAAGACTTTCCATTTGTATTTTTGTCATTAGTTTCTGATGATTTACCATTAGTATTGGGTTCAATAGTTTTATTCTTGATATTCCCTAGTATGTTTTCTAATTTCAGTTTTTTCTTAACGAATTTTTCGTCTGTTATTTTGTTTATTTCTTTCTGGTTTTCACTGTCGCCATCAAGAATTATTTTGCTATTGTCCGAGTTGCTTGATGTTGTGTCTACACTACTCATGAGTTTTCTCTTTTTGGAGTCTTTACTAATCTTATCAGGCGGAGGCTCTGGCGATTTCGTGTGTATGGAATCTGGAAAGAATAATGTGTGAGGTCAAATGTTTTCTCTGCGATAAACTTTATATTATTAGGCATAGTTGTTCTATCTCTCGAAGGCGGATGAATCGTAACAAAATTACTCTTATTTCGACGTTATAAAAGTCACGTAACCCGCCTTCATGCAACTATATGTTTTTGGTGTAGTATTCTAGATAAAGTGATACGTATCCTAGCCAAATAGGATAGTAAAATTTATTCGATAGAACATCTAACTTTTTTTCTAGAAAGATGTTCTGTCGAAGCAATGAGTAGTCGAACTATTGTTGTAGTAGGGACATGCCCCTTTAAACTACTGAGATTTTCTATAGTGGCCACCTTCACCAACTTTACGTTATATAAGGCGGCACACTATACCAGGCAACCCCTTTCCGAGGCGTCTGGGACCATTTTCGGATTAGCGGATTGTAGTAGGGACATACCCCCATTAGTCTACTGAGATTTCCTATAGTGGCCTCCTTCACCAACATTACGTTATATAAGGCGGCACACTATACCAGGCAACCCCTTACGAGGTGTCTGGGACCATCTTCGGTAGGTCACGCCTCCGAGAGCACTCGCCCCTGGTACTCAAGAGAAAATGTGAGTCGCATCGTGATTACTCACTACCATTTGTCCAGAATGGTACCGGAGCAATAAAGCCGCTCACCACACGCACCCCAGCACGCCAGCACTAGTGCAAGCACCGGCACCAGCGCAGTTGGTGCTAGCGGATTCAATCCCCGTTAAGGACGCCAGAGTAGCTGGCTCCCATTTCTCCAGAATGGTCCCGGAGCTGTAAGCACGCTCACCTCTCGAATACAAATCATCGCATCTACCCAATGCCTACAGCTGGGTTGCCGGAAAACTAATCCAACGGGTAGTCCTCTACTTTCTATCCAGGAAAGTGCCGGAGATGCAGCTCGCTCACAGGAGCTCACTTGCTTGAGGGTTACTCACGAACCCCGCGTCTGACCACCAGGTGGCCCTTTGCCTTGGGCCGGTAACTTCAGACACTTGTTGCGCGCGAGGAATGACGCTTGACCCACACATAGCCGAGCAGACAACATGCCACTCCTCTGCAACCACCACATAGACCACCGCGAGTCCAACCTCAATGTCAGGTTCCACCTTTGGTGGAGGGCCTACCTGACCCCGCGTACCCTGATCCAAACAGCCGGACCCGTAGTTCCAGCTGCGAGCCCCATCTGTTCGGATCGTATAGATAGGGAGGACTGTGTCGAAATAATTAACTGTCGAAATTCAGTTTGACACTCATAAGAAACACGACGCTGCGCTCTAAATCAAGGATCAGGGAAAGGGCGGTTCTCATCAGCCGCAGAGGTCGGCCGGAGAAGAGGGGCGAGACGACTTACAGACGCATTGCCAGGACTGATTCGAGGTGGCTGCGGCAAATCCTGGTAGAAATTAGGCCCTAAATCCTTCTAGGATTTTGCCGGAGGCACCGGAAACTTTTCTATATTATGTGGTAGGGATCAATTTTCATTTTAGGCAGTAGAGGCGTGACAAAAAAACTTTAGGTACCCCTGATGTAAGGGGAACTATTCCTAGTAACTCTTTTGCATTCAGTGTAGGTTAAATAAAAACAAAATTTAACCTACACTACTTTTTAAATCAATCTTATTCGTATTTCTCTCAGCAAACCCCGTGGTCAGCTCAGCTAACAATGCATTGTCATCGAATTCAAATGTGTATATGAACTTTCAGCTCAATAGGTTGGGGATAGCCGTTTTAAAAATCTGTTGCAAGATTTCACGGATACATTCTAACTAAATGTTGGTGCACACATATCAAGTCTGAAACGGAACGTCATCGCCTCGCCTCTTTCCTCGCCGTCAACCAGGCGACACAACACACAAAACGCACATAACGGCACTTCGATCGAATCGGCTAGCCGTAAACGTAATTATACTATATATTTAATTAGTTGATATGTGGACGTCAACCTTAAGCCCCCTTACCAAGCGGTTGCATATTAAAATTGAAAAGCGGCTAGCCGCCCCTGCGGTTAACCGCTAGCGCGTAAGGGGGCTAAGACGTCAAGTCAAATAAAACCTTGTTAAAAAATTAAAGGTATAATAATCACCTTCATCAGATCCTCCATCAGGCGGGTCCTCCCACCACACCGGACTGGGGCAGGTCAGGATCTCCATAAAGTCCTCATCGCTAAGACTTCTGGTCTCCTCCATCATTCTCACCATATCCTGCATGCTCAGTTCTGGGCTGTTGCAAGCTCTGGCGGAAATCTTGGACCTTCTCGTTGATTTTGACAAGTTTTGTGGAGCACTGTGTTTGGAAGACGGTGATTTTATGCCTGTAAGATGATGTTTTGGCTGTTAAGAATTTTTTTGTTTAAATTTTTGGTGAAAGCTCCCTTTCGACTACTATAATAAAGTAGATATATAACTTATACTAATCAAAAAAGCTGAAGAGTATTTTTTGTTTGAACTCGTTAATCTCTGGCGCTGCTAGACGAATTTTAAGAATCGTGAGCGGGTGAGGCCGCGCGGCACAGCTTATGTATTAATTAAATATGAACTTTTCTACTACTTTGTCATTATTATCTAACATCGGTAAAGGAAACACTGTAAGGAAACCTGCCCCCTACTATTACGCGCCAATGCTAATCTACTCCCTATATCCGTCAACGAAGTTTCGGTCCCCGTCCGAAAGTTCGGCATGAGAAAAACAAGTGTTAAGTTAAATTTTTCGGACGGGAAAAGCACATCGGGTGTAGGTACAAGTGACAAATTGTGTTGTCATTAATTCTTAGTTCGGGCCCCGAAGGACTCATCCGTCCGTAGATACGGAGTAGGAAACGCCCGTAACGAAGACCGAAATTACGGATTTCGTGCTTAGGGAGTAGACCCCCGCTGTGAGAGAGAGACGGAGCAATGAAGGATGAATAGCACTATCCCTTTTTCACAACGGATCCATGAAGACAATGACACGTCATAGGGTGCAAAACATTTCTGAAATCACAAACCCGCCTTGAGCGTGGTGATCAAAGTTCGTGCCTGCCTGTATGAGAAGAGGCCTTTGCCCTGCAGAGGGACAGTTACATTCTAGTATTATTATGACATTATCAAGTGTATTTAAAAAAAAAACTGAAGGTAAGGTTATATTTTTCTGTCATCCAAGAACAGTGTTACAATTATTAATCCTGATAACAATTACCTCTCTGCGGTGTTGCCAGCTTCCTTTTATTAGTAGTTGCAATAACTTTGAAATTGGGTTTGGGTTTCAACATGATTTTCTTGGCGGGAACATTGCGTTTCAACTTGTTTGGGTAATACTCTACTGGTGTATCTTCATCTAATTCAACAATTGGAACTTTGAGTAGAGACTCTTGTTTGCGTTTTACGGTTTTCACAACTTTAGGCGATATTTTTTCTGGTTTAGTAAGTACCGGTTTTTCTGTTTTCTTCTCTTCCTTGTTTTTTTGTTGTCGTTTTCTCTGCGCTGCTTTGGTTCGTGTGATTATTGGCTCGGGGGCCTTGGCTAGTGGATTTGAGGCCTTCCTTGCCCTTCTCGACGACATTTTCTATCTGAAAATTTTAAATAAATAAATTAGTAAGGTGTTCTGTAAACTCTCCCCTCCTCTCTTGCGTTAGATCTTTTTTTGGACACGTGCACTAAACTTTCCTAACTACTGCAACTCCTGAAAGAAAGAATGAACAGTCGCGATCACCAGTGCCGAGGCAATGAACCTCGCCGAGTCCCGGCCAAACTGAATAGTTTATCCGGGACTGTCTTGGGTAGTTACCGGAACGAAATATATCAGAAAAAAAATTGCAGAGGTGTTAAAAAATTTACATAGGATAGCGTAGGATTTACATGGATACAATGGTACCTAGTAACTGGGTCGTGGAAGCCAGATCAGATAGGCTTACTTTCTAAACTTACAAAATTAAAATCATTATTATATTAGTGTGTGTAGAGTTGTAGAGCCTTTCCTGACACTTTCAGACTTAGCATAAAAACTGTCCAAGATCTTCATCTTGAGAACTATGTAAATTTTAGTTCAGAATTCAAGAAAATTATCAAATTTTGGAACAATAACTCTATGTCCTACAGTATAGAGTTCAAAATTTCATCCAATGCAACATTTGGAACCTATATAGGTAGTTTTATAGCCCTTTTAATACAAACGGTCATTTCAAAATAAGCTTTTAATACACATGGCTTAAGTCGATACTTGGGTAGGTGGCTATGGATTGAGGTTATCTCAAATTATAATAATGGATAATATTTCCAGGAAACATTTGAAAAAAAAATACTGTTACAATACAGGAATGGTAAAAAATACGTTTTCCTTCCATATTCCCTATTAAGTAACTTTATTTATCCTTAAACTGGAATGGCATACAACAATAATTATTACTAGGTTCTGCCCACGGCTTCAACCGCCTTAAAAAGTATTTTATCCATCATAATACACTACCGAGCTCAAAACTATCCTGTGTATTTCCCAGGGTCACAAAAGTTACTTTCGTATTTATTATTTAGTAAGGCCTGTCTGTCACCCGCGAAAGCGTTCGCGAGTTTTTATTTTTTTATTTTTCCCACAGGAACTAATAATTTCTCGAATAAAATGTAGCATATGTTACCCCTTATAACAACAGCTATCTACCAGTGATGTATATAGTGGAACTAAAACAAAAAGATAATAATATAGCTATATATATGACACAAAATACCTTCATAGCAAAGTAATATTTGAACTCCCAAGACCTAAACGAGGCATTCCTCAATGCGGAAATTATCTTCAATACGGACATACGAAAACCTATTGTCGGAGAAATCCAAAATGTATTAAGTGTGCTGGATATCATTAACCGAAATTAATCGAAAGTCGAGAGTATCTCTTTTTTAGTATTTTATTTTTCACTTTTAGTTGTACCTACCTAATAGGCAATTTTTTTAGTAAGTTACCAATACTGCAGAATAGATTACCAGAATATCAAGAAATTTGAACATAACTGGTGAAATGAGAGTGTACCAAGGCGAACTGTACACATCTGCGTACCCTTTCAGAGCGTACTGGCGTGATATTACGTTATGAAATGGTATAAACAACAAACAGACGTTATTTATTGAACAGTTCTGTTGTATATCTCCGAAGTTCTTCATCAGATCTTCTCTAAATTAAAATCGGACCAATTTCGGAATATATTCTTTCAATTTCGGTCCACAATTGACGGAGATATCGGTGAACACACACAAAAAAATAAAAACAATCAATGTCGAACATAGAACCTCCTCCTTTTTGGAAACTCGGTTAAAAATGGTGCTGTCGAACGCCAATGGGCTGTCAAAACATATCTTATAGGTTAAAAAAATACATGCAAATAAACAACATTGAGATAATGCTGACCAGTTCCTTTTTTGCTTGAACTTAGCTTGACACGCTGACACTTTACAATGAAGAACCATTTTAACATATCAGGGTACAAATTCTACCACACAATGCACCCTGATGGAAAAGTTCATGGAGGAAGTGCAGGGGGGTGACCACAAGCTCTTAGAGTAAGGTTATTTTGAGATCGAGTAAGGGACAGATGTATATGACGTGTATACATCTGTCACTTACTCGATCTCAAAATAACCTTACTCTAAGAGCTTGTGGTCACCCCCTACTGATTAAGAACAACATCAGGCATCATTTGGTTAATAGATATTGTGCTGAAAAATTCCAGGCTACAACTATTGTTAATGTTATAGATGATTGGTCAGGGCCTGTCACAATTTCAGCTTTGTACAGCCTACCAAAACATAAGACAAAGCAAGAATGATTTGTCGCTGGTGGAGACTTTAATGCTAAGCACACTTTCTGGGGCTCAGTGCTGCCAACTCGTCTAAGCAAAACGCGCTGTCTGCTCTTTAAAATCGCGCTAAATGGTCGCTGTAAAACCCTATAATCGGCGCCAAATACAAGCAAAACGCCCAATAATTTGAGACAGGGACGTATTTATAAAAACGTATTTTTTATTGAATCAAAATATGTCATAAACAAGAGTTAATACATTATAGTAGGTACTTGTTTAGTGATAATAAAATAAAATAATAACGTATTATTATAATTATTTCATAAAATAAAGGAAATAAATTAATTCACGATCGTCTGATTCTACTACAATTGCTTCTGCCGCCGAATTAAATGGTTGGTCAGGTTGGTCTTGATCAGTTTCGGAGTTGAATTTATATTTATCTGTGGATGAAATTTGCCTCAACACGTCGTTTAGATGTTGATCGTTTGCGAAATTACATTTTTTTTAAAGAAAGTCTTAACTTTCAAAAAGCGCTAGATTTAGCGCTAGATTTAGCGCTAGATCTAGCGCTAGGCGCCAGAACGCGCTATTGAACAAATAAAGCGCTAGATCTGGCGCTGAAAGCGCTAAGTTGGCAGCACTGCTGGGGCTCTCGGATAATAACGCCAAAGGGTCGGCAATTACTTTCAACAATACACAAACTTCGACTTGGCGTCGTTGTGACCGGTGAACCAACATACTGGGCCACTGACATAAAAAAGAAACCGGATCTAATTGATTTCTGCGTGATCCGGTATTAATGGCACTTACTTTAGCTGCAAATCTAGTGCCGATTATCGTCTGATCACTCTCCTGTGGAAATACTGCTAAGCCGAAAGATTCTGCTCAAGGAAAAACCATGCCGACTACATACTCGTAAAACAAACTGGGTATATTTTCGAGAATTTATGACAAACTCTTTGTAAGTAAAAATACCACTACAAACAGAAGAAGACATCATAAACTCAGTGGAACATTTTAACCATGTTGTCCTGCAGGCTGCATGGAAAGCCATGCCTCCTCCATCTTGTTTTACTCGAAATGGACCTCAATGCCCACAGACTACCTATTAGAAAATTATTAGGGGAAAAGCGTAAAGCTAGGAAGCATTGGCAGACTACAAGATATCCAGGCGATAAGGCAATTTATAATAAACTGACTACACAACAAAAAAAACTACAAAGTGACGATCGAAACCAGAACCTAGCAATGTACCTGCAACACCTGGATGCTAAACCCGCAACAGATTATTCGTTATGGGAGGCGACAAAAAATCTTAAACGCCCGACAATTCACTAATCACCCCTGATTAAGGCAGATAACACCTGGGCTAACAATGATACTGAGAAAGCTCACGTGTTTATGGAACATCTACAGGAAGCTTTTAAATCACTTCCCGATACCGGTTCCTCAAAGACTGAAACATACATACAAACACTGGGTCAAACACACCAACTAGAGCTGACAATCGAGAAATTCAGTACAGCCGAAATTAGGTCTGCAATCAGGCAACTGGACGTAGAGAAAGCACTAGGCTATGATCTAATTAATCACCGCAACTATCCTAAGACAACTACCGGATGTGGGCATAAAATACCTAACACAACTCTTTATTGCTATTATACGAAGAGCATATGTACCATCACAATGGAAAGTTTCAAAAATTATAATGATTCTCAACCCTGGCAAAACCCCAGAAGAAGCTAAGTCATATCTAAGTCATCATATATATAAGTCTAGACGAATACCCGACCATCAATTTGGATTCAGACAAAAGCACAGTACAGTTGAACAGATT
The DNA here is from genome assembly GCA_964057195.1 of Orthosia cruda. NCBI lineage: Eukaryota > Metazoa > Arthropoda > Insecta > Lepidoptera > Noctuidae > Orthosia > Orthosia cruda. The sequence goes on along the minus strand of OZ059853.1, from coordinate 4,832,995 downwards.
CACAGACTTGTTGAAGGTATCACTAAAACATTTGAACTGAAAGGATAGGTACTGCACAGCATTCTTTCTTGACATATCTCAAGCATTCGACAGAGTTTGGTATGATGGACTTCTGCATAAAATAAAAAAGACTATACCTATTACCTACTTTAATCTCATCAGATCATTCGATCTTTCATTTACAAAAAACAACGTCTTCCAATTAGGTATCTAATTGGAAGATAGGCACATATGCCGATGAAACAGCTATTATGGCCCAGAGGCCATAATAGCTTTGGCGTATCGTCAGAACGATACGCCAAATCAAGCCTCTTATAAGCTGAAAGCCAGCTGAAGGATTGGCGTATGAAGCCACTGAAACGAAATCAGACAGGTCCCATTTAGTACCCGGCGTCAGACTTGCCCACCAGTCACTAAATGCAGACACTAAATGGTGTCCCAGATCCCACAATCTGATGTAGCCTAGTATCTTGGAATGTACTCAGACCGACGATTAACTAAACACATATTTACGAAACGTCTAGCAATGGGACAACAAGTCAAAAATAAATGATGGCCATAACCATTGAAAAATGACATAAAAAAAAAAGTGACCACTTTTTTGTGGCAATAAGTGTACGATGCGCGATCTTACCGTGGGGTACGCCAAAACCTTGCCAAGTTACGTGCAAAATGTATAGACTAATTTAAAAAAAAAAACAATGGAAAATAAACTCCTGCTGTACGAATGTATAATAACATGCGGCACGGCTGCCAATTTAAATATAGAAATCCTACAAAGATTTCAGTCAAAAATGTTGAGAATAATAGTAGACGCACTATGGTATGTACAAATGAGAGACTTCACTATGACCTCGGTATTAAAACTGTGAAAGAAAAAGAAAATAAATAAACGAAACATACAAAGAGAGATTGTAGTTACATCCAAACACACCATCTCATGGAAGAAATATTGCCAAGCTTTCCTCCGAAAGCCACCACTCCAAAAAAATTACCACTTAAAAAAAGAATACCGCAAGATATCCTCAGATGCATAAATTATGAGGACATGATATTGGACATGTACCTCGCACGACTTATAAAGAACACAAATATTGCTGAAGGTCTTTTAGATAGATCTAAAAGACCTTCAGCTAAAATCTAATAATAACTTTATAAACGATTAAAACAAAATTGTACAAGGATGGTGGACTACACTTTACTATTTTTATTGACTATAAAATTTTCTGAACAATATAACATCCCGCCGGTATACCCCAAAGGGCTAGGCAGCAGAGCACCTATAGCCCACACTTCACCTGTTATGTCCCATTTCAATTTTGTGGTGGCTCAGGGCCATTTCACCAATGTAACTAATCACAATTAAAGTTCAACCTAAGTCTCTCTCTCTCCGAGTGTATGCAAATACAGTGTTCTGATTTGTTGAGACTGCTGAGAAACTACCAATCACATTTAGTTGAACTAATCGCAATTAGTTTCATTGGTGAAATCGGCCCTTAGTGGCTAAATACCTCGTCTCTTGTGGTTGAGGTTAAAATCTAATCCAGTACTAATGTGATTTTACCAATTCATATTATGTTCTAAGTTTATCTTTGTAATAGCTGACAAAGGTGAAGAAAAACATTGTTAGGAAACCTGAACTTACAGTTAGTTTATTATAAGTTAGTGCTCCATTGGTGTAAGGCATTCCAGTGCGAGGATAAATAAATAAATGCAGTAGAAGGCAAGTCTATTTCTATTGCCAGGATTCATTCTTCATAAAATTATTCATTAAAAAATCTTATTTTTTTAACATACCCATACCCACATCATACCATGGCAGTACACAACAAATAACTAGTCCGCCATATTGGACCGTCCGCCATATTGGATTTAGAATGACGTCACTTAGTTAATTAACCATGCATTGTCATCCAAACTAAATGTGTATGCAAATTTTCATCTTAATCGGTGGAGGATAACTGCTTTAAAATTCAGTTGCATTTGACCCGAACACACATTGCAAATAAAATAAAAGCTTGTAAAAAATTTTTGTTATGAATGAGATTATATTCAAAACAATTTTCAATTTCATCGAGTTTCAAATCACAATGGGCTTAAAGAAGTTTTCACTTTTCACTTCAAAAAGGTTTATTTGAGAGAGAGGACACTAAGTATTGTGATACAGAATATGAATATATTAGTTAACCTTTTGTTTTAGACGTTGATGCACACAAGATACAATGGCTTTTCTATTGTATTGGCACGACCGGTTGAGGATATAATATAGGTTACTGAATTTTTTATGCTTACTTATGTAGATTAAGGTTATCATTACTTGTTAGTAAACAACCTCGTTGGTCTAATGGCATCAAAGTCCTGGGTTCGATTCCCAGGTTGAGCAGTGTTATTAGGCTTTTCCATTTGAAATTTCTCAGTAGTAGCCAGGAGTGTAAATTCAAAATAATTGTAAGTATTTGGTATTCTATATTAGTAGATATCATAGAAAGGTAGAATTTCAATAAGTTTGCTAGGAAATATTTGAAAATGCCTTTGCAGTTACAATTGTTGAAATGCGGGGTGCGCACAAGAATCTGTAAAGCTCTTATTGATAATGATTAGGGATAGTTTGATTGTGAGTAGTACATGTGGACTAAGCCACTTTTTATGGTGACTGTACATTACTATTGAAATCTCAATGTACCCCAGATAAGACAAGACCGACTTTATACACCTAATAAAAGGGTATAGCAAAGGTTTTTCACTCAATTCATGCATACAAAACACCTTAAAATAAAACCTATGTACTTACAGACAAACCTATTTTCTCAGAACCTTCTTGTTTCTTACTTTTTACACATTTTGCGTACAGATGGCGACACTAGTACGAGACCACCTTGGTACTCCGGACTTTAGAGATATTACTATATGTTATCAATAAAACGTAACTTAAATTGCATTACGAGAAAGTTAATTATACCAGAGTCAACAGATTATGATATACGTACTCACGTGTATCATATTCTGTTGACTCCGGTTTACCGTGGGATAGCCAATAATATTGTTATCTATCATCCATCCCTGTCGTCACTCGTATGTTAGATGGAGAAAGAAATATTAGCTTCTACAGATGTTGTAACAGCAGGATTTGCACCTCATGGTACCTAGATTCAAATGGTACCTAGTTATCTCACCAACGCAAACAATTTTACACAAGAAATCAAGAAGAAAGTTTCTAGTAACTATACGGAACATGCACAAAAATTACGCAAAAGATTTCATAAACATTTTACCTGCAAAATTGGACTCAGGTGCGAAGCTATCCTTCAAATCATTTAACGAACTTGTTTATATGTTTTTATAACTGTTGTCTCACAATATTTTAGTAATCACATTCGTTTATTGATACGTAAATTGCGTTATTTTATTTCATTAAATTCGACACGGACTACAATAGACGAGCACGGGTCGCAGATTCGAGGTCTCGCTCGGGGATTCAGAGACTAGTGATGTGATGTGACAGTCGTAAAAAATCGACTAAAATTTGATTGATTATTCGATTTTTAGTAAGTTCCTAATCTCTAACTGATTAATAATTAATCAGAAAGCATCTCAGTGACTATCAATGTCAAATTTAAGAGAAATTATAGGTATTTTTACCGTGCTTCAAAATACAGGAATCACTCTACAGATTTATTTATGATAAATAAAATGTATAAGTACGGTATGTTTGTTAAGTAGTTTGCACGGATATATCTGAATTCGTGAGGCAAAGGATGACAAAACCGCGCAAGGAGGACACGCGGTGTTAAAACAACGTAGTACAACCTGCACGAGTTTTGGAGTACGCCCTGAGATTTAGGAGAATGTAGGATACAAAAGCAAGCGAAGTGAGCTCGAAATTGTTAGTATCTCGTCTGTGATAGAGTTATACTCGCATAATTATCGTTATCAAACTGTTCCGTTTCGAGTAATATTATAGCCCAACTATTACCTAAACGGATACGCAGAGGTATAGTAAGTACATCCAATTTTTTCTCATTTCTAGAGTAAGTTGTTACCAATCCAATCCACAGCAAGGAATTTTATTTTATTTTATGAAAAGCGCAATAACACTTGACGGACCCAGGCATGACTCTTAGAAAGACTTACGGAAGGGGTGTATTTTTGTATGTATTTCAACCGCATGCAACATACAAAAAGTTTAATAAAAATTGTAACACTGCTACGGTATTTCTTTTTAAGCCTATGTACCCAGGCCATAATAACGAATGGATTGACTTGACACCATATTACCTTAAGGTGGAATATAGGTACGTAACTACAAACATACATACATAGACTTGCTAAAATCATAACCCTTCCTTTTGGCTTCTTCGTAGTCGGGTAAAAAGTTCTTAGGCGGATTAGTGACGCTGTCGCCGCGGGTGTAGTGATCTGTCACTCGATAGTTTGCTGATGGGTGTCAACACCTCTCTTGCTACCTTAGGAACGGTATCAGTTAAGCGGTGGTCTAGACCTGGACAAACAAATTCAGCGTGGTATTTTTGTTCCTATCACGTTTGTGCATAATCGACTAAAGCTTAACCGATTGTTAGTGATAATTGACTAAAACTGGATAAGTGATACATATGAAATTTACTTCTTTTCTTCACAGTTCACATTATGCGGCAACCTTGGTTTGATTATATCAGGCAGAACGTGTTCTATTTAATTATAATAGAAAGTGGCCAAACATTAGTCGGTGAATTTTGTATGACAGTATAGAACAAACAAATAATTTAGTTATAGTGTTTAGAGTGACCTCGGTGATTGATTGATACGTTGTTTTTTACTGATTTAGTCATGTACCTACACAACACAATTTTCTAAGGAACTAGGTGTGTCATCCATGTTAGATCATCACTATCTTAAATAATTATCTTATTCGTCCAAGATTATAATAGCTAACCAATACGTTTAATTTATAAAAGAGTGTGACTTTTACTTATTAGGTAATGCCCGGTATTAATGACAGCAGATAACATTCAAAACTGTTTGATGAGGAAATTCCCAATCCATTGCTTCATATGTTTGAAAAGATACTTAGAAGACTCGCGAGAGAAAGTTTAAACATAAGAAACTAGAATGCAAGAGCGAGCAATGCGAGCTCGAAAATTTTGGTAACAGGGCCGCGATAATTGAGGTTTTCTAACTGCATATAAGTTTGGCATAGTTTGTTTTTTTTTAGTACGTATACTATAGTACTTATTATAAGTACGTAAGTAGTAACTAGATTTGTTTGCTCCAAGCCGGAAGATGGGTGAATACGCACATGCGGAAGGCGTGCGACAGCGAATGTGCGATGTTGATGTCATGATGTCACTAGGCGATTTCCGTGGAGTTCGTTTGTTTGTCCATTGAGCGCCGCCATCTTTCACCAATATCCCAATATTTACCACAGAACAAGTAATTGTGCACTAGCGTGAATGCGACCGGCGCCGCGTGGTTAACTGTCAATATTTCAATACACATAATATTTACCATTTCATCACGCTCATAATTATATAGGCCTGCATGAATTCATGCGGGCGCAGTCACCATCTGCGCCCGTATAAAGCCGCAATTCCTCTAGAGAAGCATGCGCGGCACAAACACGGCGCGCCGTCGTCTCGGGCCACTTCCTGTTCAGAGAACAGACACCCCAAGTCTATTACCTGCATGCAACAACGCCCTCTATCAATATAATTCGAGCGCCAAAATATCCTTGAAGCGGCCCTACTCGGCAGAAGCCGGCTTACGTATCATATTCGTAACTTCTACCACCAAGCACGTGCCAAGCATGCGTTGACTTTTTGTACGTAGCAATTCATTTTAGTTATGCAATATTTTGCACAACTTATTTTAGCAGGCGTTATACATAATTTGCAAGTATATCATTTAGAATTTTCTAAAACCTTCTTCAATGAAGTAGACTAGTTTTTTTTTAACTTTAAAAATATCTGTAGAACCATCTCATTTAGGTGCAGTATGAAATTACACATTTTTTATGTACTGTAACAAACTTTGGAATCAAGCCTAAATCGGAATGTCAGTTTCTGAGACAATAAAACTATTATTTATGTATTACATAGCTATATACTTTCATAAACACCACTTACGTACAGTGCACAATGGGCGGTCTTACCGCACAGGACAATTCACTATGGAATTCTTCCGCCGGGGCCTCGCGCTACAACTCAAAAAGCTACCAATTTTATCTTTAGCAAACAATTATTCATAATAGGGATGCTCAGATCAAATAAAAAGTCAAGATGGAACGTTGCAAACAACAAAGTGAAGCCGGTTCAAACTACGCCTTGCCGTATAAATACACAATTACACGCGCACACGTACGACGAAACTACCCCTTAGCTTGTCAGTTGATCTGTGAGCTCGAATGACAAGCTAAGGCGTAATTTCGTTGTGAGGGCGTGTAATTGTTTATTTGTTCGGTAAGGCATAGTTTCAACCGGCGTCAATTTGTTGTTTGCAACGTTCCATCTTGACTTTTTATTTGATCTGAGTAGGGAGGATGACTAAAAAGAATATTTAGTCCGTCAGTTTACCTACAAATATTGGACACGTATTTTTTTTGTAACATAATCTAAAATTACGACGATACAGTGCGTTTAAATATCGTGTGACGTCACGGTGTGCTACATTTTAAACTGACAATGTGACGTCACAAGCCCCTACGCCTGAACTTTAATGCGCTTTGTCTTTGTAAATTTTTATTTATTTGATAAAGCAAAGACTATGTGTCCAATATTATTTGATAATCTTACTGACACTAAATATACCAAATTTTCATTCAGGAAACATCACTATAAAACGAAGTTGGTTTGTTATATATGTATTTCATAGTAAAGTACGTGCCAATCATTTCATCACATACTATGATATTCAAATAAACAGATATGTTATGAGCGCGCGCATTGTGAACACTCGAATAGGTCATAATTGTGACCTTTAGTCTTTAGTTTATGTCACGCATGGCGAAGAGCGATAGGCTTTGTTGAAACAAAAACAAAATAAAAAAATGCCATCTTGTGTATTTAGAAATTGTACCAATTATGATACCAAAGTACATAAAATAGAAGGGATCTCATACCATATGTAAGTACGCAATACGCCTCACTTTACTAATTTATTTAATTTTTTTCCTAATATTCTGATATTTGGAGGTTAGAAAAAGAAAACAACATTGCTGGTCAGAATAATGTTTTTTTACATTTACACGCAAGTGACAAACACTAGCTGTCTCTTTTTTTTCTTGTTGGTTTTATCAAGCCATCCCTTTCGACTTGTAGTGAAATGTCAGATGAATGAAAAGTGTGTATGTGTGCTGCCGCTGCTGCGCGGAAAACTTTTTTCAATTGTTTTGTGAGTGTATAACGTATCTGTTTATTTATGTGCGTTCCCATTGTGGGACCACATTTGAATTTTAAACTTTTGAATGCGTCAGCCTTTAGTAAAAGTTCTGAAACGATTGTAAATTCAGCCTCTAGTTTGTAAAAGACAGTGACCTCGGCCATTACAGATGTCACTACTTCTTTAATGAGAGAATACGTTCTTAGGACGACTTACGCTTTAAATTTGATGAAAGTCCTCCACACGATCAATTTTTTATACATACGCTTTGCTACTGTCTCATTAGTAGTAATGTTTAAATTATTAAATGCTTTGTGGTCACCCCTATCTTAGTATTTTTGGCCAGAAATTTGATTATTATTGTAAATAAAACGGTATATTTTTTTAAACTGTTTAGTAAAGTAATCGTTAGTAAAAAAAATACTAAGGGATAGTCAATAGCATTCGTCTATTTAACTTCCGAATGCTACGTAGATTGATTTTTTCTACGATAATCGTTTCAATTGAGGGACCACCTTAAATCGATTGTAAATTTTGAATGGCTTATTTTACAAACTCGAGGTTGAATTTACAATCGCTTCAAGTACTTTTACTAACGCTAGACCCATGTGTAAATTTCAAATTCCATTGTGGTAGTCACTCAAGGTGAACTTAAGCTGATCGGTTGAGGGACCACCTTCCGCATGCTAGTTCTTTTTATTCCGTGAACAGGAAGGGTTGATATTGAATAAATTAGTTTACAGATATTTTACTAAGAGTAGTCATTTGTAGCATTAGTAAATTTTAACTAGGTTTTGAGATATGTATGCCTGTCAGTCATGACTGAGGGACCACTTTTAACCGATTGTAAAATTTGAGTGGATACTTTTACAAACTATAGGCTAAATTTACAATCGTTTTAGAACTTTTACTAAAGGCTGGCGCATTCAAAAGCTTATAATTCAAATGTGGTCCCACAATGGGAACGCCCATGTTTATTTGAATATCATTGATCACATACCTACGAGTACATTGTAAAAAGGACAATGGCTTCGCATATTATGTATGTGCCGCCCGCCCGGAGCCTTCCAGTAGATAAAGAACGCCCCTGGTAAGGACAGGGCATAACTAAATTCGCTTCTCGCTGCACGCTTCAAGAAAATGTTTGTGCGTCCATAACTTTACTGTTTAAATCTATGCGAGCATAACAAAAACAATAAAAGTCAAAAACCATGACAATTCAATTATAACTTTTATTTTTTATAAAACCGCCATTACGAAAAAAATGGCTGGCGATTACGTTCCGTTCTTTTTTGTTGTTTTCACAGTTGTATTTATAAAAAAGACAGAAACTTTAAATTTAACTGAAGATATAGATTTTAACGTGACATCACATTTAAAATTAGAGATCGTTCAGAAATATTGCTTACACAGAGATGACGCCTGCAAATCTAATAACACTAAAGTGTGTACCGTCAGAATGAAAGATAAAAAAAAGATACACAAGGATTTTCAAAATACATGCTATTTATTTTTGAGCAACATGTGCGATTATCCTGGGGAAGGTAAGCCATCATCTGCCTGTCTTTTTACACGACTGCCGAAGGAGTGTTATGTGTTTATCAATCAGTCTTACATACATAGACTACAAGAACTATAAGAGATAGATAGAATAGACTACTAATAGATAGAGACCAAACGCGTTGTCCGACTTTGATGATTCTTACGTCAATCGATTCATCCTAACCTTGCGAGTGTCACTGGCCACATTTAAATTGGAAAACAGAAATATGGCGGCTTATGGGCGCCATATTCTGAGACCCAATTATTTTTCTTCTAAGCCCATCGTGTGGGGTATCAAAATAAAGGTGAGGTGTTTTAAGAGGTGATTTGAAAAATATATAACACTGATATGTTTATATGTACCAAATTAGAAAAAACATGTTAACTAAAAAGTTATAAATAAACAATCTTAATTAAAAATATCTGGTTTTGGTCAGCCAGCTCGCGAATATCTACCTACCCTCCGACAGCACACTTCTTGTTTACGTATTTTTAGTTCGCTTTTTTTCCAACTATGTTGAGGTTTTTCGAGTTTCGTAGCCGAAATGTCCAACCGGAGCCCTATTGCTGTCACTCGCGTGTCCGTATTGTCTGTCACACAATTTTGTTCCGCAGATTTTTTTACTTCCCATTGACCTATGAACTTGAAATTATGTAATAATGTTTATTACGTATATTTTAATAAAAAAAATATTCTAGGGAAGTAAAATAATTGTTCGGATTTTATTTTTGTGACAGACGACGGACAGCAGCGACATGTAAGTGACAGCAATAGTCAATACACTTCGGTACGGAAACCTAAAAACGCTAAGCGAAGTAATAGCGCGAATAAAATAAACCTTACAAGAGCTTTCTCTTTCTAGCACTATTCTATAAGTGGGGTCGGCTGCCCTAATTTTCTTGCACCCAGGACTATCTGTCCGAGTTGGTCGGGCAATTCCTCCTCCAATAGGAGTTCCGACATGCTGGTCTAATGTCTATGTTTTTTTTAGAATACTACATCGTTGCTTCGGGTACTTGCGAACAACACTTGTCTAGAAGACGGAGCAAAGAGGATGAGGTCGCATCTGAAACGACTGCTGTTGATAACGTTACAGGTATATGGTACATTATATACAGGTTCTTTTTTATATCGACAATCCCACCGCACTATTCCCAAACCACTGCAACTCCTCTGATTAATTTCGTTGCGGGATCCAAGACAGAATTCATTCTCCAGGACTTCGTCGAGCTTCATTGCCTCGGCGCTTTTCGGATGGTCGCCACTGTTGATTCTGGATTACACACAGTTTAACTGAAATTAAAACAAAAACTTAAAAATGGTAATTGTACTCATCAGTCAATCATCAAGCCCCGTTAGGCATGTATTAGGAAATGTGACACCAACCAACGATTATCCCTGTATGCACTACGCAACTGCACCCAAGGACAAACCCCGGTTGGTGCAGGACTATTGCAAATTATGGAGAAAATGTATTGGGCTTTGGATTTTGTAGGTTTAGTGGATCGATTGCCCAAAAATATAGGAGGACTACCGGCCCCTGCCCGACCACTGTTGAACTAAACGTCTATAAAATGGCAGGGGTGACTTGCACACTCAATTAATGGGCCCCCATAAAGGGTCGCTACGTCGCTAGCACTTCAGTGACGTAGCGCCAAGTGGGCAACATTTATCCGGAGGTGCTTGAGCATTGGAGAGGTATACCACGGCTATCAGGACAATCGCGGCAGTACGGTCAAGATACCTACCAGCACCTTACTGGGTTAACTTCCTTCCTTCGATCACGTTTGCTCTTGCGAATCGCCACTCAAGCCAGCCAATTATTATTATTTATTATTATTGTTTGTCTAGTTACCGCCGCGGGTAATGTGACCCACGCCGCACTGCGCAAAGGCACGGAAGCAGACAGCCGACAGTGGTCGTTCGACAACCACGTCTGCCCGTACTCCTGCCCGCAGACATACGTCCCTGAATGTCTACTTGTGAACAGGCTGGAGGGCGGCAAATACTACAGGGTGTTATACTTCATCAACCACTGCATGGCTGATGACTATTATTGCAAACATTATAAAGGTACCCAAGTCTTGTTGTAATGACTTCAAAAAAAAAGAAGGAGGTAATCAATTCGACACGTATGTATGTATGTAATATTGTTGGCATTGCACCATATTCACATATGTTACTCTATGTAGGCTTCTAAACATGTGTGCCAAATTTCATAAGTGTATGCAATTATGTCCACGCATTTCTCCGTAACTACTTATCGGATAGTGATCATTATTTTTGTATTGGATTGAGTATCTCTCAACTTAGGGAATAGTGCAAGTTGTCTTAAAAATCGGTCCAGCAGTTTTCAAGATATGGATCATACATCCGAACTCCTTAGCGACCAACAGCACGAATGTGTAAATTGAATTATTATAGGTATTTTGTCAATCCTTTAGGTACCGAACAGAAATTGCTTTTGTCCGTACCCAAAGGGTAAAAACGGAACCCTATTACTAAGACTCCGCGGTCCGTCTATCTGTCTGTCAACAGGATGTATCTCATGAACCGTCATAGCTAGGCAGTTCAAGTTATCACAGATAATGTATTTCTGTTGCCGCTATAACAACAAATACTAAAAACAGAATAAAATAAATATTTGAGTGGAGCTCCCATACATCAAACGTGATTCTTGTGCCGGTTTTTGCGATAGTGGTACGGAACCCTTCGTGCGCGAGTCCGACTCGCACTTGGCCGGTTTTATAATTTTTCAACACAGACATCCAAAACGAAAGTTATTTTGCACTTTTTAGTATTTTGCTTTTGTAGTCAGTTTATGTTTTTCTTTTTTTGAGTCGAATTTGGGGCCAGTAAGTGGCCACGTTTATAACGGCACCAGTGGCGTTAATTAACTCCGGGTGTATGGGCTCTTGGAGCACTCCACATGTGTGTCATGCTCTGAACAGGGGCACCGCACTCACATTTGTATCAGACGGGTCTAAACCCCATTTTGCCAAGATATATTTGCAGCGGCCTAGTTGAATCCTGAAATCTTGACCCATCATCGTCCATCAGCCGTCCACTACTCAACAGTCAACATAGGCTTCTCCAATCTCACGCCATTTATGTCGATTCTCGGCAACTCTTATCCAGCTGCTTCCACAGCTCTCTGTTTTCGCCATCAACTTTTTATTTGTTTACAAAAAACTCTTGTCAGTATAATACTCACAACGGATCTTTGTGTCTCTGAATTTGCTGCAAGACCCTGTGCAGTAGCAATTTTTGTGTAGAATGTGAAGATAGCATTGTATAACTGTCTCTTTCACTCAGTTACGTTTGTCGTATCGTCCTATCTCGCTTACTGTATGCAGTATACTCGATGACAAACTGTTTCTTGCGCAATGGTTGGCAGAGCCAACTCCAAGATAAAGATCCGCTGTGACTATTATATGCGTTATTTAAATAAAGAAATAAGTCAGAATTTGATGAGGGGATCCCATGGAAATCGAGAGAACTTCTCAAATATTATAGACATACACATTATAAGAATTTGCATTCAGAAAGTATCATTTGGTGAAGTGGAACTGATAAAGAAGTCCACATGTGGCCACTGGGGAACTAAAGATACTTCCAAAACCAGTTTTCACGTTATACTTTTTGCTTTGGAAGTCGGTGTATGTAATGTAATGTGTATGTATGTGGTGTAATTGCTTTCAGAGTTTCCTGTGACACCTGACGAATATCTAGATGTGACGGCATCCAAAATATCATGGTCCAGTTGTGCATCCTCCAGGTAATCGTTTACTTTTTAACAGACTTCAAAAAAAGTAGGAGGGATATGCATTCGACGATATTTCTATCGTATACCCATGTACCTAACTGTAAAAGTAAAACAGTAAAAGTCTTATATCACTTAGCTAAATAAGTGACATCATTCTCAATACAATATGGCGGAACAATGATTTTTTATGCACCCTCATGATAGGAATATCAAACGAAAAGGTTTGCTGAGAGGACTACGAACAGCTTGTTTTTTAAAGTGTTTTTAAAAGTATATATGTTTATTATTATTCCTCAGATTCATGCAGTTCTCACGTTTCGCGGAGGCCGCATCGACCATGGCTCATTACGGCTGGCTAGGTGGTCCCTACAAGGCTACACATATAATGGAACCACACGAGCGAATACCTGGATTTGGGTAGTACCAGGGTTGCCTGTGCATCGCCAGCTAGCTAATATGATTATCGAGGCTCTATTGTACAAAGTAAAAAAAAAGCTAGATACTAATGTAGTATCAGTGTGGAGTACTGTGGAGTGATCCTCGAAAGGCCCAACGACCTAATTTAATGTCAAAAATATGTTGGCACTCAAGCCCAAGGCAGTTTTAAAATTTTCATTAATTTAGGGCCCAGCGACCTAAAATTATGACATGTTATTTAAACCTATTTTTTGGTTTAAACCCGCTAATTTAAATCTGCCATCAAAGAATTATTAACCTTGAACGCATCTCTAATTTTGACAGTGTCAACTTGACATTTTAGAACCTAGAATAGGTTCTTCAGATAAGTTTTATAGGTTTTCATTAGAATAGAATTTGTCTTTTTGACGTTTCATCTCGTCTGAATTGTAGCCTCGTAGAGATAAATCATGTATTTTTTTTTTATTGGTAATGTCTGAATTTTTATAGAAATAGTTGTGGACAAGTTTTATTTTGTGCCCACGGATTTTTTTATTGCTAAGTCATTTTAATAATGTGTGGGAACAAAATAAAACATGTCCACAACATTTTGCAATAAAATTCAGACAACACCATGCAATAATTATAAGTTACTAGAGGACGCCTCGCGGTTTCACCCGCGTAGTTCCCGTTCCCGTGGGAATACAGGGATAAAAAGTAGCCTATGTCACCCGGGGATAGAGTAGCTTACCAACGGTGAAAGAATTTTTGAAATCGGTCCAGTAGTTTTGGAGCCTATTCGGTACAAACAAACAAAAAAATCTTTCCTCTTTATAATATTGGTATAGATGAAAAGATTTACTTACCTATCTCCACGAGACATTAAATCAGACGAGATGATCATGAAACGTCAAAAAGACAGATTCTTTACTTCAAGATAGCTTGATCTCTGCGAAATATCTGTCAAGCGCTTTATCCTGTCAGACACAATCAGTCTTATTACAAAAAGCGGTTTAACTAAAAACCCAGGTCTAAATCTCTATAAACTGTGGTTTACACAAAAATGATATTACAAATAATGGTTTAGCGATAAACCATAGTCTAAATCATGGTCTAACGCTAAACCTCGGCGGCCCCTAGTTTAACGATGGTCTAAGTCGTATCTGTCAAAGTTTTTCTTTTAAGTTGTAGCATCTTTTTTATTGTGTTGTGTTGTTTTCACCGAAAATGGATATTACATGGTTGATTTAATTAATTATTGAGGATATTAGTTTTTCCTCGGTACTCCAATTCTCAGATTGTTTTTTTTTGTTGGTCCATCACAATATATTATTATATATATTATTAACAAAGAGGCAATTGTTCTATTAGAGACTTCGATAACTTAAAAATTCCAAAGCTTAGTGAACTTTGTTCAGCTTGCGATGGATTTGTTTAATGTTATGGTTTCATATAACGCGCGAGAATGTTACGTTTCGTTACACTTCCGTAGTTGTATTATTAGTAATTAATACGAATTTAAGTAATTTACTTAAATCTAAGCAAAACTTTAATCGATAAATAACAAATGTTTATATCCAAGCAAAATAACAAAGTCTCAATATTTTTAACACTCCTAAACATCATTTAATCCATTTCATACAATCAAAACGTTTTCTTTTCTGGGCATACGGAACGTTGCAATAGAATGATATTATGATGAACGAATGATATTTGTATTAATCTGTGGTTGATGTATAGACAATGGTTCAAATGACGGTACTATGAAGACCACGGTTTTTTTGAGTTTTGTAATACGAACAAATTTAGACCATGGTTTTGCAGATAAGCCTGGACTTGATAGTACAGGTTTAAACCATGGTTTATTTCGTTTTTTGTAATAAAACTGAATATCTTTCGCGGTTATGGGAAAGGCAATTCAATTTCTTCTTCTTTCTTTTGACTATTGGGGATACTGACAGCTGTCGCAGAGATCAAGCTATCTTGAAGTATATGTTCTAAAATGTCAAGTTGAAACTGTCAAAATTAGAGATGCGTTCAAGGTTAATAATTCTTTGATGGCAGATTTAAATTGGTGGGTTTATTTAAATAAAAAAATAGATTTAAATATAATGTCATAATTTCCGAATACACACGAATGCAAATTTCCATGTCCATCAATTATTAGATTTATCGTGTGATGTGTCGATGTGTAATATATAGAGCTGTAAAAATAGCAGCTTTCTTCCCATTTTATATATAAATAACATTAATTTAAAAGAGTATAATACAACTCTACCAAGTTGACGACTGACCAAAACACGAAGTTTTCCCGAGGGCCATTAAGGACGCTATTACATTTTTCTACAAATAACAGTGCTTTTCAGGTACAATTTTAATGTATATGCAATCACAATTGTGAGGATATCATGATCTTAATTTATGGATAATATATTCAGCTCCAGATTGGCATCAGAAAAATTGCATGACACCATACAAAATTTTCGCACAAATACGTTTTTCCCATCACATTAATCGCAAAAATATTAAAAAAGTAGGGTCCGAATAGGTCCCAGTTTAGGTAATTTTACAGCATATTTTATCTACAAAATTATAAGAAATTGCGGTATATATAGTCCTTTACAGGTTCAGCTAATTATTTTTTACCCAAATCAATATGTTTTTTAATTATCAGCTAAAATAAAAACACTTGCCGACTTCTTCATACATTTTGCACTCGAAGCTTATCATTCCGCGCTCAGAAGCGCTCGTGGAAGGACGAGCGTATCGCTTTTTACCGCAAAAAAAAAATACGATAAAAGTAATAGAAAAGATTGTAGTGTGCATGCGTGAGTCGTTTGTTGCGATCGAAAGGAGTTGATATTTTATCGGACCGAAATAAAAGTATGTTTGAGTTTCCTATTATTATTAGGATGTGATTTAGAAATTATGTTGGGTAAGATCGGGATTAGGATAGGTGGTGTTAAGCAGTTGTTGACAAGGTTGAGAAAAGGATGGGTGGGTTTAAGCAGCTCTTAGTAAGGTTAGGATTTGGATGGGCAAGGTTAAGCTGGCGGCGGTGAAGGTGAGAAGTGGATTGGTGGGAGGAGATTTATGATTTGAACCGGTTTGTATTTAGGTATTTATGACGAATACGGGGTCAAAACAAAATACAAGATGGCGGCGACGAAAATTTTGCCGCTTTTCGACATGGGTGTCATTTTCTTGATTTTTGGGGTCGCTTATATCTAATATAAGGTCAAAAACAAAATACAAGATGGCGCCGACGAAAATATGACATCTTTTCATCATGAGTGTCATGTCATGGTTTTTAGGGTCGCTTATATAGAATATGAGGTCAAAACCAAAATGCAAGATGGCGCCGACATAAATCAAACATATTTTCGTCATGGGTGTCATTTTCATGATTTTTGGGGTCACTTATATCTAATATAAGGTCAAAACCAAAATACAAGATGGCGCCGACGAAAATATGACATCTTTTCATCATGGGTGTCATTGTCATGGTTTTCGGGGTCGCTTAAATAGAATATGGGGTCAAAACCAAAATACAAGATGGCGCCGACATAAATCAAACATATTTTCGTCATAAGTGTCATTTTCATGATTTTTTGGGTTTCCAGTAATGAATACGGGGTCATAACCAAAACCCAAGATGCCACCGATAAAAAATTACAACTTTTCGTCATGGATGTCATTTTCATGGATTTTGGGGTCGCCTATATCGAATACGGGGTCAAAACAAAAATACAAGATGGCGGCGACGAAAATTTTACATGTTTTCGTCATGGGTAAACATTTTCATGGTTCTTGGGGTCGCTTATATCAAATATGGGGTCAAAACAAAATACAAGATGGCGGCGACGAAAATTTGGCCGCTTTTCGACATGGGTGTCATTTTCATGATTTTTGGGGTCGCTTATATCTAATATAAGGTCAAAAACAAAATACAAGATGGCGCCGACGAAAATATGACATCTTTTCATCATGAGTGTCATGTCATGGTTTTTAGGGTCGCTTATATAGAATATGAGGTCAAAACCAAAATACAAGATGGCGCCGACATAAATCAAACATATTTTCGTCATGGGTGTCATTTTCATGATTTTTGGGGTCACTTATATCTAATATAAGGTCAAAACCAAAATACAAGATGGCGCCGACGAAAATATGACATCTTTTCATCATGGTTGTCATTGTCATGGTTTTCGGGGTCGCTTATATAGAATATGGGGTCAAAACCAAAATACAAGATGGCGCCGACATAAATCAAACATATTTTCGTCATAAGTGTCATTTTCATGATTTTTTGGGTTTCCAGTAATGAATACGGGGTCATAACCAAAACCCAAGATGCCACCGATAAAAAATTACAACTTTTCGTCATGGATGTCATTTTCATGGATTTTGGGGTCGCCTATATCGAATACGGGGTCAAAACAAAAATACAAGATGGCGGCGACGAAAATTTTACATGTTTTCGTCATGGGTAAACATTTTCATGGTTCTTGGGGTCGCTTATATCAAATATGGGGTCAAAACCAAAATACAAGATGGCGCCGACAAAAATTAGACAAATTTTCATCATGGATGTCATTTTCATGGATTTTGGGGTCGCTTATATCGAATACGGGGTCATTTTCATGGATGTTGGGTAATATGTCATTAGCTGCTACTCATTATACAGGGTGTTTGGAAGGGAGCTGTACATACGCCTAGGGTAGAAACTAGGGATAGTCTGCTACCTACCCCCGCCCATTATATTGACCTTGGCCTCAAGGTTTTTTTTTAATTTATTATTATTTTTTATTTGACTTTTTTATGATTTTTTGACTAAAACTACCTGTAGCTCAAAATCTATCCATGGGACCGGTCGGTTAATGGTCTTGTTTTAATCGTTAGAGTCTTAGGGTCCTGCAAAAAATTATTTTACACCAGAAAATTGTGGAGAAGAAAAGTTATGGGGCCTGAAGTACCGTAGTAAGGTAAAGAAATAATTTTAAGGGCAACTTTCTATGGGGTTTAAAAAAAAACTAACAGGGTTGGAGTTCTTCTGATTTTTTTAAAACATCCTCAGTCCATGCCCTTTCTAACGATATGCTAAAAGTGTATTTATCACTTTTAGTTTTAAAGTTATTAATTAATTTCCGCAACTAGGGCACTTTTACCACCACGAGTCGACATTTGTAAGACAAATGTAATTTCCAGAATTTAAACCAGTTTGGCCTACAGTTGGCAAATTTGTTGTCTCACTCTTACACGAGAGCAACATGTAAGAGACAAAACATGTCATGTCATGTCTCTTTCGCTCTTGGGTCGACGGGGCCGGGCAGGTAACTCGTTGGGGTCTTTGTTAGTCAGTCGAGATTTACCCATCTTAGCTAACTTACGTACTTGCCGTTACGACGCTCCACTGTTTTCGTTAATTTTGTTGAGTTTGTTATTACTTCGTTTTTGTTAAGTTTTGTTATTTGTTACCTTGTTGTTGGCAAAATGGCTGGATTTACCAGTGAAGAGTACACCGACATGCTGGTGGTGTATGGAATGGCTGATTGCAATGGGCGCGAGGCACGGAGGATTTATCAAGAACGGTATCCTAACCGGCGAGTGCCTAACCACCAAACGTTTGGCTCAACTTATCGGCGTCTGCGAGAAACCGGAAATTTAAATTTCCGGGAACCAGCCGTGAACAGATTTCAACCAAATTTGGCTGCGGAAGAACGCATATTGGCTGAATTTGAGGAAGATCCGACCAGAAGCGTAAGAACCGTAGCCCGGACGCTTGGTTTAAGCGTGTGGAAAGTCTGGTCGGTTCTTCGCGAAAATGGACGTCATCCTTTCCACTACACCCCTGTTCAAGGTAATTTTTTACATAAAGTTTTTGTTTTTAGCTCTTATGTAATGAACTAGCATGTGAATTTCATAGGCAATTTTTAAATTAACATGAGCATGTGTGTGAGAGAGAGAGAAATGGAAAGACAGAGATAGCAATCAATGTTACATAGCTACTAATTCATAAGGAAACCGCTAACGTTGATATTTTTATTGTTTTAGGCTTAGAGGATAACGACTATGCAAGAAGGGTGGAGTTTTGCCGCCACTTGCTCCATACGGACGTGGAAGATATTAATTTTTTACGGAGTATTCTCTGGACTGACGAGTCCAAGTTTGACAAGGAAGGAATTGTAAATTACCACAATCTCCATCACTGGGCACCCAGAGATCAAAACCCGAGAGTCAAGAGGCACAGAGGTTTTCAACGAAGGTTCTCCGTGAACGTATGGGCAGGCGTCATCGGTAATCGGTTGATAGGGCCGCACTTTTTGCCAGACAACCTAAACGGGCAAAACTACTTAGATTTCCTCGAAAACGATTTGCCTGATTTAGCGGAAGAAGTGTTTGACGAAGATCGGCCCATAGTCTTCCAGCACGACGGCTGTCCTGCTCATTGGAGCCTAGCAGTGAGGGAGCTTCTGGACAACTGCTTTCCTAATTCTTGGATTGGTCGGGGTGGGCCAATTCCCTGGCCCCCAAGGTCGCCTGACCTTACCCCACTCGACTTCTACGTCTGGGGAAGGGCGAAAGAGTTGGTGTACGCAGAAGAAGTACCAACAAGGGAGGTTCTAATTAACAGGATCCACGCCGCATTCGATACAATGCGCGAGGAACTGCTGCTTAGAACGGTGACCGTGGAGATGAGGAAGAGGTGCCGAGCATGTTTACAGGTCAATGGTCATCAATTTGAACAAAATTTGTAATTAATTAAAATTAGTAATTAATTAAAATTTGTAATTTAATGACATTAGTCATTACCAAATTTTTTGTTTCATTTGCCATCCTTTTACGATCGAACACATTTAATTTTCATTAGTTGAAATTTTTGCTTGAAGTGCCCTAGTTGCGGAAATTAATTAATAACTTTAAAACTAAAAGTGATAATTACACTTTTAGCATATCGTTAGAAAGGGCATGGACTGAGGATGTTTTAAAAAAATCAGAAGAACTCCAACCCTGTTAGTTTTTTTTTAAACCCCATAGAAAGTTGCCCTTAAAATTATTTCTTTACCTTACTACGGTACTTCAGGCCCCATAACTTTTCTTCTCCACAATTTTCTGGTGTAAAATAATTTTTTGCAGGACCCTAAGACTCTAACGATTAAAACAAGACCATTAGCCGACCGGTCCCATGGATAGATTTTGAGCTACAGGTAGTTTTAGTCAAAAAATCATAAAAAAGTCAAATAAAAAATAATAATAAATTAAAAAAAAACCTTGAGGCCAAGGTCAATATAATGGGCGGGGGTAGGTAGCAGACTATCCCTAGTTTCTACCCTAGGCGTATGTACAGCTCCCTTCCAAACACCCTGTATAATACTCCAAAAATTTTAGATAGTAATATTTTATGGGAAATTATATGTGCGGCAACAAAAGTTTTCTTTAGCACCTGCAACCTAGCGTCTTTTTTTATATGTGGGCGACGAGTTAATAGAACAGCTTCAATTATATTAATTCATCATCTTTACTACTCCAACAGAATATCAAAAAACCAGCGTCAATTTACGAGCGTAAATTAATATGACTCCGAGCTACCGATAAATATATTTACTTCTGATTTGATAACTCAGCGACTAATGTTGTAAGTGAGCTACTTTATATATTTTAGAGATTCAACATCTGTCTGCTAATAAAATCAAATTCCAGCCTCAAAATTAGCAATCAAAGTTTTTCATTCAACAACTAAATTAATAAATCATATTCTTTTTTCGTGAAAGTTTGCAACACAAGCGCGGGAGTGTAGGTACCTGACGCTCGTTGGGAATCAGAGGGGCGCGACCGGCCATTTGCACCAATGAGCGAGCTCTATTCGGTGCGTGCAGCAACGAGTTCACGTGTATTTGTTTACATTAATGACACGATTAAGGAGTGCTCGTATTCAATTAAATATAAAATAAATGTGAATTAGTCCAAGAGCGAGCGAAGCGAGCTCGGGAGCTTAGGGCACCCCGACACGGATAGGTTAGGTTCGAAGGAGATGACGGGAGCTGAAGTGAGCGAGCAAAGCGAGCGAACTCAGCTCCCGTCATCTCCTTCATGTTAGGTTACTTTAGACCCTGCAGACAGAAATAGGAGCCCTGCGCAGCGGGGCTCCGTCGACTTTGTTTCGTTTCCCCCCCTCCCTTAAAACTTAAATATTAAATACCACCCATATTTTTTGTATGTTCATTTGGGTAGGTATAATAGTCAATTACTTATGGTAACATTATAAATAGATAGGCGAATACATGAAATTATAGCTTTTATTGACCATTATTTGATGACAATAATAAGGAAATTTTATGTTCAAATATAGTAGATTCACTCATCAATTACTTATGCTAAAGTATAAAAATAAGATAAACTCATAAAGCACCACCAAAAACGGCATCAGTACCACTTCCTCAATATCCCATCGTGGGCGAGTACCACCGTTGCGGCCGAGATGGCGACCCTACTCGGAGCGGAGGGGGACGCTAGGTGTCCGGCGCGAGCGCAGCGTGCGATAAAGCAAGGCGCCGCGGGGTCCCCGGACCTCCAGCATGGCGGAACTGCTGGTGGGATTAGTGTGGATGTGGTGCTGTGACTGACCTCACGTCGCACATACGGGTATTTGATACAAAAAACTGGCCAAAAGTCATTTTTACAAAAGTAACCGCGCAGCTATCCTTTGTTATGTTTTAACAATGGGACACTCTATTCATTAAGAAACCGGTACCCAGAAGGGGCTAGAGCGCTCCATGCGCCCTCAACGTCAGTCGGAACTCATCTGTTGTGCTAGTGACACGTTTGTTTTCTCGGCGCTCGCAAATTTCAATTGCTGTTTAAGACTAATCATACTGTTGTGTTTAGTGCAAACCCCAAAAACCATCATGGAATCTTCAGGCACAGGTATGAACTTTATTTTGAATCTATTGTGCTACTGTTAGGATCACTTTTTCATTCTTTAATTGTACCATAAAGTCATGAGTATTTTTATGCAAAAAAAAACACGTAAAATAGGTTTCCTTCGTCAAATTAAGTATCAGATAAACATAGTTAAGCTAAAGTTTATACATAATCGTGTTCTTTGAACCTTCTAGATTTCATATCAAGAGAAAAACCTTCGGCTTTTTCCGCCCCTATGAATTATAGCCTCTGAACAAAAATAGGTTTTTTTCGAAAAAAAAACAGTTACAGTTTGTACATAGCTTTTCATTTATGTATTTTGTAAGGTTATGTAAAAAGTAAGCGTTATTTTTAAATCATTGTGTATTTTTAAATGCTTTTTTTATTAGTTATTGTACAAATAAATCACCATAATGCTTGAAATAGAAAATAATGTTTTATTTTATTTCGATTTTATTTCACACGTAAGTCCCTTTGGAGAAAAGGGTATAGAAATGATTGGGTTATACTAAAATTAATATGAAAAATAACTAGGAGGCACAATTGACCCAAAATTACCAAAAAAAAGGTTTTGGCCAGTTTTTTGTATCAAATACCCGTATGTGCGTCGGTTAGAGGAACAAGGTTGGTGCACAAATATCTTGTTCTAGACTTTATTTAAATCCAGATAAGATATTTGTGCAGACTTGACTTAACTCGTTTGAAGAATCGCTCGTTTCATTGGGGGTGGACGACAAAGCTGCAAATTGTGGGTAGAACCTGAGAAAGGGTGCGCAGAAGCGTGAGTATTGGCATAATAAAAAAGAAGCTTGTGCCCAACAGTGGCCAAAGTCAGGCTACGGGTGGTGATGACGATCTAAACTTATGTTAGATTCGAGCTTTTGTGTGTGACACACATGTGTGATACACACACTCTCCTAACCAAGTCAAATTTGATTTAATTTACGGCAGGGTTCTGTTGGTAGTTGTTTTATTTCTAATAAAATTAAATCTCAACGACATAAATTATCGTTGGTATTGATATTTTAACTCTACAATTGTATGTTCTTAATTTAATTTATGATCAAATAAACGTAACCGTAAATCTTTTCATGAATTGATACGGTGTAAACTGTAAGTTCTTCATTGCTATTAATATTCAGATCAAGGTCCATTGCATCGAGTTTGTGTGCAGCTAATACATTAGTGTAACGATTGATAAACTTACATATTTCGACCATTTTACGAGGATTTAGCGAGTACAATATGGAATAATCTGGCTCGAATAAACATTCACATCGTTCATATCCCAAAAATATTCCGTGGCTTATCCACTGCATTCCATCTTCAATTCTCGCGCCCACCGCACCGTGTAAATAATAATTAATTTTATTGTAAATGCTTATATTTTATTGCAGGATTTGTCAACAGAGTGCGCGATGTATTTTGTTGGCTGATATATTTATTGTTAG
Organism: Orthosia cruda; assembly: GCA_964057195.1. Classification (NCBI taxonomy): domain Eukaryota; kingdom Metazoa; phylum Arthropoda; class Insecta; order Lepidoptera; family Noctuidae; genus Orthosia; species Orthosia cruda. Next base: position 4,809,546 of record OZ059853.1, on the reverse strand, counting down.
TTTCTTAATGCAATGCCTAAGTGGGCATGTGGCCATACATGAGTGTTGCAACTTGTGCCTATCTGTGCCAGTACGTGTTCACTGTATGGATGTCGTGCCATTTTGAATGGTAATTTGTTGGGGCTGCCTTCATAATAATAATTCATAGTCCGATTGGCGTATTATATGACGTTCTGCTGGTATCTATTTGCATACCTATAAAAAGACTATAATACTTTAAAATCGTGTTTTTGCATACATTATCTAATTAGTGAACCGTTTAATGTGTCGATTTTGAATTTACAATGATTTTTTTATGTTTCACACGATCCTAATAGATAAAGACGGGTGTTAACATAATTTTTATTCTTGTCTTAAAACATTGAACTTAGAAAATGTCATAAAAATCATGTAGATAAGCTTGCTTTAATTTTACGAGAACAAGTCATCAAGACATACCTTTCATTTTCATCAACAGTTGGGGTGTAAATCACAATAAAAGTCTGTAGAGACGCCTGCGAGGCCGGCGGAGGCCCGGAGACGAATTATGATTGCCGCGGGACGATCGTAAAGCACCAAGGTAGCGTTGGTACGGTGCACTCAATTTCGTACTGTGTATTTAATTAATTAATGAGAAAATGCTCCCATGTTGCAGAGAATGAATTGACTAGTTGTAGTGTTGGACGCGGTAATCAAAAACTAAAGAGACGCCATTTTTTTTTATTTTTCGTCGAGTTTTCTAGACACTAGCTTTGAGAACGTTGTGTCGTGCATCTTTGACATTTCATGCAGCATTACTTAGTACATTTTTGCTAAAGTATTATTCCGAAGTTATAAAGGATATAAACAATATTTTAAGCCACTTTCAGGGTTCAGAAAGCTCTAAAGTAAATTATAAGAGAACCTTTCCTACTTTCTACCAATCCCTATTCCTTATAGCTGGCTAGGGCGTGTGTAACGCAACCTCTTTTCTAAGTACAGCTACCATATCCATCACACTAGCAGTCACACAGATACTATGCAAACTAAATTGTCAATTAGCAGTGTTGTGACAGTACCATAATTTGTTCAGTGTATAATAGCTTGTGCAGGCAGTGTTCTTGTATCTCGTGTCAATTTCTCAGGAAGCGAGCAACATAAAAATAATTTAGTAACTGCTCAATGGGACATGATCGATACCCTTGTAACGCCTGTTTTTGAATTTTAATTGCTTATTAGCTAGATGAATTACTTTTTAAAAGAGTTTTTGTATTTGATGTTACACGTTGTGTTATTGTTTTTGAACATGATAGGTGTTTAGGGTTGGATATTTAAAATATGGATAGTTACTTTGTTTCTGATTAAACGCATCGAAAGAAAAAGCAGATAGGTAATGGCCCTATCATTTCAATTCCATCTGCATACAAGAACATGTACAGAATTTTTCTCCGGAAATTTTTAGTACAAATTCATACCTATTCTCAACAGCCTCAAAAGGCTTTCCAAAGTTTCCAAAGTTCTACCCACATTTTCCTACACACACAATTTAGACAAAACCTCGTAAGTATCCTCATAAATTATAGATGAAGTTGATACACTTATTAGAAGCTAGCAATGAGTAGACATATCACAAATTTAGTTGCTTAAGAATTATCACCATGTTGCGTCATATTAACAGTAGCTTGTTTTACAATATATGGTCGCTTATAAACCATTTATTAGACGCTAAAAGTTTGTCGCTGACCTATTAATTAATTAGACAACTAAATATATTTGCAGACGAGAATGACATTTTAAAGAAGCTGCCTTAATTAGCACCCATATTTTATATGTTCCATGTAATGCAAAATGTTCAAGTATTTTTTAAAAAAATACCTACTTACTACAATAAATTGAAAACTAATTTTCTTTTCGGAAGTCGGTGTCGGTCCCTATTGTTTTTTGTTTTTCGACACAGGAAAGTTATTATTTTTCATGTTTTAGTTTTTGTTGGTACCCCATATTGGGTATACTAAATACATCTGTTTACCCTCTTAAACCGTACGAGCGTGATGTTATATTAGGGTATGGTGAAAACAAAACATAAACATACGATCACAGTAATCGCAGGTCATTTGCTGTTTGTTATTGAAGAGTTCCATTGTCTATCTCCGAAGATCTTTATCAGATCCTAATAAATTATACAATAAAACCTTCCCTGAAAACACATACATTTATCGACGAATTCCTTGATCAGTATCGGATCAGTAGTTTTTAAGAAAATTGCGGATGCATACGGGTCGAATAGATAGAGAACCTCCTTTTTTTGAAGTCGGTTGAAAATAATAACATACTTTTTACGTCGACGGTTTGTAACAGTTACCAAATGCATATTCAAAGTGCCAACTAACCTTCCTGAATCAACTTCGATAAAATTAAAAAATAATATCAAGGACCAATATTATTTGAGTGGTGTATAAAATCGAGCGCTCAGTAGTTTCAATGAGTGCGTGCGCGTAATGTTGCTGTGTGCGACTAGATACCTAAATTTGAGTTCGTCGAAAATGTAACAGCGTCCTTAACAAAATGTTTGTACTGTACAAATCCTTTAAATACTCGGATTTTCTCTACTATACGACGCATTTATTATACATATAACCGCATTAACATTCGTTGATTCATTTAAGAGATCAAGCGTACAGACGGCGGGAAACGACTTTGTATATAATATGTAGACATAGAAACATTAACTAAATATTTCCACCAAATAAAAATACATATAATTGTACATAATAACATAACTATATTATGTTTGTTTCAATAATAAAAATAAATAACGCTTTTACAATAATTATAATCTAAAAATATTGATCTAAATATTCTTAAATGTTGTAATACTTTAATTGAGTAGTTTGATTTCAATGTTTTTTCTTATGCTTAAATTAAATAATAATAATAAATTAATATGAATATGTTGTCTAGACTGAAATAGTTGAAAGCTACTGCGAATTCTGGCGTAAAAAACAAATTTAAATGACCTTCAACGGTTTATGCAACAGGGTGGGTATGTCAGACCCTGACAGGCATAGCTTATTCATATACCTAATGTTCCCACTGCTGGGAAATCATCACGCAGCCCCAGTTCGGTTTATGGGTTGGTAGATGTCACAAGTCTTCGATTTTTTTGTTCTAGGACATGCCAATTTCCTTACGATGTTTTCCTTCACCGTTTTGATAGCAGTGTCGCCCCTGTTTGGGTTCGAACACACGACCTAGAGACTCGTAAGTCGAGGCCGTAAATACTGGGCGCCATTGTTCTACTTTCTAACAGGGATGCAGTGCAGTGCAGTTAAACAGCACTGCGATCAGCCATTATACCCAATTCTCTTAGAATCAGCGTATCTACGACATTTTCATCAACTTCCTGGTCCGGATGGTGTATCAAATGCAACAAGATCCTGGGCTTACTATTCCCCTCCCATTTACAGATAGAACAGATGAATAAAAACTTCTTGGACGGTTGCCGCCTCTCTTTTTTCTTAACTCCGTGCACTTCCAAACGATGCTGGTCGTATATTCGTCCGCAGCACATTTTCTTACATTCTGGACATCTGAAAAGAGAAATATGTACGTTTTGGGAATACTTTCATTATGCGTACAGCTAAGGAGTTGAATTTCTTGGCGGAGTCTGTGTTTCCTGATAGCTACAACCTGGGAGTATTCTTCTAATTCTAGGCAAGCATGCCCCATCGTCGACCTTGGGTGAGATTGTGGTCAACCGCAAGCCTAACAATAATAAATGAGTGTATCAGTATTAGGATCAATTCAAACCTCGGTGAAGTGAGCGTGAAGTCACCTGTCAGTAGATACATCTTTACCGCCATACACGAACTACAATAAGTCCTAATGATAATACCAGCGTGTATTTGTTCCACTGCTAGATAATAAGCAGAGAAGGTCTGTGTCTTTGCTAGCATGAGCAATGATCACCACGTTTGCTCAAGGCGGGTTGGCGAATAAGACCTGATTTGACACAAATTCTACATCGCGCAATCAAAGTCCTTGTTGCAACCAGCCCCGGATCTAAGGGGGGGCAAACCGGGGCACTTGCCCCGGGCGACAGTTTCATGGGGGCGCCAAAGCCTTGAGTCAGGAATTCGAAATATCGAACAAATGAAGCCTCTTTTCCTACAATCTCATAGGTTTTTATAAATTAATTGAATCTTAATATAATATGTTTGAAAAACAAACTTTTCTAGCTTAAATCTCACTTTTTTAGCCATTGAAAACAAAACTGCCTATGCGACGGACTTTGAGGAGCTAATAGATTCTTTCGCAGAAAAGAAAGCACGCCGTGTAAAGTTGTAGGCTTTCCTGGTTAGGTACATATTTTTTCTGTGTTTCTGTTTTATGTCACAAATGAAAGTTGTAGTCACGTGTGTGTGTTGTGTGCGTACAGCTAAGGAGTAGAATTCCCTGCCGGAGTCTGTATTTCCCGATAGCTACAATCTCGGGGTCTTTAAGTCAAGGCGTCCGTTTAAAGTTAAGGCTGCTTCTAAAAAAAAAAAAAGTAAGCGTGCTACACCTTCGACCACATCATCACTTACCATCAGGTGAGATAGTGGTCAAGCGCAAGCCTATCTAAAATAAAAGTTATGAGTAATAAAAAGTTGAAATTTATTAAAGGATTAGTGTTTTAACAAATGGTCACAAAAATGCTACTCATTGGCAGTTTTAACATTTTTTCTCTAACACTGAAGAGAGGGGGCGACACTATCAAGATTTCCGAAGAAATCAAAGATCCGGTTCGAAAAAATCGTAGATCCGGGGCTGGTTGCAACGCTTGCAACAGCCCGACAACAACCGTCTCGCACAGTTTTATAATTTCAGAAACAATACTCGTCTGGTCTGAAGGTCTGCACCCTGTCTCACATACGTTTGTACCAGTCCATTTTATTAATATTCATTTATATCACCATGAAAACAAAGGTGAAGCATGAAAAAAATTGGAATTCCACTGTAAATTTGGGTGAAGTGAGTGTGAAGAGAACTGTCATTCGACTAGAAGCTATGGATTGACAGCTTACTTCACATAAGTTATTCACGGTGAGATGTTTTGAGAATAGATCTTTATGTTGCTGATACTGCGAAACAAATATCAGGGATGTTTCTTATGTAGAAAAATGATAATTTTATTTGGTCCATCAGTGAGATTATCAAACAATATTGGACACGTATTTTTTGCTTTACCAAATCAATAAAAATAGACAAAGATAAAGCGCATCATCAGGAGTGGGGGCTTGTGACGTCACTTTGTCAGTAAAAGTGCAGCACGGCGTGACGTCACACGATATTTCAACTCACTGTATCGTCGTCAGTTTGTGTTTACGTGACAAAAGAAAAAATACGTGTCCAATATTTACAGGTAATCTAACTGACGGACTTGATAGTTTTTTTTTTCATCTTTTGCATTTACCATAGAGTGCACCTACCTCTTTTTACTCTTCCGATGGGCATTATAACTCTTGACACTACTGAACGTCTCCTTACAGACAGCACATTCCTTCACAATTTCTTTCCCGTGACTCTGCTCATGGTGTTTCAAGGCCCTCGCATGTCTAGCTATGAAGCCGCATTGATCACATTTGTGTGGGTTGTCCGGACGGTGGATCAGTTCGTGTTTCTTTGTGTTCTTCTTTGAAACGCTGCGGTAGGAGCAGTGGGAACATTTGTAGGGTTTTATACCTGTTGGCGGAGGTTTAAAAGGTATTAGGTTCTTTTACTTCATTAAAAGAGTTTAAAAACCGGCTAAGTGCGAGTCGGACTCGCGCACGAAGGGTTCCGTACCATTATCGCAAAAAAAGGCAAAAAAATCACGTTTGTTGTATGGGAGCCCCTCTTAAATATTTATTTCATTCTGTTTTTAGTATTTGTTGTTATAGCGGCAACAGAAATACATCATCTGTGAAAATTACAACTGTCTGGCTACCACGGTTCATGAGATACAGCCTGGTGACAGACAGACAGACGGACCGCGGAGTCTCAGTAATAGGGTCCCGTTTTTACCCTTTGGGTACGGAACCCTAAAAAGGAAGGAGGAATTCGTCGGAATCTTTACTCAAAGACGCCTGGGCCGATTTAGAAAATACTTCTTTTGTTTGAAAGGGTATACTTTCCAGGTGGTCCCATAGTCATCAGGTTAGGATCTGATGATGGGATCCTGACGAAATCGAGGCAACTCCTCAAATATTATAGGCATACATTTAGCGATTTTGGTATTTTCATTAACAATGCAATCATTTGCAGTCAGATAGTAATATTTGGTGAAGTGGAACTGATGAAGAAGACTAGAGATGGTTGCTTTGGGGTAATTTTCACCCGGGCGAAGCCGCTGGTAGAAGGTAGTGATAGAATATTTTTATCCTGGGAATGTGTTGCCTTGGGGTAATTTTCACCCGGGCGAACCAGCTGGCAGAAGGTAGTAGTAGGATACTTTTATCCTGGGATTATGTTGCCTTGGGGTAATTTTCACCCGAGGAAGCCGCTGGTAGAAGGTAGTAATAGAATACTTTTATCCTGGGAATGTGTTGCCTTGAGGTAATTTTCACCCGAGGAAGCCGCTGGTAGAAGGTAGTAATAGAATACTTTTATCCTGGGAATGTGTTGCCTTGGGGTAATTTTCACCCGAGGAAGCCGCTGGTAGAAGGTAGTAATAGAATACTTTTATCCTGGGAATGTGTTGCCTTGGGGTAATTTTCACCCGAGGAAGCCGCTGGTAGAAGGTAGTAATAGAATACTTTTATCCTGGGAATGTGTTGGCTTGGGGTAATTTTCACCCGGGCGAAACCGCTGGCAGAAGGTAGTAGTAGGATACTTTTATCCTGGGAATATGTTGCTTTGGGATAATTTTCACTCGGCGAAGCCGCTGGCAGAAGGTAGTAATAGCTTAGAATTCTTTTATCCTGGGCATATGTTGCCTTGGGGTAAATTTTACCCGGGAGAGCCGCTGGCAGAAGGTAGTAGTAGGATACTTTTATCCTGGAAATATGTTGCCTTGGGGTAATTTTCACCCGGACGAAGCCGCTGGTAGAAGGTAGTAATAGAATACTTTTATCCTGGGAATGTGTTGCCTTGGGGTAATTTTCACCCGGGCTAAACCGCTGGCAGAAGGTAGTAGTAGGATACTTTTATCCTGGGAATATGTTGCTTTGGGATAATTTTCACTCGGCGAAGCCGCTGGTAGAAGGTAGTGATAGAATACTTTAATCCAGGGAATGTGTTGCCTTAGGGTAAATTTCCCCTGGGCGCAGCCGCTGGCAGAAGGTAGTAATAGGATACTTTTATCTTGGGAATATGTTGCCTTGGGATAATTTTATCCTGGGAATAAGTTGCTATGGAGTAATTTTGACAGAGGCGAAGCCGCTGGCAGAAGTTATTAATATTTTATAGGATACTTTTTATCTCGGCATATGGTCCCTTAAAGTAATTTTCACCCGGGCTAAGCCGCTGGCAAGTTATTAATAGGATAATTTTCATCCCGGGCATATGGTCCCTTGGGGTGAATGTTACCTGGGCTAAGCCGCTGGCAAAAGTTAGTAATAGGGTTCTTTTTATCGCGGGTATATGGTCCCTTGGAGTAATTTTTACCAAATTTAAAACAAACCTTGATGAATCCGCACGTGCTCTTCAAATAAGACCTTATTATAAGTCGAGTAGTCGCACATGAAGCATTGGAAGGGGTTCTCTCCTCTATGCATCTTGCGGATGTGACGAAGCATCTTCTCTTCCGTCTCGGCCGTGTATCGCTTGCATTCTGGACAACGGATCCGACGAGGCTGGGCTGCGAGGTAGGCTTCTAACGGCGATGTTGATCGACTGGGAGAGAAATATTTATTAAAACTTTATGAGTTAATGCGTGATGATTTTTTTTTCAGTGTTCCTTAGTGTGGTAGAGATCTCCCCGGTGGGGTCCCGCATTGTCGAGGCAGGGGAGCTCAGTAGCTGTGGCTTGGTCACCTACAGTAAAGCGTAGAGGAACCCGAGTAGGGGCCGCTCGTCAGGGCTTTTGCCGATTAAGTCGACGAACTTGCGGCCAGCCAGTTGCAATGCCGCTTGGTAACAGAGGCGACATCGCAACTGAGGCGGACCGCAATGCCGTATGGAGCGTCCCAGGTCCCATACGATATCGCGGCTGAGAGTTAGGTTGGTGGGTAGGTTGTCTGTAAGAGATTGCCCTGTGCGATAAGACCGCCCATTGTACACTGTTCTTGAAAATGTTTGTTCTGTATGTATTTTTTTATGGTGTACAATAAAGAAAATAATAAATAAATAGAGGCCGAGGCGGGAGAGGAGTGGTATTGCGGTGCGCCGCTCTCTCTACTTTCCCCCCCAGGGGAAGATTCAGTGACAGACAGCCGCGGCGGGTTCGCGGTGAGTGCTAACGCATTCCCGTGTTTCCGCCATAAGCGGCACAGGAGGACACTGTAGAGTTTTAGTGGGTTGAAGTCCCACATAACTGCGCTATCTCCCCGTGGTAGTGCAGTATGCATGAGCATTTATAAATGCTACAAAAAAAAAAAGTTGGTGCAGAGATAAAACATGGCAGGTGCAACTAGCATTTGTTTTGAAAACATTATATTTTTATTAAAATAAAACAAAAAAAATATATGAGAAAGACAATAAAAAAAAACAATACGGCGTCATGGTTGGCGCAGCGGTTAAGCGATCGGCTGCTGCGCTGCGTATCGCGGGTTATACTCCCGAACGCGCGAATGCAGATTACCTGTGTGGCTTAAGTATGTGATTTTTAAATGTTTGTAAATGCACCCACAAAAGAAATTCCTATAATAGTGTGGAGCAAAATGAAAAAAGAATAAATACATACTTTTCTCAATAAAATAACATTGTTTATATCAGTGTTTTTCAATCTTTTTCATGACATGACCCCCATAGTGTACCTGTAGTGTAACCTTTATTAAGTAATTATTGGAAATAAACATTTATTATTATTATTTTCATTTATTATTTATAGTAGGTATGAAAAAATAATTCGCGACCCCTGACACTTCACCTTTTTTCAACCGATTTAAAAAATTATGAGATTCTCAATTCGACTGAATGTTTATTTTTTGTATGTTTGTTATAGAATTACTAGTTAAAAACTGATAGAAAAGAGTGTCCGTTGAGTGTCTTGCGCATTCTTCTCCATAGAGGCCTACTGACGCTTGCGAATGTGCAACTATAATGTTATTCAAAAGTACCTTTTAGTGGTTCAGTTAAAATAAAATATTTTGATTTTAACTTACTTATTTTGATCCAGCTTGACTGGTTCAGCCTCACCACTTTCAACTATCGGATACTGCGAGGTAGATGCCACATCTATAAATACTGTGTTAGACAGTTCACTAGTTTCTGCCTCTGCCATGATTTACCTGAAAGAATATTATTTATTTATTGCAACGAAGTTCCCTGCACGTCTAGTTCCGTGCGGCGTACTGCCGATATTATCGTCAAGCGCTGGCCGCCATACTTGTTTACATCATCGCACCCTTTGAATTAAAGTGACCAAATTCAAAATCCGAGTAATTATTGATTTTTCTATAAACCGCCATCATTCCACCAATCAAATGCGAGATGAAAGACGAGATGTGGATTTCCGTCAATATGACCTTAAAAGCCTACTCTAAAAGTCTGTGAGAAAGGGCCCGATAATTTGTAACAAAGGGGCAGCCACATTGGCCACTTTAGTACTACACTACATTTTTTAAAAGACTTTAATTTTTGAAGAAGTTAACAAATATTGTATTTTTGAGTTTGACCACTTATATTCTGTCCATTCTGAGGGTGCGTGTGTTTTTTAAATATAACTTTTATCCATATCAAAATATATTCATATTTGAAGAAAATGCGCAAGGAACTTCGATCCTGACGGGGTACCCACACATGTTTTTCTTTTCAGCCTTAGTCTGTCAGTTATGTAAAAGCCGTAAAGAATGGCCACAGGACTTTTAACAAGCATCTTTTTGCCTTATAGATCGCGGACAGTCCACTGTGTAGAGCATGCATGGCGGAGGACGAGACAGCAGCACACCTGCTCCTAACCTGCCCAGTAATCACTGGTAACAGGGCCCAATACCTCGGTGACCCAGGTAACATACAGGGGATTGTTGGCAACACCAAAGCGCTGCTGGCATACCTCGAGTTGCCGGGGTTGGATGGAGTGAGGAAGATGAATCCCACCCATTCATAAAATATGTGTTTAGATGTGGAGTTGCGGACACCAGCCCGTCATAACTTAACTGCAAAGGCCAAAGGCTGTCTTGTAACTTGACCAGAGGACTTGCATACTACCTACACGGTGTACATTTGTGACAGGGCAGTAAGAGCAAACCATTACAGGCTTAGCTAGGAAATCATTTTAGGAGACTATTCTTAACATTTTGGTTGTTTGCTAACTGCATTAACTTATTTCTATTATATAATTCTGGATGCCATGCAGCAGTCTTTATAGTTTTCCTAGTCCAATTTTAGGTAATTTTTAGGTTTAGATGGGTAGTTAATTATGGTTAGTAATCCCAATGGGTTGAAGTGTCCGAGTTATTTATCGGTATCCCCACAAGATAAGTATGGTTAGTCAATCAATCTGCCTAGCCTTTTCCCAACCATATTGGGGTCGGCTTCTAGTCTTACCGGATTTAGCTGAGTACCAGTGTTTTACATGGAGCGACTGCCTATCTGACCTCCACAACAAGAGCCAAGGGGTAACACGGTACCCCTTGGCAAGACTGGTGTCAACTCTCAAGCCTCTGACTACCCGTAATGACTGTCAAAGATCTTCAAATGACAGCCGGGACCAACGGCTTAACGTGCTTCCCGAGGCACGGAGGAAACTCGGTATGTTGAAATGGTCACCCATCCTAACAACCTTGTCAAGCGTTGCTTAAACTTGATGATCGACCAGTGCGGCTGTCGTTATTTAGCCACAAGCTCTTCTAAGATAAGTATGGTATTCTATAATCATTATTTTTTGTTGCTGATTGGAAAACAACCAACCAACTGGAGGCACTGTATAATTATGCTAATAGCTACCTCACATTATTTTAAAACCCTATGAAACTTTGTGAAAGTGTTCTTCAGAAAGAGTACTAGAGGTAAATTTGTTATATGTTTTGTCAAGTTGAGTATGTGGCCTACCACGTAACAGATTTTTTTCAGTTCCGTGTCACGTGTGGCCTACCAACCGTAGCAAAGCCAAGCAGTGCATCGGCTTCTGCAAATCCACAAAGTGTAGAATTACATTCGCAACATTAAAACTTGAAACATTACAACTGTAGAAATTCTAAAATATTTTGGTTTGGCCAAGCCATAACAATAACATTACTTACCAAAATGAAAGATACGGTTAAATCTCAATACGAAAGTTTCTTTAACAATAACTTATAGGAATCTTATCAAAAATTATAAAATCACAAGATTTTATTTTTTCCTAGCACAAAAATAATTAAATAAACAAACAAACGCCATGACCACAGACTACTTAGAGACACGGCTGATAATCTTCATAGAACGAAACACTCGACGTAGCGCCATTTTGTTTTGATGATGTATGACGTTTCTGCTTGGCTGTGATTGGCTGTCACAGGCGCCGGTAGGCCGCCTCCGCCATTTGTTTTTGTTTTGTAGTTGTACCATTTGAATTTTATTTTTAACATGACATTACAGGTGCTATCAAGTACTATCTATGTTGATCATAATATTTTGAAATATGTGACTGAAGCATGCTGAAACCAATTGCATTAATTTGTGACCACGGAGCTGCTATATAAAGCCTGAAAGCAGACACAACACGTGACGAATTACTTGCAAATCAAGGACCAGGTTAGTTTTATTCAGTTAACTTTTCCATCCTAGTGATCCATATATTCAGAAACATTTGAACTCCGCGCCTAAGACGACCCACTGACCAACATTTGCGAATGTTCATCACTAAGGGTAAAATTGCTAAAGATTTAAAACAACCAATGTTTTTAACCATATTTACATAAATACTGTAAAACTTGAAGGCACTTTGAAATTATAATATGGTTCAAATTGTTTAATAATTTCAGATGGCACAGTCACAATAAGCGGAGTCAATCTGAGTATTGTATATGACCCGTAACACCTTATAAAGGGACTGAGAAACAACTTTTTGAAAACAAATATGAAAATGAATAGCAAGATATAGTAGATGTGTATGAAACGGATTGCCATCACGCAGAAGCCAGACTTCTATATAAATTGAATGACCAGAGTCATTCCTGAAAAGATTAAAAAAATGAAGGTTGGTTTCAAATTTATTTTATTTAGCTAGCTATTTATATTATGCTATAGTGACCGTCAGATTATATTATGACAGATTTTATTAATGCTTTTTATTTTTCAGGTAATTATTGTGTAAAGGTCTTCAGCAAAACTGTATGTGCAGCCTTGTCATATACAGCAAAATTTAGTAAGTACCTAACATATGAAAATAAATGTTTTGCATAGTTTTATTAAGTATAGGTGCCTGCGTGGTAGAAGGTAGACATATGGCGTTACTTCAGGTTTAATAGAACTACATACATACATAAATTCACGCCTTTTTTCCATGTGAGTACGCAGTAACTACAAAGCGTCACCTGCTACGATCTTTACATACATAAGGTCTATCCACACATATCAGGGCCGTGCCCGGGACATGACAGGGCCGGGCCCAGACATTGAAGCTTCGTCACTGGCCCTTGCACAGACGTGTGTGAACGAGTTCATATAAAATATACGCACTGATTGTTTTTTGAGCCCCTGACGGGGCACGGTCTGTTCACGTCCCAGGCACAGCCCTGATATGTGGATAGACCTTTATATTGCTTCACTCAGGTTCATACGAGTACATCTAGTCAGTAGATCTTATTAAGAGAAATCATTCCACAATACATACATTGTTTTCATATAACTCTAGAGCCTAAATCTGGGGGCAGGGTGGAGTGGGCGGTTTGGTTTATAATATTAAACATAACATCTTCTTTTTTCAGCTCATTATGCAGATGGAAGACCTGTCAGTAGCACATTACAAAATACAGCAGAGACAGTTTTATTTTTTGACCAACTATTTGACAGTGTCAATGGAGCTGCAACCTTATCAAAAAGAAGCAAGGGAAAAATCCTGAGAACAGCAGTGGTAGAAAAATCACCACCACCAGCTTTGGAAAGAGGCAGTTAGTAAATTGGAAAAAATATGTTATGTTGATTCCAATGGAAAGGAAAAATCTGTGCCCTCTAGTAAATTTTATTATAACACTAAAAAGTTACATGAGGCTGTGGCAGATATTTAAAAGCAATAGATTAAAAATAATCAGACCCAGATAATTTAATTCTGATCTTATAGAAAACTTTTTTGGTCAAGTAAGGGCATATAATTACCATAATAATGACCCAAGCTGCCACAGCTTCAATTGCACCTTCAATAAATTATTGATAAACAGAATCATAAAGTTCCACAACCAAACGTTTAATTGTGAGAATGACCTGGCAGACCAAGTAATAAATTTACAGTCATTGTTTACTGAAGAATTCTAAGGAAATGTCGAGCCAGGTCATTCAAGTACAGGTCAAAATATTGAAATGATTGTGGAGCAGGCTATCCGAGAACGATTGAATGTCCACTCGCGAGCCTACACTGCTGGATGGGTAGTACGCAAAATGTTTGATAAATTTAAATGGAATTCTTGTAAAACTAGCCTAACGAGTAATGAAAGTAGTAACCACGACTGGATAAACTACCGGGAATATACGGCAGCAAATAAAAAGCCTAAACTACCCATCTGAAGGTGCAGTGCGGTGTTTTGGTACAGTTATAACTGAAACAAATGCTTACTTGGAACACAATGCCCATAAAAACAATGTAGCATCAAATGTAAATGATGTTATTGTTTCCAAGTATTCATTTGATGTTATTGACTGTACGGAACAAAAGACAATTGTCCTAAATCATTTAATTTCCTTAGTTGTGAGGTTTACAATAATGAATTAGTGCAATATGATTAATAGAATTTTAAAGGGCATATTCGAAGGGTGGAAATTTAAAAAATATATCATTTAATAAATAATTCTTTGTTTTAATTACTTATCCGCAAAATTAAATCCAGAAAATTAATAAGTTTGCCTGCAATAGCAATAATAAAAATAAATTGAGAACCTCCTCCTTTTTTGAAGTCGGTTAATAAGCACGGCGTCTCAGGCTGTATCCGTTTTATTCCTTCGCCATTGTCTATGTAAAGCAAAAAAAAAACAGAAACGTCATGTATCATTAAAACAGAATGATGAGAATTTTGTTCTAGAGTTGGCAGTCTGATACGTAGTATCTATAAGTAGTCTGTGCTTAGAGATACTACGTATACGAATTACGATACTACCATAGAGTATACTGAGTATAGTAATAGATTGGGATACTATTGGAAACATACACTGACCTCTATCATACTAGTACGCTGGACTACATATTATCGATGACAAAATGAAGACATTTGATTTTCGCCATTTTGGCGCTGATAGCAACGTGACTTAACGTGAGAGTACATGGAACTAATATTAGAGATAGGACACAGCTTTCGTTAAAAAAATACTTTTATGGGCTTTATCGATCGTGAGAATAATTCAATACGTAAGAGAAAAAAAACATCCCAGTTATTTTTACTATGATTCATTTTTAAGTAATAGAATAATTGCTGTAAAGGTTAACTGAAAAATATTTTAATTCAGATTGCAAGCTATAAACTAGTCGTGCTTGCTAATAAATTTATAGCGCATTACTGTCAGATCAGTGAGATGTAAATATGGGGATAGGCTAACAACTTATCCTTAAAACTAGTATAATTGAGCAAGTATCTCCTCGCTCAAGTACACTAGTTAGATTAATACTTACAATCGTTCAGATTCACTCGGTTGGCGCTCATCGGATTCGTGAAGGGAACATCATTTACACAATAATAATAATAAATGAGATGGATAATCATTTACAACGGTCGTATTTCTCGCTCTCATCGCTGAGATCCTGTCTCTGTAGAAGTGCAAATAATAGTGACATCGCATTCCAGCAAGGTGAAGACATACATCAGTTTTCAACTCTGTTTCAGATGCAGATAATAAATTGTTTGTCTTCAAAACATTTGTAAATAAAATTATAATTATCATGATATTATTCCAGAATTCATTCTAGGCTCAGGAACATTGAGTTAAATAAAAAAAAAAAAAAAAAAAATATTTATTTCTCTTCCACAAAGGTTTCTTATAAACTATTACATAATGGTGCAATATTACTTGGTAAATCCTTTGTGGGAGACTGGCATCTGCACTAGGAAATCCTGTCACACAGATTACCAGGCCCCCCAACAGAACTGTGATTATTAGTCAATTTGATTACAATTATTGATACCTTTGGCAAAGTACACGGAAAAGAATGGAATACATACTACCTTTAAATTATTATTACATACTTACAATTTTTATATTAAAGTATTATTAAATTCATATATTCTTAGATTATTATTACATTATTACAATTTTATATTAATGTATTATTAAATTCATATATTCTTAGATTATTATTAATTAATTAATATTATACTATTAGGATTTTTATATTAAAGTATTTTTTTTTATTAGATTAATTATTAGGAATTGTTTAAATTCAAATTATTATTACATACTTACAATTTTTATATTAAAGTATTATTAAATTCATATATTCTTAGATTATTATTACATTATTACAATTTTATATTAATGTATTATTAAATTCATATATTCTTAGATTATTATTAATTAATTAATATTATACTATTAGGATTTTTATATTAAAGTATTTTTTTTTATTAGATTAATTATTAGGAAATGTTTAAATTCATACAATAATTAAACTAAATTGTTATGAGTTGTGAAGTAATGGTGTGGTGTGGAGGTCGTTATTTTGTGGTGTGGGAGTCGTTATGGTGTGGTGTGGAGGTGAAAATAAAACTAAGATGGGACGATAAGAAGTCTTTCGGTTTCATCATATCCCAGGGTTAGTAACCAGGCTATAGCTGCCTTTTTGCATTGATTTGTGTTGAGACTGTAAATGGACAATCTATTATTAACTTTGTTATAGATAAAGGGTCCTAGGAAACAGTAAAACCTTTGTATAAATGATGAATGGCACCTTTTTGTCGACTCACATATCCTACCTCTTCGACGAGATACATTCCTAACGGGGTCATAGAAGGTGTCGGTATGCTGTTTAAGAATTGTACCCAATAGAAACAGTTGTCTAACTGTCAGTACTTCACATTCATGGTATAGAGATTTCGTGGGGAACAAAAATGGTCTAAAAGTGCTCACTTTGAGAATAGCTCGTTGTGCAATTTCTACACATTTAATATTAGTGGCTGGGGCTCCCCCCCAAGAAGTTATGCAGTACGAGATTAAGTTCTGACACAATGCGTAATAAATTTGCTTTACTAGTCTGGGTTCGGCGACACGTCTGAGAGTTTTAAAGACTGTAATAAGTTTCCGGATCCTTCCGCTAAGAAGCGCAAAATGCTCTGCAAAGTCTAAGTGCGAATCCAGAGTTACACCAAGGTATTTGATGTGATCAGTTTGATCTAGTCGTCTGCAAACGCACCCATTGGAATCGTAGACTCCGCAGTTATGAGCAACTAAGTAGAGGTCATCTGGCGGGTTACCTGCATCACGGATCGTAAAGGTCATGTATTTCGATTTATCAGCGTTAAGTGTCAATATATTGTCGACTAACCATTTGGAGACAAAATTAAGTGCATTTTGGGCAGCATCAAAGACCTCATTCCAGGTTTTTGCGGCGATTAAAATAACAGTGTCGTCTGCATATGACACCAGAGTGCCATTTAGCGGCTTAAAAGAGCTCAGATCATTTAGATAGATCAAAAATAAGGTAGGCCCAAGTACGCTACCCTGTGGGACTCCGTAGGTGACCGGCAGGTCAGCACTCAAGTAGCCATCAACAGCCGTAGCTTGGCATCGATCAGATAAGTAGCTCCTAAAAAGGTCTAACTGAGTACCACGAATACCCATGGCTTCCAGCTTACGAAGCAGTATGGCGACAGAAACAGTATCAAATGCCTTCGCCAGGTCCAGAAAGACTGCTAAACATTTCTTACGTTCGTCCAAATTAGTTGCTATAAAGTTAGTAACAGTATGCACAGCATCAGAAGTGGACCTGGCGCGCCGAAAACCAAATTGACAGTCTGAAAGTAGTTTATTTTTTTCTAAATAATTTACCAGTCTAATATGTAACAATTTTTCAAATATTTTGGAAATAGCTGACAATAAAGAAATTGGCCTGTAATTCGAGACACGATCTCTGCCGCCACCCTTATAGATTGGGACAACAATGGACTTCTTCAAGGCTGTTGGAAAGACTCCGACCTTTATGCAATGATTGAATAAAAATGTCAGCGGAGGTACCAAGATGTCCTTGAAGTCCTTAAGGAACTTATTCGATAGCTTATCCCAGCCAACTGCGCAGTTGTTTTTAAGAGTCATAATTACTCCGCTCAGTTCCTGATGATCAGTATCAAACAGTACAAAAGAGTTCATAGAATGAGAACATTGGTCATTGGTGCTACTGTCATTGCTCATGTCTCCAGCATTATGCTTTAGAATATTCTCCGCTAAAGTCTTGCCAACATTTACAAAATATTTATTTATTTCATTAATCGATGCATTTGGGGTTGGGGCTAAATTAAGTAAGTCTTTGGATGGTTGTTTAGTTTTACCCGTGTGCGTTATATTTTTGATTGCCTGCCATATCTTTCTACTGTCATTTCCAGCATTCGTTATTTGTTCCTTTTCATAAGCTGCTTTAACTTTTCTCAATAGAGCATTACAGAAATTTCTATAGCGGTTGTATGTCGTCTTTAGAATATTATTATTGGGAGACTTTCGAACTTTGCTATGTAATTTGTCCCTGTTTCGCATGCAACGCAGAAGACCCGGGGTAATCCATGGCTTAATTATTTTTTTACGCTTCGTCAATTCTACAGATTTTGTATTTTTAGTTATAGCTGAGGTCAGCGACTCTATAAAATAATTCATCGAAAAGTTAGGGTCCCGAGATGCATATATTGGGCCAAAGTCAATGTTTGCTAAATCTAATTTAAGTTGGTCAGAGTTGGTTTTTGTCATAGTTTGAATGGCATATTGTCGAGTTTGTTTTTTATGCAAGAAAAGCAAAACTGGTTTATGGTCCGTGAGACTGGCCTGGATGACAAGTGTGGTTGCAGAGTGTTGGGTTTTCAGTAAAACGTGATCAATACAAGTGCCGCTAGCTTCACGAGTGACATAATAGTGAGATGGTAATAGAGAGTGGAAAGCTGCTAGATTTAGGTATTTATCTAGGTTTTTATGAGGCTTATCTGCGCTAATTGAAATATTAATGTCTCCCACTATGGCAATATTTTTAAATTGACTCAGATCTTGTAACGTGTCATTCATAGATGCAAGGAACTGATCAAGGTTTGCATAGGATGGAGAACGATACACGGCCAGAATGGCAGTATCCAAACCTACTTTAAGAAGAAGAGAGTTTGCTTCCTTAAATGGCAGTTCTTCAACTGAGTATGTAATCTCATCCTTAATATAAATGACAACACCGTCATTTTGTAAAGGGTTTACACCTGTTGAACACATCTGATAACCCGGTAAAGTAGGAATAACCGACACATACGTCAACCAGCATTCCGTTAATATAATAACGTCAACGTTAAATTTGAGTCTTTGGAGTAAAACCTCTAGGCCATCAAAATTACAGTTAATGCTGCGAATATTCTGCGTTAATACTGAAAGAGATGACGAAACATTAGGAACTAATTGTCTGCAGTCCTCTACATTGCACTCGAAACTCTTAGACACACCATAATTATCCAGGTCATCGGATAACTCTTTTATGTTATCGAATTGAGATAAATGAATAATACATACGCCAAAAGTGTTGGGCTATGTGTATTTTGGAATATATATAGGAAAAGATATTTATCACGAACCACAGAGTAGTGTCCAAGAGAGAGTTTGTGTTCATAAGTAAAGTATGAGTTAGTGTGTGAATGTGTAGGTGTGTACAATGATAAATTAAATCTAAGTTTAAAATTATTGTATAACAAGATATGGCTAACTGAAAAATAAAACAGACAAATTACAAAGAAAAGAACACTAATCAGGAAATGATGTACAAAACATAGTCAGATACCCATTTTCATCTTCACTAGGTCCGCTTCACTTTCGATTTTAATTTTTGGGAAGTTTTCTCTCTTGCGAACAAAGACAATTCCCCGTGAGGTCCAACAAAAGGCGAAATCATGTTCTTTTGACAGTGCTCTAGCCAAAAAGAACAATTTCTGGGACTTCTGGGTAAGGGTTTCAGCGACAAAGACTGGTTTGATGGGACCTGGTAAACTAAAATGAGACGTATTAAGTTTTCCCCCTTTCTGTTTGGTCTTGTTATAATTCTTCACGGCTGTTAACACCTTCTCCTTCATTACAACAGACGCAAATTCAGTTATTATCGGGTTCGATAAGTCTTTTGCGGTAATTCTGTAAATATCCCTTATGTCCGAGTCCTTGATATCAATACTAACTGATTTACCCAGGTTCTGAACAATGCCACAGAGTTCCGGTTTGGTTTCGGGTTTATTAGGCTTTGGGATATTGCGTATTTCAATACCTGATGCACGCGTTTTGCGTTCCAGGTTATCGACCTTCTTCTCCAATGTATCGATGTACTTTTCATCAGCTTTCCTAGCATCTTCTAAAGATTTGATGCGAGATAAAAACTCATCATATTTCTGGGACATCATCTCAACTGATTTTGTGAGCTCTGCATTCTGTTCTCGTAACCCATTTACACAACCAACTAGATCCTGGAAGCGCTTGTCTTGTTCATTTGACAGCGCCTCGAACATTTTCTGTATTGTTGACATAGAAATGACAGAATCGTCATCCTCTTCTTCGAGTGTGCTACCACCCTCGAACTTCCTTTTTTTACGGTCTGCGACACACAATTGTTGCCGATGGAAATCAGGATCAGAATCGCAATCGTGCAATTCATTCGACAAGACCACTTCCGCTTTTTTTTTTATATGTGATTTCTCAACATCGGTAGCCTTGAAGTTCTCCTTTTCAATAAGTGGCGTTGGGTTACGTTTAGGCGGCATTATTCAGAATATATTGGCAAAAAATAAAAATAAAATATATATAAAAAAAAAAAAAAAAAAAACAGCGACAATCAGGAGCGCAGCCGCACGCGTTAAAAACTAAAGCGGCAGGACGCTAGAAAAAATATAGCCAATAAGCAAAAATTACTTTTTGCGGATCGCCGGGCTCGAACTTGAACCACCAGTACGTGTGTGATCGGGATGCGGTTGTTTGCGCTACTCAGCCAAACGCGCCAGTGATGGTATAGGCGAAATAGGCAAACAGTTGATGAGTATCGTGTATACGTGCAGTGTGCGGGACCCTGACTCTATAAGTACCCTCACTTTTTCGAGACACAGGTCATTCGGCACAACACCACACTTTTGTTCCAAAAACTGTTTCAATTATTTACACTTGATATGTTTATGTACACTTTTGATTTGTCACTGGTTTATTGTTTACACATTTGTCCATACGATTTTAAATGTTTCGTGGTCGGGAATTGGTTTTTGACTTTTTTCTTAATTTAAAACTTCGGGAGCACACAAAGCGCGACTGCTCGACACGACGGTTGGGCGGGGGGGGGATGGGAAATGTACTACGAGAAAGAAGAATAGAAGCTATTTCATACAAAAGATTGCGCGTAGGTAATTAGGTTATGTTCTCACAGATAGACAATCAATCCGCGCAGATGAACTTTTTCTTACTCCTTGAAATTTACACACATATGGCCGCCCTCCCGCCTCCGCGGTGACGCAACGTCACGAGATACAATACATTGATAAAATATAATTAAATTAAGCGTGTTTTCAACTTACTGTTGTAAACTCATACCTTGACTTTTATCTACATTGCCCGAGTTGTTTGGAAAGTATCTATTGAGATACTTTCCAAACAACTCGGGCTCACGTTTGAGTACTTAGTTTTGTTTCTTATAAAATGCCTTCGTGTGTATTGACACACGAAGGCATTTTATAAGAAACAAAACTAAGTACTCAAACGTGTCACGTTGCAGCGAGCGCTTGCCACAGACTAAGTGAGTTGGGGTACGCGCGCTCTAACGCGTGTTACAAACAATTGAGTTGAGGAGTCTCCTCTAGTACGTAGTATATTTAACTCAATGCTCAGAAACGTGGTGATTGGTACAAGAGTGAGGCCTGTGCTCAGCGGTTGGCGAAGTCAGGCTGTGGATGAACATGATGATGATTCCAGAATTTAGTATTACACATTGCTTTTGAACATATTATTACTGATTATTAGGCATTCATATAACATTCATCACCAATACCAATATGAGATATTTAGTTCCAACATACTACGAGAAGTCAATACAGTAGATGACTGATACGCCTTGCCAAGTCTACTATGTTAAATTAGTTAGTGTAATTTAAAAATATCACTAATACTGATATATTAGTTACAATATTATAATATTTCCAGGCGAATATATTAGTATTACCTAATTTTGAGAAATATAGGTATTAACCTATCTCTAAATGTGTCAATTTTAGTTCCTAATACGCTCGAGCGGGGTGCTTTAAATCAGCACAAAAATCAACTGTCATTTCATATAGTATGTTTAGTCCAGCGTACTTTTATGATAGAGGTCAGTGGATACATACTACCTACGTTTTTTTTGACATTTGACTTGACCACAGACATTGAGATAGAAAAAATATGGAGGCGCCCTATTATTCTATACATACATTAGCTTATACAAATATGAGTGAAATACGATACAGAATGTGAAACATCATTTTGTCTCATTTCTTCTAATGTAGTAATCGTATTTGACAAAAGAGACAACAATATTTCAGTTGTTGCTCATCATAGATTACTTGCTCATTAAGGAAACATTTTGTTATGACGTAGTGACAGCTGTCAGTACGTGCCATATTCGCCATATTAATTGCCGAAATTTGTGGTTGTGTTCGTGGTAGTCCTGCTGTCAAATGGTTGTTTACTTTTTGTATTATTAATGTGTGTGTGTTCCGTGATTAACACAACCATAGCATCGGCAGCCATTTTAAGTGCCATTTTAAGGTTTAGGTAGGCACGTTTTTTTTGTAGGTATTTCGAGTCCATACTATTTATTAGGTCTATGACCACAGATAACTATATACATAGACACCAGATTGAGACACAAATGTTTTTTTTATCTAGTGCTGCCTCTAGAGAAGGTACAACATATTATTTAGTCGAGTTGTATTTGATAAAGCGCACAAAATTTGTCTCGGGTGATTAAATTTAATGATATTGTCGTTTTCATCACATCAGATCAAATGGTTATGTACCTACATACCTAGCTCTACCACCTTCTTACCAAATTAATGCAATACAAAAATATTTTTTGTGTACCTAACTACCTATTGTTTGAATTATGTAATTTGATAACTTTTTTAGTAAGGAGTAAAGAGCACGGGGGAACAAGTAAAACAACAAAATTTAAAAAAAACCCCCGACACATTTATCTTGCGAAAACACCCCGATTCAAACAGTAAAATGCCCATAACTTTAGAACGGCTGAACCGATTTTATTCAAACATAGCTAAGAACACTCTCGATTAAGTCACCTTTTATCAAATAAAACTAAATCTAAATCAGTTCACCCGTTTGGACGCTATGATGACACAGACACACAGATACACAGCAACACACGTCAAACTTATAACACCCCTCTTTTTGTGTCGGGGATTAAAAACGCCTTTAATCAGAAACGTTGCTCTGGCTAGTAGTATATCCAGAATACTATTTTGTAAAAGAACTGTTTTCGTCCTAAAACAAATATATAGCACAATATAAAGGGGGACACCCTTTACGGCTCTGGCCCTTGTGTCCCAGAAATAATCCTGGATCCGCCCATGGGTACAGCAAAGAAACTGTGCCAAAGAACGTTTTGACTGAAAAAAAGGATCTAATAGCGAAAGTTTTTGTTGCCTATCCAGTAATTTAAAAAGCAACATAACAACCAATTTATTGAACTAAATTACATGAAATCTGCAGGATTTTTTGGGTGTTCTTTGCGCCATTTAGCCATCTCCTCATGATATTCCTGGTAGTCTGGATTTTGAACATAAGTGTATGTCTTATCTCCCTCTTTTCGTAGGACTGGTTTGGCAGGGTCCTCATCCTCTGATTTGGGTGAGTCTTCATTAACTGTTTTGGCTGGATGTTCATCCACTGATTGAATCCACTCGCGATCACTATTGTCGTTAGAATCTTCAGTTCTGAAAACACCGTCACCACCGTGTTTATATGGTTTGTCAGATTCAGAAGGCACTTTGTTCTCTTCGACGCTGTCTTCGCTACCTTCAACATAACCAAGAGCCCTTAAAAGTTCATTGCTCTCCTTCGTTTCAATTTTTTGCGTTACTTCTTCAGGTTTCTCCAACTCTGCGTCCAAACTTGAAGGGTGTTCATCTATTATTGCGTTGCTCGGTTGACTTGCCTCTTGTTCTACGATAGACAATGACAGAAAATTATTTATCGTTGTTAAAGGTATTACGAATTAATTAAAATTTATGTAAAAGGTATCTCTGTTACATTTCTTTGAGGATAACAAAAATCTTTATATCTAGTGATCTAGTCTATGTTGTCCCACTTTTAAACATTTCTGTCTTTTGCCGGGTCAGCCTTTTCGGTAGAAGTTGAGCTCGTGACGTCATCTTCAACTTGGTCTGCCCATGTTGTCTGACGTTTAATGGGTTTTGCGGTATAAGTTGTAATTTACAATAATACAAAATAATAACACAAAGTTATTCATATAGATACTTACAAGATAAAATAAAACTAAAATATTATATAAATAATAATAAACAATACTAATTGGCGATAGAAAAATAAAAATCGTATTTTTTATACAGATTTTTGTCCTTCAAATTATTCGGAAACGAGAATAGCTAATCACCTACATAATAAAATTTCTACAGCATTTTGAAGCATTTTGAAGTGAAACTTTTTAAGCGTTGTTTCGATAGTTGGGCGAGAATTGAGAGTGAACTATTGAGGACGCGTCACGTTTAGACACATTTCGTTACATGGGAGAGAAGAAAGGTGTAACTCCTACCTGCTCCCCTTCCTCTCTTATTCGCTTACATATAATTATCACTAGTACAGTGCCAGAAATTATTATGTGCTTACGGTACCTTTTACTTCTGGTCCCGAATTTGGATCTGCACGAATGTTTCTTTCTTGCAAATGATTTTTCTGGCTGCTTTCGTTGTGTACGTTATCCGTTAAACTTATAATTGTAACAATTTTAGTAACTTTTGTCTGCTCAACATCTTTTGTGTAGTCTCGTGAACCTTTTTTTTCGTCGATGGATTCCATTTTCTCATCGTGTTGGTTTAGCTGTGTTCCATTTTGGTTGGAAGAAAGGCGTTCTGTTTCGTGTAGCTTGCCATCAATGGGTCGTATGGTCTTATTTGGTTTGGACCTGCCTTCATTCGTAACGTTCGCGTGGACAGGATCTCTATGATTTTTAAGATTCTTCTTCAGATATTTGTATTTAAGCTTGAGGTTTTCTGATAGTGCCATTGATTCGTTCATGACCGCTTGTGGGTCGATCTTTCCTATAAAACCTTTTATTATTTCAGTACTGCCCCTTCCGAATTCTTTTTCGTGTTTTTGGTCTGATTGGGCCTGAGTGTTTTGTGCAAAAACTTTTACTATTTCCATATTGTTCCTTCCGTGTTTCTCATCTGATTGGGCTCGAATATTTGGTGGTACATTTTCAGTATTACTGGAAACTTTATTCACACGGCTGGCCCTTTCACCGAGAGCCTGATCTACATCTATATGCTTAATTTTGTTGGCAGCTTTTTCCGCCAATTTTTCAGCCAGCTCATCAAACTTATCAGATTCGAGCAGTTGTCTTATAAAACCATCAATATCATACATCCCGTTTCTTAACAATCTTTGCCTTTTTGTTAATGCCCACATTTTTATGTTACAAAGATGCACTAAAACTGGAAATTAAAAAAAATAATCAGTGATGTTGTAAATAATCTTGACTGATGCTCGCAGTTTAGCTTTGAACTTCTGTTTTTAGTAAAAGTTTTCTTTAGTTCTGTTAATCCATGTCAAAATACCTGTGTACCAGGTGTATGTAATGTATCTAACATCCAAATTAGTTTCAAACACATTAGAATTCAGGAAATTGAAAGGATATTTGCCAGCTTGTATTTAGCGTTTACTTAATTCGAAAAAAAAATAACAGTAGAAGATGGCTAACTTACAAAAATATTGTAGGATCACATATTTCATTTTAGTTTTTTTTTAACTACATATAGCAAGGTTGAAACTTTTTGATTTCCGTTAAACGACCGAGAGAGCATAAAAATAATAAAACCCATACACAAATAATTGTATTCTGTGATAAGGCGCACCTACTTATAGCTAGTATAATACGCATGAGTGCATTAAAACTTAGTAACTGGTGGTGTTTTCACTGTTTGCTGTTTAAAGTAATTTTTGATACCATAACTGCTCCAGAACATAATGAAGATCTCTAAAAAACCAAAAATACGGTTTGAATTAAAACATCCATGGTTTTGACCACTGAAGGGCTCACAGGCCTGCCAAATCATGATTTAAATATTATTTGTGCATTTACAATAGAGCGAATTATTACATAATTATTTGGAATGTTTTTTTTTGTATTTATCTGGTCTTTCTTTTTTTAGTTTGTAGAAATGCTCATGCATACTGCACCGCGAACCCGCCGCAGCAGTCGCGCACCAGAGCACAATTTACGACCACCCCAGGGACCAAACCAGCACATGGGCGCCAGACGACTCCGTGTATGGCACCCTTGGTCCCCCTGTGACGGGTCATGGTCAATGGCCCCGCCACCTACCATTTTTCGGCCGCAGTGGATAGGGAGAGCGGCCAACGCTATACCAACAAACCTCTTCCCCTGCGGCCCCACCGCGTCCGCCATCAGACGATGGCGACCCCGTCCAGGCCGCGGAAGGTAGGGAGAGCGGCGCACCGCAATACTCCTCTCCAGCCGCGGCCTCCAACCCTCAGCCGCGATATCGTATGGGACCTGTGACGCTCCATAAGACATCGTCGCGTACCGCCTCAGTTGCGATGTCGCCTGTTACCAAGCGGCACCACAACCTACTTACTAGTTGGCCGCTACGTCGTCGTCGACTTAATCGGCAAAAGCCGACGAGCGGCCCCTCCTCGGGTTCCTCTTCGCTTCATCGTGGGTGACCAAGCCACGGCTACTGTGTTATTTTTTGTTTGAAAGGGTATGTTACCAAATTGTTCCCATGTAAAAAACGGTTAAAATCAAAGGTGAAAATCTGATGAAGAACTTCGGAGATAACAGACACAACAGAACTCTTCAATGAATGACAACCAATTTTCCGGGATTGCTGCAATAATATGTCTGTTTATTGTTTTATACCATTTCATAACAACATCACGCTAGTACGCTCTTAAGGGGTACGCAGATGTGTACAGTTCACCTTGGTACTCTATCTATTCTGGCACTATAGGTACGTTACTATAGAACTTGCCTATTATCTCAACTAAAAAGTGAAAACAAAAACTTTTTTACAAAAAATACAAGATTTCCAAAAAAAATTATCTTCTTTACTGCACGACATCGCAAACATCTGCACTGACAAACGTACTTTAAAAGTTGAAACGTCCGTTCACACAGTAATAGTGCTTACACACGTTCAGATTTGTTCACGGATTTGTGGGCGGAGTTAGTCCGGCCGGACTATATCCGAGCGTGTGTAGAGTGGTCCGCCGGACATTATTATTGTTAATTGAGTCCGTCTCGGTCCGCTTGTATTCCCATCGGATATGGTCTGCTCCGGACCAAATCCGGACGTGTGAGAGTGAAAAATAAATAATTTTTTTTTTTTTTTTTTTTTTCGCCCTTCGGGCAGGCTATAGTCTTTCAACCATACTGCCTAGTCTTTCGTAGGTATTTTTTTCTTTCGTAATATGTTTAGAAATCATGTCTTTCGTTTTTCTAATCCATGTTGTAGTCATTATAAGTTTGTCTTTGATTATTAGTAAAAATCTTGTTTTTACATAATTCCGTTTTTTTTTTCAATTCCAACTCCAGGGTAAACGTCATTTCCATTATAATTATGTCAATCAATTCCAGGTTAAGTGTCATTTCCATTTCATTCATGTCATCAAAGATATGTCATCTTGTATAAGTTTATTTTCTTCTTTCTTCTGGTTTTTTTTTAAAAAACATCTTAAGCTACAGTTTTAAATATACAAACTATAAATAATAATAAAACGGTAATATTTACATATACCTAGGTGCATAGGAACAAGAAATAGAACTATTTAAATCTCATTAACAGTCTCCAATATGTATCTATACAAATATAAATAAGTTGAAGCGTTCTTAAGCAACTCCTGTATGCACAGCGGGACCCTATCAGGTGTTTTATAAATTTTTAGAAGCTCATCCGACAACACAAGGCGCTGAATGTTGAAAGATGAACACTCAAAGAAGATATGATGTAGTGATTGAACTTTTTCTGATTGACAGTAATTGCAATACGATATGCTGACCATTTTAAGACGACGAAGATGATAATTTAATCTACAATGACCAAAGCGCATACGACAAATAATTGAATAAAACTTTCTACTTACAAATAAATTATTTTTGCAAAACCAAGGAACAGAGTTGATTTGAACATCAAGACTGTTAAACCAAGAACCTTTATTTTCAATATGTGTGCAGTGGTATGAATATTTCCCCCATGCCTCACACATGCGCCGTCTTAAGAGACTAACTGCGTCTGTGTATGGTATGGGAACACTCGTATCAGTGCTAGGTATTAATTCTTCCAATTCAACAATTTTTTTGGCAAGAAAATCTGCTTTTTCATTTCCTCTAACACCAATATGTGAAGGTACCCAAACAAAACAAATTTCAATATTTGACTGGGCTAATTCAACCCAGAGTTGTTTTATCAAATGAATAATGTAATTAGTGTTGGCATGTAGTTTATTATTTGCCAAATTTTTTAAAACACTCATACTGTCACTTACTACAACCCATTTGCTATGTTCAGAATTGCTATTTTTAATATGTTTCAAAGCACTCAGAATTGCAACAGCTTCAGCTGTAAAAATACTAGCATTTCTGTCAATTCTCCTACCAATACCTACGTTTGAAGATGGCTCATAGATGGCAAAAGAAACAGCTCTATCATTCTTGGAACCATCAGTATACACAAATTTATGATCTGACCACTCTGACAACATTACATATACTTCCTCTTTTGAAGGCAAATCCTTTTTCTTATTTATAATAACACTAATAGCTGGAAATTTACTGCTGAAAGTTCCCTCATAGCAAGGCAAGATAAGCTTAGATCGGTAAATGTTAATATTTTCAATAAAGTTTTTAAATTTTCTAAGTTGCTGTAGTATATAAAAAGATTTTGTAGCAGTTTGCATAGCTAAATGCAACATATTGACTAAAAGACTATTACCCAAAACACTATAAAGCTTCAAAAAGAACCTTTCTAACAAGTAATCAAAACGAATGGCTAATGGTGGAACATTACATTCAATCTGCATTGCATTTACAGGAGTGCTTCTGAACGCCCCAGTTATAACGCGCAAACACTTGTTTTGCAAAATATTTAAACTATTTACATGTTTAGAGTCTGCAGCAAAGCAATAGAAACCATATTCAAAGTGACTACGAACTAAAGATTTGTACAATAATAACAAAATTTTAGGGTCTGCACCCCAATATGTACCACTCAAGGATCTCAAAATATTATAAGCTTTATTTGCTTTGCTAATAATATGTTTCATATAATTATTCCAGGACAAATTATGTGAAAAAATAACACCCAAAAATTTGACATCTAAAGAACTGGGTAATGCACAATTATTGTAAAACACAGCAGGCATATTATGATTATGTTTACCAAATAAAACAACTTTGGACTTCAATGGGTTGACACTAAGATCAAGGTAAGAGAAATATTTACATAGATACATTAATGCAGCATTCACTATTTCAACTAGTTGTGATACATTTTTCCCAGATGCATAAACCACTAAATCATCTGCAAACTGTAAGTTTTTAACCTGAGACCCTAACATTAAATTTAATCTTCGTATATACAATATAAATATTAAAGGCGATAAAATGCCCCCTTGACAAACTCCTTTAGACGATAGCCTAGGACCATAAAGGTGTCTGTTAAATTTTACAAAGACTTTCCTATTGCTAAGAAATTGTTTTAACCAATTTATTATTTTTCCAGGGATTCCTATCTGTGATAACTCACTACATAAAATATCTATATTCACACTATTAAATGCACCTGCAATATCAAAAAACACTCCAACCAAATTTTCATTTGACGATAAAGACTTGTGAATATCGAGCTGTAATTGACAAACACTTTCCCTAGCAGAACGATTCCTACGAAAACCAAATTGGTTTGATGGTAAGATATTATTTTTTTCAATATAAAACTCTAAACGCTGTTTTAAAAGTTGTTCAAATAATTTTCCAACACAAGAAGTAAGAGCTATAGGGCGGTAAGAATCAGGACACATTTTAGGCTTATCTGGTTTTAAAACAGGTACAAGGCAATCCACCTTCCAGTTAAGAGGTATAATATCATTTTGCCATAATAAGTTCAAAAGTTGTAAAAATATTTTTAAACTACTAATGCTAAGTTTTTTAAAAAGTATGTATGGCATTCCATCAAGACCATAAGTAGTATCTCTTCTGGAAGATATGGCTGATATTAATTCCTGCAATGAAAAAGGACTAAGAAGAAAATTATTGCTGGGATTAGTACTGGTTGTGAATGAAGATTTTGAGTCTTGTGATGCGAAATCTGGTGTGTATTTTTTAAGAAAATCTAAAACCCATCCATCATCTTCGAGAGCATTAAAATTGAATGTTTTATTATACTTCCTCATAAATTTCCATATGACAGATAATGGCGTAGTCCTATTGAATGTTTCACAAAGAGCAAACCAACTTTTTTGTCTTTCCAATTTTAGAACAAGTTTTTTAACCGCTCGAAGCCTTTTGAATTGTAGATAGCTTTCTTCTGAAGGATTATTTTTAAAATATATGTATGCATTTTTAAAATTTAATACGGCTTCTGTGCATTTTTGATTCCACCAAGGAAGATAAGGTCTTTTAAAATTATTTACAAGACATGAATGATTGACAAAATTTGTCCTACCAGTCAAATGATTATTATTTTCAATAGAATTTACAGCTGCTGTATGTAAAATGCTACAAAATTTAAGATATGTACCAGAAAGACTTATAGTATCGACTTTAAAATCAACCAACAATTCATCAACAAGACTACTATATCTTTGCCAATCCACCAATTTATAATTTGGATAAATGGGCAAATGTTCAGCATTAGAACAATTGCTGTATGTATTACTTTTGTTAATATTACTAATCACTACTTTAATGATTATAGGAATGTGATAACTACTACCAAGAGGACAATCATGTACGTTCCATTCACAATTGAGAGCTAAAGACGAAGAGACCAGCGTCAAATCTAGCGCGTTAGGTCGCCAAGTTAAAGAGCCAACTGTTGTTGCATGACCATTATTGAGCAGAACCAAATCATTATCATCTATTACTTCCAAAATGTTTCGACCTCGTACAGAATCCGAGCCACAACCCCAAGACGAGTGGTGAGCGTTAAAGTCACCAGCAAATATAAATGGCCCAGGAATAGATTTTATTAATAAATCAAGGTTTTCTTTTCTGAATGCTGGATTACAATTCAAAGGACTATAAAAACTGACTATGCTTATCTCCTTGTTATTTACTTTTATTTGAATACAGATGTTTTGCAATGAGTTATCAAAGAAGGTATCAATTTTAGAGTAGGTAATGGTATTGTGAATAATTATTGCGACTCCGTTATGTTTGTTACCGGTATCATTTCTCTCAATATTATAATTTTTTATTTTAAAATTTTGGTGAGGTTTAAGCCATGTTTCACTGATAATTGCTATATGTATATTGTGACTATAAAGAAAATCGATAAATAAATGTTTATTACTATTTAAACTTTGAGCATTCCACTGTACAATATTTAATTCTGAAAAATCCATCAACTGGTTGAAGAAAATTTATTACTGAACGTTGTTTTCAAGGCTTCTTTAATAGAAAGTGAATTAATAGGTTCGTCTTTATTGCTTATTATTTTTGTGAGTGTTTCGACTAAAGTATTTATAAATTTATCTGATTTCATGAGATTACTAATCTGAGTGTCCAGATTGCGTGATGTTAAAGCTGGGAAAGAGTTTACATTAAAAAGATCTGAATATGTAGCATTTTTAGTTTTAATTTTATTTTCTTCTACCTTTTGCTTTTTTATTGGACATGCTGAAGAGATTGCAATATGATTGCCGTTACAATTTGCACACTTAGCATCCTTTTGGGCAACAACACACATTCTGAAATTGTGATGTTCAGTACATATTGAACAAACTTCAGTATTTCGACAAAATTTAGCTATATGCCCATAACGCAGGCATTTAAGGCATTGTTTCACTGGTGGGATATATTTGTTCACCTCATGACGCCATGAGTCCAAATAAATATAAGTTGGCAAAATAGTGGATGCAAATGTCACAGCAACAGTCTGGGTAGGGGCAAAAGATATTCTACCTTCATCACCTCTGAACCTGCGCATGAAACGCCTCACCTGTATTACATTCTTTGAACTGCCGATTAAAGAAAATATCTCTTTATTAGACATATCTACTGGGACTGAAGTAAGGACTCCAGTAACCTCTGTGTCACCAGCAGGGATAGATGCTTTTAGAGAAAGCTGATCAAATAATTTTTTGTTTTTTAGAAACATATTGGCGTTATTTGGTAAATCAAATGTGACACCGACCTTATATTTGTTTATTGTGCGCAAGTGCATCACACCAGACACTCCATGTTCTCGTATGCCCTTGGAAAGGGCCATACGATCTTTGTCGTTGAAAAACTTATTATCGTCCATATGACTAAGAAAAACGATTAACTCTGCCTGCTTCGTATCTTCACTGTACTTACGCGTATACCCCTTTACCTTATATATGGCATATTTATTGTCCTTAGGTTCCTTATCATTGGCATCTTTAAATTTAGTAACCGAGTATGCCGTCGATACCGTGGACTCCGCCGTGTCAGAGTCTGAAGATTCCTGCAAATGCTGTTTCAGATCCGGAGGAATTTCCAGCTCATCCTTCCTCCGCCTCTTTTTCCCCATTTTTTTGTCTTCAATTACACAAAAATATATATATACACCAAATAAGACCTAATAGTACGAATATTTACAGAATTAAATTACAATAAACACGAGAAGTTGAATTACAAAATAATAAATTAAAAAACGCGCCTTTCCACTTCAACCGTTTCCCGCCTTTTTTTCTTGAGAAAAATAAATAAATGAAATCATTTTCTTTTCTTTAAATCTATGCTTATTTTTTTCTTAATGAACTGGAACTAAACAAACTGAACAAAATTTTTTTGTGTGGCTGATTTGAGATTAATAAAATGGTTACAATTTATTGCTTTTTATTAAAAAAAAAAGTGCTAGATTTTGTATATAAAGTAGCTTCATGGATTTTTTGTAGTTTATAAAATTTTGGTTAATTTCTGTGTAAAACCTTTATTTACTCTGACCTTTGCACAATTTATAATATAATAACATAAAACTAAACTAACATACTTTTGATATTAGTAGATAATAAATAACAAAACAAAAATAAATATTTTTTTGTGTAGGTAGTTAAAATTACCTAACCCAAATAAAAAAATCGCAGCAATATTCGGCGATTTTACGCTACTTTGCATTATAATTGGGCGAATTTTGGCTACTTGGAACGAAGTTTTCGGCCACTCAGTGCTGCCAAGTTAGAGCTTTCAGCGCCAGATCTAACGCTATTTTCGTTCAATAGCGCGTTCTAGCGCTTTTTGAAATCATATTATGATATGCACATCTACATCATCATCATCTCATTTTTTTATCATCTGTGATAATGAAAAGAATTGCCGCTGCTGTTTTGGTAGAGTGTGACTGCACTTTTGACCCTTTACTATACATAAATACGGAACGTTTTTTTTGAACTAGTACCTACATCTAAATGCTACTCCCCCAAGCCGACTGGTCCTCGTGGGGGACAGAGACCAAAACCCTCCAACACCAAAAACCAGTATTATACATAGCATCCCTTAATGTATTTATCCTGATGAATGACGAAAATCTTATTGAACTAACTAACGCGCTAAAACAAATCAAATAGAACATCCTTGGCATGAGCGAGGTGAGAAGAATGGGCTAAATAATTACTTCTCACCCAGACTACTTACTGTACCAGCTAGGAGAGACGCAAGGCCATCACAGGGTAGGATTTATTATCAAGGAACATATAACGAAATATATTGAAGAATTTTTCGGAATCCCAGAGCGCATAGCGATTATGAATGTGAATCTGCCGGAATACAAGGACCCTTGGTCCATTGTACAGGTGTACTCACCTACAGGACATTTAAATTTAGAAACAATAAATACTTTTTACCAAGATCTAAATGAAGCCATCCAAGAATACACCCATAAAAACCTTATAGTAATGGCAGACTATAATGGCCAAATCGGAGCAAGACGCCCAGGGGAAAATACAATAATAGGTCCATTTTCATATAGCAACAAGACTAGGAGCAGGAATGGGGGGCAAATTACAAACTTTGCGCTAGAAAATAACTTATCAATCCTAAATACTATGTACAAGAAAAACAGAAAAAACATTTGGACCTGGATCTCCCCCGATGGTAAAGTAAAAAATGAAATCGATTTTATTATGACAAACAAAAGTAGTTATTTCACCAAGTTTACCGTCATTAAATGATTAAATTTCAACACCAACCATAGGGTAATCAGAACTGAACTCAAAACAAAGCAACCAATGAAGCCGAGACCAAGACAAAACGTGAACATTACAAAACTCAGCAAGCAGCAAATAACAATCGCTCTGAGAGAAGAATTTATAGACTTCGATGAAAACGCTACTAATTTAGCAATCCGAGAAATATACAATTACATAGAGAATTCTATTAATAAAACTCAGACAAAACTCATAACGAACACTAAAATTGAAACAAAAAATATGTTATCAACAAATACTACAAAACTACTACAAGACAGAAATCACCTTCGTAGCACAAAAACCACTCAAAACGCCTTGGTATTAACGTAGACGGCGTATTGCTATCACACTTGAGGTTCGCTGACGATATAGTGCGTTTTGCCAAAACACCAGAAGACTTAAATAAAATGCTAGGAGAACTTGCGAAAGTGGGACTGACACTGAATCCGGCAAAAACTCTATTAATGACAAACGGAAGCAAATACACTATTAAACTAGGGAACACCGAAATAGACTACACTGATGAGTACATATATCTAGGTCAGCTTATAACACAAAAAGAACCCATGCGAAAGGAAGTGGAGAGAAGAATTACGAATGGCTGGAAGAGATACTGGAGCCTGAGAGAGGCTATGAAAGATAAAAATTAAAAACTCCATGTAAACTAAAAAAAGTAAACTGTTCAACACCTGCATACTAGGTACCTGTTCTGATATCAATGTAATGTCTGTACGGATGTCAATCATGGGTGCTTAATCATGACATATTAAACAAACTAGCAACTTGTCAGTACGCAATAGAAAAGAGTATGCTAAATATAAAAAAACTTTTTAACAAAAAATCGAACCGACTTCCAGAACAAAAAACTACAAAGCAAAAAATAAATTTATTTTCCGAAGTCGGTGTCTTTTGTACCTACCCATTGTTTCCCGTTTTTCGACACCGACTTCGGAAAAGAAATTTATTTTTTGCTTTGTAGTTTTTTGTTCTGGAAGTCGGTTCGATTATTTTGTTTAAAAGTTTTTATTTTTCTCTTTTTAGTTTTGGTAGGTACTTCCAATTAACATGATTATCATTTATAGCCAAAGTACATCTCATGGCGATTCCAATAAGCCCAAACACGACTAGGATACATTGTTTAATATTAGAGTTCCAGTGCCTACCTTCTGGCTTCATCATCAGATCAGTTCGATAGTGCCATTTTCATCAGTACCATATAATTTTAAGTATTTGCTTCATTATAGTCGGTTTACTATTCGAGATATCTTATGCCCGTGACATATTTAGCATTTAGGAGTTCCAGTGGCCATCTGTGGTCTTCTTTATCAGTTCGACTCCACCAAATGGTACTTTCTGAGTGCAAATGATTGCATTGTTGATGAAAATACCAAAATCGCTATATGTTTGCCTATAATATTTGAGGAGTTCCCTCGATTTCTCTTGGATTCCATCATCAGATCCTGACCTGATGATTATGGGACCAACTAGGAAGTATACCCTTTCAAACAAAAGAAGAATTTTTCAAATCGGTCCAGGGGTCTTTGAGAAATCGGGGAACATACATAAAAAAAAAAAGATTCCGACGAATTGAGAACCTCCTCCTTTTTTTGAAGTCGGTTAAAAAGTCTGACAGACTGAAAAACTTCGTCATCAGAAACAAAACAAAAACTACAGATGTAACAATTAAAATCAAAAGACTGAAATGGAGATGGGCTGGTCACGTGATAAGAGGAGGCGATAGATGGAGTCAAAGGGTGACCCAGTGGTATCCCAGAGAGGGCAAGAGGAAGAGAGGTAGACCGCAAAAAAGATGGGACGACGACATCATACAAGTGGCCGGAGTCATGTTGAACAGAGTGGCACAGGAAAGGAAAGAATGAAAAAGGTTGGAGGAGGCCTTTGCCGATTGGAAAACAGATCTAGGAAAGATAACCAAGCAACAAATATTAAATTAAATAGTTAATTTAGTTGTTAGTTAATTTAGAGTGTAGTGTTATTATACTATAAGTTTAAATTGTAATTAGTTAAGAGATCTGAATAAGGCTATATTATTATTACATCTAAATGCTACTTTGTTTCTTAGGTTAGTGTCTTATGTCTATGAGTTGGGGATTCCTCGAGTTGGCAGCAATGATTCCTCGCTAACTATTTTGAACTTTTGTTCTATTGTACGACAGTAATTTATAACTTTCCGACAGTTATTCTGAGTCAGTTTTAGGAGTTGTGCAGTGAGACGATAATAAAATTAATGTGCCCTTATAAAAATAGGGGGAGGCCTATGTCCAGCAGTAGACGTCTTTAGGCTGAAATGATAATGATGATAAAAAATAAACAACTACAAACTTATAAACATCCATATTCTCAAATTATTGGGCGTTTTGTTTGAATTTTGCACCGAATATAACGCTTTTTTTGACAATGACCATTTAGCGCTTTTTAGCGCTTTTTTAAAGAGCTAACGCGTTTTTGCTTAGCCGAGTTGGCAGCACCGCGCGGCACGTTCAACAAATCTCTTGAACACTGTTTTCGTTTTAGCGCCTAGCGCTAAATCTGGCACTTTTTGAAACTTTGGACTTTCTTAAAAAAATGTAACTACGCAAACTATCAACTTCCTAACGACCTGTTGAGGAAAATTTCATCCACAATTATCCATAAATTCAAGTCCAAAACTAATCAATACTAACCATATAATTCGGCAGCAGAAGCAATTGTGGTAGAATCAGACAATGATGAATTAATTTAATTCGTTGATCTTATAAAATAATTACATTAACACAATTACGTTATTAACTACGTTATTTTATTTTTACTAAACGAGTACCTACTATATTGAATGTAACTCTTTTAAACGATATATTTTGTTAATCAATAAAAAAAATACGTTTCGCCCCAGTCTCAAAATAATAGCGTTTTGTTTGAATTTGGTGACGAATACAGCGATTTTTGACGCTTTCTAGCGCTTTTTTTAAGGGCTAACAGCGCGTTTTTGCTTAGACGAGTTGGCAGCACTGACTGTCATCGGCTCAGTATCGACAGTATCTATATGTAGTCTGTGCTGTGACCGGCTCTTTTCAAAACTTCATTTAAATTTCCTACCTACCCGCGTTTGTCATTATTGTTTTGAGTAG
This sequence comes from Orthosia cruda, assembly GCA_964057195.1. Lineage (NCBI taxonomy): Eukaryota > Metazoa > Arthropoda > Insecta > Lepidoptera > Noctuidae > Orthosia > Orthosia cruda. Next base: position 4,772,335 of record OZ059853.1, on the reverse strand, counting down.
ATAGATAATTTAGTGCTGTAAGAAAAACATCGAAAGTAATTTCTGATGTCTAAATCCTCAAAGATGTCTATACCAGCATTGAGACAGCCTAAAAAAAGTCAAGTAAAAGCGAAAGCCGCTCCACCAGCAAAGGCAAAGATTACAGCACCGCAAAATTATCTTATAGTAACTTTAAAAGACGGTAAAAAGCTTGTGGTGTCTTCTGATGCTTATCACGGCATGTTAACGGCAGGGGAGCTGTTCAGATGCGTATTCTGTGAGACGGAAATGGTCCGCGACGTGATTTGTAAGGAGAGACACAAGACTTCAGAAAACCACCGAAAGATTTTAGAAAGTTACCCTCATGTTGAGGAATTCAAAGAAAACTTGATCAGAAAGGTTTGTAATGGTTTTTATTTAACTAAAGTATGTTAGGATAGTAAAAAAATCGGATAGTTTTGAACGATAACATGTTGCTAGGCAGTTTGCTTAGCCATATTTTAGTATGACCTACCTCCTGCGTACTGTAATTGTTGTATGAAACGTGAAGAGTTTTAGATTTACGATCGCCATCTTATATACTAAAGGGCGAGTCAATTGCCTTTAGTCAGATTCACGTAGCTTCATATAAATCCCCTTACCAGTGTCATAATTTATTTATAACTAGCGGCCCACCTGGGTTGAATATAGCCTATGTCAACTCCGCCCCTAAGACACTGACCCCTATGTCCATCGAGATTGATTTAATTTATTTATCCTTGCACTGGAATGCTTTGCAACAAGTTTAAGTCCTTACAATGTTTTCCTTCTTTAATCTTGATGGTGCATATGAATTGGATAAGTCATACTGGTACTGGTCCAGATTTGAACCCACAACCACAAGCACAAGAGCCTGGGCAACACAACCTTTCAAATAGTGAATGAATGAGTCAAGTGGGTTTGGAGACACATATACTCAAAGCTACGAATAGACACAAACTCACAAAATTCTCATTTTTCTTTATAGTATTACATACATACCCACGCTTTTTTCCCATGGGGGTAGGCAGAAACTACAGAATGCCACCTGCTACGATCTTTACATAGTTCTTTTACTTCACTCACATTCATAATTTCATACATCTAGTCATACACACACGCCGGTTATGAGGCGCACCTGGCCTTTCTGAAGAACATCACCAATAAGGTCTATGTATGTCATTCTAGGGCGTCCCCTCCCGGCATTTCGATTCACACCTGTTTTGTCAATACATTTCGTTAGTTGCCTTTCATTCATGCTCTCAACATGGCCAAACCATCTTAACATATTCCTTTCAATATAGATTAAAATGTTATTAATTTCTCTAAAACCCATGCAAACATTGTTGCTAAATTTTACAACACAAAAGTATATTTCGAAAATAAACTTATTACCCATTTTGAAAATAAACTTTTATTTCCAGCTCAATGGGGCTGACCACTACTGCACAGTCTGCAACGTTGTCGTCAGTTCCTTCTTCCTCCACAAACACATTAACACAGAGGCTCACACCAGGGAGTTGCAGATGGCGCTAGGCCGGGCGCTAACATATAAACCTGCATAAACCGAACTTAATCAAGAATGTCCATGTGTTGGGTTATGGTGACTTTAAATATGCCTTTACTTTATTAGTAAGCCAGTAAATTATTTCATCACCACTGCTCTCAAAACGGTGAAGGAAAACATTGTGAGGATACCGGCATGTCTTAGAACCAAAAATTCGAAAACATGTGACATTCACCAACCTGCACTGGGCCCGCGTGGTGGATTACGGCGCATTCCCTCACACAGAGAGGAAGCCAGCATGCACAATGGACCAAAATGGAGTGTGGTATAGGGGGTCCATCTATCCTATGCCTTTAATTTGTTTCTCTTAGTTATAAATAAATAACTATGTTCTTTGTTATCTATGTTAAGGGGTTTGGTTTCTGCACTTAGTCCTTCAGGTGGACCATTGTGCATGGGCCATGGCGGTCGTTTGGTGGTTATTCCAACCAGCCTATCACCCTCCAGAAAATAATTAAAACTCCTGGTTTGCTCAGAACATCTGTGTAAGATCTGGGTGACCCCGAGGGGTGTTTTCTAATCTGGGTGACGCCTGTGCATTCAAAGAGTATGTGCGTGATGGTTTCCTCAGCCTCCATGCATGCCCAGAGGACTAATAAAATAATAAATAACTAATAAAATTACTAAGCTGTTTGCTAACTATATGTAAATGGATTTATTTATAAAAATTTCAACAATGTTTCTGTCTGATTAAAAAATTCTGCATAGTTTTGAAAAAGTTGCTCATTTTGCACCATTTATTCTAAAACTGAATTTCCACAAAAATCTCTCACTTCAATCTTATCATTACAGGAATGCTTTGTAGATAATCTTGTTGTTAGTTGTTGCAGTACCTACCATCTAATTTTATTTTTTATGACATACGTTCAATGTGTCATCTTATTTAAAATTGATGTGCTATATTGCACACTTATTTAGTACATTAAAAATTGTTAAGGGTTTATTAAACTTAATAGGTTAAATACTGATATTATAGTGATTTGCTTATGACAAGCACCTATTCTTATTAATTAATATTTGCCAACTTTTGCCGAAATGTGTCATTGTGCTAATGTCTTGTACCGTATTTAATGCAATGACTGACTCAAGATTCAAGTATAGAAAATTGAAACATCCTTACCAGTTACTAAATAACATCAAGATTTTTATAAACAAGGGTTTTATTTAAATGCTAGCCTGTTAAGTATGACGAATACTCATAAATTTGTTATGAATTAATATATTTTGTTACCTGTATATATACATTTTGTTTTATTTAAACCATTGAGTGCCTCTCATGTCTTGAATTGATGTAAAACTTAATATATTTTGGGAGCCTATAACGTAGATACATTGAGACAATGGGTTTTTAATTGATTTGGTAATTACACACAACCGGTCAAGGCCCATCATCATACCAGCAGGGAATAACCCACTGCTGGATATAGCCTCGCAGGACAGGCTACTTACCACCCCAGAGCAAGCCAAAGGCTTATTCTCGTCCAAGGAAAAAATATTGTGTACCTATCTAGGCCATAGTCTTCCTGTGCTCCAATATTAGTACAGCAATTGAGTTTTGATTTATTACCAAACACATACAGTCCTGTATGTGTTTCTATTTATAACATAAGTAGTATTATAAATTTAGGTCTACTCCAAATGTCTATTTACCTGCGCCCTGCATGACCTGAACAATTCCTCCAATGATGCAATAAATCTGACCACCTACTGGGCCCGAACTTTATGATTGTCGTCACAATGGTTTTCCTTGATACCAATGTCAAATGACAATGGTGAAGCCAGACTAGTGAAAAAAGGAATGCCATATTACTATTGAGACTGACACTTTGCATGGAAAATGATGATATTTTTGTGTCTTTATACCAAAAATATTTTTTTAAAAATATACCAGGTGCAAGTCTGGTTTAACCTTAGCGAGTAATGTAGAGATATTTTGTGTCGCCAAAATCTTATCAAGGTCACATTTAAATTGATGTTACATTCTAATGTTAACCAAAGATGCACTTATAGTGAGATGATTATTTTGAACATGTTTTTCTAACAAATAAAACACTGATCTTTGAATACACACATTTATTATAACCTTTTCCGTTTCTTATTCTTAGAGCGTTTCTTCGTATTTTTCTTGCCGACTTTGTTAATTTTAGCGATCTTCCTCTTGTGCAGCCATACGGGGTACTGTCCGTTTTGATCCTTGAGCGTTTTAGTGCTAAAAACTCTTTTCTTTCCATCATCATCAACTTCAACCTTTTCGTCATCCGAACTCATTTCTACGTCCTCTTCAGCCTGCTCAGCTACTTCCTCAGCCTTCTTCTTGTTCTTTTTATTTGCCTTTTTGTTTATAGCTCCAGCATCTAAGAATATAACTTGGTCAGACTCCATAACCTCTTCAGTGGTAATTTCTGCAGGTTTATCTTCTTCTTTTACGCCTAACATCTTCTTTAAACGTGCCAATTCTTTGACGGCGTAACGCTCGCGCTTTACCGCCCTGCATTTTCGCTTCCAACGGCTTCTCAGTGATTTTGCCATCGTATTTTAATAAACAAATAATATTTTGCGCGACGTGCTTTTTGACGCGAAGCACATGAAAGAACGAAATGTCAATTTTATCAAAAAAACTCGACTTTATTTTTTATTTATGACCATAGATACAAGTCTTTCAGTCGGATACACAGATGGGTTATTTTACAATAGTTGGATATTATAAAATACTGTTATGCCACGTTTTCTACAGTAAATAAATATTAATATTTAAACATTCCGTTTTTACAACAATATTTTTCATTAATTACTATTTATAACAGTTTATTGTTAACAGAGTTTTATTCTTAGAGTCAGTCCAGATGAAATTCTCAGCTGAATACTTATACTTAATCAAAGCTGTTAATGTGGCAATTTAACAGAACAATCGTACACATCGTCATAAAAATACAAATCTGGATAAAGGTGGAAACAGATTATTGAAACCCCACCCGACGCCACGCCACCCGACGCCTTCTGACGCATTGAAGTACTAATCAAACCCATACATTTAGTATGGTCAGAGACACATAGTCAACACGCCATGCGATCACACGCATTCCCACGTGTCAACACGCAGTCGGTTTGGATCAAGGTGGAAACAGATTAAGGTGGAAACAGATTATTGAAACCCCACCCGACGCCACGCCACCCGACGCCTTCTGACGCATTGAAGTACTAATCAAACCCATACATTTAGTATGGTCAGAGACACATAGTCAACACGCCATGCGATCACACGCATTCCCACGTGTCAACACGCAGTCGGTTTGGATCAGCGTGTTGCCGGGAGTGGGGGAACACACGCCACCCGACGTTTCGACACAGTGTGTCTCTATTAACACCCGATCCCACGCGTCAGTCAGTCGAGTGGTGCCAACAAAGGGAAATTTACCCTAATTTAGAGTAAAGTTTCATCAGCACGGTCATTTTTAGGGTACAAAATCGGTGAGGGTAATTTTTATGTTTATGCTATAATAGAAATTAGTAACTTTTTGAGTCAAATTTGCAATGATATGGACTTAAGTTTAAATAATTCCGTTTTCGTTTCCGAATTTCGTACTAAGCTCAAATGGCTTCCTATTCGCCTTCGCCGGAATGCCCATATACTTTCTTTGCTTTATAATGTGCTATTTAATCCTTTTACTCCTTTTTATCTCAAAGAACGCTTTAAGTTCCTCTGTGACACCCATTCTAGGTCCTTGAGATCATCGGAAAATCTAAAATTAAGTATTCGTATGCATTCCACTTCCTTCTTTGACAAATCTTTCACGATTCAAGCGGCTCGGTTGTGGAATGTATTACCTATTGAAGTGAGACGTGCTCAAACACTGCCAACGTTCAAGAAAATGGTGAAGGAGCATTACCTTTCACTATAAGTTTTATTCTTCCCCTTTCTCTGTTATATATTTGATATGTATTAGTATATTATGTAATATTGTATGTATGTATTGTATGTTATTAAGTCCAAGTAATATTATTTTTGATATTTTGTACACTGACAGCCCTAAATTCTTCTCCGATCTTTCAGTCCATCCAAAGGTTGTCTGTAAGAGATTGCCTAGTGCGATAAGACCGCCCATTGTACACTTGTATATTTGAACAATTGTCCTGTATGTTTTTTGTGGTGTACAATAAAGTATAAATAAATAAATAAATAAATAAATATTATCCTTGAGCCCGCAATTTCTTAAAACTTCTTTTTCGATACGCCTATCATAGTCTCAATGACGTAAATCCCAAAATAACCAGTTTTTTGTTATGGTTTCTATTATTGTTATAGTAAAACTGGTCTGTATTTATATTATAGATTATAATGTCTCGTCTTATGTATTATCTTGCATGAAATGTATCAAATATATATAGAACGGAGAGGGAAAGCAAATTAATAAAAATTGTTTTTTTTTATATAACTTAAAATCAAGACATATTTCCAAATCTTTTTACAGTCCGTTCAACCGATTTTGGGTTCTATCCTGTAAACATAAGGATGACATAAAAAGCATAAACATGTTATCAAAACCAACTGTTTACTGCAGCTATCATTTGTCGTATCACAAACGCAATAGAAGTTAAAATCGGTTGAATGAGCTGTACCTAATATGGGCTAATTTAAACGTCTAATGTTATCGCAAATGGAGTATAGAGTACATTGAGATCAGACTTGAGATAAAACAAAAACGAGACCTGGCAATACTGGCCTTGACATTAGCTAACGTGTTGTAGCATCATGTGGGGTGTTGTATATGTGCACGGTGCGCGTCGGGTGTCGACACGTCGGGTGGCGTGGGGTCGCGTGGGGTTTCAATAATCTGTTTCCACCTTTATTGAAACCCCACGCGACCCCACGCCACCCGACGTGTCGACACCCGATGCGCACCGTGCACATATACAACACCCCACAACACGTTCGCTAATGTCATAGCCAGTATTGCCAGATCTCGTTTTTGTTTTATCCCAAGTCTGATCTCAATGTACCCTATACTCCATTTGTGATAACATTAGACGTTTAAATTAGCCCATATTACAGCTCATTCAACCGATTTTAAATTCTATTGCGTTTGTGATACGACAAATGATAGCTGCAGTAAACAGTTGGTTTTGGTAACAGTTTTATGCTTTTTATGTCATCCTTATGTTTACAGGATAGAACCCAAAATCGGTTGAACGGACTGTAAAAAGATTTGGAAACATGTCTTGATTTTAAGTTAAATAAAAAAATTACATTTTTTTATTAATTTGCTTTCCCTCTCCGGTCTATATATATTTGATACATTTCATGCAAGATTATACATAAGACGAGACATTATAATCTATAATATACGTATAATTACAGACCAGTTTTACTATAACAATAATAGAAACCATAACAAAAAACTGGTTATTTTGGGATTTACGTCATTGAGACTATGATAGGCGTATCGAAAAGAAGTTTTAAGAAATTGCGGGTTCAAGGGTAATAACTTAAGTTTAAATTAAGTCCATATCATTGCAAATTTGATTTAAATAAGTTACTAATTTCTATTATAGCATAAACATAAAAATTACCCTCACCGATTTTGTACCCTAAAAATGACCGTGCTGATGAAACTTTGCTCTAAATTAGGGTAAATTTCCCTTTGTTGGCACCACTCGACTGACTGACGCGTGGGATCGGGTGTTAATAGAGACACACTGTGTCGAAACGTCGGGTGGCGTGTGTTCCCCCACTCCCGGCAACACGCTGATCCAAACCGACTGCGTGTTGACACGTGGGAATGCGTGTGATCGCATGGCGTGTTGACTATGTGTCTCTGACCATACTAAATGTATGGGTTTGATTAGTACTTCAATGCGTCAGAAGGCGTCGGGTGGCGTGGCGTCGGGTGGGGTTTCAATAATCTGTTTCCACCTTCAGCGTGTTGCCGGGAGTGGGGGAACACACGCCACCCGACGTTTCGACACAGTGTGTCTCTATTAACACCCGATCCCACGCGTCAGTCAGTCGAGTGGTGCCAACAAAGGGAAATTTACCCTAATTTAGAGTAAAGTTTCATCAGCACGGTCATTTTTAGGGTACAAAATCGGTGAGGGTAATTTTTATGTTTATGCTATAATAGAAATTAGTAACTTTTTGAGTCAAATTTACAATGATACGGACTTAAGTTTAAATATTACCCTTGAGCCCGCAATTTCTTAAAACTTCTTTTTCGATACGCCTATCATAGTCTCAATGACGTAAATCTATTATTCGTCTATTATTGTTATAGTAAAACTGGTCTGTAATTATATTATAGATTATAATGTCTCGTCTTATGTATAATCTTGCATGAAATGTATCAAATATATATAGAACGGAGAGGGAAAGCAAATTAATAAAAAATTGTAATTTTTTCATATAACTTAAAATCAAGACATGTTTCCAAATCTTTTTACAGTCCGTTCAACCGATTTTGGGTTCTATCCTGTAAACATAAGGATGACATAAAAAGCATAAACCTGTTACCAAAACCATCTGTTTACTGCAGCTATCATTTGTCGTATCACAAACGCAATAGAAGTTAAAAATCGGTTGAATGAGCTGTAAAATGGGCTAATTTAAACGTCTAATGTTATCGCAAATGGAGTATAGGGTACATTGAGATCAGACTTGGGATAAAACAAAAACGAGATCTGGCAATACTGGCTATGACATTAGTGAACGTGTTGTGGGGTGTTGTATATGTGCACGGTGCGCGTCGGGTGTCGACACGTCGGGTGGCGTGGGGTCGCGTGGGGTTTCAATAATCTGTTTCCACCTTAAATGACCTTAATAGAGCTGAGATAATCATATATTATCGATTTTCAGTTCACAGCGCAGTGTGAACTAAGGAATCGACTAAATGCTAAAATCAATAGCAGCTGAACTAAAAAACTAAAACACCCCTCTAGTTGTTTTCTTCAGTCAACACCCGAGTTTTCGATTTTGTGATTATTGTGATTTCTCAAAGAATATATTTTTGGAATTGTTCCAAAATATAAAAATCGTATCTGTTTGTGGATATACTGCAGTTCATACATTCGTTTATTCTGTTGTTTTCCTTTGTCTTATGGCGTTTTCCTTGATTTCTTTATGCCCGATGTAATGGCTCTCGGTGGGCAGTGAATATTTTTGTTTGAACCGGTTATTTTAGTGAATATGGAATCGCTGAATGCGGCAAATGCTGCGAATCATGATCTGGATGATAGCGGATGCGTTCAGGATGGTAAGTTTCTTTGTTCGACGCAATATACTATATCTACCCATTGTTTTAATTGTATGGCGTTCTCTCTCAAACATTGGTAGAAATGAGGCATTTTATTTAGAAATATCATCTTATTTTAAAAAACTGGACGGGACTGTGACGGATTCTCTTTGTCTGAAGAGATAGCTCATAGATATATGAATTTTTCATATTGTCCTCCATTATGGAGCTGATGGAGCCTAGCCATGTTTACTAACCAAGCATAAAAAAGCAATGTAACTCACTGATTGCACTAGAATCTCAATATAGCAATAAGAAACTCATAATTTCTGATGTAGGGCAAAAGGTTGGCAAGCTGGAACAGGGCCACATCTGTCTGATAGCAGTGGAGCGCTCCTAAGACAACTCAATGACCAAGCTATGGTCTAAAATTACCACACAGTAGCTCCCAAACAGGAATGCTGCAGATCCTAAAAGAGATATCAGGGTGAGCTAGACTTATATCCAAGGGATTGGCCGGAAAAAGAAGGATGGAAGGCCTCCATTCCTTTTGCCCAGCAGTGGGACAGCATAGGCATATAATTAAAATGATAATTCGTCATTTGCAGATTTAAGACCACATGTTAAATACAAAATCAATGTAACAGTGATAGATTATATACACTTTTGTCCTGATACATACAGTTGACAGCCATACCTCCTGAAGTTATGTTTAAAAGTTGGTGTCTGCAACACCAACGTCCAAGCACGAATTTTGTGTTTGGGTTGGTGAAATAGGTAATTCTTAATTGTGATTGATTCATGCTTCCTTGGTACCTAATAATATAAATGCGAAAGAGTGTCCATGTCTCTCTGTTATGTATAAACTGTAGAGCGAATTTTGATGAAACTTTGCACACTAGACTATAACTTGGATTAGCATATAGGATACTCCTCATCCCAGTAGGAACACTTTTCATGCATGCATAGCCTTAGGTGGTAGCTAATATTCACACAAACCATTGTTGTGGTCAGATAAGCAGTCATACCATTTAAAATGCTAATACTCAGTTGCATCCGGTCACACTTAAAGCTGCCTGCAACATAGTTTGGAATAAACAATGGTTTTAGTACATTAATTATTCATCAATAAACATTAATCACTTACAATGAAGCAATCACTTACGAACAGCGGTGGATCAGTAGTAACGGCCGCAACTTAGAAGTTGTAGGTTGTGGGTGCGAACCCAGGCAGGCGCTCTACTTTGTGTAAATTATTTCATCACCACTGCTCTCAAAACGGTGAAGGAAAACATTGTGATGAAACGGCATGTCCAGAACCAAAAATGCGAAGACATGTGATCTCCACCAACCCGCACTGCGCCCGCGTGGTGGATTACGGCCATTCCCTCTCACAGAGAGGAGGCCTTGTCCCAGCAGTGGGAACATTAAAAGGCTGATGATGGTGATGACTTACAATCTATCTTTTGTGCAAAGACAACGTTATTAGTTTTTAGGCTTCATTACATTCTTTTAAGCGAGCAATAAAGTGGTAGATGGTGAAGCATGCTTGTCTAGAAGAAAACTATTAATACATTTTTTTTTTTTTTTTTTCTCTCTCTGCCTCGTGGCAATCTGTTGAGATTAACAATAGGCCACTTCTCTGTTTGATATCTTGTATCTGTTTAAGTTCTTTAGCTTGGTGAGACACTTCTCAATTAGGTGTCTCTTTCCATTCTGATGAATATTTCCAGTAAGGTTGGAACACTATTTCTCTTCAATATCCTATAATGTAAACTTTTGTCTCCTGACAATCCAAGGGCGAGCTCATTTTTGTGATTTGCCAGTCGTTTCTGATAGTTTAAACTATGTCATGATCTCCTGCTTGACAGTTGGTAATTTCAGGTTGAGGAATATGATTTTGTTACTAATGTACTGTGGTATGTTGAAGATGGATCTCAGTGTTTTAGTTTGAAAACATTCTAGTATATCAATATCACTGTTGCTGGCTGTGCCCCATAGCTGGATGCCATAGGTCCAGATTGGTTTCAGGATAGCTTTATACACTGTCAACTTGCTATGAGTGCTCATTTGCGAGTGGCATCCTATTAGCCACTATTAACTCTTGACTTAAAAACTCCCTAGTTGTAGATAACTACAACTAGGGAGTTTTTAAGTCAAGAGTACAAAACAGATAACAGTACAAAATATAAATTACTAGCTGTCCCACGCGGCTTCGCTCCGGTCAACTGGCTACCTACCCATCTACCCTACAAACATGATTGTTGCGTAACTTAAACCGTTCACGCAGCGCACGCAACGGAAGCTCTCAAAAAGGTCTTTTTTTTTGCCCGTTTATGAAACATTTTTCAATTATGCTCCGCTCCTATTGGTCGTAGCGTGATGTTATATAGCCTATAACCTTCCTCGATAAATGGACTATCCAGCACAAAAATATTTTTTCAATTCCGACCAGTAGTTCCTGAGATTAGCGCGTTCAAACAAACGAACAAACTCTTCAGCTTTATAATATTAGTATAGATATTTTATACAGGCTGTAAAACAAAGTTGCTTTGCAGATAGACGCATACAGCAAACTGCATCAAAATCCTTTGCATAATGGATTTTGATGCGGTTTTCACTAATAGAAAAAGTGATAAATGAGGAAGGTTTTTGTTTATGACTTGTTCCATGTGAAGGTTAAATTATATTTCGTCTTTACATGTAGATTGATAAATCAATTTTTCAAATTTGGTCTGGTCAGTATGTGGATACTTGGATAGCTCTGTCATTCACCACATTCAGATCCTGGAAGGTGGTGGTAGTTGGGTATGAAAGGCAGGAAAGTAGGTAGGGCATATCCTGTGAAGGGGCACTTTGACTGTGGCGTTTGAGATGGGTCTATGATACTCTATTTATTTTTTAGTATTTTCAACTGACTCCCTAAAAAGATTTTCAAAAGACTCAATTCGGATGTATATATATATACTAATATTATAAAGCTGAAGAGTTTGTTTGTTTGTTTGTTTGTTTGTTTGTTTGTTTGAACGCGCTAATCTCAGAAACTACTGGTTGGAATTGAAAAATTCTTTTTGTGTTGGATAGTCCATTTATTGAGGAAGGTTATAGGCTATATAACATCACGCTACGACCAACAGGAGCAGAGCATAAATGAAAAATGTTGCAAAAACGGGCAAAATTATTCCTTTTTGAGAGCTTCCGTTGCGTGCGCTGCGTAAACGGTTTAATTACACAACAATCATGTATGTAGAGTAGGTAGGGTTGATGGGTAGGTAGGTAGCCAGTTGACGGGAGCGAAGCCGCGTGGGACAGCTAGTATATATATATTTTTTATGTATGTTTTGGCATAACTCCGTCATATATAAAGGGATTTGCAAATCTCTTTTTTTATTCGAAAGAAGTTTATTCCGAAATGGTCCCATTTAAATTTGGTTAAGATCTGATGAAGAACTTTGGAGATATACAACAGAACTTTCAATAAATGATGGCAAATCTCTCGGGATTGCTTCAATTGCATGTCTGTTTATTGTTTACACCATTTCATAACATAACATCACGCCAGTATGCTCTATACAGTTCACTCTAGTACACTCTCATTCCACTAGTTATGTTCAAGTTACATGTTATTCGTGTAATCTATTCTGGCATCACTGTGGGCATTATAGGTACCTTACTATAGAACTTGTCTATTATGTACATACCACTAAAAAGTGAAATATAAAAAAACCTTTTTATGAAAAAATAACAAACGACTTCCAAAAAAACACACTACAAAGTGAAAAATAACTTCAATTTCGGAAGGCGGTGTCATAAAACGAAGAAACGAAAACAGGAACACGAACTGCCGAATTTGAAGTTATATTTCACTTTGTAGTGTTTTCTTTCGAAGTCGGGTTATATTTTATTGTAAAAAGGTTCATTTTATTTTTTATAATTATAGCTAGGCTCACGCTATTTCCCAAAGTTTTTTCTACAGCACCCAATCTGGGCCAACTGCTTGCGTCATCATCATCATAACAGCCGAACGAAGTCCACTGCTGGACATAGGCCTCCTCCTAGCGTCGCCACATTGACCGGTCCCGTACGTCTCGCATCCAGTGGACCCTGGCAAATTTCACCAGGTCATTGGTCCACCTGGTGGGAGGCCTTCCAACGCAATGTCTTTCGATTCGCGGTCACCACTCCAGAACTTTTCGGCCCCATCGGCCATCCGTTCTGCGAGCAATGTGCCCTGCCCACTATCACTTAAGTTTAGCAATGTAAACAAGAAGAAAATCATGCTGTGCAGTCGGAGGATAGAAATGGTTTTGGTCAGCCAGCTTGCGATTAAGTATTTCTTGTTTACACCTTTTTAGTTCGCTTCTTAAGCAGTTGTGTATTTGATTTTTTACTTTATTATCAATACGCGCTTATGGGTTTATTGTGCGTTCTTCTCCATAACAAGCTACTTTTCCGAATGCACGGTAGAATCAATTTTTAATACTTGTAAATGATTGTTAACGTTCAAAAGTGCCGCTTAATGGCCCAGTTGAAATAAATACATTTGACTTTGACTTTGCTCGCGCTTGACCACCATCACACCTGGTGGTAAGCGATGATAAGGTCGACGGTGGAGCACGCTTGCTTAGAAGTAACCTATTCGCTCTTGACTTGTAAGATTCCCAGGTTGTAGCCATCAGGGCAGGCAACACAGACTCCGGCATTGCATTTCATTACGCTAAGGAAAACACTTTATTGTTGGCAAAGCATCCTTAGCTCCTACCCAAGTCACAAACGTTTCAAATGTGTCAAATCTCTTTCTACAATCGTTAACGCCTTCTATTTGTCTGACCACGTGACTTGACGTGTGTCATTCCCACACATTGATTCGTTTTCTACTAGCGTTTTCAATTGTAGATTGTCAACTTGTTTTACTGTATGACTAATGTAAACTTTGTCTTGCACAGCTTCCGAGGGCGATAATGGCAGCAGGGGCTATCCACAGCTGCTAGATCTTTCCGACGACGTACTTCTGTATATCTTGGAGCATCTTACGCCGAGGGACTTGAAGGCTCTGGGCCAGTAAGTAACTATACAGTATGCAGCCGTTATGGCACATCAAAGTTTTAGAACAAGCTGAGGTACACTGCATACCACTTGAGGGAAAACAGATATAAACGAACATGATTATAACGCCTATATGTTCTGAAAGGTTAGGCAGGTGTTCAAGTATTAATGCAGCCACGTTTCTCCAATTATGTTGTAAGTTCCATGCAGAGCTGGGCAAAATACTTGCTTTGTTTTAATTAAAATTATATCTCGCATGTATTTAAAATACCAAATATTTTGAAGTTTTGATTTATAATACAAATGAAAAAATACAGTCAAGTATTAGCTTAAGAAAAGATACTTGACAATTTGACGTACAATCGGCCAAAGCTATATCTGATCACCGTAAGGACTATTTCTGCTTGCAGGGCTCGCCCGCTAAATTAACGCCGAATTATACTCATCAACCAATAGCATCGCAGCATCGGGTGACTGTATCTCTAGTACCTGTCAGCCCCTTGTTTTCTTTTAAAAACAAACAAGTCATTTGGCTATGGTCGGCGCAAAATGGGCGGATGCATCTGCGGTCATCTTGTGCACGGGATTTTTTTTTCAAAGTGATCAGATATAGCTTTGGCCCATAGTACAGCCATAAAGTATTTCAGAATATACTAACTACTACAAAATACCTTAACGTCAGGTTTTTAAAATACCAATTACAAATTACACTTTTAAGACGACGACAGTCGCCAACGACATTGAGGTAACAAAACGCGCACTCGTTTCTCACCCGCGCGACACAAAATTCTGTAGATTTTTTGTACTTTCCTTATTAATCTATGACTTAAAAAAAAACCCTTAGATCAAAATGTAGATAATTAAATTGTCTTCGAGATGATTTCGGGTATAGTAGAGTAGGTACAATAGCAGTAGCATTATTCCTGCTCTCCCATGATACAATACAGTTAACTCTACCCGTGTACACCAGGCTTTACGACGTTTTGTACGCGAGTAAATTAATCTCTATAATTAAGCGATCTAGCGCTGCATGTTTTAATAGTTCGTTTAGACAACATAAATATTTTAGCACTGCAGCGAACTTTAGGTCTACATCACCAGCATTTGAAAAAGAAAACATGATTGTTCTTGTCTATCGAAAGAATGTATGTCAATTGGTGATGCTAGGTGTAGGCCTATGTCCAGTTTTGGAACGTCTTTCGGCTGAAAAGATGATTATGTATACCCTATTTCCAGCACCTGCCCTCGTCTCGGCGCTCTGATCTTGGACCAGACGCTATGGAAAAAGGTAGATGCCAGGACTACTCCAGTCGGTCCGAAGAGGCTGAAGTGGATGCTGAACCACTGCCTATCCCCTTCCACCAGCGAGCTCAAGATCTCTGGCTACGCCAGCAAATTCGTCAGGTGAGATATTCTTATTTAAGACGATGCCAGGACTATTCCAGTCGCCAGCCGCACGGATCGACCTTCCAGGTTAAGCAAAAAAGAATGAAGGTAAATGTCGTGGTGGCCCAAAATTCCTAGCCGGGCAAGTACCAATGTGACTTCTTCAATTCTTCGACTTCAAAAAAACGGAGGTAATCAATTCGACAAGTATGTAAGTAATATTGTTGGAATTGCAAAATATTCACAAATGTTACTATATTTGGGCTTTTAAACATGTGTGCTAAATTTCATAAGTGTATGTATATATGTTTGTCCACGCATTTCGCCGAAATTACTTATCGGATCGTGACCATTCTTTTTTATTGGATTAAGTATCTCTCAACTTAGGGAATTGTGCAAGTTTCATCCAAATCGGTTAAGCAGTTTTCAAGATAGGTCTTTTAACTGTCGACCGTTTATCTTTATCTTAATAATAGCGGACGCCTCGCCGTTTCACCCGCGTAGTTCCCGTTTCCGTGGGAATACAGGGATAAAAAAGTAGCCTATGTCACCCGGGGATAGTGCAGCTTCCCAACGGTGAAAGAATTTTTGAAATCGGTCCGTAGTTTTAAAGTTTATTCCTAACATACACAAATACAAATCTTTCCTCTTTATAATATTAGTATAGAAGTATAGATAATCCAAGTCCACCAAGTCTGTGTTTGTCCTATCAACACCACGAAACCACGTCTTTCCATGGGTCATGAGTTGAGTATCATGCAACATGGACTAGGTTGAAGGCGAAGGGTGAAGCGCGCGCTCAGGACAGCGGTAAATGATGCAGTGATCAGCTCAGCTGGTTTGACAGGTGCGCACTCGCAGGTCGAGCGCCCCATCCGCATCAACTTCTCCGCCGCGGTCGCCCGCCATGTAGGGAGGCGGCGAGTGCTAGTGATGTCTTAACAGGTTGTTCTGTATAGTTGTCGGCACGTAACTAGGCAAGAGTCATTAGATGCGCACAAGTCGTTTTTCAAGTCACTTTGGTTACCAAGCGGGACGCGGGGAACTTTTAGCACCGTTCCAAGCGCGCGATTGGTTGGTCAGTCTCAATTGACACAAGGATCCACTGACCAATCGCGTCGCATCCACGCTCCGTTCGCACTATATGGTGGTTGGCCAGTTCGCGAACTATGCGCCAACTTACCCCCACTACGCCAAAACCTTGCCAAGTTACATGCTGGGGCCTATACCTGTATTCTCTCTCTCTTCGGCTAACATTATCCCATTTTATTTGCGGTCGGCTCTCCTCGTCAATCTTCGTCAGATGTTTCGGATATTGATTGTACCTGTATTCTTCAAAATGAATGCAATTCTTAATTTAATTGTAGTGGCTTATTCATCATTGTTTTTTCACAGATGTCTGGGGATCCAGGACTTGCACTGGCCTATAGATACTGATCATGGTAAGTTTTAATAATGTTTTTTTTTTAATGTGAAACTTGTTAGGCAGCGAACCGATAATAATTAGAAGAATTTGAGAGTTACATTTCAAGGAAGCGTCACGTTAAAGCCCCTTTCGTTACACGAGAGAGAAGATAAATGTAACTCCGTCCTGCTCTTACTAAATCTATCATATTGAGAATTGATTATGACTTACTTGGAGAAATATGTTCATTTAGGTACATGGTAGAAGCAGTATATTTTAAATATTTTTCGTTATACCATTCCGTAACATTCTGTATAAGCTTTTTAAGCTTATACATAATATAATACACGATTAGCGCTGTGGTTAGCCGATCGGCTGCAGCGCTGCGTATCGCGGGTTCGATACCAGCACGAAACAAATATTTGACAATACAAGAGGTCATATAGTAGACTAGTAAGATAAGTAGGACAATGCAAGTGGCCACTTGGTTGACTGGTAAGATAAGTAGGACAATGCAAGAGGCCACATAGTAGGATAGTACGCTAAGTAGGACAATGCAAGAGGCCAAATAGAAGGATAGTACGCTAAGTAGGACAATGCAAGAGGCCACGTAGTAGGATAATAAGATAAGTAGGTCAACGCATGTGGCCATATAGTAGACTGGTAAGATAAGTAGGACAATGCAAGAGGCCACATAGTAGGATTATAATATAAGTAGGACAATGCATGTGGCCATATAGTAGACTAGTAAGATAAGTAGGACAATGCAAGAGGTCACATAGTAGGATAGTACGCTAAGTAGGGCTATGCAAGAGGCCACATAGTAGGATAATAAGATAAGAATAACAATGCAAGAGCCCACATAATAGGATAATAAGATAAGTAGGACAATGCATGTGGCCATATAGTAGACTAGTAAGATAAGTAGGACAACGCATGTGGCCATATTGTAGACTGGAAAGATAAGTAGGACAATGCAAGAGGCCACATAGTAGGATAGTACGCTAAGTAGGACTATGCAAGAGGCCACATTGTAGGACAGAACGCTAAGTAGGACTATGCAAGAGGCCACATAGTAGGATAGTAGGCTAAGTAGGACAATGCAAGAGGCCAAATAGTAGGATAGTACGCTAAGTAGGACAATGCAAGGGGCCACATAGTAGGATAATAAGATAAGTAGGACAACGCATGTGGCCATATTGTAGTCTGGAAAGATAAGTAGGTCAATGCAAGAGGCCACATAGTAGGATAGTACGCTAAGTAGGACTATGCAAGAGGCCACATAGTAGGATAGTACGCTAAGTAGGACAATGCAAGAGGCCAAATAGAAGGATAGTACGCTAAGTAGGACAATGCAAGAGGCCACGTAGTAGGATAATAAGATAAGTAGGTCAACGCATGTGGCCATATAGTAGACTGGTAAGATAAGTAGGACAATGCAAGAGGCCACATAGTAGGATTATAATATAAGTAGGACAATGCATGTGGCCATATAGTAGACTAGTAAGATAAGTAGGACAATGCAAGAGGTCACATAGTAGGATAGTACGCTAAGTAGGGCTATGCAAGAGGCCACATAGTAGGATAATAAGATAAGAATAACAATGCAAGAGCCCACATAATAGGATAATAAGATAAGTAGGACAATGCATGTGGCCATATAGTAGACTAGTAAGATAAGTAGGACAACGCATGTGGCCATATTGTAGACTGGAAAGATAAGTAGGACAATGCAAGAGGCCACATAGTAGGATAGTACGCTAAGTAGGACTATGCAAGAGGCCACATTGTAGGACAGAACGCTAAGTAGGACTATGCAAGAGGCCACATAGTAGGATAGTAGGCTAAGTAGGACAATGCAAGAGGCCAAATAGTAGGATAGTACGCTAAGTAGGACAATGCAAGGGGCCACATAGTAGGATAATAAGATAAGTAGGACAACGCATGTGGCCATATTGTAGTCTGGAAAGATAAGTAGGTCAATGCAAGAGGCCACATAGTAGGATAGTACGCTAAGTAGGACTATGCAAGAGGCCACATTGTAGGACAGAACGCTAAGTAGGACTATGCAAGAGGCCAAATAGTAGGATAGTACGCTAAGTAGGACAATGCAAGAGGCCACATAGTAGGATAATAAGATAAGTAGGACAACGCATGTAGCCATATTGTAGTCTGGAAAGATAAGTAGGACAATGCAAGAGGCCACATAGTAGGATAGTACGCTAAGTAGGACTATGCAAGAGGCCACATTGTAGGACAGAACGCTAAGTAGGACTATGCAAGAGGCCACATAGTAGGATAGTACGATAAGTAGGACAATGCAAGAGGCCACATAGTAGGGATATAATATAAGTAGGACAACGCAAATGGCCAAATAGTGGACTTGTAAGATAAGTATGACAATGCAAGAGGCCACATAGTAGTATAGTACGCTAAGTAGGACAATGCAAGAGGCCACATAGTAGGATTATAATATAAGTAGGACAATGCAAGTGGGCAAATAGTGGACTAGTAAGATACGTAGAAAAATGCAAGAGGCCACAAAGTAGGATAGTACGTTAGGTAGGACAATGCAAGAGGCCACATTGTAGGATAATAAGATAAGTTGGACAACGCATGTGGCCATATAGTAGACTGGAAGGATAAGTAGGACAATGCAAGAGGCCACCTAGTAGGATAGTACGCTAAGTAGGACAATGCAAGAGGCTACATAGTAGGATAGTACGCCAAGTAGGACAATGCAAGAGGCCACATAGTAGGATTATAATATAAGTAGGACAATGCAAGAGGCTTAATAGTTGGATAGTACGCTTAAAAGGACAACGCAAGAGGCCACATAGTAGGATAGTTTGCTAAGTAGGACAATGCAAGAGGCCACATAGTAGGATAATAAGATAAGAAGGACAATGCAAGTGGCCACATAGTAGACTAGTAAGATAAGTAGGACAATGCATGTGGCCATATAGTAGACTAGTAAGATAAGTAGGACAATGCATGAGGCCACATAGTAGGATAGTATGCTAAGGAGGACAATGCAAGAGGCCACATAGTGGGATAATAAGGTAAGAAGGACAATGCAAGTGACCACATATAGACTAGTAAGATAAGTAGGACAATGCAAGAGGCCACATAGTAGGATAATAATATAAGTAGGACAACGCAAGTGGCCACATAGTATACCAGTAAGATAAGTAGGACAATGCAAGAAGCCACATAGTAGAATAGTACGCTAAGTAGGACAATGTAAGAGGCCACATAGTAGGATAGTACGCTAAGTAGGACAATGCAAGTGGCCACATAGTAGGATAGTATGATAAGTAGGACAATGCAAGAGGCCACTTAGTAGAATAGTAAGATAAGTAGGACAACGCTAGGGGCCACATAGTAGGATAGTAAGATAAGTAGGACAACGCAAGAGGCCACATAATAGGATAATAAGATAAGTAGGACTATGCATGTGGCCAAATAGTAGGATAATAAGATAAGTAGGACAATGTATGTGGCCATATATTAGACTAGTAAGATAAGTAGGACAATGCAAGAGGCCACATAGTAGGATATTACGCTAAGCAGGACAATGCAAGCGGCCACATAGTAGGATAGTACGCTAAGTAGGACAATGCAAGAGGCCCCATAGTAGGATAGTACGCTAAGTAGGACAATGCAAGTGGCCACATAGTAGGATAGTATGATAAGTAGGACAACGCTAGTGGCCACATAGTAGGATAGTAAGATAAGTAGGATAACGCTAGTGGCCACATAGTAGGATAGTAACATAACTAGGACAATGCAAGAGGCCACATAGCAGGATAGTAAGATAAGTAGGACAACGCTAGTGGCCACATAGTAGGATAGTAACATAACTAGGACAATGCAAGAGGCCACATAGCAGGATAGTAAGATAAGTAAGAAAAAGCAAGTGGCGACGGGCGTTGAAACCATTCTTCTACTGTTAATCAGTATTACGCGCCAACAGATTTCATCCGAAGCACGTTCGTAGGTACACAGGAAGGCGTGGACGTGGAACATTTCCTGCTGCGCATGTGGTATCCTCATCTGCCACGGTAAGTTGAAGACACGTTGTATTCCTTACAAGCTTTTTGCGCCTTGCTTGTTTTTATTTTGTTTCTTTTGGTTTTAAGATGGGTCCGGGTAATGCTATTGTGGACGATTATAAAGTTTGTCTAAGATTTCAATATTCTAAATGTGGTTTGTCTGTGACAGCAAAATTAGTCCAACTATGATTTATAGGTAAACATTGTCCAAATACGGACAAAAAAAAAAAGGATATCTAAAAAAAATTAAGAATTAATTATAACATAACATAAAATAATGCTGGTATTTCGCGAAGGGTTAGTTCTGATTAGGTTTTTATACTTTTGCATAAAAATAAAGTATGTGTAAATACTTTATTTTTCTTTCAATCTCAATTACCTAAATAAATATTATTTGATTTTCCTAAATATTAGGAAAATCCAATAACCTAAATAATATTAAATCAATTTTTTTAATAGTTTTAGATGCATATTTATTTGGCAATTTTTACTACTCAAAACCACTAGAATTAGGTACAGTCAAAGGCCAAAAGTGCAGTCTTAAGGTCGTAGCCGACTTATACGGTATCGCTCCCACCCGGCAAAACAATGTTCATTCAAATGTGAGCTTCAGGACGTTCTCTGTAGACATACTTTACATTGACAACACAAATTACCGCCATCGTACCACTCGACAGCTGACGTCTCGCTTACTGCATGCTTACCACACGCTTCAAGCGGGCGGCCCGCGCGCTGTACGCACGCAGACTGCTCGTGTGACTGCACTTTTGACCCTTAACTGTACGTTGGGAAACTAGAGAAAATTTTTAGTTCGTACATTTTTGCATTACTGGACCTTGTGGGTTTTGCGCCTATACAAAGTGGAATGGACAAATACTATTCTCCGGTTTCTGAACTTAAAATTTGAACTTGTCAAACTCTTGTAACAATTTTTGACAGTGATTTTTGTTAAAGTCTTCAAGTTCTCTACTTCAAATTTCTAATTGAGAGACCGGGGATATGAAACATTTAGTTAATTGCATTAAAAATGTAGATACTTAACAGCTCGCTTAAAAGTAAACGTATAAAATTATTTTATTGATTTGCGATCCCAGTATCTTTTGAAATGTTGCGTTAGCGACCGTACTAATGACTCGACGCGATTCGATTATGAGACATAATTTCTTTAGGTAATAAGCGTCGTAATTCGTGTCGCGCCATCAGTAAAGTCCCTTAGTTCCAAAAGTGCTGTCAGGGAGATAGTTGTTAAGCATATTGACTATTAACTTATTCAAATCCGTCGGTGCTCCGTAGACCAATTGAAATTTGACCAATTGGTCTATGGGGAAAATGACATGTTTCCATCGTCCAATTACCAACTGGGCTATGGACAACATTGGACGTAAACCAAAACTATGTTCCATTATAACATTATAACCCTGAGTTCACACCAGTTTTCTCTACTTTGGGTTCAAAGAAGACTTTGATATATTTTTTGGTTCACATCAAACTGAATTCGTAAATATTATAAATAAATAAATACAATATAATATAATGTTAGCTAATTATAGTTAATTAAAATAGAATCTTCAATGAAAACATAGGAAAGTATTTAAACTGTTTGAAAACTTATGTGTCATTATGGTGTCCATGTAATGACAATGTATATATTTTTGTATTAACTCGTTTGCCTCCCAGTGGGGAGAATTGACGATTTTTTTCGGATTTAATGAACATATAAATTTTTTCAGGCTTATTAGCAGTTTATTGAAAATTTAAGAGTTATCCATTTTGTTACAGAATATTTCAGACAGTTTCCAATTTGCATATTTTTCACTGTCGTAACTGCAATGCTTCTGTATATTTATGTACTTCTGTAATTTGATATTTTAAACCATCGATCTATATACCTAAGTAAAAAAATATAAATTACAACTGATTTCCAAATATAATACAAAGTGAAAAATAACTTCAATCTCGGCAGGCGGTATCAAAACCCGAAGAAACGAAAACAGGAACACCGATTTCCGAAATTGAATTTATTTTTCACTATGTAGTAATTTTATTTGAAAGTCTTTGTAGTTTTTTTATTTAAAAAAGAAGTTGTTTTTTACATGCTTATGGACAAGGCTTTATACTATACTATTAAACTGGGCAGTGGAACATTTCTCAATTCTCCATAGCCCGGTTGGTAATTGGACGATGGAAACATGTTATTTTCCCCATAGACCAATTGGTCAAATTTCAATTGGTCTACGGTGCACCGACGTTCAAATCAAAACTGCCAATTTTTGACAATAAGGTTTTTTCTGTAATGGTTTCCACTAGGTGGGCAGCACTGACTCGTCAGGTCCTTGCGTCTGTCAAACAGCTTATTTTTTTGACGTTCTCGCCAAACGGCCAAAGTTCTTGGCCGCCCTGAAGTTGGCTACAATGGCTGCGCAGTAGTAAATCTCATGAAAAAACAGCACCGATCCATGCCTTGCGGATCGGAAAGCCAACTTCAGGGCGCCCTGAAGTTTGGCAAGAACTATATATAAATTGACGTCAACGTCATGTTTGTTTCACAAGTTACGCTTTCCAAGTGGAAGACCACTTGCCAAAGTGGTGGCATGAATTTTCCAGAAAACCCTAATTGTATGAAATGGCAAATTGAATATGTACGTACAGTTCATCAATTTTCTTTATGTCCCTCGGCAAACTTCGTGTTTCTTCAGTCATCGGATTTCTATCAGTTTCCCTTCTTTGCACTTGGTGCAAACCGGCCGCTCTCAATCAACTTGGAAGTATATAGAGTTGTAATTGCTCTTTTAACTTAATCTAATGTATTTTAAATTTGGAAAGAATACTGCTAAAGGAAAATAGAAAAAAATATGTATAGCTCTTATAAAGTTCACACGAAAATCATAACAAAACAACAATAAAGTCCTTAGTTCTGCATTCAAATTATTATACACGATAAATCTAATAATTGATGGACATGGAAATTACATTTCGTTTGTATTCGGCAATGCGAAGATGGCCGAGGGTCATTAAGAAAATAGTTGTACTGTATATTATGTAGCTTTGAATGTGTATTAATGTTCGAGTCTGAGTATTAGTGAAACTGTCTGTATTGTTTTACCATGTTTTGTCTCTACATCACTTGGATCAGCTCACATCGAGACGGTACAACCGATGCAATGACGCTGCGAGAAATTTCAGTGAGTGAGAGAACTCGAATACACCGCGCGGAAATTCAAAATTCGACTTTTCGAATTCTCTCTCTAAAATGTGTAAACGTTAATATCTTTTATTATTAGATTTTATTTAGTTTCACCTCACCCGGTGTCTGTAATCAAATCTTGCAAATTAAATTTTACCCACTTCCAAATGTCCGATTGAGCTGAAACTGCGCACACACCTTTGTTTCTCGTGACAATGCAATATTTTTATATAATAGCTTGTCAAATCTATTAAAAAAGTACTTGTTCCATATTGTGTTGCTATCATAGAAGGTGCGCGCAGCATCGCATCGCGTCTCGGCATGAGCTGACCTGAAGGTATAGTTCTCGTCATGGAAAAAAGTACGCTCAGCCACAGTAGAGGGGGTTTGTCTGCGCACTTGGCTATTGTTTTATGATATGTTAAAACGCCCGACTTTTTCCGACTTAATTGAGTTTTTTTATATATTCATACTTAGTATCTATGACCATCTGGAATAACGTACCTTCCAAATGGTGAAAGATTTTTTCAAATAAGCAAATGTAATGGTTCCAAAGATTTGCCTATACATCTGAACAAACTCACACGATTCGGGCTTTCTTTTTTTATAATATAACTGTTTTATTGTAGAATCATAATAGGTACTTTATTAGCTACTTAATGCTTTGGAATTGATAAATCGTCCAGTGCCCTGCGCACTTTTTACGTGATGGGAATTATACACTGGTGGAAAAAAGGCTTAAAACACAAGTCCGCCTATGTACAGTTAAGGGTCAAAGGTGCAGTTGCATTCTACCAAAACTAAAGTGTCTAAAGCACGACTGGCTTTTTCTATCTCATCTTCTGATGATAAGCGACGATATGGTCGATGCCGTCGATAGTGAAGCACGTTTAATCTTGCATTTAGATTCTATACTATAGATTAGAGATGAAACGGATATCCGGTAACTATCCGGTATCCAGCCTATCCGGCCTTGTTTACACTATCCGGCCCGATACCGGATAGTAATACAGTATCTGGCCGGATACCGGATAGTAAATTTAAAAAAAAAACATTGTTTTACACAAGGCAAATCATACTCCAATAGGTTATGGACACCATTTATTTTTATAATTTTCGTTTTCATATCTTTTCGTTCAATTGAAGCAAAAACATAACCTCTAAAACTTACGTACCTGCCTTTTTTCCTTCACCACCTCGAGAAATTTTAGCCTGACACAATAAAAATACCGCGTACTTGTTATCGTCACTGTTTAAATCAAAATATTGCCTTATTGGCGATCGTGTTTTCGATGATGACATTTCTTGTTACTCTATCAGAATTCAAACATAAAATCACAACGACAAGTGATAAACAATGAAATAAACAACAAACGAACTGAGAAACAAACACAAACTGACACGCGCGATAACACTCGAACGCCCCCGAGTCCCGAGTCGACCCGATCTCCGCTTACTTGCGACCCGAATGCGCCTGAATATTTCCGATTTCGTTCACCGCGCCAATATTCAAATCAAACTGATCGCGTCAACGCAATAAAGGGCCGAATATTCAGCAGCCGGATATCCGGCGCTCCGGCCTAGTGGCTTGCTGAATATCCGGTATCCAGTATCCGGCCAAACTACTATCCGTTTCATCTCTACTATAGATTAAATCAGTGAACCATGTAATTTCTTCTATAAAGAAATTAGACTACACTAAACTTAAACTTTAGTTTTGGTAGATTACGACTGCACTTTTGACCCTTGACTGTACATACAATATTTTTTTACTTACGCATAAAGTTTAAATAAACAAATTAAATCTGTCAAGCTTGCTAAACAATTACTTCCCCTGATAGTACACACATAGAAAATAGAAGAAAACATTTTATGTTACCTCTTTTTCATGCTTATTTTAAAATGGAAAAAGGAGAGACATAATACTGGCTAATCTCGCTGAGCAAAGTTATCGGCGTTACCAATCGTAAGTGTTTATTTATTAAAGATTTTAGCTATATCAGTGTGTTTTAACCTTTGAACGTCATTGTCACATATACGTGACATGCGAGTGCGTGCCATGTACGCTACGACACAAATATGTAAGCATAAGCAGCATTTTAATGTTCCCACTGTAGGTCTCCTCTCTTAGAGAGGGAGTGGGCTATATAATCCACCACGCGGGTCCAGTGCGGGTTGGTAGATGTTACATGTCTTCGAATATTTGGTTTTAGGACATATATATGTGACAACAAAATATATATGTGACAAAAATGCGGTTCATTATAACATGAAATTAACTATTAAATCATTACCTATATAGGATGTCTTCTTAATAAGAGTGCACTATTGCGTTTAAAAATAAAAACAAGTATTTTTTTTAGGTAATTTGTGTTATTTATATTGCATTATAAAGATGACATGTTCCGATTATTTATGGAACAAAATATCTCGCAAATGGCCCCCACGGCTCTGATGACAGGCTATTTATTACTCTTTTCATGAAATTGTCGATGATTTTTAGGGTGCCCAAAGGGTAAAAACGGGACCCTATTACTAAGACTCCGCGGTCCGTCTGTCTGTTTGTCGGTCTGTCTGTCTGTCTGTCGCCAGGCTGTATCTCATGAACCGTGATAGCTAGGAAGTTGAAATTTTCACAGATGACGTATTTCTGTTGCCGCTATAACAACAAATACTAAAAACGGAATAAAATTAATATTTAAGTGGGGCTCCCATACAACAAACGTGATTTTTTGCCGTTTTTTGTGATAAGGGTACGGAACCCTTCGTGCGCGAGTCCGACTCGCACTTGGCCGGTTTTTGACATTACTGTAACGAATGCCGTTCACAGTCACTGCAACTTCGGCCTCAGTTTTCACAATGATAACATGTTCTTCTTTTGTATAACGCTCCATTTTTAACCCCCGACGGAAAAAGAGGGGTGTTATAAGTTTGACGTATGTATTTGTGTGTCTGTCTGTGGCATCATAGCGCCTCAAGGATGAACCGATTTCGATTTAGTTTTTTTGTTTGAAAGGTGATTGTGTCGAGAATGTTCTTAGCTATGTTTGAATAAAATCGGTTCAGCCGTTCAATAGTTATGGGCGTTTTACTGTTAGAATCGGGATGTTTTCGCAAGATAAATGTGTCGGGGGGGTTTTTAAATTTTGAAATTTTACTTGTTATTAATCGGTTCAAATAAAGGTAACAGCTGTCAAATTTCTGAGTTGACAAATATACGATAAAAAAGTACACAACATTTTAATAGTGTACTTATTCAGAGACCCTTAGTGTGTTTATTCATATATCATTTTAGATATTGAGGTATCGTTCGTATTTTAATTGCATGAAACAAATTAAAATACATCATGTTTATTTAGACATTTTATAATAACTATAAAGAAATTAAAAGTTTGTGACTTGGCGCGGATGGCACACACGTACGTTTATTCTCTGGCGTTCAAAGGTTAAAGGTCCGTTTGTACAGTTAACGGTCAAAAATGGAGTCACACCCTCCCTAAGTGCTAATGCTTAGAAGTCTTTGCATAAAAGTTTCAATGGTTCACGAGATCCAAAACTGATTTTATGGAATCAAACTATGGATTAAACTATACTCCATTCGAAATAACGTTATAAATTTAAACAATACCTTTTCACAACCCGTGTAACTGATTTTCATTTCTATTGCGTTGTTGACAAGACAAATGGCAGCTGCAATAAATAGTTGGTATTGGTAACAGGTTTATGCTTTTTATGTCATCTTTATGTTTACGGAATAGAACTCAAAATCGGTTGAACGTATATTCGTGGACCATTAATTTTTTCTGCTGCTTTGGGAGAGTTTTACTAAACTTTTAACCTTGGACGGTACAGCAAAATTTTCATGAAAACCTTAATTGATACGAAAGGAGATTGCCCAATGATATTCAAATAAACAGATATGTTATGAGCGCGCGCATTGTGAAGACTCGAATAGGTCACAATTATGACCTTTAGTCTTTAGTTTATGTCACGCAAGGCGAAGAGCGATAGGCTTTGTTGAAACAAAAACAAAATAATAAAAATGCCATCGTGTGTATTTAGAAATTGTACCAATTATGATACCAAAGTACATAAAACAGAAAGGATCTCATACCATATGTAAGTACGCAATACGCCTCAATTTACATTTTTTTTCCCTTATTTTCTGATATTTGGAGGTTAGAAAAAGATAACAACATTGGTGGTCAGAATAATGTTTGTTTACATTCACACGCAAGTGACAAACACTAGCTGTCTCTTTTTTTCTTGTTGGTTTTATCAAGCCATCCCTTTCGACTTGTAGTGAAATGTCAGATGAATGAAAAGTGTGTATGTGTGCTGCCGCTGATGCGCGGAACACTTTTTTCAATTGTTTTGTGATTGTATAACGTATCTGTTTATTTGAATATCATTGAGATTGCCCTTATTACCGGCTTTATTTTATGTGTTTTTTCCATTCGTGTCATTTTCGTGTTTTTTCTACAATATACAACAGAAAGCATCATCATCATACATTTTTCAAGTTCTCTAACAAAATGGGCAATCCTCATTTGTTATTTATTCCTTCACAACTGCTTTTAAAACGGTGGAACAAAATATCACGAGGAAACCAGTACATCCTCTGGAACAAAAAATTCGAAGACATGTAACATCTACCAATCCGCATTTTGACTGCGTGGTGGAGGCAGTCCACTCCCTTTCACAGAGAGGTGGCGCAGGTCCCAGTTGTATTGTGGGCCAAAATTGTGTATACATTGGCCAAAATTATAGACCGATTATGAAATGCATATGATATGAAATGAAATGAAATGACATAGAATTACGAAGTTGTTACAAATTAACATAGAATTACGAAGGCTTGCCTTAGTGTAAAAATCAATATGCAGATATTTTTTTTCACCGTTTTAATCGCTTAGATATGCAGATTAATACTCAGTATTCATTAAATTAAAAACTCTGAGCAACTTCAGGATATTTGTTAATCATGTTACAAATTAACAATTTTAATATTTAATTACAGACAAAATGTCAAAGGTATGTGCCCTTCCCTCAACGGTCGAGAAACCTGAATCAGGTGTGAAACAATAGTAAAACATATGTTTCCTAATTACGACCGTTGAGCTCATAAATGAATGTAACTATTATTTTATATAAAAATTTTACCTCAAGTTTTTAAAACTAAAGAAATATTATGTTTAAAACACATTTTGTTGCACGTCCTAGGCAATAAAATTCTTGTGATTTTTCCGTGTCATTTAAAAATTCTCTTTTCTAGCTTTTTAATAAAAGGCTAAAAAGCAACGAAAATAATAATTTTAAATCAGTTATGATGAAATAATTATGTAACAAGTAAAATTTCAAAATTTCAAAAAACCCCGACACCTTTATCTTGCGAAAATATCACGATCTAAACAGTAAAACGCGCATAACTTTGGAACGGATGAACGGAT
Source organism: Orthosia cruda (assembly GCA_964057195.1). Taxonomy (NCBI): domain Eukaryota; kingdom Metazoa; phylum Arthropoda; class Insecta; order Lepidoptera; family Noctuidae; genus Orthosia; species Orthosia cruda. The sequence continues at coordinate 4,743,022 of OZ059853.1, read as the reverse complement.
TTTATTCAAACATAGCTAAGAACACTCTCGATTCAGTTACCTTTCAAACAAAAAAAACTAAATCAAAATCGGTTCATCCGTTGAGGTGCTATGATGCCACAGACAGACACGCAGATACACAGACACACAGATACACAGCAACACACCTCAAACTTATAACACCCCTCTTTTTCCGTCGGGGATTAAAAATAACAGTAAACAAACAAACCAATAAACGGCTTCGGGAAAGAAATTATTGTCCTATAAAATGTATATGTAATGTATTAGCTTTTGTATTTAAAAAAATGCTTTGTCTTGATAAACAAACGTGAATGCATCAGCTCATTCGGTCACTAGGGTGTGGGCCAAATTTAACTTGCAAGCTTTGATTACAGACACTGGGACAGGTGAAACTAAATAAAAGCTTGTAACAATATTTAACAAAAACAATCTTTTATATTAAAAAAGCAGTGTCATGAGAAACAAACGTGCGTGCAAATTTTAACTCAAACGGACAATGGGAAGTAGTTCAAATTAATCTTGCAAATTTCGATTACAGGCACCGGGACAGGTGAAACTAAATAAAAAATAAAAAAAGTTACATTGTCACGAGAAACAAACGTGTGTGCAAATTTTCAGCTCGATCGGACACTGCGAAATGGGTCAAATTTAACTTGCAAGGTTTGATTACAGGCCGTGCAAGATTAGAATACAGACACCGGGACAGGTGAAACTAAATAAAAGCTTGTAAAAATATTTAAAAGAAACAAGCTTTTATATTAAAATTTGCATTGTCACGAGAAACAAATGTGTGATCAAATTTTCAGCTCAATCGGACACTTCAAAATGGGTCAAATTTAACTTGCAAGGTTTGATAACAGACCTTGCAAGATTTGATTACAGACACTGGGACAGGTGAAACTAAATAAAAAATATGTTTAAAAAAACAAGCTTTTATATTAAAAGTTTCATTGTCATCAAATTTTCAGCTCAATTGAACACTGCGAAGTGGGTCAATTTTAACTTGCAAGATTTGATAACAGACACCGGGACAGCTGAAATTAAATAAAAGCTTGTAAAAATATTTAAAAAAACAAGCTTTTATATTAAAAATTGTATTGTCATCAAATTTTCAGCTCAATCGGACACTGCAAAGAGGGTCAAATTTAACTTGCCAGATTTTATTACAGACACTGGGACAGGTGAAACTAAATAAAGGCTTGTAAAAACGTTCGGATTCTAAGTCTCAGCCTTTTATTTTTTTAGTTTTCGATGTCGTCTATCAATTAAAGTAGAGCGAATTCGCCTGACTTAATCCATCGTCTTAGGCAGCCTAATATAAAGCAATCATCGCGCGAAGCCGTCGCGTTAATTTTGGGAATAATTTAATTATGCATACAGCTAAGCAGTGGAAATCCCTGCCGGAGTCTGTGTTGCCCGATATTTACAAACTAGGGGTCTTATATCAAGAGTGAGTACGTTACTGCTTTACTTCTAGGCAAGCGTGCTTCATCTTCGACCACATCATCGCTTACCATCAGGTGAGATGTTCTTCTGGTTATTCGTGCGATGATCGCTTTCTATTAAGAACGCTCCTCAAAGTTATGTGCCGCGAGATAATTTTGCCTCTAGTGTATACATAGGCCAAAAAAAGAACACCATCTACTACTCGGTCAAACTAACGTGTACTTCGCTGGAATGCGAACCCACTCCCGGCGCCCCGCGTTCGCCCCGTGCGCCAATAGGTAGAGTCTAATCTCGAGAGTGACGTCACAGCGCTAGATGCACAGTTACTTCGACTGAGTAGTACAATAAGAGTTTTTCCATCAGATACGCGGTCTCCCCACGCTGGCCCGACAAAAAGGAAACTGAAACTACGAATGCGAAATGCGAAGAGGAAAAAAGGAAAGCTGAAGAAGCGAAGCTTAAAAAATCTAGAGGATCTTCGGGATCTTGGTGCCCTTGCGGCAAGTTAGACAAACCACCAAAGAATCAAGCCCCAGTGTTCAATTTGGCACCTGACGCAGGCTCTTCGGTTGAAAGTTCCAGCAGTGCTGGTCCAACGGCACCCAGTTCCGATATTTTAGAACAAATTCCGTGCAGTTCGGGTCCCTTCTCCAGCGCTTCGGACCAAAAAGCAGGAGGTTCTGGCCAAAGTTCCAGCGCTTCGGTCCTAAATGCTGGAAGTTCGGGCCAAAGTTCCAGCGCTTCGGTCCTAAATGCTGGAAGTTCGGGCCAAAGTTCCAGCGCTTCGGGCCAAAGTTCTAGCGTTGGTCGTAACTTGGAACAAACTCCAGTTGATGGTCCTTATGGCGAAGCAAGGAATGATACGGAGGATTTTAGTAGTATATTTGGAGAAGAAGAGCTTCGGGGTAACTGCAAAGGCCCACACTTCTCGTTGACGAGGAAACTCATGATGGAGTTGAGGAACAAATGTTCTCAACTTACGTTCCTTGCTCTCGAGTATTGTAACTTGGATTATAAAACGGTAAGTAAATGTTTGTACTTCTCAATTTAAACTTAAGCTTTTTTTTAAACAAGTATTTATTTTAAAATTACTTTGTCTCGATAAATAAATAAGTGTGCAAAATTCCAGCTCAATCGGACACTGGGTAGTGGGTCATAGAAGACTCGTTACGGCCCATACAAAATTTAGCCAGCTCCGGCGCAAAACATAGTATTATCAAAATTTTGTTTTTAAACAGATAATACATAGCATACGGTCGATGTCTTATCCATTACAGAGAAAACGTGCCGACGCAACTAGCGTTTTTCGTCTGATTAAACTGATTATTTTTCTAAGAACGGCGATCGCGTTCGGTTCCGTTCCACGGATATAGATGGTGTTAGCAGTGACTTGCAAGGAAAAGGGTTTATTCGGCTCGTGAATACTCTTTTTTAAATACAATGTGTTTTACAAAAAATTTATGCACGTTTTTACCGTTTCATTGTATTAAGATGTGTTACAAAACAAATTTAAAAATATTATATTTATTCAGAAATTCAAAACCAGCGCCATCGATTGGAATCATTTCAAATCCCTTCAAATATTCTTTGGAATCAATTTTGAATCCTAAGAGCCCTATAATATTCCTTAATTTTGTGCTTATGAGAGTTCATTCAAAAAGAACATTGTTTGTGGTCGTCTCTAGAAAATCTTAATATTTCACAAAATTCAATAACAAATCGAAGCTTATCACGCCATCTAGTGCAATTTATTTGAACCAAATTTTCTTTCTTCGCGTTGGATGTCCGTGGTGTGGGATTTATTAGGAAAATAAATTACTGATATTCGCCATTCCCAAAAATAATGTCTATAGATATGTATTTTGTGAACAAAGGCGTTTCGGCGATTTTTTTAGTTTTCTAAGATAGCCATTGAAATAAAAAAAAATACTATATACATATATTTTACACATTGTATTGAAAAACATGGCATTATTTTTATTTACGCAACGGGCTTGTCGTTTTTAACAGGCTTTTATTAGCTTGGTATGTATGAATCTATGTAACGAAATCTTTGAATGTGATTTTCACCCCCTTCAAAACTACGGATTAATTTGAAACTTTGCACACTTATCAAGGACCGATGAAAATGCAATACGTTATTTAAATAGTTTGTCCCATTATCCTTACCAGACTCTTCAGGATAAGCGATTGAACTAATAAGTAATAGTTTATAAAAATAAAAAGCACGCTGTAATAGAAAACCAAATTAAAAAGTAAAAAATAGTTTTCAATTTTAAATTAAGAATAGCGTGACAAATAACAAGTAAAATTTCAAAATTTAAAAAACCCCCGACACATTTATCTTGCGAAAACATCACGATCTAAACAGTAAAACGCGCATAACTTTTGAACAGTTGAACCGATTTTATTCAAACTTAGCTAAGAACACTCTCGATACAATCACCTTTCAAACAAAAATAAAACTAAATCAGAATCGGTTCATCCGTTGAGGCGCTATGATGCCACAGACAGACACACAGATACACAGACACACAGATACACAGCAACACACCTCAAACTTATAACACCCCTCTTTTTCCATCGGGGGTTAAAAAAATATTTTTAGAAAAAGGCGTAGGGTGCTTCATGTCAATAGTTATAATATTTTATTGACAGGTATTGGTAAAAGTAGAGTAATTTTGAAAATATCTTAAATAGCACACCATGCTTTTTAATATAAAATATATTTTATTGTTAATCACACTATTCTTAATTTAAATTTACTACTTTTTAGTTTGGTTTTCTATTAAAGCGTGCTTTTTAGTTTTTAAACTATTATTTTCTGGGTCACATTTGACGAGTCTTCTTTCACTTACAAGATTTGATTACAGACACCGGACAGGTGAAGTTTTTAAGCTTGTAAAAACAGTCGTCATTATGTCATATCTTAACAAACAGAGCAGGGCAGCGGAACTAAAATAATATTAAATGTACATTCAAGGGTCAAAAGTGCAGTCTTACTCTCCCAAAACTCTAATGGCTCGATTTTGCAGAAGTTATTTTATATACAACTTTTTTAATATGTTGTATAGAAATTACAAGTATAGATTATATACCTATTAACCGTAAAAAAAAGGAAATTCGTCTGCATTAAAAAAATTGCCGCTACTGTTTTGGAAGAGAGTGACTGCATTTCTGACCTTTAACTGTACCATATTTGTTATTTAGCCAATATGTCGTTATTTTTTTCTTACTTTTCTGATTAATTTTGTTGCGGCATCAAATACAGTTGAATTGTTTCTCCATGACAAGTCGAGCTTCACTGACTCGGCGCTTTTCAGGTAGTCGCCACTGTTAACTCTAGCTTTCAGGAGATGCAGTGGTTGGGAATAGTGTCACAAATACCTTATACTTTTTACAAAAAGGTGGAGGTTCTATGTTCGACTGTATGTATGTTTACCGATATTTCCGTCAATATTGGACCGATTTTGAAAATTCGTTTATTGTGTTTGAAATGGTACTTTCTAGTCCCATAAAATAGATAACAACAGAACTCTTCAATAAAACCTAAATTATAGCAAATCTCTTGATTTGTACTACTAAAATATTAATCTTCACATATTCCAATATTGTTAGTAATAATAATATTCTATCTATCAGTTGTAACAATCCATCATGTATATGCCTGTAATTTTCCGTAAAAATTTTTTCATTTTTATTATTATCCACAGACCAACCTACGTCACTTTCCTCGGACACTCAAGAAACTTTCTCTTCGTGGTACCAGATGTTACAATCTACCGCTCAACACATCATACCTAGGCAAGGTTCAGGAGCGATTGCCTGTGCTAGAGGTAAGCTTGTCATATTATGCTATTAGATTTTCGAAAGTTTGCGGGAACGGGGGGTAAATTTCCGCAAATCTCCATTGAAACGGGAGGATCCTCCGACATGTGTCTGGTCCGGGCAACTTCCCAACGGTTGTTGTCGTAAATGTTCGATTTGCGCCGAAAACTCTGCTTGCACGATGCAGGATTTTTGTGATTTAGTTCGTATGTGGTGTCACAGAGGGAGCCACAAGGCTCTACTTATGAAATTATTTTTAGGGTTCCGGACCCAAAGGGTAAAAACGGGACCCTATTACTAAGACTCCACGATCCGTCTGTCTGTCTGCCTGTCACCAGGCTGTATTTCATGAACCGTGATAGCTAGACAGTTGAAATTTTCACAGATGATGTATTTCTGTTGCCGCTATAACAGAATAAAATAAATATGTAAGTGGGGCTCCCATACAAGAAAAGTGATTTTTTTGCCGTTTTTTTACGATAATGGTACGGAACCCTTCGTGCGCGAGTCCAACTCGCACTTGGGCGGTTTTGACTTTTTTTTATGAAACAGCTCGCTTTGAACTGTGATTACTGGATTGACTTGGAACTTTAAATTCAACCATGCTTTATATTCAAGGCATGTTCTTCCTTTTTAATAGAAAACACGATTTTTGCAGAAATCGCCACATGAAAAAAACTTTTCTTACATTTTTGTTCGCATATCTCGACGAAATGTAGGCAAAAGCTGACGTTTTTTCTCTTTTAGTCGACTTTTAAAAAAGGAGGTTCTTTTGTTTTAGCATAAATGTTACAGGGTGGTATAAAACCAGGCAATATATGAACGTCATGTAGGTTTGACATAATAGTTATTTATATGTTTATGCGTTTTTTATTGTACCTACTTTGTTTCCACATTTGTTTTGTTATGTTTCAGTACCTGGACGTATCAGAATGCGACTGGTTCGAGCCAGCCTCCCTGATGCCGCTGAGCAAACTGCCGGCGCTCACTGAGTTATACATGAGAGACTGCAAGCGTCTCACTGAGTGCGTGGCGTACGCCTCGCTCGCTACCCGCTACGGATTCAGGCAGCTTAGGGTAAGAAAATGTCCAACTGATCCTATATACTATCACCCATTTTCATTACTATTGTTACAAGCTGGGATTCAGGGGTAAATTAAACAAACTATTAATCAAACACTTCTCAACCGGTTTTATCATTTTGCACTATTTCGCTTTTGATCGCTCGAATCGCTTTAAAATGGAAACTGTCCCACGTCGAAACCGTTTGAACTTTACGCACGGAAACTGTTTCTGGAACATTCCAGACCGTTCCAGACACGGCGAGAACCTTCGAGAGACTGTTCGATTGTGAAAGACATTCAAGAGGAACTTTTGTGAGCGTTCTCGACGTGACAAATACTTTCCAGAATGAGAGGTTGAGAAACACTTGCGACACGAACAATCTAGTAAAAACTGCCGCTATTCGATACGGATGGCGCGACTAATTTTCTTCCTCTCGTCAATAGATGACGATAGCTTATCACCCTGGTTTGATCCCAGAACAAGCTGGTTTTCATCCTGGAAAATCTTGTACTGGACAAATCCTCCGTCTCACTCAATATACCGAGGAACAATACGATTCAAACCAATTAACCGGGGTCGTCCTTTTCGGCCTGTCAGCTGCTTACGACACAGTCAACGTTAAAAAATTGCTGTTTAAATTAACAACGTTAACAGACGATCAAGTTTTCATACGCCTTTGGGTGAAATATTGCGTGATCAGCGGTTTATTGTCCACCTTAATCCAGAAAAGAGCAGAAGGCGTATTTTAAAGAATGGCGTACCCCAAGGCAGTGTTCTAGCTCCCATTTTATTTAATATTTATATCAATGACCAGCTCAAAACGAGGTATACAAAGATTCCTATACGCGGACGACTTTGCACTATTTGCGAATACTCTGGAGTATTTTATGAAATGCTCCAAAAGGTTTTAAATTGGTTACATGGATACAATTTCCGGTATTTATTTTTTTGCATTTTAAGGACGTATTTCTAATTGTATTATGGGTGAAATTGGCGTAACTTACTATCACTCCCTCCAAGGTCCATATTCGTCTGTGCTGATCTAACCACTCTCGTTTCTCTCCAGGTTTTCGATGTTCGCGGCTCCCCACTAGCCGACTCCGAAGTATCTGCTCTGGGCTGGTTGCCACGTCTCGAGGAGTTATACGTGGCGCCACCGGATGAGTTCTGTCCAGTGACAGAGCACACACACGCCTGGAGTTGCACTAAAAACGTCCATAATGAACTGGATCCTTGGGAGCTGGAGGTACAGTATTTAGAACCCTATAGATGTGGGGTATAAGGTTGAAAGTTCCTCATCCTACATTGAAGAGCTTGACACTTGGGAGACTGAGGTATGGTATTTAGACCCTTAACGTGTTAGGAACAGTATTCAAAATTCCTCATGCTACATTGAAAAGTATCAGCTCTGGGCTGGTTGCCGCGCCTCGAGGAGTTTTACGTGTCAGTTTGGGCCACAGCCAAAACGTGACTTAAGCTTATCACAGAGGCCGTGCTCGCCCGGCTGGGTTTGCATTAGTTAGAGGTTGAGTTAGAGGTACAGTATTTATAACCATAGAAGTATGGGGTATAGCGTGGAAAGTTCCTTGTCCTACATTGACAAGGGAGGATCCTCTAACATGAGCCCTTATCTCTCAAGAAATAAGATATCACCGGCATCTGTTAGCGTTGCCGGCTTCTAATCTAACCGAATTCAGCTGGATACCAGTGTTTTACATAGAGCGTCTACCTGCCTGTCTAATTTCCACAACACAGTAAAGGTCTATCCACACATATCAGGGACGTGACAGGGCCGGGCCCAGGCATTGAAGCTCCGTCACAGGCCCGTGCACGGCCGTGCAGGGACGTGTGTGAACGAGTTCATATAAAATGTACACACCGATATTTTTTTCAGCCCCTGACGGGGCACGGTCCGTCCACGTCCTGGGCACGGCCCTGATATGTGTGGATAGACCTTAACTGGGTAACACGATACCGCTTGGTAAGACTGTTTTCTAACATCTGAGTACCCAATCTACAAAAGACAGTTGGTACCAACGGTCTAATGTGCTTTCCGAAGCACGGCAAAGTCTTGGTAACGTAATGAATGAATGGATGGCCATTCGCAGATCAAGCGTTACTTAATGTGAGGCCAAACGAACGTAACTTTGTGAGTTGTGAGTCGCGTAAAATGCGTCGCGGAATTTACGCTGCATTCGGTTTCAACGGGCCAAGAGGCTTATCGGAAACGATGCACTGTTCGCCTCAAAGCTCCAGAGCCTTGAACATCGACGTCGAGTTGCCAGCCTGTTGGTTTTTTATTGGTTACATTTCGGAAAGTCTGCGATGGAACCGCATAATTTGATTCCGCCTAGCCCTTTCCACCATAGGACAACAAGACGTACGGCAATGCGCCACCGGTATATGGTAGACATCGTACCCATAGGTACAAAGCGTTTTGTGAATACTTTCAGTGTGCGCACAGCTAAGACGTGGAATTCCCTGCCGGAGTCTTTGTTTCCTGATAGCTACAACCTTGGGGTCTTTAAGTCAAAAGTGAATAGGTTACTTCTAGGGAAGCGTGCTTCACCGTCGACCACATCATCGCTTACCATCAGGCGAGAGATAGTGGTCAAACGCGATCCATAAATAAAAAATAAAAATAAAGTCCTGTTTGTACCACACTGTTTGTTCCGTAAAGGCTTTAACACCGTAGACCACATACATACGCTGCGGCAGGTTATACAGAAGACCGAAGAGTACAACCTGCCTCTCTGCTTAGCGTTTGTGGACTACGAGAAAGCCTTTGATTCGATCGAGACTTGGGCTGTGCTGCAGTCTCTCCAACGGTGCCAAATTGACTACCGGTACATCGAGGTGTTGAAGTGTTTGTATAAAAACGCCACCATGTCAGTTCGACTTCAGGATCAGACCTCGGAACCTGTCTTTCTGCAGCGAGGTGTGAGGCAGGGAGATGTCATATCTCCGAAACTGTTCACCGCTGCACTGGAGGATGTCTTCAAGGTTCTGGACTGGAGAGGGCTAGGCATCAACGTCAACGGCGAGTACATCACTCACCTTCGGTTTGCCGACGATATAGTGGTCATGGCTGAGACTATGGAGGACCTCAATACAATGCTCGATGACCTCAGTAGAGCCTCCGAAAGAGTGGGTCTTAGGATGAACATGGACAAAACCAAGTTGATGTTGAATGCCCATGTCACACCCACTCCTATTAGGGTCGGAGACTCTACACTCGAAGTTGTGGATGACTATGTCTACCTGGGACAAACGATCCAGTTGGGTAGGGCCAACTTCGACAAAGAGGTCAACCGTCGAATCCGACTCGGCTGGGCAGCGTTCGGGAAGTTGCGCGGTATCTTCACGTCCAACTTACCACAGTGTCTCAAGACGAAAGTCTATGACCAGTGTGTGTTGCCAGTTATGACCTATGGCTCTGAGACGTGGTCGCTCACAATGGGCCTCATCAGAAAGCTTACAGTCACCCAAAGGGCAATGGAGAGGGCTATGCTCGGAGTTTCCTTACGTGATCGAATCAGAAATGTAGAGATCCGCAAGAGAACCAGGGTTACCGACATAGCCCGAAGAATTGCCAAACTTAAGTGGCAGTGGGCAGGGCACATTGCTCGCAGAACGGATGGCCGATGGGGCAGAAAGGTTCTGGAGTGGCGACCGCGAACCGGAAGACGTTGCGTTGGAAGGCCTCCCACCAGGTGGACCGATGACCTGGTGAAGGTTGCAGGGATCCGCTGGATGCGGGACGCACGGGACCGGTCAATGTGGCGACGCTTGGGGGAGGCCTATGTCCAGCAGTGGACGTCTTGCGGCTGATATGATGATGATGATTGTACCACACGGCGACGCAAAATGAGTTGTCTGCTGACTCACGCACATTATTTCAACCAAATTGCGCTCCAGGTGAGGGAGTGGACCGAAGCAAGCGTCAGCGCTCCGTACAAACGTAGAATGGCAACTGAAATTACGTCAGTCCGTCTGGCAGCCGAACCGAATTTCAGTTGTACGTAAATTCCGCGACTCATTTTACGCGGCTTACAACTCACAAAATTAAGTTCGTTTGGGCTCACCTTAAAGTACGGGCCGATCGTAAAGTATGACATAATCAAGATCTTCTCCTGTTATGGTAACATAGCTGACATTATAATTATTTCTTGTGGCGTAATATATTTATTGTTTCAATTTGTAATTATTATTTTTTGTGACATGTTATTAATTCATGTGACTTAAATTTCTATAATAATTGAATTAAAGTATAAAAATGGTTTATTAAATTTTTAACCCACTTCAAAAAAAGGAAGAGGTTCTCAATTCGACGGAAACATTTCTTTTATTTTTTTTTGTTTATGTTCCCGGAGGTCCAGAGTCGGTGTCGAAAATCGGAAAACAATTGGTACCAAACAACGACTTCGGCAAAGAATGTTATTTTTCTCTTTATAGTGTTTCGTTTTGGCAGTCGGTTTATTTTATTTTTGTTAAAAAGTTAATTTAAATATTGTATTGTTGGATAAAATTTAAAAAAATTGAGATTTTATATTAATGAATGGTATTCCGCATTATAAGTGTATGTAATTTTTTTATCGTTCTTCTACCAAATGCCAGAAAATACAACCAAAACATTATCTTACAGGAGCCCGAGTACTACCGGATCAAAAGCCCGGAACCCGAGTTAGAGCCCGAAGACAAAGATGAAGACGAAAGTTCGGATCGGCAGGGCGATATCATGTTCAGCAACCCTTGGTGGTCGCACGAGAGACGGTACGTATCTATACAAAATATACTACATTGTACACTACAATAGTTACACAACTGTTTTATAAGTACTCAAATGAAAAGAGGGTCTTGTACTACATACAGGGTGTAACGGTAAGGTGCGATGATATTTTGAAATTTACTTCTGCCCATGTATGAAACAACTTTCTCCAAGGAAGTCTTAGTCAAAAAAAAAACAAAAACATATACGCTTTAATAGAAAACCAAACTAAAAAGTAGAAAATAATTTTCAATTAATTTAAATTAAGAATAGTGATATTAACAAAAAAAATGTATTTTATTGTAAAAAAAGGGTAGGGTGCTTTATAAGATATTTTCAAAATTACTCTTCTTTTAGCAATATCTGTCAAAAAAATATTTTAAATATTATAACAACGCTCCCCACGCTTTTTTACAACTTTTTTTTTATTTTATTTCTCACACTATTCTTAATTTAAATTGAAAATTATTTTCAACTTTTTAGTTTGGTTTTCTATTAAAGCGTGTTTTTAGGTTTTTTTTTAACTATTATTTATTTTTACTTTTTAGTTCAATCGCTTATCCTAAAGATCCTGGTAAGAATGATGGGATAAACTATTTAAATTATTGCATTTTCATTGGTCCTTGATAAGTGTGAATATATATAATCCGGTGTTTTGAAGAGGGTGATAATCAATTTCAAAGATTCCGTTACATAGATACATTCATACTAAGCTAATAAAAGCCTGTTAAAAAAAGCCGTATCTCCCATTAAAAATTGACAGCTGACGACATCTTTGTATGGCAATTCAAATTATTTTTAAGGGTTGGCGCAGTGGTTGAGCGATTGACTGTTGCGCTGCGTGTCGCGGGTTCGATTCCCGCATGGAACAAATATTTGTATAACCTACAGATAGGTGTTCCGGCTCTGGGTGTTGTGTATGTGAGTTTATATGTTTGTAAACGCACCCACGATACAGGAAGAAATTCCTAGTGTGGGGCAAAGTATTTGTATGGCAATCCAAATTATTTTTTGGGAATTGCCTATGACTTCCTTGGAGAAAGTTCTGTTCATTTTTTAGATTTTGCCCCCACTAGGAATTTATTCCTGTATCGTGGGTGCGTTTACAAACATATAAACTCACTTACACAAGACATCCAGATCCCGAACAAATATCAGTAGGCCATACAAATATTGATTTGTTCCCATAGTTGGTAACATACATGAGCAGAAGCCATATTTAAAATATGATCGCAACTTTCCGTTACACCCTGTATATGTACACCACTGTACAGTACGACCGAAGAGTCGTGGCCCGTCTGAACATAGGCTTTGCGAACTTTCACGTATGTACACTCGTGAAGAAAACAGCCATTTGGTTCGTAAAGTATTATAATTAATTTATTTTCACACACAGTAGTCCATAATATTACATTAATAAGCATTTCATTAAAATTTATCCATTAGAAATTAAAATAAAATGTCATTAATGTGTGCGTGTGTGTCGTATGTGTGTGTGTTGTTGTTGTATTTTCTGCGCAACCAATTGGCAACTAACTTCAGACGGGCCACGACTCATCGGTCGTACTGTATAACACAGTCGAAATAACTGTGCACATGTACCCCACTCCCTGGTACGCTGGTCCCGCGCGGCGCCCCGTGTTCGCGTCGTGCGCAAATAGCGAGAGTTGAACGTCATTGTGACGTCACAGGGCCAAGTACACAATTGTTTTGACCGAGAAGTAGTTACACAACAGTTTTACTAACAAATTAATGAAAGGATTAAAAAAGGGGGTAGTCTGAGATGTACTGCTACATTAATACTAGCTGCCGCCCGTGGCTCCGCCCGAGTTTTAATAGTGCTTCTTCCAATATATTTATAAATTGCACATGCTTCACCTTTCTAGTAATAAATGAGTTTAATAACAAAGTGTCGCAGATTTTACCACTCAACACTAATTTTCGTGTATTTTTTTATTTGTTTGTTTCTCGGTATTCATTTTAATTTTCTATTCTTGCCATTTTTTTTCTGTTCCTGGCAATTTTTTTTTCCTGGCATCTCCTTTCTAGGCCGGCTGTCATTCGCGTTTTAGTGCGTGTTTCTCAGCACTTAAACATTTCATTTCCAATTTCTAGACGTAAAATTTAAGTGAAAAATGTCAAATGGACACAGGTAGATTTTGGCACGGGGTCCTAGCGTTAACAAAGAAAAGGAGACGTTTCATTTTTGTATGGGACTCCGGCCATAACCTGTACAAAGGACAGGTTAGGAAAGCTGGGAAACTAACCCCTGAATAGAATAAAGTATTATTTTTTTCCTTAATAAAAAGTGTTTTTTACGTACAATAATAAAAATTAAAAATATTTGACGTTTATCGTGACAGCTAATTGACAGCCATGAGAGATTTTAGTTTTGACGTTTACGTAACCTAGAAAGCGGCTTGACACTCAGTAGTCAAACAAAATGTCATTTTGAATTATTCGTTCAGAAGTACACTTCAGAAGATTAAAATAAATATTTTTTTAACGATGAAATCGTCACACTTCCTTTTCTATTAGTCGTAAAAGATGTTTTTGAGAATAATAGTAATTTTTACTAGTACAATCTACGTTATTTATGCTTTGATGTGACATGATTTCAGAACGAAATCGAAATGACAACTATGAGAGACGCCATGTTGAATAGATTAGGGCATTAATTGAAAACTATTACTTTTTGTATGCAAGAAATCAGGCTTAAATTCATAAAAGAATATTACACTTCAGAAGATTAAAATAAATATTTTTTTAACGATGAAATCGTCACACTTCCTTTTCTATTAGTCGTAAAAGATGTTTTTGAGAATAATAGTAATTTTTACTAGTACAATCTACGTTATTTATGCTTTGATGTGACATGATTTCAGAACGAAATCGAAATGACAACTATGAGAGACGCCATGTTGAATAGATTAGGGCATTAATTGAAAACTATTACTTTTTGTATGCAAGAAATCAGGCTTAAATTCATAAAAGAATATTTTTCCTTAATTCGTGAGATTTTTCCACTTTTTTGATAAATGTACATCTCATGGCCGAAAATGATACATCTCCTTTGGTTCAAATAAATGTCACTAGATGGCGCGATTTGTATCGATTTGTTATTGAATTGTGTGTAAAATTAAACATTATCTAGAATTGATATAAATTTTAAAAAAATCGGTTGAGTAGGTTTTTCGACACGAAGTTAGCAAAAAACAACTTCTGCTATTAGATACGAGATTACGCTACTAGTTACTAGTAGTTTAGTTTCTCTCGCCAATAGATGTCGCTACCTTGTATTGTAACAATACATTACCAACTCTTAACTAAATGATAGCCGGCCGGGAAAGTGTTTGACAGGAACAGAATTATAAAAATAATTACATAATTTTTTACCCATGGTGGTAGGCTGGTAGGCGGAAACTACAGAACGCCATCTGCTATGATCCTTACATACTTCTTTTGCTTCACTCACATTCATACATCTAGTCATACAAGCACGCCGATGAGTACTGCGCACCAAGCCTTTCTGAAGAACATCACCAATCAATCCGGTCTATGTATGTCCTTCTAGGGCGTCGTCCAGGCGTTTCCACTCATATCTAAATTTAAGGTTTATATAAATATCTCTAAAATTATCTTCGAGTGGTATAATCTAGCCGCGACACTACAATTTGTTATTAAAATCATTTATTACAGATACTTCCTGCCTACGTTAGCACTGCTGCGTGATGAGTATTTTTTAGAACTTCATCACGGGTAAGTTCGGATGTATACTCTATATGTATTACCAGGGATGTTATGGATATGAAATTTCGGTTAGGGTTTCGGATATGAAATTATACTTTTATTGTTGATATGCTCGCGTTTGACGGTAACCAGGGGGGTGACCACAAGCTCTTAGAGTAAGGTTATTTTGAGATCGAGTAAGGGACAGATGTATCTGACGTGTATATATCTGTCACTTATTCGATATCAAAATAACCTTACTCTAAGAGCTTGTGGTCACCCCCCTGATGGTGATAAATTTTTATGATCAGTTCTAGAAAATTTTAATTTTACTCACAATTTAATAACAAATCGATGAATATTCCGCCATCTAGTGACATTTATTTGAACCGAATTTTCTTTCTTAGCGTCGGGACCCGGGGTTTCGGTTATTTTTAAGAAATTGTAAAAGTAAATAACAAATGGGGTCATAATTTGATTTTATTTCTAAGTTATTATTTGGTACTTACATTGCAAGTGAGGTTGGGCATAAATACCTGTCCAAACGTGTCTCATTTAGACTTCGCCCCTGTAAGAAAACACCCTAAACGTTTGTATCGGATTCGGTTACGGATATATGTTTATTTCGCATATCCGATAGTTTCGGACGCTCGGAGCTCCATAACATCCCTCTGTATTACTGTAAAGCTCATCAAAAGCCGTTCAGTAGTTGTTGCGTGAAAGAGTAACACACATTCATACCCACAAATTTTCACACTTGTAATAGTAGTCTATATACACACATCAACACGGTCTAGGGATATTTCATACTCAATTAAATAACTCGAAAAGTACTGGCCGCATTGGAATCTTTTATACACCGATTTGTTTGTAATTTATCTCAGACTAATTCCAAATTAAAAATTTTGAAAATTCTTTTGTTTCGGTGGCATAAAAATGTCTTGATGTGTAGGAGAGGGAATTTTCATTTGTGCGAAATTTAGAAAACAATACGAATTACGTTTAGTTACAGTTTTTTTTTAATTTTTAAACGAAAGATAAAGTTAAAATTGAGGTATTGTAGCCATGCAACGCCAACATTTGACGAGGGCGGAGATATTACGATCTGTGGGAATGCTGGAAGCTGGGTCTGTTCAGCGTAATGTTGCTGAGGCCATAGGGACCCACCAAAATGTAATTTCAAGATTGTGGACACGCTATCGTGCCACAGGTGAAGTAGCGGAGAGGCACCGGGGGCCAAGTCGCATCACTACCCCCAGACAAGACCGATTTTTGCAAATTACTGCGCGAGCTCAACCAAATGCAACGGCGACTCAATTGGTCCAAAGGCTGCGAGTGGAACACCAAGTGCTTGTGAGTGACCAAACTGTAAGAAGGCGACTGCATGGAAGCAATCTACGCTCTCGTAGACCACTCCGGGTCCCACCTTTACGGAGAGGCAATCGTGGACGACTTTTAGAATGGGTTCGGAACCACGTGGACTGGGGCCGTGAGCAATGGTCCAATGTGCTGTTCACTTATGAATCCAGGTTCGGCTTCCATCCAGATTCACGATGGACGCGTGTTTGGCGAGTTCCTGGACGATGGAGCCGTCTTCAGAACCCTCAGGCAGTTCACCCATACCAAGGAGGAACAATTATGGTTTGGGCAGGAATTCGTCTTGGAGGACGGACGGATCTCGTTTGGGTGCGGGGCAATATGACGGCAGAACGATACGTCCAACAGGTGCTGGGGCCCGTAATCTTGCCCCACAGAACACAAATGGGGCAAGATTTCCTGCTCATGCACGACAATGCCCGGGCACACACGGCGAGAACGGTAGCAGCTTGGTTACATACACACAATGTTAGGGCCTTAGACTGACCTGCTCAATCGCCAGATCTAAATCCCATTGAGCATGCGTGGGATATGCTGCAAAGAAGAGCTCTGAAGGAAGTTCCTGAAAATCTGGCTACAGAAGATCAACTTTTTGCGCACCTCAGAAGGACATGGGACAATCTTCCGCAGCAAGACATTGACAACCTTGTTCTGAGCATGCCGAATCGTTGCCGATGTGTTATGAACATCAAGGGCGCTTTCTCAGACTACTAACTTCAAGTTTATAAACACAAATTAAATGATTTTTAAATTTTTTCCAGTTTTTACTCATAAATTAAAAGTTAATTCATATACGGTTTCCGTCTATGCTTCATTTTTTTTCCATAAAATCCTGCAATTTTAATCGAAGTACCTTAACCATTATTAAAAAATGGTAGAATATTAAATAACGTATCTTTTAAATATATACATGTCATATAAATAATTAACACATTGATAGTAATTCGCTTTTTTAAAAATATCCCTAGACCGTGTTGATGTGTTTATATAAAAGAGAATGTATGTATGTATGTTCCTTATAGACTCCGAAACGGCTGGACCGATTTCAAAAATTATTTTACCGTTGGGAAGATACGCTATCCCCGGTTGACATAGGCTATTTTAAAACCCTGTAATCCCACGGGAAAGGGAACTACGAGGGTGAAACCGCGAGGCGACCGCTAGTATAAAATACAATAGACCAATAACTTATTGAAAGGGTTTCTCTATGTGAAGATGGGGGTTTTAACTTGAAACTAAATTATGTGGTGCAGTCACGAGCATAAATATATTTACAGTTAGCGAAATTGAGAAAGACCTACTTTTAAAATTTATTTTATTTCATTGAAGATTTTTTATTAATATTTTTTTTTTTTTTATTTGAAGACAGCGAAGACGACAATGGTAAGTTACAAACAAAATAATACTTTTTAATGTAGGTATACTATAACGAATAACAGCAAATTTATGTTTGTTTGTAATGGATAATCTCTAGAAGTACTGTTCCGATTTCTAAATTATTTCATTGTTAAATAGCTAAACAAATATTGCTGAGTGCCACAGTGAGACTTTTTTATCCCAACTAAATTAAGGGGTACTGCGGGGTGGGCAGCTTCGGCCCTAGATCAAGGTAGAGCGAGATTGTCTATTAGCACCCTGTGGTCGATGCTTTCGTCTCACTTTAAATAAACAATAAGTATTTTTGCAAATTCGAACACATATTGAATTTAAATAAAATTAAGAGAAAAGAGGCGCCATCAAAACTATTTTGCGCTGGCAATTGATTTTTATATTTGGCTTTTTGGCGACCCTTGCCATCTGGCGCCTAGAGCGACCGCTCTACCTCAGTACCGGGGGCCGGGCCCGGCCATGCGCTAGCTAAAATATATTATAAAAATATCTTTATGGAGAAGAAAGGGTGTAATTCCATAGCTACTCTTCTAAAACATATTCACATTCACACCAATTGAAATGTCTGTTTGTTATGTCAAAACAACAACTTTACTTTTTACTAAATGTAGACAAAAGACACAAAAAATAAAAATAAATTGACGTTTTTCCATAATTTTGTCCGTCTGTCTTTCTGTCTGTTTGTTCCGACTTATCTCCGAAACGGCCGGACCGATTTTATCGGGACTTTATCTGCCAGGTGGCTAATGTTATAAAGAGTAACTTGGGCTTTATTTTTTTAGTTTGAACGTACGAGGAGATAATAGGGTAGTTTACTGAAAATTAGTTTTTTGTCCGTCAGGTAGATTCATAATAAATATTGGACACGTATTCTAAAGTGACGACGATATAATGCGTTGAAAGTCGTGAAACGTCACGCCGCTAGTACACTTTATACTGCCTTAGTGACGTCACAAGCCCCCACTCCTGAACTTTGATGCGCTTTAACTTTGTAATTTTTTATTGATTTGATAACGCATAAAATATGTGTTCAATATTATTTGATAATCTCACTGACGGAGTAAATAGAATTATCATTTTTCTATCCAGGCCAACATCCCTATTGTAATCCCAGATAGTGTGAAGTTTATAAATATTTATGCTCGTGACTGTACATTGCATGGGACAAACATATTTAGAAAAAGTTCGTGCTCAGAATCAGAAATAGAAATCACTTATTTGCTAATAACCATCATCTTCCTGCCCTTGTCCGATGTTACTTGGGGTCGGAACAACACGTTTTGTTCTTCCATACCGTCCTGTCCCCGTCACGCCATCACTGACTCCATTTTCTTTCATATCACTCCTCACACAGTCCATCCATGTTTTCTTTTTGCTAATAATGTAGTTAGATTTTTGGTAAATCTGTTTTTTTTTATAAATTGTGCTGTAGACCTAGACAAAAAACTTTTTTGTAATGTTAACCTGCGGAAAAGACTGTTTTGACTCGAATCGTAAGCGACGCGCATTACACGGCGCTTAACAGGAAATGCGGTCGCAGACATCCGACTTAATATCCTTAGTAAATGTCATAATTCGAGGTTTGTCTCTTGTCTCTTGCCTATTGCCTCCTCCAATATTGGACCAATTTAAAATATACCTATTTGTTTTGATTTGCTAACTACCAATCAATGGGGATGATGACTTATAATTATTTTTGTCCGAATTACGTTAGCGACTGCTGGTAGGAGGTTTTAAAAAAGGCGATTTTGTCCTTTTACATATATTTAATTAAAATAAAAGTTACATTAGGTACTTATGAATAATTAACCTAAAGACAACCTCTAGCTTCGGCGATCGAGCGAGATTGATTGTCTTCATTTCCGATCGATTCCCATGAGAACGTTATGCGCGCACGGTCAGCACTTTCGTAAGTCTTTCTGGGTATCACTCACGCTTGCGTAACACTTGCAACACTTCACTGTAAGTTATGAATTGGTAGTACTATAGGTACATAGGTATGTAGATACATAGGAAGATATCCATAGGTAACACCTTCCCCTCCAGACGAGCAACTATTTGCGCATGTTTAACGCAAATATTGCGGCTTGGCGATCCTCTGGAGCGGCTTCCCGAAGGCTAGGAGTAGCAGTAGTAGTAGTTGTAGTCTCCGCTGCGGCTGATGCTGTCATTAAGGATCGTCGGCGACGTATAAGGTAGGCTATAACTAGTGCACCTGCACTTAATAAGGCTATGCCATAAAGCGGTGTAACTATGTGGTAGGTGCTTGTAATGCCTGTAGTGTCCAATTTTACAGGTTTTTCTAATAGTATTTGCTGCTGGATGTCGTGGAGCTTGTTTAAGTCGATTGTGTTAAGGTTGTAACGGGGTGATTTATTATCAAGGCTGGATGGCGTATCCTGTGAAATGGACATCAACTCGACGGCGTTTCCACGTACTTTGTCGTTTGTGTTAACGATAGTGAACTCCAAGGTCCTTACGGAGCAATCCTTGGGGATTGTTGCAAAATAGCTACCATTCAATAGTCGATGTTCTTCCTGTCCGCAATTAATCTGAACCCTTGTAGGTTTTGGGAACGTGATGAGGTAATGCTGGCTATCTAGTTGTAGAAGTGCTTCCTTGAGGAGAGAAACCGGAGTTGGGTGACAAAGTTCACCTATTTCTTTTTGGTAGAGAAGATGATGAATGCAATCTCGATGCGTGCGCCCTTGGTATGAGACTTTTTGTTCACAGATGTACCAGGTGTCGACCTTCGGGCATTCAGCCTCCATGTATACAAATTCCTTAGAGTCAGTTGCTATGTAAGGAAAAGGTGGCAGGATAACTAGAGATTTTGCATTAGGAACGGGACAAAGTCTGAATAGACTATAGATTGTAGGTGACAGAATAGGAAACTTGAGGACAATCACTATCTTATTGCTAGTGTAATATGATCCTATGCTAATTACATCATAGTAGTACCTAGCATCTAATTGAATTATTTGATCCAAATTGTATAAGGATTTTAATTTGCTTATCATCTTGTTCAATTGCTGAACACTTATAATAGAATGATGCATAGAATTAGTGCGACTAAACGCTAAAATATTCTCTAACCTATTTATTTCTAAATAAATATCCTGAATATTATTAGTTAATGCGTTAAATATCTGAAATAAATGAACGAATCTAGCTGTATGATTATCGCTAGTAACATTCAATAGATAGGCAATCGTTTTGGTAAGTTTCTGCTGGTTAGAGCTCAAAGTATCTAATACTCGCGATTGTTGAACAGTCATATCTTTAAATAGACTGACATGCTTATCAAAGCTGCCTGTTAACTTTTTATCATTACTTTGCAAAATTTTAATAGCGTGTTCGAATCGTAGAGCATCACTATGGTCTAAGTTGCCTGTAATACTTTTTATTAAAGAACCCAAGGGGTCGATAAGACCTCGTTTTAATCTTTTGCTAGGGCCAAAGGTTTCAAGGTGGGATGTTATCTCATCTAACTTTTTATATAGGTACAGAATATGATTTTTGAACGAAGATGCATTTTGTTTGGATAGGCTAGCAGTCAATTCGTCTAGCTGAGTTCTTAATAAGTTAATTTGGTGTTGAATTTTCTCTATGTTAATTTCTTGTAAAAAGATATGATCATGTGCAACAATTCTAGTTTTGCCTAGGTTAAAGGGTAATATTCCAGGTCCGTCAGATATGTTGTCAAGTCGGATGGTTTTGTCCGTCGGATTGTCGGCTAGTACCCGGTCCAGGGTCATGATGAGGGTTATGATCCTGCAACAATGGCGACTTTTTAATTAATTTGGATCGTTTTATTCTAGTTTTAGCAACTGGTCCAGATTTCTTAGATGTGTATATGTGTATAGGTAAGTTCGTGATAACTTTATCTTGAGTGTAACGCGATGCGAGCTTTTGTCTCTGCGCTATCGGATTCCTTACGTATACATTTTGTCCAGGCTCGTAATCTGTTTCAGGTTCACGGTCAAGGTTACGGTGAGCCATTAAGGTCTTGCGTTCGCGGTAAGATGAGTCATGTATTATTTTATATACTACGTCCATTTTATCGCGGTGGTCCTGCAGATATCGTTGGAATAATTGCTGAGTCAAGTCTAAGTCTGTCGGGTCTCTAGGGTCAAAGTGTCCAGTGATCAATTCGAATGGCCTGCATTTCGTCAAACTATGTACAGAACTATTGTATGCTATTAGTGCGTATGGTACTAGATTTTCCGCTAGTACATTTTTATGCTGTAACTTCAATAAACGTAGGTGTTCTAACAGGGTGCTATGAAAACGTTCTATCATGCCGTTTTCATGTGGTGCGTCAGCAGCAACGAGGTGGTGGTCTATTTTATGTAATTTGAAAAATTCTTGGACAACCTGATTTGTGAATTCGGTACCCCTATCAGTAGTTAAGGTGATTGGGAAACCGTGGTGAGTGCCAAAGTTTAAGAGGGCTTTTACTATATTGGGGGCAGTACAATCTGGTAATCGGTGTGCATGTGCGTATTTTGAGAATGCATCGATAATAGTCAAGTATTTTTCCTGTTCTATTGTTAAGACGTCTGCGTGAGCAAGTGCAAAAGGTTTTGTAGGTGGCGGAACTATCTGAAATTCAGGACGTGGGGGAACACGGTCGTATTTAGCTTGATTGCATATGACGCATTCATTAATGAATGATGTTATTTGTTCTTTTAATTTTGGCCAAAAGTATCTTTGTGATAAAGATAAGTATGTTTCATTAATTCCTCTATGATTGGTTTTTCCGGTGTGATATTTCGATATTATGTCTTGTTGTTCCAGATAGTCTGAGACGTTTTGAATTTCACGTTTAACTAAGATTATTTTAACTGAAGAACTTTTCAGGTTTTGCTGAATTACAGGAACAATAGTGTACATTTTTTCAATCGGCTGTACCATTATAGCTGTGCGAAGTTTGGGGTCAATAAATTTTTGAACTATGGATACGATTTCTTCTTGTAAAATATTCTCAGAAACTTCTACGACTGTCTTTCTGAAAGTTTCAAAGGGAACTGTAATTTTAGGTTTGGCTTTTAGTGATTTAGTGGTGCATTTTATGATAAGTTGCCGTCTGAATTTATTTAAGGGTTCTTCTGAGATAGGTATTTCTAGGATAGGACTTTCGTGAGATGTGTGTATTGTTTCAGAGTCATGCATGTCTAAGTCGGGGATTGGACTACTTAAAGCTCTTATAGTGGGTGCGGTGTCAGTTGAAGAGTCACTAATTATAGGTCTTTCATCAGGGGCTGTAACTGTTGATTCTGAGTCGGAAATATTGACTATTAGGGAAGGAGATTCCTCATTATAGATTTCTACCCGTGAGAGTGCATCGGCGTTTGTGTTGGATTTTCCCTTTTTGTATACTACTTTATAGTTATATTCGGACAATTTAAGTTTCCATCTAGTAAGGCGTGAACTGGGTTCTTTGAGATTCATGAGCCATTGTAGTGGCTTATGATCTGTAACTATGATGAAGTTCCTTCCAAAGAGGTACGGCCTAAAATATTTGACCGCCCAAACTATTGCCAAAAGCTCTTTCTCAATAGTCGAATAGTTAATTTCACTGTCGTTTAGTGTTCTTGAGGCATAAGCTATTGGTCTATCAGTACCTATTTGACCTTGGGACAGAATAGCTCCTAACGCTACATTAGAAGCGTCTGTCGTGAGAATGAAGTCTTTCGAAAAGTCCGGGTATTGCAAAATTGGATCATTTGTTAACAGGGTTTTGCAATGTTCAAAGCACTTAATATATTCGGGGGTAATATTGACTTTTGCACCCTTCTTTAAACATGTGGTTAATGGTTTTGTAATACGCGCGAAATTTGGTATGAATCGTCTATAGTATCCAATTAGACCTAGAAATGCTTTAATCTGTTTTTGAGTTTTAGGAATAGGGTATTTCAGAATAGCTGAAATTTTATCGGGGTTAGGCTTAACACCTTCCGTTGTAATGACATGACCTAAGTACGGTGTTTCGCGTTTTAAAAATTCTGATTTATCTAGCTGTAATTTGAAATTTGATTCCCTAAGCCTTTGAAATATTTTACGCAAGTTAACAATGTGTTCTTGAAGTGACGTTGAAAAGCATAGAATATCATCCTGGTATACGATACAGATTTCATGTTGTAAGCCTCTAAGAATATTATCCATAACGCGTTGGAATGTGGCGGGACTGTTTTTCAGACCCATAGGCATTCGCAGGAATTCATAGTGTCCGTTACCGTCGGCTACACTAAATCCTGTCTTGTGAATATCGTCTGGGTGAAGTTCCACTTGGTAGAACCCACTAGCGAGGTCTAGGGTAGTAAAATATTGACAACGTCCCAACTTATCGAGAATATCTGTAATATTAGGGATAGGATACTTATCATCGATAGTTTTTTCATTTAATTTACGGAAGTCTATAACAAGCCTCCACTTGGTTTTGCCAGAAGCGTCCTGTTTTTTCGGAACTATCCAAATAGGTGCACTCCATGCTGAAGTGGATGGTCTAATAATACCTTGTTCTAGCATTTTCCTAATTTGGTCTTGGACTTCTTTTCTATGGATGTACGGATACCTATAAGTTTTAGAATGAACAGGAATTTCATCAGTAGTATTAATTTTATGTTTTATTTTATTCGTGAAGGTTAAAGGCTCATGTTCTAAATAAAATATGTCCGAAAATTCCTTGCATAATGATAATAAATTAGCGCGTTCCTCAGCGTTAAGGTGGTCTGTACGTAAGCGTGATGAAATTTCATGGAACCGGACATTGTCTTTGCTGTTAGCGACTAATGTCTGTTCGTTAAATATGTGTGCAGTTATTGGTTTATCAAGGCTAAAAATAATATCATTATTTGTGGGGTTATAAATTTCTACAATGCATTTGCTATTTGTAGCAGTTGATAGACATCCTGTTATATTACAGCCATTAATTGATTGCTGGTTAATTATTACATCACCTTGCGAAATATTAATAGGCATCTTAATTAGTCGAGTGGACTGTGCAGGAACAATTGTCTCTAATAAGTTAACAGCTTTAGAGTCATACATTTGAATTTTATTACAGGATAATTTAGTCTTTAGTGTACGTGTCTGAAGGTCTATTTTTGCTTGCCAGTGTTCTAATAGGTTCCATCCGATTAAACCATCGAAGTAATCGTGGAACTTGTAGATGAAAAACTTTATAGGATCATGACCTTGAAATTCGGAAAAGCACGGAACGATTATCGAATATTCATTTCTAGTAGTCGCGTGAATATTTGAAACAATGAATGGGTCTTCATAAACTGGTAAGTGGGAGAAATATTTGTCTACTATTTCAGGACTAATAAAAGACTGATTAGCGCCTGTGTCAATGAGCAATTTTAGCGGGGGGTTTTTTATCTGAATGTACGGGAGTTGTCTTTTGCTATGTATGTTCAGTTCTATTCTGGGAAATTGATATCCTCGGCCTCCTGAAAATTTTCACCGTCATATTCCTCCATAATTTCAGGTGCGTTTTCGGATGAATATACCTCAGGTAAGTACTGGGAATAGTCAATGTCATTAGTTTGGTCATAGTTATCATAGTCATCGGTCTCATTAAAGTTAACCTGTCTACGGTCAGTCTGTCCAGTCAAAGGTAAGTCGCGGGCTACAGGGTGACTTATGCCACTCATTGGAACGGGACCATTTTGAGTCTTATTACGAGGTGGGATTCTAAATCCGGTTGACATGTCTGCACGAGGTAACGCTCTCATAGCCTGTTGAGTTCTAGAAGGACCTTGAACTTGAGGTCTAAACATAGGTGAAGCCTGTGGTACAAAATTAGCATTATAAGAGTTGGGAATAAAATTATGTCTAGTCTGATTATGTAATTGAGGTAAAAATTTTGGTGGATTAAATTGTTTTTGAAAGCTAGTAGGTTTTCTAGAGTTTTCTATTTGATAGTTCTTGTTCTGCAAATAAGACACATTAATTTCTTCTTGCGCAAACTCCAGAGCCTTTTCTAAAGTTTCTGGACGCATGCACCTAACACGTGATCCAATAGGTTCATGTAGTCCTCTAGTGAAGGTTTTTAGTGCTAATTTATTATATAACTGTCTCTTAGCGTCTATGGTACTTACGATTTGCTCGTGTAGTTGGACATAGGCCATGATAGTGCTAAGCATGTTTTGCACACGCTCATAGAAAACGTTAGCCGTATCGGTACCTTGGGTAAGTTGCGATAGATCTGTGTAAAGTGAACATTCATCTCTATGATCCGAGAAACTATTAACTAAAGTGTTTCTAATTCCTTGCCAGTTGTCTGGAATACCATTGGTAGCTAATGTTCGTGCGGCTTTACCTG
Organism: Orthosia cruda; assembly: GCA_964057195.1. NCBI lineage: Eukaryota > Metazoa > Arthropoda > Insecta > Lepidoptera > Noctuidae > Orthosia > Orthosia cruda. Next base: position 4,717,088 of record OZ059853.1, on the reverse strand, counting down.
TTATTTTATTAATAATGCCGTTAAGTAGAGCTGAACTAACAAGTTGCTCATCAGGATGGACATATTCTAAAACTAACTTATCACAAATGTGCAAAAATCTAACTAAAACGTGGGAATTGCCATCGAATTCCGGTACTAATCTAAGGGCTTTCCATATGCCATCAATTTTAGCACTATTATCAGATTGAGCCATTTCGATTTCTGAAAGCTCAGTAATACTACCAAATCTTAATCTATCTATAGTTGTGTGCCGCGGATTCGGCTCACGATCCCTATTTCTCCTTGTCAAAGAAATCTTGACTACTTACAATAAGTAATGGAAAAGGATCAGGAATAGCAACCGATTTCTAGGAATTGCATAACTTAAAAATTACTCACAGTAGATACTGCATATCCAGTCTCATCGATGTTCAGACGAGGGTGGAGTTTCAGGAACAGAAGATTCTGTGGGCTCCTCCAACAGCTGCTCGTAGATTCGTAGAGATAGTCGACGCGTCGACGATACGACTATCAGGCGGTCTCGAAGTTTGATAACGCGCACTGACTCGACTATCCTACCGACTGCGCCAATTACGTTAGCGACTGCTGGTAGGAGGTTTTAAAAAAGGCGATTTTGTCCTTTTACATATATTTAATTAAAATAAAAGTTACATTAGGTACTTATGAATAATTAACCTAAAGACAACCTCTAGCTTCGGCGATCGAGCGAGATTGATTGTCTTCATTTCCGATCGATTCCCATGAGAACGTTATGCGCGCACGGTCAGCACTTTCGTAAGTCTTTCTGGGTATCACTCACGCTTGCGTAACACTTGCAACACTTCACTGTAAGTTATGAATTGGTAGTACTATAGGTACATAGGTATGTAGATACATAGGAAGATATCCATAGGTAACATCCGTCAGGTAGATTAATTAAAATATTGGATATGTATTTAGTAAGTAATTTTTTTTTTTGCGTATTCAAAAGATTGCGACGATACAGTGCGTTGAAAGAACAATGGCAGGTGCTCTTACATTGTTTTAGCTGAGATAAAATTCCTACGTCATTAAATGAAAAATATCTGGTTTAACACAGGGTGATGTTCTGAATTAGTTTGTGCAAGATTTTTTTTTCGAGAATGTCGAGAATAATAGATATTCAGTCGTAAACTTTTGTAGGTTATGTCTGGGTAACTTTTAATAATGTGTTTAATAGGTAATATTATTCAATTTCGTGGAAGTAAAAGGGGAATATCGCATTAGTATTTCCTTTACCTGGTTATTTCAGCATGAAATGTATAATATACTCTTTGGAAATAGTATATTTATTTATACTAAGCGACTTTGACGTGTATCAAAAGGTCGTCGTGAACAACCAAGCTATTTTTTTTTTTAGACTTGGTTACTAGTCTTTGTCGATCATTAATTGAAAGTAATTCATTTATTTCTACCACACTACAATATTCTTACCTACATGCAAGGAACATCTACACTTAGACATAAACTGTATTGTTTACTCATTTACTGCAATAAATACAATAATGATATTATTACTTAATATAGTTACTACTTGGCACTTAGCAGATAAAATATATAATGGCAACACTAACCTAAACAAATTAACAAAAAATCAAATTACTTTTTATTATTATGATTTTTTTTATCCGTTTTGAACCAGCCTAATTATACTTTAAAAAACGTAGACAATTAATAGAATGTCCTTTCGTATATAACTCAGACGCTCAAATTTAAGTCAGCTAAGATTTCGCCATTGTTCTTTCATGTGTCGTCAAATTTTTGTACAGTTTTTACTAAATAATTACGTCACAATCCCTCACTCCTGAACTTTGATGCGCATTATGTTTGTATTTTTTTATTGTTTTAATAAAGCAAAAAATACATGTCCAATATTTTTTGTTAATATAACTGACGGTCTGAATAAAATAATTAGCTTTAACTGAGGAATTATGCTACTAAGTTGATAAGAGTGATGTGTCGAATAACTTCACACGCACTCATACACAGATCACATCTGCCAAGTTTTGCTAGATAGTTTAATTTAAACTCGTATACGATTTTTACCTTGATCTTATTAATTTTGCACGAGCTAGTCAACTAGTATGCAATCTATCAAAATAAAATAACTACAAAAGTTTCTATACACGCCCGATCGTGTCAACGTAAACGTTCGCTTATGTCAATTTGTATATGACACCGGATTATTGCAAACACCGTAAGTTTATTTAAGATCGCGTAATATTGTAGACTTTTCTTTTCAATCAGGCCCTGGTATATTTTTACAAGCTTTTATTTAACTAGCACTGTATGTATGTATGTAAGTGTATTCGGGTCAAATCTTGCAACTGAATTTCAAAGAATGTTATCCTCCACCGATTAAGATGATTTTTTGCAATAAACACGTTTAGTTTGGATGACAATACATGGTTAGCTAAGTAACGTCATTCTAAATCCAATATGGCGGGCGGCCCAAGATGGTGGACTAGTATTTTTATGTGCACTGCCATGATATAGGTAACAAATTAAAGGGTTTGCTGAGACTGAGAAGCAAGATTAAAAAAAAAAAATTAGCTGTAGAATTTGATTGGAATGTACCTACATATTTGTTGAAATTATCTGTTCACAAAATATCGAGAATTTATTATCTCGCAAGATTAATTACAAACTTACGGTGTCTGCTATAATGCGGTGACATCTACAAAGAATGAGGCTTTCCATTACTGGCCCCTTATACAATTTAAATATAAATTTATGCTAACGTTAACTCGATCGAGCACTAATAAAAACTCGCCCTAAGCCAGAAATACCAAATTACAATTTCAGTTTCTTTCTTCTACAGTATCATCGTGATCCAACCGAACGCGAGCCGCCAACTCGAAGAACACTACCCTTTGATGAACCGACAGCGGCAGCAGGGCGAGGGACAAGCGAACCAGCGAGCCTACCATCGGCATTTTATTGGACCGGGCGTACCTGACATCCCAATAATTCCGGGTGAACTACACCCGTTTAGATGTGTGCCTGGTGGTATTATAGATCCAGATCCTCGACCTGTGCCTGTACAACCACCTGCACCGGGTCCTGTACACCCGAAGCCGGTGCCCGTGGATCCTCGAGAAGAGTCGCAGTTACGACCGGGCCCCAATGCAAAAGAGGATCCTTCAACTCAAATACAGCAACCGATTCCTCCGGGTATCTCAAACCCAGAAGCGGGTTCGTCAAACCCGCAACCGGGTCCATCAAACGCACAAGCTGGCCCCTCATGCCGACCGGGTCCATCAAACCAACCGGGTCCATCATACCCACAACCGGGTCCATCAAACCCACCAGGGCCAGCCAAAGCCGGAGAAAGCGCATCGAAGCGGCGTTTCAACATCAGTGATGCCATCGACTTAGCTAAACGTCGTCGCCTCGAAGATGAAGATGAAGATGAGCTCATGCAAGCACCTCCCGTGCAAGTTGAAGCTATTCCTCTCCCACCTTCCCCCCCTGCTTATAACATAGCAGAGCGATGTCCCAGACTCCGGCTGGAGATGGAGAGAATGAACGACCACCCCGAACACGAACCGGCAGAAGTGCCGGCAAACGCTGGCTGCGTGCGATTCAGACGCCATGACCTACGACCCGTAATGCATATAGATGTAGACATCCATAGACAATCGACCACAAGCATAGGCGCCCATCTTGGATATCATTTAGTCTCTGATTCCGCGTTACTACGCTTTGGTAGGGCGGAGAATGAAAATGTTAATTACGTTCATATTGGCAGGAATGGTATTCATCACGGTTCGGATTCAGCCAGTCGCCCTGATAGGTCCAATTTGCGCATATTGTCCGTGACTGGGTACAGAAATATTACTGATAGGAGCCTTGAACATTTGGTCACGGCTGCCCCATATTTACTGCACATCGATTTCTCTGAGACTAATGTTACTCCAAGGGGTGTGGAACTTTTCAGAGCAGTTAGACCAGAATGCGAAGTGATTTTTAGTGAATTTAATCGACTGACCTAAGCTTGAGAAAAAGGCGGATTTTTTTTTTGTTTGTTCAGTTTTTCTGTTTAAATTTTTTGATTATTTCGAGTTATGGAATGGTAGGTACTAAACTTTGGAAGTTAGGAAGATTTATAACTGAAAGTTGGATTAAATAAAAATATATATGGCTGTATGGTCTATAAGGATAGAATATTTCGAAATTAAGACGATCTTTGGTTTGTTAAGTCTCAAAATATTGCAGCTCGGATTCTATGTAATCGAACATTTATTAAATGCTTCGAACTCAGGGTCATTCTCGTAGAAAAATATCTCAAAATTAAATTCGCATAAAATTTTATGTAACACTCGGATTCGGTTGACTTAAATGTCAGAAATGTCCGACGAAAAGGCCGAAAACGTCCTAGGAGATTCGTTTTCAAACGCTCAACGCGGCTGGTTACGAACATTTTACGTTACGTAACGTTACGTACGTTGGTTCAACTTTGCTACAGTAGTCACAGCGGATCTTTGTGTCTCTGAAGTTGGCTCTGCGAACCATTGAGCAAGAAACAGTTTTTCATCGAGTATACAGCATACAGTAAGCGAGATAGGACGATGCGACAAACGTAAGCAAGTGAAAGAGGCAGTTATACAATCTTTCTTCTACTTCAACATTGACACAAAGATCCGCTGTGACTACTGTACTCGCCAGGCGATTCGCTTGGCTCTAAGGCCTCTAACATTCTGAATTTCTTCTCTGAATCAGACTCGGAATTCATATTATTATTTAAGAAAGCCCGGCAATGCATACAATTTCATTATGCCCCACACACATTCTGATTTTTTCAGATTATGTTTTACTCACTGCCGGCATTCAGATTATGAATTCTGACTCTGAATTCAGAATGTGTGAGGCCAGCCTAAGGTCTAGCAAGCTTTCTGCTAGTGCTTTTTCGGCCATAAAGACGTTGGCTCTATGGTATCTTGGGTTTCTTGTCATATGGATTCATGTGCAGTAATCCCCAATATTTTTGGCCGGGCTGGACGTAGGCTTTCCATGGTGCGCTGCTGTTTTAGTATGAGCCTTTGTAGCCAACTTCAGACCGGTCAATAATATTGGGGAGTACTGTACTGTATGAATTCACACAAATGTGTCAAAGATACAAAATTAAATATAATATGGTGAAAATGTAAAAAAAAAGATATTTCGTATCATTTAATGGTTGTCCATAGCTTGACGAAATTTTGATTCGTCCTGATATTAATTTGCAGAATTATTCATATGGACCCCTAAGGCAACATGCACAACAAATCACTAAATGAAACGCGGTAAACGTATTTAAGATATAATTCTGACATTTTCAAATAAGTAGTTGCCGGGTACGTAACTTGGCTAGAGTCGTTAGATGCGCACGAGTCGTTTTTTTAGGTATCTTTGGTTACCAAGCGGGACGCGGGGGATGTTTAGCACCGTTCCGAGCGCGCGATTGGTTGCTCAGTTGACACAAGGATCGACTCACCAATCACGTCGCGTCCACGTTCCATTCGCTCTATACCATATATCGGTCGGTCAGTTCACGCACTATGCGCGAACTTACCCCCACTACGCCAAAACCTTGCCAAGTTACATGCCGGGAACTGTACTGATAAAATAGTCCGCCACAAAATTTCGGCCACGGCGGTCAATCTCATCGGAAACTAGCCGACTCGACACGGGAGATATTATATTGCACAAAAGTGTATGCATAAATATTCTTGTTCACTCACTCTTATAATCGTATGGGAGGCAAGCCGCAATGCGTTGACTCGTTGAGTGATTTGTGTTGTAAGTGTTCCTATAATCTGCTTTTTAATTTCGTATTCTAAACTGACATTTGGGGGGTTGTCACTTTATCGTTACATAAAAATAGTGTCGTACCCTAACTATCATGAGTGATCGAAAATCGAAGTAGATCGAAAATGAAACAATTTTACGGCAAAAAAATACATTTGTTAGGCAACTAGCGGCCCTTATTTAGTTTCTACTCATTTATGTCAGACTTCATTTTATAGATCGCTTTTAAAGTTTATGTGTATGAATACTGTTATATTTAAATACTAGCTGGCCCGGCAAACTTTGTTTTGCCATAAAAACACCAAACATTCACCTACCCTACCTACCCTACCCTACCCTACGTACCCTACCCTACCCTACCCTACGTACCCTACCCTACCCTACGTACCCTACCCTACCCTAACCTACCTACCCTACCCTACCCTACCTAAACTTAACATTTTTTTTTCTTATGAACCTTCTCCTAACAATAACAAAAAAAAAAAAAAAAAATTGGCCAAATTGGTCCATCCGTTGTTAGTTATGCTCTTACCAACACATTTTGGGATTCATTTTTATATTATAGATTAATTGAATTAACCAATTAGTAAAATTAAATTGAGGAGTCATGTCACATCGATTCGACGAATCACTTATGACTGAGCCTTACCTACAATACAACACTATACTCCGCGCTTGCAACATTTAATAAAAATAACGTCATTGGCAATTGTCAGTTTAGCTACGAAATTAAAAATCACGGTATAGTATTTTAGTATTCCTGACTGTTAAAAATTAAGAAATTTATTCGCCAAATCCCCGAGACAGAATTATACCATTTCTTTGTATATGTCCATCCTTTTCTGGCTCACGAAAAGGTAAAATTATTTCTATCTCTGTCTATAATTATTATAATTCAAATGATCCTGTATGCTTTAAGTTTTCTTTAATATTCAATGGGTAATTTATATTAATTTTTCGTGTTTAATTAAATAGTTACTATATGTCTATTTAATGACTTTAGGATTAATATTTAAATATATTGTAGATTTAGGATAAGTTTTGTTCGAATTTCAAGTAATAATAATGATTTTTCGAGGTTCTTCGCCCATTACAGAAGCCTCTTCTTATGCAGAGAAGGGACGAGGGAGTGTAGCGAACTCTATATCCCCACATACGAACTACAAAAGACCTGCCCCCGTACGATGACGTGTTAAAACTATCAAGGTTATATGTTGAAAAAGGGAGAGATGCATACAAGTCATCTGTCCCTTACGCACACTCAAAATAACCTTTCCTAAGAGCTTACTGTCAAAGTGTAAACGTCTCTGCTTCCCCACCAACTATAACCCGTCAGCTTTTAAAGCTAGAGTGAACAGACATCTTCTGGGCTCGCTTGTTTCTTCGAAGACCTTATCCGTCACTTACCGTCAGGTGAGATCCAGGCCATGAGCCGGGACATCATCACCCCAAAGGTGGTTTCAGACTGTAAGGTCCAAAGATTATTAAGACGACGGGATTAGATTGTGAAGGAAAACATCGTGAGGAAACCTTGACTTAGTAAGTCTGAAATGGCCAAGTCAGAGGCTTGTGCGGTTCTCAGAGGCGGTTTAATTAAGGGACTTCCACCGCTTTACTTTTAAAAAACGATTACTTTCTAAACCATACTCCTTAAGTAACGGCTAGGTTAAAAGGTTGTTGAAAGAAAAAAAAATATTCATGTACATTATTTGTGAAACATGGTTTTTTCGTGCAACTAATCGATTCGCTTACAAAAAATAATTAACAACACGATATTTTTACGCTACTTTTGGATACTCCTCCAAAACGGCGAAAAAAAAAATATTTTCACACAGCAAAATTGGTGGCTAGAATATCTTCATAACTGAAATAGCATATGTAAATCAAAGAATATTTTTCAAACAAACGTGTCCAAATGGATGTTCAATATTGGTATTCTGGCTCCGAGCGGGCGCACGGCCAGCACTGCGTTAATATTGGGGAATATATACTCCTTAACTCTGACACCTAAGGTGGCCACATCCTCACACGAACAGAAGAAGAAGACCATTATGAATTTAATGATCATGATCTTGTTCAGCCTTCGGGTCAGCTGCCAATCTAACCGGATACAGCTGCAAACCGTGTACATGGAGCGATATGCCTATCTAACCTCAAAAACTCTGTAAACTAACTTAACCTCTTCCCTGTCCAATGAATCATATATACTCACGTGATTGTTTAACGTGTATGTGGACAGTGAACCTGTTAATATTACTTGAAATTCGACCAAAAATATATTATTAAGTATGTGATTTAAACGAATAAATGTATCTCAAAATTTAGTTTATGCCAACATTGGTTTGTAGACAGAAATTGTCACGGATATAATATGTTTCCAATTCACATTTGTGTTATTTTGTTTTTAACACCTAAACTGGGTTTTAGGTGATTTTGTAGAAACAATACTTTTATGCACAAAGAAACGGCAGAAATAACTGTGTGGCCCTTTTCTTGATCGAAAACTCAAGCATTGATTAATTACTATTATATATTTCATATAAATCTTTGAGATCATCATTCGAAAGTCGTCCTCTACTGGACATTAGCCATCACATTTTCTGGCTACTAATTGCCCGTAACGGCTAACAAATTAAATGTCATCCTGGACCAACAGCTTAAGGTTGCCCTAGTCGACGGCAGAAACTATTTTGTGCGCGGGGTTAAAATGCATATTATCTCATATGACAACACATGCGAAAGAGATCGATGCTTTGATGAGCAGTAAGAAGCTAGTTCGCGTACGAATTAGCACTTTTGCAAATTTGTAGCGAAATGGGTGATGATTTAGGACGAAAACAAGCGCGCGAAAGTTTGTAAACAGACCTTTGGGAATATGGCTTTCATGAAAAAACGACTCAATGTATATTTTCAAAATAAAATTATTTGCATTGTTGAACTACTAATCTATCTCTGTATGGTGGCTGCTTTGCAATTTTCTTTCTTCTTATGGTATTTATTTACGCGCAACGATGCCTTAAAATTAGTGTTGAAATATGAAACTTTCGACGCTCATACATAACTTGCAAATTATTATTTCCTCACTTTTTTGTTTTCATACAGGGCTAGATAATGATGAGACAAATTGATATCATTTTTTATTTTGAATGTATACAGTCCAACAGTGGAGTAATCGCCAGACAACGTTTGTATGGAAGAATGATCGACTAGGACAACCTTAAGAGATCTTCCTGATGAGTCGACACGATTCGATTTATATCACACCGACAAGCTATTTTTATTAAGTGAAATTTCGACCTATTTGCACTTTAAATTTTCTCAGATAAATCCTCAACCGGCGCGAGATCATTTACGGCTTCTGTTTAATTATTGTGTCAGTAATTACGACAGACGTGTGCTGCGTGTGCGGTATCGCCTATCGAGGCGATTTAAATTGTATCGCGCTGAGGCACGGAGGATTCTCGGTGGGTAGGCACCAATCTTGTTGACCATTACTTGAGTTTTCTAAAAGGGGGGTTGGAGTATTCAAAACCATAAAGTTGCCATCATATTTATATCGCTACAGACTATAATTTTCTCAGATCTCGGTTAAGTTAGTTTATAGTTTAAGTATGTAATTTAATGAAAAAAAAAAACAAATTATATGTGATTTGTTCGGCGCTACGATATTTTAGGAGTGTTAAACACGGTGGATGGGATTTGTAGTGATTGCTACATATGAGAATGTATATGGGCGAAGGCTTCTATATAACGCTGTCAGCTACATATGGTGTTGGAGTACTCTACACAGTATTTTTGATCGCTTCAGTACTATCAAATGGTGCACCTCTGCTTTACCCTAGGGGAATAGAGGCGTGGTGTTATGCTATTCTCATAATATCAATATCACAGAAAGACACTCAGTTGAAGTTCATGATGTCAATATCACAGAAAGGCTGATTTCACAGTTGCCCGGGAGACGCGTACGGGCCGACCGTACACGGGAGACCCGTACGGGTAGCGCCCGCAGTGCTCTGTAACGAGGAATTCAGTACGATAAGCTGTACGGCCTCAACCCGAAGCGGATCGTATATGGACCAATCCGCGTCGTTGTGAATCGATGTTCTAGTGCCTCACGTGTGTCTCCGTCTCCTGCCAGCTGTAAAATCAACCAAAGACAATCAGTTGAAGTTTTAAAATATGACACTGACAATTTAAAAGCTTAGTGCCGTAGCTTCAAAATGTATTATGTCCAGACCTGGATCAGGAAAAACTGACAGTGATAAACGACTACATTGTGCATTCTTATTGCAAGCATTTTGGATTCAGCCCATAGAAGAAAAAAAAAATATGACTCGGCTTACAACACTCCTTGGATTGGTGTGGAAATGGACTCCATTTGCAGCACTTAAGACTCCCTTTCGGTTAGACTAGCGGCGCCCAAAAGCACAGAAGCTTCCTAGGGGCGTCACAGGCTTCGCGGAGTGACGTCACTGTTCCGAGGATACAGACATGCCTTATGGAACCGATGGCGTTTTGTAGAAGACTTCACCCAAAAGTTAGGTGTTACTCGTAGCGCTACTAAAATATTAAATATAAGTTTGGTATGAAATTTTGATAAAAAGGCTGTATATAAAGATTGTATGAAAAAAAGAGAGAAGGATTGTTTTTTTTTCCGTGTTAGCAAATTAATGTCAATCTTTTAAAAAGGTGTGTATAACCTAAAGCCTATATTGATATTGTAATAGTATTGTAATTCAGAGTTTTTGGTAGCGAAACACAAGTATATTGTGGGGAAAACTGCTGAGATAATTTCATGTAAAAATTACAAAAAATAAAAACTTAAAAGTCATTATTGAAAATGACAAAAAAGTTACATGGCTGGCCATACACTTATTTTTTTTTGTTCTGTCTAAATGAAACTCAAAGCTATTTCAAATAAAACTTTTAGAGGCAATTTTGAATTGTCAAAAAGCTGAAGATATTTGCATGTTTATCTCTATGGAGAAGAATGTGTAAGATACCACATGTATTTTAAAATTAAGTTATTACAAAGCTTTGTTCTATTCGGTCAAACAGATTAGATTCGTCTTTTTAAGAAAAATTCGTCGAAAATAAAATACTTTTTGGCACAAGCTTAAGTTTTTTTTCCTTGAAATTATTTCAGCAGGTATAGGGTATTAAGAAAAAATTCCAATTTTGTAAAATGCGCTACAAATACCTGTAAATGTAAGAAAAAGATTAGGTACTTTGTAGTGATACAGTCATCGCCAAAAATATGTATACACTACTTCAATTCAAAAAGGTTTTCTTCATAAGTCTACCTAGCTGTCTTCCAGCTGTATTGGGGTCGGCTTCCAGTCTCACCGGAAACAGATGAATAACAGTATTTTAAATGGAGTGATAGCTGGACTGGAGTGATCTCTACAATAGTTTCCTTAGTACTGATTGAAATCATAAGGTATTGTGCATATAGTCTCCGCTAAATAAGAACAAAATAAAAGTCATTGATCCGACTTTAATTTTTTGTTATGTGGCGGTGACTTTAGCATCTTAATACACATACTTCAATAAAACTGGTCGAAATCTTTTGACATTTCAAGTGTATTCTTATTTTTGTCGTTAACTGTACAAAAAGTTAGGTATGTACTTTAGTGGAACGATATGTAAATATCTTTTTAAAGTGATGGAAAACGTAAGAGCTGGTATTTGTAGTGAAAACACACCCTAGACAGTTTTATTTATACTAGTTTAGTAATTATACTCCATTCGAAATAACATTAAGTAATTTTGGGCCGATTTCACCAACAAAACTAGCAAATATAACGTTCTGATTGGTAGTTTCTTAGCGATCCCAAACAATATAAACGCTGTATTCGCCTGAACTGAGTTTAGTTGAACTAATCGCGACTAGTTTCGTTGGTGAAATCGGCCCTTAGTCGTTCAAATAATCCCTTTTTACAGCCCGTTCAACCAATTTTGACTTCTATTGCGTTGGTGATATGAAAAATGGCAGATGTTGAAACAGTTGGTTTTGTTAACAGGTTTATGCTTTTTATGTCATCCTCATTTTAACGGAATAGAACTCAAAATCGTTTGAAAAACTGTAAACATGATTGTGTTATGTTATTTCTAATGAATAAAAGACCGTTATATGTATAGATCACTCGGTTAGGTACTAAAGACAAGTACTAAACTCGTATGAACAAGGCTTAATAGGTCTGATACTTGAAAAACATATTTGTTTTTAACCTTTTTAGCGAAAATGGATTGCTAATCTTGGGTGTACAATACAATATCATAGCAAAAAATATAATGTATCAAATAGTTCACGAGATTTTCTGTGTTATATGTTACATATAGTATGATATTCATATTATAATACAAGCTCAGATTAGATTTAGTAATGAAAGTCCGCAGACGTTATGTCCTCAGTGGTAACGGCGCCGACTTGCGGGTCGTGGGTTCAAAACCAAGGAAGGTGCTTTACTTTGTGTAAATTATTTCATCACCACTGCTCTCAAAACGGTGAAGGAAAATATCGTGAGGAAACCGGCATGTACTAGAACTAGTCAGTGCGTTTTCGTTTGTGTACCGAATTCAATCAATCAAATTGTTAATAAACCTTAGAGGTACTTTTGAATTGTCAAACAAAAAAAAAAGATGTATTTAGTTGCAAATTCGCAAGCGTCAGTAGGTCTCAATGGAGAAGAATTTGCAAGAAACTCCACGGACACTCTTTTCCATCAGTTTTAATTACAAGTATTTGGTTACATCATTCTTGTTGAAATATACATATATGTGCAGAACGATTTTAAAAGAAGTGCACGTAAAAACGTCAAGTAAGAAAAAAAAAAAAAAGGCCGAGGCAGCTAAGTTATGACCAATCCCAACCGATCGCGCCCTTTACGAACATGGCGCTTGGATCGGCACCACTCAGCTCAACCATCATGAAGGGCACCGAATGATCCAACACATGTGCCAGTACAGATGTGCTTTAAGTGTCAGCAACCCGGTGAGGAAGGCGCCTAAGGCCCATTTTCTTTCTCGAGAGGGGATCTCTGTGACCCAGCAGTGGAGACGTTAAGTCTGATTATACTTACGTCTTCTAACCTAATGTTTTATCGCTATTAGATATCAATACGTCTGCGAAGTTTCTGCAGTTAATTCAATTTGAGCTTGTATATCAAATACAAAATAATATTCCGGTATCTTAGTATCTCATTGTATTGAATATTTCATGTGTATATTGTTGAATTTGTGTCAGTTTAAAATTTATACCCACGACAGGACAGGACCGCACTTGTTGTGACGTCACAATTTGGTCTTACCAGACCGTAGCGAACTCGCCACGCAGTCGGGTATCTTCGGGAGCGGTCGTGTGCGCGAGACATTAAAAATATCGTGTTTCTTATGTGGTGAACGCGTCTACGGGAACGTTCCAATTAAAATTAGCCTAATAAATTTTAAACTGAAACAAATTCGAAGCAAAATAGTCCGTATAATTAGGTGCTTATAAACATCTAATTTCAATGTTTTTTTTTGTGTAGACACTTATGGATGTTTTAAATTTTTGATCTGTATGTTCATTTAAACATTAAGAATAAATAAATAAAGCAAGTCTTTGAAAATGTAATATTGTTTTAATTACTGTATTGGTCTTTTGACCTGAAAAGCGATAAGGTAGTCTGTAAAATTGATTTGTTAATTATGTAGGTAAATTAATTTAAAGTAATATTTTGGATGGATGGAGAGAGAGGGGACGTCCAAAGAAAATATGGATTGCCTGTGTGTGGAGTGGTATGAAAGAAAAGGGAGTCAGTGATAGCTATACGGGGGACAGGACGGTATGGAAGAAGAAAACGTTTTGCGCCGACCCCAAGTAACACCGGAAGCATTTTAACAAACGAATATTAAACTTATGTAAAACTTAAGCTACGTATAAACTCTTATATATGCTCACCGAGCATCTTGACGCTTATTGGCATTTTTAAACCATTATGATGTTTTACACTTTAATGTTTGTATAATGGCATATCAAAATGCTTTTGTAAAGCCTTTAATTTTAGTGCAGCAAACCAAACGCATGTTTTTAGTGCATTTGGATTTATAATATTATTATTATTATATACTTTATTGTACACCACAAAAAACATACAGAACAAACATTCACAATAACAAGTGTACAATGGGCGGTCTTATCGCACTAGGCTATCTCTTACAGACAACCTTTACATTACAATAGCATTTTTAAGTAGTAAATAAATTCTTAATGCTGTTTAATAGCATAAACATGAACCATTATAATGCCACGTAGATCCGTTATACAGCTTTCAGCTGTTTTTAGAGCCTTAGGGTCTGCAATATCTTTTTAAGTAGTAAGACGCCTAATGCTGTTTAACAGCATAAACTTGAACCATTATAATGCACCGTAAATCCGTTATACAGCTTTGAGCTATTTTTGATGCCCTTTATTATTATATATACTTTATTGTACACCACAAAAAAAAAAACATACAGGACAAACGTTCAAATATACAAGTGTACAATGGGCGGTCTTATCGCACTAGGCAATCTCTTACAGACAACCTTTGGATGGACTGAATGATAGGAGAAGCATTTAGGGTTGTCAGTGTACAAAATATCAAAAATAATATTACTTAGACTTAATAACATACAATACATACATACAATATTACTTAATATACTAATACATATCAAATATATAACAGAGAAAGGAGAAGAATAAAAAATTATAGTGAAAGGTAATGCTCCTTCACCATTTTCTTGTGCCCTTTGTTGTGTAATGGCACTTTTCAATGCTTAGTAAAAGCCTAGTCCTGCTGAACAGCATACACGTAAATCAATGTAATGCTTGCATTTTAAAGATCAACCGAGTTCTGTTGTAAACCTAACAGCTCTTTAATCAAATACACGTGAGTTATTTTAATACGTAAAGCTGTATATAGGTTCATTTTACTATATTCGTAAAACCATTTGTCGGCCATATTAAGGAAAAGCACAATATTCGCTATATACATGCTTTTTTTGTTGACATCACCATAATTATTTTAATAAGCCACGCGCAAGCTTAAGGAGAGCATTCGTTCAGAAAGATATTTTATCAACAGACTGTTGGCAAACGGATACAAGTAGTACAAAATACTGAAACGGTTTTTTTTTTTTTTGCTCATGGATCCCCAAAATTGCGTTCAATTAATAGCACTATTTCAGTCAACATCAAGTCTACTGGTATACTGGTGAACCCATATATAACTACTTTATAGACAATAGCACTACAGTGGTTCATCAAAAGTCTTCTCTCTGGCCTCTGGCTTAATAATTGTTTAGGTGTGAGTATTTATACTGCTGGCGGCATTAATTAGCCTTTTTAAAGGGCTGCTACAGACCGACACCATTTTGTAAATATTTTATAACCAAAAAGTATTATCATTCGGATCTATTTATAAAAACAATAGGCATAATATAACTTAATTTAATACTGTCCAATCAATACTATTATGTTAATTATGCAAAATTCAATGAAACATATATAGGCATTTACAGTTAACTACATTGCGCAGTAATATTTGAAGGCATGAAATAACAAAGAGTCAAAAACTTAAGCAGTATTACACATTTTGTTTTGATGCAAACAAATATGGTGTAACTCCCTCAGTTTTGACCCTCTTCGTCCATATTATATTGCGAGGCAAAGTAGTTATTAATTCTAACTATAATTGTATTATAACATTTGTACCGTGGCATTAGAGATGTTTTTGCAATGATGTAGGGTTTAAATAAGTTCCAACTGTGAAGACTTAAATAGCTCCAATAATTCTTTTACTAAATTGCAATGCTAGTATTTTGCTTTTGTAATGCAATTAACATATTGCTTTTATAATGCTTCTGTAATATGACTGGCAACTTCATTGACCGTGAGCAGCTTCATTGACCACAATAATGCCAATATAATGCGCCTGTAATGCAATTAAACAACTCTTGTGAACCTATTTAGGATCTAAAGCCGTATAATTTGTGCTCATATAAGAATTACAGTACCCGTATAATCGTTTGTAATGCTACTATAGAACTAACTCAAATTGCGAAAACGATACAGAAATGCTGTAAGTCGGCCGTTATACTGCTTTGATGTGTTACCTGGGGGGACATGGGCAGGCAGAGGATGAATCTAAGTAATATTAGAAAAAGTTTCTTTTTTTTTGTAAAATTTAATCTGTGAAGGTATAGATTTACTGATCCTATAATAGTTCATGAGATACAGCCTGGTGACAGACGGACAGACAGACGGATCGCGGAGTCTTAGTAATAGGGTCCTGTTTTACCCTTTGGGTACGGAACCCTAAAAAGCTTGTAAAAATGCAAGATTCCTGTTCGGTAGGCCACGGAAGCGAAATCAAGGGAAAAGCTAGTAAGTACTAAATATTATTGTTTACGATCATACATCTTATTTAAATCAATAAACAGCTAAAGTCCCCGTCACGAGAAGCTATAAATTTTGTAAATAAAAAATTCTACTAAGTACCTAAGTTACAAATTCAATCAAATCAAAGTAACATAATGATAAACGAAACTTAAGTCTAAACTACGGAGCAATTTCTCTTGGTCTGGTTATATTTAGAACTGGAACGCGTCTACTGACGACAGCGCATTAAGGGCCGATTTCACCAATGAAACTTATCTCGATTAGTTTAACTAAACTCAGTTTATGCAAATACAGCGTTCTGATTGGTACTTTCTTAGCGGTCTCAACCAATCAGAACGCTGTATTTGCATAAACTGAGTTTAGTTGAACTAATCGCGATTAGTTTAATTGGTGAAATTGGACCTAAATCGCTAAAGTATAACCCGACCAAGTGAAATTGCTCCGTAGTTTAGACTTAAGTTTCGTTTATCATTATGTTACTTTGAGTTGATTGAATTTGGAATTATTTGTTGTTTATTGAATTGTCGCTACGTAACTTTGTAGAATTCTTATTTGCAAAGTTTAGAATCAGAGCTCCAAAAGTATTAATAATACCAGCCTACAACTGTTTCACTGCAGAGCAAACCGCAAAGGCCTCCTCTAAAACAGAACGCAAGATGTAGTACATTTTGATGCAAGCAAGTGAGCAAACTTTGTCATAGGTGTGTGCATTATGGAATCGACACCGCGACCACAAATGCCTAAGTGTATCGAACGATGTTTTTCAACACACGAAGAAATATAAGCACTTGGGCGCACGGTTGGCACAGAGGTTGAGCGATTGACTGCTGCGTTGCGTGTCGCGAGTTCGATTCCCGCACGGAACAAATATTTGTATGACCTACAGATAGTTGTTCCGGCTCTGGGTGTTGTGTATGTGAGTTTATATGTTTGTAAACGCACCCACGATACAGGAAGAAATTCCTAGTGTGGGGCACAGACTTAAAAAAAAAAAAAAGAAATAAAATTTCTCTCGCAGTTTTTTTGTGTACCTAATTAATTTCGTGGATTACCTTACCTTTAGTGCATTCACCTTAACCATTGTGATAGTGCGTGATTTCAAACAAAAATCTCTTATTCACATTACACAAACACCCGGAAGAAATGTCTGTAGGTCGTATATTTAAATGTCTATCGTGTGGGAAACGAAAAAGCAGCAAATTACGCAGTTCATACACTGGCTATTTATTAATTAATTATTTACTAGTATTTTCTAGGTTCGCTCACAAGGTTCAATCACTTAGAAACCGTGTAATTATCCGGGATATACTTTTTTCCAAAACAAAAATGTTTGCATAAACTAGCTTCTACCCGCTCACAGGAACCTTTCATTTTCCTGGATAAAACAGAAGTCTGAAGACTCGCGCACGAAGGGTTCCGTACCGTTATCGCAAAAAACGGCAAAAAGGTTTGATGTATGGGAGCCCCACTTAAATATTTATTTTAATCTTTGTTTAGTATTTGTTGTTATAGCGGCAACAGAAATACATCATCTGTGAAAATTGCAACTGTCTAGCTATCACGGTTCATGAGATACAGCCTGATGACAGAAAGACAGACGGACCGCGGAGTCTTAGTAATAGGGTCCCGTTTTTACCCTTTGGGTGCGGAACCTTAAAAAAGGAAAACATAGGTGCGTGATATCTTTATTTTTCAGTATTTTTTTTTTGCAAACCTCGATTTATATGACATTTTACTTAAGAAATTCATTCGGATGTCTGCGACCGCATTTCCTCTTATGAGTAAGATTTTACGTGACCAGTACCTAACCTACTTCCTGAGATTACTCTTTAAAAACTTACCTATACAAACTTAAGGCGCCTGGAATTTTGAGGAAATGACCAGGGAGTGTGGGATTTTACCCTCTGTACAACGTTTGTTAGGTCACATCCCTGGGGAGACTATTTATACTTCATCTATCCATGTAATAAAAGTACTCTGTGACTTCTTATAGATAGCTTGATCTCTGCGACATATTATGTCAAACTGACGTACACGATAATGTTTCGTGTTTAGCCCATTCAGCTAGGAAAAATATGGAGGCGCCCTATTATTCTATATATACATTAGCTTATACAAATATGAGTGAAATACGATACAGAATGTGAAACATCATTTTGTCTCATTTCTTCTAATGTAGTAATCGTATTTGACAAAAGAGACAACAATATTTCAGTTGTTGCTCATTATGGCAACATTTTGTTATGACGTAGTGACAGCTGTCAGTACGTGCCATATTCGCCATATTATTTGCCGAAATTTGTGGTTGTGTTCGTGGTAGTCCTGCTGTCAAATGGTTGTTTACTTTTTGTATTATTAATGTGTGTGTGTTCCGTAATTAACACAACCATAGCTTCGGCAGCCATTTTAAATTCCATTTCAAGGTTTAGGTAGGCACGTTTTTTTTGTAGATATTTCGAGTCCATACTATTTATTAGGTCTATGGTTTAGCCTGTCAAGCGCTATTGTAACTGTATGGATACTGACAGCTGTCGCAGAGATCAAGCTATCTTTTATGAAGTATAGCTCAGTTTAAACTTCGTGCATCACAAAAGTACAAAAGCTTAATACCTTTGACATTCCCTGCCGGTCAACCAAGTAAGGATTAGAGATAACATGACAGATTCTCCATTTTTAATGACTGTCTCGTTAGTCTAATGGACGCAACAGCGACTGCTGTCCTGGGTTCGATGCCCGGCACCCTAATCTATCTGTTTCAACAGCACGAAGCACACTCCTTTACTTTCATTAACCGACTTCAAAAAAAGGAGGTTCTTAGTTTGGCCCGTATGTTTGTATGTATGTACGTTTGTCCGCGACTTTCTCGCGTTTGGCTGAACCGATTTTGAGGCGGTTTTCTGAAAAGTATTTGTTACATTCTGGAGAAGGTTTTGGTATTCGTAGACGTCGTCCGCATGGATCCGTTATAAATGTTTGTTTGTATAATGCTCGCCAAACTTCTGGGCCGCCCTGAAGTTGGCTTTCCAATGCGCAAGGCACGAAACGGTGCTGTTTTTGTTTGAGATTTTCTACTGCGCAGCCATTGTAGCCAACTTCAGGGCGGCCAAGAAGTTTGGCGAGAACTATACCAGCCGTATAAACGAATGTCAAAGATCTACTAATTATAATCTGTGCCGGGACCAAAGGCTTACCAAGGTACGGAAGGATCTTGGTATTTAATGTATGGTCAAAGATTATAACGACGTCAATCTGTAGATAGGACTGACCTCGATATTTAAGATGGCTGGCAAAATAACACGAGTTACACCTCTGCTTACCGTTTCGAGCAAAACAGTCGCGATGTTATGTTAAGTGGTAATTATTTTAAACGCAAACATTGCAAACTTTTTATATACGAACTGCGTACACTACTTTCGCCGGCACAGACAGAAACGCGAAAAATAACTGTTCTTCATACATTTTACATTTTAGTACCAATTCAGGCACCAAGGTGACCGCACGCGTGTTTAAACCGCGACGAAGCGCGTCGTAAAAATATTTTGAATTAATAAAAAAGTGATTTATTGAAAAAAATCATAGTACAATTTATTTATAATAAGTGAATTTCCGATTTCTGTGTGACTTGTGGCAGTATTTTCGTTAAAATAAAAGTTTTTTTTGCTATTTACTTGGTGTTGGGCGAATAGGTGAGTTTTGTACATAATTATGCGTGTTTATGAGACAATGCTGGCAAGTAATGTTCTTTATTATAGCACTGGATCCTATAACTTACCAGCCGGTATTGGTCTAAAAAAATTAAAATATAGTCAAAATACCTAATTAAAGGAGGAAAACAGTCAAGGGCCCAGTTCTCTGATCCGTTAACTTAACCATTGGTTAAATATACTAACCTATGGTTTCGAATTTCGGTAAAACACCATTTTTATTATGTTGATAGCCTCACAAGTGGTCAAATTTGTTGGAGAGTTAATTATTTGACAGTTTGTTAGACTAACAATTGACGATAAACGAATTAATGAAGAAAAACTGGCGCTAATTTTTTGATCCGTAGATAACTCAACCAGGGGTTAAATATGCTAACCAATGGTTTTTTTTTTTTTTGTCTAATCAATTATCGATTAATTAACTCTTCAATTTATTTCACCATTTGAGTTTCCAACTAATGATAAAAAAACGCCTTTCACCGAAATTGAAAACCATTGCTTAGCTTTGACCATTGGTTGGGTTAACTACTAATAAAAATCCGGCCAAGTGCGAGTCGGACACGCGCACGTAGGGTTCCGTACCATTATCGCAAAAAACGGCTAACAAAATCACTTAATAATCTTTTGTTGTATGGGAGCTCCACTTAAATATTTATTTTATTCTGTTTTTAGTATTTGTTATTATAGCGGCAACAGAAATACATCATCTGTGAAAATTTCAACTGTCTAGATATCACGGTTCATGAGATACAGAGCCTGGTGACAGACAGACAGACGGTGCGCGGAGTCTTAGTAATAGGGTCCCGTTTTTACCCTTTGGGTACGGAACCCTAAAAACTGGGCCTTAGTGTGTTTAACGTTCAGTCTCTGGTATAATATTTCCTAGGTCTCCCTCGGCGATAACTGCGATTTTCCGGCACCTACTGAGTGCGTAATAGCTGTGATCGTAGCATAGCATAAAAACCGGCCAAGTGCGAGTCGGACTCGTGCACGAAGGGTTCCTTACCATTATCGCAAAAAACGGAAAAAATATCACGTTTGTTGTATGGGAGCCCGACTTAAATGTTTTATTCTGTTTTTAGTATTTGTTGTTATAGCGGCAACAGAAATACATCATCTGTGAAAATTTCAACTGTGTAGATATCACGGTTCACGAGATACAGCCTGGTGACAGACGGACAGATGGACCGCGGAGTCTTAGTAATAGGGTCCCGTTTTTACCCTTTGGGTGCGGAACCCTAAAAATCATACTATCTATGAACTTACTGCTGGGACTTAGGCCTTCTATTTATGAAAAGGTACGAACCATAGTCTGCCACGGAAGCTTAGTTTGGGTTAGTGCATCTCACATAGCATAGCAGTGATGGCGATGAAATCAACTACATACAGTAAAGTGCAAAGGGTTTGAACCTACGACCTGTGATACATATTAAGGCGCCTTCCTCGTCAGTGCGTTTTCGTTTATGTACTTACCGTATTTGTAGATTTAGTCGAAATGAGGGTCCGACTGTAGGTGCGCGTCTATCTCAACCGACAGGTAATGCAGGCGTGCGTAATGTGTATGTTCTGTGTGAATATTATTAGGGCGGTTACGCACTACTTCCGATTCGAGTCCGTGAAATTTCGGTTTAGTCCTATCTCGGCACCTGCCCCAAACCACAGATAATAATAAGCATACCCAAACGGAAAGCAACAAAAACAAATAAAACAAAAAAAAAAGTCCAATCAAATAAAAATATCAAATCAATAAAATAAAATGATTTTGCTTCTATTATTTATGTGAACCTTACATGATTTTTGACAGGGTGCCTAGGTAGGAAGATGCGGAGATGGGACTAAACCGAAATTTCGGTTCCGAAGTAGCCATAGTACTTCTTGTAGAGCAGTTTACGCACATGTAGTGCTGTAAACTGTATCCGTCATAACCTGTCATAATTCAGAACATTTTGAAATCGGATCTCAAATCACGGACACGGACGTGTAGTGCGTAACCGTCCTAAGTGCTTTTTCCCGCATTGTTATTTTTGTTGATTCGGCGGCGTTGCAATATCCCGGAATTTATTTTTCAACACACACGAATTCAGAATCAGAAGTTCAGCTGCTTCTTCACGAATTCAGTGCAGCACAACGCAGTATTTCACACGTAGTGCACAATTTTTCCCGTGCGGAAAAGTGGGCGCCAATGGTGGGCGCCCGAAAGAATCACCAAACACGACACAAATCCGTGAGCCATAAATTAATTTCTCACAAATATTGTATATATGAAATTAAAAAAAATGAAATTGATCGTTTGATACATGTGAGCATTATTAACTTGCTTCTTATGTATGTATTATGTTGGGGTCAAATCTCACAACTGAATTTTAAAGCAGTTATCCTCAATTGAGTAAGATGAAATTTTTCATCACGTTTGGATGACAATGCACGGGTAAGCTAAAAAGTTTGATCATTTTTATTTTAATTTTTTTCAAATGATTAATTGCATTCTCAGCTCCATCTCCACACCGCCGATCCCGCTTCGTCTTGACATTAACATCGCCCCTGTACTTTCCAAAGCATTAGGCAGAAGCGCACACTGGGCTACAGTACTGTGTGAGGGGGTAACTCGGAGAGCTCTAAATAATAATCAGAAATTACTTTGATATATTATATTGTAACAACAACATGCCCGCCCTAAGGCGGCTTGTACCGAAGTCACAAGCAAAGCTAAACAAAAACATTTTTTTTTCTTTTTTTAAACTTTGGTCCACACTAGGAATTACTTCCTGTATCGTGGGTGCGTTTACAAACATAACACTCACAACTCACATACACAACACCCTGAGCCGGAACAACTATCTGTAGGTCATACAAATATTTGTTCCGTGCGGGAATCGAAACCGCGACACGGAGCGCAGCAGTCAATCGCTCAACCACTGCGCCAACCATGCGCCCAATTTTTTTTTAAATTAATTTTAAGCGTTCCGATTTCAATCACCTTCCAAAACTAAATAGTTATCTGTTGCCAGTCTTATAATAGGTTGCCACTAAATAGGCGAGGTCGAGTCCTCACAGTACACACGCATTGCGCCAGTTATGTCCAAGTCTCATGCAATATTAATAAGAGACAAGATAGCATTTTTAATTGCTCGTGCAGGCACGAGTTCCGACCCGGGCATCGAACACAGGACCCTTTGCTTGGCAGTAGCGCTTGCGTGAGCAAAGATTTTTTTTTTTGTTTAGTTAGGCTTGCGCTTGACCACTATAACTCGATGATGTGGTCGACGGTGTAACACGCTTGCCTAGAAGTGACCTATTCACTCTTGACTTATAGACCCCGAGGTTGTAGCTATCGTGAAACACAGACTCCGGCAGGGAATTCCACTCCTTAGCTGTACGCATAATGAAAGTATTTCTAAAACGTTTGGTGCACATGAAATGCTAGGCGGAATTAGATCATGCAATTCCATCGCACACTCCCCGAAATGCAACCGATAAAAAACCGACAAGCTGGCAACTCGGCGACGATTGATCGTCATCGAGTTGGCTCTGGAGCTTTGTCTCATCCAGTATCCCATTGCCGATGAGCCTCTTGGCCTCTTGGCCCGTTTTTTGATCGACTCTAGTGCATCAAGCTGGTAGATCCGTCCTAGAGATGAAACAACTTACTTAAGCAACTGTTCTGGCGTGCAGTACATTCTCACCTTCGCAAGGATTCCCAACTTTTTGCCAGCTAGTTGAGCCTTTGCCTCAAAGTATGGGCCAAATGAAGCAGTACATTTATTGCAATATAGTTCAGACCATTATCACCTATACATATAACCATTTGTTTGATTTAATACAAATGTGAGAAGTATTTTATTGTAATTTATTAATGCACTAGCTGTACATCGCGGTATCACCCTCCCGCGCTATTACTTCATTTTAACTCAGCGTTATATTTTATCGTCTTTTATTAATGCACTAGTTGTATATAGCGGTATCACCCGCCCGCGCTGTTTTTAATTTTACCTCAACGTTATATTTTATCGTCATTTATTAATTAATGCAGTAGTTGTATATCGCGGTATCACCCGGCCGCGCTATTATTTCATTTTATCTCAGCGTTATATTTTATCGTCATTTATTAATTCACTAGTTGTATATCGCGGTATCACCCGGCCGCGCTATTTCTATTACTTCATTTTGCCGTGTGTCGGTGTCCGTAAAATTTCGGTTCCGAAGTAGTCGTAGTACTTCTTGTAGGGAAGCTTACGCACTACATCCGAACTCTATCCGTCGTAATCTGTCAAAAATCAGAACATTTTGAACTCTAAACTCCAAGCACGGACACGGATCACGGACACGGACGTGTAGTGCGTAACCGCCCTAAGGGTCGTAACGTTATTATTATAAATCTATCCTACCCTACCTACCTAAATAAACCTTCCTCATGAATTGGGCTATGATATGAAAAAATATTTTTCAAATCGATTGGTAGTTCCAGAGATTCGCGCGTTTACAACAAACAACTTTCTAGCTTTGTTACCGACCAGCCCAGCAGGTCTAGCACGAGACAAATTGTATACAAAAACCTTCATCGTCTACTTATCGCTTTTTCTATTGGTAAAACCCGCATCAAATTCAAAATCCGTGGTTTAGAAGAAGTTAGCGGCGAAACAGAAGAGAGACTTGCGCTAAAGATTTAATTCAGAGTTAGTTGCTAATACGAGGTTAAATAACAAATATGTATGGCAGTAAGTTAGTAGTTATGTGTAGATCAAATCGAGTGACAGTTGTCCTGAACCGATTGAGCTAAAATATTGCATACATGTTTGGTTTGGACGACAATGCATGGTGAGCTAAAAATCTTGTCTAAAATGTTTGTTTATTTTCTGACACACATAAGTACTTTCTCTAAATGTATAACTTACATATTAGACCATCGTTATACCTTACATTACAATTGAAGATCAAACTAGGTCTACGTCTAAGCGACACACAGTTTGGGTCACAGATGTGCTAAGTCCTTTCACCAGTTATCTCGAAGTAATGTGGACTCAATACTGTTGCGTTGCTAAACAACTTGACCTCTTGGCATTTAGCACTTTGAGAGTAAGATGCTCTGTTTTCAAATAACTTTGAAAATTTAGACTTTTGTTTCCTTTATTTACTTTGTGCACTTTGGAACGTAAATGAATGAATATGATCTGAATTTATTTTGGTTAAGTGCGGCATTTGTAATAAACCTACTAATTTCGTACATAATTTTGTATTTTTATTATTTTTGTGACCTGCATTAAGTGCGTTGAGAATAAGAATTTTCTCTTTCCAAATTACGTATTTCAAATATTTTATCGCCTTTTTGACTTCTTAGGGGTTTAGCTCAGATGAAGTAATAAACCTTTTTTACTTCATCTGAGGGGTTTAGTAAAAAGAGGCAGTTCTAAATTCATCTTCAAATGTTTTATTATCTGTGTTTCGGGGCATATTTGGAATTTAGTGCTTTGAAAATGATAACTGAGTCGATCGAAAAGCGGGCCAAGAGGCTCATCGGCGACGAGGCGCTGGTCAAGTCAAAGCTCCAGAGTCTTGAACATCGTCGCCGAGTTGCCAGCCTGTCAGTTTTTTATCGGTTACATTTCGGGGAGTGTGCGATGGAATTGCACGATCTAATTCCGCCTAGCCCGTTTCATCATCGGACTACCAGACGTACGGCGATGCGCCATCGATACATGGTGGACATTCCACCCATACGATACGCACAAAACGTTTTGAGAACACTTTTATTATGCGTACAGCTAAGGAGTGGAATTCCCTGCCGGAGTCTGTGTTTCCCGACAGCTACAATCTGGGGGTCTTTAAGTCAAGAGTGAATAGGTTATTTCTAGGCAAGCGTGTTTCACCGTCGACCACATCATCGCTTACCATCAGGTGAGATAGTGGTCAAGCGCGAGCCTATTGGAAAAAAAAAACTCTCTTTAAAATTAATATTAGATCTTTCTATCCTTTGTGGATATACACTATTAATTTATGAAGTCTACTAAAAAGTGAAGGTTCTACCTAACTATAGTTTCTTCTCGTTGAACTTTTTTGTTTAATTATACTTCATGGCCTTAATTGGTGTGTGGTCGTGTGTTGTTTTATATTGTTTGTTGTTATATTTTGATTTGTACCGATGTATTAAATAGATAAGCTTTTTTAAAATTTTCTCTTGCATTTTACTCAAATATTTGACCGTATTTTATGCTTCTGAGAGACTTTAATAAAAATAAGTGGTTTGTGGCGTGCCTATTCTAAATTCATCTTCAAAGATTTTTATCTTTGCTTCGGCGACCTTTAGGAATTTAACGCTTTTCTGTGCTCGATAAAAAAAAAGAGGTTCTCAAATAGTCTCGATGTCGATGGGCTGAAACCAACTCGCAGAGGCCTTGTTAGGCATGTGTTAGGAAATGTGACACCAACCGACGATTATCCCTGTATGCACTACGCAAGTGCACCCAAGGGCAAGCTCCGGTTGGTGCAGGACTATTGCAAAATATGGAGAAAATGGCAAAAAAATCACGTTTGTTGTATGGAAGCCCTATTTAAATATTAATTTTATTCTGATTTTAGTATTTGTTGTTCGCTATAGCAACAGAAATATGTGAAAATTTCAACTGCCTAGCTAGCAGGGACTGAATTATCCAAAAATTAAGGTACCTTTAAATTTCAGTATGAATTCATACCGTTAAATAAGGGTTACCGAAATATTTTGATATTGTTATTTTTCTCAGTAGCGAAATTTTGATGTTGGAAATGCTTAAATGTATTGGGCTATGGGTTTGGTAGGTTTAGTGGATCGAATACGAGCCATTTCCAGAAGTACCTACTGCTTTCTGCATCCCTGAGAACCTCCTAAGTTCGAGGCTCGTGACTATTAAGCCATTGGCTGACACGACTATCGGTACAATGATCGCTGAGTCCACATCCCACAATTCCCACATGTCGACAACCTCGTGAGCCAAGTTAAGATACTTGACATTGATTAGTATATTATTAAGTATACAGGGTGAGTTTTCCCGGTGGGTGCGGATGGCCAAATCCAAAACTATGAAGAAAGGCGAGAAACAAACACAGGAAGTCCGATTTTGATGAAGACTAAAATTGCACAATTGGATTTTTGAAAAATCAACATTTCATAGAATTTGATCCGTATTAGCGACACCATGTTGTATTTTTCAGGATCAACGGGTTCGATTCCTGGATGGCCATGTAATTAACACCTTGTATATTTATAGTTTATCTTTGAACGTTTTCTTGATTCTTGTTTGTGCCGCAAACATCTCTTTGGTTCCTACATTACACATAACGGCATAAGATCAGGTTTCCTAGGCTTTCTGTAATGTTCTATGCTAACGGTATGCTTATTACCCAAGTCAATATATTTCCAACTAGCTGTCCCACGCGGCTTCGCTCCCGTCAACTGGCTACCTACCTACTCTACCCTACCTACCCTACATACATGAATGTTGCGTAACTTTAACCGCTTACGCAGCGCACGCAACGGAAGCTCTCAAAAAGGAATAATTTTGCCCGTTTTTGCAACATTTTTCATATATGCTCCGCTCCTGTTGGTCGCAGCGTGATGTTATATAGCCTATAACCTTCCTCGATAAATGGACTATCCAACACAAAAAGAATTTTTCAATTCCAACCAGAAGTTTCTGAGATTAGCACGTTCAAACAAACAAACTCTTCAGCTTTCTTCTGCCGCCAAGCGTTGCTGTTCCGCTTTGAAGGGTAACTTTGTATTACAGACCCATGACACATAAGATACTTCAGGTCAAAACTGTGAGAATAATTTGTGATATTCAACAATGATATTCTAAGAACGAAAAGCTAGGTACGTTATTCTAGGTTTTGCTAGCGGCACAGAATAATTAATAGTACAGCCGGGCAAGCACGGTTTACCCGTGCTCACCCGGCTGCCAGGCTTTAGTCACACATTTTTATCACAGTTTTGGAGCAAAAACCGTGATAAAATGCGTGACTCAATGACTCAAGCCTATCACAGGGTCCGTGCTCGCCCGGCATGTAGCGGCTCACATAATCTGTGTAGCGGCTTCACCGCTTGAAAACTATTTAGGAAAAGGTTTGAAGAGTATGGCTGTTGGTGTAATTATGTATTACCACAGATAATATAATACTAGCATACAGATGCCTCATCCCATTCAAAGAAACCGTGCCAACGTAACTACCGTTTTTCTCGATCGCGTTCGGTTCTGTTCCACGAATATAATGGTGTTAGCAAGTAAAAGAGTTTACTCGGCTCGTGAATACTTTTATTTTAAATACAGTGACAATTTGTTTTATAGTACTTTTTTTGCACGTTTTTACAGTTTCATTGCACCAAAATATGTAACAAAACAAATTTAAAATATCGTTTGGATGCCTCAGAAATTTAAAACCGCGCCATCTATTGGAATCAAATAATTATTGAAATGTGAATTATGAGCCCAATGTTCCTTAATTTTGTGCTTAGGAGAGTTAATTAAACAAGAACATACATTTTTTTATGATCGTCTCTAGAAAATCTTAATAATTCACAAGACTCAATAACAAATCGAGGCTTAACACGCCATCTAGTGCAATTTGTTTGAACCAATTTTTTCTTCGCGTTGGGTGCCCGTGGTATGACAGAATATGGCACATAGTATAATTAGGGTCAAACATGTGTGACACTTGTGAAATATATCAAGAATTTTATACTTATGCATTGATAAATATTTACCTGTCCGACAGACTGTCTCGTTCGCTTGGTTGTGGAAAGTGTTACTGCTGAACATGAAGTCCTGGGTTCGATACCCTGGTCGAGCAATTGCGGTATTGGGTTTTCCATCAGGACTTTCTCAGTAGGACCCCGGCGTCTGGACTTGTGCCCGGTTGATAACAATAGGCGCGTCCCCTATTACATAGGAATTAAACATGGCGGAATGTGGATGCACTTGCACTCCTTCTGCCTTCGGGGTATTGAGGCGAGATGTTACGTATGCGGTAGGTATGTTTACTAGAAACTAGCTTCGATTTTTGCGTTGCCAGATTGTAACTTTTGTTACATGTTACGTTACTTTTGACCTTTTCATGTAACACGACTCAAAATGTAACTTTTGCGTTACTTTTACCTTTTAAGACTTGAAAAATATTGAAATATTTTCCTGCAAACAAAGAATAATCGTGAAACGGAACGAATCTAAGAAAGTTTTCGTTTGTAGTGTTGCCGCACCTGATTTTGTGACACACAAATTGACGTATTGCATATTCACTCACTCCCTCACGTGTAATTCTAAATCTTCCATCCCGCTTTCTCCGGCAGCTAGCGGAGGCGCTGTATACGAGTACGCCCCAACACTGTCGTTTTAAATAAGGTAATGTAACTTTTCTCATGAAAATGTAACTTTTAGAGATGTCTCATGATCATCACAACCATTATTTGACTATCTGCCACTGGCAAAACTGAGTAGTGTACCATATAAGTGCTTGTTCACGCAAAGGTCCGTTTTAGAGGTCCGCTTTATTTTATACGTTTGTATTCGGCGCTGATGTATGTAGTTGTATGAGCGAGTTCACACACATGACAGTATTCCGAATCCAGTAAAAAATACCGATCCGACTAAATATGCAGCAGTCCGTTTTACAGGTCCGCTTTATTGTATACGTTTTTATTCGCCAATGGCGTAGGTAGTTGAATGAGCGAGTTCACACACACAACAGTATTAAAATACTGATCCGTTTTATCGGACGTCCATCCTTGTAGAAAATTAATTGGTGTGAACAATACCCCCAGTAGCGACGGGTCCGTTAAAAATGATCCTGGCAATACGGATGTTCAGTGTGAATGTACACCCTTACGGAGGTATCTAGTTTTGTCCTCGTCTGTACAACAATAAACTTGAAAGATATCAACCGACCATGAACTGCAAAGGGCAAACGAATTTAAGTATTCAAACAATAGACGATCAACGTTATTTTTATTCATCACCGCCTATCTTACCGACCATGTTTTGTTTAAATTACGATTGTTGTGTTGTTTGCTATAATTGCCCATGAAGGAAAAATATGACTTACGAGTACCTATTCCATATTGGGCACCCGTTTTAACGGTAACTGAGATATGCCACATACGGCACCTATCGATATTTTTCGCAGGTGCCATTAGTGGAATAATTTATTATTTAAAATTTTATTCCACTTTTGGTACCTACAGATCAGTAGGTACCTCTAGTAGGTGTTGGGACGTTTATTTTTATTAAGTAGGTCAAAATAAAAAAAATCGTTTAAAATCAGAAGAGAGTAAGATGATAAAAATATAACTTCCTCATTTGCTTTTTAGGGTTCCGTACCAGAAGGGTCCAAGCGGAGCTCTATTGCTGTCACTCACGTGTCTGTCTGTCCGTCGTCTGTCACACAATTTTGTTTCAAATAATTTTTTAACTTCCCATTGACCTACGAACTTGAAATTTGGTGATAATGTTTATTATTACGTATATTTTACTAACAAATACCAATATATTTAAAAATCTAATTTATTCTTTGGTGCGGAACCCTAAATGTGCGAAGTCCGACATGCACTTGGCCGGTTTTTTATTTAGATATTGAACATTATATACATTTATGGGTATAAAGAGGAAGTTTATATTTTAATCATGTTACTCTCTGTCTGATTTTATTAGATTTTTTTATTTCGACGCCCTAATAAAAATAAACGTCCCAACACTAGTACCTACTGATCCGTAGGTGCCAAATGTGGAATAAAATTTTAAATCATTAACTATTCCAACAATGACACCTGCGAAAAATGTCGATAGTGTGCCGTATGTGGAATACATCAGGTGTCATTCACTCAGGTGCCGTAAAAAGGGTGCCCAATGTGGAATACGTCAAAAATATCTCTAGAAAAAGGTTGAGTTCGTTTTCGAATTGTGTTCATTTATGACCAAAGAAATTGTAGATAGATCGTGTCAAAGATAAATATGAATAGAAAGGAGTTCACTCCGAAAATGACTACAAAGGACCAGTTTCTGAATTGAGTATTTGTTGTTAAGAACACGTCAGATCATACAATGATGCCACAGTTACAAGGTTTTGGGCTCTGGGTAAAGAAGTGTTGGATAAATGGTTTTCAGTTTGGGAAATTCGTAATCGGAAATTGGAGATAATATCTACGTATACCCTGGGGCGTACAAACATCATTAAAAATTTCAATTAAGTTTATGTAATTACTGTTACAATATGTTATTATCAATTATAAAAAACTTTTTAACAAAAAATACAACCGACTTCAAAATAAAAACACTACAAAGTGAAAAACTAACTTCAATTTCGGAAGTCGGTGTCAAAAAACGAAGTCGGTTGTTTTTTTGTTAAAAAGTTTTTTTTTTGAATTTTTAGTTGTTGTACATAATGGACCATTTCTCCAAAGTGAAGCCAGAATAGATTAACACAGAAACATGCAACTTAAACAAAAACGGTGGAATTAGAGTATAACAGGGTGAACTGTTCACACCTGCGTACCCTTTAGAGCGTGCTAAAGTGATGTTATGTTATGAAATGATGTAAACAGTAAAGAGGCATCCGATTGCAGCTATCCCGAGTGATTTGCCGTGATTTATTGAAGAGTTCTGATCTATATCTCCGAAGTTCTTAAATGGGACAACATGACAAGCACCAGATTTCAAATGAAAAAAGATTCATTAAAATCGGTCCACCCAGTAAAAAGTTCTAAGGTAACACACATAAAAAAAAATACAGCCGAATTGAGAACCTCCTCCTTTTTGCGAAGTCGGTTAAAAAGAGCTGGAATATTAGACTAGCTACCTATTTAATTACTTATTTCCGTAAATAATATTATAATAAATCAAATTATTGCTGCGACTGACCGACTTACACACATATTTTATTAGTTAGACTGTTTTTACTGCAGTTACCACACCACTGCGTTATGACTGCAATGCTTCCTGGTCTTGGACATTATGTCATGATTGCCTATTACATGTTCTGCAGTCGCGAGTCACTGAACTGCCTCACAAGCCCAGTGGTCGTTAGTGCGACTGGGGTGCTTGAGGTCACGGTGTTCCATTCCCAGGTCGAGCAAAATTATTTTCGATATCAGATCCAAACTTTGTAAAATTCTCGTGTCACAGTGTTTGTCTGCAAACTCCTCCGAAACGGCTCTACCGATTCTTATGAAAATTTTTGGGCATATGTTAGGTCTGAGAATCGGTCGTAAACTATTTTTTAAATCCCTAGGTAGGGTAGGGTACAGTTTTTAGGGTTCCATACCCAAAGGGTAAAAACGGGACCCTATTACTAAGACTCCGCGGTCCGTCTGTCTGTCTGTCTGTCTGTCTGTCTGTCTGTCACCAGGCTGTATCTCAAGAACCGTGATAGCTAGAGTTGAAATTTTCACAGATGATGTATTTCTGTTGCCGCTATAACAACAAATACTAAAAACAGAATAAAATTAATATTTAAGGGGGGCTCCCATACAAAAATCGTGATTTTTATGCCGTTTTTTGCTATAATGGTACGGAACTCTTCGTGCGCGAGTCTGACTCGCACTTGGCCGGTTTTTTTTTTAGGGTAGGATAGTAGGGTAGGGTACAGTTTTTTTTTAGGGTAAGATAGTAGGGTAGGGTACAGTTTTTTTTTTAGGGTAGGATAGTAGGGTAGGGTACAGTTTTTTTTTTAGGGTAGGATAGTGGGGTAGGGTACAGTTTTTTTTTAAGGTAGGATAGTAGGGTAGGGTACAGTTTTTTTTTAGGGTAGGATAGTAGGGTAGGGTACAGTTTTTTTTTAGGGTAGGATAGTAGGGTAGGGTACAGTTTTTTTTTTAGGGTAAGATAGTAGGGTAGGGTACAGTTTTTTTTTAGGGTAGGATTAGGGTAGGGTACAGTTTTTTTTTTAGGGTAAGATAGTAGGGTAGGGTACAGTTTTTTTTTAGGGTAGGATAGTAGGGTAGGGTACAGTTTTTTTTTAGGGTAGGATAGTAGGGTAGGGTACAGTTTTTTTTTAGGGTAGGATAGTAGGGTAGGGTACAGTTTTTTTTTTAGGGTAAGATAGTAGGGTAGGGTACAGTTTTTTTTTAGGGTAGGATTAGGGTAGGGTACAGTTTTTTTTTAGGGTAAGATAGTAGGGTAGGGTACAGTTTTTTTAGGGTAAGGTAGGGTAGGGAGGATAAAAATACAATGAATTTACATTAATTAATGTTTGGTGTTATTATGGCAAAACAACGTTTGCCGGGTCAGCTAGTCCTACTATAATATTTTAAATGCGAAAAGGATGGATGGATGGATGTTTGTTTGTTACTCAATCACGCTGAACGGATTTGGATGAAACTGGCACAGAGATAGATTATAGTCTGGAATAAATAGCACATAGCCGCCATTGGCGCAATAAAACAGTTCTCACGCGGTCGAAGCCGCGGGCGGAAGCTTGTTGAATATATTGGCGAAATTTCACTGACGATATAACTTGAATATTTTTGAGTTTAATTTGACTTGTATCCCGCAACAGAAATAAAAATCCACGGCCAATAGTGCGTGTCGGACTTCGCACATTTAGGATTCCGTACCAAACCGCAAAATCATGTTGGTTGTATTAGGAAAAATGAGGGTATTTAAAAGAAAAATCTGGTTTCTCCAATATATTAGTATTTTTTTGTAAAATATACGTAATAATAAAATTTCCGTTTGGCTATAAAACCTGTGTGACAGACGACGGACAGACAGACGAACACGTGAGTTACAGCAATAGGGCTCCGTTTGGACCGGGTTCGGGTATGGAACCCTAAAAACCTGCCCAAGTACGTGTCGGACTTCATACGTTTTGGGTTCAGTACCAATTTATCAATATATTGGTATTTGTTACTAAAATATACGTAATAATAGACATATCACCAAAGGAGAATGACCAAAAGTGGTACCAAAAAGTCTCACGCATCAAGACCAAAATTATATAGTAATTAGTTTCATATTTTTTTACGACATTACGCGTCGGGGATTTGATTTTTGAATAGGGAATTTATTGTTGAGTTTAGAAGTATGGATATTGTTATACTACTCTCTTTAAATGACGTTCCGTTTCACATGATATGATTAACTTACCCTTGATTTTTGAAAGAGTCATGATCACTTTAAAAAAAATGCTTAGCCGATTCTACATTAATTAAAAATAAACTGGAATATAATAGAATCTTTATTTAAAAGATTATCATTATTTTATTTATGGTTAATTGGCCGTTCACAGCCGGTCATAAAGATGTAGATAGAATGTATCTAATAGAATCGATTTTTGATGAAAAGACGAACCAGTAATCGTTTCTTTTGTGTAATAAATAACTATAACATCCATGTATATCGTGTCTATATAAGGGTCATATTCAAAATAATTGTAATAATTACTACTGTCATAGTGTCCAACCCAATTATTTTTATAACGAGATACAACTGACTAGAATTTCATAAACAAACAGATTAAATGTTTATTTGAATTTAATAAAAAACAACGAAACATTTGATATAGCTAAGCAATTCATAAAAAAAAAATGAAACCAAACATTGCGTAGATTCCGTTTCATACAAGTACTCAATGTCCACGTCTTTGACTGTTAACTAAAAAAAATAATTTAATTATTAACTATTACACAAAGGTTAAAAAAAAACTATATTCAGAGAATACTGTTTAAACTTTCAACTTTTAGTGAAGACTAAACAAAATATAAAATACTATTTATTGTTCTTCAAATTTAATTTATTAATGAGTCTCCTGATTTTACACATATCTGTTATTCTTCTCTGTTATGCTATTTTAACATTATTTCCATGGTAATAAAGAAATTTGATATACTGGCAACATTAGTCCACTACCTGTCACTACACGACGTAAAAATAAATGATCGGCCATTTTGTTCAATATAGTTTCTCAGCTCGTTTCGTTGTCGAAGAAAATTAGACTTTTAAAAGTAAATATTTAATGTGAGACGTTTAAAATAGCGTTAAGTAAGTTTACTGTTTTATTACCCATACTAGGAAATAACTGTATTGTGCTAATTGTTATCAATATAAAATATTCGTATAATTTTTAAATTAATGTGGAAATAAATAGATTTGTAGGTTAGACACGCAATTA
This sequence comes from Orthosia cruda, assembly GCA_964057195.1. Classification (NCBI taxonomy): domain Eukaryota; kingdom Metazoa; phylum Arthropoda; class Insecta; order Lepidoptera; family Noctuidae; genus Orthosia; species Orthosia cruda. The sequence goes on along the minus strand of OZ059853.1, from coordinate 4,682,024 downwards.
ATTCATATACGTTATTTTATCCATCACTTTTTTCTGTTACGTAACAGATATGAATAATTAGGCGTTATTCACATAGTGTCATATATGAATTAATGATAATAAAATATTATTCAACTTACTGCACCGCAGGTTAGCCAAAACTTTTTTTTTCTTTTTATTTGAAGTATGTTAAGTTTTCGTATAATGTATGTATAGGTAGTGATAGTGGTGATGGTATTCTACTATCCCAGGTGATTCAATTAGATCAATGTTAATTATTTATTTTACAAATGTATGCTATTTAAACTTGCCCTAATAATTCCTTTCTGTTATTTTTCTGTTACAATAAAATAATATTCATATTTGTTTCCTATCCGTAACATACAATTATTTTGAATATGACCCATAAATTACGTCGTTGGTAGCTTCGTACAAAATAGACCGAATTTTAGGTTATTTTCGATTTTATAAAATAACTCCGATATCCGGGTTTTGTTTTCAAAAAGTTCAAAATGTTTGTAAGAGTTAACATGATCAGTGTAGTCTATAAAAAACAAAGTTTAATTTTGATGCATCATGGTACGGGATTCCATACATCCATGAGCATTCTCCTTTCAAGTTCATGGTTCAATGGGAAGTTAGAAAATTCTTCAGAACTAAATGTGTGACAGACGACGTACAGACAGACGGACACCTGAGTGACATCGAAAGGGTTCCGTTTGGACCCTAAAAAGAAATTAACTACTCGGCCTAGCCTTTTCCCAACGCTGCTGGAGTCAGCTTCCAGTCAACCATTATTTTACATGGAGCGAATGTCTATCTGACTTCAAAAGGGTAACACGATAACCCTAGCCTAACAAAGAAAATGAAAATAAATAAGACAGACGAATCCACAAAACGTGAACTAACTACCTACTCAATGCATTTGAGTTCCGAATGTTAGACGAAATTCAAAATGTCTTCCGTTCTCAAGAAACTGGCAACAATGGAGTTTAACCATTTGCAATTCATTATTTTTAATTTCCTTAAATTAATATTTATCTTTGCACAATCTCAGGGTATTGTTTCTCGTTTTGTGAATTAACTGGATTCCATACTGCGGAAACGATGACTTTAAAAGTTCCTATAAAGGCTCAGGGGATGCGCTTTTCAAGTCTCTGTGGTCTGTTGAGAGGTTCTAGTGAGGTCAATGATATTCAAATAAACAGATACGTTATACACTGACAAAACAATTGAAAAAAAGTGTTCCGCACACACACTTTTCATTCATCTGACATTTCACTACAAGTCGAAAGGGATGGCTTGATAAAACGAACAAGAAAAAAAGAGACAGCTAGTTTTTTTCACTTGCGTGTATTCACAATATTCGTTTAATAATATTAATAATAGTGTATTAATAATATTCCATTCGTAAACAAACATTGTTATCTTTTTCTACCCTCCAAATATCAGAATATTAGGAGAAAAAATGAAATAAATTAATAAATTGAGGCGTATTGCGTACTTACATATGGTATGAGATCCCTTCTGTTTTATGTACTTTGGTATCATAATTGGTACAATTTCTAAATACACACGATGGCATTATTTTATTTTGTTTTTGTTTCAACAAAGCCTATCGATCTTCGCCATGCGTGACATAAACTAAAGACTAAATAAAGGTGAAAAGCCCACACTCCTTGGTATTTTCCTCAATAGTCCAGGCGCCTTCCGTCACCGCAGCCAGCGCTGACAAAGAAAATTTTGTTTTATGCGTAAAATTAACATTTTCTACAATTGATCACCAGCTAGCGCTGACAAAGAAAATTTTGTTCAAATAAATGTCACTAGATGGCACGATATGCATACATTTGTAATTGAATTATGTGTAAAATTAACATTTCCTAGAATTGGTCATAAAAATTATATGTTCTTTTTTAATAAACTCTTCTAAGCACAAAATCAATTCTAAGATTATTTGAACGGTTTTAAATTTCTGAGGCATGCCACGCGATTTTTAAATTTGTATTGTAACACACTTTGGTACAACGAAACTGTAAAAAAACTTTTTTGCATAAAAATACAAGCGACTTCCAAATAAAAACACTACAAAGTGAAAAAAAAACTTTTTTGCAAAAAAATACTACCGACTCCCAAATACAAAACTACAAAGTGAAAAATAACTTATTGGCCGCGGCGCTTTTATTGGCTTTTTAGGTAGGTAGCCAGTTGACGGGAGCGAAGCCCCGAGGGTCAGCTAGTATTTAATCAAATTAATACTTATAATTTCCATATTTTATTGTGCGTCAATTAATTATTAATGTCATTTTACTTAATATCGAGTTAACAGTAATCTTTATTTTTAATAAAATTAATACTTCAATGTCCATAAAATATTATAATTCTGAGTCAATTAATTATTTATTTATGTAAGTTTTTCATCAGTCATTTGTCTATTGTTTTAATATCAATCAATTGATGAATGGTGCATAGTTTTATTGATAGTCTTATATCACTGCGCCATAGTCAAAGAATAAACCGTATAAAGAATAGACCTTTCACCTTAGTAAAACAATTCTTACTAGCTTCTGCCATCGGCTCCGCCCGCGTGAAAAGTGTTTTCTTATCCCAAGAGAACATTACACATACCGGGATGAAAAGTAGCCTATGTGCTATTCCAGACTATAATCTATCTCTGTGCCAACCAGATCCGTTCAGCCGTTCTGGCGTGATTGGGTAATAAATCTATCTATCCAAGCTTTCGCATATGATATTACTAGCGACCCGCCCCGGCTTCGCCTGTGACAAATTATATACAAATATCTGCCTCGTTTCTCGCTCTTTCTATAGGTGAAAACCGCATGAAAATCCGTTTAGTAGTTTTTGAGTTTATTACGAACAGACAGATAGATGCGGCGGGGGACTTGTTTTATAAAATGTAGTGTTAAACACACCACGTGGTTTGACTTCCGCAGTAGAATATTTATAGGTCTGTTTAGCGGTATGAGGTCTGAGTGCGGGAAGAGAGCGGGCATCATCGGGACGGCGGACATAGTGCGGGAGGCGCGGTCAAGTCTCATCTTTCGTGGCACGCACTGTACCACACCTGTGCAAAACGGTTGGGTAGGTACATTCTCTTATGATAATTCTCTGGTTTGGGTCATATCCCAATTTATTTGAGCAACTTGTTTTCATTTCCTCGGTTAGTCGTCATGTGAGGACCTTCGTACAATCCTCCTAAGCGTTGGTGGTCGGTCCGTGGATAGGTGCTTGAGTCAGAAGGTGTCCTGCTGCTCATAGGTCGTTTTGCAAATAGGACGATTTGATACGGATTCTTTCAATGTTCCCAAAGTTCTGATGGTGTTTAACCACTAACTCTCCTGTTAGGCGATGATGTGGTCGACGGTGAAGCACGCTTGCCTAGAAGTAACCTGTTCACTCTTGACTTAGATACTCCCAGGTTGTAGCTATCTGGAATTACAGACACCGGCAGTGAATTCCAGTTGTTATTGTGGGTGTTGTGTTGTTGTTTTGTGTCCGGTGTTGTTGTTGTATGCACAATGAAAGTTATCCTAACACGTTTAGTGCGTATGGCTGGGATGTCCATCATGTACTGAAGGCGCATCGCCTAACGTCTTGATTGATTGAATACTTATTTTTACCTGTACAGACTTGAAATAACTAAAAATAAACTGTAAATAATTATTCGTACATAAGTCGACTACCTCAATCCAATTTTCCGACTCACAAAAGCGAACATTTGAGTCATCCTTGCTTCAGAATAGAAATTCACTTATTTGAATAACAAATGGCCATCGGTTGGAATTTGAAATAGCAATCATTTGAACCTTACTCGCCTTTATGCATTAATTTTACTGCTTAATGTAACGTTACGCGTGAATTCTGCGAAGGGATAAGCAGAGGTTGTAGTTGTACTCAGTGGCTTATGGCCTTGGACTAAGTAGGTATGGCTGCTCCGTAAATATAACAAAAAATCTTTGCTGTGTTATCTATTGGTAAGAAATGTACTTATGCGAAAGCGAGAGCAGCGCACACCAAAATTGTAGTACCTTGCTTCAGAATAAAGATAAAATAATAGCAATGTTTCTTGGGACGAAAAATTATAATTCTATTAAGTCCGTCAGTGAGATTATAAAATAATACTGAACACGTATATTTTGCTTTATCTTATAAATAAAAAGTTTAATATCATTATTATATGACTTACTGATAAAATGAGATACAAATGAATCAAAAATGTCTTATTTTGTAAAAATCTATTAAAATAACTAGTTACTATATTATTTGACGACGTATTCCACATTGGGCACCCACATAAACGGCAACTGATTAAATGGCACCTGTAGACCTGAGGTTTTCCACTTATGGCACCTATCGATATTTTTCGCAAGTGCCATTAGTGGAATAAGTAATTATTTAAAATTTTATTTCACAAAATTAAATGGCATCTACGGATCAGTAGGTGCTGACTAGTGTTGGGACGCTTATTTTATTAGGACGTCAAAATAAAAAAATCGATAAAATTCAGTAGAGAGTTTAATAACATGATAAAAATATAACTTCATTTTTTTGCGTTTTTAGATAGATGTTGACATTATAAGCATTAATGCCCAAACTACCAGGAGACCAGAATCAAGAAAAAGTACTTGCGGGGCTAGAATTATATGCGGTAGAGAGAGACTATTAGTACCTGGACTTCTCGTACTCTTTTTACCCGACTGCCGAAGGAGGGTAATGTGTTTATCAGTCTATGTATGTATGTTTGTTCCTATGTGGCGTTCTAGAGACCAAACGCGTTGGCCGATTTTGATGATTCTTACGTCAATCTATTGGTCTTAACCCTGCGAGTGTCACTGGCAACATTAAAATTGGAAAACAAAAAAATGGCGGATTTTGGACGCCATATTGTGGGCCCAATTTTTTTTTTCTGACGGAACAGTATGTATCGGTTACATACGATTCGTACGAACTTGTTCGCACATCTCCGTATCCAGATCCGGATAGTTCATACAAATCGTATACGTAAGTGTTCCATCTGGGACGGGAACCCGGAAATGTGTGGACAGCGCTTAAATAGGCTATTGGACTATTACGTAGTACGCGCACATTGCATCAGTTATATCTAAAGTTCTAGCTACTTTAAAATTAATTATCTAAAGCCATCTTGCACGAAAAACTTAAATCAGAGTTAGTCGCTAACTTGAGGTTAAATAACAAATATGCTATACATAATTTACCGTATTAGCTACTAACTCGGAGTTAGTAAGATTATCCAGGGTGGCACAAGCGGGTCTTATAGCTTAGTCTTGATTGACGTTTCTGATTTTCATGTCTATCATATTTATAACAATCGCGTGATGAATGAAATAGAAAAGCAAACCGCATGAACAATGAGTAATATTCATAACCACAAGATTTCATTTTCTTTTGAATAACACTATAAAACACTAATAACCCTGTACGTCACTACCAAACGATATAACAATGCCTGTGTCATTGGGTTCTCTGCCATGAATCTAATACTTATATAATGTGTTTCTCAGCCAGACATACCTATGCATTTTTCCCGCCCCGGCTTCGCAAGGGACATACCCCTATTAGTCTACTGAGATTTTCTATAGTGGCCACCTTCACCAACATTACGTTATATAAGGCGGCACACTATACCAGGCAACCCCTTACGAGGTGTCTGGGACCATCTTCGGTAGGTCACGCCTCCGAGAGCACTCGCCCCTGGTACTCAAGAGAAAATGTGAGTCACCTCGTGATTACTCACTACCATTTGTCCAGAATGGTACCGGAGCATAAAGCCGCTCACCACACGCACCCCAGCACGCCAGCACTAGTGCAAGCACCAGCACCAGCAAGGGACAAATTATACACAAAAACCTTCGTCGTTTATCGCTCTTCCTATTAGTGAAAACGGCATCAAGATCCGTAGCGTGGTTTAGGAGGTGAGCCGACATACATACAGACGCGGATAGCGACTTTGTTTTATCCTATATACTGAAAACAATACGCCTGTATGCACAAAGGGTTGGTAAAGGGGCACCTTCTTCTTCAAGGGGAATCTTCAAAATACGCTTGGTCTTTTGGGGAAAAGACCAGAGAGTCTGGGACTGTTACTTCATTAAAACCACCCCGGTGATCACCATCAGCACGTATAAGTGGGAGGGGGTGGGCTGACCTCAATGACCACCATGGAACCCCCTCTGTGCAACGCCGGGTACATCCCTGAGGAGTCTGAAAGAGCGCCTCCCCTGAGCCTCGCTGTGCACGGCAGCACGTGATCATTAAGCCACCGTCAGCAGCTTAATTGCGTAAGTGAATTCAACTCGAAAAGAGTATCTTCACCAATGAAAGCGTCTATTTTTTTTGGCAATAGCTAATTATTTGTAGGGAATTTGTCGTTGTCTGCATAAGTGAGACATCGCCACCATGCGCTTCTACTTCAACCAGGGGGTAGACTGCGTGTACGGCGCTGCGACGTTTTTCCTCACACAGGTCTCCCAGGTCACGCAGGAGCTCAGCAGGTGTCGCTGCAGGAGCGCCGCCGCCACACCAGTGATTAAATTCTTTCATGGAGTCATACGCTTTGCCCTGCCGAATTCACTTACGCAATTAGGCTGCAGGGAAAGGTGCACCTGCCTGGGTTTTTGAGAAGTACGAGAGAAAGCATTGTTCGAGTTTTTGCTTTTCTAGTTTTCAAACAAAAGACACTGTCCAAACAACTTTTTATATTTCTTCCCTCTTTCTTCTCTTCATCTTCTTCTTCTGTCTTAAAACAAGATTGACTAACATCAAAATGTGTTCATCTATACTGAGCAGTCTCTTGACCTTTGTAATTTATTTTTTCAAAACAGGGAATGCTATTAGCTATTCTCAAAAAATAAAGGACAGTATCCTAAGTTTTCCTGTAGCTAATGCCCCCTCTCAAAATTCCATTATATTTAGTTAAGCCACATTTCATCATTTATGTTCAAGTTCCGTGTAACAGTCAGTACATTTGATTGTCGTCGGTAATTCGCCAACTATCTCACGTGCTACTTGCTCAGCTGGCAACATGAGCGAGACTTCTGCACGCTCTGTTTAGCGCCATACTTGATGATATTATCTGTCATCTGTATCCGGAAGAGTTCGTTGACTCTGAGTTGCATTTCGAGAATAGTAAACCTCGTTAGAACATTATTTTCTTTTGTATCGAGACGGACTATTCAGAACCACAAGCAAGAGTCACCAAAACCAGCCATTTTAATCTGACAACATTTCACCATGACAAGGAGAACGCCTATTTTGTAAGGGAACTTAAGCCAATTTGAAAAAAATGTTGTATCTTGATGCATTTGGTTGAATATTGTAGAAAAAACACGTTATATTCATGATTAGAAAACATTTTTATTTATTTTTCGGGGTTCACGAGATATAACGATGTTTCTGTTCTTGAAATGAACCCTTATTACAATGAAATAAGGTGCATACAAATGTCCTAGTAAAGGAACCTGATCTGTTGTTGTCTGTAGGTACTTATGTTAAAGACACGGATGGTAAAAAACACAAAATATGACTCCTATTTTTGGATAATATTGAAATCGCAGACAGGATACCTCTTAAGGGACCTGTGTATGGGCAAGCTCCTATAAGTGAACTGAGCATGAAGTGTCTAAAGAACTGTCACTCCACCTGAAGCTTTGAGTTGACAACTTTACCTATATTCATTTTCACGGTGAGAAGTTTACAGTGGGCTTAGCGTGAGTTTTTACTCGCACGCGCGTCAATTTGTATTGAAAGTGGATAAGCGCCGTCTGGTGACACTAAGGAGAAACCTCTTTTTAAGCTATTGCATAGCTTCTATCGCGGGCCTTGAGCGCGGGGACCGAATCCAGAAATTCCGTAACGAAAAAACCTCGCGCTCCCCACTCCGACGGGCACGGCGGGGATACTTTGACTTCTAATAAGGTTTTTGAATTCTGTGGAATCTGAGTGGTGAGGGGCAGGGGGGCGGGGGGAGAGGTTTGTTGCACGTTTTTTCGATTTCCGTGTTGGTATTTTTAGAATGAAAAATTTTTTTGCGGGGTGAGGTAAACGGTTAAGGGGGGGGGGGGTAAATCCTATATTGTTCTCCTGGATGAAGTAGGTGAGGGCAGCGGGGCAAATTTTTTGTCAGAAATGCGCTAACTCCGACCGTTTCTGAGATATGAGGGTTTTAAAATTTTTGTTGGTCGTAATTTTTTTGCCTTTTATCGGTCTCTCTGAGCTGTTTCTGTGACAATGGTGATCAATGTGGACCTTATGCTAATAAGAATAAGGGTTGATTTTGCTTGTCAAAGAAAAGCGACCTTATTTCAATGTGAATAAGGGTATTTTTGTTTTTTAGAGTTTTATTAATCGTAAATAAATGCGGGTTTGGCTCGCTACGTTTTCGAGTTTTTAACGTTTTTAATTTTTTTGACGCATTTTCCAGGACTGGATCTAGTTAATTTTTATGACGCATTTTCCAGGACTGGATCTAGTTAATTTTTTTGACGCATTTTCCAGGACTGGATCTAGAATAAATGCTATGCAATAGCTTTACCGCGGCAGTCCCCGAGTGCCACACCGATTTTTTGTATACAAATTGATTTAAGAGATCATTTACGTTATCACGAACGAGAACGTTAAAAATCTCGGCATATATAAGCACACTGAAAGGCACTACTTACTAAAACAGTGTTGTTTAGAATAACCCTCTTGGCGGATGTTGGTGTGAGTCTGCCCGTCATACTGAATTCTTATTCGATTCGTGAAAAGATCCCTCATCATCATACTTCACCTGAACACTTCTTCAGCTGGACTTAAGGAGGCAATGAATCGTGTCTTTTCGTCATCCATACATGATCATTCCTACGTGATGAATTCTCTTGTCCATAGTATGTCTAATCCTAATTCCTTTGCCGTTTACAAAAGCAGTAGGTACTGCACACAACCCCTGTACGTAACAGCCTTGTTTTCCGCAATTAGATCCTCTAAACATATTTGCATCTTATTGTTTAATATATTAGGTTCAAAATCACCTAGTATTAAAAGACATTCCATCTTCACAGTTTCACACGGAGGTAGATAAGTCGTCACGGTAAGATGACCATGGATAAAGTATCTGTGACCAAGTACGGTCCCATGGAGGTAATATGAGTGAAAGATGAGTATAGGTAATTATGGAAAAGGATGGATTTCTCGCAGGGGAAGTATTTACTACTGCCATACCTAACCTAGTCCGTTGACGTTTCACATTGTACATGCCGCGATAACTTTCTACGTAAGAAATTGAAAACACACATAATCCTAATTAATTACTATGTTACCCATACACTATAACAACGAGTATCATTCGCAAGCTTCAAGTTTAATTATTATTATATATTTATAAAGCTGTCAAAACGGGCCTTTTATTTTTTGACAACTTTACCAAGCAGTATCAATTGTTATGTTCCGGCTTGATAAGGTATGGGTTGGGACGGTTGGGACATTTCGGATTTCTCTTTGGGATGGTAATGCTGTGGCAACACTAATAAACGCAAAAGAATTAAATTCTTTTAAAATCAGTAGAGTTTAATATCATGATAAAAATATAAGCGTCAGAATCTAAAATCTCATGATTAAAATATCCTAGTAGGTACTTAAGTTAGTCTTTACCGATTGTGATTCTAGGCCCGCAAATACTTCTTCATGATTCTGGCCTCCTGGTAGTTTGTGTATAAATGTTTATAATGTTCAACATCTAAGTAAAAAAGCAAAAACGGAAGTTATTTTTTTATCATATTATTAAACTCTACTGATTTTAATCAAAATTTATTTTGTGTTCCTAAAAAAATAAACGTCCTAACACTAGTACCTACTGATCCGTAGAGGCCAAATGTGGAATAAAATTTTATTAATTAATTATTCCACTAATCGAAAAATATTGATAGGTGCCGTATGTGGAATATCTCAGGTGACATATACTCAGGTGCTGTTAAAACGGGTGCGGGTAGTAATTTTACTAGAATATTATTGCAGGCGACTAACAAAAGGTAACAAGGCAGACGTGAGTGGTAACGCTTGGAGGGGACGCCCTAGAAGTGCATGCCTTTATCTTGTTGATGAAGTTCTTCAGAAATGGGTACGCCTGGTACTCAGCTCTGTGCGCCTTTCCTTTGACTTTATACGCCTGAAGAAATTTAAATAAGTAATAAAGAATCACAAAATCTGAATATTTTTCGATTAGTGGAATAATTAATTAATTAAATTTTATTCCACATTTGGCCTCTACGGATCAGTAGGTACTAGTGTTGGGACGTTTATTTTTTTAGGAACTCAAAATAAATTTTGATTAAAATCAGTAGAGTTTAATAATATGATAAAAAAGTAACTTCCGTTTTTGCTTTTTTACTTAGATGTTGAACATTATAAACATTTATACACAAACTACCAGGAGGCCAGAATCATGAAGAAGTATTTGCGGGCCTAGAATCACAATCGGTAAAGACTAACTTAAGTAGGTACTAGGAGATTTTAATCATGATATTTTAGATTCTGACGCAAATACTTCTTCATTTAAAATTACTAGAAATATCAGGATGGCAAACAGTCGGTTATCTTTCAAATTGATGGCACGTGAGCACATTCGCAAGAAGTTTGCAGAATCATCACAGAATTGATTTGTTGGTTTCGGTTTCTCTATAGCATTGTTTTTGTATGTATGCATCTAAGTATATATTTGTATATATTTTTTATATATATGTTTTTTTTCCTCAATTTATCCCTTAATTTAGTTGCACCTGCCTTATTTTATCTCTGCACCACCCTAAGGTCGACTGGTAGAAAATGCCTAAGGCATTAAGTCCGCCTTTGTACTTGTGCATAAAGTTTTAATAAATAAATAAATATCATTGATCGCCTGTCATTTATCCTCTCAACACTTTGCTCGATTTGCAACTGAAACCCAGAACCCCGACCAAACCAACGACGACTAAACCAACACAACACAACAACAACCAATGACTAAACCAACACAACTTGCCAATTTCTGACTTAAATCCTCCTTAAAATGTTCTATCTTCCCTTGTTACAGAAAATGTTCCAGTACGAATACGAAAAACGGCCGCCATCTTCAACGTCGTGCGACAGTCGCGCCACGATGACAACCGACTGGAGCCGAACTTACCCGAGGGTGCCCGAGCGCATGCCGAACGCGCGCCGACCTCTGCCGCCGAGACCAACTGCCATGCCCCGCGTTCCGGATAAAACTACCGTGAGTTTGAAATTTAAAAAAAGAAAATATGTAGTACATTTTGAAGCAAGTGGACCATTGATATATTAAATATAAATGAAGTGGGCAAACTTTGTCCTAGAAACTTAGAAAGAAAATAGGAAGGAAAAAGAGTGGAGCCTCCTCGGCTCCACTCTGACTCTAACTGCTATGAAAAATGCCCGCGTCTCAAACGACGTTTTTCAACACGCTTGCGAAGAAACAATAAATAGTACATACTACTTCATAAACACAATGTAACAATTGATTGAAAGTTCGGCCACTTATATCAAACTAAGTAGGTAGGCATATTTGGGACACGCACGCGAATCTAACAAAAAAAAATACTAAGAAATATAAAAAAAACTACTTAACTGTTGCCCGCGATTTCGTCTGCAACTCGAATAGCCCATTTTTTTATCATCATCATATCAGCCCAAAGACGTCCACTGCTGGAAATATGCCTCTCCCAAGTGTCGCCACATTGACCGGTCCCGTGCGTCCCGCATCCAGCGGATCCCCGCAACTTTCACCAGGTCATCGGTCCACCTGGTGGGAGTCCTTCCAACGCAACGTCTTCCGGTTCGCGGTCGCCACTCCAGAACTTTTCTGCCCCATCAGCCATCCGTTCTGCGAGCAATGTGCCCTGCCCACAGCCACTTAAGTTTGGCAATTCTTCGGGCTATGTCGGTAACCCTGGTTCTCTTGCGGATCTCTAAATTTCTGATTCAATCACGCAAGGACACTCCGAGCCTGGCCCTCTCCATTGCCCTTCGAGTGACTGTAAGCTTTCTGATGATGCCCATTGTGAGCGACCACGTCTCAGAGCCATAGATTCGACTTGAGACACAGTGGTAAAATGGACGAGAAGATACCGCGCAGCTTCCAGAATGCTGCCCGGCAGAGTAGGATTTGACGGTTGACCTCTTTGCCTAGCTGGACCGTTTTTCCCAGGTAGACAAGGTCGTCCACAGCTTCGGCTGTGGAGCCACCGACCTAGATAGGAGTGAGTGCGACATGGGCGTTCAACATCACCTTAGTTTGTCCATGTTCATTTTTGGACCCATTCTTTCGGAAGCTCCACTGAGATCATCGAGCGTTGTACTGGGGTCCTCCATGATCTCCATGACAGCTTTATCATCGGCGAACCGAAGGTGAGTGATGTGCTCGCCGTTGACTTTGGATGCCTAGCACTTTCCAGTCCAGAACGTTGAAGACATCCTCCAGTGCAGCGGTGAATAGTTTATTTCTGTTATTTTATTCATATATTTTTAACAACTCTGATAATTTGATTTGCTTCTAAGTGTGTACTGTGATGGAATCTCCACAGTACACAAAATACCCCACCTAAATCCGCCCTTGTAAGCTTGCAATCTGACTGAAAAATGTTTTCAGTTAACCTATACAGCAATTATTCTATTACTTAAAAATGAATCATAATAAAAATAATTGGGCTTTTTTTTCTCTTACGTATTAAACTATTCTCCCGATCGATATAGCCCATAAAAGTGTTATTATACCGAAGGCTGTGTCCCATCTCTAATATTAGTTTCATGGACTCTCACGTTAAGTCACGTTGCTATCAGCGCCACAATGGCGAAAATCAAATGTCATCATTTTGTCATCGATAATATGAAGTCCAGCGTACTTGTATGATAGAGGTCAGTGCCTTTGGGTGATTGTAAGCTTTCTGATGAAGCCCATTGTGACCGACCACGTCTCAGAGCCATAGTTCATCACTGGCAACACACACTGGTCATAAACTTTCGTTTTGAGACACTGTGGTAAGTTGGACGAGAAGATACCGCGCGCTGCCCAGCCGAGTCGGATTCGACGTTTGACCTCTTTGTCGATATTTTTTTATACCGCGTCATAATATTATAGATGTGAGGGCCGCCTTACTTGTGAAAATTTTAGTTCACCATACAAAATTAAAGGAATACATCACATACAAAACTAAAGGATGATTTCCTGGATAAAAACTATCCTATGTCCTTCCCAGGGTCTCAAACTATCTCCATACCTTTCATCGAAATCGGTTCAGCGGTTTAAGCGTGAAAAGGTAACAGCTGACAGCCATAGTTACTTTCGAATTTAAAATATTAGTATGGATAACTGGGCGAGGCCAAAAAGTCATTCATTTCCTGCACTCGACTGAACCTCCACTCAGCCTCCATTCAAGAAATGACTGTACCTTATATCCTTGTACTTGTTTTGGTATTCGTATAAACCATGATAAAAGTTCGGAATACAAAAGAAATATGATTTTAAACAAATACCAGTGGTATTAGTTTTTGGTATTAGAACGGAATAAATTGTGTAGCAAGTTACTCTAGTTATTTTTGCCCGTTGTCATAGCAATAATTTGAGTGGAGTGGAGGCAGTTTCCTTCAAAATGACTTAGAATATAGGTGTACAATACATGTTCAGCAATCATCTTAAAAGGCCAACGAGAGAACGTAGTTTTTTTCTTATAAATAGATATGATCTGCGCAATGGGTTCTTTCTACTTTTCGATTGCAAAACCGATAGTTTGTTTGTACTTATGACCTACAGACATTTGTTCCGGGTCCGAATGCTTGTGTAATGTGTTGTGAGATTTGTTGCTAATACCACACACGCGATATATAGGTACGGGCGAAATTTTTTAAAGTTGGTAAAATTCACTAAATGTAAGCTTATTCGTGTTGCTGGCATGACAGTTATTTAGTTATTTTAACCCATAACTTTGCCATTTCCACGACATCATAGGTAGTTGCGCATAAAACATACAAACTATTGAGTTAAGGCGCTACCCCGAGCAAAACTCCGCGCTAGCCGTTTTTCGTGCAGTTTTTAGGAGCTCGATATTTGAAATGAAATATCAAATAATAAAAATACATTAAATTTCTACATATTATTGATTCCAAAATTGTAGTTTTTTATTTTTTTATATGTTTCACTAATCTCCTTCCAACAAAACCATAAAAATGAGAAATAATGATTGATAGCATGCATCTCCTCGTAAAGTGTTCATTAATATTTTTTTGTACTAACACTAATGGATAGACAATTTGATAACGAACATTTTGGTTGATTTATTTTTTCCAAAAGACCAATATTCGATTTTATAAAGATTTTATTCTAAAATCTGGGTGTATTCACTACTGTAATTCATGCGCCACGAGTGCCGCTAGGCCAATAGGAATGCTCAAATCTCTTGCTGATTTTTAGGTCAGGGTACGGCCTTAAGGGTTCTGAAGCCATTTTTAACCGACTTCCCAAAAAGGAAGAGGTTCTCAATACGGATGTTTTTTTTATATTAATTGTCTTCGGGCGTAACTTCGCCATATATAAATTTGAATTAGCAAAATTATTTTTTTTTTCGAAAGAAGTTTATTCCGAAATGATCCCATTTTAATTTGGTAAAGATCTGATGAAGAACTTCGGAGATATACAACAGAACTCTTCAATAAATAACGGCAAATCTCTCGGGATTGCTGCAATCGCATGTCTGTTTATTATTTTTTACACCATTTCGTAACAAACCATTACGCCACTATGCTCTAAACGGGTACGCAGATGTGTATAGTTCACCCTGGTACACTCTCATTCCACCGCCACCGGTTATGTTCAAGTTACATGTTATTCGGGTTATCTATTCTGGCATCACTGTGGGCATTATAGGTTCCTTACTATAGAACTTTTCCCTTATGTAGGTATCATTAAAAAGCGAAAAAAAAAAAATGTTTGCAAAAAATGCAACCGACTTCCAAAAAATAAAAACACTACAAAGTGAAAAGTAACTTCAATTTCGGAAGGCGGTGTCAAAAAACGAATAAACGAAAACAGGAACACTGCTTGGGAAAAGTTTGGCTTTGTAGGACGTCGTCTATGTCAAATAACACCTCTGTGACATTCTCTTTACAACTTAATGTGGCTACATATTATACACACTATTCAAAGTCAAATCGTAGCACGATGCGAAGCGACGATGACGTGACATGGAAAAATATACGTGCATCGTAGTTTTGGTCCATAACCATATTATTAGCTGGCAGTATTCGTTAGCGGTACCTGCCTACACTGGCAGGCACAAGCGCTGGCACTGGCTGCCTGGCTTAAGGTTAAACTAGTCGATGGCACGAACTATTTTGTGCGCGAGGTTAAAATGCATGCTATCTCATCCCACAACACGTGCGAAATATATAGATGCTGTGATGAGCAGTAAGAAGCTAGTTCGCGTACGAATTAGCACTTCTGCAATCTTTTATCGAAATGGATGATGATTTAGGACGAAAACGAGCGCGCGAAATTTTATAAACAGACCTTTGGGAGTCTAGATTTCATGAAAAAACTACTGAATGTATCTGATCAAAATAAAATTATTTGGATTGTTGAATTACTAATCTAGCCCTGTATGGAGGCCGTTTTTTAATTTTCCTTCTTCTTATGGTATTTATTTGCGCCCAAAGATACGTTAAAATTAGTGTTGAAATATGGAACTTTCGACGCACATAACTTTCAAATATTTTTTTTTTTATTATTTCGGTTCCATACAGGGCTAGATAATGATGAGACAAATTGATATCTTTTTTTATTTTGAAAGTACATCGTCAAACAGTGGAGTAATCTCTAGACTACGTTTGTATGGAAGAATTTTTGACTTGTTTACCCTTAAGGCTGTTTTCCCTAGAAAATATTGTGTCAAATTACTCTAGAAACTAAACTTTACAACTTTATAAAAACCTACACCGTCGGCAAATAGGTTTAACGGTTTTCCTTGAATTTCCAGGTACCCCTGAAGGTGTGGATCATCGCCAGCGCCTCCTGCTTCGCCGTCTGTGCTGCCCTGGTACTCGCCACCGTGGTCATCACCAAGTGGGGCACCTCTGATACCTTCACCACAAGAGAAGTCTTTCAGTCGCCGGTGATTATGTGTTTTATTTCTAAACTAGCTGTCTCCCGCGGCTTCGGTCCCGTCAACTGGCTACCCAAGTAACACACACAAAGCAGTATAACGGCCGACGTACAGCATTTCTGCATCGTTTTCGCATTTCGATTTAGTTTAGTTCTACAGTAGCATTACAAACGATTATACGGCTACTGTAATAATGCTTATTTGGGCACGAATTATACGGCTTTAGATCCTAAATAGGTTCACAAGAGTTGTTTAATTGCGTTACAGGCGCATTATAATAGTATTATTGTGGTCAATGAAGTTGCCCGTCGCAATAAAGAAGCTGTATTACGATCAGTGAAGTTGCCAATCCCATTACAGTTACAGAAGCATTATACTAGCAATATTATTGATAATGAAGATGTTAATTGCATTACAAAAGCATAAGATTAGCATTAGAATATACATAGTAAAATAATTATTGCAGCTATTTAAGTGTTCACAGTTAGAAGTTAATTAAACCCTACATCATTGCAAAAATATCTCTAATACCACGGTACAAATGTTATAATACAATTATCGTTTAAATTTAACTACTTTGTCTCGCAACATAATATGGACGAAGATGAACAAAACTGAGGGGGAGACACCATATTTGTTTGCTTCAAAACAAAATTTATGACAGCGGGACTACTATAAATGGTGTGGTGTACAGGAAAACTATAATGGTTCCAGTGTGAAAAAGGGACAGCTGTATACAAGTGATATTCATCTGTCCCTTACGCATACTGGAAATAACCTTGCTCTAAGAGGTTTTGGTCACCATCCAGGTGGGATAGCCACCATGTACCATTGTATTTCAATGATGGAAGATGTTGCTATACTTTTTTCTATTCTTGCTTGATATTGACAACATCATTTACCTTTTCAGGAACCAATACATTCACCACAGTATCCAAAAACAACTGAATTCGCCTCAGACTCTGACGAATCCGAAGAAAATGCTATTCTAGAAAAACTATCCATCTTCAAAAACATTGTAGCCAACAGGGAACATAAGAATTTAATCTCCAAAACGCAAATACATCCTTTACACGACGAAATGCCTCATGAAGAGAGGAATATAAAGAAAAAAGATAAAGCCGTCATAGACAATGTACAAGAAGAAGGAGGTTTTAAAACCAAAGAGAAAGATATTAAAGAAATTCCTAAAGAAGACGCTGTGGTAGAAAAATCTGAAGTAAATGAGACTAAGATGAAAATTGTAGAAGATTATGTACCGAGTTTCAAGCCAATTTTGCCGAGTTTTGAAAAGAATATCGATTTGGAAATACCTTACGGATCCTATATGGATGGTGCGTACCATATACCGTATCTCCCAATCTTATTGGTGAGGCTGAATGTAGACATTTCGAAGCGCATAGGATGGCGCGCTGCTGATTAGTAGGTTTGAGATTTACTACCGCGCAACCAATGTTGCCAAGTTCAGACCAGCCAAAAAGATTGGGAATTACTGTACACCTAAATTATTACGTGTTTTAAGACTGCCTCATTAATGTAATGGTCACAAGCGCTACTGCTGAGCCTGGTACTGGGTTCGATGCCCAGGATGAGAAAAGTGAAGTTCTCTTCAGGACTTTCTCTATGGCAGTCCTGCCTCAGTCGACCTTTATTTATCTAGCCCAGTATGGAAACAAAAAAAAAAAATGTTATGAGCGTCGAAAGTTCTATAATTATTTCAACACTAATTTTAACGCATCTTTGGGCGGACCGCGGAAATAAATATCATAAGAAGAAGGAAAATTGCAAAACGGCCTCCATACAGGGATAGATTAGTAATTCAACAATGCAAATAATTTTATTTTGAAAATATACATTTATTTGTTTTTTCATGATATCTAGACTCCTAAAGCTCTGTTTATAAAATTTCGCGCGCTCGTTTTCGTCCTAAATCATCATCCATGTTGATACAAATTTGCAAAAGTGCTAATTCGTACCCGAACTAGCTTCTTACTGCTCATCACAGCATCTATCTCTTTCGCACGTGTTGTCATATGAGATAGCATGCATTTTAACGTAAGGTTCAGTTGAAAACCAGCGTCAGGCAACTCCCAGTAGTCTGGCATTTTGCTGAACTGGACCTTTTTGGCGCAGCCGCGGGACACACTATGTATGTAAATGTTGTAAAATTAAGTTTTATTTGTACCTACATTGTGTGTATCTGTGTGTGCCAAATAAACTAGTTTTCTTTCTTTCTTTCTTCTTTCTTTTAACCTCACGCACAAAATAGTTCGTGCCGTCGCGTGGATTATGGGAACCTTAATTTAAATAAATATTATATTTCTCTTTTAGCTAAAGACGATTACTTTTACAACGACGAAAACCTTTACGATGACTACATGCAAAGCAACACCATGACAAGTTACCTCATCGAAAAGGTCCAGGAGCTTCACGAATGGGTATCATCCGACCCCGATCTATCCATCAACGAGACCAGAAAAGACAATGATTTTGGTTCCCTTCTGAAAGCTCTAAACGAAAGCTTGGTCGAAGGCAATGTGACTATTGTTATGCATAAGCTCAGAGATATGTACTTTGGAGAGAATTATACTCATTTCAATAGTAGTAGAAAGGTGATTGTAACGAATAGCACGGATTTGCTGTCGTTTGGTATCTTGACGTTAGATGTGATGTTGCTGCATAATATTCAGTTGATGGCGTGGGAGAATCAGGTATGTGAATTAAAGTATTTTTTGAAATTTATATTCAGCTTTTAATGTTTCTACAGCTGGGACTCATGCGTCCTCTCTGAGCAGTGGTAATTATTCATTTCCAAACAATTTTTACATTGTATCGAAAATTGTATAGATACCTACGCTACAACTCCGAAAACTTGTAGGTAACTACTTTTACAAAACAACACAAAAAATTAATGAATATGTCAATATTCAACCATGCATTATTATTATAGTATTAATTAATGTCAAATGAATATATAAATCAAAACATTTTAATTTCTACTGCAATACTCAACAACAAAAATAGAATGTCAATTAGATGAACTCTATTAATATTAACAGTTTGGTTGAAATAAATGTCACAGAGAAAGTTGAACATTTTTAAATAAAAATACAAAAATCTATTCATTAACATTTCAGGTTCCACAATAAAAATGTCAATGGTAAAAATAAAATGTCTTAGAGAAAGTCAACCATTTGAAATAAAAATACAAAACCAATTCAATAACAATTTTATTAAAATTCTACCAATAAAATGTCAAAAGTAATAATATAAATAAATGTCACAGAGAGAGTCCACCAATCCAAATAAAAATATAAAATCAATTAAATAACAATCAGAATCTAGTCTACCAATACAAATGTGAAAAGTATAAATATAATGTCAATAATGTAAGTAAATGTCACAGAGAAAGTCCACCATTCCAAATTAAAATACAAAATCAATTCAATAACAATCAGATTCTACCAATACAAATGTCAAGAGAAAAAATATAATATCAATAATTTAAATAAATGTCACAGAGAAAGGCCATCGATGAGTTACTATTTTATTAGGTACTAGAGTACGCCTCGCGGTTTCACCCGCGTATTTCCCGTTCCCGTGGGAATACAGGGATAAAAAGTAGCCTATGTCACCCGGGGATAGTGTAGCTTCCCAACGGTGAAAGAATTTTTGAAATCGGTCCAGTAGTTTTGGAGCCTATTCGGTACAAACAAACAAAAAATCTTTTCTCTTTATAATATTGGTATAGATTGGGTATATGTTTATTATACCTAATAAAATAGTAACTCATCGATGTCTGTGTTTTGAAGATATTAATGAAAACTTTATAAAATTGTATACAGCAAATCGTCCACGCAGACCCGGTACGGTTTGGTAGATCCAATAAGCAGAAACTAAAAACCATCCGATGATCATCGTATTCAGGATTGGTGGATGGATTGGTAGCAGGCTATTCAAACTCATCCTGCTCATTCAAGCTCATCAAACTCATCCTGCTCATTCAAGCTCATCAAACTCATCCTGCTCATTCAAGCTCATCAAAATCATCCTGCTCATTCAAGCTCATCAAACTCATCCTGCTCATTCAAGCTCATCAAACTCATCCTGCTTTTATCTCAATTGAACTGTAGACTTTTGATTGTTGAAATATGTTATTTTTACTGACTTCTAAAAAAAGAAGGTTATCAATTCGATATGCACGAGTATGTAACTATGTAATATTGCTAGCATTGCATAATATACACATTTGTTACTCTA
This sequence comes from Orthosia cruda, assembly GCA_964057195.1. Lineage (NCBI taxonomy): Eukaryota > Metazoa > Arthropoda > Insecta > Lepidoptera > Noctuidae > Orthosia > Orthosia cruda. The sequence goes on along the minus strand of OZ059853.1, from coordinate 4,661,622 downwards.
TTTAGGTTTCTAAGCACGTTTGCCAAATTTCATAATACATTTAATTTCCTTATACCTATAGGAGGCCTATGTCTGTATGTATGCTGTGGACGTCTTTCGGCTGATATGTTGATGATGTATGTATGAATGAATGTTTCTCCACGCATATATCCGAAACTAGAAATTGGATCGTGATCATTCTGTTTTTATTGGATTAACTATCTTTCAACTTAGATTTTAGTTCAAGTTTCATCAAAATCGGTTCAGCGGTTTTCAAGATGGAACATAAAACCGAAACGTCCTTAACGACAAACAGCGCGAATGGGTAAATTCAATTATTATGGCTATTTTGACAACCCTTTAGTAATGTTGTATCAAAATTAAAAAAAAAACAGAAATGAACTGAAAAGAACTGACTTCTAAAGCAAAACAATAAATAGTGCAAAAATAACTTTCGTTTCGGCAGTCGCAAAATGATAAAACAAAGACGTACCAAAGACAACGACTGGCGAAACGAAAGTTACCCAGTTCCTGGGTTTCGTTGATCTGATAAGCAGTCGTTCTGTGAAAAACTGGTGTTCTGCTGCATCCAGTAACACTGGGAACTGACCCCTACTTACAAAGTTGGGAAAAGACCAAGCTGATTGAGGGTGCCAAGGGTTTTCCAAGATCTGACATCCTTAGTCAACATATTTTAATTCTGTGCTCCAATTTGCAGGAGATCGCCAGAACCAAGATGATGAAAGACCCAGACGTGTTCGCGTTCAACGCCCTCTTCCTGGAGCCCAGCAAGGTGGAGACGAAACAGAATGAAGTGGGGCACGATGGATCTCTGTTTTTGTAAGAAACACACTTTTTATATAAAATTACGGAAAGAGGAAAGATGATTAAGCCCCATTTAGGAATCTTCAGGCTGGTAAAGAAAATAATTTCTTATGGTTAAAACTATAGAGCCAACGTTAAGCAGTTGTTTGGGATGTGATGTACGCCCTATGGCCCTAGAGACTTCAGCGAAGAATTAATCTTAACTTCTGAATCTCTAGAAGTACTTACTGATACGATAGCGAAAGTCACGGATAGACACTAGCACCGAGTATATATTTTTATTTTATAAAAATATTTAAAAATGTAATTAATAAGAAATGTAATGAATGAAGGACATAATAATATATTATATAACAATACATGTAAATCAATAGACAAGTCGTTTTTGCATATATCACATAAAATATTTCCAACAAAATAAACAGTCGGTGTCTTTCGTAGGTACCATTTTTTTGCGTTATGGACACCGACTTCAAAAAATTAAGACTGGGCCGAGCAAAAGATGCGCGCGGCAAATAGGTATTTACTGCAGCGCGCTAGTCGTGTGCGTCGTCACGCACACAATGACAAGTTCGCTCGAGCCCCGCTTGCAGTTGCGTGACAAAAGTTGGTAACTAAAGATTTTTAAAATTTGGGTCGTTGTGTTGAGTGACTTGAAATGACGAAAATTTATTATTTAGATGGTTTTATATGTACATAAAGTCCATAATTTAATCTTATAATCTATATTATATAAAAAATAATGTTTGGTTGTATTGTACTATAGTAATACAATAACCTTTCCCTTACTATTCATCCGATTGCGATGAAATTTTGGCGTTGTGGATTGTAGGCCCGGGAATTTTACTGGGTTTGTAGACTTTGTAGGTAAGCTAGGGGAGTAGCTGTAGATGGGTAGGTACATTTCATAATAAAACCAGACCGTAAAGAAAAAAATTATAATTACCTAATGCGTGTTTGACCATTTTACAAAAAGCCCAGGGAAACGTAGTATATTTATTATACAGGATGTAACGGAAAGATCATATTTTAAAAATTGCTTTTGCTTCTGTAAATTAATAACTTTCTCCAGGGAAGTCGAAGACATTTTTCAAAAAAGAATTTAAATTTTTCATACAAAGTTGTCACCAGATGACCAAATATTTGTGTGGGGTTAAGATAAAAAAAGATTATAAAAATAACTGTAAAAGAGACAAGAAGGGTAATATCAATCACATTTAAAAACATGATTGCTACTTTCCACCACTGGTGCATAACGGAATAACGTGCCCATGCGATTTATTGCGCTTTTCTTTTGCGTTTTGTTGTTTCTTCAGTTGCAAGTGTTCGTTTCGAATCTTTTTTTCTCCTTTTCATTGATCTTTCATTGAGATTTCATTCCTTGAGTTTCATTTGTCTATCTAACTGAGAACAAGGATTTCCGGCAATCAAAATAAAAAGTCTTAAATTTTTCTTCCATTTTAGACCAAAATTCTATTCTTCCTCGATAAGTTCAACCTTCATGTCCAATTCAGTCCAAACTGCAAATATGCGTGTTTTTCTTTGTGTAACATGAAGTTGTCCTTGTGCTTGGAAGTATCAATAAAGGTTTTGTTTTGTTTAATATTTCCTTCCTTGTCTCTTTCTTCGTTCTTTCTTCGTTCGATGATTCCGCTTCGGTCAGTTTTTTTGCAATAATAAGATTTGCACGTGCTATGATTTCCAAACACGTGGCCCGTTCAACAAACCCTGCTTCAGATCCAGAACTTTTTGAGAAAAGTTTTGTCATTTTACGCATATATGTATATGTTTTACAGCGCCACTAACCAAACGAAGTATATTTTTTAACTTATTTTCGGTACCTTAATGGGTAGCTTGTGTTTCTAATCAGCTAAAATGCATTATGTGAAACCCACTTCTATTGCCATGTATTATGATCTCGTCTTTATCTTCAGTTTCTTCTTCTATCAAAATTATTGAATATGAATCCGTATGTTATGAAGAATACTGAAATAACATAAGAATATTGTAAGTAGTCAAAAAGCATGTCTTAGAACTGGAAACATACAGTCCCAAAACAGTAATAAAAACGGTACTGTAAACTTACAGTTATATAAACTATAATAAATATGAGAAGGTTACCCCAATATGATTATAAATAAATAGCCTTTAATTTATAATCATATTGGGGGAAGTGCGAATTCCAGTAGTACATACAAAAACTAGACTTAAGGTCTCGTGGTGCACGGTGCGCAAGTTGCAAGCAACTTGCTGATTACTCTTTGATATCTCTTAAAAAAACAGTAGTATAGATACCTACTACTGTTTCTTGTGATAAATCAAAAATAAAATAAATTCACAATTATAAGAAAAATGTGATCCACCATCGTGTATTCTAAAAAGAATATCAGATTTGCAATCGGCATCTCCAAAAACCCATTACACGATACCCATATCTAATGTTTGAGAAAAAATTGCATCGGCTGTCTTGGATTTTAAAATGCATGTCAGATTTGCAATCGGCATCCCTCAAAACCCATTAAACGATACCCATATCGAATGTTTGAGAAAACTTTACGTCCGCCATCTTGGATTTTAAAAAGTATATCAGATTTGCAATCACCACCCCCAAAAACCCTTTACACGATACCCATATCGTATGTTTGAGAAAAAGTTGCATCCGCCATCTTGGATTTTAAAAAGAATGTCAGATTTGCAATCGGCATCCCTAAAAACCCATTACACGATACCCATATCGAATGTTTGAGAAAAAGTTGCATCCGCCATCTTGAATTTTAAAAAGAATGTCAGATTTGCAATCGGCATCCCTAAAAACCCATTACAAGATACCCATATCGAATGTTTGAGAAAAGTTGCATCCGCCATCTTGGATTTTAAAAAGAATGTCCGATTTGCAATCGGCATCCCTCAAAACCCATTACACGATACCCATATCGAATGTTTGAGAAAAAGTTGCATCCGCCATCTTGGATTTTGTAAAGAATTTCAGATTTGCAATCGGCATCCCTAAAAACCCTTTACACGATACCCATATCGTATGTTTGAGAAAAAGTTGCATCCGCCAACTTGGATTTTAAAAAGAATGTCAGATTTGCAATCGGCATCCCTAAAAACCCTTTACACGATACCCATATCGAATGTTTGAGAAAAAGTTGCATCCGCCATCTTGGATTTTAAAAAGAATGTCAGATTTGCAATCGGCATCCCTAAAAACCCATTACACGATACCAATATCAAATATTTGAGAAACAATTGAAAAAATCGATTACCTACATGCGCCATTATGTTAGATAAAACATTTTTCAAAACAAATCTAACATAAAACTTGAACATAACCGGTGAAATGAGTGTACCAGGGTTTACTGTACACATCTTCGTACCTCTCTCTTTAGAGCGTACCGGCGCGATGTTATGTTATGAACATATGACAATAAACAGACATGCGATTGCAACAATCCTGAAAGATCAGCCGTAATTATTTGAGGAGTTCTGTTGCAAATCTCCAGAATTCTTCAACAGATCTTCACCAAATTTAAATGGAACGTACTCTTCCAAACAAAAAAAGAATTTCCAATATCGGTCCACAATTTATGAAATCGATAAACATACACAAAAAAACAAACATACAGCTGAACATAAAACCGCCTCATTTTTGAAAATCGGTTAAAAAGGAAATAAAATAAAAAAAATAGAAATACATACTTTTTATGAGAACAGCATTATTTTTACTAAAAAAAATATTTAAAAACAAAAACAAAAATATGTATTGAATAGTAAAAACATAAAAAGTAAATGTTAGGTATGCATAAAAATTCCTAAACAAAAATCAAAAAATATGACTTACCTTATTCAACTATATGCGGCAATGTATACGTACACAATAGATCGCGAATTATCGTTATCGGCGCGTCACTCCACGATGAGACGTGACCTCTCTCCGAGCTCTCGTGGACGACTGAATTGAATTGACGACAGGTGCACGTTGCGTATGATTCAAAACAGCGCGACAATTAAGAAAAAAAAGAACACAAAAATAACCAAATGACATTTCGAAAATGTTAAAACACTAAATTGTGGTATGACCATTAGAGATTAATATGAATTAAAGATTGTGAAAAAATTCAACAGTTTACTATCAAAAATCATTAAAACACTAGCATGCTATTTTCAGATTTTTGTCTTACTTGATGTATTTTTGTTATTTTAACTAGACAATATTTTTTATTTTTGCCAACATAGAATCGTTAAGACATTCATTGTGGTGTTCATAACATATTTTTTTATCGCAATTATGGTAATAATATTGATTATATCCCTATAACTGTGACGATCGTTTTGAATTATTTTGCACGGTGCAGTCTTAAGTTATTTTTCACTTTGTAGTTTTGTATTTGGAAGTCGGTAGTATTTTTTTGCAAAAAGTTTTTTATTTTCACTTTTTAGTTGTACGTACTTAATAGGCAAGTTAGTAAGGGAACTATTTCGCCAGAATAGATTTTATGAAACTTGAACATAACCGGTGAAAAGAGAGATCTGCTTACCCCTTAAGAGCGAACTGGCGTGATGTTATGTTATGAAATGTTATAAACAACAAACAGACATGCGATTGCAGCAATCCCGAGAGATTTGCCGTTATTTATTGAAGAGTTCTGTTGTATATCTCCGAAGTTCTTCATCAGATCTTCACCAAATTAAAATTGAACCAATTTCGGAACATACTTTTTCAAACAAAAAAATAATTTTCAAAATCAGTCCACAATTGACGGAGTAATCGGTGAACATACACAAAAAAAAGAAACATACATGAAGTCGAACATAGAACCTCCTCCTTTTTGGGAAGTCGATTAAAAAATAGCCAGGGCGTTAAAAGATAACCAACAGAACTCATTTCCAGCATTTTTTGAATTTTTGTCTGTGTATCTGTTTAGTTGTGCACGCATCACGTAAAATATACGAATCCAATACAGATAACTTTCATACATAAAAATTGTGCGTAACTTGAAGTATTACTTAGTTTTTGTTTCATCGCAATCGGTTCACTTTAACAAAAGATATATAAAAGTGTTCAATTAGTAACATATCATAACAATGGCAATTCAGATATTCGGACAGTTGAACTTCATATTCGATAGATGTCGTTGTGCATTTGACGTCATTTTCTTAATGGTGGGGTTAAGATTCTCCGCGGAAGACCCTTGAAAAAAATTGGTAGATACTAGGTACATACGGTAGGGTAGGCAGTTGATGGGCGCGAATCTGTGGGCACAGCTAATTTTTAATACTCACTGAAAAATCCACGTTCACGGTTCCATTGGGATACGCCACGGAAGCTAAGACGCAGGCGAAGCTAGAAACTACTAGAAAGCTGTATAAAGCGACATTTTGTGTTCGCCTTCGGCACAGCAAGTAGATATAGTATGTTTTTTATTATAATTTTCAGGAAACGCTTAAATCCTCGCCAAGATGACTTGGATATCGGGAAGAATCTTCTAGAAAACATTATGGAAGTCGGCATGAGCACGGCGCGCGCTGCCATCCACTTGGGCAGGGCTTACAAGAACACCAAGTAAGTTTTATATGCACATCATACATAACATCACGCTTGTATGCCCCGAATGGTTAAGCAGAGGTAGATATGGTAAAGGAGGAGGTGGAACGCATGAGGAAGACGCAATGGAGACGCCCTCACGCTCCTAGCCATCGTAGGAGATGCCCTGGGCGTCGGGAGCGTAAGCGAATTTAACAAGACAAGTATGGAAAAGAGTATGTACAATTCAGATGGGAAAACTTTCTCGACCCGGGCATCAAACTCAGTACTTCATGTTCAGCTGTTGCGTTGATACTTGGTACCAGACAAAAAGTTTGCATACGCGAAAGAGATAAAGAAAATATTCTTACCAATGGCAATTAGCTGGCTTAAGTGTGCTTATATCTCATGTATGGTATTTTTAACTAACTTCTACTTTTTATCTAATAATAATTAATTTGTTTAACAGAAATATCCTCAACCAAATCTCAAATAAAGAAGTACAATCTGCCAACATACAGAACCAAATGTCGCGGAACCTTGATGCCAACACACACGCGCTAAATCACTTACAAACGTCATTTGACAGTACGCACGGTGTTGCCAACAATGGTAGTTTTTACACGGAGTTGGATTGTGTGTGGTTGTTGTACTGCAGGAATTTGGTCGCTACTACTAAGTTGAACGCTCCTTATGGAACGATGGCTAGGATTAATGGGTAAGTGTTTTTTTTTAATTTCTTCTATTTGTCAGGTTTATTCTAAATCCAATTTATGAGAAGTCAAGTCTATTGCCATAAGTAATGTAGTGAGTTTGCTAATAACATAGCCTTAGCTTAAAATAAAACCTAGCTCCCCACGATCCTATTACCTTTTATATAATTATGTGAAAGTCTGGCTGAACGGAAGTGCACATAATGATCATATCCTGGATTAGGAGATAGGATACTTTTATCCCAGTGCATGTTACGTTCCCTTACGATGATAAAACGCATCATGCAAGTGATGCCTTGGGTCCGAAGTTACTTGTTACATAAAAGGAACGTATTGCTTAGCATCATGATGAGCACATATAATGTGTTCACTGCGTATTGAGATTTCCTTAACGTCCACATTTCCTTAGGATATTTTCTTTATCCACTTCCATGATGACTAATATAAGATCACTATATAAGATACAGTCGACAAAAGACTGTATGCAGCCAATCGTGAAATTACGATGCTTATCTTCATACTATTTTTTCTACTAATAATAAACTAACGTAGACTGAGTGCTGTATCAAGTCAGCTCCTGAGTTATGTTGTGGATCGCCAGATAGACATTTGCTCCATGTAAAATACTTTTGTTTAGACTGAAAGTTATTTTTGTATGTTTCACTCCTCAATTGATGAAATTTGGAAGACGGGTAGACCTTGGCCTAGATTAGGACAAAAATTTATCCCGTTAGTACGTTCCTGTTGAATGATATGTTTTCAACATTGCCGCTAGCGAAGCCTCCGCTGGCAGAAGCTATTAAATTAATCAATTTGAAATTAATATTGTCTCAAATATTTCAGTGTGGCGCTCAGGATGCTGACGGGCGAGTTGGCAGCAAACAAGGCGCTTGATACGATGTTATACGAAGTACTGACTGGCTGGACTGAACTGAAATGCAATGACATGTTCCCTAGGTAAGTTCTCTACAGTTCTTCGTACTGTACTGCACATAGTGAATTTTACTTAAATTCAGTAATTTCACTAATACAACTTTTACTTTATTTCAATAGAAAATAGTTCTGTTTTGTGTTATTCAAATATCTTGAATATTTGGACAAATAAGTAAGCCCAAGTGTAGTGCCAGCTCTATTGCAATCATCCGGGCTCTAATCAGGAATGCGGGCTTCTTGCTGCTGAGAAATTTCATAAGAAAAACCCTTACCTATAATTACCACTCTACTTGATCAGAGGCCGCCATGTTCAGCAGTCGCCTTTTTGACTACTAGGCCGTCGTCATCAGCCTTTTTCTTATATTTCCTCTAAAATGTCCCAGTGCTGTGCAAAGGCCACTCTCATATCCAAAAGCACTTTTCTATCACCATTTTGATCCAGCCTTTGTAATGTCTGCCCAGACTTTATATAATTTTATGTAGTTTTTAACCAAGATGCAGTAAGGTGAACGCCTTTTTGACTACTAGGCCGTCGTCATCAGCCTTTTTCTTATATTTCCTCTAAAATGTCCCAGTGCTGTGCAAAGGCCACTCTCATATCCAAAAGCACTTTTCTATCACCATTTTGATCCAGCCTTTGTAATGTCTGCCCAGACTTTATATAATTTTATGTTGTTTTTAACCCAGATGCAGTAAGGTGAACGCTGCCTCAGTAGTTATAGACACAATTCTTCAAGCGCACCGAAAATCTCTGGCATCGAACAGAGGATGATAATGCTACAGAATTAGTAAAATTCAATGAGTTTCATAAGTTAGAATCCCAGTTACTTAATAATTATGAAAGAATTTGCCAGTAAACGAAGCCAGTAATTTGACGGTTTGTCTCTGATCCCTCTTACAGATTAAAACAAAAAAAAAGAGATTTGTTAGAAAAACTACTAAAATAGTAGAATTTTAATTACACTTGCAACATTTTCGTTAAGGTCGTTAAGTTGGTAATTGTTAAGTTTTTAGATTTTGAATTTCTAGAATAATAATATTTTTAGTATTATTTTATTTTCATGCTATTATTAAGAAATTTTCTTAAAGCTATGATAATTTCTTATTAATGCACAAATCCTTGGGTTGAAATGCAACGAAGTATTTCCTATTGGGAATTAATCAATAGCGCTTTGCCAATCTGAAAATCGAACCTATAAATCCTGAAATTCTAAGAAGTCCGATGACGTTTCTCATTTTACATACCGCTATAACTTTGTTTGAACGTCTACGAAAAATCAAATTCATAATCCTAATTAATTACTATGTTACCCACTATACCAACGAGTAACAATCGTAAACGTTCTCGTTAGCCTGTCAAGCGCTATTGTTTCTGTATTGATACTGACAGCTGTCGCAGAGATCAATCAAGCTATCATATACGAAGTATAGTCGTATTTGTATAGCTGTCAAATCCGACTTCTTAGATTGTCACGACTTTAGTAGTGCTCTTCTGTAAACAAAAAAAGCACCATAAAAACTAAGGTGAAGAGTGAGCTGTCAATCCTGTGCAAAATCAGCCTAAAGTGTTCCCACTGCTGGGACACAGGCCACCTCTCTGTGAGAGGGATTCGACCGTAATCTACCACGCGGGCCCACTGCGGGTTGGTGGATGTATTCGATTTTTTTGGCTTTAGGACATGCCGGTTTCCTAAGGATGTTTTTCTTCACCGTTTTGAGAGCAGTGTTGATGAAATCATTTACACAAAGTAAAGCGCCTGCCTGGGAACCCATGACCTGCACCTTGTCAGTTCCGGCCGTTACCACAGGACCACCACTGCTGCAATCCATTTAAGGTGAAAAAGCAGCTCATTCGCTACACCAAAGTTTTCATGGTGAGCTTTTTAGAGAATAGTAGGAACTACTGGACCTAGTTTAAAAAAAGTACTTAAAGGTAATCGAATTACTTATATTATTAAGTACAAACATTAAGTTATTATTTTAATTAATAAATATAATAATGTTGAGGCTCCATGTTGTTAAAATGATAGACTGATAATTTAAAATTAAAACTTATTTTAAAACACATTTGTATTTTATTTATTTCTATGTTCCGTCCGAAAATCCTACCTTAGTGCCGCGCTGACGACTAAAATCTATTGCTATGCTATGAAAAATGGGGTTTATAAAATCGGTAGATTTGAATTTGTTCGTGGCCGGCGGATGATGGATTTGACGAAGTCCGTCGTCCAAGCAAATAGGCCCGAGTTGGAGTCGCGTGGTGTTTCCGCGCGGCTCTCACAAATTATAAAAGAGTGAGTAGCTATTCACTCCTCCCTTTGACTAGAGATGGAGTTTGCTAGGTAAACTGTCACTGCTGGGGTGTATGTGGACATTGCGTATGTGTGACACCCCCAATCCAGCATGAAGTGACGAGGAAAAACACCGTGTGCTTTTAATCAGTAGGAGTCTGGCAAAACCCTCCGCCTGCTCTAAGGCGGAAGACATCAATGAACATAAAAAGGGATATGTTAGCTATACGCAGTGATCTCTTCTGTGAGGATTTCACCTCGCAGAAGAAGGCTGCGGAAAGGGAAATGGAAACTACCAGTGCTCTCCCATTACCGCATTGTACCGGATATCGTCAGAGAGTGGGTAACGCCCTCTTTCAGCCCCTAACAGGTTCCAGTGACTACGGATTCAAGGACATTCATCGCCCACGGTAAATCAGGACCCGGGATGGCAGTGCGCAGCGTCCCAGGAGTACCTCTATTGGATGTCAATTGGGAGACGATAGCTCACTGCCCACTAAGGGATGAAGCCTACGAAAGGCGGGCCAGCACTAGTCCGAGGCTAACTCGGGGAAAATTACAAAGGAAAGACTGAAAGTTTAAAATTTTAAATACAATTTAAAACCTAACTTAATTCCTAGGTAAATAATTCTTCAGCGAATCAATCAAACTTGTCGCCACCGTGTTTGTCGCTTTTATTCTGTCAAACAAATCTAAAATCTTCTCGTCATCCCAAATATGTTGGTGCAAATTCATATCAATCCTCATTTTTTTCAAATTCACTTCTAACGTGTCTATGGTTGCTATGATATAGCCAATTCTGTAATGATCGTCGTTTGACAGCGCAATTTTGATATTCGTTAACGGTTTGATCTTCCTTTCCACTTCATCAAAAGTATCTTCAAGATAAGAAAGCAGTTTGTTTTTAACTCTTGAAGTTGTGGTTGGAGGAGTGGGATTTGGCCTCATCAGAAACATTCGTCGACCATTTAGGCCAGTATCAGTAGTAATAGTATCGTTATTAACACTCACAACTTCAGTTTTGACAGTTTCATTTTTAACTCCTATCACTTCAACCTTCTCAGTATCCGTTACAGGTTTCTCCTTTGTTGTAGCGGTTTCAGTAACGTTTTCCGTTGACGTTGCGTTTGTAACCGTTTCGTTGCTGACATCTCTTTTGTACCTTCGTTCATGTTTCACAGTTGGCATTTCAACCGTTAGAACTCCATCGTTGTTAAATTTGATTAGTTCTTTCTTGATTTTGTCTAACGCGAATGTGACTTCGGCTAGTACTTCGTCGAATTGTGGTTTATCTTCAGTTTTATGGTTATAAAATAAATCATTGTAATCGTCATCGCCTTTACTTTCGTCGTGGTTATCCGTAGCTCTCTCTTTGAATAAAGAACGGAGGTTGGATAGGATTTGATCGTACCTCGTATGTTTTGATGTTCTGCCATAGTTACTGAATTCTGGCGCGTCGTCTAAGTCTCGTTCGTAACCATATTCCATGGCAGTGGTTGTTGTTTGTAAGAGGATGTCTGGAAATTGTAGTAATATTTATATTAATTGAAGTTAGTTTGCGGAAATCTTGTTTTTATTTGGCCGTTATACAAGCATAAGACGGTCCCCCAAATAGTGGCCATTGCCGAAATTGAAGGCATCCAAGTTATAGATGTAGATAACATGGAATTAGTAAGACCATAAATATGTATATAATTGGTTTACTTCATATTTACCCGTACGCAAAATACACGCTAGACGTGGAGTTGCGGACATCAGTCCCGTCTTAACTTAAGTTAGGTTTAATTAATAACTGATGACCTATTACTATATCTTTTCTTTGTTTACAATAATGAGTTTTAAGTTCAGTGTTCGGGTCCTATGAGACTTCTATTTTTTAGGGTTCCGTACCCAAAGTTTAAAAGCGGGATCCTATTATATTATACTAAGACTCCACTGTCCGTCTGTCTGTCACCAGGCTGTATCTCATGAACCGTAATAGCTAGACAGTTGAAATTTTCACGGTTGGCGCAGTGGTTGAGCGATTGACTGCTGCGCTGCGTGTCGCGGGTTCGATTCCCGCACGGAACAAATAGTTGTATGACCTACAGATGGTTGTTCCGGCTCTGGGTGTTGTGTATGTGAGTTTATTTGTTTGTAAACGCTCCCACGATACAGGAAGAAATTCCTAGGGTGGGGCAAAGATTAAAAAAAACTAAAAACAGAATAAAATGAATATTTAAGTGGGGCTCCCATACAACAAACCGGTTTTTTTTCCGTTTTTTTGCGATAATGGCCGACTGGCACTTGTCTGTTTTTTTAAATTAGGTACCTACTACACTTTTCCCGAGATTACCATGACCACAGAGAAAGTGTGAAATAACCGAGTCCACAATCACAGGAGCACGAAAGCGAACCAAAAGGAGTTCTTACCTGAGAGCCTGTTCAGACACGGCGGAAACTGCGCGATAATCACGCAGTAATTTCATGGTTATGTCTGAACGAATATAAGGGTGCTTATGTAAATAAGAACCGCGCAGTTTTAGAATCACGCGGTGCCCGCCGTGTCTGAATGCTCCCTAAATTAATAGTTTGATATAGAAAAACAATATATCACGGGAATTCAACGCGATGAAATTCCCGTGATATATTGTTTTTCAATAGTAAAGAATGTATTTATTACACAAAAATACGGTCGAGTATAAGAGTATCGGTACAAATTTGTAGGATACCAAAATGAGAATTGGGTATATTTGGGGCACACAAAAACACCCTCAAGAATTATACAGGGTGTAACGAAAATGGGTAAAAGTGCTTGTATGGAAAGTCCAATACTTCCTTGATGAATGTTGTTCATTTCCATGAGCAGAAGCAGTTTTACACAAGGTGTAAAAGCGGGACCCTATTACTAAGACTCCACTGTCCGTCTGTCTGTCACTAGGCTGTATCTCATGAACCGTAATAGCTAGACAGTTGAAATTTTCACAGATGATTTCTTTCTGTTGCCGCTATAACAACAATTACTAAAAACGGAATAAAATAAATATTAACAAACGTAATTTGTTAGCTTTTTTGCGATAATGGTACGGAAACCTTCGTGCGCGAGTCCGACTCGCACTTGGACGGTTTTTTTAAGATATGACTCCCCATTATCGTTGCACCCTGTATTTGTACATTAAAAATTTTAAGAGAATAAAAGGTGTATTGTTTGAGATTTGAATAAATATCACAATTAAACTAAATTAAGTAAGTGAAACTTAACATCCGGTTTATTATTACACTCAGTTTATAAAAGCCTAGAAATTTGTTGAAAACATAAAACTTTGACTTACAGAATAAAAAAAGCCGCAGCATTCTCTCTAAATATACAATAAACGTACCCATGACTATATACAAAAACTAAATGAAAGAAATTCCATTTTGTAAATACAAAATGTCGCCTATTTAGTAAAACATGACGCAATTAAATTTGACAAGACGGAGTACAATCGGCAACACAAATTTTGAAGTATATTTTTTTTTTTTAACATATGTTTTTTTAGTTTCGATTCGGATTTAATCCCAAACGGATTTGGTGTTGCTGTAACTTTTGTTAGACATCATTTAAACTACTCTAGTCTGACTGTAGTAACCACTTGTTAACATAAAGTTAAAACTGCATGTTGTACCTTCTTGTAACTGTGTACTTCATTGTACATACATTTTATTAATTGATTAATTTCTTATGTACTTATTACGTTATTATTTAATTACTAGCTTCCGGCGGTCCGTCCACGTCCCGGGCACGGCCCTGATATGTGTGGATAGACCTTTAATAACTAGATACTGAAGCGTATGTGTACGAACTGCTAAGAATTACGCTATCCAAGTTCTCCGCGCGATTTGTACATTTTATCTTATTTTTAACCGACTTCATAAAAGAGTAGCTCTTCAATTCGACTGTATTTGTTTTATGTGAGTTCCCCCAGTTCTTTTTACTAGGTGAACTGATTTTGATTATTCTCTTTTATGTTTGAAAGCTGCTTGACCACATGAGAAGCACCTTGTTTGGAAGGTACCTTCCCAAAAAGGTGCTTCTCATGTCATTGCCATTTAAATTCCTTCCGGCCCGTAATGTTGAATTTGCAAAATGTTTAATGAATAAATTCGAATATATTCAACATAACTAATCAATATGAAGGCAAATGTCTCGGGATTGCTGCTGTCTTTTTTTCAATAAAATACAAGCGTTTTCCAAATAAAAATACTACAAAGTGAAAACTATTTTGAATTCCGGCAGTCGGTGTTCTTGTTTTCGTTTCTTCGTTTTATGACACCGACTTCCGAAATTGTTTGAAAGAGTTTTGTTCGACTGAATTTTAGAATATGTACCTATATACAGAACTCCCTAATTTATTTTCAGATACAGACAGACAGACGGCTGACGGCGGTAATGCCAAAGACATTATTTGGGAACGGATCTCTAACTATCTGCTATTCCATACAAAAATGCCAAGTAGAGTCCGCTTTGTAGAACCTTGTCTCTTTCAAGTGAAGTTTGATTTCCGCTGCGCAGATTTCCACCCTCGCTTTCACATGAGTTTGTTACTGCGCAGCGACTCTCAGAGTGTGCAGAACTGCGGAACCGCTATTAGGTTTGATTGTACCTGTACCTGTGTGAATCATAGACTTGAAACGAATACTTTGGCCTTTCTAAATCGCGATAAGCCATCATTTCTCCTTTTTTCATATAGATAACTAGCTGTCCCACGCGGCTTCGCTCCCGTCAACTGGCTACCTACCTACCCATCAACCCTTCCTACTCTACATACATGATTGTTGTGTAATTAAACCGTTTACGCAGCGCACGCAACGGAAGCTCTCAAAAAGGAATAATTTTGCCCGTTTTTGCAACATTTTTCATTTATGCTCTGCTCCTGTTGGTCGTAGCGTGATGTTATATAGCCTATAACCTTCCTCAATAAATGGACTATCCAACACAAAAAGAATTTTTCAATTCCAACCAGTAGTTTCTGAGATTAGCGCGTTCAAACAAACAAACAAACTCTTCAGCTTTATAATATTAGTATAGATATAGATTATTGAAAAAATTGAAAAAAAAGAATACTTATATATAAATTGCGCATTACTTTATTTTCTTTAAAGTTATGACGTCCGAACTTATGTTTTACAATGAACGTGGTATTTTCCACCGTTTACAAATTAACTTTCCAAAACAAACATACTATTTTAATTGGACATTCGGCCGACATTTTCTTATCGCCAAATAACTTAACGGTATGAAATTGCGTTGATAATTTGTTACAAACGGTGAAGGATAAAATCTTCATAATTCGGGATACCTGACTGAATGAATAGGTTACTTCTAGCCCTAGGCAAGCGTGCCTCATTGTCGACCACATAATGGCACACCACAGACACACCGACCACAGACACCACAGACAGGCCGCGATTATGTATTAGGTCATTACATATGAAATTGGCGTTTTGTAAGGGAGGAACATGAAGTCGTTTTTTTTTAAATATAATATATTTATTTAATCAAAGTCTGTACCATTGCTATCTATGCACTTTTGTCATCTCATAGGTAGTTCATTGATCCCTTTATTAAAAAACCATTCGGACGGGAATCAATAAAATCTTTGAAGGCGCTTTGGACAGCCCCATTGGAGTTGAATTTTTTCTCTTGCAAGAAGTTATCCAAATTTCGAATAAAGTGGTAATCTGTTGGAGCAAGGTCCGGGGAGTACGGTGGATGTCTTAGACATTCCAATTGAAGCTCCTCTAATTTGGTAGCCGTCTGTTGTGCAGTGTGTGGTCTAGCGTTGTCCTGAAGCAGCAGTGGCCTAGAGCGATTGACCATGCAGCCTCAGCTGTTTAGCAGCTACCTTTTCCATCATGGTTTGCAGTTGCTGGCAATAGACATCCGCCGTAATCGTCTGGCCAGATTTAAGAAAGCTGTAGTGAACGACACCGGCACTAGTCCACCAAACGCTCACAAATAATTTTTTTTGAGATAATTTTCGCTTGGGGCAAGATTTGGCTGGTTTGCCAGGGTTCAGCCATTGCGATGAGCATTTCCGATTATTGTACAGGATCCACTTTTCATCACAGGTATTGATTCGATTTAAAACCCTTCATTATTGTGCCGGTTGAGTAATGTAACGCAGCAGTCGACGCGCGTTTGTCGGTTTGCTGCACTCAATTCTTTTCCTCCTCACTGACCTCACTGAAGCTTAGACTTGAGATACAGTTAATGAACATGTTAATATATTCTGGAGAAAAGTCTCTTATTTGTATTTTCCACGAGTGGATTGCACAAGTTTTTTTTAACATCGCATTTTAATATCTGCGCGGTATGGTCCGATAGCGCCGTCTCAATTACTTCTCCGTTGTTATCTCGGGCATTGTGGAGTATGTTATCTATACATGTACCGATGGACATGCTTGCCTAGTAAGTATTTTGAGGTTGTATCCGTAGACCGTATTTAAAAACGTTTTCAACAATGCTTTAATTTCATCACAATCACACTAAAAACTCAGTACAAAGCGAGTCTTTAATACTCTAGAGCAATATAAATGTATGAAATTTCATTTTCAACACACTTGCTCATAAAGTGTCTCTAATTTCACCGCAATTAGGCACATAATGACACCTGTTATAAAACTGTGACTTTTTCATTACTATTATTCACAAGTGAGTTATAGAGTTTTTTTTTAATTTATTGATTGAGTTGCTTTGTTCTTAAAAAAGTTTCCATACAAAAAAGTTCATGCTCAATAGTACAAATGCAACACATTTCATGCAACTTCGTATTTAAATAGATAATTTCAACTTGTACGTGTTTAATAAATAAAACTTGCACTCAAATATAAATTTTGTTTGTGTCTGCAATAAAAAAAACTTGAAATTCCCCATTTTGTAAGTGGCTGTGGCTAAAACGCAATTCGCAAAAAGCCATAAAAAAAAACATTATTTTTAGTCTATGGCCGATCGCCATAGACTAAAAATAATGTTTTTTTATTGTTAGATGCGCGGGCATAGGAAAACTGATTAATTTTGCCCGTCATTGCGAAAAAAATTTCACAACTCGTTTTCACTGTTGGAAATGATTTTTTTGTATTATTTTCTTCACAAGTGTGTTGAAAAACGTCGTATGATACACGTGTGTATTGATGATTACCGTCCTCGGCTCTCTTAAGACCCTCACCTGACGGCTCGGGTCTCAATGACGCCTCAGCGGTAATCACCAACCTTACACACTTGTACCATAATGTACTATTATACCATTCCCCCTCTAAAAAGCTTATTTTATTCACTGAAAACAGTGAATAAAAAGCACTTTTAATCACTGTTTTGGTTTTTGAATTTAGAACACACCAATATAATATTCAAATTCCATCTAAATGCTGTACAACCTCCTTACGCATAAAATATTCGATACAAACTTAGATAGAGTTAGAGTTAGAGATAGAGTTAGAGTTAGAGATAGAGTTAGAGATAGGGATAGAGATAGAGATAGAGTTAGAGTTAGAGATAGAGTTAGAGATAGAGTTAGAGATAGAGTTAGAGGTAGAGTTAGAGTTAGAGTTAGAGATAGAGTTAGAGATAGAGTTAGAGATAGAGTTAGAGATAGAGTTAGAGATAGAGTTAGAGATAGAGTTAGAGATAGAGTTAGAGATAGAGTTAGAGATAGAGTTAGAGATAGAGTTAGAGATAGAGTTAGAGATATAGTTAGAGATAGAGTTAGAGATAGAGTTAGAGATAGAGTTAGAGATAGAGTTAGATATAGAGTTAGAGATAGAGTTAGAGATAGAGTTAGAGATAGAGTTAGAGATAGAGTTAGAGATAGAGTTAGAGATAGAGTTAGAGATAGAGTTAGAGATAGAGTTAGAGATAGAGTTAGAGATAGAGTTAGAGATAGAGTTAGAGATAGAGTTAGAGATAGAGTTAGAGATAGAGTTAGAGATAGAGATAGAGTTAGAGTTAGAGTTAGAGATAGAGTTAGAGTTAGAGATAGAGTTAGAGATAGAGTTAGAGATAGAGTTAGAGATAGAGTTAGAGATAGAGTTAGAGATAGAGTTAGAGATAGAGTTAGAGATAGAGATAGAGTTAGAGATAGAGTTAGAGATAGAATTAGAGATAGAGTTAGAGATAGAGTTGGAGATAGAGTTAGAGATAGAGTTAGAGATAGAGTTAGAGATAGAGTTAGAGATAGAGTTAGAGATAGAGATAGAGTTAGAGATAGAGTTACAGATAGAGTTAGAGATAGAGATAGAGATAGAGTTCGAGATAGAGTTAGAGATAGAGTTAAAGATAGAGATTGAAACACAAGTGCTGTTACCTAGCTCAGGGGTCAGGGTTTCACATTTTTTTGTAAATTTTGAAGGTAATAAACCCATTCATTTATTATTATTCCTTATGCCGCTTCAATCTTTCTTTTTCTCGTAGTCATGGTATAAAATATAGTATGCAACTCTTGAATAAAACGGATTTATATCGAGGGCCATGAATCACTCGTGTCGCTCATGATTCTAACACTTGAATCACTCGCTATGCTCGTGATTCAATCATCATGAATCACTCCCTGCGGTCGTGATTCAGTCGTTAGAATCCTTCACTTACTTGTGATTCATCTACGGCCCTCGCATTAAATCCGTTGAGAATTCACTAGTTGCATAATATACTATATTGCACAGTTTATTTTTTAATCGCACCAAAAGGTGCCAATCTCAATGGATTAGCTCTATTCAGCCAGCCGATATCAATACTTTTTTTTACGTACGTATTATTCGTTTCTATCCTACTTGTACCAAATTTAAAAAATGATTGCTGCTAACTCTGATTTAAAAATGAAAGAAATTTAAAAAAGTGATTTGGCGGGAACTTTGTTAATTTTGCATGACAATATTTTTGGAAACGATAAAGTGTGTGATACTATCTGATTTTGAGTGCTTCGGCTTCGAATTAAAATGGAATCATCTAGCGACACATTAACTCCGGAAAACTTTCTAAATGAAGCCGACAGTGTTATAGAAAATCTTTTAATTTCAATAATAAACTTCTATTTTAACTGTTTGATATGAGTTTCTTTTATCTACTATTCCTATAGGTAATAATTGAAAGAAAAGCAGATTATGCACCTCGCCTTAAGTAATTTATATTGCCCTCGTGCCTGTTAGATTAGAGCCCTCGCTAACGCTTGGGCTCTAAATCAGGCACTCGGTGCAATAATAAATTACTTTGTGCTCGATGCAATAATCTACTATTTAGTGACATGGTCGTTTTTTAGAATATTTATATCAAAGTCTCCGCAAAGTGAGCAGCCGGAAGATATCACCATCGTGTTTGGGCTCACAACACTCACGCTGTTCAACTGAACTGTACTGCAATCCGTACAGACCTACACTATGTTGAACGAAACGCGTAAGCGCCATGAATTTCATGGCGCTTACGCGTTTTGATCGCGAGTAAACTAAACTCTTTAAACGATCTAGCGTGGGTTGTTTTAATAGTTTGATTAGACAATATAAATAATTTTTAGCGCAGCGAACTTTAATTCTAACTCACCAGAATTTGAACTTTGAACAAATGGTTTTGTTTTATGAATGTTCTTGTCTACCGGTAGAATAAGTACCTATTGATAATAATTATTATAGGTTATAGGTTAATATTACCTACTGGTTACGCTTCCTAATTTATAGTTCATATTTTATTACATCACCTTAGGGCGACTGAAAGGCATTGGTATACTAGTTCCAATTTATTAAATTAGTGTCACCTATCGTTGTTTTGGTGGTATTCCGCGCCGCGCCGCTACGGTCGTTACGTCAAAGCCAACGATGGCCGCCGGCGATGGTGGTCAGTCTCTTACCAACCAGGGCGGAGGTGCGCGCACAAAATCACCTACTCGCCCAAAACTCTTAATTGAACCTACATGGAAAGTGTTATCTGTATTACCTAGACCTACTGTGTTGTGTACCGCTGGCCAGCATAGTGTACCTAATCTGTGAGCTGAACTTCTCGAACGTGGCATCTGCATCTGCATGGGAATCGCTGTTTCAAAGGTATGTGGCATAATTAGTAAATTGAACTTTATCCATTGCCTTTCGTCTCATCTGCGTACTTTTCTTCTTTAATTTAGCACTGCTGAATCAGCAATTATAGCCTAGATTACTCTAATAATTTAGGTTCAATCGCGTGTGATTTTGCTAGTAATCTTCTAGAGGTTATACGCACCATTTTGGTCCTTCGAACTGGATAAATTAAATTTGGGCCTATTTACAGCCTAATTTTAAGTCCTAAAAGTCTAAATATAAGCAAAAAGTTTGGGAAATTTCCATATTAATTGCAGATCATCACACAATTCTCGCCTCTATTGCGTTGGGAATAAGGCTGGCTGCCTTGCGTGTAGTACTTTCTACCGGCAAATTAATTGTTAACGTAAATCTTTAATTTCACTAATTGAAACTCCGAAAAATACATTTAATTGAATATCAACGTTGATTCATATCGCTAAATAAGTTTATTTAATAAATCAGTTAATTTTCGGCGTAATTACATATTTTTTTGTTCGTGTTTGAAAATTGTGGGTAGTCTGTTAAAACATTCGTTCAAGTTGGCCTACGTGACTGTGGAATATTCCAGTTCTTGTTATCGTACGGTTAATTTTTATTTACGCATTGGAAACTTTTGTATATTTTTTCTAGTCGAGATTTGCAGAATGAATGACATTGATTATTTTACGATACACTACTACTGTTGGTTCGTTAAGTAAATGCCTACTATACTCGTATTGCACGAGTAGGTATTTTTTATAATTCTAGACTCAACCGCATTTGATTAATTATTGCAATTAACCAGATTATCATTGCGTCGTTTGTTATTTTATTTTGTAAGGTAACTTGATCTTTTGATAGGAACCTTCAGGTAAAATAACAGATTTGTATAAACTTTACGCGTTTAGTTCTCCTCATAGGAAACAGCCGTATATTTATACATATCACCCCCGCACCTAACTTGTAAGCGTAGTACTTACTAGATAATTTACTTCGAACGGTCATCTGCGTATTTACTTGTTAGGAATTTTATTGTGTTTTACGAAGGTATTTCGTTACGAACACAATCGCATCGCTTACGGAAATAAGTACCATACTTGTTTCTAAGTTTCACACTTAACTTATTGTTAGTTAAGAATCTGTACATATTCTATGTATTGAGTAAGTTAATCTCATATAAATAGAATAATACAAGGAAAAAAAAAAAAATTCGCTTCGCATCCGGCATAAATGTTAATTATCGGGTTGTGGGTATCTCTAAGCTAATCATAAATATAGGTAGATGGGTACATTCATAAGGTATTTCGCGTGCTTACTATTTTATTTGTATCAGACTTTGTTGCTTGTACGCGGTTCAAACTTTGTACGTTATTCAAACTTTGTACGCTTTATATTTTTTTTCACCTTACAATTTATTATTGTTAGGGTTCGCGTGTACGGATCGTTCCGTACTATTGTTTACGTAAGTTGTAAAATCTTTCGTTGAGTTATCAGTTTGATTGGACCACTAATTTCACTTACGCGGGTTCCGTAAAAGATAAAAATTTGTTGTTTTTTTTTGTTTCCATATTTTAACTTCTGTTCACTATGACGGACAAGGTTAAACTTAGATTATTGGAAAGTAAACGCGACTCGCATTCCGCGCGGGTTCAAAGGATTTTGGATTCAACAGAATCTTTAACAACAGAAAGATTACGTAATTCTTTTATTGCTCAGGCTAAACAAATTGACGGCCAACGTAGCGAATTCAATGAGATAATGGACGAGATAAATATGTTAAAATTGACATTGGATCCAAAGTGCGAAGTAAGCTATAGTGCCTTACATTCATTTGATGACTTGGTCGGCGAGATAAAAAATACTTTAGCTTCATTAACTGAATCAACTGTTTCCAAGGAACCTAGCCCGACAGTGAGCCCTAGTGCTCATCATATAAAGGTACCTAAAATTGAGCTGCCTGCCTTTGACGGTGATATTCAGAGCTTTCCGTTCTTTTATGAGACTTTCAAACGTATTATACATACGAACGCAGATTTATCAGATTCTGATCGCATTCATTATCTGGTGAGTTGTCTAAAGGGAAAGGCTAGGAGTGTGGCAGTAGGTATTGTACCTTCTGGCGATAATTACCGCGTGGTCTGGGATGCGCTTATCGCAAAGTACCTGGATACTCGCGCGCTCGCCACTAATTATCTAAATCAACTGTTCTCATTGAAGTCGTTCGGAACGACACCCGCTAATATTGAACAAGGTTTCGATAAATTAACTTCTACGGTTGCTGGACTCAAACAATTAAAAATACATAACTTGGAGGATTTTATATTTATTCATTGGGGTCTTAAGTTAATAGACTCAGATACAGCAAAACATTTTGAAATGTCGCTTCGTAATCAACAAGAGTTGGATTATGATTATTTCGTAAAGTTTGTTCGTGAACAAGTAAAAATCTTATATCGCTCCTCTTCTGCGGCAACTAAGCCCGCCCCCGCAGGTAGACCCAGCACCTCATCTAAGGTCTCGCAGGTGTTTGTGGCTACTGAATCAAAATGTTCGCTTTGTCGATCCACGCATAAAAACTTGTATACGTGCAAAGCGTTTCAAAAGTTGAGCGCGGATAATAGATTTAAGTTTGTAAAAGACAATAACAGATGTGTAAACTGCTTAAGTAGCCAACATACCGTCTCTAAGTGCCTATCTAAGTCAACATGTAGGAAATGCAACGGTAAGCATAATTCCTTATTGCATTTTGAGCAATCGACGCAAGCCCCTGCGCTGGTTTCCGCTAGTGACCCAGCCTCCGTTTCTGCGGCCGACCCAGCTACTTCTGATCGTGTGGCGTTGTGTACGCATTCTTCTGCTCAAGTCCAGGCCACACGTAGTACCGAAGTTCTGGCTACTGCCAAGGTGTTAGTGGCGGGTAGGAAGGGTAAGGGCGTGGTGGTTAGATGTCTTTTGGACCCTGGGTCGCAAAAGAATTATATGACATCGCGTTGCTGCCGTATGCTCGGTCTAACTATACATACGGACTCAATAACTACCGTTCGTGGTATTGGTGGCACATCGCAGGCCGTTCGTGGCTCGGTGAATTTTACGTTCAGTTCACGGTTTTGCTCGCAGCCTAGGTATAGAATTGATGCTCTAGTTTTGGATCAGATAACCGGGCAGCTTCCTCTGGGCGATATAGATACTGCCGAATTGAAGCATATTGATCCTAAACTACTCGCTGATGACAGCTGGGGTGTGCCAGGTAATATTGACATGTTACTTGGAGTCACGTTGTTCGCTAAGTTATTGCGACCCGGTACCGTGACCAGCGCACCCGGTTGCCCCGATGCATTGGAGACTATGCTCGGCTACATACTTCTAGGAGAAGCACCTATTATCGAACCTTCAACTGACACTTTGTCTTTCTTTGCGAGTTCTTTCGATAACTTCGATCTTCGTAAGTTTTGGGAGATTGAAGATGTTACTGCTTCGTCCGTTGGGAGTGTGGATGATAAACACTGTGAAGATTTTTATTGTAGCACAATTACCCGCGCTCCAAATGGCAAGTATGTTGCAGCTTTACCACTGAAAACAGACGCGTCAGCGTTAGGAAATTCTTTTGATATAGCGCGCAAGAGATTCTATAGCCTCGAACGTAAACTTAAATCGCTTCCTAACGTCAAGCTTCTTTATGATGACGTCATACGGGATTATCTACAGAACAATTATATTTCTTTGGTGCAGAATATTTTACCTGAATGTGGGTTGCCCAAACGAAATTGTAAGGAGCGAGAAATGGACTACTATATTCCTCACCATGCTGTTATTCGAGAGGATAAAGTGACCACTAAGCTACGCGTGGTCCTAGATGCTAGTGCAAGTACAGATAACGGTACCTCGCTCAATGATATCCTGTACGCAGGTCCAGTCCTTCAGGCTGACCTTTTTAACATCTTGTTAAATTTTAGGCTTTTTAGTGTCGCTATTTCCGCAGATGTTAAATCTATGTACCTACGTATAGGTATACGCCCACAAGATCGTTCGCTTCAACGTATCTTATATCGGTTTAATGAGGAAGAAGAACTTCAAATTTATCAGTTTTCAGGGCTTCCGTTTGGATTAAAGTGTAGTCCTTTTATAGCGATTCGCACTATCCAACAGTTATGTCAGGATGAAGGAACGCAGTTACCTCTCGCCAGGGACATTTTGCAGCGAGATATTTACATGGATGACATAGTTAGTTCTATACCTAGCACTGCGCTGGCTATAGACTCGGCTCGTGAACTAATAAAAATATTCTCTCTCGGTGATTTTCAGCTAACGAAGTGGTCTAGCAATAGTGTCGATGTTCTTCGGAATATTCCAGAGTCATTACGACTTTCACAGAGCGTGGACCTAAGTAAAGATCCGACACAGAAAATACTGGGACTTCGTTGGTTCCCTGATGAGGATTGTTTCGTATTCCAGGTTAACCCTAATGTTCGCCCTTGCACGAAACGGAATATTCTTTCTTCCATTGCACGTCTTTTCGACGTTTTAGGCCTCGTGGCACCGATAATTTTATACGCCAAGCTTCTTATTAAAGAGCTTTGGCTTGGCAAACTTGGATGGGATGACGTCCCACCACCTCGCATTGTTCGTCTGTGGGAACAATTTCAAGCTGAATTGCCAATTATCTCTGAACTGAGATTTTTGAGACATGTCGGCGTCGTAGAACGCTGTGGGCTCTCCCTCGTCGGTTTTGCCGACGCTAGTGAGAAAGCTTACGGTGGTTCGGTTTACGCCCACGTTGTCAGACCCGACGGTAGTATCGTCGTTTCGCTGGTGTGTGCGAAATCTAAAGTCGCGCCACTGAAAGTAGTTTCGCTAGCTCGTCTCGAGTTATGCGCCGCACTCCTCTTATCAACTGTGATAAAGCGAGTATATAGTCTTTTCGCAGCTCGGCACGCCATTGAGGCAGTCGTAGCTTTCTCGGATTCAACTGTAACCTTGAGTTGGATTCATTCCGCATCGCATCGATGGCACACTTTCGTAGCCAATCGTATCGCTAAGATTCATGAGAATCTTTCGGCAGATCACTTCTTCCATGTCAAAGGGTCTGAAAATCCTAGTGATTGCCTCTCTCGCGGTTTAACGCCTGTTCAATTAGTTCATCATCCGTTGTGGCTAAATGGACCGCTGTGGCTTAAACTTCCGCGCGTTGAATGGCCGATAAAACCATTCGTTTCAGGCGAGTCGCCAGAGCTTCCCGAAATGAAGCCCGTGGCTTTACCTGTACTCTCGCACGAATGCTCGGACAGAAGTCCTCCTTCCGACAACATTTTATACGCTCACTCTACTAGATTCTCGTCATGGTTGAAATATTTAAAAACCATTTGCTTGGTTTATAAGTTTATCAAACGACTCCCTAGAGGGCCCGTTACCGCGTCTGATCTAGAGTTCGCTGAATCTATTGTGTGGCGATCTGTGCAGAGGATCCATTTTGAAGTTGATCTCGATCGCTTAGCCCGCAATGAGTTGTGCTCTAAGTCACTACAACGGCTAAGTCCCTTCCTCCACGAAGGACTTATCCACGTTGGAGGTCGCCTAGCAAACTCTGAGCTAGATTTTGACTCACGTCATCAGATCCTTCTTCCGCGTCAAGATCATATAGTGGAACTATTAGTTTCCCACTATCATGTGAAAAATTTCCACACAGGACCAACCTTGCTCGTATCTATCTTACGACAGAAGTATTGGATCCTGTCCGCGCGACGTATTGCACGTCACATTACCTTTAATTGTAACCTTTGCTTTCGAGCAAAGCCGCGACCTACCTTTCCTATAATGGCGGATTTGCCACGTTTTCGCGTTGAGTCGGCTCCTAAGGCTTTTTCTCAAACAGGTTGCGACTACGCGGGACCTTTCTTGATCACGTCAATACGTGCTAGAGGTCAAAAATCGAGAAAAGCGTATATCTGCCTTTTTACATGCCTGACAACTCGTGCTCTGCATCTTGAGATTGCCTCAGATCTTAGCACTGCGAGCTTTCTGTCCGCTTTTAAACGCTTCCTGGCGCGTAGAGGACCGGTTCAGTGTCTTTACACAGATAACGCTACCAATTTTATTGGAGCCAAATCCTATCTACGAGATCTCTACCAATTCTTGGCTAAGGAATATCGCCCTTTGTGGGAAAGAGAACTTGCAGAGCATCGAATAACACTTAAAAACATCCCCTGTAGAGCTCCACATTTTGGTGGTTGTTGGGAAAGTGAAGTAAAGAGTGTCAAAACGCATCTCTGCAAGGTCATAGGTCAGCAAATTTTTAGTTTTGATGAGCTTAACACTATACTAACTCAAATAGAAGCTTTATTAAACTCGAGGCCTCTGTATGCGATTAGCTCGGACCCGTCAGAGCCCACTTCATTATCGCCGGCGCACTTCTTGCATACGAAACCTCTTTTATTTCTCCCCGCCCGCGAAGTCAATCCCACCGCACTATTCCCAAACCACTGCAACTCCTGAAAGCCAGAATCAACAGTGGCGACCACCAGAAAAGCGCCGAGGCAATGAAGCTCGACGAAGTCCCGGAGAATGAATTTTGACTGTCTTGGATCCCGCAACGAAATTAATCAGAAAAGAAAATGGAGGAGTAAGAAAAATACAAATTTCCACTTCCCTCCATATCAAGCAGGAGACAGAACAAACAAGACCAATAGGCACAAAGGGTCGTTTACAACTGGGATAAGCCCAGTTGCCTAGCACCACAGATAAAAATTAGCATTAATATTAATGGGTCCTAACATTGTGAGCTGTTATATTTGATTCCAATAATAGGTATGGCAAAAGCGCTTGAACGCACGGACATTTGTTCTAGTTTCCACAAGGTCCGTATAGTAGACAGCTCCTGATACAGCCTGTACATTATTCAACATAGTATTGCGTTCATTCTGCCAAAGAATACACTCCCATAAGATATGATGTGCAGATTGTACATATTCACAGTCAGATGTAGAACACTGACATAATGGCGAGGCAACAAGCTTGAAGGAAAATAATTTACTTTTAAAGTTACCATGCCCTGTGAGAAATTGGGCAACACAGTGATCCACCTCCAGCCACGTCCTGGCCAGCCGCACGCGAACGGATGGAAAGAATTGGTGGAGGTGTCGGCCCTTGATGGAATTATCCCACCTACATTGCCATTCGGATAAAAGTTCCTCCCAGACGTCAATATGTGGTTTAAATAATCTAGAGATTTTGGCACGGTCACTACGCGTTAAAAAGTCCGCGTCCATGGTCTCTTTTGCGGAATAGTACATTGCAGCACGTCGCTGCACTTCAAGGTCGACCGGAAGTACGCCAGCAAGTACCGGTAAGGCCTCAGTACTAACCGTCCTGTATGCTTTGCATAAGAATATCAAAGCCAAACGCTGACTCTGAAGTAATTTACGTCGTACCGCCCCTATTGTGGCCCTATCAGCCCAAACAGGCGCCCCATAGCAGATACAACCCAAGTAAGTAGCCCCATAAATAGTCTTTAAAGTCAAAAAAGACAGACCCCACGTAGATTTAGATATTCTCGTTAAGGCATAGAAGTTCTTTTTTGCTTTTTCACCGACGATTTTAATATGATCTATAAATGCAAAATTCCTTTCTAACACAAGACCAAGATAGCACACGGACTGCTTCCTTTTAACCGGAACGTTATTAAATTTAATAGTAGGACACGATTTAAGATTACCTTTCAAAATGAGCTGATAAGTTTTATGCGGAGCAAAGGTCAGGCGGTTACGATCGCCCCACTGAGATATTAATCGTAGGCAAGTGTCAGCCAAGTTCTCGAGTCCAGCTCGAGTACTTGATTGAATGAGCAGAAGACCGTCGTCCGCGTAACCGGTTAATGAACAGCCGCTTGGAAGCGGAATCGCGAGGAAATCATCAAAGCCTAAATTCCATAAAGGTGGACCAATAAACGAACCCTGAGGACATCCCATGGTGAGAGACTTCGACATGGAATGATGGCCGAGTTTGAGTTTCGCGGAACCATTTAAAAAGTAAGAGTAAACTAAATTGTATATATTTCTATAGCAGCCTCGATTTTTCATTTTAAGTAATAGCATTGGCCACCATGCGTTATCAAAAGCCCCAGAAATATCTAGAAAAATCCCAATTACATACTTATTGTTCGCGACGGGGCATCACAAACAATATTAGTATAGTTTGTTGTAAATATAAAATGTTATGAACAAACATACGTCTGCTTACCCCAGCGCGCGAGCTCGTACTAAAAAGTTTTAGACGAGAATTTTTCTTTTATAGTTTTTTCAAACATAAAATTTCGACCACTTTTTGAGGCACTAAACATTATGTTTTAGTGTATATGAGTATGTATTAAGTAAATATGGGGTCTAAAGAGTAAATTAGAATCGGTACATACATACTAAATGCGGTAGTTACGGAAAGAAAGCAAAATCAAAACAAGTCAAATTCCGTAAACACGACCTACCGCCATGGCCGTTTAGTTCGAAATGAGCAGTCAGATGGCGGTACACGATATATATAGTCTGGCGCGTAAGCAGACAAATTTGGTATTTTAGAATAGCGTTTTGAGGGCTTTATAATAGCCTATAGTACCTAAAATATAGTTATCTAGTATAATTAGAATTAATATACTATAGATAAAATGTGTAAGTAGTATTTTAAGCAAATAAAAAATATTTGTTTACGTTTTTTAGGACCCCCCGAAAATGGCCGGGTCGCAAGTATCGATAGGTGCGCTCTGCCCACCTACCAATCGTATTATTTACCTTACACATTTATTTTGTTAGGAAACACCACCTAGGTGTTCTAGATAGTATACCTTGGTGCTATGACTGAAAAACTGTACATAATAACAGTACATAGCCAGGTTTAAAACAGTTTCACTCTGAGATGGTAAATACATGCATTTTTGCTCAAGTAAGTAAATAGAAATTTCGTTATAAGCGATTTAGCGCTTCTAGGTGACCTGGAACTGTGTCCAGGCCCTATATATAGATGGCATCTATGCAATTCTAGTACATAGATATTACTTACTTGAAATAATGTGTCTGTATGTGCCAGCATGGACGTTTCTACGCGTCTGCCAGAGGGCCCACTACCTTCAGACACACTTGGTGCCTGAAGGATTATTGATATGCTATCTGAAGCATTACCTTTGGGGACCCTCGGGCACACGCCTGGACTCAGTCACAACACATAGCTAATATATAGCTACACATACACACACAGAGGCGTTAAAGCCGTGGAACAACACGATATTTTCTATTTCGGCCGCTTCCCGGCATCAGAAGTCCCAGAAGGGCTGGTGGTACACCCATCAGGGTACTACCATTCGATAGCCCAATTCTCCAGCTTCCCAACCACATTTTTGGAAGGAGCCTAGCTCTGGTGGTTAGGGAACTAACCGACTTAATATAGTAAGAGGTTCCATGGTTTTCTCGCATCATCGACCACATCAGAGTGAATACTGGATCGAGGGTTGGAGCTGTATCCACCGGACTTCCACCATGGGGTAGCCCATCGCGAGGGCTATCCGATGACGGTTCGTGAATGCGGATCCGCCCACCAGCTCGAGTACAAACTCACTGAATATGCCGAAAACAGGCACAGAAGCTATGTTTTCGCACTTTCACGTGGCTGTGCCCGTGAAGGTGACAGATGAAGCTGTGGAACTGTCACAGATCGATGGTCCAGGAGTAGGGCTACAAGTCCCTCGCTGGTACCCTGGCACTAAAGTGCACCATTGTATTGTAAAGTAGCATATAAAGCTACAAACTGACTGAAATTCCCCTTATTAGGCGTTCTCAACGCAAGGGCTCCGTGAAGGTAGCAGATAGGAACCTGGACCCAGGTCCGGAGGGAAGGTCTTCTCGAGACCTATCCAGAGACACAAGTCTCATCAAAATCGGTTCAGTAGAAGGGGGGTTTCTGTCGGTTTTCAGCGACTAGCCGTAAGGTATTAATTTTATAATTAAAGTTTATGCGCGGTCGTTGTTTCGAGGTCCTCGTTACGGTCAAGTGTGGTAGTAGGATAGTGCGCTGAGACACCGTCCTAATTGTAGCCATTATTTCCGAAATATTAAATCCACGTCACTTTGCGTAACGGAGACCATGAAGAGACGTCGCTTTTGGACATGAAAACTTGACTTTTCTTCTGAACTGGACATCACGCCTTCCCCTCAACATCCTTGGCAGCCTTCCAACCACTGCAGGGTCAATACTTGCTCGAAGACAACTGAACAATAGGTGCAAGGGGCGTCAACGCGTTCAAGCTGAAGCCTTACAACCTTCAGTCAGCCTGGGGCCTTGATCGATCACGTCCGTCCCGCACATTTGCTGGTCCTGTCGAGCCGGATTTTTGAGCAA
This sequence comes from Orthosia cruda, assembly GCA_964057195.1. Classification (NCBI taxonomy): domain Eukaryota; kingdom Metazoa; phylum Arthropoda; class Insecta; order Lepidoptera; family Noctuidae; genus Orthosia; species Orthosia cruda. The sequence continues at coordinate 4,630,942 of OZ059853.1, read as the reverse complement.
ATGACCTACGCAGCGTTCCAGTGAAGATACAGGCCAATAGGAAGAGCCTAGTTCCAGTGAACAAAGAAGCCTGGCGTCCTGGGTTCCAGTGAAAATACAGGCCAATATTGAAGAGCCTAGTTCCTGAGAACAAAGAAAACCGTTGTCCCGTTCCTGAGAACAAAGAAAACCGTTGTCCCGTTCCTGAGAACAAAGAAGATAGACGTCCCGTAACCTTGTTAAGTGGGGTTACATTCCTATTTCTTTATCGAAAGTCAAACGTATCGTTCCTGTGAAGCTTGTGCCTGAGAACAAAGAAAACCGAGGCCCAAGCCAGTGAAAATTCCTGAGAACAAAGAAGCCTGACGACCATTGCTGAGAACGTATCTACCCTCAATATAAATCTGGTAAGAGTACACACCTACACAAAGTACCGACCGGGGTACGTAACGTTACGTTCGTGAGAAAAGTTCCAGTGAATAAAGAAACCTGACGTCCCCCTCGTAAACCTTACAAGTGTCGAGGTTAAGATCATATTTCTTTAACAGTCAAAAACAGTGTAGAAACCCAGTAACTGGGAGATTAGCGTCGTCAAAAGGCGCGCGTACGTTTGACCTTGGTTAGTAGAAGCTTCTAGAGCGACTACCGGAGTGAAAAGTGCACGTGTGGTTTGGGACCCACGCGTGGACTAGCTCTAGAACATAACCATTTTTGCTGGGACGCAACTGCCTTTCCTGAGCCGTTTCCTGTGGTGCCTAGCTGCTTCCAGAGAAGCATTTCGTTCCGATTAGATTACCGTCGCAAAAAGACGGAATTTTGAGTTGCCTCTGTTGTGTAACCTGCATACTGAGAAACAGTAGTATCTGAGAATACATAGAAACTGTATCCTGAAGGAACAAGTAGATTGCCTGAAGAGTTATCGCTGAAATTTCAGAATCGGAAATTTCATATATAGCGTGTCGAAAGCTTGTTTAGGAGATAGAACGAACATACAAACGTTCATAGAATTCCTGAAGGATTACGGCTGAAGGATTATCGCTGAAGCGCTATCCTAGAGGAGGCTTACACACAGAGGCATATTGTATAGTCGTGTGGGCGACTTGTTCTATAAAAAATAGAACGAAAAATAGTTCCTGTAAATTTCCTGAAGCGTTATAGCTGAAGACTTATTATTGACTTAGAATTTGTTTGGAAACAAATAGTCATATAAGAGACAGAAGTTCTCAATCGAAGCTTGGACCTTCGATAGCTGGAGTCTGGACTGACTACTAACGTCAAGTGTTAGACAGAAGTTTCTGCGAGTGGTATCAGACCAGCTGGTCATCCTTGAAGGCTGCTGGACAGGTTGACACGTATAAAACAGTAAGTACAGTGAAAACTTACTCAAGTGCTTACCCCTTGTGGGTCGATAGTAATATAGTGAACCTGTGTCGTGTCAACATAGCAGTTTTGAAGCTGATTTGGGACTTATAGTTTTGAAGACTGAATAAAAACTTATAGTCTGAAGGATAACCCGGAGTCAAGAGGGCCAGAGTTAACCCGGAGTTAAAAGTTAACCCGGAGTTTAAAAATATTTTTTCAATTTTGAAAAAGGAAGCGAACCCTCTTCGAGTCAACGATTTAAATTGGACTTAACCCGGAGTTACGACTTGGGTTTTTCGAGAGAAAACTTGAAGTTTGGACTTAGCTGTTTCGAGTCGACGTCTTGAAGCGAAGACTGGACTTGGACATAGCCGTTTGGAAGCTCGAAAATAGACTTAACCCAATCGTACTGAAGTCTAGAGTTGGACTTAACCCGTACGAGTTGACGTTTTGAACTGAAGTCTAGAGTTGGACTTAACCGTTTCGAGCTGACATTTGGGACCAGTCAGAATGCCGATAACCAGATCGCAGGACAAGAGACCTGAGGCGTGGACGGTCGCCATGGAGCGACCGGGTGCAGGCATACACCATCCATTGCCCCCACGCTCGCCGACAACGACTGATGGGACTGAACAGTCCGTACCGAACAGGAGCCCAACCGTGTCACGGATAGGTGACAATACGCCCACACACCAAGAGGAGGAACCACAGGAACCGAGCACAAGCAGGAAGGCATCGAGAGAGGAAGGATCTTCAGAGGGAACACTGAAGCCTTCTGATGAAAAACAAAGGATCCAAGACAAGACCTTTGTACATAAGGAAATAATGGCTACCCGGGGTGACGCCCGTAATGAACGTTGGAGACCGCCGTCTACAAGCAAGACGACCCGGTTACAGGGAAGAGTCTCTAGAGCTCGCGAAAACTTACTGAAGATTAAGTTGGAGCTCGCACAGTTAGCCCTTCAGAGAGCAGAAGAAGAAGCTTCTGAAGCGGAATATATGGATGACAGAGACTCAAATGAAGAGTACGTGCGTTCCTGGGTCGAAGAGGCGCCAGAGCCCACACCGTTGAGGGAGGACGACGTCGCCAATAGGAAGCAAGATAGGCCTCCACCTGCGAGCGGCGACGCGGTAACGGACTCCCAGACCCATATAGACCAACCACAGACGAGGGCTAACATAGAACCGTCTAGGACAGAGCCGTCCAAGACGGAGCCACCAGGGCAATCAGAAGCGAAAGAGTCACTCCGTCCTTTTCTAACGGAGTTGACAACCGCTATAGCGTCGCTAGCCGACAGAAAATTCGAACCATGGACGCCTAACCGAACGGCGTCGCAGGTTATGTTGACTCTGCCGAACTTCGGTGGAGCTCACACAGAATGGCTGACCTTTCGAGCCATTTACGAGGCAACTCATGCCTACTTCAGCGACATCGAAAATACAGCAAGACTCAGAAGGAGCTTGCGTGGTCGCGCACTGGAGACAGTGAGCTCAGAACTCATCGGGAACGCGAAACCGGATGAAATCATGAGAGAATTGGAGCTACAATTTGGACGTCCCGACTCAATAGCTCAGGCTGAAACCGACCGACTCAGAGGGCTGCCACGCTGCAGCGAACAGCCCAAAGACATATGCACCTTTGCAAGTCGGATCAGAAGCGGAGTCGTCACTTTACGGGCCCTCAAGAAGGAGCACTACTTACTCAATGCTGAGCTGATGCGCCAGTTAACTGAGAAGCTGCCCAATTCTCTACGTGTACAATGGTACAGAACGTACACAGAAAAGTACAAGTCGCTGCCAGACCTGTCACTCTTCAGCGACTTCATAACAGAACAAGCTCACTTCTGCAGTGCATTCGCCCCGCCTGAGGACATCAAAGAGATGGACTCTCCCGCGGGAAAACGCGTCATATAGAGGACGCACATAGTTACCGACAAGCCGGTAAACAAATGTCGAATTTACGACAAAGAGGGTCACTACGCGTCTGACTGCATAAAGTTTACAGACGCAGCATGTGACAAGAAATGGGAGCTAGCCAAGCAATACAACTTGTGCTATCGCTGCCTTAGATACCGTCGTAAGAACCACAGCTGCAGCAAGAAGCAGTGTGGCCTCAAGGGGTGCACCGCCACGCACAATCGACTTCCTTACAACAGGAAGCCTCAGACAGAGAAGTCGCAGGAAACGGTGGCTAGTTCGCGAACTAATTCGAGTCAAGCTCTCCTGAAGATGATACCGGTCCGGGTCAGAGGACCGGCGGGAGAGGCAGACACATACGCACTCCTTGACGATGGGTCTACCGTCTCGCTGATCGACGAAGCAATCGCTCAGCGAGTAGGAGCAGTGGGCCCAATTGAGCCACTGAAGATCGATGCCATAGGAAACAACAGGATCGATACTCCACTATCGAGACGAATAACAGTCGTTCTCACAAGCCAGTTGAATAATCGGGTGCCCTTCAATGCGCGCACCATTTCGAAGCTCAACCTGTCCCCACAGGCAGTCAATCTTAAGGACCTGGCACGATGCAGGCACCTTCAAGACTTGACGTCTGAGCTTATATATCCGGCGGGAGTACCGAAGACACTCGTCGGACAAGACAACTGGCATTTGCTGCTGGCCACAACCCATCGCGTCAAGGACCATGATGGGCTGGACATTGCATGGTGCACACACCAGAACACTGGGCCAGCAGGTGCATTATGTCAACGGCACGCAGTCCGTTGTAGGGCGAGACACGGAACCACACCGGCGGTCCCGTGAAATCTCTGCCATAGCTGTATAGCCGATTTCTGACCCTCAGAAGAGGGCAGTAGGCATCCTGAACCGCGACATAAGGCGGTTGGATCGTGTCAACGGAACTCGGAACGTTGACGCGGGGCAAGATGCGGAACTGAACGAGCAGCTCCGTGAATTCTTCGCCAGCGAAATCTATGTACAGCCGGTTTCTGACCCTCAGAGGAGGGCAGATTCCAACCGCGACATAAGGCGGTTGGATCATGTCAACGGGATGCAGTCCGTTGAAGGGCGAGACACGGAACCGAACCGGCGGCTCCGTGAAATCTTTGCCACAGAATCGTTGGCTATCAAGCCAAATAAGCCAGCTTCTGACCCTCAGAAGAGGGCAGAAGACATCCAGAACCGCGACATAAGGCGGCTAAAGAGCGGGCACAAAGAGACCCCTATGCTATGGCGGGAAGAAGCCATAGAAGTGCCCGACAGTAACGAGACAGCTCTTACAAAGCTAGTCTCCATCGAGAAGAAGCCGGGTAGGAAACCGGATCTTCAGAGAAATATAGAGGGCGTGAATGACGCCATCACACGGCGCTTTCACCGACCATATAGAGGGCGTGAATGACGCCATCACACGGCACTTTCACCGACCATATAGAGGGCGTGAATGACGCCATCATACGGCGCTTTCACCGACCAACAGATAGACCAATAGAGGTCGTGAATATCGCCATCACACGGCGTTTTCACCACGAACGAGACACAGACAGAGCTCCGAGAGGCCTTCCGAGAGGAGGCCAGTCGCCGAGGCTGCCTGCCGGTGCTCCAAAACCGGCGGGAGCCCATAGCTGCGGGCCTGGCCTGCAGGAGGCCACCCCGCCCCCGTCGCCGACGGCCAGCCGCCACGCAACCCGTGGCCGCGAGGCCGCATCCAGGCCATATACCCTGGGCCTGATAGAGAAGTCCGGATCGCTGAGGTGCGCACCACTGGCGGCACTCTAAAGCGTCCGGTGAAGAAGCTCATTCGTCACTACCGAAATGAGCGTAGCAGAGTTCCCGCGGCGAGAGCAGAGCGACGTGTCGCTGAGCGTCGTGGCACGCGCGCTGCCGACGTGCGTCGCTCACTATGCGTGATGCAGCGCCGCGTCAACACATCGGGTCGACGCGACACTGCACGGCGGGAGAGATGTTCGCGACGGGGCATCACAAACAATATTAGTATAGTTTGTTGTAAATATAAAATGTTATGAACAAACATACGTCTGCTTACCCCAGCGCGCGAGCTCGTACTAAAAAGTTTTAGACGAGAATTTTTCTTTTATAGTTTTTTCAAACATAAAATTTCGACCACTTTTTGAGGCACTAAACATTATGTTTTAGTGTATATGAGTATGTATTAAGTAAATATGGGGTCTAAAGAGTAAATTAGAATCGGTACATACATACTAAATGCGGTAGTTACGGAAAGAAAGCAAAATCAAAACAAGTCAAATTCCGTAAACACGACCTACCGCCATGGCCGTTTAGTTCGAAATGAGCAGTCAGATGGCGGTACACGATATATATAGTCTGGCGCGTAAGCAGACAAATTTGGTATTTTAGAATAGCGTTTTGAGGGCTTTATAATAGCCTATAGTACCTAAAATATAGTTATCTAGTATAATTAGAATTAATATACTATAGATAAAATGTGTAAGTAGTATTTTAAGCAAATAAAAAATATTTGTTTACGTTTTTTAGGACCCCCCGAAAATGGCCGGGTCGCAAGTATCGATAGGTGCGCTCTGCCCACCTACCAATCGTATTATTTACCTTACACATTTATTTTGTTAGGAAACACCACCTAGGTGTTCTAGATAGTATACCTTGGTGCTATGACTGAAAAACTGTACATAATAACAGTACATAGCCAGGTTTAAAACAGTTTCACTCTGAGATGGTAAATACATGCATTTTTGCTCAAGTAAGTAAATAGAAATTTCGTTATAAGCGATTTAGCGCTTCTAGGTGACCTGGAACTGTGTCCAGGCCCTATATATAGATGGCATCTATGCAATTCTAGTACATAGATATTACTTACTTGAAATAATGTGTCTGTATGTGCCAGCATGGACGTTTCTACGCGTCTGCCAGAGGGCCCACTACCTTCAGACACACTTGGTGCCTGAAGGATTATTGATATGCTATCTGAAGCATTACCTTTGGGGACCCTCGGGCACACGCCTGGACTCAGTCACAACACATAGCTAATATATAGCTACACATACACACACAGAGGCGTTAAAGCCGTGGAACAACACGATATTTTCTATTTCGGCCGCTTCCCGGCATCAGAAGTCCCAGAAGGGCTGGTGGTACACCCATCAGGGTACTACCATTCGATAGCCCAATTCTCCAGCTTCCCAACCACATTTTTGGAAGGAGCCTAGCTCTGGTGGTTAGGGAACTAACCGACTTAATATAGTAAGAGGTTCCATGGTTTTCTCGCATCATCGACCACATCAGAGTGAATACTGGATCGAGGGTTGGAGCTGTATCCACCGGACTTCCACCATGGGGTAGCCCATCGCGAGGGCTATCCGATGACGGTTCGTGAATGCGGATCCGCCCACCAGCTCGAGTACAAACTCACTGAATATGCCGAAAACAGGCACAGAAGCTATGTTTTCGCACTTTCACGTGGCTGTGCCCGTGAAGGTGACAGATGAAGCTGTGGAACTGTCACAGATCGATGGTCCAGGAGTAGGGCTACAAGTCCCTCGCTGGTACCCTGGCACTAAAGTGCACCATTGTATTGTAAAGTAGCATATAAAGCTACAAACTGACTGAAATTCCCCTTATTAGGCGTTCTCAACGCAAGGGCTCCGTGAAGGTAGCAGATAGGAACCTGGACCCAGGTCCGGAGGGAAGGTCTTCTCGAGACCTATCCAGAGACACAAGTCTCATCAAAATCGGTTCAGTAGAAGGGGGGTTTCTGTCGGTTTTCAGCGACTAGCCGTAAGGTATTAATTTTATAATTAAAGTTTATGCGCGGTCGTTGTTTCGAGGTCCTCGTTACGGTCAAGTGTGGTAGTAGGATAGTGCGCTGAGACACCGTCCTAATTGTAGCCATTATTTCCGAAATATTAAATCCACGTCACTTTGCGTAACGGAGACCATGAAGAGACGTCGCTTTTGGACATGAAAACTTGACTTTTCTTCTGAACTGGACATCACGCCTTCCCCTCAACATCCTTGGCAGCCTTCCAACCACTGCAGGGTCAATACTTGCTCGAAGACAACTGAACAATAGGTGCAAGGGGCGTCAACGCGTTCAAGCTGAAGCCTTACAACCTTCAGTCAGCCTGGGGCCTTGATCGATCACGTCCGTCCCGCACACTTATGTTCAGATGTATTAACTATTTTCCTAACGGTAAGGGCCGCGTCTACGGTAGATTTTCCAATAGTGAAACCGAATTGATTATTATGAAATTTTGGTCCGTCCGGTAGCAACCGTGGAACGATAAGGCGCTCCAGGAGTTTTCCCAAAGATGGAAGTAATGTTATGGGCCGGTACGACTTCGGGTCGTCCGGGGGTTTGTCGCCACTTTTCGGGATTATTCGTATAAATCCGCGTCGCCAAATACGATGAAATACGCCCTCCGCAATACAACGGTTGTAAACGGTTAAAATCGCATCACCGGCTGTTTTACACGCTTCTATAATCATCCGATTAGATATTTTATCTTCACCTGATGACTTGTTGAGTGGTAACCTCTTGACAACGTTAATAAATTCGTCAGTGGATGGAAGGTCTGACGCTGGTGATTCAGGTGGTACAGCTGCCCACGCTCTGATCTGTTGATGGTATTGGTTGTCATTAGCTAGTACGTCATCAGGTATAAGAGTATTCAGCAAAACTTCAGTTGTTTCCTCAATACCGGTAGTGTGTTTATTATTTACTTTAATATTCTGAACAAACGCGAGGTCGACTGATCGATTGGCTTTAAACTCATGATATAAAGGAGACCACGGGCCTTCTTTATCTAATTTTTCTACAACTTTACGCAATAAATTACCCTTTGATTTTTCCACCGATGCTCTGTAGCGGGACCTGGCAACTCTAAACGTATTTAACGCAATGGAAAGAGGGTCACCGGTAACCTTACGTTTTTTAAGCTTGTTAAGATGTTTACGTGCTCGGCGATAATTTTTACGCTGTTCAATTAGGTAGTCACACCACCAATCACATCTACGTATATTGGTCAAAGATCCACGACCAATGGCAATGTCAGCACAGTAAGTGAAGGTGTCTGACATAATTTCAGCACTTTCTTCAGCTGAAAGCCCATCACGAGTGAAGTCTTTGGCGTGAGACGCAACAAGCGAGCTAAAGAATTCCCAATTCGCACCCTTACATTTATACCTAAAGTTACCAATGACATGTGACGTACCCTGAGTAAAAACTGGAACAAATTCGTACACGATCAAGCGATGATCACTACAAGACGCGTCCGGTAGGACACGCCACCTATCCAAGCGTACGTCTGCACTAGAAAGTGTGACGTCAATACAAGATTCGCCCATTTGGCTGCAAAAAGTTGGTGGTGCGTCAGGGGTATTATGAATAGTCAGATTCATTTCAGCAATGAAATCTTCAACAGCGCAGCGTCGTTCATAATCCGTAGGCCGAACTTTGCCATACCAGAGTGATGATGACGCATTAACATCAGCGCCAACGATAACTTTGCAGCCCGCGAGCGACTGCAAGACGTGACGGAGGTTATGTATATGAGGAGCAACAGGGTCTGAATATTGAAAGTAGCAACTCACAACGTAAACTTTAAAAGAAGACGATGAGACCTCCGCAACGGCACAATGGGGTGTCATTAGATTACGCAAAGACGTTACTGTGAAGTTAGAAGAATGCGCCACGTAAATTCCAGCTCGTGCTTTGCCATCCAACTGTACTACTTTGTGACGTAAACGCGCGTTTTGATATTGTTCTTGAACAAGCACGATATCTAAGTTATAATCGATAATTAGTTTGTCCAGTTCAGAAGTCGCTACCCTATCGTTGTGGAGATTTAATTGTCCTATGGTTAATCTATCCATTATTTTAGTAGTTGGTGTTGAGGATAAGTTGTTCGAGTTTAAGTTTATAAGTGGCACACCCATCTGATCCACATCGATGGTCGGACGGTTTCTTAGAGCGTTTACACGCCACGCAAGACGGTATATAATTTAAATTGTCTTTATGCGGACAGTCTTTGGTTTCATGTGTCTCAGAGCAATTAGCGCAGGTAGGTGATTTAATAGTGCAGTGTTTCTTAACATGACCGAACTGTTGACAATGTGCACAACGTACTACATCGACATCATCAATAAAACGGCAAGTCGCCCAATCATGAGTCATCAGTGGTTGAGCGCTTGAACCTGTCTTTGGAGGCAGTCTCCGAATGGGGCAATGCCAATCTAGTCAGTTTCAATGCTGCTAAGACCCAGGCGTGTCTTCCACCCGGCTCCATCCTTCCGTAGTGAAACCGTGCCGATAACGGACCATCTCGAACTTCTTGGTGTTACGTTAACATCGACCCTCAATTTTGGTCCATTCATTGAGTCAAAGGCTCAATTGGCTGCAAAAAAGTTGGGGATCCTTGCGAAGGTGAGACGGTACTTCACGCCTGAACAGCTGCTCAACTTGTATAAAGCGCAAGTTCGGTCATGCATGGAGTACTGCTCTCACCTCTGGGATGGATCTGCCAAATACCAGCTAGATGCACTTGAGTCGATTGACAAACGGGCCAAAAGGCTTATTGGCAACGATGCACTGGTCGCCTCAAAGCTCCAGAGCCTCGAACATCGACGCCGAGTTGCCAGCCTGTCGGTTTTTTATCGGTTACATTTCGGGGAGTGCGCGACGGAACTGCACAATTTGATTCCGCCAAGCCCTTTCCATCATCGGACTACAAGACGTACGGCAATGTGCCATCGGTACATGGTGGATATCCCACCCATACGCACAAAGCGTTTTGAAAATACTTTCATTGTGCGTACAGCTAAGGAGTGGAACTCCCTGCCGGCGTCCTTGTTTCCTGATAGCTACAACCTAGGGGTCTTCAAGTCAAGAGTGAATAGGTTACTTCTAGGCAAGCGTGCTCCACCTTCGACCATATCATCGCTTAACATCAGGCGAGATAGTGGTCAAACGCGAGCCTATAACGAATAAAAAAAAAAAAAAAAAAAAAATCAATAAACAGTTTATCCTTAGTCGAGACTAAATGTTTCCGGACCGCGGACTCGAGTTCAATGCCTATCCATTTCCGACCGTTGTCTAACGAACGCCTACGTATGATTTTTGTTGATTTAATAAATTCGTCTTCTTTTAATGACAACTCGTCTTTAATGTTTTGACAGTACAACGCATGCAAAAAGGCACTGTCCTCCATTGAGGATGGAACGTCTTTAACCAAAATACGAGGCTTACGGCCTTTTGGTTTTTCAAGTCGCAGGCCAGCGGACCTAATGGCATCGACCGATTGCAGCTTTTTGATTTGTAAATCGTTAGCGACACGTAACACGACGCCAGACTTCGCAGCCTTCTTGACACCTACAATTTGAAAGCCGTCACTAGGATCTATTGCTTTCATGAGCGCTTGTTTAGTCGCGGAAGAAGTTGCGAAATCAGTTGAACGCTCATCAGTGGGGTAGGCCACAAGACACGGAAGTTTGGCACGGGCATTCACTTGTGGAACTACTTTAGGTAAACGAAGTTTTAATTTGTCAGCATATGAGGCATTATTGACATCAGACTTGGCAATATCGACACCGGTATTATGTTTTATTTTTTCTAATTCGCGTTCCGTATTGGCCAACTTAGTCTCGTTGGCGGATGATTTTATGGCTAGCAATGAGACAATAGCCGTTATGCGCTGAGTCATGTCCATAATTGCGGATTTATTTGCAACATTAATACGAGACCCTTGGTCATTGACAAGATCGTTAATTTTAGACAGGTACGCAGACGCCTGAGTAACCAAATCACAATAGTCGTCATTGCTTACATTAGTGACATTTAATATCGGCGAAGACCTTACAATTGACTCTGATGTTTGCATTCGCTTAGATCTATCTTCGGGTGAAATGTAAGAAGGAGACATTTCACTAAATAAACGCTTAGCATTAGCGGAGGACGTCGGCGACCTTGGTTTATTTATTCGGCGGAATAATATTTCCCCACCACGATCAGGTGGGTCATCATTGTTAGATAACATAATTACTTTTGGAAATTAAACTAATAAGCGTATTAGAACGTAAAAAGTGAAAGATTAACGGACGATACAATTATTTCGATATACCCACACGTCAAGAAAAGTAAATGTACTCACCGATAGCTGACGAAATTAACTAATTGCAACTAAATAACGGACGTAAACACGTTTAAAAACTTACGATACCAGCACTTATCACAATGATACACAATTGACAGCAAATCACAAGCCGGAAATAAATTTCGGAACACGACAATTGCAAATTAAAAACAGGGAGCGAACAGATCACCGCTAACCAATGCGAGCGCGCGGAGTCAATCCAAACAGAAATGGAACACCCCTGCCAATCCAATACGGGTCGGTATGGTTGTCGTCTCCATGCAGGACAATGTGATGCCGCTGCATTGGCCGTTAGGAGTAATCACAGAAATATTTCCAGATAAAAACGGAGTTTGTAGAGTCGCATCGGTAAAAACTAAAAGCGGGATCCTTCAGAGTCGCCCGGTAGTAAAGTTGTGCCCTTTGCCAACGCAATAAGCTTCGTTACATTAATAATTAATTTTACCGTGCACCAATGTGCAGTATTAGATTTAATTACCGCGTAGAATAGTTAATTGTATATTCTTATTTATAATAGAGAGTCGCAACTTTAGAGTTCTCATAACCTTTGGTAGAGTTGTGATGATCTGCAACTTATTTTACTTCTCCTTTGTGTTTCGAAAGTAGGAACTTTCAAGCCGGGGAAAATGGTTACGCTTCCTAATTTATAGTTCATATTTTATTACATCACCATAGGGCGACTGAAAGGCATTGGTATACTAGTTCCAATTTATTAAATTAGTGTCACCTATCGTTGTTTTGATGGTATTCCGCGCCGCGCCGCTACGGTCGTTACGTCAAAGCCAACGATGGCCGCCGGCGATGGTGGTCAGTCTCTTACCAACCAGGGCGGAGGTGCGCGCACAAAATCACCCACTCGCCCAAAACTCTTAATTGAACCTACATGGAAAGTGTTATCTGTATTACCTAGACCTACTGTGTTGTGTACCGCTGGCCAGCATAGTGTACCTAATCTGTGAGCTGAACTTCTCGAACGTGGCATCTGCATCTGCATGGGAATCGCTGTTTCAAAGGTATGTGGCATAATTAGTAAATTGAACTTTATCCATTGCCTTTCGTCTCATCTGCGTACTTTTCTCCTTTAATTTAGCACTGCTGAATCAGCAATTATAGCCTAGATTACTCTAATAATTTAGGTTCATCGCGTGTGATTTTACTAGTAATCTTCTAGAGGTTATACGCAGCACCTACATTTTGTGCAAAAAGCTGGTTTCAATAAAGTTTTTTACTTCCTACTAATTTCAATGGCTATCGCGTCCCTGTCATTGATATAATGCGTCTTGTCTAGAGCCTCTTGTCAATATATTTATTAAAACTTCATGCAACTTACAGGTAGGTACAGTTAAGAGCGCGGCGAACCATGAATTGTCCATACAAACGTAATACCAAAATCTTTTGTAATTTTAGCATATTACCACAATATTATGATGATATTCGTATTAAGACAGTATTTATCTAGGTTCCTACGTCTTCTTTTTTTCTAAATACTCACCTAAAATGAAGTTTTAGCGAATTCCATTTTGTATATTTTTACAGCGTAAATGACATGTTTTCTTTTTGATATTTCTGTATTATAAAAAACAATATCTTTATTAATATCGTACCAGGAACATAGCTCATATTATCAAATTACAAATAATCGTTTTTTTTTTTTTAAACTTTAAGTTATCATTCATAATTTTTGGTATTACGGAACACATCAAATTAATCACACATTTCCAATAGCTAGTATTGCTGTCGCGTCAAGCAAATGTCAATGTGTGCGTGGTTGCACTGCTCACGGTTGTGTATCGTTCGTACGGCGTGGGGTTTGTTCGGGGCACTTCGGGTGTGCTTCGGGTGTGTTTTACTGTTATTTGTTCTACTGTTCCGTGGATTGTTTGTTGTCATTATTAGATGATTACTTCACTATGCTTTATGTGCGCGTTTATTTATTTTCTAAATTGTATTATTTTAATATTTTTGACACTATTGACTTATGCTGTGAACTTGGATTTAGATTTGCCTTGTGATTTGAACTTTGGTATTGAGTAATATACTTTTTTACGAACTTTGCGTTGTTTACGGACTTGTTATTATTTACCATATGGTTCGGTTGCCGACATGGTCTCCGAACGTTGGGATGTTTCTCACAGGAAGTACCTATTTCACTGACATAATACAATAAGGTAAATTAATAGGTACCTTAGTTTATCTATACTAATATTATCAAGCTGAAGAGTTTGTTTGTTTGTCTGAACGCACTAGTCTCAGGAACTACTGGTTGGAGTTGAACATCACGCTACAACCAGTAGGAGCGGCGCATAAATGAAAAATGTTGTAAAAACGGGCAAAATATTCCTTTTTGAGAGCTTCCGTTGCGTGCGTTGCGTACGATCATGTATGTAGTATAGAGTAGGTATGTAGATAGGGTAGGGTAGGGCAGGGTAGGTAGGTAGGTAGATTGACGGGAGCGAAGCCGCGGTGGACAGCTAGTTTTGTATAAATTAGTATTTACCTACCTACCTATCCATCAACTTACGAAGCTTTGTTTTTAGGGTTCCGTACCCAAAGGGTAAAAACGGGACCCTATTACTAAGACTCCGCGGTCCGTCTGTCTGTCTGTCTGTCACCAGGCTGTATCACAAGAACCGTGATAGCTAGAGAGTTGAAATTTTCACAGATGATGTATTTCTGTTGCCGCTATACAACAAATACTAAAAATATAATAAAATAAATATTTAAGGGGGGCTCCCATACAAAAAACATGATTTTTATGCCGTTTGTTTGCTATAATGGTACGGAACCCTTCGTGCGCGAGTCCGAATTGCACTTGGCCGGTATTTTTCGTTTGTTTATTCATGTCATGAGACAAAGCGGGCGTAGGTAATGATCTCAAGGACACCGCTTAGACTTACCTACGTTGCTCCTCTATACTTACTGTGACGTTAGTTCGGCCAGTTCGGCTCACCCAGGGTAGGGTGACCATGCGATTGGACTTGCATGCACAAGCGCGGTTTTATTCCCTCGGTCCAGATTTTGCTGGACTTTTTTGTAAAATTCCTGTTACAAAAAACTAAAAATCCAAATTCGTTCTAGTTTATTTAATTATTCTGGGATTTTTATCTGGACTTCGGTGACCCTTACCCTGGAGAGGTTCTAATAGACTTTGATAACTGGCTGGCTAATCGACCTCATAATAAACTGCAAAAATATTTACAGAGCCACGACGATCAAGGAAAAAACGACTTTGGCCATCAGTTTTCATAAAGAAACACTAGAAAGAAAGAAAATAAGCGTGTTTAGTGTGGATCTTTGACACTATGTTTTCTGATTACTATTATTGAATTTTTTGTTTTTGTTTAGTCGATAATATAATTATGGTCACCCTACACGACTTTATCAAGTTTCGATTTATATTTTTAAACAGACGAATGATGATATTTTTTTATTCAAGATCCTTGTTTTTATTTTTAACTAGAGGACGCCTCGCGGTTTCACCCGCGTAGTTCCCGTTCCCGTGGGAAGATCTATCCCCGGGTGTCATAGGCTACTTTTTATTCCTGTAGATAAAAAGCCTATGTCACCCGGGGATAGAGTAGCTTCCGAACGGTGAAAGAATTATTGAAATCGGTCCAGTAGTTTTGGAGCCTATTCGGTACGAACAAACAAACAATCAAACAAAAATTTTTTTCCTCTTTATAATATTGGTATAGATATTCTTAGCTCAGAGCGTAAATAGGCATACATTATTGGAATATTTGTCCTTTACTAATACTTTGCCTAAGTAACACTTGTAATATATTACTTGCATTCATTATTTATTATAACAACACATGTTTGAGGTTTATCAAAGGAATACCTACATAAATAAGACAAAAGGACGCGGGCGCCGTTCGCGTCAGCCGGCTTTCGAGTCGATAGGATGATAATAAGTAGCGATATCTATCTGCTCACACACACACACACGGCTACGCACGGCGCACCGCGTGTGCGTGCAAACTGAGATAGCAATACTCCGAACGAATTTTTCGCTCGCCTCGAATTGCATTTGCGAGCTAAGTTCGCCGCGCCCTTAAGGGACAAAAGTGCAGGCACACTACACCAAAACAGCAGCGGAAATTTTTTTTAGGCAGTTAAATTTCACCTTGTCACGATTAGTAGGCATAATCCATACTTTAATTTCTTAAATCAGTTGTTGACAATTTAACTTATTCTACAAAAAAAACCGGTCAAGTGCGAGTCGGACACGCGCACGAAGGGTTCCGTACCATTATAGCAAAACACGGCAAGAAAATCCCGTTTGTTGTATGGCGGCCCCACTTAAATATTTATTTTATTCTGTTTTTAGTATTTGTTGTTATAGCGGCAACAGAAATACATCTGTGAAAACTGTCTCAAATGTCTAGCTATCACGGTTCATGAGTTACAGCCTGGTGACAGACGGACCGCAGAGTCTTAGTAATAGGGTCCCGTTTTTACCCTTTGGATATGGAACCCTAAAAACTAGCCATTTGAGATTTGGGAGAGTAAGACTGCACTTTTGACCTTTGACTGTACAGCTTGGCAAAAAAGAGTGTGGAATAAATGAGGTCGCCACTATCGCACCTGTGGTAACCCGAAATACTAAGAGACAACAGTTTTTGATACTTGTTATTAATTTTTAGTTACTCTAACTACTCTTAGTACTAATAGGTAATAATAGGCAAGTAATAGGTAGGTTATTTTAGTTAACTAGTTAGTTTTATTTTTAATTCCAACTGTCACCGCGTCAGACTCTTTTTTGCCAAGCTGTACGTAGGAGGATTTTTTGCAATTCAAAAGTATCTGTAAATGGTTTAATTTAATTATATTAATGTAATTTCAATTTAAATCATGACGAAATTTTATACACATGTTCTAGAACAAAAAATCGACGAATGGTGATACCCGCACTGGGTCTAAGTTGTGTATTACACAACACCCGACTGCCTCTGGCAGAGAGGAGACCTGTATCACATACCCAGCAGTAGGAAGGAGTTTAGTTTTTTTAGATCATTATTTATTTATTTATTATTTATTATATACTTTATTGTACACCACTGAAATAATTACAGGACAAAACATTTATAAAGATAAGTGTATAATGGGCGGTCTTATCGCACAGGGCAATCTCTTACAGACAATTATTGTGGTTTTAGCTTCTGCCCGAAGTATATTAGCAGGGCCTGAACTAGCAATTTCGTCGCTCCGGGCATAGACAATATTTGCCGCCCTTGGCGCCCTTTAAAATTATGCCTTATGGAGGAAAATGTAACTGAATAAAAACTATAGATAAAACTGCCCAAGTGCGAGTTTATTCTGTTTTTAGTATTTGTTGTTATAGCGGCAACAGAAATACATCATCTGTTAAAGTTTAAACTGTCTAGCTATCACGGTTCATGAGATACAGCCTGGTGCCAGACGGACATACAGACAGGCGGATCATTCGACTGGATCGTGGAGTCTTAGTAATAGGGTCCCGTTTTTACAACCACACCTTATCGGCAAAGTAGGATACACGTCTCCAGGCGGGAAGGTGACTCCATAGAGCGGCTGGTCGTACAGGGAAAAGTGGAGGGAACCAGCAGATCGTGCGGCAGGTCACCTATGCGCTGGACTGACCAAGTGAAATCTGCATATCTTACTGCGCCAAACAGTCCGCCAACAGGGTGAGATGGTGGGAGACCGTGCGGAGAGCTGTGTCCGCATCTACCACCGATGTGGACGTTTCGACGTGACCACGACCACTCTGCCAAGAGCAAAACGACAGAGAAGGAGACACATATTTTAATACTGGCATAAGAACAAATAAAAATCCCAGAACAGGAAGAAATTTTATTCAACAATTAATGATAGAATCATGTCCAGATTTTTTGAAACAATTTTCTGCTGAAATTCGTCTAAACCCCTCAGACACTTCATGACATGATCCACGATGGCCACCATAATGTCTTGGATATCATTTCTTTTATCGGCTGCGAACTCTTTTAAACTTTTCCTTATATTGACCCATATTGAAACATTTGTTTCGTTTCTTGGTATGGCCGTGTCTAGCAAATCAATGAGCTCTAGAAGTGCTAGCGTTGAATTCACAACTTTACTCCGAGCGTTATAGTTATTCACGATTATCGGCTTATTTCGGCTCGATATAGTATTCGTTAATATCGTCACAATCACCCTTAACATCATAATATGCTCTCTTTCCATCTTATCAATGACTATGTTTAATTTTTTTACAGTTTCCCTCTCAAATAGGTCGTCGAAATTCGTATATTTGACGACCTCAGTAAAAGCGTCCAAAGCTTGTTTTAATTTCTGATCATCACAATTGAGTAGCATGGTCAATATATCGGCTAAGAATGCTGAGAAGCCCAGTCCAGTGCGACAGATGCCGAACTTCTTGCAAGCGCTGATTGCCTGAAGTTTTTGCTCCGTGTCTATTGCTTTTTGAAATAGGTTTGCGATTCCACTGTTGTGTCTTAGTACTCCCTTTTGGTCCAAATCGCTGATCATAAAATTCATCAGTCTTCTGAGAATCCGATTAGATGTGTCAATTGTGTTCAGAATTACTCTTTGCGTTCCCAATCTTGTCTTGATTTCCTGCCCACTTGTGTCTCTTAGGAACTCTTTGAATTTTTCTTGGTAGCTTTTCGCTAAGCCTTCAAGTTGGCTTTTCACGTGATTCTGATTCGTCTTTTCTTTGACAGTATCGAATATTTGCAGTGTTTGCTTGTACATGTGATTGGTGAAGTCAAAAATTTTTGCATCGTCTTTTATTTTGTGTGTGTCGGTGAAAATATCTGGTGTTCTAACAGTGGTTACTGCCACAGGTAAAGATTTCAAAAAGTCTTTCAGGACTGTTTCATTCTTACCATAATCGGTTGTTTTGTTAATAAGCTTTTCCAGGGCTTGATATATTGCCTTTGTCGGGGATCTCGCGATGCTATTATTTTGTACATTTATAGAGTCCTTGATGGATGTCCGAGCATCATCACTATGTCTATTGTTAACTTCATGTCTTGTTTTATCCTCAAAACTTGCAGATTCTTCTTGTGAATCACGCCATTGTGATGCGTAACGTGAATCGGAGTATTCTGTATATGAATCTTTTAAATATCGAAGATTTTTTTTGGGTTTTTTTGTTGTGTCATCATAGATCATCATGGTTCTTTTTTTCGGGTTGTCACTGCTTTCGCCACTATTAGAGGACTCACTGACTTTAATTGCCTTGACTCTTCTAGGTTTTTTAGTAGTTTGAATGTTATGGCTGATTGGCTTTTTAGTATACTTACTGTGACTAACTTTAGTTGTAATGATCGATTTGGGCTTTCTGGTTCTATGAAATTTTTGACTGACTTGCGATTCAGAATCATTGCTGTCATCAGCTTCACTTGTCTTGACCGTTTTGGGCTTTTTGTTATTGCTTGAATATTTGCTGTAACTAGTTTTACTAGGCTTGACAGTTATAAGCTTTATGTTTCCATGTATGTTTTGACTGATTGACTTTTCAGAATTTTTGCTGGCACTAGCTACAGCTGTTTCAACCGTTTTGGGCTTGTTAGTGTTAGATATGTAATGAATGACCGGCTTTTCACCTTTGTCGAATCTTTGCCTTTGGTGGTGCTTACCGTGTACATTGGAGTCCGGGGCTTCTTTGCGCAATCTATCATCACCTCCCCAAAATTTGTCCTCTGTTAAGCGCAGTCGCTTCATTTCGCTGCGAATCCGATCGGTTACTTTATCCTTATGACGGGCAACTTCTTTATCTCTCTGTGGAACGACTTCTTCGTCTGTCTGAGGAGCGACTTGTTCATCTCTCTGACGAGCGCCTTCTTCCTCTCTCTGACGAGCAGTTTCCTGATCCCTTTTACGTACTAATTCTTTATATTTGTTGTCAGGGTCAGCAAATTCCTTCTGGTAAGAAGGGTCTTTGGAATCGGTTTTAAGGATCCTATATTCATAGCTCCAGTTATCGCCTAAATTCAGCAATCCGTCTATCTCGATGCCTATTGCTTTGATTAAAGGTATGGTGGTACCTGAAAAACGTTACGTCAATAAATTATTAAGCAGTTTAGCAACTTATGTTTGTTTTAAGAAAACAAAAAAAACAAGCTTTTATAATAGAAACTAGCTGTCCCCCGCGGCTGCACGCCCATCAACTGGCTGCCTACCTGCCCTATCATACCCTACCTACCTACCTCTCTACCCTACCCATCCTGCCTACATAACCTACCCTACATAACTACCTACCCTACCCTACTTAACTACCTACCCTATCTACCCTAACCAACCTACTCTATCCTACCTACCCTACCCAAACGAAACAAATTTTTTCATACTTAAAGTAGCCTATGTCCTTTCTAGGATGCCATCTATCTTCTTGCCAATTTTCATTGAATTCCGTTCAGTGATTTAGGCGTGGAAAAGTAACAGACAGACAGGGTTACTTTCTAATTTATAATATTAAATATCGATTGCATCGTCACGAGAAACAAACGCTTGGCCAACATTTCAGAACACTGAACAATCGAACAGCGGGAAGTGGGTACAATTTAACTTGCAACGTATGATTACAGACAATGGGACAGGAGAAACTTAATATAAGCTTGTAAAATAGGAACTCTTAAGCTGCGTCTACACTAGGCGATCCGAGCACGAAAGGAGGAAAAAATCGTGTAGTGTAGATAGTTTAAGTTTCCGTAACAGAGCCCCGAACGGGCACACTATCTCATACGAATTCACGTTCCTGTTATGCTTAGCCCACATAACTGCGCAGCTCTATGGTGCGAATTTATTGTTTGTCACAGCTGCCTTTTCAGCGCTATCGATTTGAAATTTGGAATAAAACTATTTTTTTGCATAATTTTAACAAAGCCACTTGCTTTACTTTTACTACTTGGAAACGAAATGGTGATAGAAAATTTAAAATGGATAACTAGTTGAAATCATCGGATAACAGGATCTTTAAAATTAAATACACTTTCAAAATCATATTTTTATTTTATAATGTAGGTAGGTAAGGTAGGTACCTACCTAACGCACCCTTTTTTTATTTAAAACTAAGGTGAAATGAGCGTGAAGGGAACTGGCATTCCATCTGGAGCGCTGTATGTGGCGCTATCCTGTATCTATTAACCTCACGTTGAAAACTTAGGTTTAGTGAACAAGAAGTGAGCTATCAAACTATCCAATCAAGTTTAAATGACAGTTCAGTTCAAGCTTCCTTACCCTAAGTTTTCGCGGTGAGATTTTACATAATAACACTACACATGCCATGGATTGACTTCAAGCTTCCTCCATCTCACGGTAAGATGTTTACTTATTAGCACTGCAGTAAATACACCATACCTCTAAACTCTTCAAACCAGTCAGTCGATTCTGTAAACACCTCACGTCGCGTCATCACTATGAATTTTTGTACAGAAGCAGATAGAACGCTGCTTGGGGACAGAAACAGATATAACGCTGCTTGGGGACACAAACAAATAGAATGCTGCTTGGGGACGAAACAGATAAAATGTTGTTTGGTAAAAGATACTGATTGAACGCTGCTTTGGGACAGATACAGATAGAACGCTGCTTGGGAACAGATACAGATAGAACGCTGCTTGGGGACAGATACAGATAGAACGCTGCTTGGGGACAGATACAGATAGAACGCTGCTTGGGGACAGATACAGATAGAACGCCGCTTGGGGACAGATACAGATAGAACGCTGCTTGGGGACAGATACAGATAGAACGCTGCTTGGGGACAGAATCAGATATAACGCTGCTGGGGGGCAGAAACAGATAGAACGCTGCTTGGGGACAGATACAGATTAGTATTACAGATACTTCGGGAAATTATTCTTTTGCCGAAATGGTTAAAAGGGAGCAAATAACTTTGTGCGCCCCAATCATTTAAGCTAACTTTATCCCCAAGATAAATTGAAATCGAGTGACGAAACCAAGGACCTCGTGAAAAAGATCATACACCCGGAGCAAATGACAGACAGAGGACAGATACAGATAGAATACTGCTTGGGAACAGAAAGAGATAGAACGCAGCTTTCTAATGAAATAAGCAGTACCTATTGTGCTCTTCAATCTGTATTATTAATTTTCTCTGTAAAGTGTTTTTGTGTGTAGGTACATAAATAAATAAATAGAACGCTGCTTGAGGACAGAAACCGGTAGAACTCTGCTTGGGGACAGAAATAGATAGAAAGCTGCTTGGGGACAGAAACAGATAGAACGCAGCTTGGAATAGAAACAGATAGAGGGCTGCTTGGGGACTGAAACAGGCAGATCGCTTCTTGAGGACAGAAATAGATAGAACGCTGCTTGGGCACAGAAACAGATAGAACGCAGCTTGGAATAGAAACAGATAGAGGGCTGCTTGGGGACTGAAACAGGCAGATCGCTTCTTGAGGACAGAAATAGATAGAACGCTGCTTGGGCACCAAAACAGATAGAACGCTGATTGGGGACAGATAGAACGCTGCTTGGGCACGGAAACAGATAGAACGCTGCTTGGGGACAGACAGATAGAACGCTGCTTGGGCACAGAAACAGATGGAACGCTGCTTGGCGACAAACAGATAGAAGTACATGTTATGAAAATTCTTTCATTGATAGAAAGCTACATTCGCCGAGTGTCTTATGATTTTTCAGTAAATACTGCTACCTTTCCTGTGGGTCCTTTGGGCTAGGGCTGGCGCTGGCTTTTACCGTAATCAAAATCAGGGTAAAAGCGAGATTGTCTTTCAGCGCCTTTAATCGACGCTTTCACTAAAGTATGTAGATCTGCGGCTTTTTATTTAGAGGCAATCTACGGCTTTTTTGAAATCTTATCTAGCTAGATTGCTCACGCGCCTCTCAAAAGGTGTCATCAATATTTCATTTTGCATTGGAAATTGTTTTTCGCATTTGGCTTTTTGGTGCCCCTTGCCATCTGGCGCCTAGAGCGACCGCTCCTCTCGCTCTATCCATAAACTACTTTTATTATTTAAATAAATAAATTCACTCACACAAGACCAAACACAACTTCCGTATACAGTACATTCCACATGGCCTTATCGCTCCACTTTCAACGACTAATACAATATTTTTAATGTTAGTTTTATTGAATAAAGTTATGAAGTTATAAAAATCGCTTTCCGTTGTGATTTGCGGCACGATTTTGAAACTACTATAGGTAGGATTTGGTTTTACATACTTGGTAAAGATTTTGCGAAAACTGCCTTAACAGAAATACAGCCTGTAACCTTATGAGTATCGTGGTCGATAAGGAGAGTAGGTACATAAACGTCCTGTGTCCAAGATAAAGTCTATTTAGATGACCATGCACATATTAAGCACAGTGACGCTTGTAAATAAGTTATACAGAACACAACTTACTTCCACGGTGTCGCAAAACGACTCCCGACTGCCAGCTTTACTTTACGCGGGGAACGTTGCTTTTTCAACGCTAGCATTATAGAAGTGGACCTCGTAAAGCACCGATGGTGCAACTAAAAACGAGATCGACTTCATCATGTCAACCAAGAAGCAAATGTTCAATGATGGCTCTGTGATCAATTTGGTGAAAACCGGGAGCGGTCACCACATGGTAAGAGGCACATTGAACATTAATATCAAGCTTGAAACTTCTCGACTGATGAAGTCTACGCTCCGTTCAGCACAGATCCAAAACCCTGAGACTTTTGAGCTCGAACTCCAGAATCGTTTTGAGTGCCTAGGGAGCTCCGTGGAAGCTGTCTATACGATCGGGTCTAAGTTATTCAAGACCCACCGTACAGATAGGAGCAAAAAGCTCTCTGATCTCAAGCTCATGAAAGAGAGGCGTGAGATGATCCTGCAGTCTTCAGACGATGCGTTGAAATATCAGCTAAATATGTGGAAATTCTCAAAGTTCTTGAAAAGCGACCTCCACCGCTTTAATAACGAAAGTATTAAAGACGCGATTGAGCGGAATAAGGGCTCCAAGGTCTTTGCAAGAGATCTGTCTATTGGGCAGAGCCAGCTCAATAAAATTGAAGACCGATGATGGCAGGATCATATCCGCCAATCCGGAGCTTCTGAGGGAGATCGAAAGATTCTATGGACAGTTGTACACGTCAACCAGTAATCCCGTCGTGAATCTAGCAAATGACCCTAGAGCGACGTCAGCCTGTATGCGATTAGCATGGCTCTGAAACAGATTAAGAACAACAAGGCACCGGATGGTGACGGAACTACGGCCGAACTCCTGAAGGCAGGTGGAAAACCAGTACTTAAGGCCCTTCAGAAGCTGTTTGATTCCGTCATACTTGAGGGAAAACGCCACAGGCATGGTGCAGGGTTGTGGTGGTAGTCTTCTTCAAGAAGGGCGACAATGCCCTACTGAAGAACTATAGGCCCATCTCACTTCTTAGCTACGTGTTTTCATGAGTCATCACGAATCGTCTCGCGCGGAGGGTTGACGATTTCCAGCCTCCCGATTAGCGAAAAGCCGGATTCCGTAAAGGCTTCAGCACCGTAGACCACATACATACGCTGCGGCAGGTTATACAGAAGACCGAAGAGTACCTTCCTCTCTGTTTAGCGTTTGAGGACTACAAGAAAGTCTTTCATTTGATCGAGACTTGAGACGTACTGCAGTCTCTCCAACGGTGTCTAATTGACTACCGGTAAATCGAATTGTTTGTACAAAAACGCCACCATGTCAGTTCGAATTCAGGATCAGACATCGGAACCCGTCTTTCTGCAGCGAGGTGTGAGACAGGGAGACGTCATATCTCCGAAACTGTTCACTGAAAAAGTTCTGGACTGGAGACGGCTAGACATCAACGTCAATGGCTAATACATCATAGTGGTCATGACTGAGACCATGGAGACCTCAGTACAATGCTTGATGACCTCAGTAGAGCATCCGAAAGAGTGGGTCTTAGGATGAACATGGACAGAACCAAGGTTATGTTGAATGCCCATATTACACCTACGGTCGGAGACTCTACACTCGGAGAGATGTCTTATGTCTACCTGGGACAAACGATCCAGTTGAGTAGGACCAACTTCAAGAAAGAGGTCAACCGTCGAATCCGAATCGACTGGGCAGCGTTCGGGAAGTTGCGCGGTATCTTCTCGTCCAACTTACCATAGTGTCTCAAGACGAAAGTCTATGACCAGTGTGTTGCCAATGTTGACATCTTACTCTGAGACGTGGTCGCTCACAATGGACCTCATCAGAAATCTTACAGTCACCCAAAGGGCAATGGAGAGGGCTATGTCGGAATTATCTTGCGTGATCGAATCAAAAATGTAGAGATCCGCAAGAAAACCAGAGTTACCGACATAGCCCGAAGAATCGCCAAACTTAAGTGGTCAGGGCACATTGCTCGCAGAACGGATGGCCGATGGGGCAGAAAGATTCTGGAGTGGCGACCGCGAACCGGAAGACGTTGCTTTGGAAGGCCTCCCACCAGGTGGACCGATGACCTGGTAAAAGTTGCTGGGATCCGCTGGATGCGAGACGCACGGGACCAATCAATGTGGCGACGCTTCGGGGTGGCCTATGTCCAGCAGTGGGCGGTTTTCCGGCTGATATTTATGATGATGAGGATTAAAACACAAATCGCTCTCCATCTCAGAGAGGCCTGTGTCCCGGCGGAGGACACATTATAAGTTAGGATGACTATGCTTACGTACTGTATGTATTCAAAGAAATAAACAAAAAATACAGCAGAATAGTCGAACAGGCACATAAAATAGAGAATTTCCTCGTCTCTTGCATGCCATTTTGTACTCTATCCACAGATAACTGTAGTCAGAGACTCTTATCTCAGTTGTGAAAAGATCGTTCATCGTTGAGACTAGCTAGGGCATGCAGTTACGTACATTTACAATTTCGAAATTAGTTTACGAAACTGGACTCTGTTTCGAAATTTCGAAACTGTGGAGCCCAAATATAATGGAAAATCTGAATAATACTTAAACTAAAATCAAAATGCAAAATTTTTAGTCTGGATAGGTGCAATTTATATTCAAACAAAGTGAATTTTCTTTTTCTCAAGACTTCTACTACAAATACTCCACTGCTGGGAACGCCTTCGACGATACCATCCAGTTGATTCGCGAGCTGGGGTTAAAGATAGTTATAGTCATCGGCACGTAACTTGGCAAGGTTTTGGCGTAGTGGGGATAAGTTCGCGCATCGTACACTTATTGCCACAAAAAAGTGGTCACTTTTATTTCTTGTCATTTTTCTATGGTTATGGCCATCATTTATTTTTAAACATGTATGTTTAGAAGAAAGTTAAATAAAGGAGAGGAATTCGTAAAGTTTATTAGGTGTTAAATAAAATATATACAGATACAAGTTAAAAAAAATATTTGAAAAAGATTGTCAAAATTATGGCATTGTTATCAAAATAAAACACTCGAAATAAAAAACTAAATTCAAAACAATAACATTTACTCAATGATATTCAAATAAACAGATACGTTATACACTAACAAAACAATTGAAAAAAGTGTTCCGCACACACACTTTTCATTCATCTGACATTTCACTACAAGTCGGTTTTATCAAGCCATCCGGCTTGATATAACCAACAAGAAAAAAAGAGACAGCTAGTGTTCGTCACTGGCGTGTGAATGTAAACAAACATTATTCTGACCACCAATGTTGTTACCTTTTTTAACCTCCAAATATCAGAATATTAGGAAAAAAAAAAACTTTTTAACAAAAATTAAAAACCGACTTCCAAATAAAAATACTACAAAGTGAAAAATAACTTCAATTTTTGAAGTCGGTGTCAAAAAACGAATATCCCAAAACAGGAACACTTACTTCAAAAATTGAAGTTATTTTTCACTTTGTAGTATTTTTATTTGGAAGTCAGTTTTTATTTTTTGTTATAAAGTTTTTTTATTTTTCACTTTTTAGTTGTGGGTACATAACGGACCAATTCTTCGATGACTATACAGATAGCGCCTCATTAAATTGAGGCGCTGCCGAAGTGCAGAGAGACACCCAGCTCGTTAATGATTATAGGAGATGTGCAAGTCCACTATCTTGGTTTAATCATGTACGGTGGGGCTTCGAAGAGCATTTCGAGCGCCTTTTCCCCCGCATTGGTAGGCCTGTGGGTGTTTTGCAGCCCAATCTCGGAGGCAGAAGTAGACTGTCATGTCTGATGTTGCCGGACTAAAATCAACAGCCTGAAGAAGAAAATGGTTATTTGAATAGCACATGGCTGGCTGAAAAGAGCGGAGCGCATCTCCTATAGGCACTTTCAGGTAATGATTGGGCACGGTTGCTTCGGTGAGTACCTGAATAGGATTGGGTGAGAGACCACGGTAAATTGCCATCATTGTAAAGGCAACTTAGATTCTGCACAGCGCACGCTCGAAGAGTGCCTTCTTGGGCCCTTGAGCGGTGGGTCTTAGTCGCCAGGATCGGGCGAGACCAGTGACCTGTCTTTGCCAGTATTAGTGAGTGTCTGACGGAGACAGAAAACTAGAGTGAAATAGCCACCGAGTGGGATCGCGAGAAGGCCAGTCCCACACGGAGAAGAAGGCATCATGGAGGCAACCACCTCGATGTAGACACGCCGAAACCCCGCCTGTATCATTTAAGGCAGGTGGAACTACGGGGTTCCGGGTGCTCAGAGTGGGAACTCTGTCCGTCCACCGAGTGACCTTAGGAAAGTCAGTGGCAAAGTGATCAGATCACGTGCTGCCGTGCACAGCGAGGCTCAAGGGTGACCCCTTTAGTCTTCCCAAAGATATGGTATTTTAAGAAGTGCTGATGGTGATCACCGGTTTGGTTTTAATCATTGTACATTGCCTGTTTTTTAAGTTCAGGCGCGAGTTCAAGCGAAGGTTACCCCCCGATAGCAAAAAATATATAAGCATTCCCAGCAAACGATTGTAGTACTTGTCAAAGTATTCCCACTGGCCACCATTATTATAATTCCCCGTTTTTTTTAAATGGTCTAGCTTCTTTCACTCTTTTTTATTTATTTAAAATCATGATTAGCCTTTGTTTTATTGTAATGTTAGCACACATGGTCACAAGGTGGCTCAACGCAACAGTCTAATTGGCTTAAGATTCGTATTCAGACTCATTTTCAGATGATCTTCCGTTTGGTATCAATAATAAATTTTCATAATTGTATTAAAATGACATATTATTTAAATTAAATCCAGTTTTGAAATTTCGAATTTTGGGGTGCCAATTTCGAAATTAATAAACATGCAAATATGCTCCGAAATTTCGAAACTGATATTTCGAAATGCATGCCCTAGTCGAGACCCTGGGTTCGATTCCCTGGTCGAGTAGTGTTATAAGTTTTTTCATCAGGATCAATGGTTGGAAGTTTCTAGGTACAAATAAAACAAATATATTTACGAAACATTATAATTATTTTCATATTTACAAAAAATAGATTACACTAATATAGCCTTACGCTAACTTACTAAATAATATAATAATAGCATAGGGAAACCCTAAACCGTTAGGGCCGACGCAAACCTGGCAAGGCGCTCACGAGCAAGCAAATATCAACCTTGCACTAAAGGTAATAAATTTCAAAATCAAATAAACTTACAATAGTCCAAAGAGTTTCAAAGCACACAGAATCAACGCAATTATCATAATTTCGACTTTACTACAAGAGAGACAAAGTTGATATTGTTTTGGCAGGGAAACTGCGTCATCAGGTTTGCACCAGCCAATATAATTCTTAGAGATACAACTTACATAGAACAACAGACAGTAATATAGAACCCCATACGTTTGAGAAAAGTTGCGCAACATTTTTTTAGTTTTGCGGGAACATGTTGCTGGTAACATGTAATGTTGCAGAGATGCTGGAAATATGCTTATCTAAACTAATAGGTACCTACTGTAAATAGATAAAATTGTTTTTTTTTTAATGTTAGCCTACTCTGTCCCACAGCTGGGCAAAGGCCTGCCCCAGATCCTACCATTCTTTTAAATCTAATAGTGTAAATAGATAAAATTGTTTGATTTTAGAAATAACTACTAACTCTAGGCTACTTTTTCCTGTGGCTACGTGAGAAAAGCCGTGGGCAGAAGCTAGTGAAAAATGTTGCGCAACTGTTTCTGACCTTTTTAGGCCCACTTGCATGAAAAACTTAACTGAGAGTTAGTTGCTAACACGAGGTTAAGAAACAATTTTTCAAGTCTTGTTACATTTTACCTGAGGAATAATAAAAATGGCCGTTTGACCGCCATTTTTATTCTTCAGTTAAATATATTTAACCTTGTGTTAGCAAAGTTTTTCGTGGAAGTGGTCCTTACCGATCAATACTCCTTAAATGAGATTTTCTGTATGTTATTTTAACATACTGTATATTTGGGGCCATTAGCACTTTCACTAATTCTAACGTAAAAAATTGAAAAAGAAAGCATCTATCATGCTTTATTTTTAGGAAAAACTTCAAGACCGTATTCACCAAAACCAATATAAGCTGACCTCTTATTCTATTTATACCCCATACTACGCTGGGCCAGCTCAAGGTTTTCTACCATAGAAATTAAGTCAACTGTACACAATTAAAACAATATTAAATACATACGTATCGAATTGATAACCTCCTTTTTTTGAAGTCGGTTAAAAAGTGACATAAATGTAACCAACCCACATTACAGGCTGATTATGGGATAATAATCCCAAAAGTGGGACAACCAGTCTTCCCAAGCGATATCGTGTTACCCAGATACTGGGTAGTGTAGATCAGTTAAGCATTAGCCCCATGTAATAATTATCTGCATCTACCCATCAGGAAATACCGTATAGTGGCATACAATTAATTTTCACGACAATTTATACGATTAATTTTGTATAATTCATATATATATACAACACATATTACAAAAGAAGCTGCAATCGAAAAGTCATCCCAGAATAGAACTAAAAATATTTAACAAAAATATTATTTTAATATGAAAAAGATTTGATTCTGAATAATATACAACCTAGGGGTATTTAAATCAAAAATGTATAGGTTACTTCTAGACAAGCGTGCTTAACTGACGACAAAATCATCGCTTCCCATCAGGTAAGATACTGGTCATGCGCGAGCCATAACTCAATAAAAAAAAAATATTATAGGCCCAGCTCACACCGAGAAATCACAGACATCAATCTAACTAGATGGCGCGAATATACGTAATTAGCATGTCAAAAAAGAAAGTGTTTTTAAATCGGACCATTCCATTAAAAGTTCTGCGTGGTCATTAAGAAAACAAATATATACCTACATGTCAAATTGAGAACCTCCTCCTTTTTTCGTCGGTTAAAAAGGGAGTAAAAGTGCTCTGTAATGCTCTTAATTTGTTCCGCAGCCTTATTGCGTAATGAGTTCGGCAAGGCAAAGAGTATGAATAATCGACCAATCACATGGTGAGATGAAATACGCGATGTGGATTGTCGACTATGTGGGTTTCCTTGACGGCCGAAGCGGATTGTTCATACTCTTTGCCTTGTCGAATTAGCAATAGGGCTGCTTTTTCATTTTGCGTTATCGTCACCGGACATTTGCATCGACCGAAATCTAGAATAATAAAAAAAGGAAAAATATTTTTTAAACAAACTTTAAATGGAGTGAATAGTACAAAATTAAATATCGCTTGTCAATACATAACCAATGAGCCCAAACACTATGGTGCTATCTTGTCTGGTTGAGGAGTCGCTAGGGCCACCTTCCGGCTCCTTCGTGGGACTAGATTCGTACTTTCGTAGTACCAAATTACTTAAATGTTTCCAAAGTTGGCGCCTCCGCAAAATGCTAGACTAAACGATTTTTATATGTTTTGTTAAAAAGGATTTTTTCCTCTTTTTAGTTCACTTAATTTTAACAGTATCGGTTCATAATCGAAAATTCAGTGGCAAAATTATCAATAAATCTATTTTGGTAGATATTATTTTTGAAATTTTAACCAATTTTGAAGTATACTCTTTCTCTTAAAAAAATAATTTCAGAAATCGGACCACTGTATAAAAAGTTATGCGTGGTCATACATAAAACAGATATACATGTCGAATTGAGAACCTACTTTTTCTTTTCGTCGTTTAAAAAGTGGGATGCTTGGCTTTCATACTGATGGAGAGAGTTGCGTTATCTAGTTAAATTTTAGTCTGTGCGAGAAACGTCGCGGTGAAAAGCATCGAGGAACCACGATGCTTTTCTTTTGTTTTAATTCTCTCGTTGAAATGTGCACCTTTTTGACTAGTAAATAAAGTTTAATATTCTATCGCTATCCTTAAAAGAAAGCGAAGCGTTGCGTCTCGGTGTGAGATGAACCTTAGTGTACTGATTTTTATATATTTAAAACATTGTGTGACATATTTACTGTAATAAATCATATAACTAAATTGCGTTGATTTTGTTATATACAGAATGAGTAAAAAAACTCATTCGGATGAAGTCTCCCAAGACAAGTGTAACCTGACAATGTGACAACGATGTGACGACGCATAAACAAAATAATTTTTCAGTGAAGCTGTCTGGGGTGCCTTTAGGAAAAAACTAAAACTTTGGTAGTCCAATATACCATTTTTTTTTTGTTTTTTTGTAGTTATTATAGTTTTGTCATAAGTCAACAAAATAATAAATGGTTTCTGAGTCATATTAAACTAAAATAATTATTATTCATGTTTATTGACGTAAAATAAAAATGGGAAGCTCTTCGTCCATTAACGAATAATGTGTACTTTTCAAAGATTCACAAATTCAAAGGACTTTTTGAATTGAAAGCCCCGTTGTGATTTGAAACTCGAAGAAACGAAAAAGCGACATTAAAAAGAGACAAACACATACATCTAATGGATCTAATGTGCGAGAGAATGAGATAGAACATTTTTGAAGGTTTGAAATCTACCGCGTGTGAAGTGCACACGTTTTTATTTTATCATGCTTGAACTCTAATTTTAAATAAAATCCTGGCGAATTACGATAACTCTCCCATTTTCAGGAAATACCTACAGAGCGTTCTCATTGCTGGTATCGACTAAAGACGCCATTACCAATGATAGTAGTCTTCCTGACCGATTTCATAGCACGTTATAAATCCTTACATGGAATCGTATTCAGCCTTGCACACCTATCCGCGCCGCCCGCATTTTAGCTAAATATGCGGATGACGTCATCAGATTGAAAATATATATATATAAGATGTACAGAGTGGATACGATGACGGCGGCGCATGCGGCGAGTGCGGTGCGTCTAGGTGCGCGTTCACCTTTATAGTCCTGCGACGCTAATCCGATACCAGCGGATATCAGCAAGGGCTTAACATGCGTATCGTGGCTCGGGGATGACACACCGCCAACTTCCAAAGGAGATCAACCACTTTCTCTGGAGCTTTGGTACCTTCATTTTACAGCAGGTACCGAAGTTGTACAACAACGAAACTTATTTCAATATAAATGTACAAGAAAACTCTAAGAATTAACTCGCTTTTGATAACTAGCGGGATTGTCTAGATAACTTGATTGAAATATTGATATAAAACTGCCTTTTCCTGTAATTAATATCAAGACAAAATGCATTTCGTTACCTATTAGGAACTTACTGCAGAACCAATTTTTTGTCAACAGAGATGAATTAATTAAGACCATTGTGCAAGGGTAATGTTATGAAAAAGGATTTACAACGCGGTAACAATTTGGTTGATCTCCTTTGGGCTGACACAGAGAAATTCCTCATGTTTTTTTTACTAATTATATTCGTGCCAGCACAATATTCTAGCATAAGATTCGGTTTTCAGAGCCAAAGTCAGAAGGGGGATGATGCCTGATTAAAAAATATAAAAATTCTATTGGGTCCATCATTAAGATTATCAAAAAATATTGGACACGAAATTTTCCTTTTAACAAAAAAAAATAAATGACGACGATTCAGTGCGTTGAAATTTAGCGTGACTTCACAAGATCCCACTTCTGAACTATTTATATCTTTGGATATTTATGAATGATTTGACAAAGCAAAAAATACATGTGCAATATTTTTTGGTTGCCTAACTGATGGACCAAATACACTTTATATTTGCTCAGGAAACATCCCTATTGTCACGGGCAATTTCTATGAACAAATGGTGCCATTCACTGACACATATGGTAAGTTTTGAAAACTCTTTAGCATGACGAGGCATCTCAGTACTCTTTGTACCCAATACTGGACAACATACACTCTATAACTACCTTCTTTACTCAAGCATCGAAGTTAAAATCTTGATAACCGTCCATATCATTTTCATTCCCCTGGCTTCTAGAATTCACTTGGTCGCGAGAATTATCACTGCTGTTACCAATTTGAGCGTTTAAGGCTTCCATTAGTTTAGTATCGTCCATTTCTTGGGAATCTGTAGCTGTTCTACTTTTTCCGCAGTTCACTATCACACTGATGGCATTTTTATAATCGGACTCGGTAACATTATCATTCTTCTGGACTTCATTATTCTGTTCATCATTCCCTTGGATGCTTTCTCTCTGCTCATCACTTTTCTGGCTACTCTCATTAGTTTTAGCATCCAACTCTGACATTTTAGAATCTTGACTTACATTATCACCTGAGAAATCGTTCGTCTGAGATTTATTTTCATCGACATCTGAATTTTCGGGCAGTGATGTAGCATTATCGACATCTTTGGAAACCTTATCGATAATCTCTCTATCGCTGTCATCGTTGGTATCGTTGAGCAAGCTTTCGCTAACAGCACCAATGGAGTTTGAGTCTTGACTATTTTCATAGTCGATTTTTAGTTCTTCGTCACTTTGTTTCCCACTTCCATTTTTACTTACAACTTCACCTTCAAAGTAATCAAAACTAAAACTATTTAAACCATTGTTAACTTTATCATCTATTCTCTTATTGTTATCATTATCACTATTTATATTATTATTTGAACCTTTATCATTGCACAGACTTTTTAAATTTTTAGGTGCACTAACATCTTTTTCACTCATATTTTGATCATTTTTCTCACTAGATTCATCATCATTTTCTGTTTTTTTTTCAGTTTTCTCTAAATTATCATTGTCACTGACATTGTGATTGTTTTTGTCGTTGTCATCAACATTAGAAAGGTCTTTGTCATCACTGACATCCATACTTTTATCAGTATCAACCTTCTGACTTTCATCCCCCTTCTGACTTCTATCAAACTCATCATCATCTTCACCCAAATTATCGATGATATTATTAATATCTCTCGTCACATCATCTTCTGAACCTACCAGAAGAGAGTCAAACATCTTCTCTTGTGTCACTCTTCGTTTCTTCTTAGGGACCTTGCCCAAACAGCGTTTAGAGAAGATAGTTTTCAGAGTGAGATTGGCTAGAGTGTCTATTTTCTTCTGCTTAAGAACTAAGCTGGATTCTTCTCCCTCAGATTCACTTTCTTCGGAGTCCCAGTGAACGTAATCTTCTTTGTCATAGAATTCGTCTCTGATGTCATCTTTTATGTCTACCATACCATCGGGATCTGATTTTATTCGGAGACGGGAATATGATGAGATGTATGGGTAGACGCAGTTCTTGTCGAGGCCGAAATCCTGTGGACAAGAAATTGTTATTAGGAGAATTTATAACTTTGGTCATATTTACTGTAGAACTTTGGTAAGGTTAATTGAAGAACACAACAGAGTCGCACTAAAAAGGTTAAACCAAAAGATTACCCAGAACTTTTTCAACGCGGCGTCTTCAGGTAGTAGTTGTAATTTACTCCTCTGGCCTATTCATTTGGGGATATCAGAACCTTTTTGTAATATTAAGTAATACAAGCCTGCGTGATAGAATTAGAAATGAAGAGATCCGCCAGAGAAAAATGGTTAACAGACATAACCCGATGCCAAACTCAAATGGAAGTAGACAGGGCTACAAGAATTCATTACATTACGGAATCCAATACAGTTGTATCGCTACTCCGTGAGTCGTCGAGCTTCATAGCTACCTCTTTTTCGTTTTTACCTATCGGAGATGTTCAAAAGGCGCCTCGTCTTTTGGGGAAAAGACCAGGGAGTGTGCGCTTTTTCCCGGTGATCACAATCAGCACGTAGAATGGGTCTCGTGACCTCTTAAAAGACCACCCACCACGAAACCTCCTCTGTGCAAAGCCTGTGAGGGCAATGACCCTGGGGAGACTGAAAAAGCGTCTCCCCTGAGGAGTCACGAAACCTACCAACCTCCCATTGAAACCTCGATTTTCTGTTGATTGGGAACAGAGTAGCGGGGTTGTTGCAAAAAAAAAACCGGCCAAGTGCGAGTCGAACTTGCGCACCGAGGGTTCCGTACAAACCTCAGCTTAAAGGTATTATAGACCTGAGTATTTGATATGAATTTCAATTTAATACCTCTAAGCGTTCATGAGGAAAGGGTTAGTAAGTTTAAAATTATTAAATATATTTTTATTATATGATGTAACTAAAAATTTACGGTTTTCGCGATTATTCCTTTATCTGTGCTATAAGACGTTGCTTCGTAACAAATTTCAAGATTCTGAGTTCACGGGGAGTACCCTGTAGGTTTTGATTCCCTTGCGAGTGTCGAAAATTTGCGGCATAATTGCTGTATCTTTTGATTGCGTTGGCTTGGAAGTTTGATTTTTTCACAGCTTTAAGGGACAGTAGACCTGAGTATTTGATATAAATTTAAGCTCGATACCTCCACGCGTTCCTAAGAAAAAGGGTCATGACAGACAGACAGACGGACGTACGGACAGCAAAGTGATCCTATAAGGGTTCCGTTTTTCCTTTCGAGGTACGGAACCCTAAAAAAAAGTGACGATATAAGTTGGTACTCACTGCTGCAACATTGGACACATCAAAATGTTCTTGCTTGAGGTTCGTCAGCAGTGGGTCGCAGCGAGACACTCGAATCTGTATCGGTTTTACCCTGCTTAGTAGTACTGGGTTCACTATGAATTCTCCTGTAACAAAATTTAATTTTGGTTAATTTATGTATTACTAAATTTAGCTTTATCCCGCGGATTCGCTCTCGTCAACTGGCTACCTACCTACGTACCCACCTACCCTACCTACATATTTGTTAAACTATTCATTTGAATAAGAATTAATACTGCGATACGAATGTAACCAACTTTTGTTTCTACCGGCGGTCTAATTAAATTTTAGGACACAAAAGCTGCTATTGTGACTTAACTATGATATTTAGACATATTCCACGCATTAATGTATAATTATTATAGGCAAAATTTTGCTAATTTTAGTTACATCACATTATTGCAATTTTCTTAAGGATCTCTAATGTTTTTGATAGCCATGTTACTACCTGATAAGTTAGCATTCTATTGGTGAAAAAATTGTTAAAATCGGTCCAGTAGTTTCGGAGTTTATTCTATACAACCAAACAAAATATGATTTCCTCTTTATAATATCCGCATGTTAGTCTGTACCCAGAAAGCGTTGCTATGCCACGTAAAGTAAAACAGTGTGTACGTACAGTATACAGATTTTTGGGTCAGGAACATTCGCGGCTGTACGCAGAACAACCCACCAAAGCTTCATATTGTGATAAAACTTTGGTTCGGTTCAATGGTTTATGAAAACATAGAGGACAAACATAAAAACATTCGTTTTAGTTATCTACATTATAAAAAGGAAATATTTGATTGTTTGTAAAGGGTAAACTCAAAGCTATTTAACCGATTTTGAAAATTCTTTCACCAGAAGAAAGCCACATTGTTCCTGAGTGATATGGGCTATTTTTTTTATTACGGAACGGTTCCTGTGGGTTACGCCGCGGGAGCGAAGCCACGGGGTAAAGCTAGTCTATATAAATATTATAACAGAAAGATTACATCTTCACGATAAGGCTGTCATTTCCAGAAAATTGTAAATTTAGTATTACGCCATCTCCACAGACGAGAAAATCGTGGCAATAGTCACGCTGGGCCAACAAATTATCGCCGTCTTTTTTTTGTAGTAGTATGTCATCCAATGACTTTACCCGCTCTGGGTAAGCGGGAGGGCGTGACAGACTTTTTACTGACTAAAAGGCACCCTCAGAGTTCCTTCAGTTGCTTGAGCCAGGGCCGCGGTAACACCCTTTCAAATTAATCCGCGATCAAATTATCACCGTCTACTAGCTGTGCCCGCGGCTTCGCTCCCGTCAACTTTCTACTCTACCTACCAATTTTTTCTAGGGTCATTCTTCCGAGGAGAATCTTAACATCGCTATTCATAAAATCACGTCAAATGCACAACTCCATCTATCGAATATGGAGTTCAACTGTCCGAGTTGTCGTGTGTTGTGTTATTTTACTTCTTGAACACTTTAAATTCATATTTCTTTTAATAGACTGAACTGATTGCGATGAAACGAAACTAAGTAATACTTCAAGTTACGCACAATTTTTATGTATAAAAGATTTCACATTGGTTTCGTACATTTTACGTGATGCGTGCACAACTAAACAAACAAACAGATAAACAGACAAAAAATCTAAAAATGCTAGAAATGAGTTCTGTTGGTTACCTTTTAACGCGCTGGGTATATTTTTTGGAAATATTTTTGACTACAAAAACTATTTTTTTACAGATTTATTATATGTATGGATTTTATTTGATAGCACATCAA
The DNA here is from genome assembly GCA_964057195.1 of Orthosia cruda. Lineage (NCBI taxonomy): Eukaryota > Metazoa > Arthropoda > Insecta > Lepidoptera > Noctuidae > Orthosia > Orthosia cruda. The sequence continues at coordinate 4,593,905 of OZ059853.1, read as the reverse complement.
GAAAAATAGCGCCTAAGACTTAGACTTTCGGGCTTTTGACTGTCCGTAATGCCGATCACCCATCTACGAACCGACCGCGCCAAGCGTAGTTTAACCTACAATTGACCTCCAAGCGTAGTTTAACCTACAATTGACCTCCAAGCGTAGTTTAACCTACAATTGACCTCCAAGCGTAGTTTAACCTACAATTGACCTCCAAGCGTAGTTTAACCTACAATTGACCTCCAAGCGTAGTTAAACCTACAATTGACCTCCAAGCGTAGTTTAACCTACAATTGACCTCCAAGCGTAGTTTAACCTACAATTGACCTCCAAGCGTAGTTTAACCTACAATTGACCTCCAAGCGTAGTTTAACCTACAATTGACCTCCAAGCGTAGTTTAACCTACAATTGACCTCCAAGCGTAGTTTAACCTACAATTGACCTCCAAGCGTAGTTTAACCTACAATTGACCTCCAAGCGTAGTTTAACCTACAATTGACCTCCAAGCGTAGTTTAACCTACAATTGACCTCCAAGCGTAGTTTAACCTACAATTGACATCCAAGCGTAGTTTAACCTACAATTGGCCCCCAAGCGTAGTTTAACCTACAATTGACCTATGTGGCTTTCATTATCTAACCAGGAGGAGTAACTACAAAATGACTAGAGTTCAGCATTTCTTTTAATTCTAAAATACAGAATTTTATGAAAAATATCAACAAACGATTACCTTTTTTCTTCGCAGTGCAGGTCTGTTCATGCTTCTTCAAATTCTTCAACAAAGCGTAAGTTCTTTTGCAATTTGCGCATTTGCCTGTAATAAGAAAAATACAACTTTAAAATCAATTATTTTTAACATAACTTCATGCCAGTATTCCCCATAGAGTAAGGGAGAAGTTTTCCGGACAAGCCTATTGCTAAACCGGCACAAATATCGGCTTCGGGCCTGAGGCAAGTGTTATTAGGTTTTTCCGTCAGGGCTCCTGATAACACTTAAATGGAACTCCAGGATACTTAGGATCAACTCATCTCTCATCTTATTTTAAGATAGTGTTTATATACAATATAGAACTTTATTATCTACACAAAAATACATTTTATATTCTACATTTCAGTATGCGAATACGTCTTGTGAATTTTTTAAACTATCAAGTGTCGCAGCGCTTCTCGGCTTGAGTTGAACATTAGGCGTCGAAGCATTCGTCCAAATCACTGTTATCAGGCAACTTGCTCAGAAGACTGGCAGCATTGCTACATTGAATGGTATGCTAATTCTTTGGCCGAAGAACGAGCCAACGATCTGATCATGAAAATTTTTCGGCGAGAAATATCTTTGAAACACCGATAACACTTGGCCACGGGAAACCAGCGCTAAGGACAAATATTGGTTCAAATAAATATCACTAGATGGCGCGATATGCATCTGTTGCAGTCATATTGTATAACACGCCGTATTACAAATAGACGCGCCCGATTAAAAAACGTCGCTGTTTTGAAATGCGGCTACCTTTCGTTCAAGTTTGCTGAGAACGTACCTAAAGTACGTTCTCAGCAAACTTCTTAGCCGCCCTAAAGTTGACTACAACGGCTGCGCAGTAGTAAATCTCATACAACACGTAAAATTAAAAAAAAAAGCCCCGACACATTTTTATTTCAAACTTTTTAAACTACATAATTTATCTAGTAGTAGACACGCTTCGATCGATAGTGTCTTTTGAACGGCTGAACCGATTTTATTCAAACATAGCTAAGAACACTCTCGATTAAGTCATCTTTTAATAATAAAAAAAAACTAAATCAAAATCGGCTCACCCGTTTGGTCGCTATGATGCCACAGACAGACACACAGATACACAGCAACACACGTCAAACTTATAACATCCCACTTTTTCCGGCGGGGGTTAAAAACCAAATCAAAATCGGTTCATCCGTTTAGGAGCTATGATACCACAGACGGATACACAAACACAGAGGTACACACGTCAAACTTATCAGCCCTCTTTTGTAAAACAGAAACGCGCTGTGCGTTGCGCATTGAAAAGCCAACTTCAGGGCGTCCAAGAAGTTTGGCGAGTACAGTATGATAGGAGAGGACTTACCACCAGGCCTATGGTCTTCTCCCAGACACTTATGCTCGTCGAGTAGCCTGTTGGTTGCGAACAGATGCCAGCAATCATCACATTTAACGTCGGGCACCTCGTAGGATGGTAGGCATTGCTTGTTCACAAAGTGGCTAGAAAAAAAAAAACATTCAGACGAATGAGAACCACCTCCTTTTTTGCAGTAGGTTATAAAACACGTTTTTTTTTTAAACTTAGGTTACACAGTATACAACCAACTTTAAAAAAAAAAAAAACGTTATAACGTATATAACAAAACAACTTTACTCCACATTTCGCCAGTTAGATCACCCATGATTAGCTAAAGTACACATATATTTCATGGGGTACTGTGTTAAATTCTATAAAAAAAAAATTGGTGTGCCCGCGGCTTCGCTCCCGTCAACTGCCTACCATACCTTACGGTAGGCTACCTACATACCTACCCCTACCTATCTACTAATTGATTGCTATCATAAGAACCTTCTCCTAACAATAAAAAACACAACAAAAAAAGAATAAGCGAAATCGGTCCAGCCGTACACGCGTGATGCCGTGACCAAGGGAAATAGGGATTTATTTATATATATAGATAGATAGACTAGCTGACGCCCGCGGCTTCGCTCCCGTCAACTGGCTACCTACCTACCCTACCCTATCCTACATACCCTACCTACCTACCCACCTACCCTACCTACCGTGAGGACTCACCTATTTAGAGGCAAACTCCTTGCCTATTATATGACTGGTAACAGATTATTATTTCGTTTTGGAAGGTGATTGAAATTCGAACATCTATACCAATATTATAAAGAGGAAAGATTTTTTTGTTTGTTTGTTTGTACCGAATAGGCTCCAAAACTACTGGACCGATTTCAAAAATTCTTTCACCGTTGGTAAGCTACTCTATCCCCGGGTGACATAGGCTACTTTTTATCACTGTATTCCCACGGGAACGGCAACTACGCGGGTGAAACCGCGAGGCGTCCTCTAGTAACATATAAAATAATTGTTTAGCTTTGGTTGTGACTTCGGTACGTGCCGCCTTAGGGCAGGCATGTGCCCCCCGGTGGGTTCCCGCATTGTCGAGGCGGGGGGGGCTCAGTAGCCGTGGCTTGGTCACCCACGGTGAAGCGAAGAGGAACCCGAGGAGGAGCCGCTCGTCAGGACTTTTACCGATTAAACCGACGACGTAGCGGCCAACTAGTAGGTTGCGGTATTTTGAGCTCTTTGAACAGGTAGAAAGAAAAAAAAAAACATCGCACGGTATTTTATCCGCAGTGCGTGTTCGTTATGGTTCAGTAAATGTTTTTCTTTCTTTCAGTACGCGGATAAAAATTCGCGCGAATGAAATTCGTGCGGCTGAAAACCGAAATTCGTGCTCAACCTAACGAGGTAATTATAATTATATTCCTACGAAGTCGCGGGAGAAGTGCTATCGCCCGCGTGATCCGTATTTTATCCTACAGATGACTTTTTAGTTTCACCCCCTTAAAGGTTGAATTGCCAAAAATCCCTTCTTAGTGCTCACTTACATCATAAAAAGAAGCCCTGTACAGTAAAATTCTCCAAAAATCTTTGATACCCCCTAAATCACCTTTTAGGAGTAGTTTTGAAAAACTAACAATGAAAACCTTGACTATTTACTTAAGTTAGTATTTATTCCAAGTTCCAAACATGTAAGCCCAACAAATTTGCACCTTTTCATCTCCTTAGGGATAGAATTTCCAAAAACCAATAAATACATGAATTAATTTTATCAACTGAAACCGTAAATCTTTAATTTCACGTGACACACTTAAAAACCTAAAAATTTCCACCCTCCTTAGGGATAGAATTTCCGAAAACCAATAAATACATGAATTATTTTTATCTATAAATCTAAATGTTCAGGTGTCCAAATGAAAAACTGTAGAAATTTTATACAAACTTTAACCCCCTTTTTACTCCATTAGGAATAAAATTGACGAAATAAAAAAGAACCTTTTTTTTAATTAACCAAGAGCGTAAACCAACAATTTCAGATGTTTTACCTTCCAAACCGAAGAAATTTCACATAAAAGTTACAATCCCTATTTTATCCCCTTAGGGGTAAAATTTCCAAAAACCAATATATAAATAAATTATTTTTATCAACCAACAGCGTAAATCTAAAATTTCACGTGTTCAACTTACAAACTGTAGAAATTCCATACAAACTTTCAACCCCCCTTTTACCTTCTTAGGGGTGGAATCTCTAAAAATCCTTTCTTAGTGCGTACTTACGTCACTTGAGGAACCTCTCTGCCAGATTTCATTTTTATACGTCAAGCGGTTTTTGATATTTCGTGATAGGTGAGAGAGTGACCTTTTGCTTTTATATATATAGGTCACTACCAAACGCGGCGACCGCGAACCGAAAGACGCTGCGTTGGCCTCTCACTAGGTGGACCAATGACCTGGCTAAGGTAGCGGCCATCCGGTGGATGCGAGACGCACAGGACCGATCACACTTGTGGGAGGCCTCTGTCCAGCAGTGACTGCCAAAATATAACTACTTACTCATCGTAAGCCGAAAGATATTTGAATTCGGCGAAGCATCTTCTACATTCGTACGGCGTCTTGTTCCTGTGGTTCTTGTGATGCGCTGTCGCTTCCTCTGGAGTAGTGAACCACTCGCCGCAGGGGTTGCATGCCATCCTTGAAAAATGCAAATAATATTATAAATAAAGAGAGTTGGATTTTGTGAGTTTGTTCCTACGTGTAGGTAAAAATCTGAACACCTATTTGAAAAATAATTTCAAAACTTTTTTTTTATAGCTTTTTGGCTCCTCCCGCGGCTTCGCGCCCTTCAACTGGCTTTCTACCTACCTACCTATCTACCTATCCACCTACCTTACCTACGAACCTACTAACCTGTCCTGCCGATGAACCTACCTACCCTATCCTACATACCTACCTACCCTACTTAACCCTAACATACCTACCCTGTCCCAGTAACTGGGTGATACCCATTTACTGGGACTGTTGATACCCCAACAATGTGTTTTACTATATAGTAACACTTACATTGGTTGTGTGAAGCCAACAGTATGCGTGTTCATATGGCTGGTATTAGCCTGTATCGTCCTGTTGGCCTGCCCGCACACATCACACTTGTGTCAGCGCGGCGGTGACGGCGCCCGCTTGGCTGATACCTTCGGCGGTTTAGGCGGCCTGGTCCGTGGTGATAAATACTCATATTTTACATTGAACGACTTGCCTACCTGACCTCCACAATCCAGATACCGGGTAGTACTCAGTTACGTCACGATGTTCAGAAGTCTGGGAATACTTAGCTAGGTCCAGTGAATCCAACAGCATGTGTCTTTACATGGCTGGCAGTAGCCTGGGTAGTCTGTCCACCTACCTGTTATCCACAATCCAGTTACTGGGCAGCCCCCAGTTTTTGGACGGACACTCAGTTACTGGGTAACACCCAATAACTGGGTAAGTTGATACCTTTACGATATCTTTCAGTATAGTAAAACTTACTTGGGTTGTGTGAAGCCAACAGTGTGTGTCTTTATATGACTGGTATTAGCCTGGGTAGTCTTATTAGCCTGGCCGCACACAGAGCACTTGTGTAAGCGAGGCGGCGACGGCGCCCGCTTGGGTGATACCTTCGGCGGTTTCAGCGGCCTGGTCCGTGGTGATGAAACCGGTGGTGATTTCGGGGTGGGAGGTGGTGATTTCGGGGTAGGCGGTGATGTTTTGGTTGTTGTGATTCTGTAAAAAAGACAGTTATTATTATGGGAAAATATGCCACTGATGATGCCGTGGAGGTGGCAAAGATTTATAGAAAAAAAAAACTAAATTTCTAAGGTTACCGCCAGATAACATGAGAATAAAAGTCGTTAACACGATCAAAACAAACGTATCACGGTAAGGGGCGTGCTTGACCCTTTCACTTGGTATACCGGATAAAATGGTTCTACGCCTATACCTTTCATTTGAGCCCAAAATATCTAAATAAATAAAAATCATGTTTTCAAGTCACGTAATTATACTTTTTGGTACAAGTCGGATCAATAACTTTTATATTTTTGTTATCTGGCGGCGACTTTTTTGTGCCAGCAAACCGAAGAAGATAATTGAAAATACGTTTTATACACTAATAAAATAAATTTTCAATTATCTACTTCATGTAGTACAAATCCAACAAATAAAATCCAAATAATTCATTTTCCTTTCAAAAGTACATCTGGTATTTGAAGTTGTGTTGACTTAATTACGATTTCTAAGTGAAAGTATAGGCATCGGTTAAGATTTGGTAACATTCAGATGAATTACCGTCGCGGTCACAAAACAGAAGTGTCTCATGTGCATGTAACATGAATAATTCTTATAAAAAGCTTTAAAAAAAAACAGACTGCCAAAACAAAACACAACAAAGCAAAAAATTACTTTATTTTCGAAGTCAGTGTCAAAAACGAAAAAAAAATTGCTACCAAAGATACCGAATTAAAAAAGAATTTTTTTTTTTCGCTTTGTAGTGTTTTGTTTTGGGCGTCAGTAATTTTATTTTATTTAAAAGTTTATTATAAGAATTATGCGTGTTTGTGAGAAGAATTGTGCGCCTCGCTTACACAATTTTTTGTTTAATGTTTTTTATTCTTCTTTTTACTTTTGGTTCCTTATATTTACTATGAAAATACGCATTATTAAGGATAATTTAAAAACTACTCGTCAGATCTTGATCAAATTTAAACCACATAAGAAGCACCACAACAAATAATAAAAGATTCATCAAAATCGGTTCATAATTGATGCCATAATCGCGTGAAAAACATACAGTCGAATTGAGAACCGCCTCCTTTTTGAAATCGTATGAAAATCGGAACACAGCAACACTTGACGGCAGAAACATGTATGATGGTAGTACCCGAACGAATGCCTTCACGAAATGGCTATACTAGTATAATGTTTTATCTCATGAAGGCGGGTTACGTACGAGACTTTATGTAGTCGAAATAAGAGTCATTTTACTACGATTTATCCGCCTTCGTGAGATAGAACAACTGTACTAAATGTTACATACTTGACTTTCTTGTTGGGTGTCTCCAATTTAACGGGCTCCTTGTCTCTGGAGCGCTTCAAACGCGGAACTATCGGGGAAATGTCTTCATTCTGGTAATAATTATATTAAAATTAATTACATTTAAAGTTTATTACTACTACATCATAGAAAGCAAAGATGAAAAGAGATAAACTAAAAAAAAAAAAAAACGTTGGGGACGGCTCTCCTAATTTATGACTATTTATTAGGGATGTTCCGACTATTCATTGAAGCCACTTTCGCAGTCGGCGACTATTCGGCAAAGAGCGCCGACTATCCGGCTTTTTATTTATCCCTGCCCGCCACGAGAAAATATCAATTGGCACTGATTATACTTGACTTTGTAGGAATCATTGACAAATTAGTCATCCATACACACGACTTTATTTTTGACATGATTAAATTTTAATTGAGCTCTTTCATTTAAATGAACAATAACAGTATTGTCTCATTTTTTTTTTAAGTACATAAAAATACCGCTCTGACCCGTGCAAAATCAAGAAACAATGTGCAATGTAAACAAAACATGTGTCGACATGCTCGCAGGCGGCGGTTGCAACTTGCGCAGCTGTAAACAAAGCATCACGGCAATTGCCGAATACCCCCGAAACCGTTATCGGCTTGGGCAACTAGTCGGCCTCTTTACAACCGACTAATCGGTTAGTCGGACAAAGTCATAATCGACACATCTCTACTATTTATAGAAGAAAACATGGTGAACCTCACAATTGTTTTATGACTTTTGACAATAACTAACAGTCGCATTGGCATTGAAACAAAAGTTATTCAACATTGCATGCATTCTCATAAATCGAATGGAGGTAAAATAATAAAACAAAAAAAAAACATCTTGTTTGCATAAAAATAAAAATTTTCAATACCTTTGTTACTTCCTTCTTCAAAATCGGTTTTGGAGCCGGCTTCGGCGATGATTTCGGCTTATTATCCTGTAATAGAAAAAATATGTATAAGGGAGCCCTCCTTAAAAACATTTAATTAATTTTATTTTTTGTTAATTTGTATGGTTTTGGGTCAACAAGATGCTTATACTATGAAAATTTGAAAACCAAAGCTGCAACCATTATTTGGTTGCAGCTTTGGTTTTCAAATTTTCACAGCAAAACCTGTGTGGCAGATGACGGACAGACGGACATGTGAGTGACAGCAATAGGGCTTCTTTTGGACCCTTTGGGTACGAAATCCTAAATATAACACATGAGTATCTCTGGCATGAGCATGCTCAGTGAAATTATTGATTGATTTATTTTACTATTCATCTCTGTTACCTACTTGGTGATTTTTGATGTTGTGTTGCGTCTGTGTTGCATGTATGTTTTTGTTTTCCTATACATTTTTTTTATTTTTGAGGGGCTCGCGTCTGACCACTATCTCACCAGATCGTAAGCGATGAATCGGTCGACGATGAAGCACGCTTGCCTAGAAGTAGCCCATTCACACTTGACTTAAAGACCCCGAGGTTGTAGCTATCTGGTAACACAGATTCCAGCAGGGCATTCCTCTCCTTAGCTGTACGCGCAATGAAAGTATTTCTAAACCGTTTAGTGCATATAGGTGGGATGTCCACCATGAACCAACGTTCGTCAGCGTCATTTGTTCCTTACCTTCAAGCGACTAAGCGACATGTTGTCCTCTTTGGAGCTAGTACGTTGTCGCGTGACCCGGGGCGGCGTCGGATCTCGCTTAGCGTTGCGCGTCGGACGGGTCTCAGTTAGTATCCTGTTTTCCAACTGTTGGAGTGAAAGAAATATGTATTTATTATGTAATATAGGATAGGATAGATGGACCCCTTTGCCGCACTTAAGACTCCCATTTGGTACGTTGTGTGTGCAGGCCCAGTGCGGGTTGGTGGATGGATGTACATGTCTTCGATTTTTTGGCTCTAAGACATCACAGACCGGTTTCTTAACGATGTTTTCCTTCACCGTTTTTAAGAGCAGAGGTGATGAAATAAATTACACAAAGTAAAGCGCCTGCCTGGGTCCGAACCCACGACCTATAGTCAAAGTCAAATATATTTATTTAACTAGGCCAATAAGCGGCACTTTTGAATGTCAAGCACAAATTAAAATTTACAAGTAATAAAGTTGATTCTACCGTGCTTTCGGCAAAGTAGCTTGTTATGGAGAAGAATGCACAAGAAACTCCATACTTACTCTTTTTAAAATAAAAAAACTTTTTGCAAAAAAATACTACCGACTTCCAAATACTAAACTACAAAGTGAAAAATAACTTAATTTTTTGAAGTCTGTGTCATTTTTATGCGTTATGGACACAGACTTCAAAAAATTAAGTTATTTTTCACTTTGTAGTTTAGTATTTGGAAGTCGGTAGTATTTTTTTGCAAAAAGTTTTTTAATTTTTCACTTTTTAGTTGTACGTACCTAATAGGCAAGTTAGTAAGGTAACTTTAACGCCAAAATAGATTTCATGAAACTTGAACATATCCGGTGAAATGAGAGATCTGCGTACCCCTTAAGAGCGTACTGGCGTGATGTTATGTTATGAAATGGTATAAACAATAAACAGAAATGCGATTGCAGCAATCCCGAGAGATTTGCCGTTATTTATTGAAGAGTTCTGTTGTATATCTCCGAAGTTCTTCATCAGATCTTCACCAAATTAAAATGGGACCAATTTCGGAACATAATTTTTCAAACAAAAAAAGAATTTTCAAAATCGGTCCACAATTGACGGAGTAATCGGAGAACATAATAAAAAAAAAAAAAAAAAAAAAAAAAAAAAAAACTTGTAGTCGAACATAGAACCTCCTCCTTTTTGGGAAGTCGGTTAAAAATAGGTGTCTTACAATATTTACATAAGTATAAACATTAATAAATTCATATATGTGAAGACCATGCACCCAGAATAGCAATACACACTATATACATATATGTATAAAGTATTAAAAGCATTAACAGATAAATTAATTAATTTTATAAATAGGAACATATATAGTCGCGGCTGTTTCCACTACGCTACCACTGCTCTCTCATGTAATACAACTTACATACACACAATATTATGTAGTACTAGCTTCTGCCAGCGGTTTCGCCTGCGTTAATAGTGTTTTCTTATCCAAAGGAAACATTAAGACGGAATGAAAAGTAGCCTATCTGCTATTCCAGACTATAAATTTATCTCTGTGCAAAATTTGATCTAGATCCGTTCAGCCGTACTGGTTGAGTAACAAACATACATCCACACACACATCTATCCATCCAAACTTTCACATTTATCTAATACCTTTAAATGAGCAATTCTTGTATATGTGTATGAATATTATACTAGCTGACCCTCGGGGCTTCGCTCCCGTCAACTGGTTACCTACATACCTACCCTGCGCACCCTACCTACTAATTTTTATCTATCATCAATAGTTTTCTCAGCGCACGCCAAATCATGTATTTTACAGGCAACATTTTTCTACCTTTGGTTACATTATTGCAATGTTCATAAGAATCTCTATTTTTTTTTTAAATAGCCTATGACACTCAGGAATAATGTAGCTTTCTACTGGTGAAAGAATTTTCAAAATCAGTTCAGTAGATCCAAAGATTACCCCTTACAAACTCACAAACCCACAAACTCACAAACTTTACCTCTTTAAATATTAATATAGATATAATCTGAATCCCGGAACCGACTCCATCAATTTTCATGAAATTAAGTAAGCGGTTTCGGGGGCGAAAAAACGATCTGGCTAGGTTTAATTTTTAGTAAACGTCGTTTTCTCTATTTTCACCCTAGCAGAGCTCGGTCGCCCAGGTAATAATATGAACATACCCTAACTACTGGCACATTAATAAGTTGAACATACCCTGACTTTCAGCTCAGGTTCCCTCTTGACTTTGACCTTGGGATTAATTTTCTTCTGCTTGGAAATCGGTTCTCCGTCCGAGTCGTCATTCACGTACACCGGCTCCGTGAGGCCGAGGATGCATTCACCGGCGTCCGGCTGAAAAATATTAAGATAAATCTTAATAAACTTTACCGAATGTATACCCGCGATTAACCAAAAAGTTCTCAGCCTGATTAGAAATAACCTAAAAATAATCATAGGAACAATTACGGAACATAACCTCCTGAACAAGCATCTTTTTAATATTGGCGCCACTGACAGCCCTCTTTGCAGGGGCGGCCTTGACGCCGAGGAATAAGCCGCCCCCGTCATCCTGGAATGCGAGGCCGTAGCATCTCTACATGAAGAAATCCATGGAACAATGAGGTCGCTCCGCGAAGCCTGTGAAGCGCCCAAGAAGCTTCTGTGCTTTTGGGCGGAGCTAGGCTAGCTTTGTTAGCCAGAACCTCCACGCACAACGGACCGAATGAGAGTCTCAAGCGCGAAAGGGAGTCCCCATCATCATCAAGTTGGATTGCTCAAACGACTGGACCAAAATGGCAGACGAGCGGGAAACGAAAACGCGCCATCTATTGGAGTCAATTTCAAATGATCCGTTCAAATAATCTTTGAAATATGAATTGAGAGCCCAATATTCTATAATTTTGTGCTTAGGAGAGTTGATTAATAAAGAACATAAAATTGTTATGAACAATTCTAGAGAATGATAATTTTACACACAATTCAATAACAAATCGATGCATATCGCGCCATCTAGTGACATTTATATGAAACTAATTTTCTTTGTTAACGCTGGGACCCCATGGTACAGGCTCATTAAAAGCTTTGTACTTGTATGTATGTTGTATTAATCCCTAGTCTTGACCAACTTGACATTTTTTTTTTGTTTTTTCTATAAATTTCAGGTAAATGTATTGTTTAGGTGTACAATAAAGAATTAAATATATTAAAGACCCAAAAAAGAAATAGTTTAGGTGGTATGAAGTTCACCAAACCAGCTAGTGTAAGTTATCTTACCGCTCCTCTAGGCATGGACTGTGGTGGCAAGCCAAGCCGCAGTCTAGTCCGCTTGTTAGTCTGCCGACACATCTCCAGAAACTCGTAGAAGTCATTCACCTTGTCAACACAGAGCTCACAGATGAGAGGAGGCATCTTATCATCTTGGTGTACCTAGAAGAAATAAAACAACCAATAATTAATTACATAGCTAATAAAGACAAATGTCAATATAGTATTTTTTTTATATGCCAAATGAAATACTATTGAGCTATAGGCAAATATGAAAGATTTTTTAAAATAAGTTGGTCAGAGACGAAGTTATAAACAGTCAAAGTTGAGAATTAGAACGAGAAGTACGACATGCCATCTGACGTCTGGTAGCACGAAGCCTATACCGTTTGGGCCTCCAAATCGCAATTGGTCCAGTTTGCAAGTACTCCAATTCGCAATTGAAAAATAACTTTCTTTGGTATCTCTCATTTAACTGCCTTAAAAAACAGCGGTTTCTAGATAGGGACCGATATATTGCTTTATATTGTTATATTTTCGATAAATTTTAATTCTGTTTCCACTGCTAAAATTTTATTTTATTATTTTTATTTTTAAACTGATCAAATAACAAACATTTATTCATGCGGATTTCCTTTTATGTGATGTCATGGTGGCCCAAGACCTCAGGTCTTTTGCTTGATGTTGCGGCTTCCAATTCTTTTCAATTTATGTACTTTCTAAGATTATCTTGGACATTGCAGAAGAAAAACATCATGAGGAAACCTGTACTTTGTAGTTAATATAGGTAAGTCTCAATAAGCTAACCCCTGAGCAAGCACACACACTACATCCGATCAGTGTCCATGTAATTTCAGTTCCGAAGTAGCCATAGTACTTCTAGTAGAGAAGCTTATTCAATACATCCTAACACTATCCATCATAATTCAGAACACTTTGTACTCGGAATTCAAAACGCAGATCACGAACATGGACGTGTAGTGCTTAGCCGCCCTAACAATATAGTAAGTTTATAACAGAAATCACAATGACACATAGGCTTCTTTTACGTGTGGTCCTTCAGGAGATCATGCACATGTTACAGTACTTAGTTTTCCCAGAATTAGCTTAAAGTGGAGTCTGTTAATGCTAGGGATTTGTTTCCTATGTAGATGTATAATAGAGTAAGTAAATGTTTTTCACAAGAAGCCAAATCAAAATACAATATTTAATGGAATGCCATATTTTTAAATTAAGCTTCACTACATATTATAAATTAAAGTCCCCCGTCATGTTTTTACACAATAAACTCAAAAACTACTGAACGGATTTTCATGCAGTTTTTACCAATATTAAAAATTATAAACGCAGAAGGTTTTTGTGTATAATTTGTCACAAGCAAGCGAAGCCAGGGCAGGTCGCTAGTCAAGGATAAAATAATTTCACACAAAATGAGGCATAGTTTTTAGGAACATCAGCAGAGGTTTTTACTGATAGGGGTCTTTAGTTTTCTGTTTATGACAAAATGAAGCCAGTAGGCCAGATTCAAATCCTATGCAAGCGGTTCATTGCCCATCCATAACCTAGTTCATGAAGAGCAAATTCTTAAAGGCAATAATGTTAAAGATAAAAATGCAATTTTCACCAAAAAGTGACTCAACACAATCGGACTAAAGTTTTCCAGTTTGAGCATGGCAATAGAGGTCATTGGCTTTCCTTAATATATTTACAGAACCGCACATTCTTCATTTGAAAAAAATTAATACCTGAGATGTTGAACATTCATATTTTTACCAATAAAACACAAAAAATGGTGATAGTAACAAGAATTGTCGAATGAGAACTGTTTTTCTTTATAAAGGCATGCGATGAGCAAAGAAGTAATGCAAGTGTGTTTAATTTCTTTATGAATTAAAGGAGGCAACGAGAAGACATAATAAAAGTTGGATGTATGTTGTCAGTAACGATGTTAACATAGTGTTATTTAAAGACAAATTGTTAAGTTACAATGAGATATTTTTACAGGCCAAGCCATAGTTCTAACCTATTTTCAAAGTAATTTTAATAAGCAAAAAATAAAGTATTATGAGATAAATATCACATTTATACATACTCTAAAAGCCTAGTAGTATTTTACTGTAATTTTTTACTGTTTTAAATAGTTTTTTAACATTTTTTAACTAACTTTTACTCATTTGTTTGACAACAAACAAAATATTTTCAAACGCTATTATTTACTGTAAGATATGAAAGGGAAAGCTTGATATAAGTTCGAAATAGCTGGAAATATAGTCACATTCATTATAAATCAAGTAATTCTTTTTTAATTACCTCAATTTGTACACATTCCCGAACCTTTTGCTTCAACTCCACTTCGGTGTCATCCACATCAACTACATTTTGAATTATCGGCATTTTGTAGCCAGCACCAGCTCCACAGAGGCGACATGCTCTGTATATCTCATAAATTGTCTCCTTGTCCTTTTTAGAATTCAATTGGCGATCCATTTTAGACATTGTAGCATTTCTGTGTAATATACAACTATGACGACGATTGCCGCTTTTCCGCCATTAGAAATGATACCACAGTCGAAAAATATGAACATACGCAGGTTTAAATCAATTAAAAAAAAGACAATAGACAAAAATCGACTAAATACTCTCTGCATCCCACCTGCTATCTATTCCAGGGCAGGGGTGGTGAGAAGTGTACAAAAAAAAATGTGTTTATCAGTTTTCCAGATTTCTTTATTTCTAATTATTTGAGTTATCGAATGGGAATGGGATAAGTTTGTTGCACATTACTACTATGGTCTGCGAAATGTACAGAATATAATCTTGTACAATGCTTATATTAGTTTGTCAGGACCCTCAAAATAGGCAGAATTGCTGATTTCATTTTTTCGGTTTGACCTAAGACTTTTTTGTTGTACTGTTGTTGTTTGTTCACGTTTTTTAAATATAGTTTCGTGCAGAAGTAAATATATATTTAACTAGCTGACTCTCGCAGTTTCGCTCCCGTCAACTGAAAAATCAAAATCAAATAGTTTATTTAGAATAAACCTTCTGACTATTTAATTCATAAAAGGTTGATCTCTGCGACATAAGTCAAACTGACATACGCGTTATTGTTACGATAATGTATTGTTACTGTATTGATACTGATAGTTGTCGAGAGAGATCATGCTATCTTTTAAATAAGTATAGTTGCAAATTCACAAGCGTCAGTAGGTCTCAATGGAGAAGAATTTGCAAGAAACTCCATGGACACTCTTTTCCATGGTTGTTTACCTACCTACCACCTACTCACCTGTCCTACCGAACAACCTACCTACCATAACCTATCCTACATACCCTACTTACCCTAACCTACACACCCACCTAACCTACCTACCCTACCCTACCTACCAATTTGTTAAACTATTTATTTGAATAAATATGAATGTAACCAAATTTTGTTTCTACCGGCGGCGATCTAATTAAATTTTAGAACTCAAAGCTGCTATTGTGACTAAACTATGATAGTGAGATAAATTCTCCGGTAGACTTTTTTGTAGGTAATAATGAGTACTTTGTTCATGTAGTACATATTTTTATGTATCATTAATAGTTTTCTCAGTGAACGCCAAATAATGAATTTTATAGGCAAAATTTCGCTACTTTGGGTTAAATTATTCTATTCTATATTTTATTATGGCAAGCAAAGCCGATGTCGACTATTCTACCAATGTCTAAAGTGAATTGGAATACAAGAGTGTCTGAGATTGGTAATTTTATAAGGAGAAACAGTAGACGTGAACTCAGTTCTTTTTGGTACAGTTGATCATTTGCTTTTGCTGGGTTAGTACGGGACTGAAACAAACAAAAAAAAAAAAAATACATACATAAATATATTAAAATTATTAAAACATTAAAATGCAATTTTAGGATCTCTAATTTTTTTGAACATAATTTATAGCGGGTTGTTACTTGGGAATAATGTAGCTTTCCATAGGTGAAATAATTTTTCAAATCGGTCCAATAGTTTCGGAGCTTATTCGGTACAAACACATTAGTATATAGATAGATAGTCGACTTTTCATCTTGTCCCACCTCTATTTATTCCATAGACCAAAACCATAAACTTTGAATATCTACACATTCTAGATTCTACACTTCTGTTTTATCTGTGGTTAGTGTGTCTGTGTCAATGTGCAGTGGTTTTGCGTGGTGTTTACTCAGTGAATTTTGCAGAAAAGTGCTAAACTAACTGTGTTTCTGGATTATTTGACTAGGAAAGTGTCGGCGTGTGCCGATTCCACCTTTTTCAGTGTATTGTGACTTGTAAGTATTACGTTTTTCAACTGAAAACTTCGTGTTTGTATAATCCTTCCGATTTGAATGGTGTAACCGCCTTTCGGTTTGCACACATTTTTCATGTCATGACTGCACAATTTACTCTCTTTTTAAAGATGTTGTGGGTATTCCAAATAATATTTACGTCCCACAAATATATATTTAAACGAAAAATATTTTTATAACCTTACACTTGAATAAAATGCGACTTTTCACGATTTTCTTCAAAATATTCGTTGGACGTCCACTGCGCTGAATTTGGTCGCCTTATATGACATATTGTCATATTTTGGTATGTCTGATTAAATTCTTGTGCTAAATTTTTATTTTTATCAACTAAAAAAAAACAAAGCTTTCAATTTGGTTAGTAAAATCGTAGTGCTAACTGTGCTATTTGTCTAAATTTCGAGTTCAGTACAAGTTCGTGAATATTTTACACCTAAACAACTAATTAGGTAAGGTTATAATCTTTAGCTTTGCCCAATATTGTCCTTGGCCTTGTTTTCGCGCTCAAACTACTTTTGTTTTTTTTTTTAATTACTATTTTACTATACCCTGTTTATGCACAACAAGTCATTTTAGCCAAAACAATATACTAGGGATCTAAAGCAAAAACTGATAACAATATTAAAAAAAAAAAAATATTCTGATCATTCAGATTTAATACAGAAAGTGGTTAACTGAACCTGGTTTGCAGTGGTCCAATAGTGAACTGTGAAAGGCTATGTTGCTTAATAACCAGAACTTACCTAATTTTGCTAGGCTTATAAAATCCTTTTGTATGAATCATCCTCCACTCAAATCAGTCACAATGAAAATTAAAAAAAGAAACCTTCCAAAGACATAACTCTGTTCAAAGAGAATATAGACAGGCAGTTCACCAGCAATACTGTTTGATACGATTTTGACATGTACCTAATCAACAGTAGTTTTGGAAAACGAATTATTGTACAGTCAATGTTTATGGTGACTCCATTTCAAACAACATACTGGGTAAAATGATGGAATGTGAAAGATCTGTAACAAGAACTTAAAAGCAAATGTTTATGTTTTAACGAGTATCTGTGATAATAACTGCATTTTAACGGTCCCTTTACTGTCCATATAAATGGTTTTGACAATACCCATATCTTATTGCAAAGAATGAGTTTACAATCTCATGCAATTAATGATAGATAACAGATACACAAGAAAGCTGAAACCAAAACTGTTTACACAGACTGGCATTATAAAGGTTGTATTCAGACCATGCAGGGTTTATGATGAAGGTGACAATCTAAACCTAGTTTACAGTGGTTCAGCAGTGGACTGTGAAGGGCTGTGTTGCTTAATAACGAGCCGGTCAATTCTATAGACAGCACACTGTTATGACTTATTCAGAGTGAGCTGTCCATTCTATGGTAAAGCCGCTCACCATAGAACCGTGCCGTACCGTGCTCCGGTACCATTCTGGACAAATGGTAGTGAGTAATCACGGTGCAACTCACATTTTCTCTTGAGTACCAGGGGCGAGTGCTCTCGGAGGCGTGACCTACCGAAGATGGTCCCAGACACCTCGTAAGGGGTTGCCTGGTATAGTGTGCCGCTTTCCATAACGTAAGGTTGGTGAAGGAGGCCACTATAGGAAAACTCAGTAGACAAATAGGGGTATGTCCATTCTATGGTTTGAATGCTCCCTTTGAGTGCACTTCACCTAAGTCATCACAGCGAAATTTTCACAGGAAAGCATTGCTGAACATGACCTGATTTTGGCAGGTTTAAACTTATATTCAAAGTCATTTTGAAGGAAACTCTCTCTACTAGACTCAACTCAAATGCCATGAAAATGGAAGTTTAGTTAAAATGGGCTGGTGTCCACAACTATAAGTGCATATTCTGTGTAAAAAACCATAAACAAAAACAACGAAACTCTTCATACAGAAGATATACAAATACCTACTTCACCAGCAATATTGTTTGATAAGATTTTGAGTCTTCCACTTTCAAACTTCAACACAGTTTTGAATAACTAATTATTTAGGTACTTGGGTAAGTAGGTATATGGTAAATCATTTAATTACAAGTCTAACAATGTTAATCTTAACAATATTTGTAACAATTAACTGACAAACTATGCTAGTAAAACAATGCAAAACAGTGCAATAAAAAAACTTCTACGGTCAGAGGACTCCCATCAGGACGGTCAGAGGTAGGTTCAGTTTGTCACACACAGACACACTAGAAAAGAAGAGAAAGAGAGCTTAAACTATGCCTGAAGAAACCAAATGTCCTGAGAGGCATTTCAGCTTTTAAGATAAGTGACATTATTTCTACAAGGCAAATCTTACTGCAAGCCACATAAAGGAACAAAGTTACAAAAAAAAAAACAATACAATCAAGATCACAGGCGCAGCAAAAGACCATGCAGCAATGGTTCACAAACACACAGTCCAACCTGTTTGCAATTACAATCAGGATATTGTTGGCCCAAGGATGAGCATTGGTTCCGCAGGAGCAGTCCATGCAAGCTTCTGCGAACATTCCAGATATGCTGCATTACCAGGCAGCCCTATCCTCATTCAGAATGAGTTATTGTATTGAACACTAAGGGCGTTGTATGACTTTGAGTAGGTATAATGAGCCCACAAACACCACGCATTTGCATTGACCTCAAGTGACATGGGGCAAGGACAAGAAGTTGATGAAATACCAACATACTCACACTCACGCCTTTTTACCATGGGGGTAAGCAGAAACTACAAAATAAAATGCCATGTGCTATGATGACTAAGTGATAGATATATTCATAATCTTAATTTTAACTTTGTTTTGCCATAAAAACACCAAACATTAATCTACCCTACCTAACCCTACCTATTATAGACCTACTCTACCCTACCTACGTTGGTAAGGTACTAATATTTTTTTTCTTATTTTTTTTTCATAAATACCTTCTCCTAACAATAACAAACACAACAAAAAAAGAATAAGCGAAATCGGTCCAGCCGATCACGCTTGATGCCGTGACCAAGGGAAATAGGGATTCTTTTTTAGATATTCTTTATTGTACACAAAACAAAAATATGACAAATACAGTAGGACAATTTATATACAAAGGCTGTCAAAGGCGAGCTTAATCCATAATTGGGTTTTCTGTCAGATGACTTAGATCTGTAGTCTAGTAAGAAACATGATTTTTCATATGAACTTTACGTAGAAACTGACTTTCCTTGTAGGAGATTAATTATGAAAAAAATTAACCCATTCAAATGATACCTATCAGTTTTCAGTATAATCCGGTCCCTGTATAAACTGTATAAACTGTTTTTCTGAAAAAACTATTGTTTGAAAAGTTTTCTTAGTTGCGAGTTATTCGGAGTGCACATTAAGATTCCTCCCAACAAACGAGGCCGAGAATGCATTGATGCAGGCGGCATTGCGTAGTGAATAGATAGACTCGTTACATCACTTAGGTGAACAAATTTCTCACCACCACAACCCAGTAACTGGGTAACGTGATACCCCTTGGCAAGACTGGTGTAACTTTCTCTGCCTTATGACAAAGTCTACCAATGACAATCGATATAGTGCTCGCCAAACCTTTGGGCCGCCCTGAAGTTGGCTTTCCGATGCGCAAGGCACGAAACGGTGCTGTTTTTACCCGACTACCGAAGGAGGGTAATGTGTTTATCAGTCTATGTATGTAAGTATGTATGTATGTTTTTCCTATATGGCGTTCCAGAGACCAAACGCGTTGGCCGATTTTGATGATTCTTACGTTAATCGATTCGTCTTAACCCTGCGAGTGTCACTGGCTACATTATTGTATGATATTTTCTACTGCGCTGCCATTGTAGCCAACTTCAGGGGGGCCAAGAAGTCTGGCGAGAACTATACCAACAGTTAAACGTGCTTCCGAGACACGGAGGTGTGTTTGCATGTAATGTATAGTAGCCTATCCAAAGACCGACCTCGGCAAGCGTTGCTTAACCTTGAAAATCAACCCGCGTGACTTATAATATTTAACCACGAGCTCCTAACACAGTGCTGCAGTATGCAAAAAATATAAGAGAATTGTAAATCCCTGAGCGACCTTGAATCATTACTGATAATAGGTTTAGACAGCTTGCCTAATTTTAGACTAAAACAAAAACATCCTTGAACTACATATATATACAGTGTTTGTAAACATACATTGTATAATCATAATAGCATTCTATGATATAGGTAGGTATATAATATTCTCAGAAACGATTGCACAATATTTACAAAACATTGCGAAATACTAACACAAATTCGAATTACGAACTCACTTTCGCGCTTTTAAAAACTATAATCTATAGATTATGGATTATATTTTGTATTAATAGCAACTAAAGAGGTTTATTAGTAAAAGGCGTTTTATTTAATATGAAAGTATATTCTTTGCCTCATGTTTTATCATTTTGCACACCGCCTTTTCGTATGTTGCATAACATTTCGATATAAGGAAAAACTAGCCTGTATAAATAGCCTCTCTGCCACATATTGCATTCAGTCCGACCATATCACTCTGTGATCCTGGTCGATTTAAAAAAACAAGGAGTTGTATGAGGTTGAAATTATACGACACTATATATTTCGACGTACACACAACACACTTATAAAAAATAGTAAATAAATCTTGCTGCAAAAAAGTTCCAATCAAAATATTGATAAAAAGAAAAAAAAGTTGTTAACAAATTAAAAAATAAATATTTTTGTTCAAAAAAGTTACGTTCAAAGATTGTTCAGTTTTCTATATTTAAAAATCATAACTTTAATTGTTATGTAATCTGCAAGTAAGTCATTTTCTTCAATCTTCATAGTACCTATATTTTATTCTAAACTCCATTTGCGATAAATAACATTAGATTTAAATAAGCCCATTTTACAGCCCGCTCAACCGATTTTGACTTCTATTGCGTTGGTAATACGACAAATGGTAGCTGTAGTAAACAGTAGGTTTTGGTAACAGGTTTATGCTTTTTATGTCATCCTTATGTTTACGGGATATAACTCAAAATCGGGTGAATGGACTGTAAACAAAATTGTATACATGTCTAATGTTATATAGTCTGTAATATTTTATATTTAACACATAATTATTGTTTATCTGTATATATTTAATCATATTTCGTATTACCTACACAGACACATGTTCATATAGCCTACACAAGATACACGTCATCTTTCGGTGAAATAGCTGTGTAGCAAAAGATAACTTTTTAATCAACAGTAGGTCAAAGAGTTCAATCAACTCAATTTGACCTGCTTTGGACTAAAATAACCAGTTTATCTGATCATTTTATACTGTCTTGTTGGTCTAGTGGTTGCAAACGTTACTTCTGAGCATGAGGTCCCGGGTTCGATTCCCAGGTCGAGCAATCTGGAATTTCTCAGTAGCAGACCCGAGCCCGGACTCGTGCCCGGTTGATGGCATTAGACTCGTCCACCATTAACTGGCGACTGGCCCACCTCTACCCAACCCCTCGGGAAGTACAGGCGTGAAGATATGTATGTTGTAAAACCCCTTTGTGACATATGGTCGCATGGGTCGATCTTCAAGGCTAATCAGTTCTTGATCATTGACGGGTGTTACGTCGCTTGAAAATTTAATCTATCTAATACTACAGATAATATAATACAAGCATATAATACCTTTAAACGAGCAATGTATACTTCTATACTAATATTATAAAGAAGTAAAGTTTGTGACGTTGTAAGGGGTAATCTCTGGATCTACTGAACCGATTTTGAAAATTCTTTCACCAGTAGAAGGCTACATTATTCCTGAGTGTTATAGACTATAATATATTTTAAAAAAGTTATTAAAAAAATCTAAAAACCTGACTGCTTAAAAAGCCAATTAAAAAGACATAGGTACATCTCGTTTTGGTAATACAGCTTTTTTATTTATAACTTTTTAGTTATTTTTTTAATATTTTTAGGTACTTTTAAACATATAAGTCTTATATATTTTTGAAATCACCTCTTAAAATCCTTTATTTTCATAACCCCACACGATGGGTTTGGCAGAAAAAAGAAATTTGGTGTCCCACAATATGTCGCCAAAAAGCCGCCATTTTTTTTATTTTCCAATTTTAATGTAGCCAGTGACACTCGCAGGTTTAATACGAATCGATTGACGTAAGAAGCATCAAAATCGGCCAACGCATTTGGTCTTTAGAACGCCACATAGGAACAAACATACATACATACATAGACTGATTATCACTTTACCATCCTTCGGCAGTCGGGTAAAAAAATAGAGATCCTTATGAAAATTGCAATAATGTAACACAAGGTAGCAAAATGTTGCCTGTAAAATTCATTCTTTGGCGTGCGCTGAGAAAATTATTGATGATAGATTACGCAATAATATTACATAGAACATAAATGTTAGCGGGACTGCCCCGTTAGCTTCGATCAACAATAACCAACTAGATAACGGTCTCGTATAAAATCAATGCTTGATTATATAATTACTACTCTATATACATTTACAATACTTACTATGACAAACTAAAAGCTCACGTCACAAGTGAGCTTTTATTTACCGAGACATATTTCTTCTTGCGTCGCCGCGCCAACCCACAGATAACTATATACTAGTCAGAGACGCCAACCCTACATCTTGTTGGTATTGTTGATCGAAGCGCTTTAGCAAAGTCGCATGCACGACAGCTTGGCTTGGGGCCTTGGGTTCGAAACCCAGGTACGACAAAGTAGGGCCCGATCTAGCAATTTCGTCGCTCCGGGCGTAGACAACATCTGCCGCCCCAGGCGCCCTTTAAATAACGTCTTATAAGGGGGTAAATGTTTCAGGATATTATCTATTGAGAAAAAAATGCGGTTTTTAACCGTCGTATCGGATAAAGCCGGTTTTTTGACAACTTCGAGCGTAGTGAAAACGAAGTGAGCTCGAAATTTTCACCAAAGAATTTTTCAACATTATGAATGTTAAGTTATTTAACGGTGAAGCGAATTTGAAAATTTCAGCACACTACGAATAAGTTAGGTTTTCTGATGAAATGAAAAGGGTTGCTAGTTCAGTTTGGCCGCCCCTCTGGGAATTTACCCGGCTCGTCCCCTGAAATTTGGCACAGAGATAGATTGTAGTCTGGAATAGCACATAGGTTACTTTTTATCCCGGGAATATGATTCCTTGGGTTTATTTTCGACATTCACGCCGGCGAAGCCGCTGTCAGAAGCTGCTAAATATGTAGGACATTAATAAATCGATCGATGTGGCATCGACATGACGCACAGATTACCTCCCAATAGATTCCGCATAGAAGGCAACTTACGCGCACCACACATCAGCCCATTTAGGCTGATATAAGTCAGTGCACGGAATGATCTCTTTAGTGTCGACCAGACATTAGAGGGGCGCAAGCGATTTATAGTTTTAATTCTGTTTAAAAAATAGTTATCAACGTTTTGTCTTAAAAAAATGACGAACTGTGCAGTAAAATGGTGTGAAAAATCAACCAGCCCTTCAAGTTCAAAAAAGATTGGTTTATATTCCACCACTAGGCAAAGTAATAAATATTGAGCAATCTAAAAAAGGTCAAGTTATAATGGTTATCAAATCAAAATTGCACACTTTACAGTAGCGCTCGTTGATGTCTTTTGTGAAAGTCCCTTTTACTCATAAGGAATTATTATATTGCTATCTTTTTCCCACAGAAGTAAAAATGTTGAGACAAATAAGTTTTTTGCTTATCGAAAAGTACCGATGATCGATGTTTAATTAGGTGTATAGGAGAATAAAATAATTTTGTTAAAATTGATTATTTAAAATTAACAAATTACTTTATTTTTACTTTGAACTAATTGTGCTCTATTCATAACAAGAGCTCAGAGTGGCCCTGTTTACATAGGATTATAATTAAATTAAATCACTTTTGGCCATAATCAAAATCTTTTCTCGATCGATGTTTTTCTTTATCATTATTAATGTAATTATAAAATCGCCGGCTAAGACATTTTACATAAAATACCATTCTGTTTGAAAAATATCGACATTTAATGCGCATGTCCCGTCACTACGACAGGTACCGTGAACTTGAATAGCCAATCACGGCGCACTTGTCACTCCCCGCGCAACCCGTGCCTTCCGCCAAGTTTGGTGATCTAGGAATCAAATAAAACAGTAGGCATGCGGTATCTATTGGGAGGTAATCTGTGACATGACGTCATCTTATGAGAGTACAAAGAGAACATGACGTGTGCCCCACCCTAACCTCTTTAACTAATTAGTTTTGAGTTCTATACTTATATCATGGACCAAGTTATTAATCAGGGCACTATGTATAATGCCAGCCCCGGATCTATGATTTTTTTCGAACCGGTGCAAAACCTTGATAGTGGCGCTGTTAAAACTGCCAATGAATAGCATTTTTGGGACCATTTGTTAAAATAATAATCCTTTAATAAATTTAAACTTTTTATTATCTTTTTTTTATCGTTCAACTACTGATGCCGGTGTTGAACTTTTAGGACATATTTATAATGCATGGGAAGATAAGTGCGATGCCTTGGGAATCTTCTGTGATTTGTCCAAGGCATTTGATTGTGTTTTTCATGAAACGCTAATCAGGAAACTCCGCCACTACGGGATCCGGAACAGCGCTCTGGATCTTCTTACTTCATATTTGAGTAATAGGATTCAGACCGTTGACGTTAATGGAAAAAGATCTCCTGGATCTATGGTAACAATGGGAGTCCCACAGGGCTCGATTCTTGGTCCTTTCTTGTTCCTTATTTATATTAATGACTTGCCTTACCTCATAAAGGATAACCATGATATAGTGTTGTTTGCGGATGATACTTCACTTTTGTTTAAACTTAAACGTCAGCAGCTGGTTACTGACGATGTAAATAGCGCGATCTCAAAAGTAGTTCACTGGTTCAATGTTAATAATTTACTTCTTAATGAAAAAAAAACCAAATGCATTAAGTTTACCCTACCTCACGTTAGGCAGGTGAAAACCGATGTGTTGATAAAGGGCGAAGAATTGAATCCTGAAAATAGCACAGTATTCTTAGGCTTAACTTTGGATGCTAAGCTTCAGTGGGGCCCACATATAGATAAATTGTCAAAGAAGCTAAGCTCCGCAGCATATGCTGTTAGAAAAATTCGTAATTTAACTGACATAGAGACAGCCCGTTTAGTATACTTTAGCTATTTTCATAGTGTAATGTCGTACGGTATTCTGTTGTGGGGAAATGCCGCCGACATCCAGACTATCTTTGTTTTGCAGAAAAGAGCTGTTCGGTCAATTTATAAATTAAGCCCAAGACACTCTCTCAGAGAGAAATTTAAGGAGATTAATGTAATGACTGTGCCTTCTCAGTATATTTATGAAAATCTTTTATATGCCCATAAAAATATAAAATTGTTTAAAAAATACAGTGATATCCATAACATAAATACTAGGAATAAACACAAATTTGTAGTACCTACAACAAGGCTCAAGAAAATAGGTGGCTCGTTTAGATGTCAATGTGTACGCTTTTATAATAAGCTTCCAAGCCACGTACAACATCTAAGTCTTAATAAATTCAAATCTTTTATTAAACGTAAATTGTGCCAGAAAGCGTTTTATACAACTAAAGATTACCTTGAAGACAAAAAGGCTTGGGATTGAGCTGCTCCAATTAATTTTGTTTTTTTTTTATTATATTTTGCACCGTGAATTTTGTTTTTGTTTTTTTGGTTTTCTTGCAATGACAAGAATATTTACTTTTTAAAGTATTATATTATTTTATATTAATTATTGTGAGTGTGAAGACTATGTGGATCATTCTTTTTTATTTTTATTTATATTTATCTTAGTTTTAATCATGGTCTGGCAGTTTGAGTAGTTTATGCGGCCTACCCGAATGTCCTTTCTTTGGTATTGTTCGTCGAATCGTTGAGCTCCTTAAATTCTGAGTTGAGCTGCTCGGTTATTGACAAATGCGTGCACTGACTGGACAGGTCCACTCAATCTGGCTGGTTCTTTCCTCAAAAGACCATTTCAGACATCAGTCTACATGGTCTTCACATGATCTAACTAATATTTTGTCTGGACTTTAAAAGAGACTGTGACCTCTGAGTTTGTTTCGGCCTTTCTTCTCAGAGTAGTCAGATAGGAAACGCCGACCTCATCTAGTTTTAAAAAATATGTTCGACATGTAAAAGTGTTTGTATAAACCAACTTACAGAAATAAAATCATTTATCATTTATCATTTATCTGATAACTAATTTCATTTGTGACATAAAACAGAAACAGAAAAAAAATATAAAAAGGAAAGACTACAAATTTACACGGCTTGCTTTCTTTTTAACCGACTTCGCAAAAAGGAGGAGGTTTTCAATTCGGCTGTATTTTTTTTTTTATGTGTGAACTTTTTACTGGGTGGACCGATTTTGATGATTCTTTTTTATTTGAAAGCTGGTGCTTGTCATGTGGTCCCATTTAAATTTCATCAAGATCTGATAAAGAACTTCGGAGATATACATCAGAACTCTTCAATAAATGACGGCAAATCACTCGGGATAGCTGCAATCGGATGTCTGTTTATTGTTTACATCATTTCATAACATAACATCACTTTAGTACGCTCTAAAGGGGTACGCAGGTGTGAACAGTTCACCCTGTTATACTCTAATTCCACCGTTTTTGTTTAAGTTGCATGTTTCTGGGATAATCTATTCTGGCTTCACTTTGGAGAAATGGTCCATTATGTACCACAACTAAAAAGTGAAAAATAAAAAACTTTTTAACAAAAAATACAACAGACTTCAAAATAAAACACTACAAACTGAAAAATAACTTCAATTTCGGAAGTCGGTGTCAAAAAACGAAGAAACCAAAACAAGAACACAGACTTCGGAAATTGAAGTTATTTTTCAGTTTGTAGTGTTTTATTTTGAAGTCGGTTGTATTTTTTGTTAAAAAGTTTTTTCTGCAAAAGAATCTATTTGCTCCTCAAAGTCCGTCGCATAGGCAGTTTTGTTTTCAATGGTTAAAAATGTTAGCTTTATGCTAGAAACGATTACTTGATAAAAACCTATGAGATTAGGCACGGCGTAAGTTTTCATTTGTTCGATATTTCGAATTCTTGTCTCAAGGACTTGGCGCCCCCATGAAACTGCCGCCCGGGGCAAGTGTCAAAAGACAAAGTTTATCTACATTAAACATTTAAAGCGACAAATGTGTCGATTTTGATAAGAGTTTGATAAATATTCTAAAATGTGCATTGTAAAAAAGTACTAATCCAATTTAATTGTATTTAAGGTTCCTATTTTGGTCATAGTGACTTCCACATAAAAGGTAGATAAATGCTGCCTGCTCTTTTATTTAGAACTATTTAAGACAAACAATCCTACGTTATTATATTTGTGTATCTCCAACGGTTTAGGCAGCGCACGCAAAGATAGCTCTCAGAGGGCAGAATTTTTGCCGACCGTCTTGATATTTATCGATATATTATGTCCAAATTACAAAAAAAAATACATTATAAATGTAGCCTATGTGTTATTCTGATGTATAACCTATATTATTGTAAAGTTTCATCCAAATCCGTTTAGTAGTTTTTGCGTGAAAGAGTAACAAACATACAAATGGATGTTCTCACACACTTTCGCATTTATAATATAAGTAGGATAGAAGGATTGTCTGGTCATTATATTGCTACGTAACGGTTGGGCAATTAGTTCAAGAGCGAGCTCGGGAGATTAGGGCACCCCGGGTTACTTTAGTCGACGTTGCGGGACTCCGTCGACTTTGTTGCTTAAATAATAATTAGAGATGAAACGGATAGTAGTTTGGCCGGATACCGGATACCGAATATTCGGCAAGCTACTAGGCCGGAGCGCCGGTTATCCGGCTGCCGGATATTCGGCTCTTTATTGCGTTGACGCGATCAGTTTTTTTTTTGAATATTTGCGCGGTGAACGAGATCGGAAATATTCAGGCGCATTCGGGTTGCACGTAAGCGGAGATCGGGTTGACTCGGGGGCGTTCGAGTGTTATCGCGCGAATTACGTTTACCACAGCCGGGAGAGTGGAAAGAAACCCGAAATGATTCTAAACTTTTAATTATTAAAGTTAATTATAATTAATTATAATAGAAGTGTCTATTCCAAGTCGAGGTTGGATCATGGAATGGTTACAACTACTAACTACAACTAGTTAACCTACGAATGTCCATTCCAAGCCGATGTTAGGACATGGAATGGTTACAATAATTAAATAGACTAACTAAAACTAACTAGCCTACGAGAATCCATCCTACACGATGTAGGAATATGGAATGCCTCTTTCTTACGAGAGATGCTCTTAAATATTAGTTCGGCATTGATCGATTCCTTGACGTCATGGCTGGATCGGTTCCAAGGTAATTGCACAGTCAGCAACTTCCTATGTTTATGCTCCGTACGTTTCTGTGTCAGCGAAAGTCGTGCGTTGACTTCGCGGTAACTGCACTGTCATCAAGGTCTATGTATGTATATTGTCCGCAATGTCAGCAGATTCCTAGGCATACGTAACACCTCCACCCTTAGAACGGCAACTATTTTAGCACATTGAGTGAAAAAGTTGCCGGAGTCTTCTCGGGATCCGAGTTTTTTTTCAGGATTACGGTAGGAGACTGCTGGTTCTTGTGGTATGACAGGTGTTCTTTTGCGCGTTGCCCATTTGCACTAGTCCCTTAAGATCCACGGAGTACAAATTGATGTGAGTAGTTGACGTAGCTCGTTGTCCAGAATCGAAGGGTATCCTCATGATTTTGCGAGGTTGGCCTTTGATTTCATCGTCGGCATCTGCTATGGTGAACTCTTCAGATTTCAGTCGACATCCATCGGGAGTTGTAACGAAATAACTTCCTTGGAGCGGTGTGTAGTCTTGTTGGTGACAGATAATTTGTACTTTCGTTTGCTGAGGGAATTACAGGACGTGGTGTTGGTCATCGAGTTTCTTCATAGTTTTCTTCATCAGGATAACTGTAGTGGGATGGCAGGAGTCCCGCAGAACTTGATTGGTGATCGACTTCTGGATGCAATCAGATTTGGTGCGGATCTGGTGGGTAACTTCCTTCTCGCACCAGTTTGACTTCGGGCATTCAGCCTCCATGTAAGTGAATGTCAACTCGTTGGTTGCTAGGACTGGGAAGGATAGGATAATAGGTACTACGGATAATCTTTACCAACCCACGCTGGGCTCGTGTGATGAATTACGGTCCATTGCCTATCACAGAGGGAACATTAAAAGAAGCTGATGATGATAATCTTTATAGGTCGTAACTATTCTTGGGAGCAGAAATAAAATGAAAATTTAAAAACGAAGGATTTGGACCTACGGGAGCTGTCAATTAGATACCGGCTCCTTGAAATTATGGTGCTGGTCTGAAAAGTTGTTAATCAGGGTGGTTCGACTGCCCAACCAACTCTCTGGTACCCCATTAGAGTTACTGGTACACAAAGTGGTTCCAGAAATCTTATTAAGAATTCTGTTTAATGGTCACAAGTTAGAAAATTCGCTTTCGCGTGCAACACTTGGATGATGAATCAAGGATTTTAATAAACCGCGCAAACACGTTAGAGTTACTATGAAAAGCAAGGCCAAGGCGAAGTGCCTTAGAAATGGTATTTGGCTGTGCTGATCCATATCTAAACTAACCAAGTTGCCTAACTCTAGCTTATCTAAAAATATATTTCTACTAATATCTACAGTTCGTCGGTGGGCCTGACGTGATGCAGGTCCCCGCGCACTCGAGTTCCTGGGATGGTAAACCCTGAAGGTTAGGATTTAGGAGGGAGCAACACGAGAATAATTCAAATGTACTTACAGCTATTTCATTTCCGGTTCCTCTCTGCGAATCGATTTCCAGATTCTTCTCTCGGTCTGCAGCAGGTCCGTATGTTCAGGATATCCGGAACGGTGCTTGATAGCCACCCGGGTGACACGAGACGTGATTATCGATGTGTGATGTGTCCCGACGTCTCCCGCGGATACCCTACCGACTGCGCCAATTACGTTTACCACAGCCGGGAGAGT
This sequence comes from Orthosia cruda, assembly GCA_964057195.1. Taxonomy (NCBI): domain Eukaryota; kingdom Metazoa; phylum Arthropoda; class Insecta; order Lepidoptera; family Noctuidae; genus Orthosia; species Orthosia cruda. The sequence goes on along the minus strand of OZ059853.1, from coordinate 4,563,496 downwards.
GGAAAGAAACCCGAAATGATTCTAAACTTTTAATTATTAAAGTTAATTATAATTAATTATAATAGAAGTGTCTATTCCAAGTCGAGGTTGGATCATGGAATGGTTACAACTACTAACTACAACTAGTTAACCTACGAATGTCCATTCCAAGCCGATGTTAGGACATGGAATGGTTACAATAATTAAATAGACTAACTAAAACTAACTAGCCTACGAGAATCCATCCTACACGATGTAGGAATATGGAATGCCTCTTTCTTACGAGAGATGCTCTTAAATATTAGTTCGGCATTGATCGATTCCTTGACGTCATGGCTGGATCGGTTCCAAGGTAATTGCACAGTCAGCAACTTCCTATGTTTATGCTCCGTACGTTTCTGTGTCAGCGAAAGTCGTGCGTTGACTTCGCGGTAACTGCACTGTCATCAAGGTCTATGTATGTATATTGTCCGCAATGTCAGCAGATTCCTAGGCATACGTAACACGCGTGTCAGTTTGTGTTTGTTTCTCAGTTCGTTTGTTATTTATTTCATTGTTTATCACTTGTCGTCGTGATTTTATGTTTGAATTCTGATAGATATGATAGATAGATAGATAGAACAAGAAATGTCATCATCAAAAACACGATCGCCAATATGGCAATATTTTGATTTAAACAGTGGCGATAACAAGTACGCGGTATGTTTATTGTGTCAGGCTAAAATTTCTCGAGGTGGTGAAGGAAAAAAGGCAGGTACGTAAGTTTTAGAGGTTATGTTTTTGCTTCAATTGAACGAAAAGATATGAAAACGAAAAAATATGAATATTCTTATATTCTTAAACTGATTTTGTTAATAAACAAACTTAGTAGGTATAACGTACCAGTATAAATAAATTTTGGTCGATGTGTCATTTCATTTTTATTTTCATTAGGTACCTACTACTACGGCCTTACTTTAAATTAGTTTAAATTCTTTAAATAAAACGACATTCACCAGTTTTATGAATGCAAGTTTATGACTATACTCCATTTACTATAGCATTAGACAGAAGTTAAAAAAGGCTCTTTTAGGTGCACACTTTGTTATAAAAATACAACAAACACTATTGCAGTCAAGATTGAAGTGGAGTTAAATATAATTAATTTAAATAACAGCTTTCACACTTAATCGTACTTATATAACCTACCTACCTTCTGAAATTACAAGGTCTTCATTTAATATTATTTAGTTTTAACATAAAATAATGTCGTGTCAATGTTTAAAATCTAAAAGAAGCAGGGGCGGACAGTACCGGAAACGTATTTCATGTCACTATAACGCAACCAAATCTAAAATGTTACCTATTCCCTTCATAAGTTGTGGCAGCACGTGTTTTTTAATTATGTCGGTTTATGATGTCATTTATCCGTCAAATTGCACAAATAATCTGTAGTTGTCAATTGTCATACTGTCATTCGCTTGTGGATACTTTTGAATGCTACGCCTTTTCTCGTTGTTATTGCCAAATTTTCGTGATTTAGTTGTTATTTGTTACTGTTTTTCTGTTTTGTTTTGTTGTTATTGTTTTGTTATCGTTGTTAGTTTTGTGTTGTTCGTACAAAGCGGTACGTTTGGTTGAACTATGGACAGGGACGATCCCGGTGTAGGCCCGAGTGGCTTGCAAGCGCAACATGTACGCTCTGAAACTGCTGGTAACGCTGATCAGTGTCAACAGCGAAAAATACGTGGCCCCAACGTTGATCACGATCTTAAAATATTGTCTCCCAAGAAAAAGAGAACAAAGCAAACACCGCTTCGTTCTACAGAAAAAAGAACTGTCATCAATATTTATAAAGATGTCAAGGGGTCCAGGCCCGAAGGTTCTCCTGCTTATAGGACGCAGTTAATTAACAAAACTGCAGAAATTGCAGGTAAGGATTATAAAATTATTACCATAATAAATAAATGTTTTGAAAGTAACATGCATGGTGAGGTAATAACATACATTATTTATCTTTTTTTTAGGTATATCTCGTGCAACCGTCTATAATGTACTCAAAGAGTACAATACAGAAGGTCGCCTGCAATCACCCCCTCCTCGCCAACGGAAATACTCAAAATCTGATGATTATGATGATATAATGTTAAGTGGAATACGAAGAAAAATTAATTCTTTATTCTTTGATAATGAGTTACCAACGTTGGACAAGATTCTGGAAGCCGTTAATAGCGATGAGTCTCTACCCGATTTTAAAAGAAGCACTTTATACAAATTAATAATTGATAAACAAGATATTGTATTATGGAGGGTGAAAAATCTCCATGAAATTAAGAGATTATAGAACGAAGGAAAAAAAATATTATTTAGATGAGACTTGGCTAAATGAAGGTACAGTGCTGCTAATATTTATAAAGTCTGAAAGAAGGAGGTTTTACATAACTTTTTAAGCTATGTAAAACCTCCTTTATGCAAAACAATACAGTGAAGTATTATTAGTTCAACATAAATCGATATAATATTGTATTTACATCTATAACTTTAATTATACATACATGACACACGAAAAACAAGGTATGGCAAGACAATACTATTAAGTCTTCAAAGGAAGCACACCGGACAGGTTTATCAACTGGTTTAAAGAACCCAACCGGAAAAGGAAGACGGCTTATCATTGGCCATATTGGTAAAAATTGATTTAAATGTATTTCTTTCGATAATTTCAAAAGAAATACTATTAAATCAAGAATTAATCAACAATTGTCATATTAATAAAATTATCACTCCGTTCTTCGTCACTTAAAAATGGTTAAGTCTTAATGCCTCCCCTCGGAGAAAGATTTTTATGGTTGTAGATTAACCTGTTCAAGGACAGTAATGATGCAGTTAATTTCAGTTGCTACTCTTAGGTTAAAATCTATTTCCAGCGATCAAGTAATTCAATGCCAGCGGTAAACAATTATTGATTTGCTATTATTTCAATTTACAGGATCAACTGATTGGTTTTTAATGGATGGTAAATTAATATTTGAAGCCAAAAAGGGTGATGGAGACTACCATTCTGAAATGGATGCACACATTTATTAAAAGTGGTTCAAAATAATATTGTCAAAAATCAAGAGTGGTACAGTTATTTTTATGGATAATGCGCCATATCATTCGAGGAAAACGGAGAAGCTGCCAAATACATCCACACGAAAGGCAGATATTCAGGAGTGGCTAAAAAACAAAAATATACCTTTTGAGGGAAAAGACCTTAGGGCCACTTTATTAGAAAAAGTGAAACAAATAAAACATTTGTACCAAAAGTTTGCTGTAGATGAGATGGCTAAAGAAAAAGATGTATTAGTATTGCGCCTCCCACCTTACCACTGCGAGCTCAACCCAATAGAATTAGTATGGGCTCAAATGAAGGGGTATGTAGCACGAAACAATAAAAGTTTTAAATTACAAGAAGTGAAGCAGTTGCTCCCTCAAGCACTCATAAATATAACTGCAGAGAAATGGCAATCTTGCATTGCTCATACAATTAAAGAAGAGAAAAGGTTTTGCCAACTTGATGGTATAATGGATGATGTTGTAGAAAGATTTATTATTAACGTTGGTGAAACTTCCTCATCATCAGAGGATGATTAATAATAAGGATTTAAACATCTATCATCTCCATTATATCATTAATGTGGCAAAACTTTTCTCTTATTTAATAGCAATAAATCTCATCTCACACTTCTGTCTCTGGAAAATGTTTCCATAGTTGGTATTTTGCTTACGAAAGTGTATTTTTGTTAATACTCCGTCATTCTAAATTATTAGAGTTAAAAAAAGACTTATGTTACCACCAATGTCAATTAATTATTATCATTTGTGGTGATTAATGGTAGCAGTGAATAAATTGTTAAGTGTTGTTTTGTGACGTATTTATTTGGTTTGTTGAAAACATAATATGGAAATATTTGATAGTTGTTTTTAATAAACTGATTGTTACTATTTTTTTTTCATTTCATGTATCTATCCAAGCATCGTGACGAGTAGATAGATAGAATATGCTTTAATGTATGCCACACAATGTTATTTACAAAAAAATCACATACAATATTTATTAAAATTGTTCGAATTTGACTTGAAAATAAAAGGTTTCGTACTCCTGCTTCTGCGAGCCTCTTTTGTCTAATGTTATAATAAATGGAGTATAGCTTTGTTTTTATTGTAATATTAAAATTTTATTATCTGGTATCCGGCCGGATACTGTATTACTATCCGGTATCGGGCCGGATAGTGAAAACAAGGCTGGATACCGGATAGTTACCGGATATCCGTTTCATCTCTAATAATAATCATACTTACCTAGGTACGCAGGCGGCCTAGGTGAGTATATAATCCCAAATTCAATCAAATCCAATTTTAAAAATATATAACAATTATATGTTTAATTGTACCTAATTCTAAAAAAAATTACTTAAAAATGTAAATAAAAAAAGTTAATTAAAAAGATTAAAAAACCCGACTACTTAAAAATTGAACTAAAAAGACGTAAACAAAAAGATAATCATGCTGTGCAGTCGGAGGATACATCTGGTTTTGGTCAGCCAGCTCACGAATATGTATCCTCCGACTGCACAGCATCATTTTCTTCTTGTTTACGTCTTTTTAGGTTTTTTGATCTTTTTTTTCTATTCTCTTGCTCTTGCCCACTATCTCACCTAATGGTAAGCGATGACATGGTCGACGGTGAAACACGCTTGCCTAGAAATAACCTATTCACTCTTGACATATATAAAGACCCCTCGATTGTAGCTGTCGGGAAACACAGACTCCGGCAGGGAATTCCACTCCTTAGCTGTACGCATAATAAAAGTGTTCCCAAAACATTTTGTGCGTATGTGTGGGATGTCCACCATGTATCGTTGGCGCATCGCCGTGCGTCTGTTAGTCCGATGAAGAAACGGGCTAGGTGGAATTAGATCGTACAATTTCATCGCAACCGATAAAAACCGAAAAGCTCGCGTCTGGGTTAGATTGGAAAACAATCCTGACACAATCGGGAAAGTCTCAAGGAGATGATGATTTCATTTTAGCTCAAAAATAATCTGTCATGTTATTTCCCATTTAAATTGTATTTCTGGTAACAATATATATTTTTTTTGTTTCAGAAAATGATGCCTGTAGTCTAATTTCGTAATAAGAGAAGATACAAGTGAATAATAAGCAAAAGCAGTAAGAAAAGTCTTCACAATGTTTCAAAAACCGGCTTTCGGATCTACTACCGCCAATTTTGGTAAGTACTAATTCTTTTTTGGTTTACTAATGATAAGCATAAAATACATTGTCATAATTTACATTGGCATAACGAAATATTATTAGGCATAAATGTTTGTAAATAATGTATATGGCCATAAATACTGTTGGCATAATAATGAAGCATAATTTTGTAAAGCATATAATGCTATTAACGCATAATGATATTTAGGTACACATAATGTTCTTTGACTAAAATAGAATAAAACAAACACGTTTGCGGCTCAATGGTGGCCCAAGGACCACACCCGCCTCACCTTAACCTAATCCAATCGAATCATAGAAGAATAAATACTTATTATGACTTAAAAATGTATGCAACTCTAAATTATGCCAAACCAAATTACACCATAATAATTATGACAGTTATGCTAACGTATCAAAGCCAAAGTATTATTATGCTAATAAAAGTTATGCGAAAACATTATGCCACACAATATTTTGTCTTAAAATATTATGCCAAGAGGGAGATTCCCGTTTTTTTTACTAAATGAAAATTGCAAATTCTGAAAGCCAGAAACAAAAATGGCGAACACTAGAAAAGCGTTGAGGCTCGGATGTGTCATGCATGTGAAACTACATAAAACAGATTTCTTCTGTCGACATTTGTGACAGAAGACATGGCATGCATGCGTGTGTGTGTGGGCGATGCTATTGCCAACAACCCGACACATCTCTAGATCTTGGAAAGCTACTAAAAATTCCGGCCAGAAAAAGACCAATAACACTGCTCGACCTAGGAATCTAACCTAGGATCTGATGGTGAACAGTAGCGCTTGCGATCACTAGACCATAGAGGCTGTATAAGTGTCGTGGTGGCGCAATGGCTAAGACCTCAGCTCTCGTGCTTGATGTCGTGGGTTCAAATCCGAGCAAGTACCTATGTGACTTTTTTAAACTCTTATGTACTTTCCAAGTTTATCTTGGACCTCGCAGGCAACGGTGAAGGAAAACATCGTGAGGAAACCTTGACTGACATAGTTAATACAAGTCTGAAATAGCCAAGTCAGAGGCCTGTGGGGTTCCCCGAGGCGGCTTAATTAACTCTGACACTAGAGGTGGCCACATCCTCACACGAAAAGAAGAAATACCTCAATGTGCCTTATAGTACAAATAAGTATCCACAAAGCCGCACCGTCTCTGCGTGGGGGATGACAGCCTGCTCGCTCTAACAGAGAGGAGACCTTATTTCCAGCAGTGGGAACATAGACAGATAACTTAGTCAAATTACTTCCGTATCTTTTTACCCTAAGGCCCCTCGCCCACGGCGACTTTTTGTAGCGATATGCAGTAGCGATGCTGTCGCGCTTTCGCATCGATACAGTCGCGATACAAACGCGATATTGTCGCGCTTCTGTCGCGATGCAAACGCGATTCAGGATCGGCACAAAAATGCCACAGTTGCAAGATGGACTCCGTTGCGGCAACATTAGTCACGTTGTCTTTGGTCTCTCGACTTGGCTGTGTTTCACTGATGCTCGGTTCTCCACTCACGCGCCACCCTCCCTCCGTTCTCTGACCGATGTCGTCCGACACGGTTGCGCGTTTGCATCGATACAGTCGCGATGCTGTAGCGCGTTAGTAGCGCGTTGGCATCGCTTCTGTAGTTTGTTGCAAATGCGACTAACGGGCGTTAGTAGAGATACTGACGCGCGTTTACGAAAGGCGCGAAAGCATCGCTACAAAAAGTCGGCGTGGGCGAGGGGCCTAAATGATATTGGCGCCACTCAACTCACCCTACGCAATATATTCGCAATATATTTTGCTCAGTACTAAAAAACTTTCCATGACGTTGTTTGATAACATTGGTGACTCATGCATCAACATATTTATAATTATGAGTCATCTTTGTTTACTTGTAACTAGTGATGTAGGGGCCGGGATTCCTTACTGTGTTAATAAGTTCGATTGCAGTGTTGAGGAAAATAATTGTGAAAAATGTTTAGTGCGACAACTATCTCACCTGATGGTAAGCGATGATGTGGTCGACGGTGAAGCTCGCTTGCCCAGAAGTAACCTATTCACCCTTGACTTAAATACCCCTAGGTTGAGGCGTAACATAACTCGCCGAATATGGCTGTGCTATACACCTCTTACTACCTCTTTGAGGATAACAAGTTTGATGTTATGTTTTGTATGTAAAACCTTTTTATGTATAATCTATTATGACATCATATAATTGCTGATATCCTTCAGATAAAATATGTCAAGTGTGGTATTTCTCGATTTATTGATAAATATATAAACAAAACTGTGTTATTGAATTTATTGATAAATAACACGATGTGTCATTGGTACAAGCTATCTATTTTTGACACCCTGATATTGGATCTAATAGCCTGATCATCGTTGTAGGAAAACATCATGAGAAAACAGACAGTAGAGGAACGTGATATCCCTCATGGTCCAAGATCTCAGACAGACATTTTGTGTAGAAAGATGTCAGTAACGTCTGAGGCGTCTGGGATCTTGCTCTTTCAAACTTCACTGTGGTCGTGTGGTGGATAAAGTAAGGCCTGTTCTCTCACAGTCACAGAGGATGTCTGACTGAGCCCTAGCAGTGGGAACCTTTTAGAAACAATTAATTACGATAAGCCTTTTAATATAAACCTATACTCCATTTGAAATAACTTTAGACATGTTTACAACTCTTTTTACAGTCAGTTCAACCGATTTTGAGTTCTATCCCGTAAACATAAGGATGACATAAAAAGCGTAAACTTATTACCAAAACCAACTGTTTACTACAGCTACCATTTGTCGTATCACCAACGCAATAGAGGTCAAAATCGGTTGAGCGGGCTGTAAAATGGGCTTATTTAAATGTCTAATTTTATTGCAAATGGAGTTCAGGTACATTATTTTCTCCGTGCCGTTGATGGAAGCTCATCCTCTATCCAATGGAGCATTCAAGTTAAGGCCCTTCTCCGCTTTAGTGCCGTAAAAAGGCTTACTTTCTAAAGCATACTCCTTAGGTTAAAATCTTTGTTTTTTTTTATTATTGATTCATGTTGATTATTTGTGAAACATGGTTTTTTGTATGACTTATACTTTTGCTTTATAAAAATAATTAACAACACGATATTTTTTTCGCTTCTTTTGCATACTCCTCCAAACGATTTGGATATTTAAAAATATTTTACACAGAAAAATTTATGGTTAGAATTTCTTCTTAACCTACATAGGATATGTAAATAAAAAATATTTATTATTATATATTAATATTTTTATTATTATATTAAAAAACTGTCCAAAAGGAGGTCCAATATTGAAATAATGGCACCGAGCCGGCACGGCCAGTACCGCGTTAACATTTAGGCATATATACGCCTTAAAAGCTGGTAGCTGTTGCCTACAAAACTGTGGGTGTACTATCCTTTGGGTGATGTTATATTATAACTTATTCCATTATTTTCAGGCTCCTTCAACTCCGCGACACCTACGGCTTCGCCCTTTGGCGGCTTCAAGCCGACGACCGGTACGAGCGCGTTTGGGGCTCCGCCCGCGTTCGGGGCTACTACCTCGATTCAACCGACCGCTGGTGGAGGAGGTATGTATATTGTGTTGTATGTGGTTTCGGTAAATTAAACCTTAATGGGATCACGACAAGTTTAGTTTTTGCTAATTTTAGTGCCTAATTCATAGACGACTTGGTGGCGTAGAGATTGAGCGTACGGCTGCTGCGGTGCGATTCCCGCACGGAACTAATATTTGTATGGCCTACAGAGATTTGTTCCGGCTCTGGGTGTTGTGTATGTGAGTTTATATGTTTTTTAATGCACCCACGATACAGGAGAAATTCCTAGTGTGGGGCAACGTTTTTAAAAAAAAAGAAAAGAAAGAAAGAAAGAAAATTCTCTATTAAAAAAAATAATTTAACATCTGTTACTTAGCCGCTAAACAGCGTCGGGGCTATCAGGGTTTTATATATTTTTAATGAGTACTTACTAAAAACTCTTGTTATACGGGTTCTGGTTTCTGATATTTCCATTTGGTTCCATACCCCCTTATTAATAAACACAGAATAAAGTTATACCAAGTATAAACCTATGAAAATGTATGGTTATTCCTGGTTTAACTTTATTCCGTGTTTATTAATAAGGGGGATAATGTTTATGTACACCATAAGTACTGACTATCACCTATTTAAGCAAATGTATAAATTTGAAAAAAAAACAAGCAAAGAAAATCCTTTTTTTTTTGCCATAAACTACAACTAAAGAAACAGTACAAAATAGATTTAAAACGATCAAGGAACACATAGTTCTCGGCATACTTCTTGGCCGCTCTGAAGTTGGCTACAAATAGCTGCGCAGTAGTAAATCTCATACAATAACAGCACACCGCCGTGCCTTGCGCATCAAAAAGCCAACTTTATTCTATGAAAATTTCAATTATTTGACTCTTACGGTTCTAAAGTTATAGCTTTGTTACAGAGAGACAGCATAACCTTAGTTACATGAACCTCTCACCATTTCAATGTGGAGTCCTACAAAATGTTATCTAACCAATTCACCCCATCACCAGGTCTATTCGTCACCACCAACACAACGGGAGGCCTATTCGGCGGGACCACAGCCTCGACTTCCACGGCCGCCTTCGGGGCGCCCACTTCGGGCTTCGGTTTCGGCGCCGCGCAGCCGACCACCGGAGGCCTGTTTGGAAATACTCCCGCTGTCGGTGGTGGTGGTGGGTTGTTCGGGACTACGCACAATCAAACGGCTTTTGGGGCTAAGCCTACTGGTGAGTTTCTGATTTGAATGGCCTAATTCTAAAATTACACTAATTAAATATTGATTGCTATGAAACATGGTGTGGCCTGTTTGCTGCCGACCCATATTTTTAAGACCCATGGAAATTGCAAGTATAAGTATAATAATTAAAGAAAAAGGTGGCCACAAAGAATATCTCTAGACTTCAAGACGACAAGTACTATGACTGAAAATCAATACATATACAGTTGAAATTTTCACAGATGATGTTGATTTCTATTGCCGCTATAACAACAAATACTAAAAACAGAATAAAATACATATTTAAGTGGGGCTTGCATACAACAAACATGATTTTTTTGCGATAATGGTACCCTTTGTGCGCGAGTCCGACTTGCGTACTATCTTTCCCCCCTCCTCCTCGCGTACTATCTTTCTCCCCTCCTCCTCGCGTGCTATCTTTCTCCCCTCCTCCTCGCGTACTATCTTTCTCCCCTCCTCCTCGCGTGCTATCTTTCCCCCCTCCTCCTCGCGTACTATCTTTCTCCCCTCCTCCTCCTCGCGTGCTATCTTTCCCCCCTCCTCCTCGCGTCCTATCTTTCCCCCCTCCTCCTCGCGTACTATCTTTCTCCCCTCCTCCTCGCGTGCTATCTTTCCCCCCTCCTCCTCGAGTGCTATCTTTCTCCCCTACTCCTCGCGTGCTATCTTTCTCCCCTCCTCCTCGCGTGCTATCTTTCCCCCCTCCTCCTCGCGTGCTATCTTTCTCCCCTACTCCTCGCGTGCTATCTTTCTCCCCTCCTCCTCGCGTGCTATCTTTCTCCCCTCCTCCTCGCGTGGTCTATTTGTCTGGTCTTGATTCCTCCGATCACAAGCTATTTTCTGCTTGACGATGCTTCGCCATCTATGTATATACTTAGTATTGTGATACTTTAGTTAAAAAATTATGTATTCCGTCGTTTTACGTAAGAAATCATTATTGTATTAATTATTTTGTACCTTACCCTACCCAATTGTTATAAATAAATTAATCTTTGTCCAGGTTTCGGTTTCGGCGGCACAACCACGACAGGTGCACCCGCCGGCAGTCTCTTCGGCTCAACTCCATCCACTGGAACTGGTCTCTTCGGTCAGCAAACCAACACTCTTGGAGGTGGCGGACTGTTCTCCAATAATACTGGTAAGTGAACATGACTGTATTCCGGCGTGCCTGTATGACTAGATTTATGAACGTAAGTGAAGCAAAAGAAGTATGTAAGCCCCCTTACATACTATCGCTTGACTGCCAACAGCGATTCGACGCAAACTAAACCGCCAGTGCGTATATGTTTATGTATGATTGTAAGACTGTTTTCCCCAAATAGCTCTGTTTTCCCATGTTAAACAACAAACAAACACGAACAAAACGAAAAAAACTTTTTCACGAAAAAGTAATCAACCTCAAAAGCCAAGCACTAAAAAGTGCAAACTAACTTTCGTTTTGGAAGTCGGATTACATAAACGAAGAAACAAAAACAAGAAAACCGACTTAGAAATTATTTTACACCTTGTAGTGTTTTTATTTGGAAGTCGGTTGTATGTTTTTGTAAAAAAGTTTTATTTTTCACTTTTTAGTTGTGGTACATATCTATAATGCCCACAGTTATGCCAGAATGGATTACCCGAATAACATGAATTTTGAACAGAACCAGTGAAATAAGGGTGAAACTTTGATCTGTAACATCTGCGTATCCCTTTAGTGCGTACTGGCGTGATATTATTTTTTGAAATGGTGTAAACAATAAACAGATATACGTTTGCAGCAATCCCGAGAGATTTGCCGTTATTTATTGAAGAGTTCTGTTGTATATCTCCGAAGTTCTTCATCAGATCTTGATCAAATTTATATGGAACCACATGAGAAGCAACAGCTTTTAAATAAAAAAATCATCAAAATAGGTTCACATAGTAAAAAGTTCTGAGGTAACACACATAAAAAAAAATACCATCGAATTGAAAACCTCCTCCTTTTTGAAGACGGTTAAAAAGAACAGCAAAGATACTGAACTCTTTAGTAGTGGAAATATGCTAATGCACAGTAAACATTAGATTAGATTAAGACGGGCTGGTGTCCGCAACTCCACGTCTAAGCGCGTATTTTGCGTACGGAAAAAAAACAAAAAACATTATTTTAAAATATTTGACTCTACAGTGTAAGTAGCAGAATTTCTTATTCTCGAGAACTTTTCATTGTACGTATATTTTTTTTCGCATCTTTTAAAAAAGCTAGTTCATTCTTCGTAAACAGGGTCTAAAATAGCTCATTAATCCCTAGGGAATAAAAGTGATTTGAATTTGGAATGTGGGTATTGTTAGTAAATGTTCCAATCAGCAAAGAGATGTATCACAAACCATGCAGTCAAAAATAGGATTAAATCGCCAAAATCGATTAGTTACGACGAATGTTTGAGGTGACTGACTGGAAAATCGCCCGCGACCCAAATAAAAAAATAAATCTACAACTGTAACGGATGGTACTGATAAAATTGTTAAAACCCGTGTTACAGACGACGGACAGACGGACGGACACGTGAGTGACAGCAATAGGGTTCCGTTTGGATCCTTCTGGTACGGAACCCTAAAAATAAACAATATATCAGCCCACAGAATTACATCTATGGTTAGGTAAATTGATAATTTTTCTTTGTTTTCAGCGGGTGCATTCGGCCAGCAACAACAACAGCAGCAGACGGGCACGGGGCACGTCAAATACAACCCTGTGGTCGGCACAGATGTGGTCGTCAAATCCGGCACGTCGCAGAGCGTCAACATCAAACATCATTGTATTACTTGTATGAAGGTAAGAGCATTCATCCAAAAACATTAAATATAAAACGCTACTCCTTATTTGTTTCGGGCAGTAATAGGTACTTGTTTGTTAGTGTAGTTATAATGGTGGAATATCGTTTGTATAGGAAGCTGAATGGATACAATTTGCTTGTTTTAATAATCGTTTACTTTCACTCAAGTAGGGCGCAAATGCAAATACACCTTAAGATTAATTATAATTATTGTCAATTTAATTGTCGGTGAAATGCAAAATGTCAGTGAGTGCCAACAGACTTGAATCAAGAAATAAAAATGCAATTAAATTATTTGTTTATACAAAATGCATCAACAATGCTCTGCTTGCTGCTGCTGCATGATTTTCACACTATCTAATGTATTTCAAGTGCAAAGATGCGAGCCTACGTATTGCACAGCTCCGTACTTACTAAAAAAAACATGTACTGGCTCTGTACAATTCACATGAAATCAGTTGGCTCATCGAGTCCAAGGCAGAAGAGGAGGCGTCTGACAGCTCTTTACAACAGATCATAAATATCATAGATAAACTAGAAAATAGTAGCAACTTTGTGTTGCCATAAACATCATATAGCTTACAGTCACCCAAAGGGCAATGGAGAGGGCTATGCTCGGAGTTTCCTTACGTGATCGAATCAGAAATGTAGAGATCCGCAAGAGAACCAGGGTTACCGACATAGCCCGGAGAATTGCCAAACTTTGCTCGCAGAACGGATGGCCGATGGGGCAGAAAGGTTCTGGAGTGGCGACCGCGAACCGGCAGACGTTGCGTTGGAAGGCCTCCCACCAGGTGGAGCGATGACCTGGTGAAGGTTGCAGGGATACGTTGGTTGCGAGACGCACGGGACCGGTCAAAGTGGCGACGCTTGGGGGAGGCCTATGTCCAGCAGTGGACGTCTTTCGGCTGATATGATGATGATGATGATGAAACATCATATATCTACTACACTGCTTATCCTGCTCTTATATAGTTTCAAAAATAGGTATATAATCCTTTATTTGGTACTATCCGTAAACTAACGTTATATTTCTGTATCCAGGAATATGAGAACAAGTCTTTAGAAGAGCTTCGTCTAGAAGACTACGTGGCCGGCCGAAAGGGCAACACCAGCGGAGTATTCGGCGGGTTTCAGCAGCAGACTGAGAACAAACCGCTCTTCGGGAACACCTGTAAGTACAGCTTTCTAGAATAGAAAATTGGATTTGAAACATTCAATTTTTCATGATCAACGGTACAGTTTCACCAAAGGGCGTTGCACTACTGACGCCGGTGTCATCCTAATAAAGGACATATTTTACGCCTGGGAGGAAGCATAATACGCCATTGGAATCTTTTGCGACCTCTCAAAGGCGTTCGATTGCTTTAACCATGAGACATGAACCATGTTGAAGCTCGAGCACTATGGAATTAGACATACGGCCCTTGAGTTACTACAATCATATTTGAAAACCAGACAAATTAAAGTTCAGGTAACGGGTTTAAACTTACTAGGGTCTGAAATGACAATGGGCGTTCCTCAAGGCTCGATATTGGGTTCATTTTTTTTTGTTTACACGCACAGTGTGTACGAGTACATAGAGGGAAAAATACTGGCAGGATTTTAGAGCAAGTATATCCAGGGCGTAAAGTTGTTAGCTTCATATTCTAGTTTGTGCGGCATGCCGAAAGAACTCTGATCAGTCTCGTGAGTCTCCGGGACTGGCAGTGACAGAGGCGGCTCGTCCTAAAAGGAATCATTATTTTTATTTATAAATACTTAGAAATTACAATACAACATAATATACAAACATACAAGCTCATTTATCCATCGCGAAATATTGCAATCGACATCTTCTTGGGTCGTCGACATCCACATCAATGTCTAGGTAGGGCCGCTACATCGTCGAAGCCGAATAACTTGGCAATTTGTTTGAATTTATGACGTGTGCCGCGAATGCACATGCTTGTTGCACGGATTATTGAAATGATGATTCTTGATCTTAACCAACCCATCACTGCACTAAAGGGCCTATTCCAGCGGTCAGCGATTGCAGCTCCAAGATGTTTTACGAAGGTAGACATTTGTGAAGCGAATACTCCATCAACGGATGTGACAAGAGGGGTGAATGTTGCATGTAGCAATTCACAAGCGTTTGAATATTTTCTTATTTTTTCGTCTTTGGCGGATTTAGTACAGAGGCGACAGGGCGTGAAATATAAGAAGGAGCGTCAGTGTCTACGACACGGATATCAAATAACGCCTCCCTCTGAGCGTCCCAAACGCCACGGCAAGAAAGGTCTCCACGTAGTCCGCAGTCTCCTTCGGAGATGATGGGTTCTTTGACGACGTTTCCCCAAGCATGTTGACATAAGTCACAGAACAAATCTCCAATTTCATTATGACGACGAGTTATAAGACCACCCTTTTTACAGCATAGAGCATGATCAACATTGAAATCATCGCAGCCACAGCCATCGCATGATTTTGGCATAGAGACTGGTAATCTGTGGTAACGTAATGCAAGTGCGTCTCTGAACTCTAATGGGGACAGATCGAAATGGTCTTTCTTAGTTGGTATGATAGATAGCCAGTTGGAGGATTTCGTTTTCATTTTTGTGGCAATTGAACGTTCAATCGCTCTTCTTTTGATAGGAGATAGTTTGACTATGATAGTATCTAGGAGTTCATCATTGAGAGACTCTTTCTCTTTGCGGCATTCTTTCTGTGCAGTTTTGAGGGAATTATGATGTTGAGAGAGGTCCATATGTGTACTTTCTTTCAAAGCATTTGAGAGGACTGCAGAACCTTTTTTAGAACATACATAGTTTATGTTTGTCATTTTTGATAGAGCGGAGATTGCTAGACCACCTTTCTGAACGGGTAGAGAGAATAAGTCAGCTTCCAAGGGTGAGATATCACCTCCTAGTAGAGTGGGTAAAAAAATCGTATGCTGTGCATTTGTAAGTGGATCGAAGAATTGGTTTACGTCATCTAAGACTCTTAAAAGGAATGACCATTGGAATTGAACTGCTTTAGTGAGGGCAGTATAAGCAGCTTGGGGTGAGTCTTTACAGATAAGTGATAGTTTTTCTATTGTAGATTGCCAGTATTTAATTTTCTTGTTTACAAAATCTTCTTTTCCTTTACCATTATAACTACCAAGATAGCGAGATCCAGTTATGATGGCTATGTTAATTCCCTTGAAAATCTGTTGAGCTGTTTTCTTGTCATTCTCGGAAATTATTAGGTATAATTTTTTGTCTTGAGGAAAGTAACCATATTCTGGCCCTATTTTACTCATTTTATCCCACCATTGACGTAGGTTTTTGAGCTTACCTTGGGCGGAAGATTCATCTGCATACCAGCATTGGGTAGTTGCTTGTTCTTTTTTTAGTTTATTTATTATGGGTAGTGTTGCAAGGGCATACAATGGCATGGCAAGTGGATCACCTTGAGTTACTCCTTCTTTGCTATATAATCTCATATTCGAATCACGTATTACAAGTTCAGCGTGACCATTGTATGTGTTATATAGGAAACGGGCGCAATGTGGCCAATATATTCTTGCTTGCCAAAGAGCTAACTGTCTGTTCATTGAATTAAAGGCATTATTTGCATCGACGAGTAGCATTCCCCTGGTTGGCATTCTTTTTGGAAAAGGTCGTTCATAGCGTGTATAGCACCTTCGATTCCGCAGCTTAGTCCACTACAGAGTTGTGATTGAGCACAGGCTTCGGTGACCTCAGACCCGGTGACTAAAATCATGCATTTGGAAAGGATCCTGCGTAGGCATTCACCAATGCCAATCGGTCTCACACCTGGGCATTTGTCTAGTGCAATGAGTCGACTTGACATAAAGGCTTGAATTTGGTTCCATGGTACAAAATTGTTATTTAAATGCATTGTTAATTGTGCTACTGCAATCCTCAAGTGCAGGCTTGCTTCACCAAATCGTAACAAGTAATCTTTCCAATTTTCTGATGTGGTGCCTGTTGGGCCTCCACCGCCGTGTAATTTTCTCGCGACTTACTCCACATGTTCGCTAGTTATGTCTACTTCTAGTAATGGAGTCAATTCGGGGAGGCCGTCAGGTAGTGTAAATTGACTTGAATCAGGATTCAATCCGGAGGGGTGCTTTTCAAGCAATACATCCATGACAGTCTTTCCAGTTACGTCAATTTCGTCTTCAGGTTTAAGGATTTTGCTTGTATCTTTTGTCAATAGCCAATTTAGGGTTTCACGTGTTTTTCCTCGCTGTATGAGACGCATGAAATTTTTTGTGACATGGTCATTATTTTCATTATAATTTTTTCTGCTATAGGAGTTACGGAGAGAGAGGTCTGCTTTCATGGCTTCGGTTATTAGTATATCGAAATTTTCTTCGTCCCAAAGATTTTGGCGTCGGTCAAGTAATCTCGTTATATCGTTCGGCGGCTCGTCCTAATGAGCGCTGGTGCAGTGCACTCCCACAAAAGTTGCATAATCTATATTTCCATAAAATCCTATACATACATTCTTTCTACAATGCCTATACAATACATTCATAATAGCAGTTTACTAGAAACGTAGTAGAAACTAACTATTACCTACGCGCACATTTGGCGTCAAGTTGTATGTGCCTAACGTGTGGAGTGGAGCGCCAGCGATTGCGCTCCTATGAAACAAAATTCAGTACAATTTCTAGCACTGTATTCAATGAGTGCGAAAGAGAAACATCGACACGGTCCGACGCGTGAAACAGAAGATTTTGTATGGGAAATTAGCCTAATCTGGAGCGCCGCTCACGCACGACGTTGCCAAATCGCGCAAGGCGGCGCGGGAGACTTTTGCCTGTGCGCCGTTGTCACTCTTCTGTAAACAATAAAACAAACACTCGAAATCAGTTACTTTACGGTAGAATGTAGATTCTTCGCAGTTTTTCTTTTAATTTTGTATTAAATATAGTTTTGCGCGATATTTGTGTTAAAAATGGAATAATACAGTGTGTCTTTTATAAAAAATTATGAAAAGACTCTTGAAATGCGTCTCGAACTTAAAGCTAAGGGGCCACCACGTCCTGAATTTTTTTTATGAATTTTTATGGCTTGGTTGCTAGGGTCCTAAAATTGCTCTTACTTAAAATTTCGTAAAGCGCTCGATTCTGCGTATCGAAAATCTATTAGATAGTTCAATGAACGCGTTGATGAAAATCGATATATTTTACGGCGTTTAATAGATTGTGTGGTATTTTGTGGTGCATTTCAAGTTGCTTTACGGGGTTAGGTTGAATCTACGGAATTCCGGAATTTATAGAGGTTCGGAAGATTTCGTGTCAGAGACCGATTTGGCTATGAAACAGCATTTATCCAGCAGGTCCGTTTTTAAAAGTACGTCTAAAACCATTCAGAATGACATTTTAGATGCTATTTATGAAGTTTCCAGAACAGAAATACTGAACAGAATAGATCAGAATAAATTTTCTGTACAAAAAAAATAAATGGTAAGCTCTAGTTCACGTTTTTTTTTTGTGAATTCCCATAAATAAATGTCACGAGCCGCCTCTGGCAGTGAGTGTACCCTTCCCGAACCTGGAACTTGCGCCCACTTTCCGTTTGTAACCTTAGTTCGTATGGTGCAAAAATCCTATATATTTCTGTATCACTTACTAGGTATATGGTAGGTTAGGGCTGTAGGGCCTATAGGTCTTAGGGTCGTAGGGACTGTTAGGGCTGACTAGATCCTTTAACTTATAACAGTAGTACCCAACTGATATGGCTTTCCGATGTACCTGCGCAGAAGAAAATTTTTCAAAGCGCAGGAATGCTATTGACCAATCGGCACGCTCCACGCATCGCGCTTCTTTTTCCTCACAGATTACCTCCCAATAGATTCCGCATAGAAGACAACTTACGCGCACCACACATCAGCTTATTTAGGCTGATATAACTCAGTGCACGGTATGATCTCTTTAGTGTCGACCAGACATTAGAGCTGTAGGGACGCAAGCGATTTCTAGTTTTAATTCTGTTTAAAAAATAGTTATCAACGGTTTGCCTTAAAAAAAAAAGACGAGTTGTGCAGTAAAATGGTGTGGGTAATCAACCAGCACTTCAAGTTCAAAAAAAGGTGAGATAACATTCCACCAGTAGGCAAAGTAATAAATATTGACAAATCTAAAAAAGGTCAAGTTATAATGGTTAGCAAATCAAAATTGCACACTTTACAGTAGCGCTCGTCGATGTCTTTTGTGAAAGTCCCTTTCACTCATAAGGAATTATTATATTGCTATCTTTTTCCCACAGAAGTAAAGATGTTGAGAAAATACGTTTTTCGCTTAGCGAAAACTATCAATGATCGATGTTTAATTAGGTTTATAGGAGAATAAAATAATTTTGTTAAAATTGATTATTAAAGAATTAACAAATTAGTTTATTTTTACTTTGAACTATTTGTGCTCTATTCATAACAAAAGCTCAGAGGGGCCCTGTTTACATAGGATTACAATTAAATTAAATCACTTTTGGCCAAAATCAAAATCTTTTCTCGATCGATGTTTTTCTTTATCATTATTAAAGTAATTATAAAATCACCGACTAAGAAATTTTACATGAAATACCATTCTGTTTGAAAAATATCGATATTTTTATCGACATTTAATGCGCATGTCCCGTCACTACGACAGGTACCGTGACCTTGAATAGCCAATCACGGCGCACTTGTCACTCCCCGCGCAACCCGTGCCTTTCGCCAAATTTGGTGAACTCGGAATCAAACAAAGCAGTAGGCATGCGGTATCTATTGGGAGGTAATCTGTGTTCTAGGGCGTCCGCTCCCGGCGTTTCCATTCACATCTGTCTTGTATATTAAACCTTTTGTTAGTCGCCTTTCATTCGTACTCTCAACCTGGCCAAACGATCTTAGTATACTCTTTTTTCTTCTTTCCAACATCGTCCCTCAATCTATAATTTAAAGTTACACCATACATACTTCGCAAGGAACGCATTTCTACTGCATTCATCCTACTTGCATGTATTTTTTTTATTGCATTTACTTAATTATCTTCCCTTTCACAGCATTCGGACAGCCAGCCACAACCAGCGCCCCCTCAGTGTTCGGGGGCGGCAGCCTGGGCGGCGCGGGGGGCTTCGCAGCGCAACCCTCGTCCTTCTCCTTCGCCGGCAATGCCGCCACCACCAACACCACAGGGCTGTTCGGCGCTAACAAGCCGGCCTTCGGCGCTGCACCTACCACTGGTAAGTTCAGCAACTTTCTAACCAAACATAAACTCAGACAATCACTTTCACGAAAAACTTAACTCAGAGTTAAATAACAAATAATGTGTAGATATATTGTTCATAGGGTAGTTGACAAAAAAGATCTATTTAGTCCTTCAGTTAGATAACCTACAAATATTGGACACGTATATTTTCTTTTCCTAGGTAAACAAAAAGAAATTACGACAATACAGTGTGTTAAAATATCGTGTGACGTCACAATGAGCCCATTAGCGCCAATAAATTAAAAAGTAAAAGCGTGCTATTAAAATTAAAAAGTTATTTTATGATGCAGTTGTTTGAAAATCGAAGGAAAATGTTGCAGCGCAATGTTTTTTTTTTTAATTTTAGCTATCCACGAAAAAAAAGTACGTGTTTATACATAGTACATTGTGATACAAGGGTGGAAAGTAGTCGTGTCATTAAAAACCCTCGCCTTCGGCTCGGGCTTGTTAATGACAGCTCGTTTGCAATAACCTACACACCCGTGTATCACACGACGTTTTACAATACAGTTGTGGGAAATAGTAAAAACAATCAAAGAATTAGATATGTTTACTCACAAAAAAATCAAATTTTCAGAAAATGGCGCTTTTTGCAACTGGATATTTTTTTTACAACGAAAACATCCTATACAGCCTATTCGATTTTTGACAAATGATGATGTGAAAATAATTAAATTAAAACTGGTAATTAAATATGTTAAACAACTATTTAAAAGACTTTTGAGAATTCAATGCTAAAACGTACGGAATCATTAATTTTTTCTCGTATAAAATCCACCGCATTTTATTTTATGTATGAAAACTCCTTGCTACTAAACTTTTTTAAATTGACTTATACATTTAAAACTCAACTGCAAAACTAATGATCGAGCTCGTAAACAAAAGTCACGACCACGTAATAGAAAGATGCCTATGCGAAAGATTTAATTTTCGAATCATAATTATAGCCTCTGAAAGTACGC
This sequence comes from Orthosia cruda, assembly GCA_964057195.1. Classification (NCBI taxonomy): domain Eukaryota; kingdom Metazoa; phylum Arthropoda; class Insecta; order Lepidoptera; family Noctuidae; genus Orthosia; species Orthosia cruda. The sequence continues at coordinate 4,542,489 of OZ059853.1, read as the reverse complement.
CATGTTTTATTGAAAATATTTTTTTAATTCATATTTGGAACATTACAATGTGAGTGTAGATAAATTAATATTATACTATACTCGTTGTTGCAGGTGGAACAGGACTATTTGGTGCTACCACCACACAAGCGCCCACTTTCGGTACCAACACCTCAACATTTGGGTTCGGTGCTACCACTCTTAATCAGGTGAGTTTGTAGATTTATTAACTTTTACACGACTGATTTGTTGTCAATAGGGTATTTGATGTCGTTTCTGTCGTATGACAACTGATGCCAACAGTACTGCCATTGTTTAGCAAAGATTTCGGCTGCATCACTCTTCTGCATTACAAGTTACTATCCTCACGTAGTTGCCATTCCACCAATTCGCATCAAGCGCCTCCAATCATCCTTCATAATACGCACAGCAAAAGAATGAAACTCACTACCTGCGTCTATATTTACAAACGCATTCAACGCGAACTTCTTCAAAGTTAGAGTGAACAGAGGCCTTAGTGCGAGTTTTAACTCACGCTTACTCGTGATAACGTAAACGATCTCTTATGTCAAAATGTATACAAAAAAAGTGGTTTCTCCTTACCGTCACCAGACGGCGCTTATCCAGTTTCAATACAAAATGATGTTTACGTATCACGAGTGAGCGTGAGTAAAAACTCGCACTAAGGCCTCAGGCTTCTTCTTTGTTAGCTCACTCCATCGTCGACTTTCACTTTCACCTCTGAGACAAGAGCAAAAACAACTCAAAAAAAAAATTGGGTCTGATCAAATCCGCAACTTAGTCGAAAAAACCCCGAAGTTTTGGCCGAAGTCGAAGTGTATTTTGCCGATGCCGAAATTGCGAGAGTGCGATGGAAGAAGTAAAGGGAGGGGGTCTACACCCTATGCACGAAGTCCGTAGATTCGGCCATCGTTACGGGCGTTTCCTACTCCCTTTCACCTACGGACGGATGATTCATTCAGGGCCCGAAATAAAAATAAATGACAATACAATTTGACAGTTGTACCCACACCCGATGTGTTATAACGCGTCCGAAAAATTTTATCATTACCAAGTAGGGTTCACTCCAAAGTTTCTGAGTACTTTCGGACGGGCCCGTAACTTCGTTGACGGAGTTAGGGAGACCCCCTGGGTCCGTGGCTCCGTTGTAGCGTCCAGCCGCCTTTAACCTTCGGCTTTAGCTGAAGGTTGTGGCATGTGCACCCTCTTTGCCTCACTTACTCCCAATTAGTGCGTTGTGCGTGCAGGCCTCCTCTGTGTGAGAAGGAATGGGCCGTAGTCCACCACGCGGGCGCAGTGCGGGTTGGTGGATGTCACATGTCTTCGAAAGTTTGTTTCTAGGACATACCGGTTTCCTCACGATGTTTTCCTTCACTGTTTTGAGAGCAGTGTTGATGAAATAATTTACAGAAAGTAAAGCGCTTGCCTGGTTTCGTACCCTAGACCTACAACTTGTAAGTCGCGGCCGTTACCACTTGACCACCACTGCTCTCTTCGGTCGGACACTACACATTTTATAACTAACACAAGTTTAAGGACCGACGAGAAGGTCACCGAACTCGAGGAGGAATTGAGCAGGTTGCGATGGAGTATTATAGGGTTATCTGAAGTCCGAAGAGAGGGGGAGGACTCGATAATCCTCAAATCCGGTAACCTGCTCTATTTCCGAGAAGGTGACCGGCAGTCCCAGGGTGGTGTCGGGTTTATCGTCCACAAGTCCCTTGTGAACAACGTAGTGAAGATCGAGAGTGTGTCGACCAGGGTGGCGTACCTTATACTCAGAATATCCTCAAGATATTCGCTGAAGGTCATACAGGTCTACGCCCCAACCTCGGCACACCCCGACGATGAGGTAGAGACCATGTATGAGGATATCTCCAGAGCCATGCATGGTTTCAAAACTCACTTCACCGTTGTCATGGGGGACTTCAACGCGAAACTGGGCAAACGGGACGAGGATGAGCTGCAAGTGGGGCAATTTGGAGTTGGACAACGGAACCACCGGGGTCACCTACTGGCCAGTTTTATGGAGAAGGAGGGCCTCTATATGATGAACTCCTTCTTCAAAAAGCGTGAACACAGGAAGTGGACCTGGCAGAGCCCCGATGGTGCAACAAAAAATGAGATCGACTTCATTATGTCAACCAAGAAGCAAATGTTCAATGATGTCTCTGTGATCAATTCGGTAAAAACCGGGAGCGATCACCGCATGGTAAGAGGCACATTGAACATTAATATTAAGCTTGAAAGGTCTCGACTGATGAAGTCCACGCTCCGGCCAGCACAGATCCAGGTCCAAAACCCCGAGAGCTTTCAGCTCGAACTCCAGAATCGTTTCGAGTGCCTAGGGAGCTCCGTGGATGAATATAGCAACGGGTTCGTGGAAGCTGTCCATACGGTCGGGTCTAAGTTTTTCAAGACCCGTCGTACAGATAGAAACAAAAAGCTCTCTGATCACACCCTCAAGCTTATGAAGGAGAGGCGTGAGATGATCCTGCAGTCTTCAGATGAGGCGTGCAAATACCGGCAGCTCAATAGACAGATCTCTAAATCCTTGAAAAGAGACCTCCGCCGCTTCAATACCGAGCGTATTAAAGACGCTATCGAGCGAAATAAAGGCTCCAAGGTGTTCTCAAGGGATCTGGCTATTGGGCAGAGCCAACTCACGAAACTGAAGACCGACGATGGCAGGATCGTATCCGCCAAACCGGAGCTTCTCAGGGAGATCGAGACATTCTATGGGCAGTTGTACACTTCGATCAGCAAGCCCGTTGCGAGTCTAGCAAACGACCCAAGAGCTAGATTGACCCGACACTATACCGAAGATATCCCGGACGTCAGCCTGTACGAGATTAGGATGGCTCTGAAACAGCTGAAAAACAACAAGGCGCCGGGTGATGACGGAATTACGGCCGAACTCCTGAAGGCGGGTGGAAAACCGGTCCTTAGGGCCCTTCAGAAGCTGTTTGATTCCGTCATACTCGAGGGCAAAACGCCACAGGCATGGTGCGGGGGTGTGGTGGTACTCTTCTTCAAGAAGGGCGACAATGCCCGGTTGAAGAACTATAGGCCCATCTCACTTCTTAGCCATGTCTACAAGTTGTTTTCAAGAGTCATCACGAATCGTCTCGCGCGCAGGTTAGACGATTTCCAGCCCCCCGAACAAGCCGGATTCCGAAAAGGCTTTAGCACCGTAGACCACATACATACGCTGCGGCAGGTTATACAGAAGACCGAAGAGTATAACCTGCCTCTCTGTTTAGCGTTTGTGGACTACGAGAAAGCCTTCGATTCGATAGAGACTTGGGCTGTACTGCAGTCTCTCCAACGGTGCCAGATCGACTACCGGTACATTGAGGTGTTGAAGTGTTTGTACAAAAACGCCACCATGTCAGTCCGTCTTCAGGATCAGACCTCGAAACCAATCCTTCTCCAGCGCGGCGTGAGACAGGGAGACGTCATTTCTCCGAAACTGTTCACTGCTGCGCTGGAGGATGTCTTCAAGGTTCTGGACTGGAGGGGGCTGGGCATCAACGTTAATGGCGAGTACATTACTCACCTTCGGTTTGCCGACGACATAGTGGTCATGGCTGAGACCATGGAGAGCCTCAGTAAAATGCTCGATGACCTCAGTAGAGCTTCCGAAAGAGTGGGTCTTAAAATGAACATGGACAAAACCAAGATCATGGTGAATGCCCATGTAACACCCACTCCTATCAAGGTCGGAGACTCTACTCTCGAAGTTGTAGACGATTATGTCTACCTGGGACAAACGGTCCAGTTGGGTAGGTCCAATTTCGAGAAAGAGGTCAACCGTCGAATCCGACTCGGCTGGGCGGCGTTCGGGAAGTTGGTATCTTCTCGTCCAATTTACCGCAGTGTCTCAAGACAAAAGTCTATGACCAGTGTGTGTTGCCAGTGATCACCTATGGGACCGAGACGTGGTCGCTCACAATGGGCCTTATCAGAAAGCTCAAAGTCACCCAAAGGGCAATGGAGAGGGCTATGCTCGGAATTTCCTTGCGTGATCACGTCAGGAATGATGATATCCGCAGGAGAACCAAAGTTACCGACATAGCCCGAAGAATTGCCAAACTTAAGTGGCAGTGGGCAGGGCACATTGCTCGCAGAACGGATGGCCGATGGGGCCGAAAGGTTCTGGAATGGCGACCGCGAACCGGAAGACGATACGCTGGAAGGCCTCCCACTAGGTGGACTGATGACCTGGTTAAGGTTGCGGGAAGGCGCTGGATGCGAGACGCACGGGATCGGTCAATGTGGCGACGCCTGGGGGAGGCCTATGTCCAGCAGTGGACGTCTTTCGGCTGAAATGATGATGATGATGATGATGACAAGTTTAAGAGATTAATAATATTTTAATTTGCTTTTCGTATTTTTCTTTTGGTTTATGAGAATTCAAAAAACAAATACCAGTCAATTACGCTTGGACAATTTTTGAAATCCATATTCATTTAGACAATAGACAGAGAACACTAAAAACATCACAATTTAAATAACGCAGTAAATAATGTTCCTAATTTTAAATTATTTTAAAGCAGCAACAATCAGGCGGTGGCCTACTGTTCGGCGGCGCCAAGCCCGCCACCACAGGCTTTGGCGCTCCACCAGCTAGCACAGGCTTTGGCGCTTTCGGCTCTGCCGGTGTGTTCGGCGCCAAGACACAGGCGCCCACCTTCGGCACACAGGCTCCGGGTGAGTTAAGATCTGCCTAGCCTTCTCCTGGCTATAGCAAACAAGGATCCTTTAATAACTTTTTGACTGCACGTTTGGCGCAGCGATCTTGGTCACGTAGACAATATCCTCTAGGAAAATCTCGCGTTTTTTTTAGCTATATTCAAATTATGTCGTATTTACGTACGTTTTTAGGGTTCCGTACCCAAAGGGTAAAAACGGGACCCTATTACTAAGACTCCGCGGTCCGTCTGTCTGTCTGTCTGTCACCAGGCTGTATCTCAAGAACCGTGATAGCTAGAGAGTTGAAATTTTCACAGATGATGTATTTCTGTTGCCGCTATAACAACAAATACTAAAAACAGAATAAAATAAATATTAAAGGGGGGCTCCCATACAAAAAACGTGATTTTATGCAGTTTTTTGCTATAATAGTACGGAAACATTCGTGCGCGAGTCCGATTCGCACTTACCCGGTTTTTTGTTCTTGATAATATTGTGAGCTTGATAAAAAACAATTTGCGAAAAATGATAAAACCATAAATTTTTAAATTACTACGTGAAAAGTAGAGGGTATTGGCATATATTACGGGATGGTCACAGAGGCGCAAGGGGGAAAATAATGAGTTTAATTATACTAGTACCTACCGAAATATATACGACTGAACATGGTTTTGACCAAAAGGTTTGTAACTCATGCCAAGTGAAAAGATCAAGGGTCCCCTTACCGAGATACGTTTGTTTTCATAGTCTTAGTGACACTGCCTTCACATATTTTTCGTATCGTTTTAAAATATTGGAATACATTGGTAGGCAGGTGTTAACGACTTGTATTGTTTGTTATCTGGCGGTGACTTTAGCTAATATCATTTAAAAAATGCAGGTTTCGGCTCACTGACAACGGGAGCCTTCGGCACCACCACATCGACTGCGGGTGGGTTGTTCGGAGGAAATACGAGCTTCGGCAAGCCCACTACAGCTCCTACCTTCGGGTTTGGCAACACACAACAGACTGGTCTTGGTAAGTGTCTGAACCTACAGCTTTGGGAACTGTGGGCTGTTTCCGTCAACCACAGATTACCTCCCAATAGATTCCGCATAGAAGACAACTTACGCGCAACACACATCAGCCTATTTAGGCTGATATAACTCAGTGCACGGTATGATCTCTTTAGTGACGACCAGACATTAGAGCTGTAGGGACGCAAGCTATTTCTAGTTTTAATTCTGTTTAAAAAATAGTTATCAACGTTTTGTCTTAAAAAAATGACGAATTGTGCAGTAAAATGGTGTGGAAAATCAACCAGCCCTTCAAGTTCAAAAAAAGATGGGTTAATATTCCACCAGTAGGCAAAGTAATAAACATTAACCAATCTAAAAAAGGTCAATTTAAAATGGTTCAGTGTCAAATACTTTACAGGTAGTAAAGTATTTGACACTGGACACACTTTTTTAATAGCAGTAGGCTCGCGTTTGCTATCTCACTTGATGAAGCGATGATGTGGCCGACGGTGAAACACACTTGCCTAGAAGTAACCTATTCACTCTTGACTTACAGACCCCTAAGTCGTAGCTATCATGAAACAGACTCCACAGGGAATATCTTACTCAAATAAGCTTTTGATCGTTCACAGGTACGGGTCTGGGCGGGGGCCTAGGCGCCAACTCGTTCGCAGCGAAGCCAGCCGCGCCGGCCTTCGGACTAGGTTCCACCATGTTCCCGCAGCCAGCACAGAACACTACTTTTAAGACTGGTACTAAATATTTACTTTTTCTTTCTTTCTTCTTACAATTAAACTGTAAAACGTGCAAATAAATACCATGTATTTAAAAAAAAAGTATTCACAAACTGAATAAACCCTTTTACTTGCAAGTCGCTGCTAACACCATCTATACCCGTGGAACGGAACCGATCACGATCGAAGTTCTTAGAAAAATAATGAGTTTAATCAGGCGAAAAACGCTAGTTACGTCGACACGATTTCTTTGTATGCGATGAAGCATCTGTATGCTAGTATTATATTATCTGTGATATAACTATATTATTTTGTCTACAGGTCTTGAAGGCGGTCTCGGCGGCGGTATGTTTGGACAAAACACCTCAATGGGCGGCGGATTAGGAATGGGTATGAGCAGTATGCTCGGCAACCAGCAACAGGGGATGAAGTTAGTATACATTTACTTAGTTTTGTTCATTAAATGTCCTATCGCCAGCATTCTATTGTCAGAAATGAATGTACCTCGTGTCTATATTCTCCAATTATGATCTTTGAGCTGAATTTTGAGCTTTGAGTGCGGCATATCGTTCGATCGATAGCCTAAATGCGTCCCAATATTCACCGTCTGACTTGAGAGCTTCAATGATAATGGGTATTTAACTCTAACAATGGTTATTGTCATAAATAGGGTTAGAATTTCAGGGTTAATTATAAATTTTTGTTGATGTTTACGATACACCAATTATTTACATTAATATTTTTGTACAGCAATGTTCACGATACACCAATTATTTACATTAATATTTTTGTACAGCAATGTTCACGATACACCAATTATTTACATATTTTTTTTTTTACAGCAATTTTCACGATACACCAATTATTTACATTAATAAGTATTTTATTACAGCAACAGTCTATCCGGTTCTTCAGCGGGCGGCAACGTTCACGAACAAATTCTGACTTTGGCGGCCAGACCATACGGCGACTCTCCCCTGTTCAAAGATTTGTTGCCGGATTCATGTGAGTTTTTATGAAGCTTCCCATACAACTTGTAGAAACAAAATTATGATTTCTAAAAGACGGTTTATCAAACTGCCTGTTGCCCGCGACTTTGTTTTCGTAGCCTATTTTTTATATCGCGAAATATTGTAGGTGTATGTGCCGCCTTACTTGAGAAATTATTAGTTCACCATACAAACTTCCACTTCCTTAAGGTTGCCCTAGTCGATTATTCTTCCATACAAACCTAGTCTGGCGATAACTCCACTGTTTGACAGTGTACTTTCAGAACAAATGCTCAAAAGTTGCCTTGAGTGGGGCTCCATATTCATATTCATATTCTTTATTGTACACAAAATATACATTTAAAAATACAAAAGGAAAACTTATGTACACAGGCGAGCTTAACCCATAATTGGGTTCTCTGACAGCAAACCTCAGTGCTAAAGAGAGATTTACAAAATTAGGACAGTTAACAAAAGCGCACAACAATTATTAAAAATATTTGAAATCTTACTAACTAAATACACTACACAAATACGTGTACAGCACATAATGCATAAACATAATACATACATATATCTAAAATATTATTTATTATATATATTTATTGCGTCATGTTGATAGGAAATGTTCCTTAATTCTTCTCCTGAATATCCCTAGTGAAGGGCTATCCCGTATGGAATGAGGAAGATACAACAAACGTGTTTTTTTTTGCCATTTTTTGCGATAATGGTACGGAACCATTCGTGCGCGAGTCCGACTCGCACTTGGCCGGTTTTTTCATGATATCCATACTCCCAAAGGTCTGTTTATAAAATTTCGTGCGCTCGTTTTCGTCCTTAATCATAATTCATTTCGCTACAAATTTGCAAAAGTGTGTATTCGTACGTGAACTAGCTTCATACTGCATTTATCTCTTTCGCACGTGTTGTCAGATTAGATAGCATAAATTTTAACCCCACACACAAAATAGTTCGTGCCCTCGACTAGGACAACATTAAGGATGATTTCCAATGTCCTTCCCGGAGTCTCAAAGCATACCAAATTTCATATAAATCTGTTCAGCAGTTTAAGCGTGAAGGTAACAGACAGACAGAGTTCTTTCTCAATTATAATATTAGTATGGATATTATGATTGACCCAAAATGAACCATAATTTAAAGAAGTAAAATATTGATTGTTTGCAATTTCTGGATGTACCAATAATTATTTCTGTGATAATAAGAAATACTATTGCTGAGTGTAATAGGTCATCTTTATTAATGTGAAAGATTGGATTTATGTTTGTTACTCAAACACGCCAATACGGCTGAACGGATTTGGATGAAATTTCGCACATAAATAGTTTATATAATACTTTTTATCCAAGTATAATGTTCCCTTGGGATAAGGGAATACTTTTCACGCGGGTGAAGCCGCTGACGGAAGCTGGTACTTTTTATAACGCGAGAGAAAGTTTGTGAATTGATTTGAAAGAATGTTGTAAAGTAATTAATTTATTGTATAAACTAGCTGACTCCCGGGGCTTCGCTCCAGTCAACTGGCTACCTACCTACCTACCCTGCCTACTTACCTACTAATTTTTATCTATCATCAATAGTTTTCTCAGCGAACGCCAAAGAATTAATTTTATGGGCAACATTTTGCTACCTTGGATTACATTATTGCAATCTGCATAAGAATCTCAATAAAAAAAAAAATAATTAGTCTATGACACTCAGAAATAATGTAGCTTTCTACTGCTGAAAGAATTTAAAAATCGGTTCAGTATATCCTGAGATTATTACCCCTTACAACGTCACAAACTCACAAACTATACCTCTTTATAATATTAGTATAGATAAGCTGGAACCTGACATAATTTTGATGAAAAACGGATCGCATTTTTGAATACGATAGCAATTTTGAAAAATATAGTCATTATAAATAATCCCTATCTTTCTGCAGCCACAACAGCCGAAGACGTGCTAAAACCCACAAACCCAGCTGCCGTAAAGGCAGTACTAGACAGCAGTTGCAGCGCTGCCTACCGCGTGTCCTCACCCAACAGTGTCCGGCTCACTGTCACTCCTAGGACCAGCACCCGGCGTGATGATAAGGTAATTATATCTATTTTTTATATTACTATATATTATCTATTTTACATATTTTTCAATTTATAAGTTAAGCACACATTTGCACTTTATGACATTATTTTAAGTATCTATTTTATTTACCCACGACCGTGTGTCACTAGCGGGGTGCCAACTGAAAATCAGCGCTTGGTGTGTGACGCCCAGCAAATGCTGAGTTGGTAGCCCTTTCGGTATGGGCACGCCCGGCGCAATTATTCTTAAACCTTGTTTGTACTTTTTTTTACTGTTCTTCTCTGTTACTTTGTGATTTTTGCTGTCGTGTTGTGTCTATGTCGAATAAATGTTTTCTATTCTATTCTATTCTTGTATAATATTTCGCCCGTATTGGGGAAGTATGGGTGTGTCATCACCATCATGCCTTTTATTGTTCCCACTGTTGGGACTCAAGACTCCTCTCTGTAAGAAGGAATGGGCCGTAATCTACCACGCGGGCCCAGTGCGGGTTGGTGGATGTCATCTGAATACAAGGCATGTCTTAGAACCAAAACGTCTTTGAATTTTTGGTTCTAAGACATGCCGGTTACCTCACGATGTTTTCCTTCGCCGTTTTGAGAGCAGTGGTGATATAAATAATTTACACAAAGTAAAGCGCCTGCCTGGGTTCGAACCCACGATCAACTACTTGTGAGTCGCGGCTGTTATCACTGGGCCATCACTGCTCTAGGCATAGCATAGGTGAGTAAAGGAGTGTTAAAAAAAACTTAACTAAAAAAAATTTTAAATAAGCTTTTTAGCATTGTCATCCAAACCAAATGTGTATGCAAAATTGCATCTAAATCAGTTGAGAATAAAACTGCTCTAAAATTCTGTTGCAAGATTTAGCCCGAACACATTGAATACATAATATATACATTGCAAATTAATAAAAAGCCCTTGACAGGACTTAACAAGCTTAACAGGATTAACCTGTTGTCCCACCGCTGGGTAAAAGCGTCCCTCGTACCTAACCAGACAACTTTATCTCCTGTCTTCTCCAGCTAATCCGTCAGGAAAAAGACCAGATCGCCACGCTTTCTTGACCTGCCTCGGATACGGCGTCCATCTTCAGGTACCCACTGCGTGACGATCCTGGCCCATCTGCCAACATGCAATACTGCAAATGTGACCCATTTAAGCTCGCAGATTTAGTCTCCCAATTGTCTTGTAGCGTATAATATTAATTTTAATATTTTCTTCAACAGAAATCCCTGTTCGACGGCCTGGAAGAGTCGGACGCCAGTCTAGAAGACAAGCTATGTCTGAAGCCGTCCCGCAAGCGTCTGGTGCTGCGACTCAATCAGAAGGCGAATGATAGCCATCACGACTCCATAGACCATGCCGACGATACTGGCAGGTTTGTAAATGTCACCTAATTTTTAGGGTTCCGTACCCAAAGGGTAAAAAAGAAAGAAAGAAAGAAACTTGGCTGTTTTTTGTTTGTTAAAGTTTCCTTTCCGTATTTGCCAGTAGAACCGCAACTTATTACCTTATTACTTATTTACCTAACATCTGTCTGTATAAACTATGCCCACAATAAAAAGATTTGATTTGATTTGAAGAAAAACTTGTTGTTGGTTTATTTTTTTGTGAAAAAGTTTTTATTTCTCTATTTTTAGTTTTGGTTCACCATAACTAAAAAGTAAGCAAGTTCACGCACTTGCGCGATTCCCTAAGTTGCGAGATACTTAATGAATTTAAAAAAAAAATATCAGGATCCGATAATTAATTCTGGAGAAATGCGTGGACAAACATAAATACACTTATGAAATTTGGTACAAATGTTTAGAAGCCCACATAGAGTAACATATGTCAATATGGTGAAATTCCAACAATATTACATAAATACATGTCGAATTAATAACCTCCTCTTTGTTGAAGTCGGTAAAAAAAAAAGGCTGTCCACGGCTGAACATCACCATTTGGTTAACTGTCTTTAAGTTCAAGATTGTTACTAAAATCTCACTTACTTATTCGCAGATCTCTAGAAGAACACGCAAAATCTAACGGAGGACCACCGACAACAGAGTTGCCGGCCGAGCAGCCGAACACTGACGAAGTTGACCGAAGACAGGACGACTATGTTTCTATGAAGAACGCAAAGTCCACTGGTTGGCGTAAGTGATTTATAATGTCTATCTTTGTCAACAATCAATCTGCCTAAGTCTTCGATCAATAATATACTAGATAAACGATCACATACAACTGACGCCAATTGTGTTTAGGTAATTAAAATAAAATAAAATATTATGAGTTTGCTTCGTTTACTTCGCATACGAAACTGCTCTTTAAAACGGACGCCAATTGTGTTTAGGTAATTAAAATAAAATAAAAAATAATGACCTTGCCTCGCTGCTCAACTTACATCAAAACAAATTCAGTCTTACACCCATGTTTTAAAGACTAAATTACAAAGTGCCAGAACAGTCGATGTTTGTTACAATAGTTGGCGCGATGTCGAAGCAATCGTTGGTCAAACAATCATATTATTTAGTAATTGATTCATATTTACTATTTAATTCGGATTTTACTTTATAAAAAGTCTTAATGATATTAAGTTACCCAAAAAACGATATTGCTTCCAAGATCAAGATGTTACGGTAGTTATTTGCACAATTTTTGAACGCACATTGCGGCATTTTTAACGTCTCAATGTTGGCTATGATTGGACCATACTAATTTGAAATAAGACCACAACCGTATTTGTGGCCATATTCATCGGCCCGCTTTTGATGCGCTTACCGGGCATCTAGTGTATTATTGATCGAAGGCCTAAGTGCCTAGTGTTTGCCCAACCAAAAATTAGTCTCGGTACCTCGTCGCTGAGGTAAAAACACAAATTAATATATTTTTATATAATTAATATATATTTTTTTCTTTATTTGCAGAAGCTGATGTAAGCTCTGGCTCCGACAGACATGGCAGTTGGTGAGTAAACTCTTGTATAAAAACATAACCATCCCTTTTGCTTTGCCGTAGTCGGGTAAAAACTAAGCTTTTCTCAAGTTAGATAATTTAGGATTGCTAAATAGTTTGTCACAGTATTGACTGTCACCACAAAAATGTAGCAACTCTGGCCCCCAAACTATCTTGTCTGTTACCCTATATAAGCAAGATACATGCCTAGTTTGGGGGTTACCATCCATTCTGATTTTTTAACACCCGACGGTAAAAGAGGGGTGTTATAAGTTAGACGAGTGTACCTCTGTGTTTGTGAATCTGTCTGTGGCGTCATAGCTCCTAAACCGATGAACCGATTTTGATTTCGTATTTTTTTTGTTTGAAAGGTGATTTCGAGAGTGTTTTCAGCTATGTTTGATGAGAATCGGTTCAGCCGTTCAAAAGCTATGGGTGTTTTACAGTTTGAATCGAGCTATTTTCGCAAGATATCGTGTCATAATTACGTGTTCAATAGATTGTCGATCGAAGCGTGTCTACTACTAGATAAATTATGTAGCATGAAATAAAAATGTGGAGGGTTTTTTATATTTGACTTGTATTATGTATAATTTAACTAAAAAAATATATATGATTTTAATTTAGTAATGAAAAGGCCATGGTTTATCTTTTCAATCATGTTTTAACAATGTTTTCGCTGATCTGGTGTCTAAAAAGACATAAATGATCTATCATAATGTTTTTGTTTCAGGCTGAGCTCTAGCAAAATGCCGTGGAGTGACAAGGAGAAACCTCTGGATAATGAGTCAACGCCACGGATGTATCCTAACCTAGGTAAGTTCCATAAAACAACAATAAAACTGAATTCCCCGACAGCCGCGGATACAGAGGGAGTGCAAGCGGGGCAATTGCCCTCCCTGGCCCTCGACCTAACTGGTTTTATGTATGGTGGTAATAACAGAAAAGCGTTCTAGATCTGAGGCTTGATCATCTATCTATGAAGTACTGAAATTTTCATAACCCACAGTGTTTTAAAACAACAGTGGTTTTCGTTTTGAAGCTTAAATTTCATCAAATATTCTTCTGTTGTAATCAAATCCAAGGAGGTTATTAATACGATTCGAAATACACGAACAGCATTGTTTTCCATGACAACCCCTCTTGAGAGCCATTGCCCCCCCCCTCCTGTTCCGTTACATTTAAACATATAAGTATTATATATTGTTGAATTCACCAATTAAATCCCTTTATTTTGATACCCCACACAATGGGTTTGGAAGAAGAATGAAATGGTGCCCCCACAATATGGCGCCTTAAATCCGCTGTTTTACTATTTGCCAATTTTAATGTAGCCAGTGAAACTCGCAAGGTAATGACAAAACGATAGACGTAAGAATCATCAAAATCGGCTAACGCGTTTCGTCTATACATACATACATAGACTGATACACACATTATCCTCCTTCGTCAGTCGGGTAAAAACAACGGTATATATGAATTAATAAATAAACTCTTTCAGAAAAAGACATCCAAGCGCAAGTGTCAGAACGTCGCGCCAGCTGGTTGACAAGCAAGCCTCTTCGGCCGCCGCTGGTCAACAATCCGGATTCCGCAGAGAACTCGGTGCGAGAGCTAGCTGTGAGGACTGATCGCTCGCATGACAAGGAGAATATTGATACGCTGTCTCGTAAGTACAACGTTTATTACGCACTAATCAAAATAAGCCTACAAAGCCCAGCTGCAAAGCTCATATTTCTGTATGAGAGCTTTGTAACCGACAAAAAAGTTTTTTGGGAATCGGTGCTCAGTGTGTTCAGGGCATATTACTAAGATGTGCTAGGTAATATTGCCAAAAATGTATCGCAAATATTGCCCAAAACCTGTGTGGAGATATCACCAAAGCCTGTCTTAATAGTACATTACTGCAGAATCCAGTAAGTGAGCCTTTATATACGAGGCCAGGATGGCTTTCTTACTGGTTGATGCTTGTACAATGGTTTTCTCAAAAATGAAAGAAAGTTTAACTACAAATTCGTTTATTTAATATTTTAGGTTCCGTTCATATTAGGGCAATTGCTGATAGATATTGTGATCGATTTACCGGGGGCATTTATTTATATTTGTTTGTTGTACATCTTGATTGATGGATTCGAAAATATATCTATCTCATAAAATGTCATACCAAAAAGAGGGAAAGATATATATTTGGAGCTTCCCTCCTATAAACATGCTATAATGTCTAAACTCTAATCTGTGTCTGGTATGTAACCGATATAAAGTTTCATATCGATATCGAAAGCGGTTTTTAGATATCGGTATCAGTTTGCAAAAGTTAACATGTTATTTAGATGAGCATACTAACAACGAACGCGAAATAATACTTAGAAAGAGAGGTAGCGCATATGGTTCCTATCGTTTATAAAGTTTGCGTTTTGTTCGTAGTTCTTACGTTTATGCATTGTTACGGTTTTAAGTTTTGACTTATTCGTTCTCGCACGCTAGTAAGGTTTTTTTTTAAATACAGTTTTTGTAATATCGGTTATTTTGTTATAGATATCGATATGATATGATAACTAACACATATCCGATATAAGTTACGTTTTGATATAACGGACCCATCCCTACTACTGTCCAGTAAGTAAATTACATACTTACTTACTGGACAGTTGTGAATAAGTCTCCGGTAGAATTCACTTTCTGGATACTTTCTAGAGATGTTATGGCAACATTACATACCATTTTTGAGAAAATATATATAATATTAGCTTACCTTCCTAACTCCTAATACCTTCCCTACCAGTATCCTTGTTGTGCCCGGGCAGCGGCGATCGCCTCCAGTTCTGTTGCCACAGCTGTTGGGGCGAGCAGGCGAGGTGTACCCGCTGTGAAAAGATTTCTGGATTATACGGTTATTTTATATTGATTTACGAGTAGTACTTTGAGCATAGGCTGGTTTTGGAAAGTCGGCCCAACACGAACTGCATAAAATTCAATGAATAAGCTGACATATTGTCAGATCCGATTTCGGTCAACATGGGTTTGAAAAATCTGTATATTTTAGCCTTTATTTGGCTGACGCCTTTCAGGAACCGCGCCTCAATAGCTTTTTCATCACACTTGCACGTAAACAGTATCAAAACATACAGGTTAACTTTGCCGTAATGCCCCTTATAAAACCCTTGAGCTTTTTTGTTTGTCATGAAACCCAAGGGCGGTAAGTAATATTTTTTTAATTTATAGCACAGCACACAGGTCATGCAAGTTCAAGCAAGGAGTTTACACGCAATTGAGAAATTGTCTTAAAATGTTATCTAAACAGGAATTTCTTTGCAATCTCGCTGCATGTTACTTAAATATTCAACTAATGTTCTTAATAATCGATTTGAATAGTTATTTGTATCTATTTTTTTTTACTCTCCGTCATGGCTACTACTACCTACGTAAGTATTTGCCCTTAACGTTTCTGAACGAAACATTTGTATAATCGGTGGTGTGGGCAAAAACTCACCATCCGATTAAAAACAGTTCACGTATTTCGTAATAACAGCTGTGCTGACTTGTGTATTAAAGCTATAATTCATAATTATTACTCGCAAATGTGATGAAAAACATTGTATGTTTCACGGGCGGTACGGGAATTACGAACCTCGCCTCAGAAAGCCCTCAGTCTTCGACTTCGGGCTTCTACTAGAGCCTCGATCGTAATTCCTTACTTACCGCCCTTAATACACAATGTACTATTGTAGTTCGTGTATATAGTGATTTGAACGTAAACATTTATAAGTATGTTTTGAAATTGTATGGTTAGACAAAATCTGCATCATTTATACAAGTAGATGATTTCGCTTTTATCTTCATAGATATAAGTTGTATACCTAGCTGTTCCTGCAACTGTGTTCAGATATTTAGAATGAGGCTGACTGGCTGCTCTGACGGACAAAGGCGACTCTTTACAAAGTCTATCTTTTCCTGTATTATGGCTAGTATTTATGGCCGTAACCCTTCGGTCAATAATACACTAGATACACAACTTTTCTTTAAAACTGTCGCCAATTGATCTACGAAATTCTAAGAATTCTAGTTGAAATAAATATACATTAATGCAAATTCAACCTATCAATACCTATCAATTTCTGTTGTTGTTTTTTCTTCAACTGTATCTGGTTCTTCATCATATTTGACAGATTCTTCCTCATCTTCTTCAGAATCTTCACCTTCTATAGTTGTTTGATCCGTTATTTGTTTATCGGACATTTGTTCGTAATATTTGACTGATTCTGTAACATAATTTTGTTCCTCAGTTGTATCTTCTTCTCTTGTTACTTGATCAGTTGTTGAACCAACACCTTCTGTTATTACTTGATCAGTTGCTGAGGCGAAAGCTGCTAATGAACCTTCACCCGTTTTCTGTTCAGTTTTATCTTTCTGTTAGCTTTGTAAATGCAATGCTTAAAGTTGCATTCACAAAGCTATGTACAAAAAGCAACAAAATTTTTATGACCTTTCTACGCTGCTCATCAAACATCAAAACAAATTTAATCTTACACGCATGTTTTAAAATCTAAATTACAAAGTGCCAGAATTGTCGATGTTACAATAGTTGGCGCGATGTCGAAGCAATCGTTGGTCAAACAATCATAATATTTGGTAATTGGTTCATATTTACTATTTAATTCGGTTTTTACTTTATGAATTTTACTTAATGATAAAAACGTACCGACAAAAAGATATTCCTTTCAGAATCTCGTTGTTACGGTGGTTTTTTGCACAATTTTGAACGTACACTGCGGCATTTTGACGTCGTAATGTTGGCTATCATTCGACCATAGTAATTTGAAATAAGACCACAACGGTATTTGTGCTCTTATTTTTCGTCCCGTTTTTGAAGCGCTTACCGGTCATCTAGTGTATTATTGATAGAAGCCGTAACTTGTAGTTTTCAAATCAAATCAAAATTTCTTTATTCAATTAGGCCATTAAGCGGCACTTTCGAACGTCAAAAATAAAAATTAAATGTAATAATAATTGATTCTACCGTCCATTCGGAAATGTAGCTTGTCATGGAGAAGAACGGACAAGAAACTCCACACATACTCTTTTAAAAAAAAAAAGTGTTTTACAAGTATTTGGTTACAATAATCTTGTAGGAAAAATACATATATGTGAGAACGATGTTTTTAAACTAAAAACCTTAGCCAACACATGTGTAATCTTAATATTCCTTCAACAGTATCAGCAGAAGAAGAATACGTAGCACCCCGTGAGTTGCCGCCGCATCCTACCGGCGTGAAGCTTACCCGCCCGGGGTACTACACCATTCCTAGTTTGGATGAGATGATTGGTGAGTATCCATATACTATCTCACGGTCTATACCTTGAAATTATGTGTTGAGGATAAAATAATTCTAGTGTCATATGTAACTGTGTGCCATTTGTAACTGCTGGGTACAATATGGTGCATTTAATTGCCTTTGGAAGCACAGAACTGAGACTCCTGTGTGGTACCTTCCCATCCTCATTAATGTTTGACTACAAGAATAACCAACTTTTTTTTTATTTATTCCTTGAATTCAATTTGTTATTGAATGTGTGCGCATACGACCATAATCTATTTGATCTACACTCACAACGTAATGTTCTAAATATTGTTTTTTTTTTTCTTGATCTTTTGTATCTGCTATCAGTCTTGAGTACTTTAAGCAGATGTGGTAAGTGACAATTGGCATTTCGAGTGTGCTTTCCAGTGAGAGCAATTACTCCAGGTTTAGCATGTATTAAATGCAACTCAAGAGAGTATAGACAAAATGTCTTTTCTTTTGAGACGTTTCTGGTACGTGCGTGTTGTCAAACCAGTGGCCAGTTCATTTGGATGCCTCTCCAGCCTTTCCAAGTATGTTTTACTTATGGCCAAGATTTCCTCTTTCACCGAGTTCATTTGAAATTGGTTGTGTATTTCACAATTTGTAATGAACCAAGGCCCATTGTATATGGATCTCAGAATCACATTTTGCATGCGCTGGATGATGGATATATTAGAATTGCTACAACTCCCCCATAGCTGTATGCCGTACATCCACACAGGCTTTAGAACGGTTTGATATATAAGGAGTTTGTTGTCAGTTGATAATTTGCTGTTCCGCCCTAATAGCCAGTGTAGGTTTTTGTAGCGCAAGTTGAGCTCATCTCGCTTGGTCTTTATGTGCTGCCTCCACGTTAGGCGGCGATCAAGATGTAGTCCTAGGTATTTCACATAATCTTTATGTGGTAGCAAGTTGTCATTAAGCTTTACTGGCGGACAATCGCCTCTGCGTAGCGTGAAAGTGACCTGTACCGACTTAGATGGGCTAACTGTTATTCGCCACTTTTGGAGCCAGTCAGATATTTTGTCTAGACCATTTTGCAGCGTTTGTGAAGCAATTGTGGGGTCATGGTTGCTAGCCAGAATTGCTGTATCATCAGCGAAGGTAGCTGTAGTCACGCTGTCCTCTGCTGGCAAGTCTGCTGTGTACAACGTGTACAGAATTGGCCCCAGCACTGAACCTTGGGGGACGCCAGCCTTTATTTCGAATAACTTCGACGTTGCCTTAGCTTCTTTGACTTGAAACAGCCATCATGTTCTAAATATGAATTAAAAAATATTATATAATCACGTACTTCTATTTTCGTAAGTAGGAAACATTAAAAAAAATTACGGAGCAACATTTTTCTTCGATTTTCAAACAATTCATAAAATAACATTTTAATTTTTTGGCGCTCATTGACTTAATGTAGAAAAATAGTGTCATTGTCTATGGATGAGCGCGCTGCGCGGTTATTCGCAATGAGAATCTAAATTGATCTAAATTGCCCGCCATACCTACCACATATTTTTCCGTTTCCACTTTTGTTTTATTTCAACTGTATGAGTGAAGATAAAATAGTGTATGCAACGGCAGTATTATTTAGGTATTAAAACACTCGTGTGATACACCGACACTCGTGTTTTAATAACCCTTATTATATGGCCGTTGCATAAACTAATATTATAATGAATCAATGAAATCTTTGCTTAGCTGCAAATCGTGCTGTCCTATTGCGTTGTGAGTTCTAGTGAATTTTGAAAATTATAAGCCTTTTATCAGCAACCTTAAGTCTGGTTACTTATAACTACCAAAATGTGGGCGTACTATTCACCTTTAGTTCTAGGAATACAAGCACAATTTTATATTATACTAATAAATAAATATTTGTTCCTCAGCCTACAAGCGTCCAGACGGATCATGCGTGGTACCACACCTGACCATCGGTCGCAAGAATTACGGGAACGTGTACTATGACTGCGAGATCGATGTCGCTGGCATGGATTTGGATAGCTTGGGTAAGTTCTTCTTGTTTTACAAGCTTTATTAAACGACTTCAAAGAAAGGAGGAAGTTCTCAATTCGTCGGAATCTTTTTTATTATTAACTAGACGACGCCTCGCGGTTTCACCCGCGTAGAACCCGTTCCCGTGGGAATACAGGGATAAAAAGTAGCCTATGTCACCCGGGGATAGAGTAGCTTCCCGACGGTGAAAGAATTGTTGAAATCGGTCCAGTAGTTTTGGAGCCTATTCGGTACAAACAATCAAACAAACAAAAAAATATTTCCTCTTTATAATATTGGTATAGATGTGTGTGCCCCAGTTACTCAAAAACGAATATTCCAAATCGGTCCATTCTTCTTTCATTTGAAAGGATATACTTCCCAGATGGTTTCATGGTCAGGCACCGATTTGGAAAAATCTTCTTTTAATTGAAAGGATATACTTCCCAGATGGTCCCATGGTCAGGCACCGATTTGGAAAATTCTTCTTTTATTTGAAAGGATATACTTTCCAGGTGGTCCCATGGTCAGGATCTAATGATGGGATCCTGACGAAATCGAAGGAACTCCTCAAATATTATAGGCATACATATAGCGATTTTGGTATTTTCGTATACAATGCAAGCATTTATTACCTTGCTTTTGTATGTATGTCAGGCAAAATTGAAAAAAAAATTTTTTTTGATTGTTAATGAATTTTTCTAGCATATTCCTTATTACACTCACTAATCATCAGTCAGTCGTGGTGTTTACAGGAACATAAGCCTTCCCCTTTTTGGTCTCTGATATATGAAATGTCCAAGAGTGTTCAGCATCATGAAATCTGCCATTTTGTTTTCCATCTCCATAAAATATTGAGTTATTTTTTCTTGCCTTTTTTAAAAACTTTGCCCCACACTAGGAATTTCTTCCTGTTTTGTGGGAGCGTTTACATACATTTATATTCACATACGGAACAATAATCTGTAGGCCATTCAAATATTTGTTCCGTGCGGGTGAAAAAATCTTCATTAGCTCTAAAAATTATTAAAAGTGAAATTTTAACTAACTTAATTTCTCTCTTATCAGTCCACTTCCTCAACAAAGAAGTGATAGTGTACCCGGAAGATTCAGTGAAGCCTCCCCTGGGCGAGGGCTTGAACAGACGCGCCTACGTCACTCTGGACAGAGTGTGGCCCAGAGACAAGAGTGAAAAGAGAGCCATCACGGAGCCTGAGAGGTGAGTTACATCGTCATCTGATTATTCTGATAATAAAACTATACCCGCCTGTAACTTTACACTACAAGGCAACAGCAAGGACCTATTTTTAACCCCCGTCGAAAAAAAAGGAGTGTTATAAGTTTGACGTGTGTATTTATGTATCTGTCTGTGGCATCATAGCTCCTAAATGGATGAGCCGATTTTGATTTAGTTTTTGTTTTTGTTTCGAAGGTGACTCTATCGAGACTATTCTTAGCTATGTTTGATGAAAATCACGTAATGTGGGCAATATGGGCGTTTTACTGTTTGAATCGGGGTGTTTCAGCAAGATATCGTGTCATAATTACGTGTTTGATAGATTGTCGATCGAAGCGTGTCTACTACTAGATAAATTATCTAGTTTAAAAATCATGAAATAAAAATGTGGCAACAGTTTTTAAAATTTTACTTGTGTTACTTGTCATGCACAGATTCATTAACCACGCTTACCTTAGAAGATTTTACGATTTCACTCTTTTCGGGGTTCCGTACACGAAGGGTCCAACGGAGCCCTATTGCTGTCACTCCCGTGTCTGTCTGTCTGTCCGTCGTCTGCCACACAGGTTGTACAGCCAAACGGTTGGAGCTACAGTCTTGAAATTTTCATCTTGTTTACCCAAAGTAATACAAAATTGAAATTATTTTTAAATTGCTGCAAAAAAAAAATGTTGTCCTACCCCATCAAGTGAGGTAAAGTTGTTTAGAGCTCGTTGAGTATATAAATAATGTATTTTTTGTTTTAAAAATATTGGAAAACAATGAAATGAGAAGCCACCAAAGTCAGCTTTATTTACAAAATTTTGTTCGAAGAATTTTGTAACTTCCCATTGACCCATGAAATTCAAGTTTGGTGATGTTTATTATTATGTATAGTTTACTAACAAATACCAATACATTCATAAAACACATTTTTCTTTGAAATTGAACATTATTCCTATTACAAACAACTTAATTTTGCGGTTTGGTACGGAACCCTAAATGTGCGTCTTGTAGTGGCTTTCAGGATTTTGTAATTTTTGGGCCATCTCAAAATCCTGAAAGTCAGAATCAACAGTTGTTGACACCAAAAAATCGAAGTAATAAAGTTAGACCAGGGGGGTGACGTCATATGACGTCATATACATCTGTCCCTTACTCGATCTCAAAATAACCTTACTCTAAGAGCTTGTGGTAACCCCCCTGGTCTAGAGAAACGATTGAACTGTCTATCCTTTACACTATTACTACTGGCTGGTCGTTGGCACGACAGTATTTTTATTTTAAATTTGTTTGCTCAAAACTTCGCAATTGCTTCTGCGTCGTCGGTGGCAACGCAGAAGTGTCTGGGTGCAGGCACAGAAGACAGGATAGGAGGTGATACATATTTTGTGACTCAGCTCCGCTTTCTACCCTTTGTCACGGGGCTGGGACACCGCTAACAAAGAAAATTTGGTTCAAATAAATGTCACTAGATGGCGCGATGTGCATCGATTTGTTATTGAATTGTGTCTAAAATTAACATTTTCTAGAATTGGTCGTAAAAATTGTATGTTCTTTTTTAATCAACTCTCCTAAGCATAAAATTATGGAATATTGGGCTCTGAATTCACATTTCAAAGATTATTTGATCGGATCATTTAAACATGATATATTTAATTTTGATTTCAATTGATGGCGCGGTTAAATCAATTTCTGAGGCATGCCACTCAATTGATTTAATTTGTATTGTAACACATTTTGATACAATTAAACTGTAAAAACGTGCAAAAAAACCTATAAAACAAATCTTCACTGTATTTAAAGTAAATAAAAATCATTAAGGACGCTGTTACATTTTCGACGAACTCAAATTTAGGTATCTAGTCGCACACAGCAACATTACGCGCACGCACTCATTGAAACTACTGAGCGCTCGATTTTATACACCACTCAAATAATATTGGTCCTTGATATTATTTTTTTAATTTATCGAAGTTGATTCAGGAAGGTTAGTTGGCACTTTGAATATTTGGTAACTGTTACAAACCGTTGCGTCGTCGTAAAAAGTAGCTTATTATTTTTAACCGACTTCAAAAAAAGGAGGTAACCTATCTATTCGACTCGTATGTATCAGCAGTTTTCTTAAAAACTACTGATCCGATACTGATCGGGTTTTCGTCGATAAATGTATGTGTTTTCAGGGAAGGTTTTATTGTATAATTTATTACGTTCTGATCAAGATCTTCGGAGATAGACAATGGAACTCTTCAATAACAAACATCAAATGACCTGCGATTATTGTGATCGTTTGTTTATGTTTTGTTTTCACCATACCCTAATATAACATCACGCTCGTACAGTTTAACAGGGTAAACAGATGTATTTAGTATACCTACCCAATATGGGGTACCAACAAAAACTAAAACATGAAAAATAATAACTTTCCTGTGTCGAAAAACGAAACACAATAGGTACCGACACCGACTTCCAAAATGAAAATTAGTTTTCACTTTATTGTAGTAAGTAGGTATTTTTAAAAAAACGCTACGTGAAATAAATACCTAAAACGAAATAATTTCCGGTCACAAGGATAAAAAAATTACTTGAACATTTTGCATTACATGGAACATATAAAATATTACTATCTAAAATTTTTGGAGCATTACATATTGAGCAGCAGTTAATGACATATTACCCAACATCCATGAAAATGACACCCATGACGAAAAGATGTAAAATTTTCGTCGGCGCCATCTTGTATTTTGTTTTTGACCCCGTATTCGATATAAGCGACCCCAAAATTCATGAAAATGTCACCCATGACGAAAAGATGTCAAATTTTCGTCGGCGCCATCTTGTATTTTGGTTTTGACCTCGTATTCGATATAAGCGACCCCAATATCCATTAAAATAACATCCATCACGAAAATATGTAAAATTTTCGTCGGCGCCATCTTGTATTTTGGTTTTGACCCCGTATTCGATATAAGCGACCCCAAAATCCATGAAAATGTCACCCATCACGAAAATATGTAAAATTTTCGTCGGCGCCATCTTGTATTTTGGTTTTGACCCCGTATTCGATATAAGCGACCCCAAAATCCATGAAAATGTCACCCATGACGAAAAGATGTCAAATTTTCGTTGGCGCCATCTTGTATTTTGGTTTTGACCCCGTATTCGATATAAGCGACCCCAATATCCATGAAAATGACATCCATGACGAAAAGTTGTAATTTTTTTATCGGTGGCATCTTGGGTTTTGGTTATCACCCCATAATCATTTCTGGAAAACCAAAAAATCATGAAAATGACACCCATGACGAAAATATGTTTGATTTTTGTCGGCGCCATCTTGTATTTTGGTTTTGACCCCATATTCTATATAAGCGACCCCAAAAACCATGACAATGACACCCATGTCGAAAAGCGGCCTCGTCGGCGCCATTTTGTATTTTATTTTGACCCCGTATTCGTCATACATACATACATACAAACCGGTTCAAATCATAAATCTCCTCCCACCCATCCACTTCTAACCTTCACCGCCGACAGCTTGAGCTTACCCATCCAAATCCTAACCTTACTAAGAGCTGCTTAAACCCACCCATCCTTGTCTCAACCTTGTCAACAACTGCTTAACCTATCCAAATCCCGATCTTACCCAACATAATTTCTAAATCACATCCTAATAATAGGAAACTCTAACATACTTTTATTTCGGTCCGATAAAATATCAACTCCTTTCGATCACGACAAACAACTCACGCATGCACACTACAATCTTTTCTATTACTTTTATCGTATTTATTTTTTGCGAAAAAGCGATACGCTCGTCCTTCCACGAGCGCTTCTGAGCGCGGAATGATGAGCTTCGACTGGCTTCGAGTGCAAAATTCGCTGAACCTGTAAAGGACTATATATACCGCAATTTCTCATAATTTTGAAGATAAAATATCCTGTAAAATTACCTAAACTGGGACCTATTCGGACCCTACTTTTTTTAATATTTTTGCGATTATTGTGATGGGCAAAACGTATTTGTGCGAAAATTTTGTATGATGTCATGCAATTTTTCTGATGCCAATCTAGAGCTGAATATATTATCCATAAATTAAGACCATGATATCCTCACATCTGTGATTGCATATACATTAAAATTGTACCTGAAAAGCACTGTTATTTGTAGAAAAATGTAATAACGTCCTTAACCGAGAAAACCTTTTTACTTGCAAGTCGTTGCTAGTGCTAATCTATATCCATAGTGTAATCTATAGTGATAATCTATAGCCGTGGAACGGAATCGAACGCAATCGAAGTACTTATAAAAATAATCATCTTAATCAGACGAAAAACGCTAGTTACGTCGGCTCGGTTTCTTTATATGGTATGAGGCATCTGTATGCTAGTAGTATTATCTGTGCCTTTGTTAAGAATAGCTGACAGATTTTCGGGCTTCAAACTACCTGTAATAACTGTCAAATATTTGCAAATGGCAGCCTTAGCTGGACGAAAAATATTGTTACGTAAAATTATACTAATATGACCGTTTTTGCCACAGACTCCTCAAAATGGAATACGAGTGCAAACTCCGCCGCGTTTGCGACAAGCACAGCACCAAGTTCATCGAGTACCGCCCTCAGACCGGCAGCTGGGTGTTCCGCGTGGACCACTTCAGCAAGTACGGCCTGACGGACTCCGATGAGGAGGACGACCCTCAGAGGCAGCTCGTCGTGAATGCGCTGCAGGGACGATCCGCGCCACCTGGTGAGTGTATAGATCTACTAACTTTTGACAGCGTGAAGCTCCGAAATAACCCCAAGGGTCCATACTCCCATGATGAAAAGTATCCTACACCGAGGGACCATACTCCCGAGATGAAAAGTATCCTTCCCGTAGGGGTTATACCTCCGGGAGGAAAAGTAGCGTATGTCCTAATCCAGGACATGGTCTACCTGTGTTCCAAGTTTCGTCCAAATCCAACAACAAACAGAGGTACTTTCCAGCCACTGGGTAACAAGATACCACACGCTATTACTGAAGAATTTTGTGCTTTCAACTACCTGTAAGGGCTGACAGTCGAAGTCGAGTTACGAAAATTCTTTTGTCAACAATCTAATAATAACCTTCTCTGTCCTCAGCATCCATGCCTCCAGTACCACCACCAACAGTAGGTCTAGGAGGCCTTGGACCATCAGCACCTCTGGTGGCAGAAGACAATCTGTTCGCCATGCAGCAAACCTCGCTGAACCTACTCAATGGAGCTGCTAAAGGTATGTTGATTTTATGACCCCATCATCAGCTTTCAACCGAATGAATACCGCTATTAGACGTGAGGTATATTATATACGTACTAAGCAGGCAACTTGTTGGTTGTTCAAATAGTAGCTTGTTGGCAGTGTCAGCGCTAGTCCACTGACTTATCGGCAAAGCATTAGGCAACATTTTTAGTATATGACTGCCTGACTTAAGGAAAACGCTTATGTCTGGTGGTAGCATGAGACCCTATGTCAGATATTCCGGGCACAGTGTTATGGGGTTTATCCATCAGGAATTATTCAGTAGCAATCCGGAGTCTGAATTTTGTGCATGGTTGATAGCAACAGTTTGGCCCCTAAGATTCACTTCCACGAACATGTTAACTCAGAGATATTTGCTAACACGTGGTTAAGACCCATTCGTTTGCTGCCTGTACTCTCCAAG
The DNA here is from genome assembly GCA_964057195.1 of Orthosia cruda. Lineage (NCBI taxonomy): Eukaryota > Metazoa > Arthropoda > Insecta > Lepidoptera > Noctuidae > Orthosia > Orthosia cruda. The sequence continues at coordinate 4,515,821 of OZ059853.1, read as the reverse complement.
TTTTTTGAGAAAATTCTGTTAAGCCGGCTCCTTAATTCAATGTCAAGAATCCCTGATCATCAGTTTGGCTTCAGACCAGAACATGCTACTACAAAACAAGTTCACAGAGTGTGTCGCGTCATCAGAAATGCTCTATAAACTAAACAATACTGTTCATCAGTCTTTTTCGGCGTACAACAGGCCTTCGACAGAGTGTGGCATAAGGAACTATACTATGCAAGTTAAAATCATACTTGCCACACTCCTTTTACAATATTCTGGAATCATACCTACTCGATAGAATATTCCAGGTAAAGCAAGATGATAGCACCTCTGGTTTCTATAATATACTAGCGGGTGTACCCCAGGGTTCTGTTCTTGGTCCAGTATTGTACACTATTTTCATGGCAGACCTACCGCAAACCCCATAATTTTTCTCTTGTGGAGAAATGCTCATGCATACTGCGCTACCACGGGGAGATGGCGCAGTTATGTGGGACTCCAACCCACTAAAACTCCACGGTGTCCTCCTGTGCCTGTGCCGCACCAGAACACACTGTACGCCGTGACCACTCCACGGACCAAACCAGCACATTTGCGCCAGATAACCCCGTGTATGGCACTCATGGATCCCCTATAACGGGTCAAGGTCAATGGCCCCGACACCTAACATTTTTTGGCCGCAGGGGATAGGGCGGCCGACGCTATACCGACACTCCTCCTCCCCTGCGACCCCAATGCGTCCGCCATCAGACAATGGCGACCCCGTCCAGGCCGCGGAAGGTAGGGAGAGCGGCGCACCGCAATACCGGCACTCCTCTCCCGCCGCGGCCTCCAACCCTCAGCCGCGATATCGTATGGGACCTGGGACGTTCCATAAGACATCGCGGGCCCGCCTCAGTTGCGATGTCGCCTGTTACCAAGCGGCACCACAACCTATTAGTTGGCCGCTGCGTCGTCGGCTTAATCGGCAGGTGCCCTGACGAGCGGCCCCTTCACGGATTCCTCTTCGCTTCACCTTGGGTGACCAACCCACGGTCACTGAGCCCCCCCTCCTCGACAATGCCGAAACCCACCAGGGAGGACCGCAAATCCCTGGAGTGACAATTGCCTCTTCTGCAGATGACACCGCAGTCCTGGCATCTAGCAGTTGCCCCAACAAACAAATAACCATAGTCAACCACACTATAATCAACTCGTAGATACTATTAGGCGAAATAGAGCGAGTATATCAAATAATTATAAACGAAAATTATTCAACGAATTCCTTTTACCTTCGCCAGAAGACCATGGTTGAAGCACGTTAACATAAACTCAAACGATTTTTAATAGTTAAGCTTTGTAAAATAGTACGTCCTGCACTTTATCTACGTGGTGAATTGCCATTGACAGAGAGGAAGGCCTTCTGCGACATATGTATTTATATTATATACAGAACAGTAGAAATACCACTAATTCGAAAAGTTTGATTCTCCCCACCCAACAGGCAACCAATCGACGACGTACCGTTTTAACCCGACATACGTACCCCATCTTGGGGTACAATATCACCACGTTGGGGTACCAAAAACCCACAGTGGGGTATCGCATACCCACAGTGAGGTACCACACACCCCTACTGGGGTACAGCAATACCGCAGTGGGGTTTCAAATACCCCCAGTGGGGTGCTACACGACCCCGAGATGCCATCAGCGCCGTACAACGAAGAATATGTTCTACAAAAGAAAGTAGCCAAAGCTATGCTTTTTACCAATATGTGGTTAATAACTGTAGTGCTTATTGTGGTTTTAGTGTCTTTCGCTTTTGTTTTCTTGTTTTTTATGTATTTTGGGAAATAATTAAAAATAGTAATCGGCAATTTAAATAATAATTTTCCACATAAGATACACTTAGTTAATTATGATTGTAACACATTAGTTTATTTTATCTAAATAAAATATAGTTACAAAAATATTATTTAGTAATAATCCATACTTATATTTTTTTTTTAAAGTTAATTCCTCCATCCTTACCAAACAGGGACCGATGCTAACCCTATGGAGTACTACAAGTACAGTATCCCAATATGTTTAAGTACGATTATTCAGCTAAGTGACACATAAAAGGGCTTCATTTGCTCTTAACGAAATTCACATTTATCTTTAAAATCATTTTAAATATTGTGTAATATTTTAAAAGGAGATTATTGCCTATATCTCATGTAGTTATTATTATAATGCCCGTTCGTGTAATAATATTAATGTTATTATTGTTTATCTATACTAATATTATAAAGCTGAAGAGTTTGTTTGTTTGAACGCGCTAATCTCTGGAACTACTGGTTGGAATTTAAAAAATATTTTTTGTTGTATAGTCCATTTATTGAGGAAGGTTATAGGCTATATAATATCACGCTATGACCAATTGGAGCGGAGCATAAATGAAAAATGTTGCAAAAACGGGCAAAAAAAAATATTTTTGAGAGCTTGTTGAGTGTTGCGTGCGTAAACGGTTTAAATTACGCAACAATCATGTATGTAGGGTAGGTAGGGTAGGGTAGGTAAGGTAGATGGGTAGGTAGGTAGCCAGTTGACGGGAGCGTGGGACAGCTGGTTATATTATATAAGAATTATGTATTATCATTTATCATAATGTTCTATCTATTTAAGTAAATATTATAAGTAGATTTATGCATGAAGATTATTACTAATTAATTTAACATAAACTTTGTTATATCATAATAGTTAAGTATAGTTTGTACTCCAAAAATACAGTATAAAAGTACACTTACTATTAGATTATATGCTTATTCTTTGTAATCTTGTATATTACTCTAAATAATCGTTAAAATATATTCTTATTGAGATTTTAAATAAACTATCGAATTATTAAAAAAATTAAATAAAAAATCATGCAGTATATCTATCATTTTACCTTAAAAACATACTCACAACAGCTTAACACAATCAGTATATAATGATCCCACTTTCGGGGCTCAGGCTTTCGTTCTAAGAGCAGTGGGTAGCCGTAATCCAACACGCAGACACAGTGCGTGAATACATTGTACAAATAAACAGTCACAATTGACCTGAGGCCGAGTATCTTACCTCTAAAAATTATTGTCAAGCACGTGTTATCTGTTGTGATTGGTTGAATGAACTTTCAACAGCCAATCACAGCAGATAACGCGTGCTTGACCATTTGTCACAATAATTCGGCCCGAGTGTTTCTCAATTGGTGCTCCCCACGGAACAGAAAAAACAGTGGAAATGCTAAGAAGGCGTGGCACGTGTGTCACTAAAGAGGCCTGTAAACGGGCTATAAAAATTGCATCTTGCTGGCAATTATATTGAGCAATATAGCTCAGTATATTTGCAACATATACCCTTGCTGCAATTTCATTGAGCAATACATTGCCGGATGTTGCCCAGCAAGATAGTGCAACTGGATTGCTAAGGAATTTAGCTCGTACACGGGGAGCAATAATTGCGGCCAGATCTCAGTTGACAAAATGGCGGATAACGAGGCTGTTCTCGTTGCTGCAGCATTTATTGTTTTTCAACACACTTGCTCATAAAGTGGCTCTAATTTCACCGCAATTAGGCACATAATGACACCTGTTATCAAACTGTGACGTTTTCATTACTATTATTCACAAGTGAGATAAATAGTTTTTTTTTTTTAATTTATTGGTTGAGTTGCTTTGTTCTTAAAAAAGTTTCGATACAAAAAAGATCGTGCTCAATAGTACAAATGCAACAGATTTCATGCAACTTCGTATTTAAATAGATAATTTCAACTTGTACGTGTTTAATAAATAAAACTTTCACATAAATATAACTTTTGTTTTTGTCTGTAATAAAGAAAACTTGAAATTCCCCATTTTGTACGTGGCTAAAACGCTATCGGCGAAAAGCCAAAAAAAAGATAACTCATTATTTTTAGTCTATGGCCGATCGCCATTGTTAGATGCGCGCGCATAGGAAAACTGATTAATTTTGCCCGCCATTGCGAAAAAAATTTCACAACTCGTTTTCACTGTTGGATTTTTTTTTTTAGTATTATTTTCTTCACAAGTGTGTTGAAAAACGTCGTATGATACACGTGTGTATTGATGATTACCGTTCTCGGCTCTCTTAAGACCCTCACCTAACGGCTCGGGTCTCAATGGCGCCTCAGCGGTAATCACCAACATTACACACTTGTACCATAATGTACTATTGTATCATCGTTTAAACAAACCGAAACCTAAAAAGAGAAGAAGAGTGTGGATCCGGCCATATTTAAACAAACGAATGTCAAGTCAAAATAATGCTCAAATTTTCCAGCAAGTTTGAGAAAATAAATTAATCTACCTAGATACAAAAGATCTAAAAACAGAAGACAATAAACCAACTAACTTAAAATTTTTGAATCAGGCTTGTCGGGAGGAGGCGAGCGAGGGAAAAGAGTTAGTTTTTTTATAATGGTCTTGTCAATGACTTCTCCCGCTCTGGATGAAGCGGGGAGGGCGTGTCAAAATTTTACTGACTAAAACCCACCCGTGTTTTTCAGTTACCAGCCCCAGGGCCGCGGGTAACTCTCTTTCAAATTTATCCGCGACCGATACATCAGAGCAAAGACGATATACCTACGGTGATTGCAGTAAAATCATACCGGGATAAATCATTTGCAATCTAGCCGGATAGACACTGAATACAAGCGATTTGAATTAAACAGAAAAAAAAACGGCAATTACGGCCCAAGCATCCTTCATATTTATACGCACTAGCTTCTGCTTCTACATCTCATAATTCTGGATGAACATGGATTTCGTTAATAAAGTAGAAAATCTTTTCGTTTGACCACTCGGCCATAACGAACAGAATAAAATCAACAACGGGCACAAAACAACATCACTAATCAGGCAGCGACAGGACGAGGCGGGGGGAACCCGGTGAGGGAAAAGAGATTCAGCTTTATATCAGAGCAAAGACGATATACGGCTATATTGCAGTAAAAAGTCAAAGCGGGGTAAATCATGTGCATTCTAGCCGGCTAGACATTGAAACATGCGGCAACTATGAAATATCTCGGCAATATCGCCGGGCTACACTGCAAGATTGCAGCAATTGTTGCACTGTATTGAGCGATATAGTTGGCAACTTGACGGCTATACAATTGCAGCAAGAAATTGCCAAAAAACTAGCCCGTTTACAGGCACCTTTAGGCGCTTCCACGCAAGCATGCACGCAAGTTGATTCCAGTCGTATTACATCACGTCGAGTTGCTAGTCTCGCGACAAATTTATTTTTCTGTAACTACGCAGTTTTATTCCATTTTGGAGGGCAAAAATGATAGTAGGAGAAAGAACCCTAAAAATGGAGGTGTTTTGTATCATTGGTAATAACGATTTTATTCGTTTTCTAATAAAATCTTAGTAAATTTCAATTTACAAATAATTTAATAAAACGTCTATTTAAAATCAACCTTACGCGATTAAAATAAAGTTTATTTTGGATTGAATGTTTTCACTATTTCGTTCTCGAAAGTTCTTCGCTACTCAATTAGGGATGTAGTCGGGTCGGGTATTTATTTTATAGATAGATATCGATAAAATAAAATAGAAACCTATATTTTCTTTTATATTAGGTGCATTAAATATTTCCAAAAAAATTGGAAGTATTGCTGTATTGAAAAATCCTTCTGATTTTTAGATTTCCCAAAGACGCTAGCGTCAAAGAGAAATTGATAGATGCAACGGGTAGAGTTAATTGGATGCCATCCAAATCAAGCACGATGTGCTCTGAACATTTTTTAGAAGATGATTTATTAAGCCGTTTTTGAGTTTTAGCGAGACTAACGAAGAGTATTAGATTTTTATACACATAATATTTTATGTTTAAATAATACTACGCCATTCATCCTACAGTTTTACTGAACTCTAAACAAGGTTACTTTTATGAATTAAGAAATCGGTTATCCATCGATATTTATAATGTAACTAGCTGACCCGGCAAACTTTGTTTTGCCATAAAAACACCAAACATTCATCTACCCTACCTAACACTATCTACCCAACTCTACCTACCCTACCCTACATACCCTACCCTACCTACCCTACCCTACCTACCCTACCCTACCTACCCTACCCTACCTACCCTACCCTACCCTACCTACACTACCCTATCTTACCTACCCTACCCTACCTACCCTACCCTACCCTAACTACCCTATAAACCTCACGGAGCCCGAGACCTTTCCAACGAATGCAAAAGCGTTGAAATCGGTTCGTGCGTTCTGGAGTTATAGCGTCAGGAAGGAAAACCCGACTTATTTTTATATAGTAGATTAAAAATGTAATGTTACTTTCATGGTCGAGTAGCAGTAGATATCGACTTATGACACGAATGTCAACCTTACATCAAACGCAATAAAGTTTATAATTGCAACCACTGAGAATACCGCCATCTATGGTCGGGTAGCGGAATTTACTTGGCAATCGAATCTAGTTTGACTTTAGAATACAAAACGTCGTAAATACTTTCTGCACTAACGCAAAATAAATCTTATTTAAAGAGTGTGAAGATTTCTTTCCAGATGTAGGATATGTGACTTATGCTTGTTTTGACTAAAATTAAAACTACAAATCATACGATCGGCTTATTTGTAGTGTATTATATGATTATCAGTTTATTTGTGTGAGTTTGGTGATAACAGTTCCCATAGTATTTTTGCTGCATTGCACTTCCACTGTTTTTTCTGTTCCGTGGTGCTCCCACACCGCTGTTAAAAAAGTTTACACACATTTTCTAACACCAATACATTTACTAACAAATGTTAGAAATTGCTACAATCTGTTAGGAATTGTTAAATGTTTTGAGTGTTCTTACACTGATGCTGTTTAAAAATGTTTACAAACATTAGTAAAAAAATTCCTGACATTTGTTAGAAAATGTTTGTAAACATGTTAGAGCACCATTACATTACACAATGTTTATTAACATTACATAACATGAAAACATTTTTCAGCAGTGTGCGAGCACCTTAACATTGTGATCAAATGTTTGTTCAGAAAATGTTTACTAATGTTTGTAAACATTTTTAACAGAAGTGTGGGAGCACTTAATCAATTAGACAATAAAACCTAGCTATACTGTGATTTTTAATTTCGTGGACTAAACTGACATTTGGGGGGTAGTCACTTAATCGTTACAAAAAAATTGTGTCGTATCCTGACAATGCTGAGTGATCGAAAGTTTATCGAAAATCGAAGTAGATCGAAAATGCAATATTTCACACCAAAAAAAATGACATTTGTTAAAAATCTAGCGGCCCTTATTTAGTTTCTACTCATTTATGTCAGACTTCATTGTTGATTTCATATTTAACACAATAAAAGTGTATGTTTTATGTGTATGAATACTGTTACATTAAAATATATTACGTTTATATTCATAAAACATTTATTTACACTAATTAGTAAAACTAAATTGATGAGTCATGTCACATCGATTCGCTAAATCACCAATGATTGAGCCTTACCTACAACACTATGCTCCGCGCTTGCAGCATTAAAAAAAATATGGTCATTGGGAGCTGTCAGTTTAGTCTACGAAATTAAAAATCACGCTTTAGGTTTGTACTACTTGTAAGAGTGCCTCCCCTAGCTAGCTTCGTATTCAAATGCCCAGACAGTCATATTGAAATGCGTGCTAGCATACTAAAATTATAATGAATTCGAAGGAAATATTCAAATCTTTATTTCAAGAATTGTTTCATCCAGTGAAATAGTAATTATACATATATTTTCACTAAATTATAAAATAACTAAAAGGAGGTTCAATATTGATAATCTGACTCCGAGCGGGCGCATGGCCAGTACTGCGTTGACATTGGGGAATATATACGCCTTAAGGAATTACGGTCGGAAATTAGCGCGATAAGCATGCAAAATGACAAGTATAATGGAATAAACAAGCAAAACTACCCTTAAAAGTATATATGACCTAGACCTTGAAACTATAAAATGACCTTGACCTACTTCTAAACTAGATCAGATGATAAGAGTTCATGGCCTTGATTCTGCTTACTTAAATCGGACCTTTCACTCATACCTGTGTGACAGTCGTAAATATACTTAAACCAACCTGCAGCCTAATTGCGTAAGTGAATTCAGCAAGGCAAAGGGTTTGAGCCCATCAATCGACAAATCACATGGAAGGAAATCCACATCGCGTCTTTCATCTCGCATGTGATTTGTCAATTTGACTTTGACAAAACCCTTTGACTTACCAAATTCAATTGCGCAATAGGGTAGATGACAAAAAACATCTATTTCGTCGGTCAGTTAGATTACCTAAAAATATTGGACATGTATTTTTCTTTTGTCACTTAGACAATAAATTACTACGATACAGTGCGTTGAATATCGTGTGGCGTCACGGTGTGCTACACTTTATACTGACAAAGTGTCGTCACAAGCCACCATTCCTGAATTTGGTTGGTCTAGTGATCGAAAGGGTGACTGCTGGTCAGTAGTCTTGAGTTTGACATCCTGGATGAATACGTGCCCCACTGATGGCAATTAATACTCATGTTCATGATTAACACGGAGCTCGTGGCTAAATAATAACAGCCGCACAATCGATCTTCGAGTTCGTCCCGGCTGTCATTTAAAGTTCTTTGACAGTCGTTACGGGTAGTCTGAAACCTGAAATATAACACCAGTCTTGCCAAGGGGTATCGTGTTACCCAGTTACTGGGTTGTGGAGCTCAGATAGGCATTCGCTCCATGTAAAAAACTGGTACTCAGCTGCATCAGGTTAAGCTTTAAGCCGACCCCCACTTAGCTGAGCAAACACTAGGTTTACTCAGCTGCATCAAGTTAAGCTGGAAGCCGACCCCCACTTAGTTGAGCAAAAACTAGGCTTACTCAGCTGCATCAAGTTAAGCTGGAAGCCGACCCCCACTTAGTAGAGCAAAGACTAGGCGTACTCAGCTGCATCAGCTTGACTGGAAGCCGATCCCAACTTAGTTAAGCAAATGCTAGGCAGATTGATTTGTTCATGATTAACACATTGTATCTTTGTTGCAGCTTTTGAAATGGACACAACTGAAGATAACACCGAATCTCAGAGCCTATATCTAGACAACAAAGGTAAATATGTTATTTTAACCGAATTTAACCCTACACACTCGAAACTGTGGAAAAATAAATACTGTGTCCAAAAAATAAAATCCCGATAAGTTTCCTACAACCATGCATGTCGTACTAATTACGAAAGTTACACACCCATATTGCCAGATCTGGCAATGGAGGTATGCAATGGCATCATATCTACAAATCCCTTCTTCTTCAAATTGATTATATTTTTCTGCACATGTTTAATACTATCAATGTATTTTATACTTATTTTTTTATAGCCTACGGCGTAAAGAGTCCTACTAGCGAGTTGGCTCGTCTAGAACATCGTCAGAGCCATAATGTGCAACTGATGAAGGCTTCTCTGTATGCGGATACCGGTATGTATTACTCAACCAACAATTTTTGTAATTTTAATGCCCTGAACATTAATATATAAGAAACCCAAGAAACACACTCAGCCTCTCAAAACAGTCCGCATAAAATGAGCGCAACGTTTTAAATTGTGCGCTCATTACAACCAGTTTCGCGTCGCTCGCGTCTCTGCACGCTCTTTAAAAATGCCGAAGAGTTCGTTGAGAAATTGTAAAAATATAGTACTTCAAGAACGTTAAAAAAGGATAGGATATGATATTTTCGGGACGGGACTTACTTACTGGACGGTAGGAGATTCTAAATTTAAAATCTCGCTTCTTACTGGACAGTTGTGAATAAGTCGCCGGTAGAATTCACTTTCTGGATACTTTTTAGAAATGTTATGGCAACATTAAATACCATTTTGAGAAAAATATATAACACTAATATGCTATATGCACCGATTTCTTATTGAATTGTGTGTAAAATTATTATTTTCTGGAACTGAATATAACAATTTTGTGATCTTGTTTATTCAACTTTCCTAAGCACAAAATTATGGAATATTGGGCTCTTAATTTACATTGCAAGTATTATTTGAACGGATTATTTAAAATTGATGCCAATTGATGGCGCGGATTTAAAATTCTGAGGCATGCCACTCGAATGTTTAAGTTTCTATTGTAACACATTTTGGTGCAATGAAACTGAGAAATCGTGCAAAAAAATACTATAAAAGAAATCACCCTGTTTTTTGCAAGTCGCTGATAACACCATCTATCTATCGCCGTGGAACGGCACCGACCGTGATCCATGTACAAAAAATAATCAGTTTAATCAGATGAAATTCGCTAGTTACGTCGTCGGCACGGTTTCTTCGTATGGGTTGAGGCATCTGTATAGTATTATATTATCTGTGCCTCTGGGGCAACTACTGCCTCTTCTTTCGGGGAATACGGGTGTCATGTTATGTTGTTTATTAAGTCAATGTTAAATTTTATTAATTGAGTTGTGTTGTACTATAGTCATCGACCACATAGCCCCTAGACGCCTAATGCTTGATCTAATACATCAAAACAATTCTGTCAACTAGCTGAGGTATGAGGCACGGGGTACTGCGCTCTGATTGGTCCCTTACCAAGGTCATACGCATCATTAAGGATGGGACAGGTTTAAATAAAACCAGGAAGGTATCGATTTTTATAAATAGTATTTGTATTTTTTTTTAAATTAATATTACCTTTTTTATTATTAATTATACGGCGTTTTAACATTTTAGTAATAACATAAAATGCAAAAATTAAAAAAAAAAAAGAAACAAAATTCTAAAGGTAAACATACTTTTTTTCGGTTGTTGGTTCTTAAATATAGTAATCTATACTAATATTATAAAGCTGAAGAGTTTGTTTGTTTGTTTGTTTGTTTGTTTGTTTGAACGCGCTAATCTCAGGAACTACTGGTTGGAATTGAAAAATTATTTTTGTGTTGGGTAGTCCATTTATCGAGGAAGGTTATAGGCTATATAACATCACGCTACGACCAATAGGAGCGGAGCATCAATGAAAAATGTTCCAAAAACGGGGAAAATTTATTCTTTTTGAGACGCAACGTATTTAGAGTAGGTGGGCTAGCTTGGTAGGTAGCCAGTTGACGGGAGCGAAGCCGCGTGGGACAGCTAGTATTAAATATTAGTAAAAAACGTAATCAAAAAATCGTTTCACATTTAATAAACCATTCAATTTAATGTCTGTATTTGTAAGATTTCTAGTTCTATCGATAACTGATTTGGTCATAGGATATGGTGCTTCACTAGTTTTGTTTACGAAATTATAGAGGACAAAAGATAGCGAAAAAAATACTTTAAAAAGAAAGAGACGCAAACATGCGGTGGGCGTGTTCACCTACAAAATTGACCAGTATAATATGAACTCCGATAAATAATAATAGAAAATAAATCTAATTATGTTTATGTAACTATTAACTTATCAATTTAATGTTATGTTATTTTTTCGGAAACTCGATGGCTGGCTGTTGTTACCATAGCAACGTATTGTACAAGAGGCCATTATAAAATTTATTTCATCAATTTTTTATTGACTGACACGGAAGTGTTTATGGCTCACAGAAGTGGTCGCTACTAATTCGAAATTGTCGAGTGGCGATCAGTATTACCTGTATATGATCTTTTTAGTCATATGTGTTGACAGACATCGCTCGCCTGTTATTAGGCGTCTAGGGGCTAGGTGGTCGATGACTATAGTCATTCACGAAATGTTTGTCATTTACTTATATTTTATCTTATGCCAACCATTCTCTTACAGAAATGGAAGACGACACATCAATATCCACAGGAGACCAGCTGGTTCCAGTATCAGCACCCTTGCTATCAGTACCTTCACTGCCTCCCTCTGTGATGATGGAGGATCGCCAGATATCTGAGATAGAAGCGCCGCTAATTGATGGTTTGTAACAGCAAAGGATATCTGTGTCTAGTTTGGACAATGCAGTCGTAAATTATTTCCGTAAATGACCGAGTCAATAGCGTATTCGTGCTTATTCAGAGTTTTTTAACGTACTCCCTCGTGATATCGTAAGAGATCTCTTATGTCAAAATGTATACAAAAAAAGAGATTTCTTCTTACCGTCCCCAGACGGCGCTTATCCAATTTCAATACAAATTGACGTTTACCTTGGCGCGATTTAATTTGAGTAAAAACTGGCACCAAGGTGTTAGTGTGCTTATTCCGAGTTTTGTAACGTACTCCCTTGTGATAAAGTAAACGATTTCTTATGTCAAAATGTATACAAAAAGCCGGCCAAGTGCGAGTCGGACTCGCGCACGATTGGTTCCGTACCATTACCATTTATTCTGCATTTAGTATTTGTTGTTATAGCGGCAAAAGAAATACACCATCTGTGAAAATTTCAACTGTCTAGCTGTCACGGTTCATGAGATACAGCCTGGTGACAGACAGACAGACAGACGGACATTGGAGTCTTAGTAATAGAATCCCGTTTTTACCCTTTGCATACGGAACCCTTAAAAGAGGTTAAAAGAGGGAGGAACTCGCACTAAGGCCTAAGTTTCTATAAGGACAGCCTAACTGCGTTTTGCGTAGTGCCCCAATGTTAGATAGCTTCCTATATTTGATAAATATTTGTAAGGTGTTTACCAATTGCACAGAAGAAAATGCATAAACATTTGAGAAACCATTTCAAATGGTCGATTGAATGTAATCTAATGGCATCTTGTAAGTGTAATTAAAATATTAATTAGTTAATTTTGTCCACAGAAACACCAATGAAGCCACTAATTGTAAGGCCACACACGATAGTGCTCAAGTACCACAGAAAAGTGCCTCCCTTCAGACAGACTATTGCTGGTAAGTGTTATTAGGAATATCTCCTTCTGTCGCATGAGAGACGGTAAAGGAGAGCCAAGAACAAGTTCACATAATTATTGTTAGAATTAAAATAAAGTTAAACATGCATGAAAAACAGAAATAAAGCCACTCAAGTTGAATAAAATACACAGTTTTCAGAGATGTTTGAACAAGTAGTTACTCAACCAATAGGACTTACCTAAACCGAAATTATTACGGCCCATTCCCTCTCACAGAGAGGAGGCCTTTATTGTGTCCCAGCAGTGGGAACATTAATAAGCTGATGATGCCCCATACATTTAAATTTTATATTTATTTTTTTAAGAATGTGCCTTCTCCGTGATTGTGTCCGTGGCATCAACAGTGGGCCTTATCAGAATATCAGCGCAGAGTTATTACCTTTTTGTATATCGCTGCACATGCTAAGTTAGAAGAAAACTAAATATTATTTATACCATTCCCCCTCTAAAAAGCTTATTTTATTCACTAAATAAAACAGTGAATAAAAAGCACTTTTAATCACTGTTTTGGTGTTTGAATTTAGAACACACCAATATAATATTCAAACTCCATCTCAATGCTGTACAACCTCCTTACGCATAAAATATTCGATATAAACTTAGATAGAGATAGAGTTAGATATAGAGTTAGAGTAAGAGTTAGAGTAAGAGATAGAGTTGGAGATAGAGTTAGAGATAGAGTTCGAGATAGAGTTAGAGATTGAAACAAAAGTGCTGTTACCTAGCTCGGTGGTCAGGGTTTCATATTTTTTTTGTGAATTTTGAAGGTAATAAACCATTTATATATTATTATTCCTTGTGCTTTTCGCTTCAATCTTTCTTGTTCTCGTAGTCATGGTATAAAATATAGTATGCAACTCTTGAATAAAACGGATTTATATCGAGGGCCATGAATCAGTCTTTAGAATCCTTCACTTACTTTAAATCCGTCTTTTATTCACTAGTTACATAATATACTATTCTTTCTTTCTTCTTTCACACAGTAATTTGAGCTACGTGTTACAGATACCGCAAAGTATTGTCATGCAATTAGATGAGTTTTTCTGCCCCCAGGTCGTCTCGACGCATCGTATATATCAGACATGTCAGTGTGCCGCGCGCGACACTCGCGAGTCGGTTTCGGTCCCTCCGGCGCGCTCACCTTCGCCACGTCCTACGACTCTGTCAACGACCTGCCTAAGTGTGAGTATATCATCTGCTTAACCTGTTCCTAACTGAGTCCTCGTCGTAATTGGGAACAGTCTACCTTCAGGATACAAACGCCTGATGGTTTATCATAATCTGCTTAATTTGGCGACAGTGGCGAAACGTGCTAAATTATAAATATATTTCATCTACACTAATAATGTAATGTTCCAAATATGAATTATAAAAAGTGTCATTAGATTGAAGCATTTTCCTTCGATTTTCAAACAACTGCATCATAATAGTAGTTTATGAAACTGTTGCATAATAAGGGGTATTAAAACATGAGTGTGCATTTTCACACGAATGTTTTAATACCTAGTTATGTGCAGTTTCATACACTACTTTATCTACACTCAGAAATTGGGATTGAACCTACAAAATACTTCTTTTTGCATTTTCCATGCCATAAAATCGTGATAGCATTTGTCATATACTTTTCTCGACTTTGCTGGTAATAAATTAAGAGTAATTTCCTTCGCCGCATCTAAAATATCGGGTGGAGTCAAATTTTCTTCACATTCAATGATATCAGACATTTTTAAACAATAATTTAAATAACTCATGAAATTCAGTACAACAAAACTTGCAAAACGTATGAATGGCGCCAAATAACTCATGAAATTCAGTACAACAAAACTTGCAAAACGTATGAATGGCGCCAAAACCCAGCACATCACCGCATTAACCGCGCATGCGCTAAGGCTTAGCACGCACTGCGATCTTTATTCGCGCGATTTTTTCCACCCATTCTGCGACCTATGGAATTGTATGAAGTTGTTCGCATTGCGGTAAAGAAATCGTGCGGAAATAATACCGCAAGAAATCCGTGTTTTCCCACAGAATCCACCGCACTACGGCGCGAATTTTATTCGCCCGAATATTTTGAGCTCTATGAACAGGTATAAGGAAACAAAATTCGCGCGAAGAAAAATCGCAGTGCGTGCTAAGTCTAAAGCGGGCATTGTCATAGACAATTTAAAATTGGAATCAAATCTTTTTTTAATAGGTACTATAAAATGGCATTACAAAAAAAAATGATGGAAACTCCTTAGTGATTAACTTCTTATTATTATTTATTTATTTATTGATTGATAAAAACGGTACATTGTAAGTTATATAAAGTACATAACGTCCAACAAAACTATAGACATAGTTTGTCTGTTGGATCTTTACTTATTTACTTAATTATATAATAAGTACGTAAGTATGAATATCGTAGATTAAATATAAGTATAGATATTAAGAGTATATAGCTTATGTAAAACAGTAGTTTCGGTACAGTAGTTATGTAAAACAATATAAAGTTAAGGCAGTGTACTAAGTAGGTATTTTTTTAGTTTTATCTTAAATTTATTTTTCTTCTTTTCGTCTCTGATTTCATCTGGTAAGCTGTTGAGTATGTAAGGGAAACGCTTTTCTAATGTTCGGTCTCCATAAACATTATTTACTCTTGGTACTATATATTTACCAGACGACATCATTCGGGTGTTATATTTGTTACATACATTTATTAATAATGGATTATGCTCATGATTACTATGGTTATTAGTTGCGAGTAAGTACTTATGTTTTATGCTGACCGGTAATACTTTACAAATTTTATATAGTTTATAATAATCGTTTTTATGTTTATTTTTAGTTTTTTTATCCACTATTAGTTTTAGGAACCTAACTTGTATATTTTCTAATTTTTCTATGTAAGATTTAAATGTAAGTCCATAGCAATCAAGAGCATAATCGATTATAGATTCCACCATACATGAGTATAGTATTTTTAGGGTACTAGTAGGAACTCGATAACTTAGGTGGTAAAATTTACTTAGTATAGTTTTAAGTTTATTGCACAAGAAATCTATATGTTCTTTCCATGAGAAATGCTCGTCGACTTTAACTCCTAAATAAGTTACACAATTAACTCTCTGGATAGGTTTACAGCTACAATTGACATGGCTACCATGAATGCAATCAAAGGTATGAGTGTATAGTGGTAGAGGATTTTTCTTTAGTGGTAAGTATGGTGAATGAATAATGATGTACTGTGTTTTATCCGTATTTAATACTATTCCGTTATCATGTGACCATTTAACTACGGCGTCCACGTCTTGCTGCACCAGCCGACATGTTTCAGCGAGGTCCGTGCCGGCTCGCAAGGCGCAGAGGTCATCCGCGAACATATGTGCCGAGCAATGCTGTAGCACATTGCACAGACTATTTACATGCATTAAGTAGCATACGGGACCACTTCCTGAGCCCTGCGGTACCCCGCATCGGACCATTTTTTCATCGCTCATCGTGTCGCCTATCTTGACCCGGTAAGAGCGTGATGTGAGGTAGTCTCTGAACCATTCCTTCAGAGGCTTCTCCACACCACACTCTTCTAAAGATGTTATTAAAGTGTTTGTTTCTAAGGTGTCAAAAGCTTTTTTGTAATCAAAAAATATTGCAACTATAAACTTCTTATCATTTAAATAGCTGTTAATTTCGTCGGTAAAATTAGACAGTAATGTATTAGTACTCTTTGCTTTTTGGAAACCATGTTGTGATTTATTTATTATGTTATGTGTGCGTAAGTAGGTACCAAGTTGATTTATTATGCATTTTTCTATAACTTTGTCAATGCTGGACAAAATTGCTATCGGTCTATAATTAGAGTACGTCTTGCGGTTGCCTTTTTTATATATAGGACGTATTATTGCTTCTTTCAATTTTTCGGGAAATTTATATTTTTCTACGGATAAATTAATTAACTTTGCTATAACTGGACTTACTTCGTTAACTATAGTTTTTAAATCTGACATGCGTATGAGGTCGCTTCCAGGCGATTTGTTAGCGTCCATGTTTTTGATAATTTTCGCAACGTAATTATCGAGTCACTGGTTGCCACCTCATATTTTTGTCAGGTTTTTTTACGTAATTGTGTCTACTTAGCCATTTGTCGTCACATATATGTTTAATTTGTTGGATTTCCTCATCAAATGTAGACGCAAACCCATCCGCTATAGCTTTCGTATTTCCCTGCATGTGCATATTAGATAATATCACAGTATCTAGCGATTGCTTGCTGTTTCCTAACAATATATTTATTCTATCCCATATCTTTTTAATATTTTTATTACAGTTAATTATACTTTGTTTATCATATTCATTGCTACATTTCGTTATGGTTTTAAAACATTTGTTTCTATATTTAGTATATTCTAATCTTTTTATCATATTTTTTGGGTCATTGCACCAAACCTTGAACAGTCTATCTCTCTCCTTTATTAAATCTTTTAAATAATCCGTAACCCAACTTTTATTTCTAGAGCTTACACTAACGCTTACAGTTTTATAGCAATCATTGTAGATATCAATAAATAGCTGCTTAAGCGAGTTATACAATTCTATTGGACATTCGATAGATAACAATGCTTTAAAGTCAGTATTCAATAATCGTTCTCGAACTAACTTATTATCAAGAACACGGCGACTACCGGTAGGCATGTTTCTCACACTCCGTACGTCAGCCGATCGCCCGCGTCCTAGCGATGCGCTGTTGCCAGCTCGTACGCTATTTTGTGTAGTGCGGTTCCACTGCACTGCGGCTGACACTAGAAAGTGATCCGATATTTTTTGCTGTATTACCGCGGCATTAATTTGTGCAGAAGGTGCCCTAATATATATATGGTCTAAGCATGATTCAACAACATTTCCTTTCATGATTTCTTTACGTGTTATTTTATTTATGCATTTAATTAATCCAAATTCAGCTAATAAAGTTTCATATTCCATTACCCGGCAATCTTGACTTTTTAATAAATTTATATTTATATCTCCACATATAATTAAGTTACTCTTTATTGGCAAATTTTCTAATATTTTACGTAATTCTTCGAGAAATTGTCTGGTTTTATCTTTTTTGTTAATTTTTGGTGGTCGGTAAATACATAGCAAATAAATCGGACCACCCTCGCCGTCGAGCGCAATGGAAACACACTCTGCCGATTTCATATTTTGTATACATTCCGTCTCATTCGCTCGTGCCTTCAAAGTTTCGCGCGTGTAAAGTAGTACTCCACCCCCGGTTCGCCCCGTTCTTGTAACACTATGGATATTAAATCCTTTAATCTTATAGAAGTTTACCATGGAAAAATTAATGTTTGGTTCTGTAACTATAATTATGTCGATATATTTTAAATTATCATGTAAAGTAACATTTAATTCGTGAAAATTCTTTTTTAAAGATCTAATATTTAAGTTTAAAATACAAAGGTCATTTTTATATTTAACAGATGATATCCACGTTTTTAAATTTTCTATTTCGGATGTTGTAATTGTATTATCACAAATTATATCAATATTGTCTAGGATAGTGAATTTTGATACAATTTTAAACACTTGCTTACTACGTGAATATTATGAATATACCCAAGAACAAACACATTAATCATGTACCTTTGGTTTTGTTTTGAGTAGATCGTTGATGTCATTATCACACCTCACCCAGATCGAATTTTCATCTTCATTTTTCTTGACTAATATTTTTCCTTTGGAAATCCATATATACTTGTAAATATTGTGCAGTTCTTTCTTTGTTTTCCATAGCAGTGTTCTAGTAGCCTTAGTCAGATCTTCATTTATATATATTTTACTATTGTTGGCACCACCGGTTATTTTGTCACTCGTGATATCCGAGAGTTTTCGACGTTGAGACAGCCAGGCGTCACGGGATTCGGTTCCCGAGGTCTTGAATCCGACGATTATTGAGGCAGCTTTTACGCCTTGTTTTCTTGGTTGGTTTCTCCTGACCCAATCTATATCATCGCTGCTGACGTCAATCATCTTTCCGATATTGTTTACTATTTCCTTTACGTTTTCATCCGGCATCTGTTCTACACCTACAATTTCGATGTTATGTTTACGTGTACTTTGCTCAAAATCGTGTACACGTTGTTCTAACGCGACGTTGCATTTTTCCAGGTATGTACACTTGTTGTTAATGTGTTCTACCGTCTTTTCTAGTTTATGTATTTTATCTTTCGATTTTTCATGTTCAGTTAGTAGAGTGTCGTATCTATCAGATAGTAGTGACATACTATGTTTTATGGACTCCAGTTGTTTGATGAGTCCAGGAATTGCCCGGACATTTTTCTGTATATCCTTTAGGATCTTATCTGGCTCTCGGTCGTCTTCCTCCTGGTCCTCATTATCCGACTCATCTTCTTCACAATTATTGCAATATATTCGGTTTTTACCCGCTTTCATATCGGCCGCCAAACCTTTCACGCAGCTTCTATGAAAGGTACCCTGGCACTGTCCTTGACATATAAAATGAGATCCTTTCTTAGAAAGTATTTTTCTACATTTAAGACACTCCATTTCTTTTAAAAAATCTAGTTAATTACCCACGAACTTAATATTTATTTTATTCGCTTCGCGAGCGCAATACGAGCGGAGCGGCAACGTCACAATTTGTACGTGCTATTCCTACGACTGCTGTATCGTAATAGAAAAAAAATTGTTTTATAGCATTATTTTGTTAGAGAAATAGTGTTATAATAAGATTCTATTTTTAAATTTCGGTATTGTGTTTATAAAGTATGCCAATATAAACTCGTTTTGAATTTTATAATTCGAATATTACGATATGAGAGTAGATAATAGTACATTATTGCAAAGGCCGGGAAATAGGGAATTGCAGGTCGAGTATGAGTTTGAAGGCCGAGCCGTAGGAGAGGACTTCACTAATACGAGACAGGCGATTGCCATTTCCGCCGAGGCATATATAGTGATTTTCTCAAAAGAATACAGGGAAATAAAACATAATTTTTATATTATATATTTAATTTATTAAAAGGTACAACAACATTGCTGGAGCGTTGTATTGTTCCAAATTCAAAACACGTTCCTGCAATAGATTTTATTTAATTTTATATTAACATTATAAGCGGGATATTTACCATGTTTATGATATTTGACGATATTTCGGTGCTGTTGCAAGCACCATGATCACGGATAAACTCGGAAATATCGGAAACTCGCTACAAACAGTAAACATGGTAAATATCCCGCTTATAATGTTAATTTTAATTTATTTGTCCGTAAATTCGATACTTCGCGTATTCTTTTTTCGAAATTAATGACAATATTGCCATGCATGTTTAAGAAAAATAACTTTTTAATTTTTATAGCACCCTTTTACTTTTTAATTTGTTGGCGTATGTGCTCATTGAGTTGATTTATAAATGTCAATGACACTAATTGTCTTACGCGCACTGAGTCATGCGCAATGAGAATCTAAATTTCCCGCCATACCACATGTTTTTCCGTTCCATCTTTTGTTTCAACTGTATGTGTGAAGATAAAATTGTGTATGCAACGGCATACAATTAGGTATTAAACCAGTCGTGTGATACTATTATCACACTCGGATTCGCCTCGTGTACCAATAACCCATGGATTTTGAAGTATGCGACTTAGGAAGATTTGGTTCAAAAAAATAAAATAAAAACGCTACATAGTTACGATCGAACTGTGCAGTTGCGTTACGTAGCAACGAGCCTTTAGGCGTATATATTCCCCAATGTTAACGCGGTACTGGCCATGCGCCCGCTCGGTGCCGGAATATCACTAAGGAGTATGCTTTAGAAAGTAACCGATTTACGGCACTAAAGCGGAGCAAAAGGGTCTTAATGTAAATCGATCGATGTTATGTATATTTTCATATGAAGATTGAAATTTTTATTACAGCCGCAGAACTATCAGAACTCGGTAAATACGTTAGCGGCAGATCGGCCAGAGATTGGTCAGAGCCGTTGCTGGTCAGAATGGCTTTAGGACAAACTGAGAAGGATGATGGCATGCTGGTAAGTTGGTTAAAATGTATAATGAAACTTGATAAAAATCTTATATTCATACGGTCACTTACAGAGAAAGTAGAACCTAAATAACATAAAAAAGTAAGCTACTATTATACTACCATTGTAAGAACTTTTGTAACCATATTTGTCTGCAAATAAATCTTTGACCTTGGCTACAATTTTGCATAAAATTCTTTAAATGTCAAACCAAGAAGTATTTTAGTTTTTTTTAGTTTCTCTTAATTAATAATAATAGTTTCGAGTCTGAGTAAATATAGTTCATAATGATTAGCACAATGACCGCTTAGAGATTCTCAGTTAATCTTATTATACCTGGTGTTATAAATTGTCATTTTCCAATGCCTTGTCTATTATGCAACATATTGTCTACGAAATTCGTTTCGAAATATGAACATTTAGACACATGATTATAAAAAATAAATTAAAAAAAAACAAAATTACATAATGACAGTTACGAAATGACTTTTGTATGAAGTTTTGATATCATTATGTAACTGGCAGAATGATACTGAACCTGTTACCTCTCGAAAAAGCACGCGTTGATTGTGTGTATATAGTCTGAACGTTTCTAATAAATTGTTGTTGGAACTTATTTGCATTTAATTAAGTAAGCTCATCAGGTAGTGGAAAAAGAATCGTTCGTGTCTCACATAGAAAGGCTTTATTTTAAAACTCGCATGTAACTTTCCAAATTGGCTACATCGCTCGTGTTAAAATCTCGACTTTTTATGCTCGACACGAAATCTACTATTTACCATTAATATTTACAGGAAGTCCTCAAGAAGCACCTAGCAACGCTCCTAGAACACTCAACATTCACTCAGAGCAGTGAGTCTCACTGCGCTCGACTCAAGCTATCAGTGTCTGCTAGCGAGCGACGCGCGGTTCTGTCGCAGTACCTACGAGATGCCAGCGCGGTTCAGACCAGATACAAGGTATGAACTGCCCTTAGTTCTTAAAATGTACCTACATAGCATATTGAACCCTATCTCCACAGCTTAATGCACACATTTCTAACTTAAAAGAAGCGTCTTTTTAGGGTTCCGTACCCAAAGGGTAAAAACGGGACCCTATTACTAAGACTCCGCGATCCGTCTGTCTGTCTGTCTTGTCACCAGGCTATCTCATGAACCGTGATAGCTAGACAGTTGAAATTTTCACAGATGATGTATTTCTGTTGCCGCTATAACAACAAATACTAAAAACAGAATAAAATAAATATTTAACTGGGGCTCCCATACTTCAAACGTGATTTTATTGCCTTTTTTTCGATAATGGTACGGAACCCTTCGTGCGCAAGTCCGACTCGCACTTGGCCGGTTTTTATACTATGTGTGTTTTGTTTTTAAAGGTTAATAAAAGTTTTATTATTTTTATGTAGTACAGTTTTTCTGTTCGTTAAATGCTTATTTTTATTTAGACAATTATTCGGTAATCCACGAAAACAAAAAAAAAATCGTGTAATGCTGAACACCGATTAACAGCGAGTATACGCGGCCATCTCTAGAAATTACCTAAAGTGGCTACTTGCAACTATAACTACAGGTTTTTGTCAACAGTTCGGCGTATCAGGATCTTATTGCTACGAAGTATGGAGACTATGTGACGCTCTATGGGGAGCTGATCTTGACAATGATGGTGAGTGAGTTTTTAATATCCTGTTTAAATGTCATCAGTTGGGATTGGTCATATCTTACCTGCTCGGCTTATTGTATTTTTTTTTAAATTGTTCTTTACTCTAGACGCTTTTACGTGCACCTCTTTTTACATCGTTCTCACATGCGTTTTTTCAACAAGAATGATGTAACCAAAAACTTGTGATTAAAACTGATGGAAAAGAGTGTCCGTGGAGTTTATTGCAAATTCTTCCCAATTGAGATTGCTTAGAGATAGAGTTAGAGTTGAGAGATAGAGTTAGAGATAAGGTTAGAGATAGAGTTAGAAATAGAGTTAGAGATAGAGATTGAAACATAAGTGTTGTTACCTAGCTCAGGGGTCAGGGTTTCACAATTTTATGTAAATTTTGAAGGTAATAAACCATTTATTTATTATTATTCCTTGTGCTTTTCGTTTCAATGTTTCTTTTTCTCGTAGTCATGGTATAAAATATAGTATGCAACTCTTGAATAAAACGGATTTATATCGAGGGCCATGAATCAATCGCGTCGCTCATGATTCTAACACTTGAATCACTCGCTATGCTCGTGATTCAATCATCATGAATCTAGAATCCTTCACTTACTTGTGATTCATCTACGGCCCTCGCATTAAATCCGTATTTTATTTACTAGTTGCATAATATACTATTTTTCACTCGACGTTTAAAGTTCACGGTGATGTAAATCGAACAGAATGCTTCCCTATTGCAATTACTGCTGACATGCACTGTCGGCGGTCTCCGGCCCCATATCGTTTGAAACTACATTTTTTTAATTTTACTGTTTATTTATGGTATTTATAATTGTCCATTTCTGCTTTTCGTCAAGGGAATTACAAGTGTGGCAATATATAACATTAGTATTTACTTTTAACTTTAATATTTTTCTAATGTTCTGCCCAATTTCAGGTGTACCCGGCACAGACCCGCTATCAACAGTGAACCGACACAGAAACTTCCTAGACTGGCTCAAAACGGCCGTCGCTGAGGTTACTGACGAAGATCTATCTAAACCGACGCTTGGAGAGAATGAGGATGGTAAGGGAATAACGAATATGTAACGATACTAGCTGACCCCGCGGCTTCGCTTGTGTCAACTGGCTACCTACTTACCTACCCTACTCTACCTACCTACCCTACCTACCTACTTACCCTATCTACCCTACCGTACTCTACCTACCCGACCCAACCTACCTATCTGCCTACCTACCCGACCTACCTACCCTTACCTAACTAACCTACCTATCTACCTACCCTACCTGTTTTACGCGGTGTTACGTTAGTGAGTGCCTCTTACTCGCGAAAAAAATTACATATCGGTACATCATTTACTCTCTCTTTTTTCATTAGGATTGCGTAGCAAAAATAATTCTAAATCTATGGATCAAACAGTAAAATGCGCGTAACTTTTGAGCGGCTAAACCAATAGTCTTCAAGCATATAGCTAAGAACACTTTCAATTAAGTCACCTTTCAAACAATTTTTTTTTTATCAAAATCGCTTCATCCGTTTAAGAGCTACGATGCCACAGACAGATACAAAAATACACAGCAACACACGTCAAATTTATAACACCCCTCTTTATCCGTCGGGTGTTAAAAATAAATTATGTGGCACATTGGTCGAGTATTGAGGGTCACAAAATATCTGTGGTGATCTTTTTTTTAATTTTTACCAATTTATTACCAACGTTGATGTTTCTGCTTTTCCAAATTTGTAAATTAATGGTTTTCTGTAAGAATCTGGAATCTACATTTCTGCCAGGTCGATGGAAATAAGCTCGCCCCCGTATTACCTTAACAAGTAAAATTTGGAAAACCCCCGCCACATTTTTATTGCATGTTACATAATTTATCTAGTAGTAGACACGCTTCGATCGACAATCTATTGAACACGTAATTATGACACGATATCTTGCGAAAACAACCCGATTCAAACAGTAAGACGCCTATTACTACTAAATGGCTGAACCGATTTTCATCAAACATAGCTAAGAACACTATCAATTAAGTCACCTTTCAAACAAAAACAAACGAAATCAAAATCGGTTCATCCGTTTAGGAGCTATGATGCCACAGGCAGATACACAAATACACACGTCAAACTTATGACACCCCTCTTTTTCCGTCAGGAGATAAAAAGTGGATGTACAAAGCACTCCCTTCTTTCCTGTCGGGGAAGATAACTGATAGATATTGTTGTTTTAACCCTACTGTATTTCTTCTACAGAGGCAGACGGCCACAGCGCTCGGATATGGACGCTTTTGCTGGGCGGTCGTATACTGGAAGCGTGCAAGGTTGCCAAGGAGCACGGTGATCTGAACATGGCTATACTTATCGCTCAGGCTGCTGGTAAGTTACATACAAATCACAGATAATATAATACTAGCATACTGATGCCTCATCCCATACAAAGAAACCGTGCTGACGTAACTAGCGTTTTTGTTTTTTTTTTGTACTTCGATCGCGTTCGGTTCCCTTGCCATGGCTATAGATGGTGTTAGCAGCGACTTGTTATTAAAGGGGTTACTCTTTAATTATACTGACGATTTGTTTTATAGTATTTTTTGCACGTTTTTACAGTTTCATTGCACCAAAACGTGTTACAATGCAAATTTAAACAATCGAGTAGAATATCTCTGAGATTTAAAACCGCGCCATCTATAGACATCTATTACATCTATCTCTTTGAAATGTGAATTAAGAGCCCAATATTCTACAATTTTGTGCTTAGGAAAGTTTATTAAACAAGAACATACAATTTTTATGTTCAATTCCAGAAAATTATATTTTTACACTCAATTCAATATCAAATCGGTGCATATCGCGCCATCTAGTGAGATTTATTTGAACCAAATTTTCTTTGTCAGCGCCGTGTAACAAGTATACAAAAAAAGTTAATTCAAAAATTCAAAAAACCCGACTGCTTAAAAAGCGAACTAAACAGATGTAAACAAGAAGAAAATCATGCTGTGCAGTCGGAGGATACATATTCGCGAGCTGGCTGACCAAAACCAGATGTATCCTCCGACTGCACAGCATGATTTTCTTCTTGTTTACATCTGTTTAGTTCGCTTTTTAAGCAGTCGGGTTTTTTGAATTTTTGAATTAACTTTTTTATTTACAAACTTTTAGTATTTTTTTTAATTGGGTACATTTAAACATATTAGTGTTATATATTTTATTGATACCCCACACGAAGGGTTTGGAAGAAAAAAAAAATTCCCCCTCCACAAAATGGCGCCCAAAATCAGCCATTTTTTCTTTTCCAATTTTTACGTAGGCAGTGACACTCGCAGGTTTAAGACGAATCGATTGACGTAAGAATCATGAAAATCGGCCAACGCGTTTAGTCTCTAGAAAGCCACATAGGAACAAACATACATACATACATAGACTGATAAACACATTACCCTCCTTCGGCAGTCGGGTAAAAAGAAATGCAGTCTTTAATTGAGCCAAGTAAGCGTCAGTGGCAAATAGGAATGCCAGCATTGGCTTGCTACGGTTTGAAGGAACACTATCTTACGTAAAACATTTATCTTTTATGTTTGGTTGCCATACCAAAGACGCTAGTAAGCCATTTACGATACCTCTTGCAGGTGTAAATTAAGGGAAGATTATAGCTTAGATAAAAATTGGCTCCTAACAGCCCCGGATCTACGATTTTTTCGAGCCGGGGCAAAACCTTGGTAGTGGCGCCCCCTCCCTTCAGTGTTTGAGAAAAACTGCCAATGAGTAGCATTTTTGTGACCATTTGTTAAAATAATAATCTTATAAATATAATTTTTTATTATCTAATAACTAATAACTTTCATTTATGACATAAAACATAAACATAGGAAAAATATATAACCAGGAAAGACTACAACTTTACACGGCGTGCGTTCTTTAAAAATCAAGTTGAAAGAATCTATTAGCTCCACAAAGTCCGTCGCATAGGTAGTTTTGTTTTAAATGGCTAAAAAAGTTAGCTTTAAGCTAGAATAGTTTGGTTTTCAAACATATTATATTAATATTCGATTACTTGATAAAAACCTATGATATTGTAGGAAAAGAGGCTTCATTTGTTCGATATTTCGAATACTTGTCTCAAGGATTTGGCGCCCCCATGAAACTGCCGCCCTGGGCAAGTGCCCCGGTTTGCCCCCCCTTAGATACGGGGCTGCCTCCTAATTTGGATAGCAGTCATTTGAAATCCATCTCAGACAAAGGAGCAGTTCAATCTCTTTATAAAAACTGTTTTGCTGACTGTGCTACAGTTGAACCACTTATGCTGACGTAAACCGTCAGTTTCTTCACAAAAAATCATAAAAAAAAATCCTCCAAAAATCTTTTCCTCCATGTAGCTATAAATAAAACATCAAGTTTTAGAAAAAGTCGCTTCACAAGTCTTAACTTTTTCTGAAACTATTCGTATCGTATATTATCGACCGTACTGTTAGTGCTTATTTGTTCCACAGGCGACCCAACATTCCGTTCCCTCATCACCCGTCAACTGACTCTGTGGCGTGAATGCGGCGCCGACTCCCTGATGTCGTCCCACCGCTGGGCAACGCTACAGCTCATCGCTGGACAGAGCTCGCCCCGGGATAAGTTGCTAGAGACTGACTGGTTGAGAGCCCTGCATGCTACTGCTAGGTAAGTTGGAGATAATTCTTCTTGTGTAAAAAAATATTGTGATGTAACAAGAGACATTGATTTAGAATATCGGGTTAAGGTGATTGCAACAATGTATATTATTTGTGTTATAATTAAGAGCTCCTAAACTTCGTGGACTCCCTTATTACAGCTATGTAGATCTCGAATAGACCGAAGCCGGAACTTCACAGAAACTACACATGTAACTGTCTTTACATCTGTTTTTGTGTAATCCTGAAAAAAAGTTAACCTACCCTATCGAATGGCTTATCGTTGTTTAGAGCCCGTTGTAGATAAATACTGTATTTTCTGTTTTACAAATAGTGGAAACAAAGGAATGAGAAGCCATCAAAGTCAGCTTTTTTAGGGTTCCGTACCCAAAGGGTAAAAACGGGACCCTATTACTAAGACTCCACTGTCTGTCTATAACCAGCCTGTATCTCATGAACTGTTATAGCTGGACAGTTGAAATTTTCACTGATGATGTATTTCTTTTGCTGCTATAACAACAAATACTAAAAACAGAATAAATATTTAAGTGGGGCTCCCATACAACAAACGTGATATTTTTACTGATTTTTGCGATAATGTTACGGAACCCTTCGAGCGCGAGTCCGACTCGCAATTACCCGGTTTTTTATTTTTACAAAATTTTGTTCCAAAGGATTGTATACTTCCCATTGACCTATGAACTTGAAATTTGTTGATAATGTTCATTATTACTTTTATATTATATTGACAAGTCAGATTTTTTCAAGAAATGTCCTCTTTTTTCGTATTAACCAAATTATTTTTCAATTACCAACTTAATTTTGCAGTTTAGTACAGGACCCCTAAATATGCGAAATCCGACACATACCAGGCTGGTTTTTTTTTTGTGATGTATTTAGCTTACTACAGTAACATTTTCTTCCACAGATACCTCTGCCCTCACATACCCTCTCTCGAGCAAGTGACGCGCACATACGAAGGCTTCTTCACCGACGAGAACCAAGATGGCGATGGTGACATAGACTTGTCTTTGATAGAAAACGACGAGATGTGCATGAGACTACCCCTGCCGCCCTACGTCACTCACTATGACGTAACTGTGGTTAATGTAAGTATATAAGTAATATGTTTCTATAATTTGTATCCTCTAGAATAAATTAAACTATAGAAGGAGTGGAATTCCCTGCCGGAGTCTGTGTTGCCCGATAGGTACAACCTAGGGATCTTAAGTTCAAGAGTGAATAGGTTAGTTCTAGGTAAGCGTGCTTCACCGTCGACCACATCACTGCTTACAGGCGAGATAGTGGTCAAGCGCGAGCATCCTACTATATCTATACTAATATTATAAAGCTGAAGAGTTTGTTTGTTTGAACGCGCTAATCTCAGGTACTACTGATTGGAATTGAAAAATTATTTTTGTGTTGTATAGTCCATTTATCGAGGAAGATTATAGGCTATATAACATCACGCTACAACCAATAGGAGCGGAGCATAAATGAATAAAAATAAACGTGTGGCACTCGGGGACTGCCGCGGTAAAGCTATTGCATAGCATTTATTCTAGATCCAGTCCTGGAAAATGCGTCAAAAAAATTAAAAACGTTAAAAACTCGAAAACGTAGCGAGCCAAACCCGCATTTATTTACGATTAATAAAACTCTAAAAAACAAAACAAAAATACCCTTATTCACATTGAAATAAGGTCGCTTTTCTTTGACAAGCAAAAGTGACCCTTATTCTCATTAGCATAAGGCCCACATTGATCACCATTGTCACAGAAACAGCTCAGAGAGACCGATAAAAGGCAAAAAAAATACGACCAACAAAAATTTTAAAACCCTTATATCTCAGAAACGGTTGGAGTTAGCGCATTTCTGACAAAAAAAATTCCCCCCTGCCTTCCGCTACTTCATCCAGGAGAACAAGATAGGATTAACCCCCCCCCCCCCCCCCCGTTAACCGTTTACCTCCCCCCGCAAAAAAAATTTTTCATTCTAAAAATACCAACACGGAAATCGAAAACACGTGCAACAAACCTTTCCCCCGCCCCTCACCACTCTGATTCCACAGAATTCATAAACCTTATTAAAAGTCAAAGTATCACCGCCGTGCCCGTCGGAGTGGAGAGCGTGAGGTTTTTTCGTTACGGAATTTCTGGATTCGGTCTCCGCGCTCAAGGCCCGCGATAGAAGCTATGCAATAGCTTAAAAATGTTACAAAACGGGAAAAAAAAACCTTTTTGAGAGCTTCCGTTGCGTGCGCTGCGTAAACGGTTTAAGTTACGCAAATATCATGTATGATGGAATTGTTCCTCTTTAAAAGTTCTAAAAAAAGTCCGTTTTATTATTATAAGCTTTTTTATGGTTATCAAATTTGTTCATTTGCGAAGGAGTTTTATCAACATCTATACTAATATTATAAATCTGAAGAGTTTGTTTGTTTGTTTGTAGGGTAGGTAAGTAGATAGATAGCCTGTTGACGAGAGCAAAGCCGCGGGGGTCAGCTAGTAATATTATAAAGGCGAAATTTTGTGTCTGTTTATTATAGCCGTAACACACGCTCGGATTTGGTACGGGTGGACCACGGATATGGTACACTTCCGAACCATAACGGACCGTGTGTAGAGTGGTCCGCCGGACATTATTATTATTAATTGAGTCCGCCTCGGTCCGCGTGTTTGCACATCAGATATAGTCTGTTCTGTAACAAATCCCGACGTGTGTACGGTTGTCGGTTGGTTGGGCCGTACCAACTACGACCAGCGTTGAAAAATGCCCCGATTGATGGGCGATCTTCTGATTTTGTTTATTGTCTCCCGATATTTTTATATTCAACTAATAGTGATAAATAAAAATGGATAAATTACTAAATACGACAACACTAGGATTGGGTAGGCACAGTTAGTCCGCCGAACCAGGTCCGGTCGTGTGTAAGCAAGAACGGATTTGTGGGCGGAGTTAGTCCGCCCGTACCATATCCGAGCGAGTGTTTGTGTCTTTGCATGTTCAAACGGCTGAACGGATCTGGATGAAATTTGGCACAGAGATAGATTATAGCCAGAATAACACATAGGATACTTACGATATATTTTTTATCCCGGCAATATGTTCCCTCAGGATAATATTCGACATTCGGGCGAAGCCGCCGGAAGAAGCTAGTATAGACATAAAAACAAAAAAAACGTCGTTTTGTAATACTAATGAGACACACTCGGAATCGGCTCCAACGATTTTCATGAAATTTAGTATGCAGGGCGTTTCTAGGCCGATAAATCGAACTAGCTAGGTTTAATTTTTAACCGACTTCCCAAAAAGGAGGAGGTTCTATGTTCGACTTCAAGTTTGTTTTTTTTTTTTTTTTTTTTGTTTTTGTTCACCGATAACTCCGTCAATTGTGGACCGATTTTGAAAATTCTTTTGTTGTTTGAAAAAGTATGTTCCGAAATTGGTCCCATTTTAATTTAGTGAAGATCTGATGAAGAACTTCGGAGATATACAACAGAACTCTTCAATAAATAACGAAAAATCTCTCGGGATTGCTGCAATCGCATGTCTGTTTGTTGTTTATAACATTTCATAACATAACATCACGCCAGTTCGCTCTTAAGGGATAAGCAGATCTCTCATTTCACCGGTTATGTTCAAGTTTCATGAAATCTGTTCTGGCGAAATAGTTCCCTTACTAACTTGCCTAAAAGGTACGTACAACTAAAAAGTGAAAATAAAAAAACTTTTTGCAAAAAAATACCACCGACTTCCAAATACAAAACAACAAAGTGAAAAATAACTTAATTTTTTGAAGTCGGTGTCCATAACGTAAAAAATGGTACCTGCGAAAGACACCGATTTCAAAAAATTAAGTTATTTTTCACTTTGTTGTTTTGTATTTGGAAGTCGGTGGTATTTTTTTGCAAAAAGTTTTTTTATTAGAATACGTCGTGTTCTCTTTTTTCACCCGAGCAGAGTTCGGTCGCCCAGGTACTGTAAAATTAAAGGCTGGACGCAATATAGCTAAGTATGGAGTTTCTTGTGCATTCTTCTCCATAAGCTACTTTTCCGAATGCACGGTAGAATCAATTTTTTATTAAATATAAATAATTCTTAACGTTCAAAAGTGCCGCTTAATGGCCTATTTGAAATAAATACATATGACTTTGACTTTTAGCTTTAAGTCAGTCCTTATGTAACATGTTTTAAAACAAATAATGGTTTCTTATTTCCAGAACGGCAAACAGCGTCGTGTATTAGACCTGCGATACGAATTGATTCGCGCGCGCGCCTTCAACTCGAGACCGAAGTTACGACCGGCGTCTTATACACCCGACCCCCTGGACTATAGCTTATGGTAAGTTTTCCATCTTTTGTACAGCCTTCGCCCAACTTGTCGGGACCCACCGGATGCAGTTACTGCATGCCGACATCTACAGCACAGTTATAGAACAACCATCTCACGAAAGCGAATTAATCGATGTCAAAACAAAAGTTGCATGCAATCTGGCCGTCCCACCAAAATGGAAATAGTAAATAAACATAACCGGAAAAGAAAACAGAAACGGAAAGTAAAACGCCTATAACTTTTGAATTGCTGAACCGATTTTCATCAAACATAGCTAAGAACATTATCGATAAATCACCTTTCAAACAAATATCCCTTTAGGAGCTATGATGCCTTCCAGCGCAACGTTTTACATTTTGCGGTCGCCAATCCAGAACTTTTCTGCCCCATCGGCCATCCGTTCTTCAAGCAATGTGCCCTACCCACTGCCACTTAAGTTTGGCAATTATTCGGGCTATATCGGTAACCTTGGTTCTCTTGCGGATCTCTACATTTCGATCACGCAAGGAAACTCCGAGCATAGCCCTCTCCATTGTCCTTTGGGTGACTTTAAGCCTTCTGATGAGGCCCATTGTGAGCGCCCACGTCTCTGTCCCGTAAGTAATCGCTAGCAACATACACAGGTCAAGACTTTCGTCTAGAGACGCTGTGGTAAGTTCGTTCCTTTGGGTGACTTTAAGCCTTCTGATGAGGCCCATTGTGAGCGCCCACGTTTCTGTCCCGTATGTTATCGCTAGCAACATACACTGGTCAAGACTTTCGTCTAGAGACACTGTGGTAAGTTCGTTCCTTTGGGTGACTTTAAGCCTTCTGATGAGGCCCATTGTGAGCGCCCACGTTTCTGTCCCGTATGTAATCGCTAGCAACATACACTGGTCAAGACTTTCGTCTAGAGACGCTGTGGTAAGTTCGTTCCTTTGGGTGACTTTAAGCCTTCTGATGAGGCCCATTATGAGCGCCCACGTTTCTGTCCCGTATGTAATCGCTAGCAACATACACTGGTCAAGACTTTCGTCTAGAGACGCTGTGGTAAGTTCGTTCCTTTGGGTGACTTTAAGCCTTCTGATGAGGCCCATTGTGAGCGCCCACGTCTCTGTCCCGTATGTAATCGCTAGCAACATGCACTGGTCAAGACTTTCGTCTAGAGACGCTGTGGTAAGTTGGACGAGACGATACTGAAGTGTCAGGCTATTGTAATAAGCGCATGGTGGGTAGAGTGGCGGTTAGCTCTCTTCCTTCTCTTATTTTCGATGGTACCGTTATTCCCATAAGCCCTAGCGTAAAAGATCTCGGTTTGCATCTTGATTCGACGCTTGGCTAGCATAGTCAGGTTACTAGTGTCAGTCAAAGAGTTAACGGCACTTTGCTATACCTGTATCGTCTGAGGATCTTTTTGACCGCAAAGACGACGACTATGCTTGAGCAGACTTAAATTTTTCCCATAATCGACTATGGCGCTACTTAGACTTGAGTGCGGTTCTACTGGATAAGCTTGGTAGGCTCCTCAATAACAGCATTCGGTTCATATTTAAGTTGAGGCAGAAGTCAAATGGATGCCCATTCGCCAGGGAATGTGTTTGTGCGCTCTAACTACGATTTTCTTCCTACTCAACTCGCCCACTCCACCTTCTCACCCTCACCTTATGTCTCACTTTCAATATTTAAGTTCTTCTCACGCTAGGAATCTGCGTTCTTCCAACAATCTGCTCTTACTCTGTCCTTCTCATACTACTGAAGTTAATTCTTCCTTTCGTATTCAGTCTATTCTTCTTTATGTATTTTATTGTCGTTGCCACGATTTAAAAAAATCACCTGCCATGTTTTCTCTACCTTGGTGCATGAAGTTTAAATAAATAAATACCGCGCAACTTCCAGAACTCTACCGAGCCGAGTCGGATTCGACGGTTGACGTCTTTAAAGTTTAACACCGGTGAAAACGTCAGATTTACATGGAAACAGTCATTTTGCGGACTTTATGGTTACTTGCTAAGGCCACGCAAGCTTTATAATTAAAACCTAAATAATTATTTTGTTCCTACAGCTTCCTCCTGGGAACTTGGTTCGGCAACCCAACCATAGAGAGCATTACTGGCATAGCTGATCAATTGGAAGCCAGCGGTTACTGGCACTTAGCGGTACAGGCTCTGTCTTACCACCCAGATGATGTTGCGTAAGTATTTTACAGTTTTCATACAAATTGATAAGATAACAAACAGAGAGACAGGGTTAGTTTCGGCGCCATCTTGGATTTTTTATTTTGAGCCTATTGTCGTTTCTAGTAGCCCAGAAAACAATGAAATTGACACGCATGATGCAACATAATCCCCATCACTGTTTTCAGCGACTCCGAAAAACATGAAAATGACTGCCTTGACGGCAAGTTAGAAAATTTTCTTAAGCACCATCTTGGATTTTGATTTTGACCCTATATTCTTCATAGGTGATCCTAAACACAACGAAAACGACACCCATGACGAAAACTTGTGCAATGACCATCTTGAATTTTCGTTTTGACTCAATCATTTACACTCATGTTGTCAAATTTCGGAGCCATCTTGTATTTTTGTTTTGACCCCATATTCGTTATTAGCGACCACAAAAACCACCAGTTGTAATGGCTATTCTTTCTTTAACCGATCAACATTTATTTCACAGTCGCGGCCACCTAATCCGCGGAGTACTATCACGCCACGCACCCGCCAAAGCGGACACAGCAGAGTTGAATGCTCGACTTGAGCTGATTAGAAGACTGAAGGTGCCCGAGCAGTGGTTGCTGTTGGCGCAGGCACACAGGGCTAAGTATGAGGTACGAACAACAAATATAACTACTGAGATAACGACGGCTGATGGAGATGTATTGGTAAGCCGACCAGGACATACTTGGGCACAGATTATATAATACTAGCATACAGATGCCTCATCCCATATAAAGAGACCGTGACGACGTAACGACGATTTTCGTCTGATTAAGCTGATTATTAAGCTATTGCATAGCTTCTATCGCGGGCCTTGAGCGCGGGGACCGAATCCAGAAATTCCGTAACGAAAAAACCTCACGCTCCCCACTCCGACGGGCACGGCGGTGATACTTTGACTTTTAATAAGGTTTTTGAATTCTGTGGAATCTGAGTGGTGAGGGGCGGGGGGGGGGGGGGGGGGGTTTGTTGCACGTGTTTTCGATTTCCGTGTTGGTATTTTTAGAATGACATTTTTTTTTGCGGGATGAGGTAAACGGTTACGGGGGGGGGGGTAAATCCTATCTTGTTCTCCTGGATGAAGTAAGGCGGGCATTTAGATGTTATTTGCAGCGACTCGCAAGTAAAAGGGGTTTTTCCGGTTCGTGACTATGTTTTCTTTAAATACCGTGACGATTTGTTTTATAGTATTTTTTTTGCACGTTGTTACTGTTTTATTGTACCAAAATGTGTAACAACACAAATTTTATAAATCGAGTGGCATGCCTCAGAAACTTAAAACCGCGCCATCTATGCGAATCAATTTAGGATGATCCGTTCAAATAATCTTTGAAATGTGAATTAAGAGCCCAATATTCTTATATAATTTTGTCCTTAGGCGACTTGATTAAACAAGAACAAACAATTTTTATGATCATTTCTAGAAAATGTTAATTTTACCCACAATTCTATAACAAATCGATGCATATTGCGCCACCTAGTGATATTGTTTTGAACCAAATTTTCTTTGCTGGAGCTGGGACCCGTGCTTTGGGAAAGGGTAGGAGAGTTGATTAAACAAGAACATAATTTTTATGATCAATTCTAGAAAGTGTTAATTTTACCCACAACTCAATACAAATCGATTCAAATCGCGCCATCTAGTGACATATTTTTTTTAACAATTTTTTTTTGTTTGCGCTGGGTTTCCGTGCTTTGGGAAAGGGTAGGAGAGTTGATTAAATAACAACATAATTTTTATGATCAATTCTAGAAAGTGTTAATTTTACCCACATTTCAATAACAAATCGATGCATATTGCGACATCTAGTGATATTTTTTTGAAACAATTTTTTTTTGTTAGCGCTGGGACCCCGTGCTTTGGGAAAGGGTAGGTAGATGCTACAATTTTGGAAAAAGTTCATCTTTTTAGAGCGTCATTTCTGTCAAGCATACCTGTGTGTCTCTTTCTAAAGGCTATAATTTTAAAACCCTAAAACTGTGAGTTTGCTACCTCGTGGATTTAGTGGTTACAAGCGCAGCTGCTGAGCGTCTGATCGTCACTTCGATCTCCAGGTTGGGAATAATAGTATAGATTCTGAGTCACGGTTAGAAATGCCTCAATCAGAAGTAGAATCAGATTTGCCTCTATCTAGACACTTCCAACGGAAGTTTCCATATACATACATAAATTTCATCTGCATGCACTACAGTCGGAACTTCACAGAATTTGTCATTTACATACATACATAAACTCACGCCTTTTTCCCATGGGGGTATGGTAATTTGTCATTTAATTTCTTATATAATTGTAGTTTATGGAACGGATATAATAGGGGTTATGTGTTATTTCTACGGAATATGCTATCACATCTTTAACTTCTGTGCTAACAAAAGAACTTGACAAAGGAACTAGGTGTTTATCTGTTTTTATAGACCTAAAAAAGGCCTTCGACACGGTCTCTATTCCCATCCTTGTCCAAAAAATAGAAAAAATTGGTATTAGAGATACACAACTAGCTATATTTACCGATTACCTGACAAATAGAAAACAGAAGGTTAAGCTAGAGAATGTTGTCAGCGAGGACGTGGATGTAACATGCGGCGTACCTCAAGGAAGCGTTTTGGGTCCTACTCTATTCCTCATTTATCTAAACGACTTATGTAATATGACAATCAACCAAGCAAAATTTTTTTCGTATGCCGATGACACCGCAATCGTCTTCACCGGCTCAACCTGGGCTGAAACCAAAACCAATGCAGAAAATGGTATGGCACAAGTAGCTTCATGGCTAAAAACTAATTTCCTTACGTTAAACACGAGCAAAACTAATTATATCTGCTTCACCATATATAAAAATGTCCAACCAGAACATGATTTCAACAATGTGTAGGATACATGAGTGTAGGAGTGTGGCTGATTACGACTGTAATTGTCCTTATCAATAGGTATAATGTTGGACCAAAGTCTGTCCTGGTATCCTCAAATCGAACAAATAACTGCGAGAATACGAAAATTTATTTGGATTTTTAAAACATTACGACACATTGTCCCAAGGAGTGGCACATCCAAAAATCTTCTAAATGAAGTGTATATCTCGCTAGTTCAATCCGTAATAATATACTGTATTTCCATTTGGGGAGGCGCGCGTAAAACACGTTTTCTTGATGTTGAAAGAGCGCAACGGACATTAATAAAAGTAATGTATTTCAAAAAAAGGACCTTTCCTAGTTATGAGCTATACCAAATTAGTTGTTTATTATCAGTCCGAAAATTATATATTATACACGTTGTTCTAAAAAAACATAAAACCCTACCATTAGATCCCAATAATTATATTGACTAGAAGAAGGAAACACAATGTTGCTTGTACCCATTTTGTAAAAAAAGAATTTGCAAATATTCAGTATGACAGACGCTCGTCTTACATAAATAATAAAATAAATAAATTAATAGATATATATACTAAACCGTTTAAAGAATGCAAATCGTTACTGATTAAGTGGATAAATAAGTTATGCTACGATGAAACAGAGAATCTACTATAAACTGTCAACTGACAACTGTTACTATTTACACTAATCACTTCCGTATAAAAAAACCATGCACACTCACACACACACTCTATCACACGCACCCACACACTCTATCACACGCACCCACACACTCTATCACACGCACCCACACATACATACACACACACACACACAAACACACGCACACACACATACACACACACCAACAGACTAAGGATTAAAAAAAAAACTAAAAATAGACTATTAATTATTCATTTTCAATGCACTTTTGTCTTGTAACTTATTACTCTCGTAAGATATAAAAGAGCGGCGCCTCCTGGTACAGGCATCTATATGCTTAAAAGGAGACGCTACCAACTGTATAACATTGTATAACGTGTAATAACGAAATAAACATTTTTGTTTTTTTTTAATAATTACGCAGCGCGCGCATCCATAGGCAATGAGACTATTTTTTTACATCAAGTTAATGAGCACATACGTGCCAATAAACTAAAAAGTAAAAGTGTGCTATAGAAATTAAAAAGTTATTATATGATGCAGTTGTTTGAAAAATGAAGGAAAATTTTGCACTGTATAAAAAAAAATAGTTGTCGGCAGGTAACTTAGTCATTAGATGCGCCCAAGTCGTTTTTTAGGTCTCTTTGGTTACCAAGCGGGACGCGGGGAACGTTTAGCACCGTTCCGGGCGCGCGATTGGTTCGTCAGTTGACACATGGATCGACTGACCAATCGCGTCGCGTCCACGTTCCATCCACTGTATATGGTGGTTGGTCAGTTCGCGCTCTACGCGCGAACTTACTCCCACTACGACAGAACCTTGCCAAGTTACATGCTGGGGACTATAACTTTCCAACGCACCGCCATATTTTTGTCGCGACACTTATACCTATATTTTATGTACAAACTGTTAAAGAAGAATAAACTTTTTCTCAAACATGCTTGGAAATTTGAGCATTATTTTGACAACCTTCTTCGAGATAAATCGAAATTGCAGTACTGGCCATATACATGCGAGCAGCGGCCGGCAAAAGTTGTATGAAAATCTATATCTGTCGTGTGTAGCGGCCAAATAAATTATACATATCATAGTAATCTCATATCTGTCGTGTCATTTAAAAATGGAACGATCTTTTACTCCGAAACATGGCAACCAAGGAGGTAACTTATCAAAGGTTTTATTTAAATTTCGAACTGGCTTGCAAATAGAAAGCTGTTTATTGAAAAAAAAACCAAATGAACACTTCGCACTGCGATTTTTATTGGCGCGGATTTTTGTAGTATTATTCCCGCGTGATTTTTTTACCTCAATGCGTGCAGCTTCATACAATTCCATAGGCCGCAGAACGGGCGGGCAAAATCGCGCGAATAAAAGTGCTAAGCCTAACGCGGGAATAATTATTGTTGTTCGTTGTTCGTAATTGACTTTGAAAAGTAATTGTATTTGACAAAATAATAATAAATAAATAATAATAAATAAATTCTTTATTTCACCAAAAGCCATCACAATACAAGAATCAAAAACAAGAGTATAATAAGGCTTATACACTAGGACACAATAATTTTAATTCCCTGACTCCTAAACTAGGTGTATGTGCCTGTGTCTTAGGAGTCAGTGATTCGCCGTAAGAAACAATACAAAGCCATAGTATAATAACAACGGGACGTTTAAACAATTAGCAAATGGTGTAAAAGAAAACAGAATATAACCTATGTAAAAGAGAAATAAAATGAAAAACGTTTAACTGTGCTGAGGTGAATAGGTGTAGGGTCTGTACGTGTGTGTGCATGTGTGTGTGTAGTGACTAAATGTAAGGTGTGTGTGTGTGAGTGCGTATGTGGTGTGTAGGTGTAGGGCGCGTGTAGAGAGAATGAGGTGACCATTGCACAACTGTTCATGGTAAGATTTAGACTAATATAATTATGTATGTATGGTATACTAGTAGTACATTATCACTGCAATTTACCCTGCAGAAGATCCTCAGTGTCATCATAATTTAGTGTTTGGAGATAATCACGAAGTAAGTTTTTGCATTTGTATTTAGGGCACGAATAGATTTTAAACTTTTTATTTAGGAGGTTGTACATATTAGTGCTACTAACGTAGAATTGGCGTTTGGCAAAGGCAGTTCTATGGCGTTCGTGGGGAAAAACGTTATGCTTAAGCCTACCAGGCGGTTCCTTTGGAGGGCGGGCAGAGTGTTTGCGTAGGGTCGACAGGAGGATATACAGTTGCCTGACTGTGAGTACCTTGCAACCGGAATAGAGCCGCACAGTGGGATACCTGCGTGGAAGAGAGAGCATTACCTTAAGGACAGCTCTCTGAGCTCTCTCAAGGCGGATAAATACATTTTGGGTGGCACCGCCCCAGACGGGTAAGCAGTACGTTAAGATAGACCGGCATAGGGCAAAATATACTAATTTTAGCGTATCATTGTCAGCAGAGTTTCGTAACTTCTTGAAAACATATATTAGCTTACGTATGCGGGACGTGACTTTGTCTATATGGGAGTGCCAGTTGAGATGCTGATCGATGAGAACTCCTAGATACCTTACGCTAGTGGACTTGGCTAGGTAGAGGCAGTTACACTGCGTCATGGAACCGCAGGCATGCGCTTTTAAAGTAAAGGAGTTTGGAGGACACAGATTCGACCGAATGGAAAATGGAACATACACCGATTTAGCTATATTTAAGGTGAGCAGGTTGTCGGCTAAACATTTCATAACGGCGGACAGCGCAGCCTCGGCGTTTTGGAATGTCAGGGGCCAGTCATCACCGTGTACAACAAGGGCAGTGTCATCTGCGTACGCGTATATCCTACAATTTTCAAGAGGCAGTTTACAGAGTTCATTAATGTAGATAAGAAAAAGAGTAGGCCCCAGAATGCTGCCCTGCGGAACGCCGTATGTGATTGGTAGCTCATCACTTTCGTGTGGGCCGATTTTAACTATTTGGGTACGATCGCTGAGATAATCTGCAAAGATCTTCAGAGCGTGTCCACGTATTCCGACACTTTCCATTTTATTCAATAAGGCCTGGGCAGAAACGGTGTCAAATGCCTTAGACAGATCAAGGAAGATGCCCAGGCACTTATGTTTTCTATCGAGCGTTCTAGCCACGTGGCTGGACAAATCCATGACTGCGTCCTCAGTACTAACCCCACTTCTGAAACCATATTGGTTACTTGCCAAGATGTTGTTTGCGTCGAGAAAACTGGTCAGATTCTTGATTAGTATCCGTTCAAGGATCTTTGACATCGCTGTTAGAATCGAGATTGGGCGGTAGTTATTGACGTCATCTTTGCTCCCAGACTTGTGAATGGGGTGAACTACTGCTTTTTTAAACGCCTTTGTAGAAACACCTGTAGTTATAGACAAGTTACAGATATGTGTAATAACCGGAACTAATACGCATCGCGAGGCCTTTATTATTTTAGACGGTATACAGTCTAACCCCGTTGCACAGTCAGACCTAAGCCCCAAAATAATGGAGTCAACTTCGTCTTCGGTTACCTCGAAGAGGGCCATTGAGTTACACGTGTTTGAGTTCGACACAGAATTGGGCACTATTGAGGGTGATTTAAATTTCGACGCCAAACTACTGCCTACATTTGCAAAAAAAGTGGTTGACATGATTAAGTGAGGATTTAGGGCTATCAAACGAATGTAACAGGTCAAAAGGGGGAGAAGATTGAGTTTGAAGATCTGAGACCTTCTTGATAACATTCCAGGTAGCTTTGACATTATTTTTTGCATTTCGAAACTGTTCTTTTTCAAACGAGCGTTTGAGCTTTCTCAGAAGGGAATTACAGAAATTGCGATAGCGAGTGTAGGTGGTTTTTAATATTAAATTATCATCCGACTTTTTAAGTTTGCCATGCATGCGGTCACGGTGTCGTATACAGCGGAGTAGGCCCGGCGTAATCCAGGGCTTCAAATTACGTTCTCTTCTTGGAACCGTTTGCTCCTGGGTGTGCTTTATGACAATAGATGAGAGATTACCTATTAACGCATCTGCAGCATCATTAGGATCTGAGATTGACAGCATTGGAGACCAGTCATGTGTTTTGATATTCTCTATCGCGACCTCGTAGTTTATTTTTGATCTAGTACGGATCACATCTGAATTGGCACTTCTTGTTTGTAGGAACAATAGCAGCGGTTCGTGATCTGTTATGGATGATTCAATAACGAAAGTCGTAGCGGATTTATTTGTTTTGAGTAAAATGTGGTCTAAGCAGTTTGTGAGCCGTGTTGGAAACTGATGAGCTGGGAGAAGTCCGTTAGAGGCAGCACAGGTTAAATACTCATCTGAGTGACTATCAATGTTGTCAGTCTTAATATCAATGTTGATATCACCGATCAGGACCACGGAAGGAGTTGTTAATTTGAGTACGTTATCGAGACTATCAATAAAATTATCAATGTTTTTAAAAGAAGGAGGGCGATAAATAGCCACTATTGTAACGTCCTCTATGCGACAAATAAGACAGTTCGCGTCAGCAAAATGTGGTTCCTTAACGTCAGCATTGAGGGAAGATTTAACGTAGACAGCACACCCGTCATTTTGGTTGTATGTGTTTTTAGTGTAGTATGACGTGAAGCCATCCAAGGTCGGCAACTGTGAAAGTTTGCTTAACCAACACTCGGAGAGAACGAGTACGTCGGTCTGGAAACCCAACAATCGCATAAGCACAGAAACCTCATCGAAATTTTTAGAAATGCTTCGTATGTTAAGATGTAATACTTTTAAACCTTTTGTCGGGTCTTTCATAAACTGCACGCAACTCTCAGGTTGACACTTGAACGATCTAGAAATGTGAAGCGCGTCTATTTCATCATTAATCACATCCAGATTAGCCATTTGTTATTAGTAAAGGCCAGAGAGTTGAACGAAGAAGAAGGAAAAACAATGGAGATCGTGAGTAAAAAATTAAAGCCTCTTTACTTCCTTCGTCGTAGTCAGGTAAAAGGATTAGTATTACATGCTGTGTAGCAGACTTATTGACAAAGATATTTATTAACAATAATGCTTGAGCCACCGATATTATATGGTAGGTAGCCGTTTGATAGGTACATATTGTATTTGCGTGTATGGTGATGGGATAAAGTATTGTATATTTTGGTATGTAGGCTTGTGTATAGAAAGTATGTGTGCGTTGTTGTGTTTTGTGAATGGTGTATAAAATAATCGTAGGCAAGATTGTATTGTTTGGTGTAAAAGTTAATTTTAAAACTCTAATAAAAAATAAAATTGGAATGAAAAGTGAAGAAAAAATATAAAAAATGGGAACAGACAGTGATAGTCAGATGACGTGATTTGGGTTATCCGGGTTAGTGAGGCATTTTTCAGAGCTTACAAGAATCTGCTTGTCTCCCTCTATCTTGCGCAGGAATATATTGCCATTGGAGATCCAGCAGAACTTGAAGGCATTTTTGTTGGCGAATTCTCTGGCTTGAAAGAAAAGCTTTTTGGTGTTTGCTGGTAGGTGTTCAGAGATGTACACGGGATGAGGAACTCCAGGCAAGCCCATGACTGCAGTGTTTAATTTATCGTCATTCCTCTTTCCTTTGTTGTATGCACGCACAGCCGACAGGACGCTCTGTTTAGTTTGCACAGTCGTGAATTCCGCTATTATCGGGCGCGGCGATGTTGACGTGGTAGATTTCCCTGGAAGACGATAAATATCACGCAGCTCTGTTTCGCTAATGCGTACACCAATAGCTGTGCCTACGCCACATACCGTCTTTAACAGACTGCTACCCGTTTCCGAGCTTACTTGCGGGATGTTACGTAATTCTATGGCCGACGATCTCACTTTATGTTGAAGATCAAGTATTTTCCGTTCGAGAGACTCAATGTGGGTTTGCTGCTCGCGTCGCTCCTTCCTCAAAGTTTCTACTTCCATCTTCAAGTCTTCGAACTGTTTATTAAAAAATTCTATTGATTGAACAATACCAGCGTTTGACTTACATATTTCAGAGTTTGATGCCTGTATTTTAACGTTTTGAGTTTTAATATCTTTTATATTCGAAGAGAGCTCAGCCATTAAAGTTTTCTGGTCCGCCAGTAGTTCCGCAATTCTAGCATCCTGCTCGCTCTTCCACTTTGCAAGAATATCTTGTAGCTCCTGTGGTTCTAGGAAGTTCATCCCTGCCGACCCGCCTTGCGGTGAAGTATTATTACGCTGACGTTTATTCCTTTTTGTATTTACATAGTCGCACGCCGCTGTTATGGCCGTGGTGATATCCGGCTCCGAGCGTGTTTGAGTCTGGCTTATGTTACCAATCGGTGCCTTGGGGGTTTTCGGTGGGGTACGATGTATCCCTGCCATGTTACAACCGAAGTTATTAATAGGTTGAAGGCAAATGTAAACAATAATACACAGGCAAAACCGGTCTTGCGCAGCACCGCCAAAAACAAGTAGCAGCGTCAGAGCGTAGCCGATATAGTTCTCGTTGTCGGTTCGTAGCAGTCGTAGCAGTCGTAGCACAGGCGCACGACGTAGCAGCGCGCGCGGCTGGAGCGTAGCAGCGGTGACTCACACTCGCACACAGCTCGTAGCGCACCGTTGTTTTGAGAACTGTCGCAACTGTCTCGATGGCGCGTCAGGTAAGCGGTTCGGTCACTAATCACTTTGGTCGATGGTTCGAGTCCGACGAATCACAGTCACTTGTTCGAATTCACTTTGAAGTGTAAACAACACTATTATTAATGTCTCTCTCTAGGACCACCCAGTGGGAGGGCCCCTCAGGTAAGATCACTCTAGGTGTGACAAGGAAATGAATTTTACAACAATTAGCCAATCACAGATTATGATGCACGAGCAAACGACACACGTCCTTTGTACTCAACGTCCAGCGGTCGAATGAATGATGATGAATGAAAATGAGTTCTAGGTACTACTTAGTTTTAATTTCCGCGCATTATTTGAGAAAAGCACTATACAAGCCTTGGCCACAACTAGGCATTGATGGACTTACGTATGTGCGTACGTGCATCACGTACGTGCCTCGGCTTTGCCTCGGCCCACATTTACACGTTCGTCCATCAATGCCTCTTTTTTTCTGGCCGCTGCAGTAATGTACTATTGAACCAGGGTAGATCTTTTAATGTATCGCCCACATCATACAAATTTCTACAATATTTTTTGAATTCATATTTGGAACATTGCGGCGTTGTGAGTTTATTGTTATTATTAAGCGACTTCTGTTGGATGTTTGATACATCTCTGGCTATCTGTGCGTGGAATCAAGGCGTGATGGTATGTTGTTTTGTTTCAGCGCCTACCCGCGGTGGAGGCAGAACATCTAGTAGGCGCGGGACAATGGAACGCGGCGCACAAAGTTTTGTTAGAAGAATTACTGCCTGA
Organism: Orthosia cruda; assembly: GCA_964057195.1. Taxonomy (NCBI): domain Eukaryota; kingdom Metazoa; phylum Arthropoda; class Insecta; order Lepidoptera; family Noctuidae; genus Orthosia; species Orthosia cruda. The sequence continues at coordinate 4,471,225 of OZ059853.1, read as the reverse complement.
GGCAGTGTTAGCAGGTAAGACATACTTTATAACAAAAAAAAAATTAATACTCAGTTATTTGGAACAAAATTTACAATGTTTATGTTTTTCTTAGATGAAAGCTAATTAATCCACTGCTGTCTTGAAATCACTGATTATTACCATGTTTCGCTTTGTAAAATAAAAAATAAAACTTTTAATAGGGTAGATAATAAAAAAGAACAATTTAGTCCGTCAGATAATATACTTAAAATATTGCACACGCATTTTTCTTTTGTCACGTAAACAAAAAATTACGACGATACAGTGCTTTGAAATATCGTGTGACGTCACGGTGTGCTACATTTTTACTGACAAAGTGACGTCACAAGTCCCTACTCCTGAACTTTGATGCGCTTTATCTTTCTCATTTTTTATTTGTTTGATAAAGCAAAATATACGTGTCCAATATTAATTTATAATCTCACTGGTAAACTAAATAGAATTATATTTGTCTACCCAGGAAACATCCTTATTATTTACGTCTATATTTATGTGCTTGCTGATGTGGTATTCGTGAATTAGGTTGTGTACCTGGGGTCCATGAACAGCGATCAGGGGGGTGACCATAAGCTCTTAGATTATGGTTATTTTAAGTGTGCATAAGGGACTGATGTATACAAGTCATTTACATCTGTCCCTTACCCCCTTACTCTACGAGGTTGTGTTATGGTCACCCCCCCCCCCCCCCCCCCTCCCAGGGATGATGCAATAGGAAAATTCGTAGACGTACACAGATGGCTAAAGCTGCCATGAGCTAGATGTCGAGAATATGGCAAGACAAAAACATCTCTTATAGCAACAAGTAGATACTCGTGAGAACTGATAAGCACAGGTCTGGGTACTGGTACTGGTCCATTTTCAATTTGCACTATATATCGGAGAAGAATTGAGGCCTTTGAGATGTGGTGTTGGAGAAACATGTGGCGCATACCATGGATAGCAAAGCGCACGAATAAGTCCATTCTCGACTCTCAACATCCGATCCAAACTCTCCTCGATCTGCTACCAACGAATCCTGAGATACTTTGGCCTTGTCGATCGGAGACAGGCGGAGAGCCAGGAGAAACTGGTTGTGGTGGGGAAGGTGGATAGAAAGAGACCGCGCAGACGATCACGTATTCGCTGGTCAGACCAGATAAGGGTGGTTACAGGACTGACGGTGACCACTGCCCTGAGAAGAGCTGAAGACAGAGTGGCGTAGAGGCAGCTCGTCAGTGACTCCGTCATATCGTTCCAAGACGGGCACGACCTTCAGAAATGAACAACGAATAAAAAGGATATATTTACGAAATTTTCCAAAGAATTTCGGAATCCAATTTTCAATTATTTTAATTAATGAAATAATTGGTAATTTCCTTGTCTCGATGGTCTAGCGGTCGCAAGTACTACTGAGGCCCTAGACAAGTGATTTTTTATCATGGAAAGCGGCCATAGCAATTGGAATGAACCGGCCAAGTGCGAGTCGGACTCGCGCACGAAGGGTTCCGTACCATTATCGCAAAAAAACGTCGAGAAAAATTTGTTGTATGGGAGCCTTACTTGAATATTTATTTTATTCTGTTTTTAGTATTTGTTGTTATAGCGGCAACAGAAATACATCATCTGTGAAAATTTCAACTGTCTAGTTATCACGGTTTATGAGATACAGCCTGGTGGCAGAGGGACAGACAGTCAGACAGACGGATCGCGGAGTCTTAGTAATAGGGTCCCGTTTTTACCCTTTCGGTACGGAACCCTAAAAAGCAGTTTAAAAAAACCTTAGTTTTAGTTCATTAAATAACAAAATAAATTTTAAAATTCAATTGAAAGATTCCATTTTTTTGAATCTGTTTTATAACGCCATGAAATATGAAATAGTAGCCGCCATGTTATTACGTCATACGGCTATGTAAACTAAAAAATGTCAACTGATCGGCGTATCGGCGCATTTGTTAACACAGCCAACTGAGGTCATGACATATAGCAATATGTCGTCCACTGCGTCCAGCGTGTTCGTCAAACTACACGCGAATTTTGAAAATGTAAAATTGAAATGCATAAAAATTTTGTGTTTTTCTTTAGTGGCATATTTAGTACTATAGAATTGAATTAAAATATTTTTCAAAAATGGGTCTAATACCCATTGTCTCGGCTTGTATGACACGGATCTGGTGCATGTACTAAACTCCTCTGCTTGCATCTACGGGAAGTAAAAGCATAAAGATATTATATTATTACGATTGTATTTTACAGATGATCTACAAAGCATAGGCCCACTCCTAGAGAAAATGAACGAAGCCGCACAACGACACGAAGTGAGCGGCTGGGAGATCGGAGGACAGGCGCTGCACAGCTATCTACACGTGTGTGATGAGGTATGGTACTAGTTTATGTCGATAAATTGAAACTGTTCATCAGCGAAAGAACTGCAATGCCCATTTTTGACCTCTCTTAACCGATTGCGGGCCTAGGTCTAATGGGGATATCCTTGACCCAACCCAAACACAATGCAAGTGTACGGAACCGCACATTATTTTACAGACTCACGCGCCGTGCATTCTATGCGCTCAGCATTTTTTACCTATCATTAAAGGTTATATAAGTACATTAATTCAATAAATCAGTGTCCAACGGACATTCGCGGTGGTCGGTTTTATTTCATTATCATCCCCATAGAATCGCCCCGGCATCATCGTTAAATGTAGGGATCCTTCACATTTATTTTGGTCCTTCGAGCCGGGCGCCGTGGAGCCTCTTCACAGAATATGCTGTTGTGTACGATACAACATTATTAATATAATGTATTTTATCTAGTGTAAAGCCAAACCGTTATCGAGAATGTCAGCAGATATTACTAATATGTGGTAATGTCTTGGTTGGTGTATGTATCTGGTCACTGGTTCCTTTTTTCGTCCACTAGCCTGTCGTTATACGAAGTATCTGTGTCTTTAAAAATATTAGCCACTTAAATACGACTCCGCTCCCACCCGGCAAAATAATTTTCATTTAAATTTGAGCTTTAGGGCGTCCTCTGTAGACATACTTTACATTAGCAGACAGCGTACTGCCATCGTACCACTTGACAGCTGACGTCTCGCTTACTGCATGCTTACCACACACTTCAAGCGGGCGGCCCGCGCGCTGTACGCACGCAGACTGTGAGCTTGAAGCACGTTGCTAGCTTGTCGAAAACGGTAAAGCGAAAGCGGTCGGCGCGTGGACAGCGAGCAGCAGCGAGCAGTCATCTCCGTCTAAGGCGGGGTTGTACGGGAGCGCGGTCGTGTAAGTGAGCTACGATCTTAAATTTCTTGTGCTGCTAATCGGTTGGTCTATCATTTAATTCCTTTCCTGTGAAGTATGTTTGAGTTGCACAATTTGAGTCTATACACAGGATAAATCCGTTTCATAATTCTTTGACAATGTTTGAAGATCTTAGTAGCAACAACTAAAATACAATAGTAGATTTTTTATCTAGGGAGCAAACAACTATTTTAACGGCGAGAGTTTTTTTTTTAATCCAGAGCTTAGCAAAGTAAATAGCAATATAAATTACTTAAGGCGAGGTGCATAATCTGCTTTTCTTTCAACCAAACCGCAACAAACCTATAGGAATAGTAGATAAAAGAAACTCATATCAAACAATTAAAATAGAAGTTTAATTATTGAAATTATAAGATTTTCTATAACACTGTTGGCTTCATTTAGAGTGCGATAGAAACGTACGTAAAAAAAAAGTATTGATATCGGCTGGCTGAATAGAGCTAATCCATTGAGATTGGCACCTTTTGATGAGATTAAAAAATAAACTGAGCAATAATGAAATTTCATACATTTTTATTGCTCTAGAGCATTAAAGACTCGCTTTGTACTGAGTTTTTAGTGTGATTGTGTTTTTTTTTTTTTTTTGTATACTATAGGCTAGCGTTTGACCACCATCTCGCCTGATGTCAAGCGATGATGTGGTCTACGGTGAAGCACGCTTGCCTAGAAGAAACTTATTCACTCTTGACTTAAAGACCCCTAGGTTGTAGCTATCAGGGAACAAAGACTCCGGAAGGGAATTCCACTCCTTAGCTGTGCGCACAATGAAAGTATTAAAGTGATGAAATTAAAGCATAGTTGGAAGAAATAGTTATTTATGTACATACAATTAGGAATCATAAGACATAACATAGAAATAATTAGAGACTAATGTTTATATTTGCACAATTATGGAAGTGCATCGTAACAATTTTATTAGTACCGTCCGTTACAGTTGTTAATTTATTTTTTAATTTAGTTCGCGCGCGGTTTTCCTGCCAGTCACATTTAAGTTTAGCGCTCTAATCCTATTTTGTACCGCATGGTTTGTGATTCATCTCTTTGCTGATTGGAACATTTACTAACAATATCCAAATTCAAAATTAAAAATCACTTTTAGTACCTAGGGACTAATGTGCTATTTTAGTCCCTGTTTACGAAGGGTTACTTTTTGAATAGATGTGATAAAAATAATTTTCTTTCTTTCTTATTTCAAAAATGTTTAAGTAACATAATCAAGGCCAGCCTCTTTTAACTAATTATTTTATTTTTCAGATCCGCGGCCTAGTATCGTCAGCGGAAGCACAGCGCGACAGGGCGAGCGTACACGCTCGACTTGAGGCGTTGCGACCGAAAGTCGCAGCCGCGTGTCGGGCCTTAGGCGGTCTGCAACCTAAGTAAGCTAATTTCTAATACCTAAGATTCAAATGAAACGCTAAAAATGTGCATGGCATGTTGACTCCTATCTCGACAGCGTATGACATACATTTCTATACAGATAAAAACTATTGCATTCGAAGATTCAAGGGTCGAATATGCAGAATACATTTTGAGTGTTTCGTTTGTCTCTGTGTCAGAGCCTTTTTTTTTGCTTGGGGTTATGCTCATGCATACTGCACTACCACGGTGAGATAGCGCAGTTATGTGGGACTGCAACCCACTAAAACTCTACGGTGTCCTCCTGTGCCGCTTGTGGCGGGAACACGGGCACGCGTTAGCACTCACCGCGAACCCGCCGCGACTGTCCGTCACCGAGGGCGCCTCTAGGCGGTAACCCCCATTACCGACGCACCAGAACACATTGCGCGCCGTGACCATCCCAGGGACCAAACCAGCACATGGACGCCAGACGACCCCGTGTATGGCACCCTTGGTCCTCTTGTGACGGGTCAGGGTTTTTGGCCGCAAGGGATGGGGAGAGCGGCCAACGCTATACCGACACTCCTCCTCCCATGCGGCCACACCGCGTCCACCGTCAGACGGTGGCGACCTCCTCCAGGCCGCGGAGGTGTCAGAGAGGTATCTTGTTGCCGTTATAAAGATGAAATAGGCAGTCGTTCCATAAAAAATAATAGTTTTCTGGTATTGTAGTAAATTATTCGTATTCTGGTATTATAGTAAATTTGTAGTATTCAGGTATTTAAAAAAAAAATGTATTCTGGTTAGACTGCAAGCTATCAGAAAGGTAGGACGGTAAGGGAAATGACATACAAATGTCACATTACTTCTTTTAGGACTGTTTAGGTCTTCTGAGGCTGTTATACAAAACTCCTTTACAGTATTTACAGTATTTGAGACTACAGGAATTATATATAACATACCTCAGGAGGCCTTACAAGCCTTAAAAGAAACAGTGACAGTTGCATGTGTTAATTTTATCTCAGAGATAAAAAACCAGACCTACAGTCCTACCAACTTATCTGTGAACTGAAAGAGGACGGCACCGTTGATTCAGTGTTGCTAATTAACCTCTTGGACGGGCCCAAACGTCAAGGTCGTGACACGTGACACCCCCTGCGATTTTTTTAAATTTTTGGGTGGGCCTTCAGGAAAAGTAAGAAATCGGTAATTTATAGACATCATCATGGTATATATTATACCTTCCTGGCTTCGTTATGAGTTTATCTAACTATTTATAATAGTTGTACTTATTATAAATAGTAACGCCTGCGATTATCCAATGCATGCAAGTACTTAGCTCTCCAAGCTGATATTTCATTACGCTCTATAAGAACCTTCCGATTGGATTGAGATTTTTTTTAAATAAATCCCACCTTGTGAAGCAGCTTTTGCAGACTCTCTCGCTGTCCTGTGTAATTTATTTCTGTCTTTAAGACCTCTGGAAGCTTTTTAACAGTAGGGACCTCTTTTTTACCAGAATAAAATTCATGTACTTTCCTCCATGTCAAAATCATCAACAGGCACAAATCCACATGTTTTCTCTCCGAGCCTGTTTTTTTTTTTGTCAGACTTTTACTGACTAAAACCCACCCGTGCTCTTTCAGTTGCTTGTGCCAGGGCCGCGGTAACTAAATAACGGCTTTTTTTTTCTTTTTTTGGTGTGAAATCTTCCTATGATTTCTCCCGCTCTGGGTGAAGCGGGAGGGCGTGTCAGACTTTTACTGACTAAAACCCACCCGTGCTCTTTCAGTTGCTTGTGCCAGGGCCGCGGTAACTAAATAACGGTTTTTTTTTTTTTTTTTGGTGTGAAGTCTTCCTATGATTTCTCCCGCTCTGGGTGAAGCGGGAGGGCGTGTCAGACTTTTACTGACTAAAACCCACCCGTGCTCTTTCAGTTGCTTGTGCCAGGGCCGCGGTAACTAAATAACGGCTTTTTTTTTTTTTTTTTGCTGTGAAATCTTCCTATGATTTCTCCCGCTCTGGGTGAAGCGGGAGGGCGTGTCAGACTTTTACTGACTAAAACCCACCCGTGCTCTTTCAGTTGCTTGTGCCAGGGCCGCGGTAACTAAATAACGGCTTTTTTTTTTTTTTTTGCTGTGAAATCTTCCTATGATTTCTCCCGCTCTGGGTGAAGCGGGAGGGCGTGTCAGACTTTTACTGACTAAAACCCACCCGTGCTCTTTCAGTTGCTTGTGCCAGGGCCGCGGTAACTAAATAACGGCTTTTTTTTTTTTTTTTTGGTGTGAAGTCATCCTATGATTTCTCCCGCTCTGGGTGAAGCGGGAGGGCGTGTCAGACTTTTACTGACTAAAACCCACCCGTGCTCTTTCAGTTGCTTGTGCCAGGGCCGCGGTAACTAAATAACGGTTTTTTTTTTTTTTTGGTGTGAAATCTTCCTATGATTTCTCCCGCTCTGGGTGAAGCGGGAGGGCGTGTCAGACTTTTACTGACTAAAACCCACCCGTGCTCTTTCAGTTGCTTGTGCCAGGGCCGCGGTAACTAAATAACGGCTTTTTTTTTTTTTTTTTGCTGTGAAATCTTCCTATGATTTCTCCCGCTCTGGGTGAAGCGGGAGGGCGTGTCAGACTTTTACTGACTAAAACCCACCCGTGCTCTTTCAGTTGCTTGTGCCAGGGCCGCGGTAACTAAATAAAGGCTTTTTTTTTTTTTTTTTTGTGAAATCTTCCTATGATTTCTCCCGCTCTGGGTGAAGCGGGAGGGCGTGTCAGACTTTTACTGACTAAAACCCACCCGTGCTCTTTCAGTTGCTTGTGCCAGGGCCGCGGTAACTAAATAACGGCTTTTTTTTTTTTTTTTTGCTGTGAAATCTTCCTATGATTTCTCCCGCTCTGGGTGAAGCGGGAGGGCGTGTCAGACTTTTACTGACTAAAACCCACCCGTGCTCTTTCAGTTGCTTGTGCCAGGGCCGCGGTAACTAAATAAAGGCTTTTTTTTTTTTTTTTTGTGAAATCTTCCTATGATTTCTCCCGCTCTGGGTGAAGCGGGAGGGCGTGTCAGACTTTTACTGACTAAAACCCACCCGTGCTCTTTCAGTTGCTTGTGCCAGGGCCGCGGTAACTAAATAACGGCTTTTTTTTTTTTTTTTGGGCGTGAAATCTTCCTATGATTTCTCCCGCTCTGGGTGAAGCGGGAGGGCGTGTCAGACTTTTACTGACTAAAACCCACCCGTGCTCTTTCAGTTGCTTGTGCCAGGGCCGCGGTAACTAAATAACGGCTTTTTTTTTTTTTTTTGCTGTGAAATCTTCCTATGATTTCTCCCGCTCTGGGTGAAGCGGGAGGGCGTGTCAGACTTTTACTGACTAAAACCCACCCGTGCTCTTTCAGTTGCTTGTGCCAGGGCCGCGGTAACTAAATAACGGCTTTTTTTTTTTTTTTTTTGTGAAATCTTCCTATGATTTCTCCCGCTCTGGGTAAAGCGGGAGGGCGTGTCAGACTTTTACTGACTAAAACCCACCCGTGCTCTTTCAGTTGCTTGTGCCAGGGCCGCGGTAACTAAATAACGGCTTTTTCAAATTTATCCGCGACCCAGACAGGCATCGGCCCTAGTGGGCCCCGTCAATTTTGCTGACATCTCTTTGGGGCGCGCGTGGAACACTCCGCGCCGTCGACTCGGGCCTGGTCCTTATCGGACGGCGAGCTACCCATTACTCGCCGTCCGCAAGCCCGCGCCTACGGTGGCTGGGAATCAGCTTGCGACTCCCGACGCCCAGGGCGTCTCCTGCGGCGGCTTGGGGCTTGAGGGTGCCTCCGTTGCGTCTCCCTCACGCGTTCTGCCTCCTCCTTCGCGAGCATTACTGCTTCGCAGAAGGAGGTGACAGCTTCCCATGCCCTCTCGCTCCGTACCATGGTCTTGACCAGGGCCGAACGCGAGATGTCACCACCGCCGATCGCCTCCACGAGGACACGGCGTTGCTCCGCCCAAGCGAGGCAGACCTCCACCATGTGTTCTACCGTGTCCTCCGGGCGATCCTCATAATGGTGACACCCGGGCGTTTCCTCCCGCCTTATCCTGAACAGGAACCTCCCGAAACAGCAATGTCCGGTGAGGACCTGCGTCAGGCGGAAGGTGAGGGCGCCATGACGCCTCTCAAGCCACTCAAAGAGGGGCCTTACCGCCGCAATTGTGGCGTGCCCATTCTCCATGCCTGGTGTCCGAATTTTTGAACCAGTTTCATCTGCTGCGTGCCCTTCCTTAACTATTTTTGAAATTAGTCCTTGATTCACACCTGATATTAAGATAATAAAATAAATGTTAGTACAAATTTGAAATCTGGCAGGTTAGTTTGCTCACTCACTTAGCAGGTTACCTAATAGATGTACGTTACCGTTACGCTAACCTGCAGCAAGAATAGAAACGAATATTTCGTGGACTTAAATAATTAGTTAAGTATCGGATAATTTATAACAAGAAAGTTGACAACACTAACCTGTCGCTGCCGAAATTCGTTTGTATATTTGATTCAATGGAATAATCGGAAACCCCGCCCGAGCTTCTTCTTCAAAAAAGGTTTTAACCTTTAGAATAATGTTTCGAGCATCACTTTTCGGCTTATTTAACTTTACTCAGCAATATCACGACTAAACAACCAGAGAACCCGAATGTAGTAGACACTGACAATCGAATAACATTTCAACATGACGGCCGTAGTTTCAATTTTCGCCATTTCACAGATAAGTTGGTAGGATTGTAGGGCAGATGTTGACGAGATCTTTGTGCCTACTTGGCGTTCTCTTAGTAAAGGGCCACTAAACAGTCCTAGGGTGCAAATTAATTGAATATGTTAGGTTAACTTAGCACGTTCGTCTTATTTTCGATTGAATTTGTATTTAAACACAGCATAACTAGCACAGTGCGAAATGATCGATATATCTTTGATTTGTTTGGTTCTAGGACATGCCGGCTTTCTCACGATGTTTAGAGAGCAGTGATATATATAACATAAAACACAGTAGTAAAAACACAGTGAATCTTTGTGTCTCTAAGTCATTCTAAGTTCCTATTTTTGTGTCAATGTTGAAGGTGAAGATAGCTTTGTATAACTACCTCTTTCATTCGCTTACGTTTGTCGTATCGTTCTATGTCACTTACTCTGTGTAGTATAATCGATCACTTTTTCTTTTTTGTATTCTATTTGCTCGTATTTGACCATTATCTCACCTAATGGTAAGCGATGGTGTGGTCTACGTTGTAGCACGCTTGCCTAGAAGCTATTCACTCTTGCCTTCAAGTTTGTAGCTATCAGGGAACAAAGACTCAGGCAGGGAATTCCACTCCTTAGCTGTACGCACAATGAAAGTATTGGCAAAACGATTTTTGGGTATGGGTGGGATGTCTACCATGTACCGATGGCGCAGAGCCGTACGTCTTGTAGTCTGATGATGGAAAGAGCTAGGCGGAATCAAATTGTGCACTTCCGCCGCACTCTCCCAGAATGTAACCGTTAAAAACGAACTGTTTCTTGCGCAATGATTCGCAGAGCCTACTTCAGAGACACAAAGATTCGCTGTGACTACTGTATAGTGCCTGCCAACATACGTTCGACGACGCGTCTGTCGGGTTACCCCTGTACATAACAGTCTCCTTCCTCTCCCCAGGAGCGTCGGCGGCCGCTTCGCTCGCGCAGAGATGGGCGCGCGCCTGGTGCAGTGCACGCTGGCCGCCGGCGAGCCGCCCGCGCACCTCGCAGCGCTGCTGAGAGCGCTCAAGCTGCCGCCCGATACTACGCACGCTGCTAGTCATAAGGTAACAACTTATACTGATATTATATGCTGGCCGCCGGCGAGCCGCCCGCGCACCTCGCAGCGCTGCTGAGAGCGCTCAAGCTGCCGCCCGATACTACGCACGCTGCTAGTCATAAGGTAACAACTTATACTGATATTATATGCTGGCCGCCGGCGAGCCGCCCGCGCACCTCGCAGCGCTGCTGAGAGCGCTCAAGCTGCCGCCCGATACTACGCACGCTGCTAGTCATAAGGTAACAACTTATACTGATATTATATGCTGGCCGCCGGCGAGCCGCCCGCGCACCTCGCAGCGCTGCTGAGAGCGCTCAAGCTGCCGCCCGATACTACGCACGCTGCTAGTCATAAGGTAACAACTTATACTGATATTATATGCTGGCCGCCGGCGAGCCGCCCGCGCACCTCGCAGCGCTGCTGAGAGCGCTCAAGCTGCCGCCCGATACTACGCACGCTGCTAGTCATAAGGTAACAACTTATACTGATATTATATGCTGGCCGCCGGCGAGCCGCCCGCGCACCTCGCAGCGCTGCTGAGAGCGCTCAAGCTGCCGCCCGATACTACGCACGCTGCTAGTCATAAGGTAACAACTTATACTGATATTATATGCTGGCCGCCGGCGAGCCGCCCGCGCACCTCGCAGCGCTGCTGAGAGCGCTCAAGCTGCCGCCCGATACTACGCACGCTGCTAGTCATAAGGTAACAACTTATACTGATATTATATGCTGGCCGCCGGCGAGCCGCCCGCGCACCTCGCAGCGCTGCTGAGAGCGCTCAAGCTGCCGCCCGATACTACGCACGCTGCTAGTCATAAGGTAACAACTTATACTGATATTATATGCTGGCCGCCGGCGAGCCGCCCGCGCACCTCGCAGCGCTGCTGAGAGCGCTCAAGCTGCCGCCCGATACTACGCACGCTGCTAGTCATAAGGTAACAACTTATACTGATATTATATGCTGGCCGCCGGCGAGCCGCCCGCGCACCTCGCAGCGCTGCTGAGAGCGCTCAAGCTGCCGCCCGATACTACGCACGCTGCTAGTCATAAGGTAACAACTTATACTGATATTATATGCTGGCCGCCGGCGAGCCGCCCGCGCACCTCGCAGCGCTGCTGAGAGCGCTCAAGCTGCCGCCCGATACTACGCACGCTGCTAGTCATAAGGTAACAACTTATACTGATATTATATGCTGGCCGCCGGCGAGCCGCCCGCGCACCTCGCAGCGCTGCTGAGAGCGCTCAAGCTGCCGCCCGATACTACGCACGCTGCTAGTCATAAGGTAACAACTTATACTGATATTATATGCTGGCCGCCGGCGAGCCGCCCGCGCACCTCGCAGCGCTGCTGAGAGCGCTCAAGCTGCCGCCCGATACTACGCACGCTGCTAGTCATAAGGTAACAACTTATACTGATATTATATGCTGGCCGCCGGCGAGCCGCCCGCGCACCTCGCAGCGCTGCTGAGAGCGCTCAAGCTGCCGCCCGATACTACGCACGCTGCTAGTCATAAGGTAACAACTTATACTGATATTATATGCTGGCCGCCGGCGAGCCGCCCGCGCACCTCGCAGCGCTGCTGAGAGCGCTCAAGCTGCCGCCCGATACTACGCACGCTGCTAGTCATAAGGTAACAACTTATACTGATATTATATGCTGGCCGCCGGCGAGCCGCCCGCGCACCTCGCAGCGCTGCTGAGAGCGCTCAAGCTGCCGCCCGATACTACGCACGCTGCTAGTCATAAGGTAACAACTTATACTGATATTATATGCTGGCCGCCGGCGAGCCGCCCGCGCACCTCGCAGCGCTGCTGAGAGCGCTCAAGCTGCCGCCCGATACTACGCACGCTGCTAGTCATAAGGTAACAACTTATACTGATATTATATGCTGGCCGCCGGCGAGCCGCCCGCGCACCTCGCAGCGCTGCTGAGAGCGCTCAAGCTGCCGCCCGATACTACGCACGCTGCTAGTCATAAGGTAACAACTTATACTGATATTATATGCTGGCCGCCGGCGAGCCGCCCGCGCACCTCGCAGCGCTGCTGAGAGCGCTCAAGCTGCCGCCCGATACTACGCACGCTGCTAGTCATAAGGTAACAACTTATACTGATATTATATGCTGGCCGCCGGCGAGCCGCCCGCGCACCTCGCAGCGCTGCTGAGAGCGCTCAAGCTGCCGCCCGATACTACGCACGCTGCTAGTCATAAGGTAACAACTTATACTGATATTATATGCTGGCCGCCGGCGAGCCGCCCGCGCACCTCGCAGCGCTGCTGAGAGCGCTCAAGCTGCCGCCCGATACTACGCACGCTGCTAGTCATAAGGTAACAACTTATACTGATATTATATGCTGGCCGCCGGCGAGCCGCCCGCGCACCTCGCAGCGCTGCTGAGAGCGCTCAAGCTGCCGCCCGATACTACGCACGCTGCTAGTCATAAGGTAACAACTTATACTGATATTATATGCTGGCCGCCGGCGAGCCGCCCGCGCACCTCGCAGCGCTGCTGAGAGCGCTCAAGCTGCCGCCCGATACTACGCACGCTGCTAGTCATAAGGTAACAACTTATACTGATATTATATGCTGGCCGCCGGCGAGCCGCCCGCGCACCTCGCAGCGCTGCTGAGAGCGCTCAAGCTGCCGCCCGATACTACGCACGCTGCTAGTCATAAGGTAACAACTTATACTGATATTATATGCTGGCCGCCGGCGAGCCGCCCGCGCACCTCGCAGCGCTGCTGAGAGCGCTCAAGCTGCCGCCCGATACTACGCACGCTGCTAGTCATAAGGTAACAACTTATACTGATATTATATGCTGGCCGCCGGCGAGCCGCCCGCGCACCTCGCAGCGCTGCTGAGAGCGCTCAAGCTGCCGCCCGATACTACGCACGCTGCTAGTCATAAGGTAACAACTTATACTGATATTATATGCTGGCCGCCGGCGAGCCGCCCGCGCACCTCGCAGCGCTGCTGAGAGCGCTCAAGCTGCCGCCCGATACTACGCACGCTGCTAGTCATAAGGTAACAACTTATACTGATATTATATGCTGGCCGCCGGCGAGCCGCCCGCGCACCTCGCAGCGCTGCTGAGAGCGCTCAAGCTGCCGCCCGATACTACGCACGCTGCTAGTCATAAGGTAACAACTTATACTGATATTATATGCTGGCCGCCGGCGAGCCGCCCGCGCACCTCGCAGCGCTGCTGAGAGCGCTCAAGCTGCCGCCCGATACTACGCACGCTGCTAGTCATAAGGTAACAACTTATACTGATATTATATGCTGGCCGCCGGCGAGCCGCCCGCGCACCTCGCAGCGCTGCTGAGAGCGCTCAAGCTGCCGCCCGATACTACGCACGCTGCTAGTCATAAGGTAACAACTTATACTGATATTATATGCTGGCCGCCGGCGAGCCGCCCGCGCACCTCGCAGCGCTGCTGAGAGCGCTCAAGCTGCCGCCCGATACTACGCACGCTGCTAGTCATAAGGTAACAACTTATACTGATATTATATGCTGGCCGCCGGCGAGCCGCCCGCGCACCTCGCAGCGCTGCTGAGAGCGCTCAAGCTGCCGCCCGATACTACGCACGCTGCTAGTCATAAGGTAACAACTTATACTGATATTATATGCTGGCCGCCGGCGAGCCGCCCGCGCACCTCGCAGCGCTGCTGAGAGCGCTCAAGCTGCCGCCCGATACTACGCACGCTGCTAGTCATAAGGTAACAACTTATACTGATATTATATGCTGGCCGCCGGCGAGCCGCCCGCGCACCTCGCAGCGCTGCTGAGAGCGCTCAAGCTGCCGCCCGATACTACGCACGCTGCTAGTCATAAGGTAACAACTTATACTGATATTATATGCTGGCCGCCGGCGAGCCGCCCGCGCACCTCGCAGCGCTGCTGAGAGCGCTCAAGCTGCCGCCCGATACTACGCACGCTGCTAGTCATAAGGTAACAACTTATACTGATATTATATGCTGGCCGCCGGCGAGCCGCCCGCGCACCTCGCAGCGCTGCTGAGAGCGCTCAAGCTGCCGCCCGATACTACGCACGCTGCTAGTCATAAGGTAACAACTTATACTGATATTATATGCTGGCCGCCGGCGAGCCGCCCGCGCACCTCGCAGCGCTGCTGAGAGCGCTCAAGCTGCCGCCCGATACTACGCACGCTGCTAGTCATAAGGTAACAACTTATACTGATATTATATGCTGGCCGCCGGCGAGCCGCCCGCGCACCTCGCAGCGCTGCTGAGAGCGCTCAAGCTGCCGCCCGATACTACGCACGCTGCTAGTCATAAGGTAACAACTTATACTGATATTATATGCTGGCCGCCGGCGAGCCGCCCGCGCACCTCGCAGCGCTGCTGAGAGCGCTCAAGCTGCCGCCCGATACTACGCACGCTGCTAGTCATAAGGTAACAACTTATACTGATATTATATGCTGGCCGCCGGCGAGCCGCCCGCGCACCTCGCAGCGCTGCTGAGAGCGCTCAAGCTGCCGCCCGATACTACGCACGCTGCTAGTCATAAGGTAACAACTTATACTGATATTATATGCTGGCCGCCGGCGAGCCGCCCGCGCACCTCGCAGCGCTGCTGAGAGCGCTCAAGCTGCCGCCCGATACTACGCACGCTGCTAGTCATAAGGTAACAACTTATACTGATATTATATGCTGGCCGCCGGCGAGCCGCCCGCGCACCTCGCAGCGCTGCTGAGAGCGCTCAAGCTGCCGCCCGATACTACGCACGCTGCTAGTCATAAGGTAACAACTTATACTGATATTATATGCTGGCCGCCGGCGAGCCGCCCGCGCACCTCGCAGCGCTGCTGAGAGCGCTCAAGCTGCCGCCCGATACTACGCACGCTGCTAGTCATAAGGTAACAACTTATACTGATATTATATGCTGGCCGCCGGCGAGCCGCCCGCGCACCTCGCAGCGCTGCTGAGAGCGCTCAAGCTGCCGCCCGATACTACGCACGCTGCTAGTCATAAGGTAACAACTTATACTGATATTATATGCTGGCCGCCGGCGAGCCGCCCGCGCACCTCGCAGCGCTGCTGAGAGCGCTCAAGCTGCCGCCCGATACTACGCACGCTGCTAGTCATAAGGTAACAACTTATACTGATATTATATGCTGGCCGCCGGCGAGCCGCCCGCGCACCTCGCAGCGCTGCTGAGAGCGCTCAAGCTGCCGCCCGATACTACGCACGCTGCTAGTCATAAGGTAACAACTTATACTGATATTATATGCTGGCCGCCGGCGAGCCGCCCGCGCACCTCGCAGCGCTGCTGAGAGCGCTCAAGCTGCCGCCCGATACTACGCACGCTGCTAGTCATAAGGTAACAACTTATACTGATATTATATGCTGGCCGCCGGCGAGCCGCCCGCGCACCTCGCAGCGCTGCTGAGAGCGCTCAAGCTGCCGCCCGATACTACGCACGCTGCTAGTCATAAGGTAACAACTTATACTGATATTATATGCTGGCCGCCGGCGAGCCGCCCGCGCACCTCGCAGCGCTGCTGAGAGCGCTCAAGCTGCCGCCCGATACTACGCACGCTGCTAGTCATAAGGTAACAACTTATACTGATATTATATGCTGGCCGCCGGCGAGCCGCCCGCGCACCTCGCAGCGCTGCTGAGAGCGCTCAAGCTGCCGCCCGATACTACGCACGCTGCTAGTCATAAGGTAACAACTTATACTGATATTATATGCTGGCCGCCGGCGAGCCGCCCGCGCACCTCGCAGCGCTGCTGAGAGCGCTCAAGCTGCCGCCCGATACTACGCACGCTGCTAGTCATAAGGTAACAACTTATACTGATATTATATGCTGGCCGCCGGCGAGCCGCCCGCGCACCTCGCAGCGCTGCTGAGAGCGCTCAAGCTGCCGCCCGATACTACGCACGCTGCTAGTCATAAGGTAACAACTTATACTGATATTATATGCTGGCCGCCGGCGAGCCGCCCGCGCACCTCGCAGCGCTGCTGAGAGCGCTCAAGCTGCCGCCCGATACTACGCACGCTGCTAGTCATAAGGTAACAACTTATACTGATATTATATGCTGGCCGCCGGCGAGCCGCCCGCGCACCTCGCAGCGCTGCTGAGAGCGCTCAAGCTGCCGCCCGATACTACGCACGCTGCTAGTCATAAGGTAACAACTTATACTGATATTATATGCTGGCCGCCGGCGAGCCGCCCGCGCACCTCGCAGCGCTGCTGAGAGCGCTCAAGCTGCCGCCCGATACTACGCACGCTGCTAGTCATAAGGTAACAACTTATACTGATATTATATGCTGGCCGCCGGCGAGCCGCCCGCGCACCTCGCAGCGCTGCTGAGAGCGCTCAAGCTGCCGCCCGATACTACGCACGCTGCTAGTCATAAGGTAACAACTTATACTGATATTATATGCTGGCCGCCGGCGAGCCGCCCGCGCACCTCGCAGCGCTGCTGAGAGCGCTCAAGCTGCCGCCCGATACTACGCACGCTGCTAGTCATAAGGTAACAACTTATACTGATATTATATGCTGGCCGCCGGCGAGCCGCCCGCGCACCTCGCAGCGCTGCTGAGAGCGCTCAAGCTGCCGCCCGATACTACGCACGCTGCTAGTCATAAGGTAACAA
Source organism: Orthosia cruda (assembly GCA_964057195.1). Lineage (NCBI taxonomy): Eukaryota > Metazoa > Arthropoda > Insecta > Lepidoptera > Noctuidae > Orthosia > Orthosia cruda. Next base: position 4,454,141 of record OZ059853.1, on the reverse strand, counting down.
CTTATACTGATATTATATGCTGGCCGCCGGCGAGCCGCCCGCGCACCTCGCAGCGCTGCTGAGAGCGCTCAAGCTGCCGCCCGATACTACGCACGCTGCTAGTCATAAGGTAACAACTTATACTGATATTATATGCTGGCCGCCGGCGAGCCGCCCGCGCACCTCGCAGCGCTGCTGAGAGCGCTCAAGCTGCCGCCCGATACTACGCACGCTGCTAGTCATAAGGTAACAACTTATACTGATATTATATGCTGGCCGCCGGCGAGCCGCCCGCGCACCTCGCAGCGCTGCTGAGAGCGCTCAAGCTGCCGCCCGATACTACGCACGCTGCTAGTCATAAGGTAACAACTTATACTGATATTATATGCTGGCCGCCGGCGAGCCGCCCGCGCACCTCGCAGCGCTGCTGAGAGCGCTCAAGCTGCCGCCCGATACTACGCACGCTGCTAGTCATAAGGTAACAACTTATACTGATATTATATGCTGGCCGCCGGCGAGCCGCCCGCGCACCTCGCAGCGCTGCTGAGAGCGCTCAAGCTGCCGCCCGATACTACGCACGCTGCTAGTCATAAGGTAACAACTTATACTGATATTATATGCTGGCCGCCGGCGAGCCGCCCGCGCACCTCGCAGCGCTGCTGAGAGCGCTCAAGCTGCCGCCCGATACTACGCACGCTGCTAGTCATAAGGTAACAACTTATACTGATATTATATGCTGGCCGCCGGCGAGCCGCCCGCGCACCTCGCAGCGCTGCTGAGAGCGCTCAAGCTGCCGCCCGATACTACGCACGCTGCTAGTCATAAGGTAACAACTTATACTGATATTATATGCTGGCCGCCGGCGAGCCGCCCGCGCACCTCGCAGCGCTGCTGAGAGCGCTCAAGCTGCCGCCCGATACTACGCACGCTGCTAGTCATAAGGTAACAACTTATACTGATATTATATGCTGGCCGCCGGCGAGCCGCCCGCGCACCTCGCAGCGCTGCTGAGAGCGCTCAAGCTGCCGCCCGATACTACGCACGCTGCTAGTCATAAGGTAACAACTTATACTGATATTATATGCTGGCCGCCGGCGAGCCGCCCGCGCACCTCGCAGCGCTGCTGAGAGCGCTCAAGCTGCCGCCCGATACTACGCACGCTGCTAGTCATAAGGTAACAACTTATACTGATATTATATGCTGGCCGCCGGCGAGCCGCCCGCGCACCTCGCAGCGCTGCTGAGAGCGCTCAAGCTGCCGCCCGATACTACGCACGCTGCTAGTCATAAGGTAACAACTTATACTGATATTATATGCTGGCCGCCGGCGAGCCGCCCGCGCACCTCGCAGCGCTGCTGAGAGCGCTCAAGCTGCCGCCCGATACTACGCACGCTGCTAGTCATAAGGTAACAACTTATACTGATATTATATGCTGGCCGCCGGCGAGCCGCCCGCGCACCTCGCAGCGCTGCTGAGAGCGCTCAAGCTGCCGCCCGATACTACGCACGCTGCTAGTCATAAGGTAACAACTTATACTGATATTATATGCTGGCCGCCGGCGAGCCGCCCGCGCACCTCGCAGCGCTGCTGAGAGCGCTCAAGCTGCCGCCCGATACTACGCACGCTGCTAGTCATAAGGTAACAACTTATACTGATATTATATGCTGGCCGCCGGCGAGCCGCCCGCGCACCTCGCAGCGCTGCTGAGAGCGCTCAAGCTGCCGCCCGATACTACGCACGCTGCTAGTCATAAGGTAACAACTTATACTGATATTATATGCTGGCCGCCGGCGAGCCGCCCGCGCACCTCGCAGCGCTGCTGAGAGCGCTCAAGCTGCCGCCCGATACTACGCACGCTGCTAGTCATAAGGTAACAACTTATACTGATATTATATGCTGGCCGCCGGCGAGCCGCCCGCGCACCTCGCAGCGCTGCTGAGAGCGCTCAAGCTGCCGCCCGATACTACGCACGCTGCTAGTCATAAGGTAACAACTTATACTGATATTATATGCTGGCCGCCGGCGAGCCGCCCGCGCACCTCGCAGCGCTGCTGAGAGCGCTCAAGCTGCCGCCCGATACTACGCACGCTGCTAGTCATAAGGTAACAACTTATACTGATATTATATGCTGGCCGCCGGCGAGCCGCCCGCGCACCTCGCAGCGCTGCTGAGAGCGCTCAAGCTGCCGCCCGATACTACGCACGCTGCTAGTCATAAGGTAACAACTTATACTGATATTATATGCTGGCCGCCGGCGAGCCGCCCGCGCACCTCGCAGCGCTGCTGAGAGCGCTCAAGCTGCCGCCCGATACTACGCACGCTGCTAGTCATAAGGTAACAACTTATACTGATATTATATGCTGGCCGCCGGCGAGCCGCCCGCGCACCTCGCAGCGCTGCTGAGAGCGCTCAAGCTGCCGCCCGATACTACGCACGCTGCTAGTCATAAGGTAACAACTTATACTGATATTATATGCTGGCCGCCGGCGAGCCGCCCGCGCACCTCGCAGCGCTGCTGAGAGCGCTCAAGCTGCCGCCCGATACTACGCACGCTGCTAGTCATAAGGTAACAACTTATACTGATATTATATGCTGGCCGCCGGCGAGCCGCCCGCGCACCTCGCAGCGCTGCTGAGAGCGCTCAAGCTGCCGCCCGATACTACGCACGCTGCTAGTCATAAGGTAACAACTTATACTGATATTATATGCTGGCCGCCGGCGAGCCGCCCGCGCACCTCGCAGCGCTGCTGAGAGCGCTCAAGCTGCCGCCCGATACTACGCACGCTGCTAGTCATAAGGTAACAACTTATACTGATATTATATGCTGGCCGCCGGCGAGCCGCCCGCGCACCTCGCAGCGCTGCTGAGAGCGCTCAAGCTGCCGCCCGATACTACGCACGCTGCTAGTCATAAGGTAACAACTTATACTGATATTATATGCTGGCCGCCGGCGAGCCGCCCGCGCACCTCGCAGCGCTGCTGAGAGCGCTCAAGCTGCCGCCCGATACTACGCACGCTGCTAGTCATAAGGTAACAACTTATACTGATATTATATGCTGGCCGCCGGCGAGCCGCCCGCGCACCTCGCAGCGCTGCTGAGAGCGCTCAAGCTGCCGCCCGATACTACGCACGCTGCTAGTCATAAGGTAACAACTTATACTGATATTATATGCTGGCCGCCGGCGAGCCGCCCGCGCACCTCGCAGCGCTGCTGAGAGCGCTCAAGCTGCCGCCCGATACTACGCACGCTGCTAGTCATAAGGTAACAACTTATACTGATATTATATGCTGGCCGCCGGCGAGCCGCCCGCGCACCTCGCAGCGCTGCTGAGAGCGCTCAAGCTGCCGCCCGATACTACGCACGCTGCTAGTCATAAGGTAACAACTTATACTGATATTATATGCTGGCCGCCGGCGAGCCGCCCGCGCACCTCGCAGCGCTGCTGAGAGCGCTCAAGCTGCCGCCCGATACTACGCACGCTGCTAGTCATAAGGTAACAACTTATACTGATATTATATGCTGGCCGCCGGCGAGCCGCCCGCGCACCTCGCAGCGCTGCTGAGAGCGCTCAAGCTGCCGCCCGATACTACGCACGCTGCTAGTCATAAGGTAACAACTTATACTGATATTATATGCTGGCCGCCGGCGAGCCGCCCGCGCACCTCGCAGCGCTGCTGAGAGCGCTCAAGCTGCCGCCCGATACTACGCACGCTGCTAGTCATAAGGTAACAACTTATACTGATATTATATGCTGGCCGCCGGCGAGCCGCCCGCGCACCTCGCAGCGCTGCTGAGAGCGCTCAAGCTGCCGCCCGATACTACGCACGCTGCTAGTCATAAGGTAACAACTTATACTGATATTATATGCTGGCCGCCGGCGAGCCGCCCGCGCACCTCGCAGCGCTGCTGAGAGCGCTCAAGCTGCCGCCCGATACTACGCACGCTGCTAGTCATAAGGTAACAACTTATACTGATATTATATGCTGGCCGCCGGCGAGCCGCCCGCGCACCTCGCAGCGCTGCTGAGAGCGCTCAAGCTGCCGCCCGATACTACGCACGCTGCTAGTCATAAGGTAACAACTTATACTGATATTATATGCTGGCCGCCGGCGAGCCGCCCGCGCACCTCGCAGCGCTGCTGAGAGTGTATTATTTCAGTGTTTAACAAAGAATATATTTCTATCTTCCAGATAAGTTCTCTCCTCGCCGCCCGCGCCGCAGAAAGCTGTGGAGTATCAGCAGTAAGTCCTTCCTCATCTCGTGTCATTGCCAGCTAGTGTACCACACACAGAGCACTTAGACGCCGCGGTCGCCGGCCACTGTTACAGACGGCATTCTCAACACTTCATTTAAAGCACAATCGGATAGCATTAGTCTAAAAATATATTGTAATATAGCATATTGACCCCTATCTCCACAGTATAATGCACACATTTCTATCAAGATAAAAAATGTTACTAAGACATGAATCTACTTCAATATCCTTTGACTCTTAGGCCCACTTGCACGAAAAACTCCGCCCTCTAAGGCCCAGTTTTTTGATCCGTAGTTAACTCGCCAATGGTTAAATTTGCTAACCAATAGTTTAAAATTTCGGTAAAACACCTTTGAATTTTTCATCAATTTTTTGCCTCACAAACGGTCAAATAAGTTGGATTATTAATTATTTGATAATTTTTAAGACAAAAAATTGGTAAATAAACCATGGGTTAGAAAAGGTCCGCATGTGCCAGCCATCCTGGGTTATCAAATACTAACGCCGAGTTAGTAGCTAACCCGGTCAATAATGTACGACATATTTGTGGTTTAATCTCGTGTTGGACAACTAACTCTGAGTTAAGTCTTTGGAGCAAGTTAGCCGAACTAAACGCTAACACGAGATGAAACTGACAATATTGTATGACATTTATCTTCGTGTCAGCAACTAACTCTGTTTTAAGTTTTTCGTGCAAAAGGGCCAGTGTCTTGGATAAAGAAGTTGTCGGCTGCATCCGGCTTGACTGGAAGCCGACCGCGACTTAGAAAAATGCTAGATAGATTCATTTATTATATCGCTGTCTTAATAAGTATATACTGGGTTGCGTTTCGGTGTGATCTGACCCTAAAACTGTCAAATATCTAATAAATAATAATAGATTCATTTTCAAAACCAACGTGACATGTTTTATATTGTAAAGTTTAATTTCGTAGACTAAACTTCTACCAATGACATTTTTTTTTAGTTGTTGCAAGCGCGGAGCATAGTGTTGTAGGTAAGGCTCAATCATAAGTGATGTGACATGACTCTTCAATTTAATTTTACTAATTGGTGTAAATAAATGTTCTATGAATATTAACGTAATATATTTAAATACACATAGTACATAAACTTTTAATGTAACAAATAAGAAATCAACAATAAAATAAATGCGATCCATAGAATTACTGACATAAATGAGTAGACATTCAATAAGGGGCGCTAGTTTCTTAACAAATATATTTTTTTTGCCGTGAAATAGTTCCATTTTCGATCTACTTCGACTTTCGATCACTCAGGATACGACATTATTTTTATGTAACGATAAAGTGACAACCCCCCAAATGTCAGCTTAGTCTACGAAATTACTAAGCCGAGATTAGTGCAAATTGTAAATACAGGCAGTGTCTCAAATAAGTTATGATATTGGTGGCATGTTCTACCACTGGTGAAGTTCCACAAACAGTAATCCCCAATCTTCGTGACCGAGCTGAAGTTGGCTCCAATGGCTGCGCAGTAGTACCTAAATCTCATAAGAAAGGAATGAATTCTATATTCAGCCTCGCCAATAAGATTGGGGAGTACCGTAATATTCGATAATTTATTAGTTACATTTTAAAGGTGTATGATGTTGAGTTAAAGATAATAAAATGTATTTTCCACTACTTCTTGATAAGTTTCGGGTAAATTATCCAGCAGATACTTTTCATATAAGTTATGGTTGATATTTGTTAGGATGTTTAAGTTCGGTAAAATGAAATATGAAACAATTTTATTCGAGCGAACTTAGAAAAGCGTATGTAACGCCAAACACTATTTCTGACTATTTGAATTTAGGATTATTTTAATTTATTTCTGTCATAGGACATGCTTTTGAATACCAATTAATTAATCTTTAATACTGCTTGATTGTTTTATCACCAACCAAAAAATAATATCGAACAAACATGTACTGAAACATTGTTTATTTATTTATTTCAAACTTCATCCACGGTGTTACAGTGGTGGGTTTAACGCATTGTTATTTTTCTCATTATAAAAAGTTGGTTTGGAAGATCTTATGCTCGCCAGTGACGTCGCAATCGGCGTAACCACAAGATTTAATTAATTTTCAATCGACTCTAGACGAAAAATAAGAACCGGTTATTGCATAAATGGTGTCGTCTTTGATATATACCTCATACTGGAAAAAAATTGGTTGGTGATGGTAAATATATCACGATGTATTATGCTGTATATGTACAACCTACAGTCAGCAACGAAAGTTCTAATAAAAATAAACAAAAAAGGAAACTAAATCTCTTGACTATTAAATTATGAAATGCTAAAAAGCCGTTAATCAAATTAAAAAATAATTATAAAGTATCAATATTATTATTTGGGCTGCAATGGGCCCCAGACGTAAAAATTAAAACAATTAAATTAAACTAATCTACTTTCTTTGCTGATTACAAACATTTGTTATAATGAAATACTGATAATAATACACTAGCGTAGTCAATGATAATAATACTTGCAGATTTTTTAACAACAACTTTTTTTTCCAGTCATTGAGACACGATTTATTCAGAATATTTCGTTAACTAAGGCCCAGTTTTTTTATCCATAGTTAACTCAACCAATGGGTAAAATACATGTGATAGTGAAGGGGTGGGATACTGCAGGGCAAAGCGAACTTCACATATTATGTCATTATGTTTGAATCGACCTGTGATACGCCCCAGAACTATCGTGGTCTTTCTAGCACTGGATGTTAGTAAAATATAGTTCCAACTGCTGTAAAATTAAATAGCTAATTAAGACATTTTTTGTAAGAGTTCAAACGAAGATTCCTGAGTCACACAGTCAGTTCCGACTTCAAAGAAGGAGGAAGTTATGCTTTCGGCGAGTTTTTTGTTATCGTCGATTATATTAAATGCGAACATCGTTCGGACTCCAAATATCTCTAGAATGTAATTGTTAATATTTTTTAAGACATTAAGTAAACGATTTTCAATTAAATAAAGATTATTTTTAATTAATATTGAGTTTTATTTAACATGTTTATCTCCATAGGATCGTAGCAGGTGGCGTTCTGTAGTTTCTGCCTACTCCCATGGGAAAAAGGCGTGAGTTTATGTATGTACGTATGTTTACCTCCGGCTCCTTCTAAAAAAAAACCTAAAAAAATCCGTCAAGTAGTTTGAAAGATATGAGGTAATAAAGAATAATACATACATACAAGATATGCTCGAAAACATAACCCTTTTCTTGCTTACTGACTTGCTTGCTATCCGACTGCTTAAGGTTCAACTAGTCGACGGCACGAACTATTTTGTGCGCGAGGTTAAAATGCATGCCATCTCATCCGACAACACGTGCGAATGAGATAGATGCTGTGATGAGCAGTAAGAAGCTAGTTCGCTGGTTAAATTTGTATCGAAATGGATGATGATTTAGGACGAAAACGAGCGCGCGAAATTTTATTAACAGACCTTTGGGAGTCTAGATATCATGAAAAAACGACTAAATTTATATTTTCAAAATAAAATTATTTGAATTACTAATCTATCCCTGTATGGAGGCCGTTTTGCAATTTTCCTTCTTCTTATGGTATTTATTTCCGCCCAAAGTTGCGTTAAAATTAGTGTTCAAATATGGAACTTTCGACGCTCATAACTTTCAAATATTGTATTTTTTTACGTTTTTGTTTTTATTTTGAACGTACATCGTGAAACAGTGGAATAATCGCTAGACTACGTTTTTATGGAAGAATGATCGACTAGTGTAACCTTAAGAAGCGAATTAAAAAGCTTGGGTTTCTGTTTTTTTTAATAACTTTTTTTATTTACAAGTTTTTAGTTATAAATTTTTTCGAAATTTCTATGTGGTTTGTGTTTAAAAGCACACAATGGGTGAGGAAGTAAAAAAAACTAGTACCCGCACAATATGGCGCCCAAAAGCCGCCATGATTCGTTTTTAGGGTTCCGTACCCATAAGGTAAAGACCCTACTAAAACTCCACTGTCCTTCGGTCTGTCACCAGGCTGTATCTCATGAACCGTGATAGAAACAATTGAAATTATCATAGATGACGTATTTATGTTGCCGCGCTATAACAACAAATACTAAAAACAGAATAAAATAAATATTTAAGTCGGGCCCCATACAACAAACGTGATTTTTTTGCAATAATGGTACGGAACCATTCGTGTGCGAGTCCGATTCGCACATGGCCGGTTTTTTTTTAACTTCATCTATCTAAGAACACTTGGGCGGTTAAGACGTATCTAAAGATGTCTTAATTATATAGATCCGTCTAGCGGTTTGAAATATATGAGGTATATATATACAAGATACATTTCTAGTTACATGTTTTTTTTTTATAAATGTACCAGTAAAATTGGTAGCGCCATCTCTTGTAAATGTCATAAATCAATGACCAAAAACACATAGAAAAACGCACCCAACCAAAAATGTTATAGCGGTTTGAGAAACCTCTTCATCCTTGTGTCTATCATGAAAAGTGGACTGTATTTGAAGGGTTCTGGCAATAGTGCGTTGAAAATAAGCGGGAAAATATTCACGGATCAATTCGGGCGATCTAGTATGGAAATGAGGGAAGTAGTACGCCTTACCTTGTAGTGGTCGATGCCAGCCCACGTGTGGCAGCGAGCTGGTGTTCTTCTACTCCAAAATGGCTCCTTCAGGATCCACACACTTCACACAATTGTTTTATATCCGCGAGGCGGGTTAATAGACACGGTTCACAAGGTTCTCTGCAATCTAACTAATTAGATGCATCAGTCTCCAGCCAGGTGGCTTGGAAAGCTGGCGGTTGAGATACGAGGCCCGTTCACGTTGAAGTTTCGGTTCGTATTAACCTTTTGAGCGCCACGGTCTTCTATAGAAGACAACCGTTTCCTTGCCCCCCACGCCACGTCTTTATTAGAAGACAATATATAATCTTATCGTTTATTACATTAAAATACATGAACAAATGCTTTGTGCGTATTGCTACTATTGCCTAAAACCCTATACTTAATGTTTTATTTCAATAGTGGTCATTGTTTACATAAAAAACAGAAAAATAATACCAGCCAAAATTTTTGCTGTGTCCCAGGCGCCGTAGTCTTTATAGGAAGACGCCTAGTGCTGTGATAACTTAATTAAGTTTCTAAAGTGTCGATATACACAAAAAGTATGATATCTCAGAATAAAGAACATACCAAAAATTGCGTTCTTATTTTGTATGCGATACGCCGAATCCAGCAACGAAGCGCGTAACGTGGCCAAGCAAAATCGATAATAATAATATTAATGTGTGTTTGCATAAACACAAACATCGATACACGAAAAAAAAAGAAAATTGAACATACACATCCCTATAACAATTGAAATTTTACGTGCTCCGGGCGCCACGGTCTTGATAAGAAGACTACTGGATGACGCCAAAAGACAATAGGGATGTAGCCAACTTCTTATGGCTGAATTGAGTTATGTATCTGTTTGGTCATTATCTATAGTGTATTCTGCTTTTTCTTATCACAACTATTGTTAATAAAACAAGGTATCAAAATTTGTCATTATTTTATTTATTGTTATATCGAAATACGTCATTATTTTATTTATTGTTATATCGAAATACGTCATTATTTCAATTTTTCTGGTACATTTATTAAAAAAAACATGTGAGTAACATTTATCGATACTATAATTACCCACATCACTACTTTTGACTATATATTCGTTATACATTTTACAGTTTGGCGCTGGGGAACACATCGCATTCGGTACCGCTTGGCGCTCAAAAGGTTAATCAGAATCCACTACAGAAAATGACCAAACAGAAACATAACTCAATTCAGCCATAAGAAGTTTTCTACATCCCTATTTTCTTTTGGCGTCATCTAGTTGTCTTCTTATCAAGACCGTGGCGCCCGTAGCACGTAAAATTTCATTTGTTATAAGGGATGGGTATGTTCAATTTTCTTATTATTTTTTTTGTTTGTGTTTATGCTAAACACACATTAATATTATTATTATAGATTTTGCTTGGCTACGTTACGCGCTTCGTTTCTGGATAATAAGTATTTCCCGCATTCAAAGTAAGAACGCAATTTTTGGTATGTTCTGTATTCTGAGATATCATACTAATTTCGAATGTAGGTACCTACTTACGCCAATCTAATTAGGTTATTGAACGAAAATATTTTATTTATTTTTTCATACCGTTTAATTTAATTTACACTATGTTAAAAGGTATGAAATAAACACACAATTATACGCACACACGTATAACGAAACTACTCCTTAGCTTGTCAGTTGAGCTTTATTATTTGATCTGTAAGCTCGAAGGACAAGCTAAGGCGTAATTTCGTTGTACGTGAGTGCGTGTAATTGTGTATTTGTACGGCAAGGCTTAGTTTGAACCGGCTTCACTTTGTTGTTTGCAACGTTCTATCTTGACTTTTTATTTGATCTGAGGTAAAAGACTGCAGAAACAACAGTTTCAAATAAAACAACGATATAATAGTTATAAAATTAATTCATTTATTAAAATTTCATTGTAAAATGATTTCTCATTTGGAAATTACTCTTATATATCATGATCTATCATATCAATACACCACTCGTGTACACATACACAATCGTTGCCAGGCACGCAATACCTGAAACAAAAAGAAAGAATTATTAAAACAACATTTGGATATGGCCCACCTCCAATCCTCACCTTGCACCTTCATGGCGTGTTTGTAACAGAGAGATTAAAAATGTTTTCAAACATTTTCTAACACTACACACACACATTACACATTTACTAAAAAATGTTAGGAAAATGTTTCTTTAGAAAATGTTAAGGGTAAACCACCCTATTGCTGGCACTCCTCCAGTTATTGGCACTTGTCGAATTTATAGGCTAAAACTAAGAATTCCATAGATTATGCTATATTAGAATTTCTATACCAGTAATAGGATTTTAGATAGCTTTTTTATAATTTAGTTAAAATATATGTTTTATTGGATGAAACCAGGGACTGAAAGCGGTTACGGTTAAAGGTTAAGATACCTCAAAAAAATATCGGTACCGCTTTAAAATAAAGGTAGAGCTATACCGATACCTTTATAAATAAAGGTTGGGCTAAATAACGGTTTAACCTTAAAATGATTTCGGTACCAAAAAATAAGCGAGGGGCGCGGCGCGGGTGCGCGGGGATGTCGAACACGTTAGAACTGTGTACAATTTGTTTGCTGAATCTACTCTTTTACTCAACTCTATGTTCGTTGCCGACTGTGTGCCGCGCAATACGTTTTTATTTTGTCGATCTGTTACAACCCTTATTACAAGGCAATAAAGCCGACTTTTGCATTCTCTAGTTAAAGTCTCAGTTTTCATTGCAAAGCCAATGCTGAATTGCAGTTATCGCACATTAGCGGAATTTTAATATTAATTTAGTTAGATTCTGGAAGCCGTCGCGTATACCCAAATTCGTTAAGACTTATCTCGAGAGATACAAGAGATTCGTTATAAAGTCGTTATTTCGGTTGGTGTATTTTCGTGTACTATTAATAGACTATTAATAGAACTTTAATCAAAAGTGTAATTGTGGGTTTTTGTGAATAAATAAGTGGTTTGGTAGAAAATAGTTTTTTTTTTTCAAAGTTCTACGGGGTCGGCCGTGTAACAGATCGCTGATACTCTGATAGTTCATCAACTTAAATCAGCGTTGGACTGGGACCCAAAAAACTACCGGGACTTTTTTTAAACTGCGCTCTCTGCGAATGTTGTCCGCCACACTAGGCAAAGGCAGAAAATAGGATTAATAATTATCGGAGGCTATGTTTGAGTTAAATTCAATTATTATTTAATTATGTTTACTGACATGAAATCAATCAATCTGTCTAGCCTAGAGTATGAAACATGTGCTGAAAAATAAGCTCCTGGTATACCTAGAAGACAACGACATCCTCAGTGCCAACCAATACGGCTTCCGCCGAAATCGGTCAACTGGGGATCTTCTAGCATAATTATGCCATTCACGGCTGGAGTGAGGCCATCGAGAGGCACAGGGATGCGCTTGCTGTCTTCCTTGACATCTCCAAGGCTTTCGACAGGGTCTGAAATGAGAGCCTTATTGGTAAACTTCCTTCCTTCGGTCTGCCTAGTGGTATGTGTGACTGGATTGCTGACTTCCTGAGGAATCGGTCCATCCGAGTGGTTATCGATGGCTACTCGTCCGGTCAGTTAGGTATTAACGCAGGAGTCCCTCAGGAGTTGCTGAGAGATACGTGTCCGGCGCACGGGCTACTGGGGAGGCCTACATGGTTGAGCGCTTGCACCTGTCTTTGGAGGCAGTCTCCGAATGGGGCGATGCCAAACCAGACAGTTTCAATGCTGATTGGCATGTCTTTTTGCCGCAAAAAAGAGCCTATTCCACCCGAATCCATCTTTCCGTGGTGTAACCATGCCGATAACGGACCATCTCGACTTTCTTGGTGTTGCGTTAACATCAACCCTCAATTTTGGTCCATTCATTGAGGCAAAGGCTCAGTTAGCTCCAAAAAAGTTGGGGATCCTTGTATAGGTGAGACGGTACTTCACGCCTGAACAGCTGCTCAACTTTTATAAAGCGCAAGTTCGGTCATGCATGGAGTACTGCTCTCACCTCTGGGACGGATCTGCCAAATATCAACAAGATGCACTTGAGTCGATTGACAAACGGGCCAAGAGGCTTATCGGCAACGATGCACTGGTCGCCTCAAAGCTCCAGAGGATTGAACATCGACGCCGAGTGGCCAGTCTGTCGGTTTTATAGCGGTTACATTTCGGGGAGTATGCGATGGAACTGTACAATTTGATTCCGCCTGGCCCTTTACACCATCGGACAACAAGACGTACGGCAATGCGCCACCGGTACATGGTGGACATCCCACCATTCCCACCCATACGTACAAAGCGTTTTGCGAATACTTTCATTATGCGCATAGCTAAGAAGTGGAATTCCCTGCCGGAGTCTTGGTTTCCTGACAGCTGCAACCTTGGGGTCTTTATGTTAATTTTAGGCAAGCGTTTTCCACCGTCGACCACATCATAGCTTTCCATCAGGCGAGATGAAAAAAAGCCTTGTTCCCAACTAAATAGAAAGAAAGATGAGGTTGGGCTCTTCTTTCAGTGTAACTGGATACAGCTGAGTACTAGTATTTTATATGAAAGGACTGCCTATCTGACATCCATAACCCAGTGACTGGGTAATACGATACCTCTATATCAAGACTGGTCACCATCTGACCACCGATCTGATCTGTCCGCTGAATGCGAGACGCACGGAACCGGTCAATGTGGCTGAAACGCTTGGGGGAAGCCTATGTCCGGCAGTGGACGTCTTGCGGCTGAAATGATGATGATGACGATGACTATCTTGCATACGATTTGATCCTAATATCGTTATTTACGCAGACAACACCCTGGTGTTAGCCGGCGGGGACACCTTCGACGAGACCATCCAGTTTTCCGAGCTCGGGGTGGCAACAGTCGTGGCGTCGATCTGCGAGCTGGGTTTGTAGATAGCGCCTCATAAAACTGAGGCTATGTTTCCATAAACTGGAGAGGGGCAGATAGCTGCCCAGCTTGTCAGTGACAGTTGGAGATGCGCAAGCCCAGGTGGGTTGATACATTAACTGCCTTGGCCTAACCCTGGATGGTTGGTGGGGCTTCGAAGAGCATTTCGAGCGCCTGCAAGTCCCTCGCGTTGAAAAGGCAGTGGGTGCTTTGCATACGCGACACTACTACTCAACTTCGCGCGATGAGAAGAATTTCGCCGCCTCTACGCAGTGTCATGCGATCGATGGCCCTTAATGGGACGCCTGTTTGGTCAAGCAGACTATCAGGTGTCCGACGCTGCAGGACTAAATAGTCTGCAACGGAAAATGGTCATTCGTATCGCATGAGGTTACGGAAAGATATCCTTTGAGGCGGCAACACTCCTGGCACGCTTTCCTCTGCTAGATATTCTGGCGGATATGGAAGCGAGGGTTTACAAGCGAATTTGCGAAATCCGCCAGAATGGTGATAGCGCGCCAGAAATCGCCGTATTTAGGCAGAGACGGCAGGAACGGTGACACGCGCTGCTCGAGCGGTGGCGCGAGCGGCTACAGCAGCTGCAATTTTTACACAAGCACGTTGTCGAAGCCGTCCTGCCGCACTTTGAAGCATTGCTGAAAAGAGAGGGACGCATCTCCTACAGGCTCAGCCAGGTACTGCCCGGGCACGGTTGCTTCGGTGAGTATCTGAATAAGATTGGGCGAGACACCACGGCAAATTGCCACCACTGTGAAGGCGACCTCGACTCTGCACAGCACATGCTCGAGGAGTGCTTAGTGGGCCTCTGAGCGGCAGTTCTTAGTCGCCAGGATCGGGCGAGACCTGTTTTTTCTAGCAATGGTGTGGGTCATGCTGGCAGAGATAGAAAACTGAAGGAAAATGGCCTCCTTCGATGAGACCGTGATGGTCCAGAAGAAAGCCGCCGAGCGGGGTCGTGATAGGGCCGATCCCACAAAGAAGGAGCCGGAAAGCCAATCGCCCCGATGCCTAAAATGTCGAAACCCCTCCCTGCATTATAAGCAGGCGGGATTCCGGGGTCATGGGCGCTCAGACTGGAGACTCTGTCCATCCACTAAGTGAATCCAGGAAAGACAGTGGCACAGTGATCACGTGCTACCGTGCACAGCGAGACTCAGGAGAGACGCTCTTTTAGTCGCCCCACGGATGTGTGCCGGGGTGGTTTTAGTGAGTTAAAAAGACCACACTCCCTAGTCTTTTCCTCAAAAGTCCTGGCGCCTTTTGAAGGTTAACAAAAAAGGGCAAATATATCCACAAATATCCACCATCGCGATTGGTCTTGAGCTTCACGCTTCTTTATTATTTATTGTATACTAAAAACAACATTACATACATGTGATAATAAAGTACATGTACAAAGGCTACCTCCCCGCACTTCACCTCGCTCCACGTCATTCCGATGCTCGTCGCTTCTGCCAACATGGTGCCACGCCAGGTTTGATGGGGACGGCCAAGCTTTCTTTTCCCTTGGGGATTCCAGTCCAAAGTTTGTTTGGGTATGTGATCGAGACCCCTTTGGAGCTTGTGGCCAATCTATCTCCACTTGCGACGCTTGATCTAGTGGTCGATCGGGCTCTCGTGGCATTTCTCCAAAATCTCTACGTTGGAGATAGTCGCGGGCCAGTAAATACCGAGAATGCGACCATGCGACGAAGACAGTTGTTGAAAAATGAAAACTTTGAATTGGCGTTAGATGTTTTGTTTTGTATCCTTTGTGACCTTCCACGTTTCGCACCCATAGAGCAGCACTCAACCGGTTTCGCACCTAGATAGGCCTAGCTTGGCGTGTCCACCTACTGGGCCCAAAATATTTAAAGATGTAAAAATTAAGGGAAATGAAGCTGGAGTCCGGCTCCGGGGGCTCCGCGGGCCTGTCATGCATGTTGTGACCTTTGTAAGATAAATGTACCTACCTACATTATATACCTACCTACTAAACCACATGCCACGCCAACGTTCGCAAATTGCCAGTAGGTAAGCTTGCTTATGGGTCCTCTTAGTTAGGTACCTAGTCCAAATCAACTACCTACCGACGTGGTTAATAGAGTATGGATAAAAATACACATGCCTGTATTTGGCATAAATATGTGCAAGTAGCTTGCATATATGCCAATATGACATTAACCAATCAGAAGTTATTATGGCACATTGGCATGCAAGCTACTAGCACACTTTTATACAAGTTACAGGCATGTAACTGTCATGTATGCCAATATTGTGATGTTGCTAAATTAACCTATTAGAGGGACGTAGGTAGTGTAGGTACCTAACTAATATGCATTTTAGAAAATAGCATAGAAACAAATCGAAAGAAAGCAGAGAAACGTAAGAAAACCTTAGGTAGGCACTCGCCTTAGTCCGGCCACAGTCGTGTCCTTCCGATCGGAAATAAAAACCAATACCGACTGAATTATAATAACACGACAGGCCGACAGACAGAGTGGCGAGGCGGTGCGTCAAAGAAAACCCCTATTTATTAAGGTAAGGTACCGCTACCAAAATATTTATAAAAGGTTATAGTACTTCTACCGAAATATACCGGTATGCATTTCAAACCTCAAAATTCCGCTACTGAAAAAAATAACGATATCAAAATATTTCGGTAACCCTTATTTAACGGTATGACGTCATACCGAAATTTTAAGGTACCTTAATTTTTGGGTAATTCAGTCCCTGGATGAAACAGCCCTTAAAATAATGATTAGAATATTTCCTTCAATGTCATTATATTTTTTATATGCTAGTACATTTCAATATGATTTTCTGTGCATTTGATTACGAAACTAGAGGACGCACTCTCTTAAAGTGCCAATAACTTGTTAACTTACCCTACTAATGTTTGTAAATGTTTTTAAACAGGGGTGTGGGAGCACCATATTATCTAAACTCACATACACAAATACCCAGATCCGGAAAAGCTATATGTAGGCCATACAAATATTTGTTTTGTGCGGGCATCGAACCCGCGACACGCAGCGTAGCAGCCGATCGCTCAACCGTAGTGCCAACCGTCTCTTCATCTAGAGAACAGCCAATGACATTCAGCGTTAAAAAGTCTAGCTACCCGCAAAATATTTTTTTGTAATCGGAGTACTTTTAGAGATATGCTTTTACAAACATATAATTTGACCTCTTTATAATATGTGAAAAGTAGAAGATGATTAATTACGAATTTAAGATAAACCTCTTATTACGACTTAAGGCACTTTCTCCGCTTAAGTGCAGTAAAACGGTTACTTTCTAAAGCAGCCTTAGTAACGACTAGGTTAAAAGGTTTGAAATAAATATATATATTTATTATTGATTCATGTACATTATTTGTGAAACATGGTTTTTCTTATGACTACTACAGACGCTTAAAAAAAATTACAACCCGATATTTTTTCGCTTCTTTTGCATACTCTTCCAAAACGACTTGGAATTTAAAATATTAATAAACAGAAAAATTAATGGTTAGAATTTCATCTTATCCATCTTAACTGCCGGACGATGAAAAACAATAGAACATGTATTGTTTGTCGGTCACATGGCAGTACAGGTGTTAAGATATGTAAATAAAAATATATTTGCCAAACAAAACTATCCAAAAGGAGGTCCAATATTGATATTTTTCCACCGAGCGGGCGCACGGCCTGAAGACCAGAACCGCGTTAACATTGGGGAATATATAAGCCTTAAGCAAAGGTTCGTTTGATCAATTGACCAAAAGTAGATGTAGTCAAAACACTAAAAGACTTTAATATTGATATATTGCCAATTTTTGTGCACGATATACACCATGCAAATTCTCCCTAAAGATGGCTGACATAGCTATTGATTTATTGACCTAATGCAATTCTGAATCGGTGGACTGATTCATTGGATGTTTGCCCAAATACAATTTCAATACTAGGAATTCCTGTCATCGCTCCCTCTACGATTGGATGGGCAACCATAGTACAGGAATTTTGTTGACAATATGAAACAACTTGAACTCAAATGTTGATATGAACTGTTAAACCATTTAGGGACACTTTCGGTGAAGAAAAATAAAGATTTAACATAACTGAGGGACTTTTCGAAAAATATAGAAGAATAAGAAAAAAACATTAATTTCCAAGTCTCCCCTTCATACTAGGCGCAATCAAATTGTATATCTCGCTGAACACGGCATGATACCGTAAGTATAATTTTGAACTGTTAGGAAACGGGCATCCCTGTAAGTGCGATAAACATAAGCCTAGGCTTATGGCATATTCCCACCGCTGGGACTGGGACACAGGTCTTCTTTTTGCCTGGCTACTAACTGATATTATATACTTTTGATTTACATAACCTATGTAGGTTAAAAAAATTCTTCTAAACAACTTACCCTCAGTTTCCCACCTTAAAATTATCGGAGAATTAATGTGACAAATTGTCAAGCACGCGTTATCTGCTGTGATTGGTTGAATGAATTTTCAACAGCCAATCACAGAAGATAACGCGTGTTTGACAATTTGTCACATTAATTCTCCGATAATTTTAAGGTGGGAAACTGAGGGTTAATAGGTTATGTAAATCAAAATTTATGGTTAGAATTTCTGTAACCATATTTATTCTGTGTCTAATATTTTGAAACATCCAAGTCGTTTTGGAGGAGTATGCAAAAGAAGCGAAAAATGTTGTGTTGTTAATTATTTATTTAAAGCAAAAGTATTAGTCACACAAAAAACCATGTTTCACAAATAATGGATATTTTTTTTTTAAACCTTTTAACCTAGCCGTTACTAAGGAGTATGCTTTAGAAAGTTACCGTTTTAGGCCTTAAGCTGTACTTGGTTTACTTTTGGCTTCGGGACGCCTATAATCATTCCAATGACGGACTCCGACAATTCAAAAGTGGCATTACAGTAAATGGTATAGCAGTTAAAATAAATGTTTTGTGTTTGAGTTAATAATGCTCCAACTGCCGGGACACTGGCTCCTATATTAACAGCGGATCTTTGTGTCTCTGAAGTTGGCTGGAAGACCCTGCGCAGTAGCTATTTATGTGTCAATGTTGAAGGTGAGGATAGCATTGTGTAACTGCCTCTTTCACTCGCTTACGTTTGTCGCATCGTCCAATCTCGCTTACTCTATGCAGTATACTCGATAACAAACTATTTCTTGCGCAATGGTTCGCAGAGCCAACTTCAGAGAAACAAAGATCCGTTGTGAGTACTATATAAGCGTATGTTTTAATTAAATAGTCCCACTAACCTTATTCGACAGCCGACGTATCCATACTAACATAACTGGCCCCCATATTTTCTCTATGACGCGCAGAAACTACGTGTTTCTTCGCCGTCTCCCCTTCCTCGAGGTCAGAATCACACACACCGCATTTTAGGCACCCAAACTGATAGTACACGTATTTGTTCCGGGCTAGCATATTAATGTTATGCTTTAACTCCAAATAGAAGCGGAAAACGCTTTCAATAGCGGGCTTCTCCTTGAAATGTTCTGCATAAACTAAATGTGTTAGCAGAGAACGAATCGAGTTGAATACTCCTTTGCATTCAACACAAGTGAACGAAGATCCTTCGCTGTGTAGGATGTGATTCCCTTTCATGTAAACGCTGATAATGTCCCCCTTACTAGCGTTGATCTTTGCCTCAGCGACAGCCGTTTGGTGGTCAATGCTGCTCAAAATATGCTTGACAGCCTCACTGTTGTCTTGGAAAGTAACATCACAAACTTCGCACTTCAAGTCAACGCCAACTTTGTTCGCAGTCAAAAGTTCTTGGTCAATATCGTTATACAAAGCAGAACGGATCAATTTTGACATTGTCTCGAAATGAGAAGCGCTTTCAAAGTGTTCAACCATCGCTGAGATAGATGGGACGGCCACGAATTCCGGGCAGATGGTGCAAACGTAATAATTGCCGAAGCTGGCAAAATATTCGGAGGGGCGGCAATGATTCTTGTAGAGCATGGAGAGCTTCCGAGGCGCCGCGTTCCTCAAATGCTTCTTTTGGCGGATATGGTTGAAGAGCACCTGTCTAGGCCCCTTCAGTGTCATATCGCAACAGGTACAATAGTTTCCAATCTTTCCCGAAGGCTTGATAAAGTTTTCTATTATGACATGGTCACGGTTATTATGCGGTTTCCCGACGCTAGCTAAGTACTTCGTCCAGTTCAAATCTTTTGGCCCCCACTCTTCTGGGATCGTGCCATCGGGATGGGACTCCTTCATACGGATGTACAACTCATCAGAAAGCTTAGCGAGATGCTTCTCGTCTAAGATATGCAATATCGAGGCTTCGATGGAATCAATCGAAGTGTTGCACAGACGGCAATACAAGCCGTTGGGGTTATAAGTGATATCATGGCTAAGAAGGAACTTCTCGTTCATCTCCTTAATTTTCTCGATAGTCGGTTCAGTCATTGAGAAAGAAATGCTCTTATCAGACTGTAGGATACAGGAAAGGTTGTGAATATGGGTTTCACTGAACACATGGTTCAAAACACTATCATAATGGAATCGTAGAGTATAATACTCGCAGGCGATGCAAAAGAAGGCTAGTTTTCCAGTTCTGTCGTCAACGAGAGACAACAACTTGTGGTTGACGAGCAACTTGACAATCAGAGCTTCGATAGGTCCGTAGTAACGGTACTTCTTGATTTGATTCTTCGGTTTCTCAGCCGCTTGTTCGTTCTCGTCATTATCAATATTCTTATTTGCATCAGCAGCAAAGTTTTGGTAAACGTTATCCTTAATACTCATAATAATAGGAGCTACAGAAGACGTGTGCGTAGAAAAGTCGGTAGCCGAGACATCAGAACATAACTTGTCGTATATATCTTGATAGAACTTGAGTGCAGCATCCACGCTGGCTTCAGAAGCGTCCGGAAGATGCTTCATCAACGCACTGCTGAGTTTTAACGTGAAATTACGATCTAATCTCTCCACCACAGGTTTAGTAGTAATACTAAGTTCTTTGATCTTCGGCAAAGGTGTCTCTCCCATAGCGGAAAGACGTCGAGACATATTCGGCAGTATAATAGGTTCGGCTACATCAATGCTCTCTCGTTTCAGCCTGGGCAAGTGGGCATCGGAACTGAAGTGTTTCTGAAGCGACTCCATCAACGGTTCTTCATCATTCAGTTCAATCTCTATATTACAATCCGTGCAAATATGCACTTGCTTAGCGTCCTCAGAAGTAAAATTAAACAATTCAGCTTTTAACAACTCAGGAACTTCGCTGACGGGAAGACTGTTGAACCTCTGTCTCTGGAGGTTACTCTTCTTCTCCGTGGTAAATATATATTCAACTTCAACATAATCTCGTTTTTGTAAATATATATTTTTGTGCGTGGAGTCAAGACTCCTCAGGTAGGAGTGGAGAGTTTTGGTTTGTTGCGTCAAGGGATGATTGACGACATTTTGGAAGTGTCGCGCAAGACGCTTGATGTCCTCAGACTTTCGAAAAGATAACACCGTGAGGTTTTCCATAGTTGTGATGAATTTCTGTCAACCCACAACTGAATGCCTATATCTTGATACCAAGATTAATGGCTGCGCTTATAAAAGCTTAATTACAGTTTTGGAGTTATATGAGCTGTCGCGTTCTGCCCGTACTTTGCCGAATAGTAAATTTTGGGTATCCAAAGTATAGTTTGTTAGGATTTGGACTTGAAAATAAAATGGTGAGATTTTTAATTTGATTTTCACTGCATTTCAAGATCTGGAAAGAGGAGAAAACAATTGGTTATTATATGGTACAAAAATAAACGTTTATTTAAAGATTATTAACTAAAACACATGATATCCTATCCTACTTCCTACTAATACGTGAAATTCTGTATGTTTGGATATTTGTCGCGTCAACGACTGAACGAATTTGGATAAAATTGTATTACTGTTAGTATATAGTATAGACCAAGGTTAGGAACAAAGATTAGTACGTTTCCGTGGGACAGCTTCCGATTTTAATTGCGGCATAGCCGCTGGCAAAGCCAAAGCTCTTAAACCCTCAAGTGCTAGAACAGAGAGATTCAGAAGATATATATTAAATAACAATATTTCTTACGAAGCAACTGCCTAATTGACCTCCAAAACCCAGTAACTGGCCCATGGCAGGATTGGTGACATATTTTCAAACTTCTGACTATCCGAAACGACTGTCCAAAATCTGCAAATGACCACCCGAACTAACGGCTTAACTTGCTTGCTGAAGTATGTACGGAGGAGACTCGGTATATAATAAACGTTCACTGGTCACCCATCCAAGGATCGACTGTGGCAAGCGACGCCCGCGACTAACAGAAGGAAGCTTAAGGAATGTTATTCTCCAATGTTAACGCGGTACTGGCCGTGCTCCCGTTCCGTGCCGGAATATCAATATTGAAACTCCTTTTGGACAGTTTTGTTTGCAAAATATTTTTTGATTTACATATCCTATGTAGGTTAAGAAGAAATTCTAACCATATTTTTTTCTGTGTAAAAATATTTTTAAACATCCAAGTCTTTTTGGAGGAGTACTATGCAAAATAAGCAAAAATATATCGGTATGTTATTTTTTTTAATGAAAATGAATAATAAAATAGTAAAAATTAAATTTAATAAATAATTCATACGAAAAGCCATGTTTTACAAATAATGTACATGAATCAATAATATTTTTTCTAATCTTTTAACCTAGCCGACAAGAGCAGTAGTGGTCCAGTGGTAACGGCCGTGACTTACAAGTTGCAGGTCGTGGGTTCGAATCCAGGCAGGCGCTTTAATTTGTGTAAATTATTACATCACCACTGCTCTTAAAACGGTGAAGGAAAACCGGCATGTCCTAGAACCAAAAAATCGAAGACATGTGACATCCACCAACATGCACTGGGCCCGCGTGGTGGATTACGACCCCTGCACGTACAACGGACCAAATGCGGGTCTAATGCAACAAAGAGGTCCATCTATCCTATCCTAGCCGTTAATAAGGAGTACCTATGCTTTAGAAAGTATCCGTTTTACGGCACTAAAGCGGAGTAAGGCCCTTAACAAGTTTTCCGTGGCACGAAGGCAGAAAGGGAAAAGCTTAATTATTCTTGAAACGACACTTCCGGCATGGTCCCGTTATTTGGCATACCTACTTATTATAATATTAATATATTTACTATAGGAAAATAATTTTACCTTAAATCCGTTTGGATTGAAACTGTTTTTTTCCTTATAAAGACGTTTTAAATAAATGAATACCGTGTCCTATGTTTATCTATGCTTTGAGCAAACATACATAATACTTGTATTTTAAATGTTAACTGTACCTACAATCCGCCTTTTAGCATACCGTTGTAGAAAATCGTTCAGCTTTTTTTAATGCTCCTGGCAAAATAATAAAAAAACTTTTTTGCAAAAAAATACTACCGACTTCCAAATACAAAACTACAAAGTGAAAAATAACTTTATTATTTGAAGTCGGTGTCTTTCGTAGGTACCAATTTTTGTGCGTTATGGACACCGACTTCAATAAATAAAGTTATTTTTCACTTTGTAGTTTTGTATTTGGAAGTCGGTAGTATTTTTTTGCAAAAAAGTTTTTTTATTTTCACTTTTTAGTTGTACCTACCTACTAATAGGCAAGTTAGTAAGGTAACTATAACGCCAGAATAGATTTCATGAAACTTGAACATAACCGGTGAAATGAGAGATCTGCGTACCCCTTAAGAGCGTACTGTCGTGATGTTATGTTATAAAATGGTATAAACAGACATGCGATTGCAGCAATCCCGAGAGATTTTCCGGTATTTATTGAAGAGTTCTGATGTATATCTCCGAAGTTCTTCATCAGATCTTCACCAAATAAAATGGGACCAATTTCGAACCATCCTCTTTCAAACAAAAAAAGAATTTTCAAAATCGGTCCACAATTGACTGAGATATCGGTGAACATACAAAAAAAAAAAGGAAACAAACATAATGTCGAAAATAGAACCTCCTCCTTTTTCGGAAGTCGGACGAGTCGATCTTCAAGGTTAAAGATGTTTAACCTGAGAATCGAACACCACTTTTGCCAAGGGGTATTGTGATACCTAATTACTATGTGGTGATCAGAGAAGCAGTCGCTCCACGTAAACTGGTCTTCAGCTGCATTCCGTTAGGCGTCATAGTAATACAAAGCGACTACAAGTTCGCGCGAATTTTAGTCGTACGAATACGCGATCATCCTAATGTCGAATAGGTGCCCTAATTGGCACGTTGTGGTTGCGCGACAAAAAAGTTTGATAATCTATTCGCGCGAACTAAGTTCTACGAACGCGCGATCAAACATCATCATATCAGCCGAAAGACCTTCCCCAAGGTCCCCATTCCCCAGGTCATCGGTCCAACTGGTGGGAGGCCTCCCAACGCAACGTCTTCCAGTTCACGGTCGCAACTCCAGAACCTTTCTGCCCCATCGGCCATCCGTTCTGCGAGCAATGTGCGCTGCCCACTGCCATTTAAGTTTAGCAATTCTTCGGGAAAAGTCTAGACAGATGGACTGATGATAAGAAGTGCTGAATCCTAATCTAAATTTTACCCAACTGCCGAAGGAGGGTAATGTGTTTATCAGTATATGTATGTATATTTGTCCCTATGTGGTGTTCTAGAGACCAAACGCGTAAGCCGATTTTGATGATTCTTACGTCAATCGATTTGTCTTAACCTTGCGAATGTCACTGGCTACATTAAAATTGGAAAATAGAAAAATTGTGGGTTATGGGCGCCATATTGTGTGGGGAATCAAAATAAAGGTTTTAAGAGGTGATTTCAAAAATATACAACACTTAAATGTACCTAATTCAAAGAAAAAAATGTCAACTAAAAATAAAAATTAAGAAGTAAAAAAAAACATGAACCTTCGCCTTTGTACATGTACTTTATTATAACAACGTATGTTATGTTGTTTTTGGTGTAAAATAAAGAATTTAGAATGATTTCCTTCTCGTTTACGTCTTTTTAGTTCGCTTTTTATGCAGTCGAGTTTTTTATAATTAACTTATTTATTAAATTATATTTTATTTTGAGACAATAGCTTATCATCAACATTTCAGCCGAAAGACGTCCACTGCTGGACATAGGCCTTCCTACGTCGCCACCTCGATCGGTCCTGTGCGGCTCGCATCCAGCTGATTCAACAGCCATTTTTCTATTTTGTGGCCGATTGTAAACGCAATACATTCATCATGGGGGAGGTAAGTACAGAACTCCACTTGCTATTACATAAATTCTTTTAACTTCGTCTGTCTCGCGCTGGTACTTACTACGCATCCGACCTTTTTCAAGGACAGAAAGCAACGAACGGTGTATACTGTATATTAGTGTATACACTTCTAGCCTTCCGTCTTTTAGCCTCCGTTGCAGGTTCATCCGTACTAATATTATAAAAGCGTCTGGCTGTTTCATATTTTGCCCTCACTACTTTACGAGCCCATTTTTTTCAAGATTATAACTTAAAAGTACAACCCTACAACTACTTCTAATCTCGAAAATGCCGAGGTACCGGACGTACCGGTTTTGATCTGCGGTCTGTACCGAAAATACAGGGTTTCAAAAATAAAATTCGTTATAGCGATCTCGATCTCGAATTCTCGAGCAATTTTGATTTTGATTAATGAGTTAAATTGGATCTTAATTTAGGACCAATATTTTTTATCCTAGGAGTGCGTTCCCTTGGAATGATTGCCGACCTTCACGCGGACGAAGCCGATAGCAGAAGCTATTATAATATTGCCGAAAATAATGCTAAAATAAATCCAAATAGTCAGCTATTTAGACACTTTTTAGAAACATAGGTTCAGACCTATGTTAATGAATTTTGGAATAGCGATAGATTGGACCTTAGAGAAAGACATAAGATACCCGAGATTTTATCCCGGAACTGCGTTAACTTGGGATATTTACAACAGGGCTTTAAATAATACTGGAGTTTGTTTCGTCACTTCTTCGCAGTTAAGCATTACGAAATGATGACGGGAAGGGGGCATTTTGTGGGACTGTCTTTATGTAGAAATTTAAACTTTCAAAAGTCCTATTCTAATCTGAATAAATGACTTTTAACATTTACGCGGGTAACGCCGCTGTCGCGGGTAACGACTGTTTCCTGCATCAATACAATGCATTTATAATAATAAATTCACCGTGTTCAGGGAATCTGACAGGAAATTGTAACGAGGAAAATACGAGACATAACAAATGCAGTGCGGACTCATGACAACAGGACGTCATACTGTGCTTGTATATGGAAGTTATCGTAGCCAGCAACGAGTAAATACGCCCGTAACTTACAATATGCGTGCCCAAAAAGCTCATGGCTATGTATTAAAGCCGCACGGGCCAATAGAATAGAATATATACTTTATTGTACATCAAATCCATCTTCGAGGTTAAGAAAACCTCCCCGGCCCCCCTCCCCACCGTGGGATCCCGCATTGTCGAGGCGGGGGGGCTCAGTAGTAGAAGAGGAACCCGAGGAGGGACCGCTCGTCAGGGCTTTTGCCGATAAAGCCGACGACGTAGCGGCGTAACTAGTAGGTTGCGGTGCCGTTTGGGCGACATCGCAACTGAGGCGGGCTGTCGTATGGGGCCGCCCTTACCCATAGGATATCGCGGCTGCGGCGGGAGAGGAGTGCCGGTATTGCGGTGCGTCGCTCTCCCTACCATCCGCGGCCTGGACGGGGTCGCCACCATCTGATGGCGGACGCGGTGGGCCACAAGAGAGGTCCCTATCTTGTAGATCGTCGGCGGTGGGACATGTGCCTTAGTCAAATTTTAATTTACTTGGAACTTGTTGTCTAAACAACAGAACATCACGACCGTATTCCCCCATATAGTACCTAGTCTTTACCGGTAATCAATGATGAAGCTTCTCTGACCTAACCTACTTCAAGAGAAAGCTCGACTACGCCACAAAAAGCAATAATTCTTGAAGCCTCTAAAATGAAAAGTTGTGGGCCGTTCGTCCGTTACCCGTATTGCGACGTGGGAGGAAGCCCGCATTGCCAGGGAGTGGGCGGACGCCTACGCCTTTCAGCTACTGATATTCAATAGCGTCATGTTTAATATCAATACGAACATGGAAGACTGAAGGAGGGTTATCAATGTGCCCTGCCTTTATACCCGACTGCCGCAGGAGGGTAATGTGTTTATCAGTCTATGTATGTATGTTTGTTCCTATGTGGCGTTCTAGAGACCAAACGCGTAGGCCGATTTTGATGATTCTTACGTCAATCGATTCGTCTTAACCCTGCGAGTGTCACTGACAAAAAAAATTTAAAGAAAAAAAAATGGCGAATTTCGGGCGCCATTTTGTGGCAAAAAAAAATATATTTTTCTTCTAAACCCATCGTGTGGGGCAAAATAAAGGGCATTAAGAGGTGATTTCAAAAATATATAACACTTATATGTTTAAATGTACTTGATTTAAAAAAAAATAACTAAAAAGTTGTAAATAAAAAAAGTTAATTTAAAAAATCAAAAAACCCGACTGCTTAAAAAGCGAACTAAACAAGAAGAAAATCATGCTGTGCTGTCGGAGGATACATCTGTCTGGTGTTGGTCAGCCAGCTCGCGAATATTTTTAGTTCGCTACTTAACCATGTCCATAACAAAAAAAAAATGGTACCTATTAAACACACTGACTTCCAAAAAGAAAGTTATTTTTCACTTTGACTTTGACATAGATTCTTTTGTAAAAATGTTTTTTTTTTAGTTTTTGTTTGGAAGTCGGTTGTATTTTAGCCGAATAACATGAAACTTGAATACAACCGGTGAAATTAGAGTGTACCAGGGTGAAATGTACACATCTGCGTACTCCTTTAGAGCGTCCCGGCGTCATGTTGTTATGAAATGCCGTAAACAATAAACAGATATGCGATTGCAGCATTCCCGAGAGATTTATCGTTGTTTATTGAAGAGTTCTGTTGTATTTCTTCAAATTTCTTCATCAAATTTAAATAGGAAGCACCAGCTTTCAAATAAAAAAAGAATCATCAAAATCGGTTCACTTAGTAAAAAGCTAAAGTAACACAAATAAAAAATAAAAATTCAGTCGAATTGAGTACCTCCTATTTGAAGTCGGTTAAAAAACCTGTCTCATGATAAGTGACAGAGATGGCGCTCTACAAAAAGAAAAGATCTTCCAAAAAAAAAGACACTTCAAAGAGTACAAAGTGAAAAATAACACGAGTTTCGGCAATCAGTGTTCCTGATGTTTTAGTATTTCGCCACCGACTTCCGAAAATTACACACGAGAAACACACACAGATGAACACACTCATTGCACTGTTCACACCTCTATTCTTTGTAACATTGTATAACAAAAATACTTTTCTGAATGTGACGTATTTACTTACGGTTGGGGTAAAACAGGGCTTCTACAACTTAAGAATGAATAAAATCTTTACGTCCAATCAGCAATAGGGATCATTAAGTGCCGTACTGCCGTGGTGCCTTCTGACACAGTTGATTGGCTAATCACGTTATGATATGACGCAGGCTTGAATAGACTCTTCTGATTGGTTCATACCGCGTCACAATCACGACACACCCCGCAAAATGAAGCTAGCTTTAATCATCCGTGTTGTATGAAAACAAACCAGAATTAAAAATAGTGTTGATAAACAAACAAGGTCAAAGACATCATTAACTGTTCATTGGTTTTGTGAGTCACTTTTTAATGTTTTTTTTTTAAAAAGCCATCTCATTATGTCTCTTGCCCTTAATCCCAATGGTTTTAGGGTCGGTGCTACATAAAAAATATCATCTTTTTAACCTCCGACGGAAAAAGAGGGGTGTTATAAGTTTGACACATAGACATAAAATCTAACTAGATAACGCAAGTCCCTCCATGTGTATAAAAACCAAGCGTGTCACTTTTTCACACACAATTTAAAAACAATAGTACATTGTGTATTAAGGGCGGTATGTAAGGAATTACGATCGAGACTCTAGTAGAAGCCCGAAGTCGAAGACTGAGGGCTTTCTGAGTCGAGGTTCGTAATTCCCGTACCGCCCGTGATCCATACAATGTTTTTCATCACATTTGCGAGTAATAATTATGAATTATAGCTTTAATACACAAGTCAGCACAGCTGTTATTACGAAATACGTGAACTTTTTTTTAAGCGGTTGGCGAATTCTTGGCCACACCACAGATTATACAGTGTTTCGTTCAGAAACTTTAAGGGCAAATACTTAGGTATACAGCCATGACGGAGTGTAAAAATAATTAAATAATTTCGACGTTTTCATACTATAACTATTAAAATCGATTATTAAGAACATAAGTTGAGTATTTAAGTAACATGTAGCGAGATTGCAAAGAAATTCCTGTTTAGATAACATTTTAAGACAATTTTTCAATTGCGTGTAAACTCCTTGCTTGAACTCGCATGACCTGTGTGCTGTGCCTAGGGTTGCCAACTTTTTTTGACAAATAAAACGTATAAAAGAGGTTTGGATAGGAAAAAAATAAAGTATTAGGAAGAAAAAAAAATATATTTCAAATTTTATGTTTTTTTTGCTTTAAAACGTATTTTTGTGTGCTTTTAGCACATGATAACAATTTCTTGTTATCTTTAAATGTTACAAAGCTTGTTTGACAATCAATATTTAAATTTAAATAGATAAACAATTCGTTTTTAATTAAATTTATTGATGCTCTATTTCTCTCTTCTCGCCACTTCAGATTCATTACAGAAAAAACTATTTCAGTAAAAGCTGAAGTTGCAGGAACGGAGAGTAGGTAAGAAATATTTTTTTTTATATTTGGTTTTTCGGACCAGTTTTGTACAATTTCGTCGATAATGAAAGACATCTGTGACAAATGTCACAACTGACATCTAACATTTCGTTCAGTAATTAAAAATTGTTTCCATTATCCGTTTTAAATATTTCGTTCAGCAATTATGAATCGTTAAGTACCCATAATGAGTATTTTGTTTTACGCACCACAGTAAAGGTTGACAATAAAGTATTTTTGCATACTTTATTTGTATGTAAAAGTATAAAGTATAATTACCATAAATAAAGTAGGATACGTTATTATAAAGTATGGTTGGCAACCCTAGCTGTGCCATAAATTAAAAAAATATTACTTACCGCCCTAGGGTTTCATGACAAACAAAAAAGCTCAAGGGTTTTATATGGGGCATTACGGCCAAGTTAACCTGTATGTTTTGATACTGTTTACGTGCAAGTGTGATGAAAATTTATTTACCAATGAAAGAAAACATTTCCAATGCGTCGGCCAACTTTTTATATACATTCTTTACAGCTCAATATGGTATAAAAAAGCATTTTTCTACATTTCGGTGGATTTCCGGTGCCGTTAATGCTAAATGAAAAGCTCAGAATCTCAGATTACGATCATTGGTCGTAACTCTACTCCGTTTTTGACACGCGAAGTACATACAATCGCGTCATCTAGTTAGATTTATATCTGTGGTTTGACATGTGTATCTGTGTGTATTGTGTATTTGTGTATCTGTCTGTGGCATCATAACAAACCGATTTTAAGTTAGTTTTTCTTGTTTGACATTATCGGGAGTGTTCCTAGCTATGTTTTATCGAAAATGAAATCGGTTCAGGCTTTTTTTTTTGTTACTTTGCCCCACACTAGGAATTTCTTCCTGTATCGCGGGTGCTTTTACAAACATATAAACTCACATACACAAACACCCAGAGCGGGATCAACTATCTGTAGGTCATACAAATATTTGTTCCGTGCGGGAATCGAACCCGCGACACGTAGCGCAGCAGTCAATCGCTCAACCACTGCGCCAACCGTGCGCCTTTGAAAAGCTATGAGCGTTTTACTGTTTGAATCGGGGTATTTTCGCAAGATATCGTGACATAATACGTGTTCGATAGATTGTTGATAAATTATAATATGTAAGTTAGAAAAGTATGAAATATAAAAAAAATGTCGGCAGATTTGGAAATTTTTATTTGTTATAAGTATTTCCCTCTTAGCCTTCATCTGACTACTGCCACACCCTTTCTAGACATTCACCCAGTCGACCCGTTTCTTTGGTCTTGGGCCAACTATTGACGCATTTATAACCAGCAGATAATGTTCCCACTGTTGGGATACCGGTCTCATTTCTGTGAGAGGCAACAGACCGATCTTCCACACGAGCACAGATCGTGGATGACACACGTTTTTGATTTTACAAGTTTGACATATTCGTCTCGGTATGGGCATGTGATATGGAGGACTAATTATATATAAGAGAAATCTTATTGATAATGTTCTTTAGAAAGGCCAGGTGCGTTTAGTACTCATAACCAGCGTGCGTGTATCACAGGCGTAGCTAGGTTTTAGGATCGGAGGGTTCCAAAAAAAAAAGGTAAATTCTGGCTAAAAGCTTCTGTTTTTCTTGTACCCACTACTTCATTCGCATCAATTTCTATCCAGCATAAGCAGTGGTGTGTCATCCCATACAAAGAAACTGTCCCGACGACTGTTTATACTGTTTTTTTTTT
The DNA here is from genome assembly GCA_964057195.1 of Orthosia cruda. Classification (NCBI taxonomy): domain Eukaryota; kingdom Metazoa; phylum Arthropoda; class Insecta; order Lepidoptera; family Noctuidae; genus Orthosia; species Orthosia cruda. The sequence goes on along the minus strand of OZ059853.1, from coordinate 4,422,866 downwards.
GTACATCGATCGCGTTCGTTTCCGTTCCACGGATATTGATGGTGATCTATCTATTACTATTCAACCAATAGGGAATTAATTTTAAAGCACAGAAAAAGTGCATCAGGACAATGTTTGGATTACAAGTCATAGATACATGTAAACCATTATTTATTAAATTTAAAATATTGACTCTTCCATGCTTATATGTTTTTGAAGTTGATGTATTTGTAAGTTGTTTAAAAAAATGTCGGACATTAATAACCGAAGTCGAAGGGATAACAGTAGCTTATGCGTAAGAAAGTCCCACACAGCATTGATGTATAAAAGTGTATTTTGCATGGCGCCAGTCATATTTAACCACTTACCACGGTCAATCAAAGAATTGAACGTGAGCTTATTTAAGAAACGACTAAAATCTTTACTGGTGGACAAAGCATATTACAGTATTTCGGAATTTTTAACAGACAAAAATCTAATGACAGAATGAATGCTAATGAAATACACGACTGTTTGTGCCTACATATAAATTTTGTATATTGTCATTAGAATTGTATATTGATACCAGTATTGTATATTGACATAAGAATTGTATATTGACATTAGAAATGTATATTGACATTAGACATGTATATTGACATAGGAATTGTATATTGACATTAGAATTGTATATTATCATTAATATTGTATATTGAAATTTGTACCTATATTGACATGTTATTGTCTGTTTTTCAGTCTGTGCCTTGACATGTACTGTATTGACATTTTGTTTTTTAAGTTATTATTATTAATTTTCTTTTTATTGACATTGATTTATATTGATATTTACATTGACATTGATTTGTATTATGCAATTCTTTATAATTGTTGTTTTATTGTCCAGGCTTATTTTATTTGATTATTGAGATTTAGCTGGCTTGATTTTTATTTTTAATTACCTACTTGCAAACATTTTTACGCCCTCTGGCATAACATAGCGCACTCTTTATTACCTGTATATACTAATTATTTTAATGTTAAACAAATGAATAAATTACTTATGACTTATCTATCACCGTGAAACGGAACCGAACCCGATCGATTTACAAAAAATAATTGGTATAATCAGTTGAAAAACGCTAGTTACGTCAGCACGATTTCTTTGTATGGGATGAGGCATCTGTATACTAGTATTATATTATCTGTGGCCATAGTGAATATTCATGAGAGCCAAGCCATACAGTGTTTTCACTCGTTGTGTTCCGTTAATAGTTTTTAAGTCTCCTTAGGCTTGAAAAAGTTGCTTCTGGGTTAGCAGTGAAACAGGTATGGTACCTAGAAAATATTTGAAACAATGTGTGCATATAGTTTTTAATCGCACTTATATAAGCATTCTAAAGCAGATTTTGGAGGAAAGAGAGGTGATAGCCGGTGGTAGAGAGGGAATCCAAAATATATATTAGTGTAATAGTTAACGGTAAGGTACCTGAGCGACCGAGATTTGTTCGGATGAAAATATAGAACGATGTTTTCTAAAAATGAAACCTAGCTAGATCGATTTATCGCCACCGAAAGGCCCTGCATATTAAATTTTATGAAAATTGATGGAGACGTTGCCCAGATTATATATATCAATCAATCTGCCTAGCCTTTTCCCAACTATATTGGGGTCGGCTTTCAGTCTTACCGGATTTAGCTGAGTACCAATGTTTTACATGGAGCGACTGCCTATCTGACCTCCACAACCCAGTAACTGGGTAACACGGTACCCCTTGGCAAGACTGGTGTCAGATTTCAAGCTTCTGACTACCCGTAACGACTCTCAAAGATCTTCAAATGAACGGCTTAACGTGTTTTCCGAGGCACATAGGAAACTCGGTATGTTGAAATGGTCACCCATCTACGGACCGACCTTGTCAAGCGTTGCTTAACCTTGATGTTCGACCAGTGGACCAGTGCGGCTGTTGTTATTTAGCCACGAGCTCCTCTTTTTATATATATATAAAAAGAGTTTTTATATATATGCATACCATTAATTATTATTTTAACTCTATACGTCAGGATTTGTAATTGGCTTTCTGTTGCTAATCGGCTTTGTAATTAGCTATAAGTCCTCCATGTACTAAAATAAATAAATATATACAAGAATTGTTCGATTAAAGGTATTAGATTAATTTTAATTTCTTAACTTATCAGAGGGGGGGGGAGGATTTCTACCCCCAAAACCCTACCCCTGGCTACGCCCGTAGCGAACTTAAACGAATTAAAAGGAGTAAGTCTAACCCTCAGTTTCCCACCTTAAAATTATCGGCGAATTAATGTGACAAATTGTCAAACACGCGTTATCTTCTGTGATTGGCTGTTGAAAATTCATTCATTCAAAATAGAACAGAATATAATTAATTGTACACCATAAAAGTTACACATCTCTTTTACAAGACAATCTTAATTATACGGGTACAAAGGCGGTCTTATCGCTGACAGCGATATCGACCAGACAACCTTTGGATGGGTTGAAAAAACTTAGAATAAAAAAAGGGGTAGTCTGCGGTGTACTGCTATTAAATTAAAACATAAATATATACAAAATTATATTGCTACAATAAATACTATACAAAAACTTATATAAACATATACATAATATTACAAAGTAAGGTTCGCAGCAAGTGATGTTCTACAGTTCTGCCTACCCTCATCGGAAAAAAGGTGCGAATAATGTATGTATGCATGTATGTAAGAAGAATACGTGATGCTTCGACCACAAAAAAAATCTGATGATGATGTTCACATAAACCACGTTATTGTTTTTTTCTGTCCATTTTAATCACTACATATTATACAAGTAAAATTTCAAAATTTTAAAAACCCCCGACACATTCATCTTGCGAAAACATCCCGATTCAAACAGTAAAACGCCCATAACTTTTGAACGGCTGAAGAATCGGCTATCTAATATAGGCTCGCGCTTGACCACTATCTCACCTGATAGTAAGCGATGATGTGATACAATCACCTTTCAAACAAAAAAAACTAAATCAAAATCGGTTCATCCGTTGAGGAGCTATGATGCTACAGACAGACACACAGATACGCAGCAACACACGTCAAACTTATAACACCCCTCTTTTTCCGTCGGGGGTTAAAAATAAAGTCCCCCGCCGCGTCTGTACGCGATAAACTCAAAAACTACTGAACGGATTTGCATGCGGTTATCACCAATAGAAAGAGTGAGAAGCGAGGAAGGTTTTTGTAAATAATTTGTCACGGGCGAAGCCGGGGCGGGTCGCTAGTAAATAATAAAACTATTGTTTAGTAAGGAAAAACTAATTTAAAACAATAGAATAATAAATATAATAGGTAGTGATTATCCTGTTTGCCTAAAATAGTCATAGATAAGCCCATGTAGGGGATCTGATCATATCACGACTGAATTTCCTGAAGGTTTAGATATTTATATTAACAACCACTTTTGGCTAGTCATGTCCCATGTGTTAGGGAAAGATCTTATACCCAATAATATCTATACTAATATTATAAAGCTGAAGAGTTTGTATTATTTTTGTGTTGGATAGTCCATTTATCGAGGAAGGCTATAGGCTATATAACATCACGCTACGACTAATAGGAGCGGAGCATAAATGAAAAAAGTTGCAAAAACGGGCAAAAATTATTCCTTTTTGAGAGCTTACGTTGCGTGCGTTGCGTACAATCATGTATGTAGGGTAGAGTAGGTAGATAGGGTAGGGTAAGGATGTAGGGTAGGTAGAATTTAGAATATTTGTATGGATTGTCACAAGATTGTAACATGTAGCAGAGATGTTGAGATGGATGTGCGCAGAGGCAAACTAGGCATATGCCTAGGGGCGCGGGGTTTCAGGGGGCGCACCCGCGGCAGTTTTTAAACAAAGAATAAAAAATAACATTAAATTAATTGCTAAAAAAAAAAAACAAGTAGTAAGTTCAAGTTCCAGTAGTAAGTACTTATACAATATAAAATATTCTTTAAATCTATAGAGATTAAGAGCTGCCGAAGCGTGTTCCGCCTTGTTTATTCCTACATCGCCTGAGTTAAGCAGTTGCTTGTAAAAGTCATTTCCAGAAATGCACTATGCTTTGATTGCTATCAAGAGCGATACTAAGCAAAAGAGGGGCGCCGATGAGGTGCTTGCATAGGGCGTTCTCGACTTTTAATCCGCCTCTGGATGTGCAGAGTGACGAGAATGGATAAGGTAAGAAATGAGTATATTACAGGAATTTTGGAAGTGGCACCAGCGGCAGAAAAGTTGAAAGGAAACCGTTTGTCCTCGTATGGTATGTAATGACGAGGTATGAAACGCATGTTACTAAAAGAGTAATATAAATGTGTATAGATGGATATGGAGAGGAAGGCCAAAGAAAAGATGGATGGACTGTGTGAGGAGTGATATGAAAGAAAAGGACAGGTCGGTATGGCAGAAGAAAACGTGTTGCGCCGACCACAAGTAACATGGGACAAGGGCAGGAAGATTATGATGCATTGTCACAAGTAACAAACATATGTGCAAAATTTCACCTCAATCAAACACTGGGAAGTGTGTCAAGATTTAAGTAGCAAACTTTCATTCCATAGACCGACACTAAATATTTTGGAAATACTTTCATTATGCATACAGCTAAGAAATAGAATTCCCTGTCGGAGCCTTTTCCCAATAGCTACAACCTAGGGGTCTTTAAGTCAAGAGTGAATAGGTTTCTTCTAGGCAAGAGTGCTTCAGCGTTGACCACATTGTCGCTTACCATCAGGTGAGACAGTAGTCAAACGCAAGCCTATATATAATAAAAAAAAAAAACTAAAGCTTGTGATAAAAGAAGGGTGGATAACGGAAGGGCTATTTTTAGCGTTTCCAGCAATCATGATTAAGTGACCTATTTTTAACCGATTTCAAAAAGGAGGAGGTTATCAACTCGACTGTATTTTTTTAATGTGTTTTACTTGAAAACTTTTTACTAGATGAGCCGGTCATTTGTAGTGTTTTTATTTGGAAGAAGGTTGTATTTTCTTGTAAAAAGTTGATTGTGAAAACTTTCAACAACTTTTTAATTGATAGAAGACAGAATACCTACTCTTTATTTTATACCATAAATACTTACAAACAGCAATGAATGAAAATTGACATGGCATGAAAGGGTTGCCTACTAGGGCTGCCACCCATACTCTAATATAGAGCATTGTGCTCTATTTTGCTTAGACATCTATACTAATATTATAAAGAGGTAAAGTTTGTGAGTCTGTGACGTTGTAAGGGGTAATCTCTGGATCTACTGGACCGATTTTGAAAATTCTTTCACCAGTATAAAGCTACATTATTCTTGAGTGTCATAGGGTATAATAAAATTTCAAAAAAAATATAGATCCTTATGCAAATTGCAATCATGTAACCCAAGGTAGCAAAATGTTGCCTATAAAATTCATTCTTTGGCGTGCGCTGAAAAAAACTATTGATGATAGTTTTTTCAGCGCACGCATATAAATCGAAGATATGTGACATCCACCAACTCGCACTGGGCCAGCATGGTGGATTATGGCCCATACCCTCTCACAGAGAGGCGGCATAACAGTCTAAGTGCGGAAAAGGAGGTCCATCTATCTATCCTAAAGTTAAAGCAAACAGGGTAAAGTGTAAAATTAATCTGGTTGGGTATAAACACCCATTTCATGACTATGATGTTACAAGATTAAACAGTTGGGAAAAGGTTAAAATAAAGCAGGCTGATTGTTATGAGATTATTACTTCATCAAAATTATCTATGGGTAATTAGCTTGAGGTATAGATAATTTTGATGAAGGTTTCCATACAGAAAACTGAACATGTGGGCCAGTAACATGAAAATCAATAAAAATATGATTGTAGATAAAACTTAATCTATTTGTAATAAAAAGATATCCACTATGTAAGCTATCCCTGCCCAAATATTGATATTGAATTGTGAAGGTTAAACTTACTAGACTTGTACAAAGGCAATATTTTATTCTGTCTGAAGCCAACCTCCATTTTCAATTAGATTCAAAATAACATGGAAAATTGTAGATTTAAATACCATGGATATCATAAATTATTTACAACATGGTCTTGTCTTTATAAATATGTTAATCTGTACAGCGAAACCATCTGAATAACACTTTCATTGGTTTCCAAGACAGAATTATTGAATGATAATGCCCATAATTTTAAATAAAAAAACGATATATGAAACAAATGGGCGGCGATAGATCTAGAAACATGGGCAAAAATATTTTAAATGCTGTCTTTGTATGCAGTGCGGCTACAGAACACCAAAAATTATTTACACAATAAGAGTAGGTACACAACAAAGTAATGATTGATAGCCTCACACCCACATAAAAATATTAACAACGTACAGAGAAGATTTATAAAACGAACATCCAAATTAATAAGTAATATTATCAAATACCGTTATTCGAACATCTTTCATGCACAACACAAAAAACAACACGAAAAAAACAAGAAAAAATTTTAGGTTATCATGATGAGGCAAATATCGTAAAAATATATTTTTATGTAAAAAACACAACGGTATCAAGAAAATATGTGTTATTTACCTGAAAGTCTTGATTTTGTGCATGGCAGCGAGTAGCAGCCTTATATTTTTTTATTTAGTACGGGCAAAAACTGACAGCCTGTGGTGACATGACAGACTAGAATTTTTTGACGTTTTGAACGTGATCCGATGCAGGGGGTTCAGGGTGGTCAGGTAATTGAGATATCCCACAAATACGGGTGAATGGATCCGAACGTTACAGCAGTACAAAATGAACATAAATTTATTACTGAAATTTTATATTGATTTTCAATATAATTAAATCTTAAATTGAAAAGGTAATTCTAATCATTTGTGTTTATTTTTTACAAAACACCTCGTGGTTTGATAACTATAATCTTTTGATATCTGCATTGAGAAACTGCAAGTTTGAAACTAGGTCATACTTACAGATTACAAATCAACTACTACAACAGAAAACACAACTAGAACTTACCCCAGTTTTGTAGAATAGAAAGGTTTGTGTTTACCAATTTAATAATTATTCAGATATAATATTCACATAAACTTCAGCACTCCAATCGTCTATCTCTATATGGATGTTTTTGAAGGAAATACAAGCACATTAACACGATAAGTCTTCACTTCAAGAGTGACCCACAGCAAATCCACATAAAACTAACTTACGAAACAATCATTACTATAACAAAAATTAAAGAAATATCACATCACTATAATTAAATATGTGTCTTTAAGTGGCAATTAATCAGTTATTAGATATCATTTAACCTGAATTATAAGCAATTAAGTTAATGGGTACCTACTAATATTCTTTATGATAATCTATGACATTATGACATAAGTTTCATCATCATACATCTTATGTATTATAAGTATAATCGAGCCTCATTAGTCTAGTGGTCGCAAACGCTCCTGCTGTGCATGAGATGCTGGGTTGAATTCCCGGATCAGGCAAGGTTTTATTGGTTTTACATCTGGAATTTCTCAGTAGCAGCCTGGAGCCTGGACTTGTGTCCGGTTGATGGCATATGGCTTGCTCCCTATGACATAGATATAGGTTTGGTTAGGTTAGGTTAAAAATAATATTATAATTATTTAAGTATTTTATAAAGTCTTATCTTACATAAACTCTTTAATTCTGTATTAAAACATTTCTAGGAGTACTTACTTTAATAAAGTTTTAAATATACATAATGTTTACGGGCTACCTTCTATTTTCGGATAATTTGTCTTGTCATAAACACACATCAAAAGTGTCTATGGATCAAATACTTATTAAACAATAAAAAAATCCAATTAATATTTACCAAATCTAGTCTTTCAGACCGGCTTCTTACTTTAATTCTTATGTTTAAGTTAACAACTTATCCCTATATTATGTAAAAATTAGGAAAAAGTGATTTTTTTGTAAATTGTGGGCAATTAACTTAAGTTAACGTTTAGTTAATTCGAGAACGCCTGGAGCTATTGGTCCATGAAGTTACTGTTAAAGAGTGAACTATCCTTATCCCTGATGCGCAAGCTCATCGACATGTGCATCCTGCCCATCATAACCTACGAAGCTCAAACTTGGTCTTTGACCGAGTCTCAAAAGTCCAAACTATGTATGCCAAAGGGCGATGGAGCGTAGCGTATTGGGTATTAAGCTCAGCGATCGAATACGTAATACGATACGCTTCAAAACAGGAATCGCCGAAATGGTCATATGACCACTTGCACTTGCTGTTTTGCATATATATGCAGAATGCATAATGGTAGATGTGCCAGAATCGTCACGCAGTGGGAGCCGGAAGATGGGCGTCGTCACCGTGGGATGCCTAGGAAACGCTGGCGTGACGACTTAGAGGCGTTTACGGGACATTGGCAGGAGGTAGCAAAAATATTGGTAAGAGTGGAAAGCTATGGGGGAGACCTTTGCCCAGCAGTGTGACAATATAGATTGAAAAAAGAACTTAATTTCATGTCGTCAACTAAATGGCAAAAAAAGGCAAAAATGAGGTACTTTTTGTTTTTATTGCAAGGTTAAAAAAATAAACTGTACTTCCACCATTGACAAGAATCACAGCGATTTGGCCATGCTTGAAATCAATTCATCAAAATCACTTTGAGGACTAGCCGCCCACGTTCTTTCTAACAAGTCAAAAAGTTGTTGTGGGGTATGCACGGCATCCATTCCCTGCAGAGCTCTTCTTTAGAGCATATCCCATGCGTGCTCAATTGGGTTGAGGTCTGGCGATTGAAAAGGCTATGAGAGAATGTTTATGCGAGCATCGGCAAGAGTGCGTGTTACGACTCTAACCGTATGTGGACGTGCATTGTCATGCATTAGTCGAAACAAATCACCCAACCGGCGTCGCAAATGGATAATCACGTCTGAAACAATTCTCTCCGCAAAAATTCAGAGCATTGTGGTTGTCCCTGCTCCGAATGAGATCAGTTTTCCACCCGATCTAAATAACGGCCTAAACCATTATTGTTCCCTCTCCATATGGATGCACTGCCCGACAAAATTTCAAACGTTTTTGACGTCTTCTAAACTCGAGTATGTCTTCTATCCAGCCTCATACCGAAACGAGATTAATCGGAAAAGCAAACACAATGCCTTCTTCCTAATTTCAGCGGCCTTTGGGACCGCAGACCCACTTCACGTAAACGATTTCGGATGGTTTGGTCACTTATCAGCAAGCCTGAAGCGCTGTGGAGCCTCGTAGCCAACATCATAGCGGTTATGGTACGATTCAGTCGAGCAGTATTTTGGAAGTACCATACCGGTCCTGTCTGCGAATGGTGATGCGAGATCGTCCTCCATGTCACTCGGCCACGCTGCCTGTGATACGATATCGTGTCCAGAGGTGGCTTATGACGCTCTGTGTAGTGCCAAGAGCGACAGCCACAGTGCGTTGCCTAGAACCAGCATGCAACATTCCGACGGCTTTCATCATCTCTTCTCGTCTCAAATGATTTCATCACTCCATATCGATGCAATTTTTTTCAGTTCCGATGCAGTAATTGTAATGGTTTTGTAAAAACGCTATTAAACACTATTATAGGAATCCTGATTGAAAGTTTATTTTCTATTTTAATCAAAATTTAAAGAAAAATCTTTATTAAAATAGTGGAAAACACTAAAAATAATCAATAACGATCCAAAAAAGTTAAAATAATAATCCTCAATTGCGGCGATATTACAGAACGTACTTGATCCATAAATACTTTTGATGTGTGTATTTGGATGTCTCGGTACTCTGGATTACTTCTATGTATATATATGGTATGGTATAATATATTATACGGTAAATGCCCGATCTATGGTAAAGCCTAAGATTTGCCTACAAAACTTAGGTCATTGGGCATTTTGTTCGGCCATTTGGCCCACCGCGTACACAAACAAAATAGGGCAGAATGTGCAGACAACTATCTCTGCAACACAGTGGTAAAGTTCATATTCTTGTAGACAGCAGGCAAGTCTAAGAAAATTATTTCTTAGAAAATTAAAACTTGTAGTAGGATTGGCGTCAGGCAGATAAGCACAGTAGCAGTGATTACTAGAGCTGAGGCCTAAGACAAGCTATATAGAATCCTCTAGATGGTTTTGATAGCCAAAAACGGCTATTTAATATAGTACAAGCTAGAAAAATTAATGCTAGAGATATATCGCAAATAACATATTATATAAAAGATGAAGAGAAGAGAGAGCGTGGGATGGAGTTCTTTGGAATTAACTTTGGTAACTCTGAAGTCTAACTGAACGATTGAAAATGAGATAATAATAAAAACTAACTCTACATAATCTAAATATCTTTACATTTTTATTCTGCATGATCAATATCAATTGTGAGGTCATCTAAAGAGACCGCAGGTGCCAAAAAAGTACTAGCTACACTAGCAATAATATTGCTGAATGTTTTTTTTTCTGACCCGTGTTGGGTCTATTCAAATGTACGGATAGTAATGTCTCAGTCGGATGTGTCTCGATTGAATTCTGCCTCTGATTAATACGTTATTCGCGACAAAATGTTGGTGTCTATACATTTCTATGAACTACACACCATAGAAATGTAAATGAAAAATGCATTTGCATTTGCATGATGGCATGGTATACTGAAATTAAAAACTACAAAGTAAAAATAGCTTTCTTGTTGGCAGTCGGCGTCTTTCGTGGGTACCATTTTTTTGCATTATAGACACCGACTTTCAAAATGAAAATTATTTTTCACTTAATAGTTTTTTTATTTTAACTTTTTAGTTGTATCTACCTAATAGGTAAGTTGTTTAGTATGTTACCTATAATTCCAGATTAGATTACCTGAATATCATGAAACTTGAACATAACCGGTGAAATGAGTGTATCAAGGTGAACTGTACACATCTGCGTACCCCTTTAGAACGTACTGGCGTGATGTTATGTTATGAAATGGTATAAACAGACATAGGATTGCAGCAATCCCCAGGGACTGGCCGTTATTTATTGAAGAGTTCTGTTGTATATCTTCGAAGTTTTTCATCAGATCTTCACCAAATTAAAATATAACCAATTTCGGCACATACCCTTTCAGTAGCAGCAGTTTATTCCAATCGGTATTATTACCGGAAAACAACAAACATTATTTTATTATTAAAGGTTAAATACATCTTTACTCCCGGCCATTAAAAAAAAACTATCTACACAGAAGGAAAAGTGAGACCAAGCTCATAAATGTAAAACACATTTGGTTTTTGTACGCAGCGTTTCATGAACTGGGTCAAATATGCCCAATGACCTTTATTTACCAAATCAATTTAATAAGCACTTACTCGGCAAAACATAGGTTTTAACTCAGAGACACGTAAAAGTAAAAAATAACATATATTTACATTTATTGTCTAGGTAAGGTACCTATTTGTAAAACATATTTAGTTTTGCGGCACGTGCGGCACTTATTCCTAATAAAAATAAAGAGGGCTAAATTATTTTTGAAAAATGTGGCTATTTCTAATATGAAGATGGAAGTATTGCCTAAAGTTGATTTTGCAGCTATCTCTACTTTTTGGTATATTATTTGAACAAAATTCTTTTGGACAATAAGTATGTCTTTGAAATCAATGCTTTGGCCCCACATGATTAGCCATACGCATAATATGCAGACAGTATGTTTTTGTTTTGAGCATAGCGTGCTCAAAATAAATACAGCCGTATCTAAATTGTGATTAATTTTATATTAAATGTTTTCTTAGAAAAACAGATTTTCACAAATAATATTTGTTTAAGCAATCCAACACAAAACAAAGCCCTAAAAATTACCAGCCTCAATAAAAATCACCCCGAATTTTCTTGGCACAGATAATAATCACTGCGTCATTTTTAGCTACGTGTCGTGTAACAAAGCTAAGTAAACAATAAGAAAAATAATCACAAAGTTATTTACGTCATAAATTAGCCATGGTATTTATAATGGATGACCTTGCTGACAGAAGATGGTTTATTTATCGATGATTCATGTAATTAACTCATGTAAATATGAAATAAGAATGTTGTTTTTCTTTTGCTAGTATTTATATGTAGGGCATAGTAACATCATTTTTTTTTTTTGTATGTCATTTACTGCATTGTTTGATGTTAGTGTTTACAGTTATGCCGCGATTGTTTTGGACCGGTTACTATGCGTCAGCAGTGCTACAAAAATACTTGTTTTCGCTTGTGTTATATTATTCGTTGATCTATAACCAAAAGAGAAGTCACTAGTCGGAGATTTAAAAAATATGTCACTTGTTTATTTTTAACTTTTTATTGAGATAATTAACAGCGGACCAGCGGACGTATTGTTTTGGCAGGCAGTGAGGTAAGTTATGAAGTCTCAATTGTAAGTAGGAAGGTACTGAGAAATAAACAAAACTATATGATAATAATAATATTATTAAGGCTGAGAGAGATAAGAAAAGCAAGTATCTTGATCTGGTTCGCAAGGTTGTCGACATGTGGGACGTGAATACAGCGATCATTGTGCCGACAGTCGTTACGGCCAATGGCTTAATAGCCAAGAGCCTCGACGAACATCTGAGGAGGCTCTCGTTGGGCACCTGGATCAAGGGTTGATCCAGAAAGCGGTACTCCTGGACACGGCGCTTATCGTTAGGGGGTTCCTCTCTCAGGAGCCCTGACCACCGGTAGCTTGGACCCTGTTCCTGATACCGGTGGGCTACTATTTTTGTATTTTTTTTTATAGAATAATAATTAAAAATGTAAAAATATATATATATAATGAATAAATGGAATAATAATATAATATTTATTAGCAGAAAATACAAGTTTGACACATATTAAAGTACACATAATTGTTAACTAGGGTACAGAGAATATGAGGTTTTGATATGTACGTTACCCCAAAAAGAAAGTGGCTCCTAGAGTCATATGAGTGTAACGTATAATTAGTCCGTAATCTGCTGTGGATAAAAATAGTGCGCGTAGTCGTTTTTGAAAAAAACGATTCCTGCTGGAGTAACGTTTTGCAGAATCGTGTATCTCTAAAACCATTGTATGTGCGCCTGTAGAAGAAACATACACGAGTAGCACTTGTTAAGTGCGTATTTGTGCCGGCATTAGATTTAAGAAAATATTTATAATAGAATAGATAGAATATTCTTTATTATGTACACCATATAAGTTACAGAAAGAAGGTATAGACGAAGAAAACATTACACTATTATAATAACATGCTTAATTTCAAATAATTATTAATAATTCATTTATAATTTTCAAGTAATCACGCTTTTTTGAAAACACGAAAAAAAATCGCGGTGCCTAAATGAGAAAACGTATAAGCTCGCTGAAAACTGTGTTCAGTCCATCTTGACTTTAATAGAGAGAAGATTAATTTGAATAATCAATTTGTGCCTCTCATTCACATCGCATGCCTCGCGGGTTTCGCTCGTTCATTGTGAATGTGGCTTCTGCAATATATTATGAATGCTCTCTGAAAATCTTTCAAATTTGCAATAAATCCGTTACATTATTTTCTGTGAGTATGAATATCTATCGCTCATTTTTAATTATTGATTTAAAACTGCCTGCTTTTTCAGCAATCAACTAATCCCAAAATCGTCTAACGGGCGTGCCTCTCTCTTTTTTTTTGTTTTGTCTGTGGTCCTGGTATGCCATTGACATGACAGCCATTGCCGGTGCCTGTCAAAGTGTCAAATTTATTTGTCACTGCTGTCCAGTGCTGCCAACTTAGCGCTTTCAGCGCCAGATCTAGCTATTTATTTCCTTTTATTTTGAAATAATTAGATTAATACGTTATTATCACTAAACAAGTACTATAATGTATTAACTCTTGTATAAGACATATTTTGATTCAATAAAAAAATATGTTTAAACGTCCCTGTCCCAAATTAATGGGCGTTTTGCTTTAATTTGGCGCCGAAAATAGCGTTTTTTTTTTTACAGCGACCGTTTAGCGCTTTCTAGCGCGTTTTTAAAGAGCTAACAGCGCGTTTTTGCTTAGACGAGTTGGCAGCACTGCTGGCTGCTGTCAAACAAAATAATTGTTTTTCCATTGTCGGATTTTGTAGATCGAGATTTGGGAAGTAAATTTTCTATAAAAACTGAAAATACACGTTATGGTGACCAAAAACCCGTAACAATGTCTTCGGAAGAGCAGCACGAAGAAGTGGTGGAGGTGTTGGAGGAAGAATTCTATACTACGGATGCCGATACAATATGTACGATTTGCCAAGCAGAATTTTTGGATTCAGAAGATTTAACGATACATCTAAACCAAATACATAAAATATCAACAGGCGGTTCGAAGTTGTGTTTGTTTTGTTCATATTTTTACACGGATTTGATTGATTTCGCCGAACATTTCCGAGACAAACATTTAACTAATACCTTTTTCTGTCTCCACTGTTTACGTGCATTTTCTGACGCAGATGACCATAGGGCGCACGAGAAAAAGCACAAGCGCAGCTATAAGAGTGCATTCTGTTGCTCGCAATGCTCTGAGAAGTTTGGCAACACCCGAGACTTGAGAGAACATGATTTAGCACATCACAACAACAATGATGATGGAATCATGATACAGCCCCATCTTCCTTATCTCTCATCCATTTTAAACGTCAAAGCTGAGACCGTTCTTCTCTCTATACATACTGATACGGTCTACATTTGTGTTGCCTGTGCGTATACAACTGGAAACATATATCAGTTTTTGGAGCATTCGAAAACTGACAAATGCAAGACATTTGTCTGCGGGATATGCTCAAATGTTTATAAGAAGAAGTACACAATGAACCAGCATGTAAGGAAGTACTGTGGGAAGCGAGACAACCTTAAGGGAAAAAAGTGTCTAGATTGTAAGATGGCCTTCAATAATTATTATACTTTTAAGAACCATAAGAAGGTTTGCAAAGTGATTAAATGTTACACTTGCAACATAGAGTATGATACAATGTATGCGCTGTCCGAACATCAGTCGCAAGAGCACCCTCTGTCTGTAGAATTAAAAGCATGCAAATTTTGTTGGAAACAGTGCGTTGGCAGCGTGGCATTACAGAAACATATGGACAGGTCTCATAAGGCTGAACTCCACTTGTATAAATACATGTGCGTTTACTGCAAGACTCCATACAAGCACCCACAGAAGTTATTTGGACATTTCTTCACGAAACACAAAGACATAGAGCCGTATACATGCAACATTTGTTCCAAAAAGTTCCGCTTGCGCAAGAGATTTACTCTTCATATCAAGTTAGAACATAAAAGTGTGGGTTTTGTTGAATTTGATGAGAATTACAATGTGTTTTTCACTGATAAAAAGTCTGAGAAACCATTTATTCCGAAAAGCTTGTATGATGACCAGCAGAAAAAAAATGCTGTGCTTGGTAGGGAAGAGGATTCAAATATGAGTCTACTAAACTCTGAAATTAGTGTTACGGAGACAGAAGGGAATCAGACAGAAGTGGAGGCACCACCAAAGGCAACTTTAAAACGTAAAAGAGGACCGAAGGTCTGCAAAAAAGAACCAGAGGAACCTATAACAATAGAGTCGTCTGATGACGAATCTCTTTTAGTTGTTAGGAAGAGAAAGCAGCAGAAATCGAACCCGAAACTAACAAAAGTTGGTGGCAGGTGGGGTAAGAAAAAGCAAGTTAATAACAGGAATAGGTTTACATGCAATATTTGCCAAAAATACTGCTACACATACCAAAATTATAACCACCACGTCTCCTTACATTCTAGAAACGAGTTTAAAAAGTGCATCAAATGTTCAAAAGTTTTCAGCAGCAAAGAAAAGCTCAGTCATCACATGATGTTAGACCATTCATCGTCAAAATTGACAGACACACTTAAATACATGTTGGAAAAACGTAAAAAAGGCGAGAGCATCACCGATGATCTGCCAATGTCGGAAAAATTTAGACGAACAATCGTAAAAGTTGAGTGTGAAGAGATTCGGTCATCAGCAAAAATTAAGGAGATTGATAACCTTCTTTCTGTCAAAAATTTCATAGAGAACTTCACTCCTGAGGCTGAGAATAAAGCTGACATAATAATCAACAATGCGGTCAGTTTAAAAGTAGTGCACGGAGTAGAGAGAGAACCAGCAATAAAAATGACTAAATTCAAAGAAAAACCTGCAATTTATACTGCAAAATTAGCCATGCCGATTAAATTCAAGCCAGCATGCGAAAAGACTCCGGCTACCATCAAATTAATCCAACCAACACCTACAATTCAAGAAGACAGCAACAATGACTATCAAAATTATGACGATGACAACTGTAATTTTATGGACCGAAATGATATACCGGAGGTTGCAGAGGAGGTTATGTTAGAAGGTACAGAAGAAGCACCGAAAACTTCATATATCCCTCATAAAATTGTGATACCAAAGCTGCCTGCAGAGTATAAGGATCTCAGAATAGCTCATTTGCTACCGCAAGCACCGTTCTACAAGATAGTCAAAGTGAACGAAGTGATAAATAAACATAACGATAGTTTAAACGTTGAGGATAATAAACCCGTTGCTCTTAAATTGCCGGATGGTACAAAATTGGTGAACACTAACCCACTAGCGCATTTGCTAGGTAAGACACCGATAGAAAAAGTATTGGAACCTATGAAGAACAAATACTATAAGGCTAAACCGAGAAATTTCCAAAGCATGTTGGCCGAAGCTCTTAATAACTTGGATAGACCGACACCTAACAAGAAAAAGGAGAATAAAGAAGAAACAGGTTTATCCAAAGTAGATTAGTTTGTTATCATATATGTACATACTTGAGTGGAAACGCTAGACAGACATAGTATACAGATCTTATTGGTGATGTTCTTCAGAAAAATACTCATAACCCGTAACCGGCGTGCGTGTATGACCAGATGTATAAACGTGAAATTAACAATGACTGCCTAAATTGTGAGAGTAAATACACATCTGCCTTACTCTAGGGGTATAATACTGTTTTTTGCATTGTAATATTGGTTTTTAACTTTCTAGCAAATATTACCGAAGCTTATGTGACAGCGGAGCGGACAGGACATATTGCTGCCAGGACAGATGTTCCATGGGGCTGAAAAGTTATGGGGTGGCCACCGCGTATTGGAAGACTTTGCGTTGGAAGGCCTAGCACTAGGTGGACCGATGACCTGGTATGAGTAACGGGCATCCGCTGGATGCGAGACGCACGAGATCGTTCGATGTGTCTACATTTAAGTACATAGTATTCGATGCGTGCTGTTTGGTAGAAATTGTACTATAGGAGCGGGTTATGTTTAGCAGTAGACGTCTTTCGGTTGAAATGTTGATGATTTTTAAGCTGTGGTTGCCTGTAATTGGGTGTGCATTACAAAAAAATTATATGTTGTAACAATTTTATATTTTATGTAAGATGCTATTGTTTTTAACACTCGTTGGTGATCCATAAATAAATAAATAATAGTGATTTTCTTGTAAGGAGTTAAAAATAATATTAGTTAGCAAATTGGAGCAGTCTCGTTCCATTGAAAAATACACTTAATCCCTAGAGATATAAAGTGCAAAGTTGTTCGAACAGCAAAGGGCTACCTTGCTGCCGCTATTTTGTACTTTATCACACTCACATTAAAGTTTTCATTCAACAAAAAAAATCCTGTAATCTATGCACTTTAAAATTAGGATAAAAAGTTTTTAAATCGTAAAAATTACTTGTATGTTTTTAAATTTTGTATTTAGAATGTACTATGTACCTATATACTATGTATAAATAATTATGATGTAATCCCATAAAGGTGGTTTTTTGAATTTGCGTGTAGAGTGGAGATTGGCAGTTTTAGGGTGAAAATACACATGCCTGTCTGTAACTTGCATAATAGGGTCATAGGATGCAAGTAGCTTGCATGCCATTGCACATTCACCAATCAGAAGTTGTTAATGGACGGGTGGCCTCTTCAAGCGTCTTATCGTCTTGCGCCTCGGTGGAGCTGAGACTTGCATTCCTTGAGAATGTTCCCGGTGGAAGACCACCTTTATATTAAACAAATCATAGTGAAAGCAATAATAATCAAGATCTTTACATTAAGTATTTACTTTATTGCGCAAACCTCAGATCAGAAACATTTTCTAAATAGTTCAAGTGACTGGTTATTTTTATTTATACGAAGACTAATAAAATTAATCTGTGTTACGAATCTTGTTTTTTTATTTATTTTTAGAGTACTACCTGTACAGTCCTCGCCAAAATTCTTGGCCGCTCAGAAGTTTGCTACAATGGCTGCGCAGTAGTAAATCTCATACAAAACAACACCGTTTCGTGCCTCGCGCATCCGGTAAACCAATTTCAGGGCGGAAAAGAAGTTTGCGAGGACTATACCTACTCCTGCCTGTACCATTTTCATTTAAGCTCCATTTGAAATAACGTTAGACATTTAAATTAATTAAATAGGTATAATTAATAAATATTAAAAGCCCATTCAACCAATTTTGACTTCTATTGCGTTAGGGATATGGCAAATGATAGCTGTAGTAAACAGTTCCATTTTCATTTAAGCTCCATTTGAAATAACGTTAGACATTTAAATTAATTAAATAGGTAATCCCTTTTTACAGCCCATTCAACCAATTTTCACTTCTATTGCGTTAGTGATATGGCAAATGATAGCTGTAGTAAACAGTTGGTTATGGCAACATGTTTATGCTTTTAGCTACAATCACAACGACGTAATCTTCCAAATATGAATTTAAAAAAATCTAATATTAAATTAAACTGTGATTTTTAATTTCGTAGACTAAACTGACATTTAGGGGGTTGTCACTTTATCGTTACATAAAAATAGTGTCGTGACTATCCTGAGTGAACGAAACTTAATCGAAAATCGAAGTAGATCGAAAATGAAACAATTTCACGGCAAAGAAATAAATTTGTTTAGAAACTAGCGGTCCTTATTTAGTTTCTACTCATTTATATCAGACTTCATTTTATCGATCGCATTTATTTTATTGTTGATTTCACATTTAACACAATAAAAGTTTATGTACTATGTGTATGAATACTGTTATATTTAAATGTATTAAGTTTATATTCATAAAACATTTATTTACACCAAGTAGTAAAATTAAATTGAGGAGTAATGTCACATCGATTCGATGAATCCCTTATGATTGAGCCTTACCTACAACACTATGCTCGGCGCTTGCAACATTAAAAAAAAATAAGGTCATTAGCAGTTGTCCGTTTAGTCCATAAAATTAAAAATCACATTATTGTATATTATGATACAAGTGAGCTAAGTTGCTCATTACACACGAGGCTTTGGGTTGCAGCCCGAGCCGTAGGCGAGGGCGTAATCCAGCCGAGCGTGTAATGAGCACAGCTCACGAGTTTCATACGACGTTTTTCAACACATTTGCGAGGAAAAAACAAACATGTATTGCTTATATTGTTTAATAATTAAAACAATTGGTGAACGTACAATTTTCAAAGCGATATTGGATTGATTTGGATGGCAATTTCACAGTTTGTGTTACATTGGTGCTTGCCACTTCTTTCTTTCTTTACTTTCGTTTTGTTCTTATGTAAATGTCGGCGACAAGGGCATTTCGGGTTTCTACATCCTTTGTTGTAATATTATGAAGCTCTTGTCGTCTACAAGCCAATAACACCAAATATTACGGCAACCTGAACCGAAATCAATTAATTAGTTTTTAAGAAATTATGCTCAGGTTACGCAATTATTTAGATACGTTTAGATTCATAATATTCAACGTACCTTTGTTGCTAGGCACTGACTATCCGGAGCCTCTTTCAATAAGTTTCAACGTCGCCGCGTCGGCTGGTGACAAAACATTAGATTTCCGACCAATATATCCGTCTGAGCCTTTTCATAATTGCCATCAGGTTACACGTACGTTTTGATACCAACACCTTGTTTGAGTACCATCAGGAATAGATGCACTACAGGTAGCTGGGCACTGACCTCTAACATACAGGTACGCTGGACTTCATAATATCCAATATTATCAATGACAAAATGAAGACATTTGAATTACGCCATTTTGGCGCTGATAGCAACGTGAGCGTCCATGGTACTATTATCAGAGATGGGACACAGCCTTCGATAAAAAAATACTTTTATGGACTTTATCGATCGTGAGAGTAATTTAATACGTAAGAGAAAAAAAACACGCCCAGTTATTTTTATTATGCTTAATTTTAAGTAGGTATTACGTTGTATGTACCTATGTTCGGGTCAAATCTTGCAAGTGAATTTTAAAGCAGCTATCCCCAACCGATTAAGATGAAATTCTAAATACATGTTTGGTTTGGATTGACAATGCACGGTAAGCCTGTTTTTTTTATGGAATCTATTATTATGACATCCGTTTACGGAATAATCAAAATCAGTTGAAAGGACTTTAAAAAGGTGTAATGTTATTTCAAATGGAGAATAGTAGATCGTAATAGACTTCAGACTTCCAGAGGAGCTGTGATGTGAGCAGTAACTGAATAATAACACCCACACGGGTCGATCTTCAAGCAACGCTTGCCGAGGACGATCCGTGGATGGGTGACATACCGAGACTTTGCCGTGACTCGACGATCAGCAGCCTAATTGCGTAAATAAATTCGGCAAGGCAAAGGGTTTGACCTAGGAAGGAAAGGGGTTGAAGAGTTATGAACAATTGACCAATCACAAAGACGGAAATCCACATCGCGTCTTTCATCTCGCATGTGATTGGTGAATTGTTCATTCTCTTTCATGTGGTCAAACCCTTTGCAATGCCGATTTCACATAAGCAATTAGGCTGCAGTCTTGCCAAAGGGTATCGATACAGAGAGTTAGATACCCATTTTATTGGGTGTGGGGATCAGGTAGGCAGTCGCTCTGTTATAAAAGCCAAAACAAGTAAAATTTAAAAAACCCCCGACACATTAATCTTGCGAAAACATCACGATCTAAGCAGTAAAACGAGCATAACTTTTGAACGGCTGAACCGATTCTATTCAAACATAGCTAAGAACACTCTCGATACAATCACCTTTCAAACAAAAAAACTAAATCAAAATCGGTTCATCCGTTGAGGGGCTATCATGCCACAGACAGACACACAGATACACAGACACACAGATACACAGCAACACACCTCAAACTTATAACACCCCTCTTTTTCCGTCAGGGGTTAAAAAACCCTCCGCCGTAGTGACCCGCCCCGACCCTACGCTCGAATAAGCTCGCACAGCTGGACGAGCAGTAGCTTTAAATTTGTCCTTAAATAATTTAAAATTACATCCAGCAGTCATATTGCGTGATGAATTCGGCAAGGCACCTTTGCCAAAAAAAAACCTCCAACCACATAAACGGAAAACCACATAGCGTCTTTCATATTCTTGGCCCTTTTCCTTAACGAATTCATCTTGCAATAACGCTGCAGGGAACCAGCCCGTCCCTTGCTGTAGGTACCTCTAGCGTCACCCTCAGCCCAGGTCCGTACCACACAGGAGTGCCCTTAGCGCAGTCACTTAGTTTTTAGGGTTCCGTACCCAAAGTGTTCCAAACGGAGTTCTACTGCTGTCACTCACGTGTCTGTCTGCCCGTCGTCACACAATTTTGTTCCGAAGATATTTTTAACTTCCCAGTGACCTATGGACTACAAATTTAGTGATAATGTATATTATTACGTATATTTTACTAACAAATACCAATACATTGAAAAATCTGTTTTTTTCTTTGGTGCGAAACCCTAAATGTGCGAAGTCCGACACGCACTTGACCAGTTTTTAAGTTTTTTTTTTGCCATGGCTGGAGGCTTAAGTGGGACGAAAAATTTTACCTAGTGTTAACAACTAACTCTGAGTAAGTTATTCGTGCTAGTGGGACTAAGGTCGCCACAGAAGTCGCCATAAAAGTTTTCTCAGTTGTTCAAACAGAATTCAAAAAAACTTTTAAGATGAAAACTAAAACTATATGCCTTAAATTTTGGTCAGTGACTGGGCGACTAAAGGAATCAGGAAAAGTAGGGAAAGACTTACGAGCTGTATGGCCTTAAGCCTTATATTAACACTGAAACTTTTAATAAGTATATGTTGCTACTTACTCAAGAATTTTTAAAAATACCTACGTGTAAACTAGCTAAGGCTTTATTAATTAGCAATAAGGTTAAATTCGCAGAAAATAAAATTAAGACGGTTTGGAAAATTATAAACAATGAAACAAACAGGAACAAAAGAAATAATACTGATTAATAACACGCTTGAGACTACACATGGCCTTATAAAGAAGACAACTTCATAGGTTGAACTGCGAGCCATAGTGTTACATACTCTTTGCTGCGAGCGGCCACTCATAAAATAAAACCCGCCGTAGATATGTAGAGAAAATGACAAAATGCCCAAGTGCAAGTCGGACTCTCGCACTGTGGGTTCCGTACAAACAGCTGCATTAGCCAAAATAATTAGATAACATTAGTGAAGTTCATAAACTATGAGGGCACGGAAAATTGCTCTAATGATAAGATAAACAGAATTGAGAGACAAAATTAATTTTGCTGTGGAAAACTGTAGTCCCAATATATCGACATTAGTCGCGGTCATTTATCAACTGCAAATAAGTTAATAATCTTTTTTTTTTATGTATGTACAAATTTACGGTTTTCGGATTTTTTCCTTTATTCTTCCTATAAGACCACAGACATAAATTTAACTAGATAACGCAAGTCTCTCCATCTCTATGAAAACCAAGCGTGCCACTTTTTCACACAATTTAAAAACAAATTTACCAATGAAAGAAAACTTTGCCAATGCCTCGGCCAACTTTTCCTATACAGTGTTTACAGCTCAATATGGCATAAAAAACCATTTTTCTAGATTCCGATGCTGATCATGCTAAATGAAAAGTTCAAATTACGATCATAGATCGTACATTTACTCCGTTTTTTGACACGCGAAGTACCTACATACAATCGCGTCATCTGATATATAGATCACGCGTGATCTCTTATATAGAGAGGGTACTTTCTGTACACAAGCTCTTCATCCAGCTGCTGATCATCGCACAGCATAATATTAGACCTGACTCTGGGGCTGGGCGAAGAAAGGATATAGTTTATAATATGCCGAAATGTAGGACTGCGTTCGCTCAAACCTTTGGAAATTATCTTGGCCCTTGCATTTACAATAAGATTAGCAAAAACCTTAAGCTAAGGAATCTTAGCAATCGTGAATGTAGGGAGGCTATTGGTGGGTTTCTTGAAGGGCTGGATTACTCTCAGGTGGAGGAAATAATGAGATAACGTGATAACCTAATAACACACAGCACACAGTGGCGTGAGGGTATAGAAGAAAGTCATTCTGTTCTATTTGTTTATTTCTCACGTATAATTTGTTCTTCCATGGCTTACCCTTATTGATATAGGTACATATAAAAGTAAAACGTTAAATACTTTGTAATTGAAATAATAATATCAAGTGTAAAGTTATGCAAATGAGAATATTGTATTGTTATGAAATCTATGTAAAATACCAATGTCAAATAAAAATAATGCATGTCGAATGAGTGTAGAATTCATAAATTTGTGTTAGGTATCAATTAGGTCAATGAATTTATACTATTATTGGATTACTATTGAATTTATATAATAAATTTATGCATGGATTTATATTGTTACTACAATTGTGCACAGGGAAGAATAAAACTGGCCCACCGTAGTACAGTTTATAACTAGTACGGGGGTCAGGGAGTTTCGCATCAATCTAATTGCAAATTAAAATACGTGATAATTAATGCTACTGTGTAAACTTTGATGCAACCATTTTTAAACAGTGCCAATAAATGATTATGATCTAGTTAGAATTATATCTGTGTATAAGACATTGCTGCTTGCCAAATTACATGATTCTAGGTCAACGGGAAGTACCTACCCGATTTTGATTCTCTTGCTTGATTCTCTTGATTGCGTTGATATAGAAGTTTGATTTTTTCACAGCTGCAACAAAGTGATCCTATACGCAAGCAACACATATTGGCTGAATAATTATATTGTATAAAAGCGTTTCTGTAAACATCAAGCTGACTTTATTGACTGGTTAATGTCTGGATAAACGCTTACACAGATGTTATTCAAGCAATTTGTGCTTTAATTTGTATAATAGCAATATAATCGTAACATAGTAGCTAAATAAATGTACAACAAGCTTAATATCATCTGTAAAATCGCCGATCTACCTTTTTAACAGCTATTACAACTCTTTTAACCAGTTGAAAGTGTTCAAATTCAGTTAGTTACCTAGTCATTATTCAGTATTTAGATTATTTTCGTACTTTTATGGAGATAATTATAAAAAATAACATTTAAGGTCAAACCGCACTACGCGTCAGCGGAGCGACGCGACACGACCAAATATACTTTGTATGATTTTGGATAAGATAAACCGCACTACACGGCAGCGGAACTACGCGACACGACACTATATCTCATACAATATATTTTGTCGCGTCGCTCCGCTGACGTGCAGTTACGCCTAGTGCGGTCTGACCTTTAAGGTCAAACCGCACTAAGCGTCAGCGGAGCGAAGCGACGCGACACGACCAAATATACTTTGTATGATATTGTAGAAGATAAACCGCACTACGCGGCAGCGGAACTACGCGACGCGACACTTTATCTCATACAATATATTTTGTCGCGTCGCTCTGCTGACGCGCAGGTTCGCCTAGTGCGGTCTGACCTTTAAGGTCAAACCGCACTAGGCGTAACTGCGCGTGAAGAGAATTATTATTGCGCATGTAAATTTATTGTGAATATACATATATATGAGAGCAGTGGTGGCCCAGTGGTATCGGCCGCGACTTACAAGTTGTAGGTCGTGGGTTCGAGCCCAGGCAGGCGCTTTACTTTGTGTAAATTATTTCATCACCACTGCTCTCAAAACGCTGAAGGAAAACATCGTGAGGAAACCGGCATGTCCTAGAACCAAACATTCGAAGACATGTGACATCCACCAACCCGCACTGGGTCCGCGTGGTGGATTACGGCCCATCCCCTCTCACAGAGAGTTGGCCTGTGTCCCAGCAGGGGAACATTAATAGGCTGATGATGTGATGTGTACATATATATTTACTGTATTTTTTTAAGCGCCATAAGATAATGCTAACTTTTAAAAATTAAAAAAAGTTTTTATATTATGCTGGGTATGACGAGTGAAAAATGTTAAATGCTTTTGGGATTTATTGTGCAAAAACAACGTGGCTCTATTAATAAAACGCAGTTTCATTTCAAACGCAGTTTTATTCCTCCCGTTCTTATCCTGTTTGTCCATGTTTTTTCTCTATATTTTTACACGGCGCCCTTTATACGTAGAGTTATAACAAACAGTCTTACGACTCTTTATTATACAGTTATCTTCTGTATAAAAAACTTCATTACGTATTTATTAACGGTATAAGCTGTATATGATGGTAATACTGCGCTAAGAGCTTTAAGTAAGTTAAAAGAGCTTCCTCATTTTCGATTTATTTATTTATATATGCTTTATTGTAGGTACACCAAGTTAAAACATAGAAAAGAAAAATTTAAAACTAAAATATTTACAATGGGCGGCCTTATCGCTTACCGCGATCTCTTCCAGGCAACCTGGAATGGACACGGACAGTAATAGCCTGGACATGAAATGTGGTCCACATTGGTGTAACACATAACATTACGAATATTTACTTTAAATATACAATAATATTATAATAGATACACAAATACATACATACTCATACTCAATATATATATATACAATAAAATAATATACAGGCAATGAAAGTAAATGTTGACTAACAACTATCACAGTGACAGGTAATGGTATTTTACGAGTCTTTTAAACGCGCCCAGTCATTGCTTGTATTTACAAGCAATGACTGGGCGCGTTTTATTGGGTCGGGCAATGCATTCCACAGAAGAGTAGCATTAGTTTTTTTAAGGCAGATTATACAGCCTTCTGCTTTAAAAAAACAAATTATTATTCAATTATTCAGCTACTGAATATGCGTTTATGATTGAAGTGCAATACAGCTTGAAGAGAACAGAACATAGGTTATTCAGCATCAAGCAGTATAATGAAAATTGATACCAAAGTTATACAGATAAATGCTATCAAATCAGCTAAAATGCAGTATTCAGTGGTCTCGGATGCCTTAAACTGAATAGCCTATCTATAATAATTCTGTTCATGACCAATATTAAGCTTCAAAAAAGGAAATCAGTGTTATTATAGCTATTTATGCAACTGTTACGTTATGGACGGTCTTTTAATACGAGTGCCATTTTTCGGTACAAGCGTAGCGCGTACCGAAATAGCTGGGCACGAGTTATTAAAAGACCAATAACGTACAGTTGCATACAAGATTTTATCAACGAAGGAAGGAATAAAACACAGATATAGACAAATAAGTATTTTTATTTAGTCTTTATTAGGTATAAGGCAAATATATAAAGACTTTTATATACTTCGGTTTCGTTATATTCGAATTACAAAATTGACAGCGATTTCAATAAGATACCCATAACGCGATGCCATAACGACATCGGGTTGCATTATGTGATTCGTCATAAATTCTAAAATACAAGCAAAGACATTCTGAACATACAGCCAGGTACCTATAATATTACTTCGAAATCGAAACAATGTAAATGATGTTTTTAAAAATGGAACAAGTTTAGAACAAAATTATCGTATACTATTTGGCTGTTGCGGCTACAAGATCTTTGCCTTATACCCAATGATATTCAAATAAACAGATATGTTATGTTCGCGCGCATTGTGAAGACTCGAATAGGTCTCAATTGTGACCTTTAATCTTTAGTTATTGTCACGCATGGCGAAGAGCGATAGGCTTTGTTGAAACAAAAGCAAAAAAAAAAAATGTCATCGTGTGTATTTGTAATTTATTTATTTATTGATTAAAATAAATATTTTTTAATGTCTGATGAATGAAAAGTGTGTATGTATGCTGCCGCTGCTGCGCGGAACACTTTTTCAATTGTTTTGTAAGTGTATAACGTATCTGTTTATTTGAATATCATTGCTTATACCTAATAAAAACCAAATAAAAAAAATAAAAAAATGGACGCGGGAAAAAAAATATGGGTGAAATTTTATTCCAAATTTTATTAAAAATGTCTTCAACATCAAGTAATATTGAAAATACTCCACCAGATATAACAAATAGAGCAGTTGCGGCTACAAATAATTTACTACCAGAAAAATCAAGACATGTATATGAGAAACTAGCTGACCCTCGGGGCTTCGCTCCCGTCAACTGGCTACCTACCCTGGCTACCCTGCCTACCCTGCCTACCTTGCCTATCCTGCCTACCATGCCTACCCTGCCTACCCTGCCCCTACCCTGCCTTCCCTGCCTACCCTGGCTACCCTGCCAACCCTGCCTGCCCTGCCTACCCTGCCTACCCTGCCTAACCTGCCTACCCTGCCTACCCTGCCTACCCTTCCTACCCCTGGCTACCCTGCCTACCCTGCCCCTACCCTGGTTACCCTGCCTACACTGACCTTCCTGCCTATCCTGCCTACCCTGCCTACTCTGCCTACCCTGCCTACCCTGCCTACTCTGCTTACCATGCCTACCCTGCCTACCCAGCCTACACTGCCTACCCTGCCTTTCCTGCCTACCCTGCCTATCCTGCCTACCCTGCCTACCCTGCCTACCCTGCCTACCCTGCCTTTCCTGCCTACCCTGCCTATCTTGCCTACCCTTCCTACCCTGCCTACTCTGCTTACCCTGCCTACCCTGCCTACCCGGCCTACCCTGCCTACCCAGCCTTTCCTGCCTACCCTGCCTAACCTGCCTACCCTGCCTAACCTGTCTTTCCTGCCTAACCTGCCTATCTTGCCTACCCTGCCTACCCTGCCTACTCTGCTTACCCTGCCTACCCTGCCTACCCTGCCTATCCTGCCTACCCTGCCTACCCTGCCTACCCTGCCTAACCTGCCTATCCTACCTACCCTACCTACTAATTTGTATCTATCATCAATAGTTTTCTCAGCGCACGACAAATAATGTATTTTACAGACAACATTTTGCTACCTTGGGTTACATTATTGCAATTTTCATAAGGATCTCTATTTTTTTTGAAAATATTTTATAGCCTATGACACTCAGGAATAATGTAGCTTTCTACCGGTGCAAGAATTTTCAAAATCGGTTCAGTAGATCCAGAGATTACCCCTTACAACGTCACAAACTCACAAACTTTACCTCTTTATAATATTAGTATAGATGAAACACTTAAACACACTTCCTGAAATACTTATTTGTCTATATCTGTGTTTTATGCCTTCCTTCGTAGATAAAATCTTGTATGCAACTGTACGTTATTGGTCTTTTAATAACTCATGCCCACCTATTTCGGTACGCGCTACGCTTGTACCGAAAAATGGCACTCGTATTAAAAGACCGTCCATAACGTAACAGTTGCATAAATAGCTATATTAAGCTAAAAGAGTAGGAATAGCCCAAACTCATTCAATACAGCATAAGTTGTCCCGTAAGCTTTAATAACTATGTAATAAAGCTTTAAACTGCTTATTAGCACACTTTTATTCTATTATCTGGCTTATGTGTTAAGGCTTTTGGGTTCCATTTTTTCCTTTTGAGGTATCTACGGAACCTTAAAACAATAAAACATCGAAAAAAATACATACACAATTATATTTCTCAAAAACAACACAATACATATCAAATCTAAGTTTTTTTTTAATATCTATTTTTCAATTTCGCCTTCCTGCGGTAGTTCGTCCAACGGTATGATGGCGGGAGGGCTGGTATTGTCACAGGTGCAGTAACAATTCTTTCCGTTTGGTCCCTTCGGTAGCAGCATGATTTTCATACGCATATTGGTTTCTAAGGCGTTCATTATGTCTGTGGGATGAAGAAAAACGTTAATATTCTCATTTAGCCTCAGATGAAATAAAAACTCAAAATGGAATGTTGCAAAAAACAATGTGACCGCGGTTAAAACTACGCCTTGCCGTATACATACACAATTACACGCACACACGTACAACGAAACTACGCCTTAGCACAGTATAAATATGGACGAACAGTATGGAAACTACCTACAAACGCTCGAAACGGCATTCACACAAACATATGCGCATCGACGAGACCCCTAAGCGGTTGTCGCGATGCTGTCAGTAGTTCGAGCCGCTTAAGGGTCTAGTCGATGCTAATGTTTGTGAGAGTGTGCCGTTTCGAGCGTTTGTAGTATGTGTATGTATACGGCAAGGCGTAGATTTAACCGGCGTCACCTTGTTGATTGCAACGTTCCATCTTGACTTTTTATTTGATCTGAGCATTTAGCCTGTAGTCCCCCGATGCGGTAGGATAGGTATAGGACTCAGATCCCGTCAGTTCTGTTTAGGTCCCAACTAAGCATAGGTACCTACAGGTATATCGGTTATTTTCTGGATGTGAGAATCAAAAAGGTTTTAGTTAGACAAAGGTCAGCGATAACGATGCTAGTAATGCCAAAATGAAAGGGCTAGATCACATGATATGATATTTCAATATTTATATAATTATATTAACTAGCTGTCCCCCGCGGCTTCGATCCCGCCAACTGGCTACCTACCTACATACCCTACCCTATCCTACCTACCTACACTACCCTACCCACCTACCCTACCTACCAACCTAAATACCCTACCCTACCTACCTACCTACCTACCCTACCTATCTACCTATCTATCTATCTATCTATCTATCTACCTACCTACCCTACCCTACCTACCCTACCCGAGGGTTCCGGCGACTGAACCCGCAATTAACTGATCCCGCGGGATGAGTTGCCGGGTACATTTATTTGAATATTTTTCTGCCGGCGATTCGTCCCACCCATAAAAGATTAAAAATAACCCATTGTTCAAGCCAAAAACAGTACTGTCAAACGAAAAAATGTTTATTTATTTATTTATTATATACTTTATTGTAATTGTAAATATGTACAGGAACACATTCACAAAAAACAATTGTACAATGGGCGGTCTTATCGCACAGGGCAAACTCTTACAGACAACCTTTAATGTAATAATTAAAGGAAAAACTATTTGATTCAAAAATATCATTTATTTAAAATGTTCTTTCATTTCTTCATTTGCAAATACTATTATGGTATTTTTTTTCCTCTCCTAGCGAATGTAATACATTCATTCTAGGATAAGTAAATGATATTTATATAAAAAAATATATTTGTTAATCAAAGAGTTTTGATTTTTTTTTCGTTTGACTGTACTGTTTATGGGTGGGACAAGTCGCCGGAAGTAAAACATTATAATACATGTAACCGGCAACTCGTCCCGCGGGATCAGTTAATTGCGGGATCAGTCGCCGGAACCCTCCCCTACCCTACCTACCATTTTTTTTGTGTTTAGGAACTACGAGGTTGGGCGCCATTATATCTGGTAGGGTTTAGCAAATATTCCGCTAACTATTTATTTGAATAGGAATGAATAGTAAAACGATACGAATGTAACCAACTTTTGTTTCTACCGGCGATCTAATTAAATTTTAGACCACAAAAGCTGCTATTGTGATTATTTGATATTCCTTCGCGGACTTTTTTTGGTACTTTAATCATGTTGTACATAA
This sequence comes from Orthosia cruda, assembly GCA_964057195.1. Classification (NCBI taxonomy): domain Eukaryota; kingdom Metazoa; phylum Arthropoda; class Insecta; order Lepidoptera; family Noctuidae; genus Orthosia; species Orthosia cruda. The sequence continues at coordinate 4,392,247 of OZ059853.1, read as the reverse complement.
TTTTTATATATTATCAACAGTTTTCTCAGCGCACGCCAAAGAATGGGATTTCATAGACAACATTTTGCTACTGTGGGTAGCATTATTGCAATTTTCTTAAGGATCTCTAGTTTTGAAAATAAATTATAGCCTATGTTGCTTCCAGATAGAGATATTGGAGAAAAAATTGTTAAAATCGCCGCTTACCGAAAAACAAAAAAATCTTTATAATATTACTAGCGACCCGCCCCGGCTTCGCCCGTGACAAATTATACACTAAAACCTTCCTCGTTTCTCACTCTTTCTATTGGTAAAAACCGCATGATAATCTGTTCAGTAGTTTTTGAGTTTATCGTGTACAAACGCGGCGGGGGACTTTGTTTTATAATATGTAGTGATTATTATATTATATTAATATTATATATAGTATTTTCTATCTATATATATATAAGAGAAAGTATGTATGTATGTTCCTTATAAACTCCGATACGGCTGGACCGATTTTAATGAAATTTGGCATGGAGATAGGTTGAGAGCCTGGGAAGGATATAGAATAGTTTGTATTCTCTTTGGATGACAAAACACTTTTTAGGCTGGCGAAGCCGCGGGCAGAAGCTAGTAGGATGTAGAATAGACGTATAGATATTTGAACTTATAATACCAAGTCTAACCGAAGATGGACAGTTCAAAGAGACCCGTTTCATACATCAGCAATTTAATAGGTAAAGAAGACCCAGTAACGAAAAAAACAAATTATTATAAAAACAAAAAACCCGACGGCTAAATTATATCTAGTAAGTAGGTACCGACTGCCGAAGGAGGGTAATGTGTTTATCAGTCTATGTATGTTTGTTCCTATGTGGCGTTCTAGAGACGAAATGCGTTGGCCGGTTTTGATGGTTCGTACGTCAATCGATTCGTCTTAACCCTGCGAGTGTCACTGGCTACATTAAAATTGGAAATAGAAAAATGGCGGCTTTTGGGCGCCATATTGTGGGGGCCCAATTTTTTTTTCTTCCAGACCTATCGTGTGGGGTATCACAATAAAGGGTTTTAAGAGGTGATTTCAAAAATATATAAGACATATGTTTAAATGTAGGTACCTAATTCGAAAAAAAAATTACTAAAAAGTTATAAATAATAAAAAAAGTTAGTTCTAAAAATCAAAAAACCCCGACTGCTTAAAAAACCGAACTAAAATGACGTAAACTAGGAGAAAATCATGCTGTGCAGGCGGAAGATACTACTGGTTTTGGTCAGCCAGCCCGCGAATATATATCCTCCGACTGCACAGCATGATTTTCTCCTTGTTTACGTCTTTTTAGTTCGCTTTTTAAACTGTCGGGTTTTTCGATTTTTTGAATTAACTTTCTTTTTGTTTTTATAATAATTTGTTTTATTTGAGACTTTTAGTTTTAGTAATGAACGAGTTCTCCAATTTAGTTTTGTGGTAATAGTACATTGTGATACAAGGGTGGAAAGTTGGTTATTGCAAACGAGCTGTCATTAACAAGCCCGAGCCGAAGGCGACGGTTTTAATAACACGAGTTTGCAATAACCTACACACCCGTTTATCACACGACGTTTTTCAATACAGTTGTGGGAAATAGTAAAAACAAATCAAAGAATTAGATTTGGTTACTCACAAAAAAAACAAAATGGCGCGTTTTTGCAACTGGACATATTTTTTTTACAAAGAAAACAGCCTATACAGCCTATTCGATTTATGACAAATGTTGATGTGAAAATAATTAAATTAAAACTGGTAATTAAATATATTAAATAACCATTTAAAAGACTTTTGAGAATTCAATGCTAAAACGTATGGAATAATTCATTATTCCTCGTATTAAATCTATCCAATTTTATTCTATGTATGAAAACTCCTTGCTACTAAACTTTTTAAATTGACTTATAAATTTAAAACTCAACTGCAAAACTAATGATCGAACTCGTAAACAAAAGTCACGACCGCGTAACAGAAAGATGCCTCTGAAAGTACGCCATGTTTAACAACTGTATTGAAAAAGATTATTTATTACTATCAAAATTACGCGTATCTTGAATTTGTGCTAAAATAGGTACAACAATATATCTATTTTTGGAATGGCCTATTTAGCAGCTTTCATTTGATACCATATTGTAAGAAAAATGAAAAAAAAAACAGTTTCACACCCCTTTTCTTAGGAGGGAGAGGCTCTTTTAAAAATTGCCCATGTCATTCCCACAATTGAGACGAATCCAACGACACCTCTTATGTCATAATCCGTCAAGCCGTTTGGGCTGTAGAGCGTGCTATAGAAATGGACATACATACATACGCTCGAATAAAAACATTACCCTCCCGCAGTTGGGTAAATAGAGGCGACTATCCTTTTCGTTTCTCGCGTTTACACAAGAAGCCGATAAAAATTGAATGTAGTAAAAATTAACTAACCTTTTCGCCCCAGGTCCATACACAACTTTCCGCCCGCTTTCGGTATTTGAACTTCAGTTTCAAATTTCACAGCTTGCAATCCTGGCGGCTTAGGTTCAGCTGCATACGTTGTGGCTTCTAAATATGTTGTGGTATCTTGTTGTTTAGTTGTTGTTGATGGTTGCTCTTCTGTTGTTATGCCTTCAGTAGGTAGTTCTGTAGTTAATTCTTCTATTGTAGGTTTTACTGAAGCCAATCCTTCTGTTAAATTAGGTTCATTTGTTGTAGTCCTTGGTTGAGCTGACACTTCTTCAGATGTGGTTAGCTCAATAGCTCCTGATACCTGAGTCTTTTTTTGCTGTTCAGTGGTAGCTTCTTTCTCAGTACTGGTTGTAGTCTCATCGGTAATTGAATGTTGTTCTATAGTGGTTATTTCTTTCTCTCGCGTTAGCAATTCCGTTTTTTCTATATGTTGCGTTGTTGTAAACGGTTCAGTAGTTGTTCCTTGTTGTTCAGTGATAACCTGATCTGTTGTTGTTCCTTGTCGTTCAGTGGTAACCTGATCTGTTGTTGTTTCCTGGTTTATTAATGTAGTTGGTTCTTCTGTTGATAATTGTGCAGTCGTAGATTGTTCCGTTGTTGAAGCTTCTATATCAATTACCGATTCTGTAGTATCTGGTTGTTCAGTATTATTATCATCATAATACTCGTACTGTATTTCCGCTAATTGATCATCATCCCTCATTGTCTGCTCAGTAATTTCTCTATCATCATCTATTGGTTGTTCAGTATACGTTTCGGATGTTAAATCTTCAACTTCTGTAGTGATCTGTTCCGTAGATTGTTCTTCAACTTTATCAGGTTCTTCGCTATAATTTTCGACGGTTTCTTCGACTGATTGTTCTGATTCTTCTTCCTCAGAAGCATCAAGTTCAGTGGTTGTCTTTTCTGTTGAATCTCCTTCTGTGGTATTTCCCTCTGTAGTTCCCTGTTCTTCATCTGTATTTGGTACTTCATCATAATTTTCTGCAGATTCTTTAATATATTCCGGTTCTTCATATGATTTAGGTTGCTCTGATTCTTCCTCCTCTGAATTATAAAATTCTGTGGTTGTCTGTTCTGTGGCATTTGCTTCGGTGGTTGTCTTTTCATTATTATCTCCTTCCGTGGTTGCTTTTTCTTTAACTGGTACATCGACATATTCGACCGATATCGCCAAACCGGTCGTAACGTGAAAGGGCTTCTCACTAAATTCTGGTTGCTCTGTTTTGTCCTGAAAGTCACCTTGTATAGTGGTTTCTTCTGTTGTTTCAATTTCTTTTGTTGTTTTTTCTTCAACTGTATCTGGCTCTTCATCATATTCGACAGATTCTTCCTCATCTTCGTCAGAATCACCACCTTCTATAGTTGCTTGATCCGTTATTTGTTTATCGGACTCTGTTATTTCTTCGTAATATTTGACTGATTCTGTAACATAATTTTGTTCCTCAGTTGTATCTTCTTCTGTTGTTACTTGATCAGTTGTTGAACCAACACCTTCTGTTATTACTTGATCAGTTTCTGAGACGAAAGCTGCTAATGAACCTTCATTCGTTTTTTGTTTAATTGTCACTTGATCTGTTGTAAATACTTCTGTTGCAGGCATTTCCGTTGTTCCAGATTCAAATACAGTAAATTTTTCTGTTGTTGAAAATTCTGCTAAAGGAAGATCTGTGAATATTTGTTGAGCTACTGGAATGTCCTGGTCATCAATAGATTCCTCTCCATTATTATCAAATGTGGGTTCCTGTCTAGAACCGAATTCAGCATCAGTAACACCTGTCGGTTCTTCTTCGTTATCAATTTCGCCCGATCCTTCGCCAGAACCGTCGTCTATATAATCCTCAGGTAAGCAGATCCTTAATTCTGTTGTCGACTCTTCAGAAGGCACTTCTTGATTTAATTCAGTAGCAAATGATTCTGTAGGAGGTAAATCAGGTTGAGTTACAGTGGTTGGTTCTATAACAAATTCAGTTGTAGATGGATGCTCAGGTTCGAGTACGCTAGCGCTTTCTGCATATGCTTCTAAGTTGTATGAATTAAGTTCTGCTGTTTCAGGTAATATGTATTCAGTTGCCACTTCTTGTAGAGTTGTTGCATTTTCCGTAGTTATTGAGCCAACAGTTGCTATTTTCAATTCTTCAATTGATGAAGTAACAGCTTCTGTAGTTAATTTCTCAGTGGTTATAGTAACACCTCCTGTAGTTAATAGCTCGGTTCTTGCTTCAACAGCATCTGTTGTTAATTCGCCAGTTGTTGAAACGACACCTTCTATTGTTGACTGGTCAGTTGTTGAAACAACACCTTCTGTTGTCGACTGATCAGTTGTTGAGGTAAAAGCTTCTGTAGTAAATTCTTCAGTTGTTGAACCAATGACTCCAGTTGTTAATGCCTCAGGTTTTGAAGAATCATTTTCTGTAGATGGAGCAACAGTTTCTGTTGAGGACTGATCAGTTGTTAAAGTCACACTTTCCGTTGTAAATTGATCAGTTGTTGAAACACTTTCTGATATTAGCTGCTTAGTTGTCGAAGCAACAGCTTCTTTGGAAGTCGGTTCTTCTGATGTTGGCTGTTCTGCTATTTCAGTAATATCTATTGTCGCTTTAGTTGATTGAGTTAATTCCACAGATTCTGAACTGTATGAAACTGTTCTAGCCGGCAGTGATTCTGACGGTAATATTTTCTTGGTAACCTGTTTGTCATCAGCTGCCCATTCAAGCCATTCATCAGATTCAAATGCCTCTGTAGTAGGTTCAACAATGTTTTCTTCAGTTATTTCTTCAGATTCAGATTTTTTAGTAGTCGGTTCCTCTTCTACGTATTCAATCCATTCCTCTGTACTCGATTCGTCATATTTATCTTCGTCCGATTCAGGTTTCTTTGTAGTAGACATTCCATCTAAGTGTTCAATAAATTCATCCGATTCAGATTTATCTGAACTTGAATATTTGTCTTCTTCGTCCGATTCTAATGTCTCGGTGGTGAGTTGTTTATATTCCTCTGCAATCGATTCGCCTGATGCTGTTGTAGTAGATTCACCATCTTGGTATACAAATGATTCCTCAGATACCTTTTCGGTAGTCGGTCCACCGTCTGTGTATACAATCCATTCTTCAGATGTATATTGCTCAGTAGCTGTGTCTGTGGTTGGTTTCACATCTTTTTCATCCGAATCAAATTTCTCAGTAGATGGTTCGCCAGTTTCCTCTACAACTGATTCAAATTTCTTTGTAGTCGTTTCACTATCAACAGATTCATCTGATTCTAAGTCTTCTGGATCATATCTGGTTACATCTTCAATTATAGTAGTAACACTTTCTATTGTCAATTGCTGAATTGTTGAAGAAATAGCTTCGGTTGTTGGTTTCTCAGTAGCTTGTTCAGTTGTTGAGAAGAAAGTTGTTAGTGGTTCTTCAGTTGTTATTATTTCCGTAGTTGATCCAGCAGCTTCAGTAGTTGGTAGCTGAGTTATTGGTTGTTGCTGTGTCGTCGATTCCAATGTAGTTGCTTGCTTAGTTGTAGTAGCAGCTTCTGTTGTTGGCAGTACAGTAGTTACTTGCTCAGTTGATGCTTGCTCAGTTGTCGGTTGTTCAGCAGTCAGTTTTGTATTTGTAATAACAGTTTCTTTATTTCCTTCGTCTGTTGAAAGCAGCTCAGTAATTACTTGCTCAGTTGCTAGTTGTTCCTTGGTAATATCCGTACTTAAACTGGCAGCTTCAGTTGTAAAACTATCAGCTTCAGTTGTTAAACTATCAGCTTCAGTCGTTAAACTATCAGCTTCAGTTGATAAACTATCAGCTTCAGTTGTTAAAATATCAGCTTCAGTTGATAAACTATCAGCTTCAGTTGTTAAAATATCAGCTTCAGTTGTTAAACTATCAGCTTCAGTTGTTAAACTATCAGCTTCAATTGTTAGACTATCAGCTTCAGTTTTTAAACTATCAGCTACTGTAGTTTCAAGTGTCTGTTGCTCAGTTGTCGGTTGTTCAGTAGCGACTTCTGTGTTAACTTCCTCCATAGTTTGTTGTTCTGAAATCGTTGTTATGAACTCTTCTGTCATAGTGGGTATTTTGTTATCAGTTGTGGTCGTAGCTGTGTCTGTATTTCTAACTTGTTCTGTAGAAGTAGTAGTCACTTCTGCCGTAGCTTCTTTTGACGAAGTCTCTTCTATGGTGGCTGCTTCTGTTGAAGTTACCTCTGTCGTAACCTCTTCTGTTGAAATAACATCTACAGTTGCTGCTTCTGTTAAAATCACTTCTGGTGTGGCTTCTTCTGACGAAATCACTTCTGTCGTAGGTTGCTCTGTTGTAGCTCCTTCTGATGAAGTCACTTCTATCGTAGCTGCTTCTGTCGAAGTCACTTCTCTTGTGGCATCTTCTGGGGAAATCTTTTCTGTAGTTGCTGCTGTTGTTGCTATCGAAGTCACTTCTATAGAAGTTACTTTTGCCGTAGTTTGCTCTGTTAACGCTTCTTCTGTCGAAGTAACTTCTGTGGTACCCGCTTCTGTCAAAGAAATTTCTGTCATAGCTTGCTCTGTAGTAGCTTGTTGTGTTGCAGCTTGTTCTGTAGTTGCTTCTTCTGTTGAAGTCACAGCTATAATGGTTGCTTCTGCCGAATTCACTTGCGTTGAAGCTGCTTCTATCGTATCTTGGACTGTCGAAGTCACTTCTGTTGTAGCCACCTCTATCGCTTCTGTTGTAGCCATCTCTGTTGCAGACATATCTATAGTTGCTTCTTCTGTCGCAGTCACTTCTGTTGTAGTTGCTTCTGTGGCAACTATTTCCGTCGTAGCCCGCTTTGTCGTTGCTTGGTCTGTCGTTGCTTGGTCTGTCGTGGCTGCTTCAGTTGATGCCACTTCTGTCGTAGCTTGCTCTATCGTAGTCACTTCTGTAATGGCTGCTTCAGACGAAGTCACTTCTGTCGTAACTTGCTCAGTTATAGCTTCGTCTGTCGATTTCAGTTCAGTCGTAGCTAGCACTGTCATAGCTTGCACTTCCGTAGCTTGCTCGGTTGCCGCATCTGTTGATGTCGCTTCCGTTGAAGCTTCTTCTGTCCTTTCTGCTTCTGTCAATGTCACTTTCGTTGAAGCTACTTCTGACGTTTCTGCTTCTGTCAATATTTTTTCCGTTGAAGCTGCTTCTGTCATGGCTGCTACTGTCGTTGCTGCTTCTGTCAATGTCTTTTTCGTTGATGCTGCTTCTGTCATGGCCTCTACTGTTGTGGCTGCTCCTGTCGATGGCACGTCCGTTGATGCTGCTTCTGTCATTGCTATTTCTGTCAATGTCTCTTCCGTTGAAGCTGCTTCTATCATGACCGCTATTGTCGTGGATGCTTCTGTCGATGGTACGTCCGTCGAAGCTGCTTCTGTTATGGCTGCTACTGTAGTGGCTGCTTCTGTCAATTTAACTTTCATTGAAGCTGCTTCTGCTGTTGCTGCTTCTGTCAAGGTCACGTCCGTTGAAGCTGCTTCTGTCATTGCTGCTTCTGTTAATATTTCTTCCTTTGAAGCTGCTTCTGTCATGGCTGCTTCTGTCAATGTCACTTCTGTAGAATTTACTTCAGCCGTAGTTTGCTCTGTTAATGCTTCTTCTATCGAAGTAACTTCTGTGGTACCTGCTTCTGTCAAAGTAATTTCTGTCATAGCTTGTTCTGCAGTCGCTTGTTGTGTTGCAGCTGGTTCTGTAGTTGCTTCTTCTGTTGAAGTCACAGCTATAGTGGTTGCTTCTGCCGAAGTCACTTGCGTTGAAGCTGCTTCTATCGTATCCTGGTCAGTCGAAGTCACTTCTGACGAAACTTCTTCTGTCGAAGTCGCTTCTGTTGTAGCCACCTCTGTCGCAGACACATCTGTAGTTGCTTCTTCTGTCGCAGTCACTTCTGTTGTAGTTACTTCTGTGGCAATTATTTCCGTCGTAGCCTGCTTTGTCGTTGCTTGGTCTATCGTGGCTGCTTCAGTCGTGGATGCTTCAGTTGATGCCACTTCTGTCGTAGCTTGCTCTATCTTAGTCACTTCTGTAATGGCTGCTTCAGACGAAGTCACTTCTGTCGTAACTTGCTCAGTTATAGCTTCGTCTGTCGATTTCACTTCAGTCGTAGCTAGTTCTGTCATAGCTTGCACTTCCGTAGCTTGCTCGGTTGTATTCAAAACTGTCGTAGCCGCATTTGTTGAAGTCGCTTCCGTTGAAGCTTCTTCTGTCCATGCTGCTTCTGTCAATATCACTTTCGTTGAACCTGCATCTGTCGTTGCTGCTTCTGTCAATGTCTCTTCCGTTGAAGCTGCTTCTGTCATGGCCGCTACTGTCTTGGCTGCTTCTGTCAAAGACACTTCAGTTAAAGCTGCTTCTAACGTGGCCGCTTCCGTAGATAACAATTCAGTTATTTGCTGTGTCGTAATCTTTTCTGTCGTTGCTGCTTCTGTCAATATCTCTTTCTTTGAAGCTGCTTCTATCATGGCCACTACCGTCGTGGATGCTTCTGTCGATGGTACGTCCGTTGAAGCTGCTTCTGTCATGGCTGCTACTGTAGTGGCTGCTTCTGTCAATATCACTTTCGTTGAAGCTGCTTCTGTCGTTGCTGCTTCTGTCAATGACACTTCTGTATAAGTTACATCTGCCGTAGTTTGCTCTGTTAACGCTTCTTCTGTCGAAGTAACTTCTGTGGTACCTGCTTCTATCAAAGTAATTTCTGTCATAGCTTGCTCTGTAGTCGCTTGTTGTGTTGCAGCTTGTTCTGTAGTTGCTTCTTCTGTTGAAGTCACAGATATTGTGGTTGCTTCTGCCAAAGTCACCTGCGTTGAAGCTGCTTCTAACGTTTCCTGGTCTGTAGAAGTCACTTCTGACGAAACTGCTTCTATCGAAGTCATTTCTGTAGAAGTCACTGCTGTTGAAACTTCTTCTGTCGAAGTCGCTTCCGTTGTAGCCTCCTCTGTCGCAGACACATCCATAGTTGTTTCTTCTGTCGCAGTCACTTCTGTTGTAGTTGCTTCTGTGGCAACTATTTCCGTCGTAGCCTGCTTTGTCCTTGCTTGGTCTGTCGTGGGTGCTTCAGTCGTGGATGCTTCAGTTGATGTCACTTCTGTCGTAGCTTGCTCTATCGTAGTCACTTCTGTAATGGCTGCTATAGACGAAGTCACTTCTGTCATAACTTGGTTAGTTATAGCTTCGTCTGTCGATTTCACATCAGTCGTAGCTAGATCTGTCATAGCTTGTACTTCCGTAGCTTGCTCGGCTGTAGTCAAAACTGTCGTGGCCGCATCTGTTGATGTCGATTCCGTTGAAGTTTCTTCTGTCCTTGCTGCTTCTGTCAATGTCACTTTCGTTGAAGCTGCTTCTATCAGGACCGCTGCCGTCGTGGATGCTTCTTTCGATGGTACGTCCGTTGAAGCTGCTTCTGTCATAGCTGCTATTGTAGTGACTGCTTCTGTCAATGTCACTTCCGTTGAAGCTGCTTCGGTCGATGCTGCTTCTGTTAACGTTTCTACCGTTGAAGCTTGTTCTGTTAATGTTTCTTCCGTTGAAGCTGCTTCTGTCATGGTTGCTAATGTAGTCGCTGCTTCTGTCAAAATATCTTTCGTTGAAGCTGCATCCGTCGTTGCTGCTTCTGTCAATGTCTCATCCGTTGAAGCTGCTTCTGTCATGGCCGCTACTGTCATGGCTGCTTCTGTCGATGGCATGTCCGTTGAAGCTGCTTCTGTCATTGCTACTTCTGTCAATGTCTCTTCCGTTGATGCTGCTTCTATCACGACCGCTGCCGTCGTGGATGCTTCTTTCGATGGTACGTCCGTTGAAGCTGCTTCTGTCATGGCTGCTAGTGTAGTGGCTGCTTCTGTCAATGTCACTTCCGTTGAAGCTGCTTCTGTCATGGTTGCTAATGTAGTCGCTGCTTCTGTCAAAATATCTTTCGTTGAAGCTGCATCCGTCGTTGCTGCTTCTGTCAATGTCTCATCCGTTGAAGCTGCTTCTAACATGGCCGCTACTGTCATGGCTGCTTCTGTCGATGGCATGTCCGTTGAAGCTGCTTCTGTCATTGCTACTTCTGTCAATGTCTCTTCCGTTGAAGCTGCTTCTATCACGACCGCTGCCGTCGTAGATGCTTCTTTCGATGGTACGTCCGTTGAAGCTGCTTCTGTCATGGCTGCTAGTGTAGTGGCTGCTTCTGTCAATGTCACTTCCGTTGAAGCTGCTTGTATCATGGCCGCTACCGTCGTGGCTGTTTCTGATAGCACGTCCGTTGAAGCTGCTTCTGTCATGGCTGCTACTGTGGAAGGCGCGTCCGTTGAACCTGTTTCTGCCGTTGCTGCTTCTGTCAATGTCTCTTTCGTTGAAGCTTCTTCTGTAAATGACACTTTAGTTAAATCTGCTTCAAACGTGGCTGCTTCTGTAGATGACAATTCAGTCATTTGCTGTGTCATAACCTTTTCTGTCCTTGCTGCTTCTGTCAATGTCTCTTTCATTGAATCTGCGTCTGTCATGGCCACTACTGTTGTGGCTACTTCTGTCGATGGCATGTCCGTTGAAGCTGCTTTTGTCATTGCTGATACTGTAGTGGCTGCTTCAATCAATGTCACTTTCGTTGAAGCTGCTTCTGTCAATGTTTCTGCCGTTGAAGCTGCTTCTATCATGGCCGCTACCGTTGTGGCTGCTTCTGTCGATGGGTGGTCCGTTGAAGCTGCTTCTGTAGTGGCTGCATCTGTTAATTTAACTTTCATTGAAGCTGCTTCTGCCGTTGCTGCTTCTGTCAATATAACTTCCGTTGAAGCTGCTTCTGTCGTTTCTGCTTCTGTTAATGTTTCTTCCGTTGAAGCTGCTTCTGTCATGGACGCTAGTGTCGTGGTTGCTTTTGTCGATGGCACGTCCGTTGAAACTGTTTCAGCTGTTGCTGCTTCTGCCAATGTCTCTTTCGTTGAAGCTGCATTTGTCAATGACACTTCAGTTAAAGCTGCTTCAAACGTGGCTGCTTCTGTAGATGACAATTCAGTCATTTGCTGTGTCATAACCTTTTCTGTGCTTGCTGCTTCTGTCAATGTCACTTTCGTTAAAGCTGCTTCTGCCATGGCCACTACCGTTGTGTCTGCTTCTACCGATGTCATGTCCGTTGAAGCTGCTTCTGTCGTTGCTGCTACTGTAGTGGCTGCTTCTGTCAAAGACACTTTCGTTGAAGCTGCTTCTGTCGTTGCTACTTCTGTCAATGTCTCTTCCTTTGAAGCTAAGTCTACCATAGTCGCTACCGTTGTGGCTGCTTCTGTCGATGGTACGTCCGTTGAAGCTGCTTCTGTCATGGCTGCTACTGTAGTGGCTGCATCTATCAATATAACTTTCATTGAAGCTGCTTCTGCCGTTGCTGCTTCTGTCAATATCACTTCCGTTGAAGCTACTTCTGTCGTTGCTGCTTCTGTTAATGTTTCTTCCGTTGAAGCTGCTTCTGTCGTTGCTGCTTCTGTTAATGTGTCTTCCGTTGAAGCTGCTTCTGCCGTTGCTGCTTCTGTCAATATCACTTCCGTTGAAGCTGTTTCTGTTGTTGCTGCTTCTATTAATGTTTCTTCCGTTGATGCTGCTTCTTTCATAGCTGCTACTGTAGTGGCCGCATCTGTCGATGTCACTTTCGTTGAAGCTGCTTCTCTCAATGTCTCTTCCGTTGAAGCTGCTTCTATCGTTATTGCTTCTGTCAATGTCTCTTCCGTTGAAGCTGCTTCTGTTAATGTTTCTTCCGTTGATGCTGCTTCTGTCATAGCTGCTACTGTAGTGGCCGCATCTGTCGATGTCACTTTCGTTGAAGCTGCTTCTGTCGTTGCTGCTTTTGTCAATGTCTCTTCCGTTGAAGCTGCTTTTGTCATGGCCGCTACTATCGTGGCTGCTTCTGTCGATGGCACGTCCGTTGAAGCTGTTTCTGTCGTTGCTGCTTCTATCAACGTCTCTTTCGTTGAAGCTGCTTCTGTAGTGGCTGCTTCTGTCAATATCACTTTCGTTGAAGCTGCTTCTGTCGTTGTTGCTTCTGTCAATGTCTCTTCCGTTGAAGCTGCTTCTGTCATGGCCGCTACTGTCGTGGCTGCTTCTGTCGACGGCACGTCCGTTGAAACTGTTTCAGCCGGTGCTGCTTCTGCCAATGTCTCTTTTGTTGAAGCTGCTTCTGTCAATGACACTTCAGTTAAAGCTGCTTCAAACGTGGCTGCTTCTGTAGATGACAATTCAGTCATTTCCTGTGTCATAACCTTTTCTGTCCCTGCTGTTTCTGTCAATGTCTCTTTCGTTGAAGCTGCTTCTGTCGTTGTTGGTTCTGTCAATGTCTCTTTCGTTGAAGCTGCTTCTGTCATGGCCGCTACTGTCGTGGCTGCTTCTGTCGACGGCACGTCCGTTGAAACTGTTTCAGCCGGTGCTGCTTCTGCCAATGTCTCTTTTGTTAAAGCTGCTTCTGTCAATGACACTTCAGTTAAAGCTGCTTCAAACGTGGCTGCTTCTGCCGACGGCATGTCCGTTGAAGCTGCTTCTGTCGTTGCTGCTACTATAGTGGCTGCTTCTGTCAATATCACTTTCGTTGAAGCTGCTTCTGTCGTTGTTACTTCTGTCAATGTCTCTTCCGTTGAAGCTGCTTCTGTCATGGCCGCTACTGTCGTGGCTGCTTCTGTCGACGGCACGTGCGTTGAAACTGTTTCAGCCGGTGCTGCTCCTGCCAATGTCTCTTTTGTTGAAGCTGCTTCTATCAATGACACTTCAGTTAAAGCTGCTTCAAACGTGGCTGCTTCTGTAGATGACAATTCAGTCATTTCCTGTGTCATAACCTTTTCTGTCCCTGCTGTTTCTGTCAATGTCTCTTTCGTTGAAGCTGCTTCTGTCGTTGTTGGTTCTGTCAATGTCTCTTTCGTTGAAGCTGCTTCTGTCATGGCCGCTACTGTCGTGGCTACTTCTGTCGACGGCACGTCCGTTGAAACTGTTTCAGCCGGTGCTGCTTCTGCCAATGTCTCTTTTGTTGAAGCTGCTTCTATCAATGACACTTCAGTTAAAGCTGCTTCAAACGTGGCTGCTTCTGTAGATGACAATTCAGTCATTTCCTGTGTCATAACCTTTTCTGTCCCTGCTGTTTCTGTCAATGTCTCTTTCGTTGAAGCTGATTCTGCCATGGCCACTACTGTTGTTGCTGCTTCTGCCGATGGCATGTCCGTTGAAGCTGCTTCTGTAGTGGTGTGTATTGCTTCTGTCAAAGTCACTTTCGTAGAAGCTGCTTCAGTCGTTGCTACTTCTGTCAATGTCTCTTTCGTTGAAGCTGCTTCTATCATGGCAGCTATTGGCGTGGCTGTTCCTGATAGCACGTTCGTTGAAGCTGCTTCTGTCATAGCTGCTACTGTAGTGGCTGCTTCTGTCAATGGCACGTTCGTTGAAGCTGCTTCTGTCAATATCTCTTCCATTGAAGCTGCTTCTATCGTGGCCGCTTCTGTAGAAGACAATTCAGTCACTTGCTGTGTCGTAGCCTTTTCTGCCACAGACACTTCTGTCGTGGCTGCTTCAGTCGAGCTTAGTTCTGTCGTAGCTTGCTCAGTCACAGCTTCTTTTGTCGACGTCAAATCAGTCGTAGCTAGCTCTGTTGTAGTTTGTTCTGTTGTAGCTTGCTCCGTTACAGCTTGGTCCGTCGTGGCTTGCTCTGTCGAAGTCACTTCCAATAAAGCTGCTTTTGTCGTAGCTTGCTCAGCAGTAGAACTTGCTTGTTGTTCAGTTGTATACACTTCTGTTGTTATAAGTTGTTTATTTGTAGCTTGGTCTGTCGCAGCTTGTACTATCACAGCTTGCTCTGTCGCAGCTTCCTCTTTCGTAGTTTTATCAGTGGTAGAACTCTGAATAGTAGAGGTCACTGGATCCGTTGTAGCAGTTTCGTCTGTTGTAGAAACTAGATCAGCAACAGTATCAGCTTGTTTTGTAATAATAGCTTCTACTTTAGTAATAATTTCTTCTGGAGGAGTAGCTTGATCAGTCGTTTTAGCTTGATCAGTAGTACTACTAACAAATACACAGGGTACAGCTGTAGAATTAGAGCCAGATTCCGTGGTATAACATAGTGGTATACTCTCATTAACTTCCTCATAATAATCATCGTCGTCAAATTCTTCTTCGCTGGAGAAGTTTTCTGTTGTTGTTGTTGGTTTCTGAGTAGTTGTTGTCGTTGTTGTTGTAGTTGTTGAGCGTTCTATGCGGGGTTTGTTCTGTTTTATGTAGTTAATTGCTTTGATTATGGCTGAAAAATAGATAAAATACTTATGTAAATTTGAGTATTTTATTTTTGAAAAATAATTAATAATTATAATTTTAGCCTTGATTAAGTAAATCAAGGCTAAAATTATAATTATTTTCATGAAAGAATTTTCTAGAAATGTTGATACAAAAAAGGAAATTCGATATGTACTTACATTCCTGGCCAGTCGCTCTCTTTATATCTTTCAAGGCGTCTATGAAATCTTTGAAAAAGAAAAAAGTATTTTAAACTTTAAGTACGTAATTCAGATTAGTTTTCTTTATGTTGTTTCGTTCTTGTTAGTTCAGAAGCTACCAAGATTTAAAATACCATAAAATAGGGGTTATTAAAACACGAGCGTAGGTTTATCACATGAGGCGAAGCCGAGAGTGATAATAATATTACGCGAGTGTTTAGATACCTAATATGCCGTGAATACACTATTTTATCTTCAATCATACAGTTGAAATAAAACAAAAGTGGAAACGGAAGAATATGTGGTATGGCGGGCAATTTAGATTCTCATTGCGCATGACTGCGCAGCGCGCGCATCCATAGACAATGACACTATTTTTCTAAATTAAGTCAATGAGCCCCATATGCGCCAATAAATTAAAAAGTAAAAGTGTGCTATAAAAAATAAAAAGTTATTTTATGATGCAGTTGTTTGTAAAACTAAGGAAAATGCTGCACTGTAACGGTTATTTTTTAAAATTTTACCTATCCACGAATATAAAGTACGTATATACAAATAGTATAAAATATTTTTTGAATTCATATTTGGAACATTACGTTGTGAGTGTAGATAAAGGTTATTACAATACTGAAAAAGTAACTTACTGTCAGTTGAAGTGTAGTCTTCACACACAAATACTGCTTCTTCTAAATCTGTCAACAAAATAAATAATAAACATAAATTAAGCGAAAATTTATTAAACATTAACACAAATGAATCAACAGATAATAAAATTACTTTACACTCGTTTTCTGGCAAACTAAATACCTATTACAAAAATCAAGCTGACAGACTATCAAACTCAACCCATTACAAGCGATTAAATGGGCTGTTTTTTTTAGTCACCCTATTATCACACACGCGTTTACTAGTGTTTTAACAAATTGAGTCTGCCTTTCAGAAACCGCATTTAAGGTTGTACAACGAGGGCTTTTGTAAAGTTTCATTCGAAGTCAGCGATGGCGATTGTCGAAACACCAAAATATAATGCCGGCTTTTCACGCTTGCCGATCCTCGACAAACTTCCACAAGCACAAGCGTGTGAACGGGGGTGGTTGCCTTGGCTTGCATAAGCTTGAAGAAGTTTGTCGCCGATCCAGTGAGTCTTTGAACACAGATCAAGGCACTTGCAACAAGCGCTTGCTAGGCATTCAAACCTTGGTGTGCGCTTAAGAGGAAATGTGGGCAGAGAGCTCCGACAGAATTGCCTTAATAAAAAGTCATAATTCGAGGTTTGGCTCTCGCCTATTTCCTCCTCCAATATTGGACCAATTTAAAAGAAATTCATAAAAAGAATTATCAGTAATGAAACACATTTCCATTAATTGTTCAATACCTTTTTTTTTACCGATTTGAAATCTATAATATTTGGAAACAATCTATTCGTATAAATATAATTCAATGAACCAGTGGCACGCGGTGGGGCTGCGATAGGGACGCAGGGTACCCGGGAGGGGTGATAAGTGATAATCGTATTGAACCTTCGCTGACCATTTTTGCGTACATTTTCGCTTAGCCGAAATCTTTGGTGCCTTGTTTTTTTTTACATAATCCTAACAAATGTTAGCTTAATATGATAGGGTTTGCACACATACACAATTAACAATGCATAATATTTACAGATTTTGCACTACTTAAAAAGTTTCTAGGACAAAAACAGGAAAAATCCGGTTTGTTTACATTTTCATTATAATAATTAGCGATTATCTCGTAAACGCGTGAACCGATTTAGATGATTCAAACGGATAAAATGGTTCTGGGCAAAGACCTTTCATTTGACATCATCAAAATATCTAACCAAACAAAAAAAACACAATCAGTAATTATTCAACATGTATGATATCGCTTATCAATTCTTTAAAAAACTATCTATTCTTATTCTATCTATAATTTATTTGATAACCATTACTCTGTCCAAATACTACTTATGTAAGTAACTATAATATTCTTGAGAAACATCGAAAAACGTTTTCCCCAACATCTGGCATCCTTCTACGCACACAGATGTACGTGTCCCTACAGTGCCGGCCCTCGTGGCACCGCTCTCTTGTTCCGTACCTACGTTCTATCTGTTTACTGTTTGATCTGAGGTTTATCGAGGCTTAGCAAGCTTGTAATCGTAGCAAAGGGATATCGCTTGACTGCACATGACAAATCCACTTTTTTGCTGTCGTTAATAGAATGCCACTTGTCTAGGAGCCTCAAATGTTAATATTAAATAACCTCAATATGTTTCCTAAAAGTAGTGCTGAAATAGAAATCGTTACTTACAAAATGCTTTGCTAATAGTGATGATGTTCTCGAAGAATTTGACCACGTCTGTAATAAAAACAGTCACATAATTAGGTATGTAATAAAAACGAATAATAAAAATGAGTGCATAATATGTCAAACTCAAAAACATAGATCGGCACTTAATTAAAATATGTCAAATGTACTTACCTATCTCAGTAATGTCAAATAGCAGCTGAATGATATCGAAGAAATCTGAAAGTAAAATTTATTATAATTTTAGGAGCAAAATTACGTTAAATCATAAAATAGAGATTAGTTTATTTGTCCATACCATCAACTCCACAAATCTTGCTCAACATAGAAGCAGCAACTCGAATATTAGTAGCATTGGTAACTCTCAGTAAAGTTTCCAAAAACACTATGATCTCTACACTGGTATACTTGTATACTTTGTCGAAAAATACAAATATATCTGGAAGAAAAAAAAATATTTTGTGCATTCACGAACAAACAAAAATATAAAAAAATTGACACACGGTTTCTGGAAGGTCATCAAAACAAAAACATTGACAACCGGATTGTCAATCTCAGGCTAAGTTATCAAGAATTTGACAATCTGTCAGCAGATTGTCGTCTTTATTAGTTTTTCAGAAACCGAGAAACCGCGTGTCATTTAATTGATATCAATTCTGCTATCATGTTTTGTACGTCATGTACGTGCTGTGTGCCTTCACAACAAATATTGCAATTGCAATAGCCCTGTGTCACACAATTATAATAAGTGTTTTATGTTTTGACACACAGTTGTCTGTAAGCCTTAAAACTTACCCCTGATTGAAGTCACAGTGATCATTACTAGCCAAGCTTCTTGGATAGCTGAAACCAGAGCGAAAAGAAATAATGAATATAAACATAAAATCATTTAAATCAAATAATTTACAGGTATTTCTGATTTTGTCAGTTAGTCAAACAGTGAATGGTAGTGATGATGTATTTTATAAATAGTTCTAAAGGAGTAGTAATGTATACATATATAAAAAAATATAAAACACTGCAATTATTTAAAAAGCTACAAATATTAAATTATTCCATATCTTAAAATCATTTATAGTACTAGAATTATTGTTCTAAAAACTACCATTAGGTACTCAAAAACTCTATAAATCCTATACTTACACTTTGTCCCAGTGATAGACATCATTCTCTTGAAGAAATCTATAATGTCTTCATGTCCAGATTTGATGCGGATTTGTTCCAAAACGTCCAAGAAACTCACTAAAAATACACAAAAAAAAAAATGGTATTAAAAATATTCTAACGGGAACCCCCGTGACTTAACAATAGGTTTGCATAACGTAGGGTACGTAGGGAATAAAAATAAATAATAAAATAACAGCGGGACAGTTTCGTCTTCAAGGTTCGAAGATTTTTGACAGTCGTTAGAGGATGTCAGAAGCCTCGAGTATCTGAAAATCAGTTTTTATCATCCAAATCGTGTTTATCCAGTTTCTGTGTTTCTCTCCATGCAAAATACTGGTATTTAGCTGCATCCTGTTAGGTTCAAAGCCGACTAAGTTGGAAAAAAAAACTAGGTCGATTTAAATGAAAAGGCGAACGAGTGATGATGCAATATTACTTATATTACTCACTATCTTTGGCCGTCGGACTCATGACAACGCTTTTAACCTGCCTGGCGCTAGTCGTCTGCGTGAAATATAGTAAGGATCCATACAGGGATACATAGAGGTATGTATCCCTTCAGAAACTGTATTCTGAAGGGTTAAATAAAATCATATCATTTATTTATTTGCAAACACGGGTAATTGGTACATAGATGTAGTTTTTTACATAATAAAGTCCTCCATATTATATCGTCGCATGGGCATGCTTATAATATTCAATTCTAAAATCAAATTCAAATAAAAAAATACAATACGAATAAAGTTCTAAGTCAAATCATAAAAACTATAAATGTCAAATGGTTAAATAAATGTTATGTATAAATGTCGGACTGATTACACTAGTAAAAAATATCACAATGATGTCAATAATAAAAATGTCAATCAGGATACTTGGTAGCAGCTGTAAAAATAATAAAATAATTCAATCAGTCAGCGATTCATCATTAAGGAAGTCGTCTATTTTGTAATAACATGTCTCGTCACTGTCGTTATAAAGAGTTGTATGGAACTTTGTTACGTTATGCATGTCTTTGGCCGTCAACCTGCCTGACGCTACTCTTCAGCTTAACTGCACACCTCTGATCACCCCAGAATAGAGTCGTTAAGTATGTTATGTTACTGTAACGAGGTTGCATTGGCTGCTTAGCCTTTATTAATTGTTACTGGCTGGATGCATTTTGGAAAGCCAAACGCACAAATGTGTCTATCCCTTCCCAACTCGATGTCAATACCAGATTGCCAGTATGCCAACAGCTATGCGAAGAGGAGATTGAAGCCTATAAAAACTGGTCTTTGTTGGTAATACCGAAGGGAAAAGAGCACGAGGCCGTTTGCCAACACGATGGTCTGACCAAGTGAAAGAAGCTACATCCTCAAGCAAATTTCAGCAGGTGGTGATGGCAACTTTGGACCGGAGTCGATGGTGGAAGATTGTCCGCTTAAAGGGGTCGAGTGACCACGATCCTCAATAACGAGGGACCGGTTAATGAAGAAGGATACACTTTTAAAGAGTCATTCGTATGTATAATGAGGAGTATGTCAACAATTGTCAGGGCGCCTGAAATATTAATAGGCGCGAGTGTTTTGATAAATAATGTGAAATATTACGAATTAATAGTAAGAACTCCTATATTTACCCCAAGTAAAGCGTATTATTTTACGTGATAGCCTCACAGCTGTCATATTACTTACTGTCTTTAGCCGTCAGACCCATGACGACGACTTTAGCCTGCCTGACGCTAGTCGTCTGCGTGACATCCAGTAAGGAGCTCAAGAAGTAGAGAGCATCCTGACGCTTCGTTACTTTGTTGATCTTGTGGATTATGTTTAAGATATCTGTAGAAGGAAGAAATAACATAATTACATTACAACCTATCCAGGAATAAACTTAAAAAAGTAGATAAGTATGCTGATTACTTACTGTCAGTTCCAAAGACATCTTTGAAGATCTGTTGAACTTCTAACAAGTTATCACAACCACCGATCTTGTATAGATTTTCTATAATTACTCTCAGACCTGAAAAAAAAGGAAAGTTGTTGGATTATTATGTTGCCTAAGTTATCGTTTAGCCAACAACCATCAGCCCACCTAATTGTAAGTGGACAACGGTAGCTATGGGCATTGCAGATGTCTGTAGTGTCAAATCTGTAGTTTATTACAGGCATCATCAAATAACTTATTTTATAATATTTACTTACTGCCTCGATTTAGTGATTGTGTCAATTCTTCCAACGCATATTTTAATTCTGAAACATAATGGAATCTTCGTAAATATTTGCAATCAGTAAACGGTCATAAATGGCACATTGACACAATCGAGTCTTAGAAAAAGTGTTTCTATAGCATCGTCTCCGACACTCTGACCTGTGTGAGTGAGTATCTTTCTAAAAGCCCAATGTGCCATAAAAACAATCGAAATTGTACTAGTGTTATACTTACGTGTCTGCTTAGTAACAGTTCTCAGTAGGATTATACTCTCTGTTAGTGACTTCGTATTTAACAAACGATTAACAGAATTGATAGCATCGCCGATATCTGAAACAAAAATATATTACTATAACTTTATTAACAGACCAGCAAAAATGTGTTTTTTTTTCTTAAATTCTGACCAAATCGTTTATCAGTAACGCGGTAGTTAAAACTAATAACAACAAACAACCAATCATACTTTTGGGGCTGATTTTTCCAATGTTAGTTATATTTTACTCATGGAATATCGTTTTCCAGTATTTATACTGCTTTATACTGGCATAATACCAAAAATTCTAATTTATTCCTTGGATCAAGATTGGAAAATTTGCTATTTAAAAAATAATATTTTAAACTTATAGCATATAATTCACTCACCTATAGTTCGAGTTCCTAATATCAAAAGATTGAATGCTCCTTTCATGTCTGTAAAACAGAAAAAAATACATACAGTAAATAATTTAAACTTTGGTGGTGTCTCCAGAGTACACATATGAAACATAAGAAACTTCTTGGGTATATAAAGTAGTAATTCTAAAATTCAAACAAAATCGCGGGTGACAGCTAGTATTTTAAAAACGTATAAAAACAACCATTTTACCTATTTCAGGCAGCAACACTTTCAGTAGTTTGGGGAACTCTGCCGGACCAATACCACTGGTCAGCTTCAATATCTCCAATTTTAGTCCTTCCACACCTGAAAAATAAATTAAGAATTATTGTGAATGAAATAAAAAGGAAACGATGACAGTTTTTCTTTTACATATGAGAGTAGGTAATAAGTAAAGAACACATACGGAAGGCTAATCAAAACAATAAATTCGCTAACAGACTGTCAAACTCATGTTATTTTGGTTTGGTTGACTATTATAATTTTATTCAGTCATTCACAGCAGTTAACATAGGCTTCACAGCCTGTAATGCACGTTTTGAGTTGATTATACCCTTTTAGGCCCATTTTCAATTCATTACAAATACTACTGACGTACATTGTTACTCGTTAATGTGAATTTGTTATTTTTGCATAATGTTGTTCATAAGTGTTTGATTGTACAAATTTAGTTCCAATAAAAAAAATATTTTTCATTTCTTTGATCCGTAGTTAACATAACCAATGATTAAATACGTTAACTAATGGTTGCAAATTTCGGTAAAACACCATTTTTGCTCAATCTTCAAATGGTGGTTCATTAAATGACCTTTTGTTAGACTAACAGTTAACGAATAAACGCGTTTGCCGAATTTTTAAACCATTGTCTAGCATATTTAACCATTGGTTGGGATAAGCACGGATAAAAAATTGAGCCTTAGATACCCCAGTATAGTTCACGCCCGGTTTCTAGAACAAAAATAAACACAAAAACTAACTATCAAAAAAATAAGTTCGAAAACTAAAACCCGAATACTGAAAAATTACGCTCTAGAAAGTATGGAAAAAGAAAATATTCTCATCAGAAATAGCTAGGTACAAACTATGCGATATGAATCGGTTATTGAATAAACAACTTACATGTAATAAATATTCTATTGTATTACGTACATCATTATTTATAGTGGTGTTCAGAAGATAACCGTGGTAACAAAACAATACATTCTGCAAAGTAGCATAGCATACGACAACGGTTTTAGTTATTAAACTTATTTTTTATTTAAAGTATTTTGGGGTTTTTGCAGAGCCTGACGAAACAAATGAACATAAATGCATACATGCATACATACTTACTACATACACATATACCGATCAACAAACACTTTGCGACGCCGTAGTTGGGTAAACAATTGTTTTCATGACATTGACGGAATCTTCTCGCAAACGGTACCCTTCACACAAATATGATGTACGAAACCCTACCTTCATTTTGAGATCCCTGTTCAATGCAATTATACCAAACATGACGGGGTAAGGTGAAAAAAAAAATATTCTTGACTTCGTTCCACCTAGATGGCGGTTATATTCATTTTAATGTGACGTCACATAGTATATAACTAGCGGTCAAACAAGACGCTTTCAACGATATCTCACATGTCAAATTATAAGTAGTTTAGAAGTTATCAGGGAACAGATGAACATACATACCGGTCAAAAATGTAATCCTACCTTTTGCTTCGCCGTAGTCGCGTAATCAAAACGAGCTAACAATCACATATCTTGACTGACATTATGTTTAATTTTGACTATTTCTTGATTTGCCGAGAAACCGGGTGTCAATCTTGTGTGACATTGTTTTGAAAAAATAAACTTCGGATTCGATAATATGAAAACTAATATAAACTTACCATTAGTATGAGTTACATGCATGAAGTAATCGGCAATTTCATGCGGATCTGTAAATATAACAATCTTTAAAATTAAACTGAACTCGGCCACTTTTAATAAGAGATATCGTACCTGCGTAGAGGTAAGATAAGCAATCACTCCATATCCGGTTAGACTGGAAGCTAATCTCAACATAGTTGTAAAAATATAGACATATAATAAAATATGAGAATCTATCTCTAGGTCTGAATCTTACTTTTTTCTCCGGATATCTTTTGAAGACTCTCATAAACGCCATCAAAGTCGTCATGGCCAATCAGTGGCTTCAGAATAGCGAACGCCTTTAGTACATCTGAAAAAGAAGTTCATGATTATTTAAAGTAAAGTAAAAGCCAATTAAAGGCAGGCACAATGTCAGAAGTTAATATGGCATATTGACCACTATCTTCACAATGTAATGGACACATTTATGTTTCTATAACAAAGACATGCGCATTCGAACTTCAAATTTTTCAATGCAATCTTCATTTGATCTGGCAAGCAGAAAGATTTTTAGTTCTTACCATTTTCGTTTGTCATTTGACGCAAGAGCTCCACAATTATACTTATATCTGTAAACATAAGACAAAAATTAATTCGAAGTTACTACACAAAAAAGGAAATCGTAAAAAAATACTATGAAAATATATCTACTTATTAATAAACATATCTGATTGTTCGCTAATTCTATAACAAATAAAAGTAGTTTATTCATATTAATATTTTTTTAAAATATTTTTATTATAGGTATGCGTTTAGATCTTGACAAAATTTCAATTAGGATTTTTGTCGTGGTAACTTGGTAACGTAGCTAAAAAATATGTTGAATCATTGTTTAAGCTAAATCACAAATACTCACGTGGACTAGACTCATCCATAAGCTTTAAGAAATCCACCACGAATTTAAAATTCCTGGAACCTTTGCACTTCCTCAGGAATTCGAAGACATGTTTCTGGTCTGCAATTGTCATTAACTCAGTTATAATACCAGTCTTAGCGAAGTGGTGTTTGCCAATCACTAGGTTAGGCAGCCGATAGGCAGTCGCCCCATATAAAATACTGGAACACACAACTGATAGGACGACAGGAAAGGTAGGGAAAGTAGCTAAAGGATGACATCCGGTTTCTGCAATAGCCTGTCAGAAACCCGTTGCCATTTAGACAATAATTTGCCAACAGACTAACAAACTCACGTTTTGTGAAGTGATTAGCTGTGGTAATTTAACCAACCAATCACAATAGTTAACATTACTCCAACAGTCTTGTACATAATGTTTGTATTGTGTTGCAACCGGCTGTCTGTCTCCTGTCAACTAATATTTGATTGGTTGTTGTTCAAATTATAAAATAAAAGAATCATAAAAGCTTACATGAGATTTAACAGCTGATTTAGCAGTCACAAATAAGTATTAGTAGATTAATTCCTTTCTGACCCGTGGAACACCCAAGTGGTTCACCTAGGTGTTCCACGGTTAACTTGTTGAAATTAAGAGTATTGTAACACTTACGTACCTGTAAGTCCTGTTATGTTTTCGATGTATTTCACAGCGGATGCCTCATCTGAAATTAAAAATAATAATAAAATACGGAAAAGAATACTGAAAGATTGAGATCGACTTCTAAGCTCCAAATTTTATAAATATGGGCATTATACCTCTGATTCCACGACGTTTACTAAATTGAAAAACAAATAAAATTCTTAAATTAGATTAATGATTGTTATGCCATTTTTTAAACAATGACGGCATGGTAAATATTTAACCACAAAACATGTATTTAATTGTAAAACTGAGTGCACAGATGCAATAAAAAAAATTATACCAGTATTGCAAATTTGCTCAATACTGCCATTTTTATATTTATGGCTGTAAAGTCGTTTACCTATGTTTATTAGGTCTGTTTTTTTTATGAATAGTATTAACTAATAGGTTGACGGAATTTCTTTAAATGTAAAATAAAAAGCCGACCTCAACGTTGTTGGAAAAAGGCTAGGCAGATGAGAAAGTTGAAATAGACAAAAATCCGTTTGACAAACGGTTTCTGGACAGGTTATCACGACAAAAGCTGACAGACTGTCAAACTCATGTCAAGTGATTTGATTGGTCTTCTAGCAGCCATTGTAGCATGAGTTATGAGTAGAAGTCCCTTTGTTGACAACTGACAATCTGCATTTTTGCAATTGTTTTAATTGTTAAGTAGATGATAGTCTCTAATCAGCGATTTAAATATTTTCGGTCATAGATGAGCTGACAGAAAACACGTCAGATATTTTGTAGACTGTATATTGCTTCGTATCATGAAGCAATCGATCAAATACGCGATTTTTCTGTTGCAAGCGTACTCGAAGTCTTATATACTTATTCCATACTGCTTTGAAATGTTGCAAATTCGCCAATGCTAAAAGTAGCATTCTTACTAAGACCCTTGCCCGCAATTTTTCAGCTAATAACGACTGTCTCGAAAATTTATTTTTCCTGAGTATATTTACTCAGCTGGTCTACGTACGACGTAGTGCGTCCTCGATCAAACATTTGTTTAAACTAAACTTTAGGTTATTGGCAAACACTTAACGTTTGTTAACAATCTGATTATCGCTAATTTTAATAATTGATATTGGTTATTGCGTTTCGGAAGAGTTTTTGTGGAGTTCATTTGCATTTTTGTGGTTGCTAAAGGTTTAAGTATTTTTAAAGGAGCCCAATCTGGCGAGACCTTTTAAATACCTACCTATGTTATACTTTTTAAGTAGGTATTTATATTTATTCTTTCTTTTGTTATAAGTACCTGCTGTCAGCTGTGAAGTTAGGTACTTACTTCTTATTATGTACTCGTATATAAATTATCTACATTTTTTTTTATATCTGTGGTCGTGAACTTAATTCTCTGATCAGAACTGTTGTCAAATTTGTGCATCAACAGCATTTGATATTAGATTTGACATCAAAACGCTGCGGGCTTTCAAAACCGCAAAACTGTCAGACTCTTTATAAAGATTTCTATTCCACATTCACCCAGTTTCTCGAAGGTTAATCAGCACAATAATTAAGCCAACAAACTATCGAACTCCTGTTAAAACTGCTGATTGGCTGACTGAAAAAACGACAGCCAATCAAAACACTTGACATGAACTTGACAATCAGTTGGCTGATTTTGTTTTTGATAACCTCTCAGAAACCTGCAGGCATATTACGTATCTTGCAAGAACAAAAGGATAGCGATTTTTGCGCAAAAATTGCTTAGAAATAAGAAGAAACAACCAGTTGTAGAGCTAGTTGATGTTGCTATGTATCCACCATACATTATAAGTTCCTAGTGTAAGGCAGGGGATAAAAAATAAGAAAAAAGAAAATCTATTTGCATCTAGATGCACCCAGGCAACCCTGAAGTAATCTATAATCTGCTATTGAGTTTTCGGCGGGATTTTTTCGAGTGAAGTTCGGCGGCTGTTATATTTTTTTGCAAATTGATTCCTAGTGGATATTGTGATATAAAATTGGTGTGGTTTTGTGTCTCAACTGTCTACGCAACTGGTAAATATGTGAAATCATTGACAGAAGCGATATCGGGATAGTGGAGCAGAGAATTTTATCGTAGTATTGACTTCCTCCGCAAAGCTTACTGGGAAGGCTGACTCGATACAATTCGCTGCCAAATACTCAAATAAACATTAGAACCTTTTACATCAGAATTCTAAAGCATACTAAAGAATGTTAAAAGTGTTAAAACCCATCTATGTATCCGACTGAAAAACTTGTATCTATGGTCATGAATAATAATTATTAAAAGAGAAAGAAAAACTATATTCTACTATCAAGAAACATGCATTAAAATCTAATTATATAAAAAATATAATATCGTGCTGATTTTTGCTGTGGGATCTCAGTATCATGGAATGATACTGTGTAGCTTGAGTTTCCTGGTGTTTGCACCGATGAAAATGTAGAAGAAAAATGTCAGAACTTACCACGGTGGCCGGTCAATTGATGCAGTAGTTCACTGCTTTCCTTTTGGCCTGGAAAACAATTTGGTTTAGATTATTCAGATATTTAATATTAGATAAGTTAACCTTGGCAAAAGTTAAGAGAATTAGTGTGAATGGATAATAAGGTAGGTAACTGGGCGACCGAGCTCTGCTCGGGTGAAAATAAAGGAAACGACGTTTTCTAAAAATTAAACCCAGCTAGATCGATTTATCGCCCCCGAAATCCCCCTGCATACTAAATTTCATGAAAATCGTTGGAGCCGTTTCCGAGATTCCGATTATATATATATATATACATACACATATACAAGAATTGCTCGTTTAAAGGTATTATTTAGATATATAGATGTGGGCGACCAAAGGAAACAACTTTTAAAAAAAAAAACGGTTTTAAGAGGAGATTTAAAAAAAATATAATTACTTATATATTTAAATGAACATAATTAGAAAAAAAATAATGTTAACTAAAAAGTTATAAATAAAAAAAGGTATTTAAAAAAGTCTAAAACTAAAAAAGTTCTTCTTAGAACGGTACGTCTTTTTAGTTCACTTCTTAAGCATACGGGTTTTTTTATTTATTTAATTAACTTTTTTTTACAGTATTATATATGTAAGACCGACAAAACTTGAAGTGAGATGGTCATTGACCTCGAGTTTGTGTGATCACCAATTTATTATAGTTATAAGTTAAATAATCGATATGATACCTTTTTCGAAATAATAGAAATTACAGTATTCTCTACAAATGAATAAAAATATGTACTTACTTCTGACACCCAACATTAGTCTCAATTCATCAGAAATGAAATTATCGCCACCTGAAAAAAACATTTTTATCAGTTCAAATCTAATAAAGGTTACATACAATTAAGGAATTTACAAAGTAATTGTGCCAATCAGTGGCGGCACTAGGGCGGTGCGAGCGGTGCGACCGCACCGGGCGCCAACATAAGGGGGTCGCCGAAATCAAGCAATTAAAAAAATGCCAGCGTTAAAGCTAGAAAGATGGACATCTAGGTTTTCTTTCACGTGTTGTTCATTTTTGATGCCTTAGTTTAAATTATTTTTTTCAAAAAAGATACATAAATAAACTGTTACTATTTTCCATATGTGCAATTACACCATGTCCACTTAGACATTAAGATAGTAAGATATTTGGTCACCCTCTCTAATGCCGCTACTGATCAGATCAGTAAGAGAGGGCGAGGAAGGGTGACTGCCCGAGGTGCCAGACATGAATCGCATTGAACTATGCCCCGTGAAACATTTCTTTTCGTTTCTGACTACAGGTGCACCTTCTCCGGTCTCTTGTATGGCATCGCCGATGGATTGGCGCAAGATAAAAGTTGACAGAGGCTGGCATGAATTAGATGCCTCTTGTTCCTAAAAGACGCTTGCCTTTCAACCTTATATATGCCTAATGCATAATTGAGGGCACTCGTGAAAAATACAAACGTAGTACTTATTGTAGCTAAATGTTAGCCAAAAAATCTATAAAAGACGGGGTGCACAAGCGAGGTGATTTCTTTACTCCGTGCTCGCTACGTTCGCCCTCGCATCTTGTGACGGGCCAGGTGCCTTCATTTTCTTTCGCTGCTCCGGGCCCCCGACAGGCTTATAGTCCGCCACTGAACCTTCATATAGTAGAAATAATAGTCATAGCCTATAAGTGGCTAAAAAAAACTATAGGTAGCCTTCCTCAAAAAAATATAAGTAACCAACCTGAGACTTAATAATTTTCATAAAAAGTAACAGCATGGAATGAAAGAGAAAGAACACTAAAGTTTTGAATTTGGAGGAGTGCTACTTTAAGATCTCGCACCACCAAAAAATTGTGCTATGGCCGCCACTGCCCCACTGCAAAGTAAAGGTAATCTCTTTTTCTTTGTCATTGCATAGGAAATAAACCTGCGACCCATCTGATGGTACTAAGTTAAGTGGTGATTGCCAACCGTGCCAATGGATATCTTCAGTACTAGAAGAACCATCGCAAAATTCGCAGTTGGGTTTTTAGCCCAGCTAGCATTATATTATCTGTGGCCCAGAGATGAACCAGATATATATATGTCTCATGTGCCTTTTGTTCCATTAGCCATCTGCTCGCAGAACGGATGGCCGATGGGGCAGAAAAGTTCTGGAGTGGCGACCGCGAACCGGAAGACGCTGCATTGGTAGGCCTCCCACCAGGTGGACCGATGACCTGGTGAAGGTTGCGGGGATCCGCTGGATGCGTGACGCACGGGACCGCTCAATGTGGCGACGCTTGTGGGAGGCATATGTCCAACAATGGAATTCTGATGATGACGATGTACCTTTTATTACACATATAGTGGACCATAACCTGGTGTACGTCACGAGAATCCTCTGGTTGTGAGAAACATAGGACCGCAGTCACTGAGGCGATGACTTGATAAGTGATACCTAACTTTCTAGCACGATGATACACAATGCTACTTGGAGGCAGGAATACGCATGGTGGTAATACTTTTAAAGAAGAGTGATATATACAGGGTGTAACGAAAGTTTGTGCTTGAAAAAAAAAGGTTTATTTGGGAATTGACTTCCTTGAAGAAAGTTGTTAATTTACATGGATAGAAGCGATTTTTAAAGGGAAATTATTAACCGGGAAGAAAAGTAAGTAACTATTTATACGGTTTGAGTAATACCTTTTAGGAGGTTTTTGTGAGCTGCGGTAGTATTATTGTTACAAACTTTAATTGTATTTGCGGTTTATTTTTCTATTTTAGCATTATTATTCTTTTGAAACTAGCAGAACAACCGACGAGGCGACATGGCTATGCAGCGCGGGGTTCGGGTGTATTCGTGTTTTCAACGAATTAGTCCAAGAACGGGCGAAACGAGCTCGGGTACTTAATGCACCTCGACACGGATAGGTTCGGTTCCAAGAAGATGATCGTCATCTCCTACATTAAGGTTACTTTAGACCCTACATATCGAAAATAAGAGCCCCGGGGCTCCGTCGACAAGTTTTTATTTTCAAGAGACGACGACTAAGGCATAGCACGCACAGCAATTTTGATTCGCGAATTTTTTAGTACTATTTGAGCGCGATTTTTTTTCCGCAGTGCGTGCAGCTTCATACAACTCCATAGGCCACAGAACGCGCGGAAAAAAATTCGCGCGAATAAAAATCGCAGTGCGTGCTAAGCCTAACGCCAACGACCTTGAGGAAACAAAACGCGCCCTCGTTTCACACCCGCGCGACCCAAAATTTAGTAGTTTTTTGTACTTTTCTTATTATTCAATGACTTTAAAAAAAAGCTTCAGATGAAAATGTAGATAATTAAATTGTCTTTTTGATGGTGTCGATTTCATTAAAATACGCCCAGCAGTTTTGGTGCGATTGTCGAGTTTTTGTCCGTTTTAGACATAACTTTACAGATTAATTACACTATGATAAACGAATAAAACTCAAAATTTTCTTAGATCAAATTATTAAGAAAATGGTCTAATGTAACATATATTTTCTGCAAAAAATTACGACTAGCCGTTTAGACGTGATTCTCATTTTAAAATCAGCTACTCAAGGGAATCGGCGCCTTATTTGTATTCGCCTACTGTTTGTCGCCCACTTAGTATTTCAGTAGCCTCATATTATTCAATATTTTTGACACCTTTAAATTTGAATTTATTTTCGCTCGTTTAAATCTTATCCTTTTTCAAATATGACCATACCTTTCCTTCACATTCTGTATGTAGCTGATGTACTCTTCTGAAGGAAGTCTAGGTACTGTCTCTTAAGTAGGTAAGGTTAAGTAGGTTAAGTCTTCTTAGTACTTATAAGATATAACAATGGGTCCACCAAATACGTGGACTGTATCCCAAAAAGTAAAGGGAGACCTATGTCCAGCATTGGGACTTAACAGAACATTTAAGGTTGCTATGTTAAAATAAGCGCATTTATCGCATTGCGCATTCCTGTAATGATATTGTAGGTACTAAAGATGAAATAAATAAATAATAAGATAGACCGAATAGCTCCACAACTTCGCTTACCCTCCTTTCCGTCTCGCATGGCAGTCCTCCCTCCTCCTCGGAGTAATCGTAATCGTGTTCGTCCCTAAGCCCTGCGGTGATGACACGCTCTTTCGTCATCGTTGGAAGTGATAACAATGACTTACTCTCCTTTCTATGATGTTTCCGTCTTGCATGGCAGTCCTCCCTCCTCCTCGGAGTAATCGTAATCGTGTTCGTCCCTAAGCCCTGCGGTGATGACACACTCTTTCGTCATCGTTGGAAGTGATAACAATGACTTACCCTCCTTTCCGTCTCGCATGCTAGTCCTCCCTCCTGCTCGGAGTAATCGTAATCGTGTTCGTCCCTAAGCCCTGCGGTGATGACACGCTCTTTCGTCATCGTTGGAAGTGATAACAATGACTTACCCTCCTTTCTATGATGTTTCCGTCTTGCATGCCAGTCCTCCCTCCTCCTCGGAGTAATCGTAATCGTGTTCGTCCATAAGACCTGCGGTGATGACACGCTCTTTCGTCATCGTTGGAAGTGATAACAATGACTTACCCTCCTTTCTATTATGTTTCCGTCTTGCATGCCAGTCCTCTTCCTCGGAGTAATCGTCATCGTGTTCGCCAGAGTGTTTATTAGCCCAGCGGTGATGACGGCCTCTTTCGTCATCGTTGGCTGAAAACAAAGTAATTTTTAGTTTTAGATTATGATAAGTTGTGACCAAAGAAACAATGGGTTGTGTGAAAATTACGGGATGTAGACTCATGGAGCCCTTGACAAGTGAAACTGTACCATCGAAAGCGTTCTGATAGCGATTACAAAAATTGACAAAAACTTTTACGCTATCGAAATGTCACGTGATTAATCCCCGTCATTTTTAGTGCTAACACACGTCCGGATTTGGTACGGCCGGACTAACTCCGCCCACAAATCCTAGTGTTGCCGTATTAAGAACATTATTTTCCATTAAAACTCGCCAGGAATGGAAAGCTAACTTGATATGTTGCCCTGACAATGAGTAAATTGGTTCAACGACTCTCACGACGATCGCGTGATCGTAGCATTCGTAGCAGTGGCAACTAAGTCGTAGCACATCATGAGCTACGCCGTATCAGACTATAAGCTACGCCGTAGCACTATCTCTTGCTTGTGAACGGGGCCGATTTTTTCACTGTTCAGTTAAGGCGCTACCCCGAGCAAAACGCCGCGCTAGCCGTTTTTCGTGCAGTTTTTAGGAGCTATCTACTCGTTATTTAAAATGAAATATCAACTAACAAAAATACATTAAAATTTCTACATATTATTG
The DNA here is from genome assembly GCA_964057195.1 of Orthosia cruda. Taxonomy (NCBI): domain Eukaryota; kingdom Metazoa; phylum Arthropoda; class Insecta; order Lepidoptera; family Noctuidae; genus Orthosia; species Orthosia cruda. The sequence continues at coordinate 4,359,911 of OZ059853.1, read as the reverse complement.
ATTCCAAAATTGTAGAATTCTTTTTTTTTAAATGTAGTATATGTTTCACTAATCTCCTTCCAACAAAACCATAAAAATGAGAAATAATGATTGATAGCATGCATCTCCTCGTAAAGTGTGCATTAATATTTTTTTGTACTAACACTAATGGATAGACAATTTGATAACGAACATTTGGTATATCATCATGGTAGATTTATTTTTTTCAAAAGACCAATATTCAATTTTATAAAGAAGTTAATCTACAATCTGGGCGTATTCACTACTGTAATTCTTGCGCCACCAGTGCCGCTAGGTCAATAGGAATGCTCAAATCTCATGCTGGTTTTTTGGTCAGGGTACGGCCTTAATTTGTATCTGAAGAATAAAGATTTTATTTGTTTTCAGTACAAAAGCTGTCAAACCTCCATATTTATAACGCAGATAAAAGTTGTGAAAAAGACTCAAAAAATCAACTCATATTTTTTTTTTTCTATTAACTTTTCCAAAAAATCGAGAATTATGAGAAAACTCTTAATTAAGTCTTAAGTGATTATATAAAAAAGTAACATTGAATCAGCATTTAATTAGACATATTATGTAGTAGTTACAATTCATAGGAAAGGGTTTTACCTGATTGTTCGGCAACTGCTACTGTCACTTGGACCTAGAACAGAACAATAATATTTGTACAAAGATCATCAATCCGAGCTACCTATGTAGTAGCTACTTACAACACCGGGGATTCAGAGTCTTAGGGCATTTTCAATTTAGGCATTTGTTGTAGGGCTGCTGCGCGCGCTGCGGCGTCGCAGCGGTGCAGGTGTCTTACTGCGCACGACCAGTTAATTTTTCCTCAAGAATTTCGCTTAGAGATGGGCAAATGGCTCTCTAGGGGTGTGTCATTGCAAACAATGCTGTTCCTGCTTTTCTGATCGTATTAATAACCTCCTTGGTTTTGTTTTCCAGTAAGATTTTTGATGAAATGGAATTTTGGTAAGCGCTGTGGTCGAGCGAAGCGAGCTCGAAAATTTTAGGACTTATTTGATAACTTATAACTCAGGTTTTATTCTCTCTGATACTTTTGAAGAATGGTTCTTCAAAAGTTGCCCCCGTTGCACTGTATCTGCGGTGCTCCAGCAGTCCGACACCAAACGTCTAAATTGAAAGAGCCCTAAACTCAAACATTAGCGACTGTAACACTCATGTCATTTGTATTGTTATTTATAGGGCGGTCGCGCACTACACAACGTTCAAATCTTACTTATAATAAATGTTATAGTTTGAATGGATGTGTGGATTTGTGTTTGTTACTCAATGACGCTATAACGGTTGAAAGGATCTGGATGAAATTTGGCACAGAGATAAATTATAAGTATAGTATTATAAATTATTATTATTAGTCGGGAATAGCACATAAGATACTTTTTATCTCGGGATAATTTTCGAATTTCACGCGGGCGAAGCCGCTGGCATATAGAGGCTAGTACTTACATGGCTACAAGGCATGTATGTGTTGAATCTAACGATTTCGATAAAATTTGCAATACAGGGGTTTTCGGGCGCGAAAAATTGGTCTAGGTCACATAATATGAGACCTAGCTAGACCGATTAATAGGTAGGTACTCGCTAATCCGCCATAAAAGTTTTCATCCAACGACGGCTGATTTATATTTAGTATACTAGTCGCCCGAGGCTCCGCCCGCGTGGAGTTAAATACTTCCCCCAATATCTTTATAAATGTGTTATTCTGATAAATAAGCAATATTATAATACTGTAAACTTTCATCAAAATCCGTGCAATAGTTTTTGCGTGAAAGAGTAACAAACATCCAGATTTTAGTTTTTGTGGATGGATGTTAATACATGCCACCCACAAAAACTTTCGCGTTTAAATAGTTCACGAACAACCCCAATAAATGAATTAAAAAACGTAATTTTGATGTATTTATGTAAAAAAACAAGTATGTTATTTAAATTACACACATTTCGTGAAAAAGGATTTTCATTTAGCTTGTTCTTTTAATAACTTGTGGAACCATATTTTATGTTAATGTATATTGTAGCCATGGAGAATAACACTGCATTTATTTGAGCTCATTATAGCCACATATAGACCATTCTAAATCCATTAAGAGGTGGATTAGCGAGAAAATACTGTACCTATTAGTATACCTGAGAAAAAACCGACCAAGACTTCGGGGGCATATTAAGGGGTTCCGTGCCAAACCGCAAAATCAAGTTGGTTGTTGTTGGGCCAAGTGCGTGTCGGAATTTGCACATTTAGTGTTCAAATGTGCAAATTCCGACACGCACTTGGCCGGTTTTTATAAGTGCTTATAGGTACTTTATTATAATTAGTTTGTTTATAGTTATAGTTCTTAACAATAAGTTACTTAAATTATGATCTGTTAAAAAAAAAAAGGATTGTTTTTCAAATCTTCTATCTCGCTGTTTGATTGCTAATTACGCCATATTTAGCTAATAAGCCGCCATCTTTGAATTGTAGACTGCCATCACGCGCTGTTTTAACAAAGAGTTCAATTGCCTTCAAATTGACGAAACCACTGATGGATTTTTGGGACGGACAGAGTTCGTTCTCTTTCAAGGGTAAACCACCCTATCAGTGGCACCCTTACAGTTATTGGCACTTCTGAGTTTATAGATTAAAAATTAGAATACCACAGATTACGCAATGTTGGAATTTTCATGCCAGTAATAGGATTTTAGATAGCTTTTTTTATTTAAGTGAAAATAAATGTATACTATTTTATTGGATGAAACAAAACTTAAAATAAAGAATAAAATATTACAATACAATTTTTGCATGCAAGTGCATTTAAATATGATTTTCTGGGTATTTGATTACGAAGCTAGGGGAGGCACTCTCATAAAGTGCCAAGAACTGGTATTCTTACCTACTGTATGTTTGTACTTACTCCAATTATGTTATAAGTAGTAGACTTACCTTGCACTGTAGAGCGAAATCCAAAGCACTAAACACCGGTTTTTAAAAGTAAGACAAAGCACAAATCGTTATTACACATACCCCAGATTACAATAGATAGATACTTTGACAGATATTCCAAAAGACTTTTGTTGTTTCGAATTTGTCGCAAACTTATTGGACCTTTAAAATCAAAGCAAATTTTACGATAATTCTTATCATTTTCTTTGCTTCTTAGCTTTGTTGTCCCTGGTTTTTTCTCACTGACCACAAAGCCACATTTCCGATAATAAATGTGCACAAAATGATTCAGAAATATCACAATGAGCTCCACAATAATATCAGAAACCCTTTAATCACCAAATACTTACATACCTACTTCAGCCATGTCCGAACGACCTATCCCTTTGTACATCGCATTGTACGTACCTGCCTATATTGAAACACATGTACAATTACACACACACTTAAAAAAAAAACAAATAAATCCGTCAATACTTACAATTAACAGAGTCACAATCAATCCAATGAGTAAACGCATTATGAACTAAATTATAACACTCTCCAAGTGGACAGATAAAAACTATCTGTTATCCACTGTGGTGTAAATTTAATTCGACAAGATTTATATAATTGTATATACAAATATAAAACAGCTGTGTAAATGTCATGTTGTTGGCTTAAAGACTAATTTTCGTTCGATTTTTGGGTGTGACGTGGCGTGCTAGCTAATTATTTAAAGATATTATTGGAACAAGACTATCACAATATTCATAACCATTGTAACTCTTAAAGGCCTGAATCGACTGTGGTGATCATCAGAATATCGCTGAGGCAATGAAGCTCGGCGAATCCGAGAAAATATACAGGGTCCACTTTCATTTTTCCAAAATTGCACTAACGTGCACAGCCGTTCATTTTCGTTTGAGCGGTTGCGGGTTCACGCAAAATTACATGAATAGAGAAATCTGAAGAAGAAATGGTGGGCTGACTGTTAAAAAGTGTCCGAATCGAGGAAAGGTTTCAGAGTTTCAGATTTCCCTAAATCTGACGACTGCCAACATTACTTTCTTTCTGAAACTTTTCAGCTATATTCTTGGTGTTCTCGCTGGAAGCCGCATTTATTCAGCTATCAACTTTTCGTCCTGAATATGCTTGCTTAAAAACGCAGCCTTTGTATAGGATTATGCTATGATCGCGACTGAGAATTGCTGTCCTACCCCACCAGAAACTTCTGCTGCAGTATTCGATTCCCGATTCAGGCAGTGCCACTGGAGACTTTGTGTGCCCGGTTGTTAAACATTGGCACGCCATTCCCAACTGGCGAAATGAGTACTTATAAGTACATCTTTCCCTAGTCCTTTACGGAATAATCGTTCTTCAACTTATATTGTAGGTAATGCCAATTTAATATTACAAAAGGCCCAAAATTTGTTACAGCGACCATTAACTCCGATAAAACAATATAACATGACGTACTTATTTAATGCAAATAGCGACCGTGACAATATTGAAAATTAATTTTGTTTGCTATAGTTATTGAGCGAGTAAGCGTACGTTTTACGTTTAATACCTATTATTAAAAATTAACTTCTGACTTCGCACGCGTGTAAGTCGAAAATCATACCAAGGAAACAAACTACTGTGATAAAAAATATCCTATTGCCTAATCTAGGACATGGTCTACTCATGTGCTAAGTTACATCCGAATCCGTTCAGCAGTTAAGACGTGAAAAGGTAACAAGCTGACAAATAGAGTTAATATTTTCGCATATTTTTCCGTACCGTTTGCTGTTTTTTTTTTTTTTTTTTTTTTTTAATGCGTGGCGTCTCGCAGTTCGGCCAAAGTAGCCGTCCTCTGCTTAACCGGACTAACCTGTGGAGACTAAGCTAAGTAGCCTCCGGCCAGGCTTAAAGTTTCTAAACCTAAAGCGACAGCACTAAGGGCTACCCCAGTTGGGGTCGGACCTCGGCTCAGGGCGTCGCTTGGGGGATGGCAAAGGCCGGATCTGATAAAGTGATTCTACCATCCGTTCGGAAAAGCCTACGTGGAGAAGAACGGACAAGCCCGTTTGCTGTTTGGTTACATTCTAAGATGTAACCGTTTTACGGCACTAAAACGGTGGGAGGCCAGGGACTCGTCCGAGGCAGTACCTACTCTTTCTCTTCATCAACACTAATCTGATATAGCTGAATACCTGTAGGTATTTTACATGGAGCTTCAGAAAGTAGCTACAAATGTCAACTTATTTCTGCCATCAAAGGCGTTACTGTGTTCTTGTTTGAAGAGTAGATGGGTCTAAGTTTACCTAATTACTGACACTGGACACAAATCAGCTTTGTCTCTGGGATGACAACGCATCTGTGACTCTTCTTGCATTGGCATAAGGTAACTGAAATCATTTACCCTATACCGAAAGTGAGAAGAAGTACGAACTTTACAACGATCGACTAGTTTTGTTGTTAAGAACTAGATAATCGTATACAGTGGATTCCCGCGACCCTCACAAGGTCATCAGGTCCTCAGGTCGCTGTCGGGGCACCATATGAGAGGCCTTCCAAGGCTGCGATCTTATGGCCAATCGTCTTGAGAGCAATATGCCTACTGCCATTTAAATTTTGCAAATCTCTTCAAAGTTAGAGTAAACAGGCTCCTTCTGGGTAAGCTCACTCCATCGTCGACTCTGTCTCTGTCACCTATAGACTAGAGTCAAGAGCAAACCCATCTCAAATAAAAAAAAATCGACGACGCATGGTGTAGGCCTATGTCCATCAGTGGGCGTATTTTAGCTCAAATGACGATGATTATAGAATGAATAAAACGCCAGGAAACAGGATTCGTATAGTTACTATAATAATTCTACGTAAAAGACTGAGCAGTTGTTCAAATAAGACATATAATGAATCTAGATACTTCGCGACGATACCGTAAATAAAATTGCAGCGGAGGCCATTTAGGCGTTGTCCTAATACAACGCGAATACGCGATTATCGCGCGAATTTAAAGCGATGTGAACGTCGCTGTTCTCAAAATACCCCTTAGACGACGCGCGACGTGACGTGATTATCGCGCGAATGCCAATTAGGACACCTATTGGATATTAGTGTTTGATTGTGTATTCGAACAACTAAAATTCGCGCGATGTTGCTATGTTCGCGTTGTATTAGGACGTCTTAGGCAGTCGCTCCATGTGATGGTTTAGACTGGAAGCAGACGCTGATATAGTTGGCAAAAGGCTGGCTAGAAGGTTTGCAGCAAAGAAGATTACAATATTTTAGACATGTATGGAATTCAATTTCAAAAGTTTGTCGACTTTTGAACGTGGGATTTATGGTCTGTCAGGTAGTGTTATTGTGTTTTTCATCAGGAATCAGTAATAGAGTGGAGTCTAGATTTAGGTTCAGCGCAAACCGCGGGCCACCGACCACAGCCACCGATGGCTGTCGCGCACTACCGCCACATTTGTAACAGTGGCAGAAGTGTGCGACAGCCAACTGTGTTCGGAAGCCGCCACGTTTCTATTGCTCAGAATGTGAATCCCAAATAGCGGAACGTAATTGTATTTCCAATATGAAAGTATCGATATCCAATGAGGCGTCGCTCGTCACGCTCCATAATGACGCGTGTGATGCGTAGGACGCCTAATGCCTACATATTTCAATGTAACTACTCTGTGGGACGCCTAACTGCGCGGCGGTGGAGACCACGTAAAGAGTAAAGACGCGACACTCACCTCCCCCTGCCAATTTATTGTCGCCTGCGTCGAGGCAGTCAACCAGGTACTGCACGCACACATTTACACGTGTACCAACATTATGCGTTTTATGTAGTACCTAGTAGTAGTAAGTCGGGGGCCTGATTTGGGCATGCCACTTCACGTTGAGTTGGAGAGACACGAAAAATATTGACGAAAAGGCACCGACTGTCTGTGGTGGAATTGTTAGGTTGGAGTATGGTTTTAGCCGGGAGTCCGGCACTGCTCAGACTCAAGTCTGTCAACTTAAGGTTCCGCTAGTCAACGGCACGAAATATTTTGTGCGCGGGGTTAAAATGCATGCTGTCTCATCCGACAACACGTGCGAAAGAGATTGATGCTGTGATAAGCAGTAAGAAGCTAGTTCTCGTACGAATTAGCACTTTTGCAAATTTGTAGCGAAATGGATGATGATTTAGAAAGAAAACGAGCGCGTGAAATTTTACGAACAGGCCTTTGGGAGACTAGATATCATGAAAAAACTACTAAATATATTTTTCAAAATAAAATTATTTGCATTGTTGAATTACTAATCTATCCTTGTATGGAGGCCGTTTTGCAATTTTCCTTCTTCTTATGGTATTTATTTGCGCCCAAAGATGCGTTAAAATTAGTGAAAGTTAATGAGCGTCGAAATTTCAATTATGGAAATTTCGACGCTCATAACTTTCAAATATTTTTTTACTTTTCTGTTTCCATACAGGACTAGATAATGATGAGACAAATTGATGTCATTTTTTATTTTGAACGTACACCATTGAATAGTGGAGTAATCGCCGGACTACGTTTGTGCAGAATAATTTTCGACTAGTGTAACCTTAAGCGTCCATGAGGATGTCCCACTCCTTTTCTGTCCTTGTGGTATCTGGGTGTCCACAGAGGTAGCGTGAGATGTTTCCAGAGAACGAGTGCTGTGAAACAGGTTGGAGGAGTCCCATGTCCAGCACTGGACTGGGCAAAGCTGAGAGATGGTTGATATCATGACGATCGTGGATGTATTTACCTACACTTATCCTCACTTCTTCGGGGTAAATAGAAGTGATATTAAAAAGGTACTTGTTAAAAAAAAACAATACAAGGTACATTTTAAAATAATTTATTTCTTTAATACACTTTGGTACATGCCTATAGGTACACATTTATGTATTTTAAATGTTATTAATCTTTGATTAAATATCAACCTATTAACGTTTTTCTATTGCCATTGTCAATGTATGTAAACTCATTACCCTCCTTTTGGGCTCTGCCAAAGTCGGGTAGAGATTCCAGACGCGTTTTCATAGAAATGATTCTAATATGTCGCCGGTCGTTGTGGCGACACTTGTGGGAGGTCTATGTCCAGCAGTGGACGTCTTTCGGATGTATGACGACAATTCTAATATTGCTCTATAGATAGAATAATTTGGCCGCGTCGTTAATGTCTGCGTTCTTTTTGTGTGTGTGATCGTCATATATATTTATAAAATTTATTTTCTCTTGGTATTTTACAAAAATTGACAATAGCAATATTCCTCTACAATAATATATCGACAGTCATTATGAGAATATGACAGCAATAGTAATGGTCTAATTCACATCTCGACAAAACAAAACACGTGTGTTTGTGAACAGTGATAATACGCTTCCTCACCGGTAGGCTTATTACCTATGAAACAGCAATCAGCAATAATTGCGCAGCGGTCACACAGTCATCGCGCGATAGATCGCTATATGTCATAAACATCGGGATTACGTTTTTTGTTATTTGCTAATCGCTCGCTGTTTGTCAAATGCAATTATTTCGAAAAGAACCACCATAGTCTCTAAAACTTCTGTACTGCAATTTGGTAGCGGTTGGGATTCGACCAACAACAAGAGATAAAGTAATAACAGTTTGGCAGCCAAATTTGCTCGTCATAATCGCGATCACCCTGCGTTCAAATGTACATTTTAGTTTACTTATCTGTCAAAAAATTGCTATGGCGTGGCTATTAATTGAAGAGCAATTATTGCGCAATAATTGCTATAATTTTGCTCTTGCAAGATACTTAAAAAGCTTGCGGGTCGGTGCGCTTTCGTTTCTGAACACACACCCGATACAGATTATTTACAGCACATCTGTACAGAAACGAAAATGCACCGACCCGCAGGCTTATTGCGTAAGAAACAGCAATCAACGCGCGATCAAACGCTTTGTCATAAAAGTACACAATCATTTGCTAATAGCTAGCTGTTTGACAAATGCACTTATTTCTTTAAAAAATCCGCTTGAAACTCTAAAACATCTGTATTGCAGAGCAATTATTGTGCAATAATAGCGCTATCGTTTTGCTGTTGCAAGATACGTAATAAGCCTGCCGTTCAGGAAGGCGCCAACAGAGCTAAATTAAATATTCTAAATTCACCAGCGCAGTTTATTGACCCCTTCAGACTGTCACAGTAATTTGAAATTATTTGATATTGGATACGACACGCTTGCGGAGTTTCGCTGCTTAATATATTTGAATGAAAAAATATATAATGATGGAACACTATTATTACAAATACGGAAGTGTTTGTCGGTTTGTCCTTTTGTCCAGACAGACGGACAGGACATTATTAGGGTTCCGTTACGACAATATTATGGCTACGGAACCCTCCGTTACGGCCATTTGGCTACGGATCCCTAAATTGTGACTTAGACCATTCTACCTTGTCTTAACAAGCCCTTTTAAAAACTACTGGATGCCTATCCCATATTTAATCAACGATTCAAAGATATGATGCAATAATTAACTTGATTTACGTAAAAACTACGCAAGACCAAAAAATAAGACAAAAAATGCCTTTCGAGACAACACCCGGTTTCTGAAACGAAACATTTGTTAAGCATTTGCCCGAATTTTTCGACCTTTACAAAATTTTCCGATAGTAGGTAGAAAAATCGGGGCGAATGTGGACAATATCGCATCGTCATGAATTAAACGCAAATCAAATGATGCTAATTGTGGCTATTGAAAACATAGGTTGTTAAAATCCGTTCCAGAAACCTGGTTAAAGAATTTTAAAAATAAATTCAGCTAAGCGTAATGAGTGCACATTTTTATTCTGTGCATTTTGACAATTTGAGTTTTGTGCTTTAATGTGTAATTTGTGTCTGAGTTACTTAAGTATCAGATTTCAATCTTAACATAGAAACGGTACTTATTTTTGTATTTTAAATTAATTTTATGACAAATATAATGTATACTAGAAGTTTTAAAATTGCACTGATCAAGAAATGTTTTACAATAAGTTTTGTGAATACCCAACCTGTCTTGAGCAAGCTTGGTGATTAACACATTTTTGGCCAGCAGTGGGACACTTACAAACTGGTCTTATTATTATAATTAATGTGGATATGACTTTTCTTTAAGTTATGCAACAGCACGTTTGAAACTCAACGCATCTATAGGTTTTCCGTCTTATTTGGTATATATTTTAAGTCCTTTTGGAGGAAACTGCACCACTCCAGTCAACTCAACCGGACAACGATACAAAAAAGCCCTCGACTTATGTCAATAAATAATGAGCGACAACTGTCAATTTCTTAGAATTATGCTGAGTCGAGTTTGAGTCCAGTGATTTCCTCCACTGGCTTAGAACATAGCAGTAAAAACTACGGTTTTTTTAGACATGATTTCTTGTTCTTTTTTTAAATTGTGTAATATATTTTTTGATCAGTGTACTTTTAACAACTTTTACAGAAACATTCAGTCTATCCTAAGAAAACACAGGATTTTGTGCAACTTAACAGTTTTCTGTGCATTATATTAACGGACACTTTGAGATTTGTGCAACTGTGTGCACTCGGGCTTAACAACGAAATTTACAGCTATTAAGAAAAAATATAATAAAAAAATAAATTTCTAATAAAAAGTATAATAACTTTGGTATTTTTTTTGTCGTAATCATTAAAAATAGAGAGATGTCTGAATTATTTAATTAACTATCCAGTACTGTTGTTTGGGAGAACATTGAATATCATTTGCAAAGTATCGCCAAACAAACTTTGTTCGGAACAAATCGATGAGACCATTTTCAAAATATGCTTGGCTATATGAAAATGAACCTTTTTAATAAAGAAATATTGTTCATATTTGTATAAGTGAATCAGAGCAAGCTTTTCTTACGAATTCGGCAAGGCAAAGAATATGAACCAATCACATGCGAGATGAAAGACACGAGCTGGTTTTCTGTCTATGTGATTGGTCAATATTTTTGCCTTGCCGAATTTATTACGGCATAAGTGTAAGGTAATAAAAATAAGGCTACAGGAATATAGACTTGTTTTTTTTGAGGTTTTGACCTTTGAGGATTGAGGTTGATACCGCATAGATTAATAAAAAAGCGATGGAAATGTCAACCGAGCCTCTCGTAACAACTGATTGCAATTGCTCGTAGGTATTTTAAGCCTGTTAACATTTTTAGCCCCTTGAGGGTAAAAATTCAAGTTAATTATGCTCTTAGTTCTCAAACCACAGTACTAGATATTTTTTGACTTATATCTTCCTAATTAAATATATGTTTGCTAACATCAATGGCATTACACTGAGGGCGAAACATTTGAACAAACACATTACCCTTCTTTTGGTTGTAGTCGGGTAAAATTAATATAAAGGTAGACTAGATTGTGGAAGACTAAGAGTTGAGACTTGTATGAAATTAGGAGGCCCTACGTCCGGCAGTGGACAAAAATGCATTTGGTTCTTTTTTAAATCGGTGGGTAGTCAAATATTTTTTTTGGGTTGTACTAAAATCTTTGGCAAAAAATTAGTTTTTAATTTAGCAAAAAAAGAGAAAAATAAGTTGCTATTTTTTTTTTACTCTCTTGAGAAGTAAATACGTTTTCACTTATGTCTTGGTAGTTTTGGTACTTAAGTACGTTCAGCCTATACTAGACATTCGATCCTGACTACAAACGCTTACCAAGGTATGTAGCTACTATTCTCAGATAGCACGTACTTACAGAAAACTTCTTGTTTCTTTTGTACTAAAATAAAAGTAATTTTCAAATGTTTTCGCCCTTAGTGTGATTCTACTTAGCCTAGTATTAAACATACGACGATATAACTACGATTTCAATTAAGATGGGCCCAAAAGGAGAGTAAAATCTGTTTTCAAAACTACGCCTTAACTTGTGTGATTAGTTGAACAATATAATATTTTAATATTTTTTATAAACAAGCCTTTTTTATTAAAAATTATTACTTATTCAGTTGCAAGATTTGACCCGATCATACATACATACATCGCAAGTTAATAAAAACCATCATATAAGTCGAGAAATTAGCACAAAGCTCGTCGACTCTTCACGTGACCAGAGGGCTGGCCTTTTCTTCGGCCAGAGAATCAGCATTGCCATTCAACGTGGCAATGCTGCCAGCGTTCTGGGCACGTTTCCCATTGACATCGATGTGGACGAATTTTTTGATGCACAATGAGCTTTTTTCCGTCTCCCCTTTGTATTTGTATATAGGTATTTCATATAAATTGACATAAGATTTTACAACATATTAAATCGGCTTCAGTGTGAGATGGGGTCGTAGAGTCAGAAGGAAAAATATTGCGGCGAACAGACTGTTCAAAATTGTCTTATTTCAAGCTTTTATTTAAATTGCAATGTATGTATGTAAGTGTGATCGGGTCAAATCTTGCAAATGAATTTTAAAGCAGTTATCCTCCACCGATTAAGATGAAATTTTGCATACACGTTTAGTTTGGATGACAATGCATGGTTAGCTAAGTGACGTCATTCTAAATCCAATATGGCGGACGGCCCAAGATGGCGGACTAGTTATTTTTTGAGCACTGCCATGATATGGGTATCAAATGAAAAGGTTAGCTGAGAAGAATAACAAAAAGCTTGTTTAGAAAAGAGAGTATTTAATTAAACATTTTGTTTTATCACAATGACACAATGGCTACTGAACTCTTGAGTTCATTCAACGTTCAATAGTAAAGGAAAACTGTCAATCTGACAAGAATTTTATTCAATTGAGATAAAGTTTAATTTTGACAAACAATTGTTATTACTGTCAAAATTATGTCCACCGACAACTTTATTGAAAAAAGGCCCTATAGTATGTGCCTATACGAGAAAACATCGAATCGTAATCGTATCGTCGTCTGGTCAAAGCTAAAATCTTAATATACCACAAATATATAACAATACCGTTGAAGGAAGCGACTGTTACCTACTTTTATAGAGGATTTTATACAAGAGAAGATAACTTGAAAGATACTGGTGCCTTTCTTTTTTTTATTTACCTTCAATTATTTTAATAATAACAATAATTCACTTATTATTTGTACATAAAACAGGATATAATAATCCTGTAGGTTTATATTTGTCCGGTTTACGAGTACGTCTGTAAAATTTCCCCCTTTTAGATGAGACCTGATACATCTCTGCTGAACCGTTTTATTTAGATCGCGTTTGAACACTATCCCACCTGATGGTAAGCGATGATGTGGTCGACGGCATGCATTCCAGAATTCCGGTATTTCGTAATAATAGAATTCCGGTATTACTTTTTCATATTTTTTTCTTCTTTATATTTTGATTATATTCTTTTCTGAACGTAACTTAACTAGTTTGTGGTACTTTCCACTTTAATGTACGTGATACGTGATGACGTTCTTTGATTCAAATATCGTATGTTTTTTATTGCCTCGTTGATTTTACGGTATAAAATGTTTAATTAGAGTAATAAGAGAGAAAAATGACCAAACTTTGTTACTACAAATGATTAAAAGACTGATATAATTATAAATCTTTTTTGATTTAAAACAAACTTTAAAAGTTACCAGTTACGGCATTCCGGCGTCAGATCTCCAGTATTGGAAGTCAGTTCAGGAATTGAAAATCTTCCGATATTGCATACCCTAATCGACGGTGTAGCACGCTTGCCTAGAAGTAACATAATTCAATCTTGACTTAAGGCGCTACCCCGAGCAAAACGCCGCGCTAGCCGTTTTTCGTGCAGTTTTTAGGAGCTATCTACTCGTTATTTAAAATTAAATATCAACTAATAAAAATACATTAAATTTCTACATATTATTGATTCCAAAATTGTAGAATTCTTTTTTTTTTTTAATGTAGTATATGTCTCACTAATCTCCTTCCAACAAAAACATAAAAATGAGAAATAATGATTGAATGATGCATCTCCTCGTAAAGTGTTCATTAATAATAATGGATAGACAATTTGATAACGAACATTTTGGTAGATTTATTTTTTTCAAAAGACCAATATTCGATTTTATAAAGATTTTATTCTAAAATCTGGGCGTATTCACTACTGTAATTCATGCGCCGACAGTGCCGCTAGGCCAATAGGAATGCTCATATCTCATGCTGATTTTTTAGTCAGGGTACGGCATTAACTACCCCAGGTCGTAGCTATCAGGAAACAAAGACTCCGGCAGGGAATTCCACTCCTAAGCTTATACGAATAAAACTCAAAATGTTCATAGATAGAATTATTAAAAAATGGTCTAAACTCTAATGTAACATATATTTTTGCCAAAACTAACGATTGGCCGTTTAGTGTGATTCTCATTTTAAAATCAGCTACCAAGTGGTATCTGCGCCTTAACGTGGACCGGAGTGTCACTCTGTATGTAATGGATAATATAATAATTGTATTATCTTCTCTTGCATAAAACCTTTTCACATAAAATTACATTATCTTCTAGAATCTAAACACAACTATGATAATAATAAGACGTATTTATTTACAACAGTATTATTCAATTTTAAAACTTGAATTTTATCTTTTTAAAACAAAAAAAAAACGGGCAGTATCTTTTTTTAAACAGTCTTTTTTTGTCAACTTATTTTTTTTTAAAGAAATACTTTGGCTGCGATAGTCTCTGTGTGATACATTTAATGAAAATAAATTGTTCCTTGATAAGATTTTTTTTAGGTTTTCGATATTTGCAACTGATTGATTTTTTGGTTGAAAACTGGATACGGTTATGATGATAAATAGTATCCACCATTTGCGTAATCCTTTTCCAACTATGTTGGTGTCGGCTTCCAACCATGTTGGTGTCGGCTTCCAACTTGGGACTTCACAACAATTAGCCATATACTGAGTCCAATTAAATTTACTGGTCGAATTCATGATAAAAAAAATGAAAAACACTGTCCATCCGCCCGCGGCACAGTATAAATATACAAACAGTATGGCAACTACCTACAAATATGCGCACCGTCGAGACCCGTACCTCAAAGACTTTTGGTACTAGAAAGCTGTAACATGTTGTTATGAAATCTTCATAATATTCACCTACTCATAAAACTTTCTGTTTTCCTTTTTGGGGTAGGCAGAGGGATTCAATCGCCAGGAGACCGAAAATGGGCTCGAAAACAAATCCAAGATAGCGCCACTGAAAATTTCTATGTTTTTCATCATGGATGATTTCGGGGTCCCGCATAACGAATATGGGCTCGTAATCTTCTTTCTTATTCGTGTGGGGATGTGGCCACCTCTGGTGTCAGAGTTAATTAAGCTGGCTCTGGGAAACCCACAGGCTTCTAACTTGGCTTCAAACTTACATTAACTAAATTTGCCTGTGAAGTCCAAGATAAACTTAGAAAGTACATATGAATTTGAAAACTCACATAGGTACTTGCCCGGATTTGAACCCACGACCTCAAGCACGACAGGCGAGGTCTTAGCCACAGGGCCACCACGACATCATAATGAAACTTGAAGATGGCACTAACGAAGATTTGTCATCATTTTCGGAACCCTACACTGTGCTTTTTTTTTTTCGCCAGCTTATTTAATTCGACTCTGCATATTAGCTTTTAGAGACATTTAAGTTGATGCTTTCTTTCCTTGCCACACCAGTTGCAATCTGCAGATTTTGTAAAGGAACAATTGTTTAAACCTATATTTAACATAATATTAATTATTGCAGTTAGAGCATACAATGACAATTGTCTGTCTTGTAATATCATTGGTAATACCGAAAATTCTATAGCCTTCTTGCAACTAGGTCATACTTATGCTCCCACTGTGTGGACAATCAGTCTATAAAATCCCACTGCTGGTACTCAAGCTCCTCTTTTTGAGAGTGGGATGTAAAGGTTTTTATTTTTTGGATGTTATGGCTATGAAAGTTCGGATCTGGATACGGATATAGAAATAGTATTGAACCGATTTCGGATACGGTTACAGATATGATATTATTTCGGATATCCGTCAGTTACGGACGGATAGTTTCAGTTACGGATATTAGATTTTTATAATAAACAAACAAGCAAGCTCTTATAACGGGTCTCATTAAGACTCCGCCCCAATCCGAAACATTTATACAGGATTCGGTTACGGTTATTTTGGTTACGCACTACATCCGAACTCTATCCGTCATAAGCTGTCATAATCCAGAACATTTTGAACTCGGAACTCAAATCACGGGCACGGATGTGTAGTGCATATACGCGTTACGGATATTTTTTATTTCGGATATCCGATTATTTCGGTTACGGTTACGGAGCTCCTTAATATCCCTGGTGGGAGCATAATAAGCTGCCTATGTTAAGATGGTAGGCTCGCTTGAAATTACATAGTGGTATTTGGTATTGTGAAATGTTGTATGACACAGTGGGAACGGGAGTTAGTTTCTAAAGAACTAGCTCCTAATTCAGACAGGCAACTGTGATTGTTTTACGATTGTCAACACCGTAGTCAAATCACATTTATTTTTAAATCGTTTAAATATTTATGAAGTATTTTACATAGTTTAATAAAGTAATTTTGATTTATAGAGAGCTAGTGAAGACTGGTATGTTAATGTTTAGATTATATTTTATTCACCTACCCCCTTATTTATTTTTAAGCAAATTCTCTTAAGCTTTGATTCTCTTTTGGAACGCTGAACGCTGTGGAATGCGGTGCTGGACACATGATCCTCCTCACCGCCGACGCATACTGCGACGGAACAAAAGACCATTCTTAACGACGACAAGGTTGGCTCAGTTATTCGAGCACGGTTTTCTTCGGTAAAAAAAACTGATTCGAGCTGCGACTTGTCATCTTAGAGTCAGTCAAAAAATCCTTTCATCTGTTTCATTTTAACTGCAAAAGGTTCTCCAGCGAATTTTCATTAAAAAAAAAAACTGATATCGCCTCTCTGTTCATAGGATATTTTAGTAGCTGAAACTGAACTTGATTATAGTAGTCACAGTGGATTTTTGTGTCTCTGAAATTGGCTGCAAGACCCTGCGCAGTAGCTATTTTTGTGTCGATGTTGAAGGTGAAGACAGCATTGAATAACTGTCTGTTTCACTCGTTTACGTTTTTCGCATCGTCCTATCTCGCTTACTGTGTGCTGTATACTCGTTGCCAAACTGTTTCTTGCGCAATGGTTCGCAGAGCCAACACCAGAGGCATAAAGATCCGCGGTAACTTCTATAAATGACTTTTGATTTTGTCTGCCTTGTTGGTCGAGTGTTCTCAACCGCTACTGCTGTATTATTGGGTTTTCCATTTGGAACTTCTCAGTACCAGCCCGGAGTGTAGACATTGTACCCGCTTGATGGCAATATGTGACGTTGACCTAGACAATCCGAGCAAGAAAAAGACAGAGGATAGACGCATTCCAAATGTGGTGCTGGAGGCGGATGCTCCGAATCCCATGGACAGCCAAACGCACAAATGTGTCTGTCCTTTCACAACTCAATATGAAGACCCGATTGTCTACGGTTTGCTTACAGCGAATTTGGCTTACTTTGGCCACATAATGCGAAGAGGAGATAGCAGCCTTGAAAAGCTAGTCATTGTTGGCAATACCGAAGGAAAGAGAGCACGAGGGCGGTCGCCAACACGATGGTCTGACCAAGTGAAGGAAGCTACGTCCTCAAGCAAATTCCAGCAGGCATTGATGGCAACCTTGGACCGGAGACAGATTGTCCGCTTAAAGAGGTCCAGTGACCACGATCCTCAGTAATGAGGGACCGACTGAAGAAGAAGATGGCAATATGCTCGTCAGACTAACCGTTTGAGGAATATGGACAGAAGTTATGTTATTATTGTGCCAATGCGAGATTCCTATTGTACTTATATTTTGATAAATAAGAGGGTAGATTTAAAAAAAAAGCCGTACTTTTGCTTTTATAATTTCTATAATGTTATTTTTCCGTCTTTTTGGTCAAGAAATGGGCAGAATGACACTATCTAAAAACTCGATATTTCATTTCCAATTATTCCTACGTTTCTAAAAGCCTCTTTTTTAAACCTCTGATATACAGTTTAGTCTTTCTTAAAAAAAGCCCCATTGTTTTTAAATTTAAGTTATCCAGTTAAGCCTTTCTTAATAAAAACCTCATATTTTTTTAAATCTATGATGTCCAGTTTAGCCTTTCTTTGTTAGTCATCAAATGTTGATGTACTATAAGGGTCAAAATTGCAGTCACACTCTACCAAAACAGAAAAGGCATTTTATTTTTGTAGGCAGCAGAATTTCAGCTTTTAGCGGTTAGTAGGAATAATCTATACTTTTATTTCTATACAAAAGATTAAATCAGTAGTGGATAATTTAATTTCTTCTACAAAAACTAGCCATTTGAGTTTTGGGAGAGTATGACTGCACTTTTGACCCTTGACTGTACAGTACAGTCAATCGCACATTAATGGTAACAATGAGACAATGATAGCGTTTTTTTGTCTAAGCATTAAAGGGGATATTGATAGTGCAAGTGTATCTACTGTTTGCTGTTGACTGTACTATGCAAAACAGTCCATCAATCCATACTTATAATATTATAAATGCGAAAGTAACTCTGTCTGTCTGTCTGTTACTTTTTCACGCCTAAACCGTTGAATCGATTTAGATGAAATTTGTTATTGAGATAGTTTGAGATCCTGGAAAGGACATAGGACAGTTTTTTTTATACCGGTAGTGTGTTCCCTTGCAATGATAAAACACTGTTTACGTGGGCGAAGCCTAGTTTGTTAATATGTCTAACTGACTTTGGTGAAATTGGCCCGACTCAAAGCTGATTCTGGTGAAATATCGAGTTTCTAGATGGAAAGTAAAGCCCAAAAGATTTGACTGTTTTAAACCGACTTCTAAGTATATATAATTATTAAAGTTATATGCTTTGTCTAATACACATATTAAGCTAAGTTTAAGTCTATTTAAGGAATATGTTGATAGGAATGATGTTATACTGAGCAAAAAGAAACGGCTTTTATTTTATTTTGTTCGATTAACACCCAGTTTCTCTCGAAAATAATCATTATGGTTAGAAATTATGTGACAAATCATTGAGAATTTGACTGTTCTAGAAACTAGGGCTAAGCTAAGGTTTTTTTTTATTACAGAGAGGTTCGCGCTTGACCACTATCTCACCTGATGCTAAGCGATGATGTGGTCGACGGTGAAGCACGCTTGCCTAGAAGTAACCTATTCACTCTTGACTTAAAGACCCCTAGAAGCCATTTTATAACAGTTTTGTAAATGCAAGTTTTGTAAAAGCAGATTAAAATTAAAAACTCAGTAATACACATTTCTATCAACATGCCCGCACAAAAAATATCAACATTGAATTAAGACTTAATATTACGATGAGTATTTTCAATTACTAGCGCCACGGGTGGCGGGTAGACGAACTAAACAAACCTGACACAGTAGCGCCACGGTGGCGAATAGGAATGATAACTAAAAAAGTCTATTTAGTCCGTCAACCAGACAGATAGTTTGTCAACCAATATTGTCAATTTAACCTCGTGTTAGCTACTAACTCTAAGTTAAGTTGTTCGTGCAAGTGGGCCTTGTAGAATAATTAAACACACTTACCACACTAGCGCCACGGTGGCGAATGGTAGAACTAAAGCATTTATATTCAAACCTCATTGGTTGTAGTTTTTCTTTCTCAGTTGGTCGACATCGCTTTGCTTGATGAGAAGATGAACTTAATACACTACCGCCATAGCGGCCAGTTATAGAACTAAAGCATTTGCGTTCAAACCTCCTTGGATATTTTTTCTTTCCTTCTTAGTTGGTCGAAGTTTCTTTACGTGCCGTGAAGGATACTATCGAACGTATACCTTTTACTGAAGTCTGAAAGAGAAAAAAGAGAAGTTCTGAAAATGAGAATGTACAGTAATTGGTTAGTTATGCGGCTAAAATGAGTACAATGAATGGAGATATGAAATTTGGAAAGTTTTGAAATTGGAAAGTCGTGAACTTGGAAATTAATGAAATTGGAAAAGTCATGAAAATGAGAATTTATTTATGAAACTAACAGAAATACTAAAATAATGGATATGAAAGAAGGATATCTGTAGAGTAAAACTATATGAAATCTTTTGGTCTTGACGCAGGACGTCACTTTCGCAAAATGTCATCGTGAAAAATTTTGTCACTTTTGCACAATGTCACTTTCGCAATACGTCATTTTCGCAGAATTTCTTTCGAGTATTTTTTTTTCCCAGGAGAGGCTTAGGTCTCTCCCAATGTGACATTGAGAGAAAATGACGTTTTGCGAAGGTGACATTGTGCGAAAATGATGTTCTGAGAAAATGACGTTGTATGAAAATTACGTTTTGAGAAAGTGACATTATGCGAAAGTGAACAAATTTTTCACGATGACATTTGGCGAAAGTGACGTTCTGCGTCAAGACCAATCTTTTAACTAAAGTTTTAAATTTTTCTAAAGGTATTCTACTAAGGCTTTTTACTACAAGTCTAAAGAAGAGGGCTTGTTTTCAAATAATTTAAAGGAATACGTACCTTTTTCTTGGATCCGTTAAGATAATCCTTGTACATCTCAGACCTTAAGTATCTTGAGTAACTGTCTGATTTCATCAGATGGTAGACGTGAGCCTGAAAAACAATAGTAGAAATATATATTAATTTTAGATTTACGTCAGCCCTCTCAATGCAAAATGAGTTTTAAATTTAGTATATATTTTCAAGCCCGTTATTGTATTTAGACCTTTATCACCACTAACTTAAAGTTCTTTATACAAAATCGACAAGTTAGAGTTGGATTATACATTAGAGTATTTGGAGTTACGAACGTGGCATGGTGTCAAGGGTTTTTAAATACCAAAGTTTGTTATTTTCATATAATTATTAATATTAATTCAGAAATTGAAGTTCAGACTAAGAACTAAAATCAGTTTTTGTATTAAAAAAATTGTGCTCGCCGGCATAAAATTCAAAATACAATTTAAACCGGTTGAGTCTATAAACTAATCTAAAATGGCGGTGCCTATTTTGTTCTCTCGCTTGCACACTAGTGCCGTCTATAGTGTTTGACAACATGATAAGCACCGCCATTTTAGATTCGTTTCTTTAATGAACCGGGTTATAACTGTCTCGAAGGTCGGACTTCGACAAATTTTTTTGAATAGAACAACATTTTTGTGTTTTTTTTTTTAAATTCTAATTTGGATATTAAGTTTTATCTATTTATTAAAACACTTTAAGTTACAAATATCAGTACAGCCCTGGCTCTTGTACTAGGAAGTCCTGTATCACAAGAGCCAGACCTCTCAAAAAACAGGTAATATTATAAAAAAGTAGCATGATAAACAGAAAAAATATAAAAAATATATGACAGTTATAGCATCATGCACGCATTATTAGGTATACGAGCTAAGATTAAAATGGGAAATTGACATCTTTAAAATTAAAAGATTTATTAGGTATACAAGCTAAGATTAAAATGGGAAATTGACATCTTTAAAATTAAAAGATTTATTAGGTATACAAGCTAAGATTAAAATGGGAAATTGACATCTTTAAAATTAAAAGATTTATTAGGTATACAAGCTAAAATTAAAATGGGAAATTGACTTTTTTTTAAATTAAAAGATTTATTAGGTATACAAGCTAAGATTAAAATGGGAAATTGACATCATTAAAATTAAAAAATAGATTAAAAAAAAAGATAAACATTAAATAAATTTAAATTTGACATGATGTGGACGAATTTTTGATGTATAATGAGCACTATTCCCTCTCCCCTTTGTGTTTGTATATAGGCTAATTCTTTTTTAGAATATGCAATTCAATAACATATGTTATGTTATATATTTATGTCAACATGGAATTAAGTAAAAATACTTTGCATTCATTAGAATTATTAGCGTTTAATACATTATAATTATTAAAATTGCCTATACTCCATTTGAAATAACATTAGACATGTTTCCAAATCTTTCTAATGACATAAAAAGCATAAAGGTCTATCCACACATATCCGCCGATTTTGACTTCTATTGCGTTGGTGATACGACAAATGGTAGCTGTAGGTAAAAAGTTGGTTTTGGTAATAGGTTCAAGGTCAATCCACTTATATCAGGGCCGTGCCCCGTCAGGGGCTCAAAAAATATCGTTGTGTACATTTTATTTGAACTCGTTCACACACATCTGTGCACGGGCCGGTGACGAAGCTTCAATTCAAAAACTTTATTTCGAGCGAAAACTCATATAGGGTTAGTAACAATATGCTTGATTGGGCCCGGCTCTGTCACGTCCCAGGCCCGGCCCCGATATGTGTGGATTGACCTTGAACCTGTTACCAAAACCAACTGTTTACTACAGCTACCATTTGTCTTATCACCAACGCAATAGAAGTCAAAATCGGTTGAACGGGCTGTAAAATGGGCTAATTTAAATGTCTAATGTTATCGCAAATGGAGTATAGATTAGAATTATTAACATTGTATAAAATTAAATATAAACAGCGATTTTTTTTCGGTTACACCATCATGTTACCAATATTTGTAGCAGTTATCCATTACCATCTCCAAGTGCGAAAATTAAAAGGTCGGAATAGACATATATTCGTTTTTTTATAATAAATACCTGTGCTTGATCGAAGCAATATCTGTCAGCTGCTCCAGATTCCACTTTCTGGCGTGTCAATTCCCTGTCAAATAAATCGTTGATCAAATTTCACTTTGTGCAGACCTCAAGAGGGGGTGAGTTAAAATAATGATCATTATTAGAACAAAAAGAAAACATACAATTATTTAATTGTGTTCGAAAATAGCTGCGTCAATGGTACTGTGTCGCAGCCATTAACGCCCACCTCCAGAAGGCAGACGACAACATTCCAAAATATATAAAAATACAAGACAAAATTAAAATTAAAATCAATGAATATACTAGTCAAATTTTAAAATTACAATGATTAATCAATTATTTAGAATTAAATTACAAATTAACATTCAATTATTAAATATTAAAGTTGGCCTGGTATTTTGATGTCATGTATAGTAGTCACTGCAGATCTTTGTGTCTCTGAAGTTGGCTCTGCCAACCATTGCGCAAGAAACAGTTTGTCATCGAGTATACTGCATACAGTAAGCGAGATAGAACGATGCGACAAACGTAAGCGAGTGAAAGAGACACACAATGCCATCTTCACCTTCACAATTAGCACAATTTTTTGTTTTTGTTTTTTAAACACCCTTTTCGTATTCTTCTCAGCAAACCCTTTCATTTGATACCCATATCATGGCAGTGTACAAAAAATAACTAGTACGCCATCTTGGGCCGTCCGCCATATTGGATTTAGAATGACGTCACTTAGCTAACGATGCATTGTCATCCAAACTAAACGTGCATGCAAAATTACATCTTAATCGGTGGAGGATAACTGCTTTAAAATTCAGTTGCAAGATTTGACCCGAACACACTTGCTTACATACATACATACAAACATACATTGAAAGCTAATTAAAAGCTTGTTAAATTGCTGCTGCGGAGGGTCTTGCAGCCAATTCAGAGACACAAAGATCCGTTTTATTATAGAATACCTGCTAGCTGCATCAATATTGATGGGCGATGCGGCGTCGCTGGCGAGGTACTCCTTCCAGATCTCCTTGGCGCGGTTCGCCACACGGCGGATGGGCAGTGCCTTCAGCTCTTGGACTGCTAGCCAGAACCTACGAAAAAAATCATAATTAATTTGATCAAATTAGACTGAGAATTAAGACTTTTTGAACGACAAAAATTACATAAGACCAAAACGCACACTCATTACACTTCCTAATGGTTTAGCGGGGAACAAGAAGTGTAGGAACAAACTCCTCAGAAACACATGTTAATTAGAAGAACTCAGATCTAAACAATAGTATTTTTATGTTGAATAAAATAAATTTTAAAATATATTATAAACTAGCGACCCGCCCCGGCTTTGCCTGTGACAAATTATATACAAAAACGTTTCTCACTCTTTCTATTGGCGAATGAAAATCCGTTCAGTAGTTCGGCAGGGGACTTTATTTTATAATATGTAGTGATGAGTTGCATTCAAGGTTCCATCATCAACTTCACTGGCAGCTTTTGTATGCAAGTACCCTAGGTAAAACTGGGTTATCGGCGGTCCTTCGGCGAAGCAGTTATGTTCGCAAAGGAGGAGGCGGAACGCGTAAGGGTGACGCAAAGGAGACGCCCTCGGCGTCGGGACAATCCCACCGCACTATTCCCAAACCACTGCAACTCCTGAAAGCCATAATCAACAGTGCGACCACCAGAAAAGCGCAGAGGCAATGAAGCTCGACGAAGTACCGGAGAATGAATTTAACTGTCTTGGATCCCGCAACGAAATTAATCAGAAAAGACCCGTAAGATCCGTACAGTAAACAGCTTTTGATACAGCCTGTACATTATTCAACATAGTATTGCGTTCATTCTGCCAAAGAATACACTCCCATAATATGTGCAGATTGTACATATTCGTAGTCAGATGTAGAACACTGACTGCGAATAACAATGAACACTAGCTTGCGTCGGAAGTCGAAAGCCGATTCCCGGCCACCGTAGGCGCGGGCTTGCGGACGGCAAGTAATGGGTAGCTCGCCGTCCGATAAGGACCAGGCCCGAGTTTATGTCGCGTAGTGTTTGTTCCATGCGCGTCTCAAAGAGATGTCAGAAAAAGTGACGGGATCCGCTAGGGCCGATGCCTGTCTGGATCGCGGATAAATTTGAAAGAGAGTTACACCGTGTTCCTTCAGTTGTTTGTACCAGGGCACAAACAACTAAAGGAACACGGGTGTATTTTAGTCAGTAAAAGTCTGACACGCACGCCTTCCCGCTTCACCCAGAGCGGGAGAAGTCATTGGGTGATTGCCCAACCAAAAAAAAAAGGTAAGACTGGTTGGCTGTGTCAGACTTTCGGTCTTCTGTTTACATAGGGGCTTGTCGCCCATTGAAGGTGCGGTCAAGTCCAGTCAAGTGCGCCCGCCACTGTAGCCTGCCGATCTGTACACTAATTGTCTCTAATTATCAGCTTATTAAATTTTTCTCCCATTTTTCCTACTTTTAATATAGTCCTAATAATAATGATCAGATATTGATATGGCCAACAAGCCTTGATGACCAGCTGTCGAGGCTCTCATTGCGCGGTTGGATCAAGGGCCTGATACAGAAGGCAGTACTCCTAGATACGGCTCGCATTGTGAGGAGGTTCCTGTTTCTGGAGCCGTAACCCTGCTCCCGACACCGGCGGACAACATTTTTTTTAAATATTTTAAACTGTTTTTTTAATGATTTGTTTTTGTAAAGAAATATTTAAAAAATTAAATAGAAAGTGTGTAAAAGAAAATGCATTATTTTGATGTTTTATTTCGATGAAATGTCGTGCGATCTTAAATATTACGCAATCGACCTTTTATTTTTGTCAGCATACTCCTTACTTTAAACTTTCTCATAGATATTAGCAATAGGACAAAATCCTGCTCGGTATTTTCGAGGCCAAGGCCTCGGGTCTAGGTCATGTTCGTCGTCCACCATCTTCGATGTTGCGGCCACAAATTAAAAAAGCATGTCAAGTCCCGTCAAGTCGTGTCAAGCGCAAGCGCACCAACTGCCGTCAATTAAAATTTCTGTCAATTGCAATCAAGCCGTAGACAGCCCCGGATCTACGATTTTTTCGAACCGGGGCAAAATCTTGATAGTGGCGCCCCCACCCTTCAGTGTTTGAGAAAAACTGCTAAAACTGCCAATGAGTAGCATTTTTGTGAACTTTTGTTAAAATAATAATCCTTTAATAAATATAACTTTTTATTATCTAATAACTTTCACTTGTGACATAAAACAGAAACACAGGAAAAATATATAACCAGGAAAGACTACAACTTTACACGGCGTGCTTTCTTTTCTGCGAAAGAATCTATCAGCTCCTCAAAGTCCGTCGCATAGGTAGTTTTGTTTTCAATGGCTAAAAAAGTTAGCTTTAAGCTAGAAAAGTTTGTTTTTCAAACATATTATATTAAGATTCGATTACTTGATAAAAACCTATGAGATTGTAGGAAAAGAGGCTTCATTCATATTTTGAATTCTTGTCTCAAGGATTTGGCGCCCCCATGAAACTGCCGCCCAGGGCAAGTGCCCCGGTTTGCCCCCTCTTGGATCCGGGGCTGGCCGTAGATCGCTTGACGATAGCGTTAAGTGTGCGCGATAAACGATCAAGGTTCGCTTCAATCACGTAGAATTGTCAGGTGCACTTGATCGTCTGGCAGACCCATAACGATTGAATGGCAGTCGGGATCAACGGTTAACTTACGTTCCACGGTACGATAGGGTCTCATTGTATCTTAGTCACGAGTCCCTCATAAATGTAAATAACAGTTAATATAATCCCCGGCATGTAACTTGGCAAGGTTTTGGCGTAGTGGGATAGTTTTGCGCACCAGAGACATAAATCTAACTAGATAACGCAAGTCCCTCCATCTGTATGAAAACCAAGCGTGCCACTTTTACAAACAATTTAAAAACAAATTTACTTACCAATGAAAGAAAACATTTCCAATGCCTCGGCCAACTTTTTCTATACAGCCTTTACAGCTCAATATGGCAAAAAAGAGACATTTTGCTAGATTTCGGTGGAGTTCCGGTGCCGATATTATTTTGCTAGATTTCGGTGGAGTTCCGGTGCCGATATTATTTTGCTAGATTTCGGTGGAGTTCCGGTGCCGATATTATTTCACTACCACTATCTATATCCAACAAAAAAATTATACGAAAAAACTAACCTACTAAATCTCACACAACTTTATACATATTACACCTGCATTCTCATAAAAAAAATTAACTTGAATGCCGTACAATCAAACATACAATTGCATAAAAGAACAATAACATACAACACAAGAAGTAAAAACAAATTCCAACTAGCAACTGCATGTGCACGAACTAATTATGGCAAAAAAACAGTATTAGTGGAGGGAGCAAAACTGTTCAATGATTTACCGGAAGATATAAAGAGGTGTGATAATATTAACTTATTTAAGAGTAAACTAAAAAACATGTATCCCCATTCGCGCGATTTTTCGCCCATTCTGCGGCCTATGGAATTGTATGAAGCTGCATGCATTGCGGTAAAAAACTACATAAATCCGCCCAAATAAAATCGCAGTGCCTGCTAAGCCTTAAAGTGTTAATTTGTTTTTTTTTTTCAATAAACAGCTTTCTATTAGCAAGCCAGTTCGAAATTTAAATACAACCTTTGATAAGTTACCTCCTTGGTTGCCATGATTCGGTGAAAAAGATCGTTCCATTTTTAAATTACACGACAGTGTATAACGTCGCCCTTTAACGTCGCCAACGCCCCGGAGGCAAATATTATATTATTATTTAGATTAAGTTACTTTGTATCTCATTATAAGTGAACTGTTATTTATATGTTCTTATGGGAAATAAATATCTTTAAACCTATAATGGTAAATGAAAAACTCAAATTACGATCATTGATCGTAATTTTACTACGTTTTTTGACACGCTAATTACATACAATCGCGTCATCTAGTTAGATGTATATCTGTGTTGCGCACAGTGCGCGAACTTTCCAACTACCATATAGAGCGAACGAAACGTGGATCCTTGTGTCAACTGACCAATCGTTCGCTCTGAACGGTATTAAACGTCCCCTGCGTCCCGCTTGGTAACCAAAGAGTCCTAAAAACTACCTTTGCGCATCTAACGATTCTTGCCAATTTACGTGCCGACAACTAATAATTGATATACACTATCTGCCTGGCCATTTTTTTAATTTATTTTGTTGTCGGTTAAGTCTATCAGAATGCCATTAAAGTCTCCCTTACTCGAATTAACTTGTTTTCTTTCCTATAGTTTTTTTTTTAAATATTCTATAGGCTGATGTGGTCGACGGTGAAGCTCGCTTGCCTTGAAATAACCTATTCACTCTTGACTTAAACACCCCTAGGTTGTAACTGTCGGGAAACACAGACTCTGGCAGGGAATTCCACTCCTTAGTTGTACGCATAATAAAAGTGTTCCTAAAACATTTATGGCGTATGGGTGGGATGTCTACCAAGTACCGATGGCGCATCGCCGCCGCCGTACGTCTTGTAGTCCGATGATGAAACGGACTAGGCGGAATTAGATCATGCAATTCCATCGCACACTCCCCGAAATGCAACCAATAAAAAACCGACAAGCTGGCAACTCGGCGACGATGTTCAAGGCTCTGGAGCTTTGACTTGACCATTGCCTCATTGCCGATGAGCATCTTGGCTCGTTTTTCGATCGACTCTAGTGCATCAAGCTGATATTTGGCAGATCCATCCCAGAGATGAGAACAGTTCTCCATGCATGTTCGAACTTGTACTTGATACAAGTTGAGGAGCTGTTCCTGCTTGAAATACCTTCCCACCTTTGTAAGGATCCACCTGAGCCTTTGCCTCAATGTATGGAACAAAATTGTGAGTCGATGTCAACGTAACGCCATGAAGCTCAAGATAGTCCGTCATTGTCTACATTAGTGTACTTACTTGAGATTCTCTCCACTGAACTCCTTGGACAGGAACTTGGCGAAGTGTTCCTTGCCGGCGTTGTCTTGTAAGAGCTCACGCAGACTGAACGACCAGCGACGCACGCGCCGAAGTGGGAGAGGCTCTTTGCTGTGAAATTAAAATGTATATGTCAGAAATGCGATGGATTGCGATGTGGTCCCAATTAGTCAGAACTAATTAGGACCACAACGCCACCTGGAGGCACTCGGCCGAAGCTGAGTTTAGTGTTTTGGTAGTGGCCGAGCAGTGAACACATTTAGAAGCAGTCGTGCTTTCCGTACAGGTATAATATTCACAGCAGATCTTTGTGTCTCTGAAGTCGGTTCTGTCAATTAATGCGCAAGTAAAAGTTTAACTGCATAGAGTAAGCGAGATAGGATGATGCGACAAACGTAAGCGAGTGAAAGATACAGTTATACAATGATAACTTCACTTGCAATATTGACACAAAAATATCTACTGCGCAGGCTCTTGCAGACAATTCAGAGACACAAAGATACGTTGTGAGTATTATATAGTCCTCGTCAAACTTCTTGGCCGCCCTGAAGTTGGCTAGAAGTTGGCTACAATGGCTGCGCAGTAGTAAATCCCATAAAAAAACATGGTCAAAAAGAGAACTAAAAAGACGTAAGCAAGAAGAAAATCATGCTGTGCAGTCGGAGGATACATACTCGTATTCGAGAGCTGGCTGTCCACAACCAGACGACGACACAATTCAATAACAAATCGCGCCATCTAGTGATATCTATTTGAATCAATAAATTTTCTTTCTTAGCGCTGGGACTCCGCGGTTCTGCGGAACCATTACGCTAACTTCAGACGACCCACGACTCATCGGTCGTACTGTACTTATTTCTGCTTGTCCTGGTCCCACAAGTCGGTAGCATCGCTGAGCCATGGGTTGGGCCACTCGGGAGCGGTGAAGCACGGGTCGTACTGTACTTACTTCTGCTTGTCCTGGTCCCACAAGTCGGTAGCATCGCTGAGCCATGGGTTGGGCCACTCGGGAGCGGTGAAGTACGGGTCGTACTGTACTTACTTCTGCTTGTCCTGGTCCCACAAGTCGGTAGCATCGCTGAGCCATGGGTTGGGCCACTCGGGAGCGGTGAAGCACGGGTCGTACTGTACTTACTTCTGCTTGTCCTGGTCCCACAAGTCGGTAGCATCGCTGAGCCATGGGTTGGGCCACTCGGGAGCGGTGAAGCACGGGTCGTACTGTACTTACTTCTGCTTGTCCTGGTCCCACAAGTCGGTAGCATCGCTGAGCCATGGGTTGGGCCACTCGGGAGCGGTGAAGCACGGGTCGTACTGTACTTACTTCTGCTTGTCCTGGTCCCACAAGTCGGTAGCATCGCTGAGCCATGGGTTGGGCCACTCGGGAGCGGTGAAGCACGGGTCGTACTGTACTTACTTCTGCTTGTCCTGGTCCCACAAGTCGGTAGCATCGCTGAGCCATGGGTTGGGCCACTCGGGAGCGGTGAAGCACGGGTCGTACTGTACTTACTTCTGCTTGTCCTGGTCCCACAAGTCGGTAGCATCGCTGAGCCATGGGTTGGGCCACTCGGGAGCGGTGAAGCACGGGTCGTACTGTACTTACTTCTGCTTGTCCTGGTCCCACAAGTCGGTAGCATCGCTGAGCCATGGGTTGGGCCACTCGGGAGCGGTGAAGCACGGGTCGTACTGTACTTACTTCTGCTTGTCCTGCTCCCACAAGTCGGTAGCATCGCTGAGCCATGGGTTGGGCCACTCGGGAGCGGTGAAGCACGGGTCGTACTGTACTTACTTCTGCTTGTCCTGGTCCCACAAGTCGGTAGCATCGCTGAGCCATGGGTTGGGCCACTCGGGAGCGGTGAAGCACGGGTCGTACTGTACTTACTTCTGCTTGTCTTGGTCCCACAAGTCGGTAGCATCGCTGAGCCATGGGTTGGGCCACTCGGGAGCGGTGAAGCACGGGTCGTATTGTACTTACTTCTGCTTGTCCTGGTCCCACAAGTCGGTAGCATCGCTGAGCCATGGGTTGGGCCACTCGGGAGCGGTGAAGCACGGGTCGTACTGTACTTACTTCTGCTTGTCTTGGTCCCACAAGTCGGTAGCATCGCTGAGCCATGGGTTTGGCCACTCGGGAGCGGTGAAAAACGGGTCGTACTGTACTTACTTCTGCTTGTCCTGGTCCCACAAGTCGGTAGCATCGCTGAGCCATGGGTTGGGCCACTCGGGAGCGGTGAAGCACGGGTCGTACTGTACTTACTTCTGCTTGTCCTGGTCCCACAAGTCGGTAGCATCGCTGAGCCATGGGTTGGGCCACTCGGGAGCGGTGAAGCACGGGTCGTACTGTACTTACTTCTGCTTGTCCTGGTCCCACAAGTCGGTAGCATCGCTGAGCCATGGGTTGGGCCACTCGGGAGCGGTGAAGCACGGGTCGTACTGTACTTACTTCTGCTTGTCCTGGTCCCACAAGTCGGTAGCATCGCTGAGCCATGGGTTGGGCCACTCGGGAGCGGTGAAGCACGGGTCGTACTGTACTTACTTCTGCTTGTCCTGGTCCCACAAGTCGGTAGCATCGCTGAGCCATGGGTTGGGCCACTCGGGAGCGGTGAAGCATGGGTCGTACTGTACTTACTTCTGCTTGTCCTGGTCCCACAAGTCGGTAGCATCGCTGAGCCATGGGTTGGGCCACTCGGGAGCGGTGAAGCACGGGTCGTACTGTACTTACTTCTGCTTGTCCTGGTCCCACAAGTCGGTAGCATCGCTGAGCCATGGGTTGGGCCACTCGGGAGCGGTGAAGCACGGGTCGTACTGTACTTACTTCTGCTTGTCCTGGTCCCACAAGTCGGTAGCATCGCTGAGCCATGGGTTGGGCCACTCGGGAGCGGTGAAGCACGGGTCGTACTGTACTTACTTCTGCTTGTCCTGGTCCCACAAGTCGGTAGCATCGCTGAGCCATGGGTTGGGCCACTCGGGAGCGGTGAAGCACGGGTCGTACTGTACTTACTTCTGCTTGTCCTGGTCCCACAAGTCGGTAGCATCGCTGAGCCATGGGTTGGGCCACTCGGGAGCGGTGAAGCACGGGTCGTATTGTACTTACTTCTGCTTGTCCTGGTCCCACAAGTCGGTAGCATCGCTGAGCCATGGGTTGGGCCACTCGGGAGCGGTGAAGCACGGGTCGTACTGTACTTACTTCTGCTTGTCTTGGTCCCACAAGTCGGTAGCATCGCTGAGCCATGGGTTTGGCCACTCGGGAGCGGTGAAAAACGGGTCGTACTGTACTTACTTCTGCTTGTCCTGGTCCCACAAGTCGGTAGCATCGCTGAGCCATGGGTTGGGCCACTCGGGAGCGGTGAAGCACGGGTCGTACTGTACTTACTTCTGCTTGTCCTGGTCCCACAAGTCGGTAGCATCGCTGAGCCATGGGTTGGGCCACTCGGGAGCGGTGAAGCACGGGTCGTACTGTACTTACTTCTGCTTGTCCTGGTCCCACAAGTCGGTAGCATCGCTGAGCCATGGGTTGGGCCACTCGGGAGCGGTGAAGCACGGGTCGTACTGTACTTACTTCTGCTTGTCCTGGTCCCACAAGTCGGTAGCATCGCTGAGCCATGGGTTGGGCCACTCGGGAGCGGTGAAGCACGGGTCGTACTGTACTTACTTCTGCTTGTCCTGGTCCCACAAGTCGGTAGCATCGCTGAGCCATGGGTTGGG
Source organism: Orthosia cruda (assembly GCA_964057195.1). Lineage (NCBI taxonomy): Eukaryota > Metazoa > Arthropoda > Insecta > Lepidoptera > Noctuidae > Orthosia > Orthosia cruda. The sequence goes on along the minus strand of OZ059853.1, from coordinate 4,327,746 downwards.
CCACTCGGGAGCGGTGAAGCATGGGTCGTACTGTACTTACTTCTGCTTGTCCTGGTCCCACAAGTCGGTAGCATCGCTGAGCCATGGGTTGGGCCACTCGGGAGCGGTGAAGCACGGGTCGTACTGTACTTACTTCTGCTTGTCCTGGTCCCACAAGTCGGTAGCATCGCTGAGCCATGGGTTGGGCCACTCGGGAGCGGTGAAGCACGGGTCGTACTGTACTTACTTCTGCTTGTCCTGGTCCCACAAGTCGGTAGCATCGCTGAGCCATGGGTTGGGCCACTCGGGAGCGGTGAAGCACGGGTCGTACTGTACTTACTTCTGCTTGTCCTGGTCCCACAAGTCGGTAGCATCGCTGAGCCATGGGTTGGGCCACTCGGGAGCGGTGAAGCACGGGTCGTACTGTACTTACTTCTGCTTGTCCTGGTCCCACAAGTCGGTAGCATCGCTGAGCCATGGGTTGGGCCACTCGGGAGCGGTGAAGCACGGGTCGTACTGTACTTACTTCTGCTTGTCCTGGTCCCACAAGTCGGTAGCATCGCTGAGCCATGGGTTGGGCCACTCGGGAGCGGTGAAGCACGGGTCGTACTGTACTTACTTCTGCTTGTCCTGGTCCCACAAGTCGGTAGCATCGCTGAGCCATGGGTTGGGCCACTCGGGCGCGGTGAAGCACGGGTCGTATTCCACGTATTGCTCGCAGTACGCGATCAGCCTGGGGACAAACGAATACTTTAACTGGTAGGTCGATGTAGAAATAATCTGGTCAGTGCGGTATCATTGACCCATGACAATGTAACAATGAAATAGATTGTATAAATTATAAGCTAAAATACAAAAAAAAAAGACGTTTTAGCAAAGAAATTAAACCGATTTCCAAAACAAAACACTACTTTGGTACCTATTTTTTTTTTTTTGTTTTTAGTTTGGAACCTTATAATACCATGCAAATCATTTATAGCCAGAGGGCTTCTTATGAACAATTCTAACAAGCCTAAACACGGCTAGGCTGCATTGTTTTATTACGAGTTCCGGTGCCTACCTTTCGGCTTCATCACCAGAGCAGTTTGATGGTAACATATTCATTAGAAACATTTATTTGAACTTGCTTCATCACGGTCATGAACTATTCGAGATCGATACATCTTATACAAAGGCCTCTGTGGTCTTCTTAGTCACTTCCACTTCACCAAATGATACTTTCTGAATGCAAATGCTTGCCATGTTGATGAAAATACCAAAATCGCTCTATGTACGCCTGAGTGGTGGCCCAGTGGTAACGGCCGTTGTTGAAACCCAGGCAGGCGCTTTACTTTGTGTAAATTATTTCATCACCACTGCTCTCAAAACGGTGAAGGAAAACATCGTGAGGAAACCGGCATGTCCTAGAACCAAAAACTCGAAGACATGTGACATCCACCAACCTACACTTGGCCCACGTGGTGGATTACGGCCCTTTCTCTCTCACAGAGAGAAGGGCTGCTCGCACAACGGATCAAAGTTTTGTTCCCATTCGCCCATGCATTCCTCTATTCACTCCGAGTAATGGTAAACCCTGAGATCCTTTTGCGTCTCGGAAAGGACGTCGTTGGTTCAGCGTTTGAGCTCCCCCCGGCTATGTCGGATTTTTTTTTATTGATTTAAAGCGTGCTTCCACGCTTGGAATTTCTCTTGTATCGTAGGTACATTTACAAATAATTGAAATTTTAAAGCCACATTCACAGCCAGACGAAAAAGTACATCTGTAGATGATTCAAATATTTATTCCGTGCGGGTAATCGAACACGTGACAGGAAGCGCAATAGAGATGTTGTCTGGGTAGAAAAATGATAATTCTATTTAGTCCGTCAGTGAGATTGTCAAATAATATTTGACCCGTACTTTTTGCTTTATCAAATAAATAAAAAAATTACAAAGATAAAGCGCATCAAAGTTCAGGAGTGGGGGCTTGTGACGTCACTTTGTCAGTATAAAGTGTAGCACACCGTGACGTCACTGTCAGTATAAGGTGTTGCACACCATGACGTCACACGATATTTCAAGGCAATGTATCGTCGTAATGTTTTGTTTAGATATCATATGAAAAAATACATGTCCAATATATTTAGGTTATTTAACTGACGGACTAAATATATATTTTACTAGCTGACCCGCGGGGCTTCGCTCCCGTTGACTGGCTGCCTACCTACCTACCCTGCCTACCATGGCTACCCTTCCCCTAACCTACCTACCATGGCTACCCTGGCTACCCTTCCCCTAACGTGCCTACCCTGGGTACCCCGCCTACCCTGGCTACCCCGCCTAACCTGGCTACCCTACCTACCTTACCTACCTACCTACTAATTTTTATCTATCATCAAGTTTTCTCAGCGCACGCCATAATGTATTTTAAAGGCAACATTTTGCTACCTTGGGTTACATTATTGCAATTTTCATAAGAATCTCTATTTTTTTTGAAAATATGTGATAGCCTATGACACTCAGGAATAATGTAGCTTTCTACTGGTGAAAGAACTTTCAAAATCGGTTCAGTAGATCCAGTGATTACCCCTTACAACGTCACAAACTCACAAACTTTACCTCTTTATAATATTAGTATAGATATAGATAGTATAGATTACCATCATGAGAGTAAAATAACCGATAATGCACCTACATTCACGCACACACTTGAACACAATAATATCTGCTGCGTAGGATATAATGACTCACATATCGTGCACTTTGCTGAGCCGCACATTGCGCCGCTCGAGCCGCGCTCGGAGCATGGACACTTGTCTCTTGGCTGTGTCTATCTGCTGCTCTATGGATGGTGTCTTCGTGGCTAGTTCCGGGAGGCAGTTCACTGAGATTTCCGGTTGGGAGGATTCGCCTGTGAAAGGAAAGTATGTGTTTTATGATCAGGAAAAAAATACTTTGTCGGTGGTGTCAGTAGTGTCTCATACCATACAAACTGTCCCGACGTACTTTTCAGATTATTTTTTGTACATCGATCGCGTTCGGTTCCGTTCCACGGATATAGATAGTGATCTATCTATCGCCTTGGAACGGAACCGAACGCGGTCGATTTACAAAAAATAATCAGTATAATCAGACGAAAAACGCTAGTTACGTGGCTCGGTTTCTTTCTGTATGCTGGTAAGATCTTTACTCGATTTAGTTACGAAAAAGATCCTGATATAATATGATATTGCCTACACACTGATTACAGTAATTTTCTGTGGACTAACGCAAACACAAAATTGCCAATGCCAAAGAGAAAGTCGTCAGTAAAATAAATAAATTTCAAAAACCCCCGACACAAAAACCTCTAAAAAGCAAAAAATAAGCCTCGGGGAACCGCCAATGTTTACAGCAATTTATTTTATTTACTTAGCGGTTCCCCGACGCGAGTACGCGAGATATTTTGCTTTTTAGAGGTTTTTCTGTAGGCTTTTTTTTTTATTCTTTCTTTTTAATCTACATATCCTCCTAGTAGTAGCCACGCATCAATCGTCAATCGGAACGGCTGAAACGATTTTAATCAAACGTGGCTAAGAACACTCGAGAAAGTCACAGTTCAAACAAAAACCGGCCAAGTGCGAGTCGGACTCGCGCACGAAAAGTTCCGTACCATTATAGCAAAAAACGGCATAAAAATCACGTTTTTTGTATGGGAGCCCCCCTTAAATATTTTTTTTTTCTGTTTTTAGTATTTTTTGTTATAGCAGCAACAGAAATACATCATCTGTGAAAATTTCAACCCTCTAGCTATTACGGTTCTTGAGATACAGCCTGGTGACAGACAGACAGACAGACGGACCGCGGAGTCTTAGTAATAGGGTCCCGTTTTTACCCTTTGGGTACGGAACCCTAAAAAAATAATTAAATCGGTTCATCCGTTTAGGAGCTATATGCCACAGACAGACACAGCAACATACGTCAACCTTATAACACCCCTTTTTTCCGTAGCCAATCATTTTAAGTAGCAAATTGAAAATATCAAATGAAGATCCACCATAAAAAGATATTAGTCTCTCACCATTCTCCTTGACAGTATTTTCATTCTTCTTCTGTATTTCTTCTTCACTCTCCTGAGGATTTGTGATCGTCACTATCGGGTTGTTCTGTAAAAAGACAAATAAATACATGTAGATTAGGAATAAATTTACATGTGGTTTACACAGGGCAACCGCGACTCGAGACCGAGACGCTAGTCGCGCGTCGCGGTCTCGGAGTGGGACATGTGTCGCACACAAACTCTCCTCGATTTTAGTCGTTAAAATCAGTTATAATGTTGAAAAAATTTATTCCACATTGCAATGGAAAGCCAAGTTATCAAATTACTATTGAAGGAAGAAGAATACGACGATATCATATTATATCATTATTATAAAAATAAACAAGGATTAGCTATCATTAATTATATAGAACTAGAAGCCAAAAACTGTCGTTTTTAATAGGGAACTCAACAAAAAAATGGTTATTTTATGACAAAATATTCGGGTATTTCGAGCACAACCCGCGACACCACACGCCGTGAGCGAGACCGGCTAGCGGTCTCGCGCATGAACTCACTCCCATACAAAGCCTTAAGGTAGGATTCGGTTCTTAGCGACCGCGACTGCGACCATTAAATTACGCGACCATGGTCGCCAGTCGCGGGGCGACCCCTAGCTACCCTCAGTTTTTTGCAGTGACGGTTGTGTTCTATTGTAGTACGATATGTGGCACAATTTATTCGCAGCTAGGAAAAAAGTTATTCAGCAGCTATTGGAGGATGAAGAAGATGATGGTATTCTTATGTTATTATCTATGCCTCAGGAAAAAAAGGATGAAGTTTGACTCAATTTTCACATCACGAGAAAAAGAGGGTTGCTTTCAAATACTCATAAAACGACATTAGCCCCTTTATTAATAAACACGGAATAAAGTTAAACCAGGAATAACAAAGGAATAATCATAGATTTTCATAGGTTTATACTTGGTATAACTTTAATCCGTGTTTATTAATAAGGGGGTTAGAGTTTAAAGAAGAAATATTCAGAAAATATTGTATTTTAATGTGTTCCCCGCCTGCGTCGCGTGACGGCACTGCTCCCGAAGCGACCGAGTCGCGGTCGCCACGCCGCTCTCTAGCCAAGTCCACCGGTCGCGCGACGCGGTCGCTAGGTTTGTTTAGTACTCCACATAAATCCATACTAAGCAGTGGGTCGCGCGACCCGATCGCGGTCGCCACGCCGCTCTCTAGCCAAGTCCACCGGTCGCGCGACGCGGTCGCTAGGTTTGTTTAGTACTCCACATAAATCCATACTAAGCAGTGGGTCGCGCGACCCGATCGCGGTCGCCACGCCGCTCTCTAGCCAAGTCCACCGGTCGCGCGACGCGGTCGCTAGGTTTGTTTAGTACTCCACATAAATCCATACTAAGCAGTGGGTCGCGCGACCCGATCGCGGTCGCCACGCCGCTCTCTAGCCAAGTCCACCGGTCGCGCGACGCGGTCGCTAGGTTTGTTTAGTACTCCACATAAATCCATACTAAGCAGTGGGTCGCGCGACCCGATCGCGGTCGCCACGCCGCTCTCTAGCCAAGTCCACCGGTCGCGCGACGCGGTCGCTAGGTTTGTTTAGTACTCCACATAAATCCATACTAAGCAGTGGGTCGCGCGACCCGATCGCGGTCGCCACGCCGCTCTCTAGCCAAGTCCACCGGTCGCGCGACGCGGTCGCTAGGTTTGTTTAGTACTCCACATAAATCCATACTAAGCAGTGGGTCGCGCGACCCGATCGCGGTCGCCACGCCGCTCTCTAGCCAAGTCCACCGGTCGCGCGACGCGGTCGCTAGGTTTGTTTAGTACTCCACATAAATCCATACTAAGCAGTGGGTCGCGCGACCCGATCGCGGTCGCCACGCCGCTCTCTAGCCAAGTCCACCGGTCGCGCGACGCGGTCGCTAGGTTTGTTTAGTACTCCACATAAATCCATACTAAGCAGTGGGTCGCGCGACCCGATCGCGGTCGCCACGCCGCTCTCTAGCCAAGTCCACCGGTCGCGCGACGCGGTCGCTAGGTTTGTTTAGTACTCCACATAAATCCATACTAAGCAGTGGGTCGCGCGACCCGATCGCGGTCGCCACGCCGCTCTCTAGCCAAGTCCACCGGTCGCGCGACGCGGTCGCTAGGTTTGTTTAGTACTCCACATAAATCCATACTAAGCAGTGGGTCGCGCGACCCGATCGCGGTCGCCACGCCGCTCTCTAGCCAAGTCCACCGGTCGCGCGACGCGGTCGCTAGGTTTGTTTAGTACTCCACATAAATCCATACTAAGCAGTGGGTCGCGCGACCCGATCGCGGTCGCCACGCCGCTCTCTAGCCAAGTCCACCGGTCGCGCGACGCGGTCGCTAGGTTTGTTTAGTACTCCACATAAATCCATACTAAGCAGTGGGTCGCGCGACCCGATCGCGGTCGCCACGCCGCTCTCTAGCCAAGTCCACCGGTCGCGCGACGCGGTCGCTAGGTTTGTTTAGTACTCCACATAAATCCATACTAAGCAGTGGGTCGCGCGACCCGATCGCGGTCGCCACGCCGCTCTCTAGCCAAGTCCACCGGTCGCGCGACGCGGTCGCTAGGTTTGTTTAGTACTCCACATAAATCCATACTAAGCAGTGGGTCGCGCGACCCGATCGCGGTCGCCACGCCGCTCTCTAGCCAAGTCCACCGGTCGCGCGACGCGGTCGCTAGGTTTGTTTAGTACTCCATATAAATCCACACTAAGGCGACGTCCTGCGTGAGCGATCTAGACGCGAACGCGAAGCGGCGCGGCGCGGCGCGAAAACAACAAACATTCGAAACCTATTGAAGTGGCCTACGTGACCAAACGCACGTGGGGTGCGGTGCGGAGCGGCGCGAAATGAGGCGAACGCGATCAGTTGGCTTGATATTTTCGCGCGAAGTGGACGCGTCGGCCATATTTTTTTTCAAGCAAAAATTGTAATGTCGGAGGTAGAACTTCTTATTAATGCTATCCAAGAACGTCCCACATTATGGGACAAAAGGACTAAAAGTTATCACAACCGGTTATTATCGCACCGCGAATGGGAGGCTGTGGCTAAAATAATTGGGACTACAAGTAAGTACAACATGTTTGTTTATTATTATTACATTCTTGGCAAAGGATGTTGCTCAAAATACAGTTTAAAGTTTTCTCTTGCCTGTGCGGCTGCTCGTGATGTAGCATTGTATCTTCTTTGAGAATTCAATGAGTATCTTCTTTCTAAGTACACAGTATTAGTTCCACTTCTCTGCTTTATACACTTCTTCAATATTTCATATTTAAGATATGAATTTTTCAACAACATTAGCTTCCGTCCGTCCATGACAAATGTTTAATGATGACTGAACTGAACGGCGGCGGAGGGCGCGGAGGGGACGGTTCGCGCGCACGTAGGACAGAGTAGCCGCATCGCTCCGCATCGTATTAAATTCGCATCGGATCGTTTCGCAATCGCGTTCGCTTTGAACCGCTCACCTAGGACGCCGCGTAAGCAGTGGGCCGCGCGACTCTACCGCGGTCGCTAAGAATCGAATCCTACCTTTACAGGTTTTGCGAACGGAATTAGAAAAATGACAATGAAAATTAGAAAAAGGTATAGAAAGAACATCTGCTAATTGGACGAACTACAAATGGGACTGCTTGAGATCAGGACGGTCCTCCCTCTGGCAACGAACTGAAAACCTAGCACTATTCAAAACATTTTGTTTTATATATTCCACTATTTAACTGCATTCCTACTTTATAGATACAGTTTTTGTGCAATGGGCAGGGCACATTGCTCGCAGAACGGATGGCCGATGGGGCCGAAAGGTCCTGGAGTGGCGACCGCGAACCGGAAGACTTTGCTTTGGAAGACCTCCCACCAGGTGGACCGATGATCTGGTTAAGGTTGCTGGGACTCACTGGTTGCAAGACGTACGGGACCGGTCAATGTCGCGACGGTTGGCGGAGGCCTATGTCCAGCAGTGGACTTCTTTCGGCTGATATGATGATGATGTACTTTTACTCGAAATAATCACCCGCAAAATTGCTTTCTTATCCCCGCTTTCTGAATTAGGAGGGATTTGCTTTGACACGTTCATTATTCCAAATACTCATTACAGAAACCGCCTTTTAAAGTCCGAGTTTATACCATCCTTTTTTTTTTTGTTTGGGAAATCATCCAATGACTTCTCCCGCTTTGGGTGAATCAGGAGGGTGTGTCAGACTTTTACTGACTAAAACCCACCCGTGTTCCTTCATTTGCTTGAGCCAGGGCCGCGGTTCTTTTTCAAATTTATATCGGCGACCCCGGGTTTATGCCATCCTGGTGGCCATATTTATTAGCCAAGTAAATTCTCTCAAATTCTAGCTCATACACCTCTAGCAGCCCTTTTGGGGATCATAGCGTGAGGTTATGAGGCTTACCTTGAGATTGTGTTGCAGTATCAGCTCCTGGCACTGTCGCAGTCTCTTCGCTTTGAGCGCGTTGATGCGAGATAGCTTCTTTGGGTCGATTTCGGTTGTGTTAACGCATCCGGGCTGGAATAGAGATATTTTACAGATTAGTATTGGATGCTTGGGGAGGCCTATGTCCAGCAGTGGACGTCTTTCGGCTGATATGATGATGATGACAGATTTGTATCTTCGATCTATACAACACTAGATGACAGGTAAGCGCTTCAAAAACGGGCCGAAAAATAAGACCAAAAAAACGGTTTTGGTCTTATTTAAAATTAGTATGGTCCAACCATAGCCAACATTAAGACGTGAAAACGCCGCAGCTTGCGTTCAAAAATTGTTCAAATAACCACCGTGTCACCGAGATTTTGGAAGGAATATATATTTTTCGGTAGGTTTTCATAAAGTAAAAAAAACTTTTTGCAAAAAAATACTACCGACTTCCATATACAAAACTACAAAGTGAAAAATAACTTAATTTTTTGAAGTCGGTGTCTTTCGTAGGTACAATTTTTTTGCCTTATGGACACCAACTTCAAAAAATTAAGTTATTTTTCACTTTGTAGTTTTGTATATGGAAGTCGGTAGTATTTTTTTGCAAAAAGTTTTTTTATTTTTCACTTTTTAGTTGTACGTACCTAATAGGGAAGTTAGTAAGGGAACTATTTCGCCAGAATAGATTTCATGAAACTTGAACATAACCGGTGAAATGAGAGGTCTGCTTACCCCTTAAGAGCGAACTGGCGTGATGTTATGTTATGAAATGTTATAAACAACAAACAGACATGCGATTGCAGCAATCCCGAGAGGTTTGCCGTTATTTATTGAAGAGTTCTGTTGTATATCTCCGAAGTTCTTCATCAGATCTTCACCAAATTAAAATGGGACCATTTTCGGAACATACTTTTTCAAACAAAAAAGAATTTTCAAAATCGGTCCACAATTGACGGAGTAACCGGTAAACAAAAACAAAAAAAACTTGAAGTCGAACATAGAACCTCCTACTTTTTGGGAAGTCGGTTAAAAACCGACTGTAATAGTAAATATGAATCAATTACCAAATATTATGAATGTTTGACCAACGCGAACGTTTGCGTCGACAATGCGCCAACTATTGTAACAAATATCGACTGTTCTAGAACTTTGTAATTTAAACTTAAAAACATGCGTGTAAGGTTTAAATTACATCAAAACAAATTGTTTTGATGTATGTTGAGCAGCGAAGAAAGGTCCTAAAAAATTATTGCTTTTTGTACATAGCTTTGTGAATGCAACTTTAAGCATTGCAATTGCAATATTTATTTCAACTCATCGACCACATAGCCACTAGACGCCTAATAACAGGCGAGCGATGTCTGTCAACACATATGACTAAAAAGATCATATACAGGTAATACTGATCGCCACTCGACAATTTCGAATTAGTAGCGACCACTTCTGTGAGCCATAAACACTTCCGTGTCAGTCAATAAAAAAATTATGAAATAAATATTATAATGGCCTCTTGTACAATAAGTTGCTATGGTAATAACAGCCAGACATCGAGTTTCCGAAAAAATAACATAACATTTCATTGATAAGTTAATAGTTACATAAACATAATAAGATTTATTTTCTAATATTATTTATCGGAGTTCATATTATACTGGTCAAGTTCGTAGGTGAACACGCCCACCGCATGTTTGCGTCTCTTTCTTTTTAAAGTATTTTTGTTGCTATCTCTTGTCCTCTATAATTTCGTAAACAAAACTAGTGAAGCACCATATCCTATAACCAAATCTGTTATCGATGGAACTAGAAACCTTACAAATACAGACATTAAATTATATAGTTTATTAATTGTGAAACGATTTTTTGATTACGTTTTATACTAATATTTAATATTACTATATTTAAGAACCAACAACTAAAAATAAAATGTAAAAAATAGTATGTTTACCTTTAGAATGTTGCTTTTTTTTTAAGTTAAATTGCATTTTATGTAATTACTAAAATGTTAAAACGCCGTATAATCAATAATAAAAAAGGTAAAATTAATTAAAAAAAAATACAAATATTATTTATAAAAAGGAAGGTATCGCCTTCCTGTTTTTTTATTTAAACCTGTCCCACCCTTAATGATGCGTATGACCATTGTAATGGACCAATCAGAGCGCAGTACCTCGTCCCTCATACCTCAGCTAGTTGACAGAATTGTTTTGATGTATTAGATCAAGCATTAGGCGTCTAGTGGCTATGTGGTCGATGATTTCAACTACAATTCTTAGAATTACTTAAACACAAGAAGAAGAGAATTTTGAAGAAGAGAAGATTAGTAATTGTGACTAATTTCGGGAACTAATATGGACCATCAAACAAAGATGTTTTGAGTTATATTCAGACCACAGATATAAATCTAACTAGATGCCGCGATTATTTGTACATCGCGTGTTAAAAAACGGAGTAAAATTACGATCGATGATCGTAATTTGAGCTTTTCATTTAGCATTATCGGCACCGGAAATCCACCGAATTCCAGACAAATGCCTTTTTAGACCATATTGAGCTGCAAAGAATGTATAGAAAAAGTTGGCCGAGGCATTGGACATGTTTTCTTCCATTGGTAAGTAAATTTGTTATTAAATTGTGTGCGAAATGGTGGCACGCTTGGTTTTCATACAGATGGAGGGACTTGCCTTATCTAGTTAGATTTATATCTGTGATTTAGACACAAAAAGCGTGTGGTATTTTTTAATGCAGTGTGACTTACCCGTTTTCGACGAGTACAGATATAGTACATTGTGTATTAAGGGCGGTAAGTAAGGAATTACGATCGAGACTCTAGTAGAAGCCCGAAGTCGAAGACTGAGGGCTTTCTGAGTCGAGTTTCGTAATTCCCGTACCGCCCGTGATACATACAATGTTTTTCATCACATTTGCGAGTAATAATTATGAATTATAGCTTTAATACACAAGTCAGCACAGCTGTTATTGCGAAATACGTGAACTTTTTTTTAAGCGGTTTGCAAATTTTTGCCCACACCACAGATTATACAGTGTTTCGTTCAGAAACTTTAAGGGGCAAATACTTACGTAGGTATGACGGAGTGTAAAAATAATTAAATAATTTCGACGTTTTCGTACTATAACTATTTAAATCGATTATTAAGAACATTAATTGAGTATTTAAGTAACATGTAGCGAGATTGCAAAGAAATTCCTGTTTAGATAACATTTTAAGACAATTTTTCAATTTCGTGTAAACTCCTTGCTTGAACTTGCATGACCTGTGTGCTGTGCCATAAATTAAAAAAATATTACTTACCGCCCTAGGGTTTCATGACAAAAAGAAAGCCCGAGGGTTTTATATGGGGCATTACGGCCAAATTAACCTGTATGTTTAGATACTTTTTACGTGCAAGTGTGATGAAAAATACTATACCAGAGTGGCTAGAGAATGTGAAATTCCATCATTAATTTTGGGATTCTATGTTAGGGGGGGTTTGTTTTCCGCACTTTGTTCTTCAAATAGACCTTTGTACGTGGGCCATGGCGGCCGTTAGGTGGTCACCCAAAAAATAAATATATCTAATTTTGGGCTTTTTGTCACGTGTTTTATTATTATCACATTATTTTTATAATACAATATTTTTATTTTACAAAATTTTATCCGACTATAAAAAAATAAATATATCTAATTTTGGGCTTTTTGTCACGTGTTTTATTATTATCACATTATTTTTATATTACAATATTTTTATTTTACAAAATTTTATCCGACTATAAAAAAATAAATATATCTAATTTTGGGCTTTTTGTCACGTGTTTTATTATTATCACATTATTTTTATATTACAATATTTTTATTTTACAAAATTTTATCCGACTATAAAAAAAGAAGGTAATCAATTCGACACGTATGTATGTAATATTGTTGGAATTGCACAATATTCACATATATGTTACTGTGTATGGGCAAACTACTTATCGGATGGTGATCATTATTTTTGTGTTGACTTGAGTATCTCTCAACTTAGGGAATAGTGCAAGTTTCATCAAAATCGGTCCAGTGGTTTTCAAGATATGGAACATACAACCGAACTCCTTAGCGACGAGCTTTTGTGTAAATCGAGTTATTATGGGTATTTTGTCAATCCTTTAGGTACCTTTCTTATTTTTAGTGATGGTGTACTAAAACTAAAAAGGGAGAAATAAAAACTTTTTCACAAAAAAAAACGGACTTCAAAAGCAAAACACTAAAAAGTGTACCAAAGACACCGACTGCCGAAACTAAAGTTATTTTGCACTTTTTAGTGTTATGCTTTTGAAATTGGTATATATTTTTGTGTAAAAGCATTTTTTTACAATATTTTTCTTATAATGTACTCACCATGGGACGGTGAACATCCCAGAAAGCTCGCTCTTGACTGTCCAGAACCTTCCTCTCCAATTTATCACGTTTCTTGTCAACCTGTAAAAGAAATGAAAAAAGAAAATTTATAGATTTCGTGTCTAGCATTCAAGTATGATATTATTCGTCGGAAGACCTATTATTGAGAATGTAGTTCTAGTCATGGGGATCCAGCGTTAACAAAGAAGAATTTGGTTCAAATAAATGTCACTAGATGGCGCGATATGCATTGATTTGTTATTGAACTGTGTGTAAAATTAACATTTTCTAGATTTTATCATACAATTTGTATATTCTTGCCCTAAGCACAAAATTATGGTATCTTGGGCTATTCACATTTTAAAATTCTGATTTGAACAGATCATTAAAAATTGATTCCAATAGATGGCGCGGTTCTATACCCGTGGAACGGAACCAAACGCGTTCGATGTACTTATAAAAATAATCAGTATAATCAGTCAAAAACGCTAGTTACGTCAGCACGGTTTCTTTGTATGGGACGAAGGATCTGTATGCTAGTATTATATTATCTGTGGTGGAGTGGAGTCCGTATTTATTAATGGCAATAAGCTTTCTCCCTAATAAATGGTACTTAGACAAAAGTAGCGAAATGCAGATGCACTCGTACGTAAGGCCATTTATTTTTTTTAACCTAAAAAAATATATCGAACCTGTTAACGCCTAAGTATATAGGAAACTTTTTCTTTCGGTTTTGTTCTACTTTTGACCACAACTAAACCGTTTTAGGCAACAAAAGTTAGTAAAGTATTTTTGAGAAACAATATACATACATACATACATAAACTCAAGCCTTTTTCCCGTGGGGGTAGGCAGAAACTACAGAACGCCACCTGCTACGATCCTTACATACTTCTTTTGCTTCACTCACATTCATACATCTAGTCATACACACACGCCGGTTATGAGTACTGCGCATCTGGCCTTTGTGAAGAACATCACCTATAAGGTCTATGTATGTCTAGAAACAATATATCACGGGAATTTAACTGGGATTGGGATTCTTGGGTCAGTGTAGTGTGTAGAAATGTGAGGGTAGCGGAAGAATTTTCTGCCAACGGAGCCAGTACACCGAGACACCAGTCTACCCGGGACCACGGTCGTTGCAACAGCCGAAACGTCGGGTGAAATAGGTAAATAAACAATCGAAATCATCGCGTTAAATTCCCGTGATATATTGTTTCTCAATTATGAAACGCGAAAGTTTTAAAGTTAATAGCTATTTATGCAACTGTTACGTTATGGACGGTCTTTTAATACGAGTGCCATTTTTCGGTACAAGCGTAGCGCGTACCGAAATACGTGGGCACGAGTTGTTAAAAGACCAATAACGTACAGTTGCATACAAGATTTTATCTACGAAGGAAGGAATAACACAGATATAGACAAATAAGTATTTCAGGAAGTGTGTTTATGTATTTCATTTCTCATATACATGTCTTGATTTTTCTGGTAGTAAATTATTTGTAGCCGCAACTGCTCTATTTGTTATATCTGGTAGAGTATTTCCACACTTATCACTTGATGCTGAAGACATTTTAAATAAAATTTGGTATTAAATTTCACTCAGATTTTTTTCATGCGTTCACTTTTTTTTTATTTAGTGTTTGTTAGGTATAAGGCAAAGATCTTGTAGCCGCAACAGCCAAATAGTATACGATACTTTTGTTCTAAACTTGTTCCATTTTTAAAAACATCATTTACATTGTCTCGATTTCGAAGTAATATTCTAGGTACCTGGCTGTATGTTCAGAATGTCTTTGCTTGTGTTTTAGAATTTATGACGATTCGCATAATGCAACCCGATGTCGTTATGGATATCATAATGAAACCGCTGTCAATTTTGTAATTCGAATATAACGAAACCGAAGTAGATAAAGTATTTTTGTGGTATTAACGGTTATGAACAGGTTTTGTCGCCTACCTTCAATGCGCAACCGTGCTGATGTACAAGAATGATTCAGTCTTAGGCGTGCGCCCGGCCTAAACCGGTAGATTAGGGTATACTCTCTCTAAACAAAATGTCGGATAAAAACGGTTATAAAATTTAATAACCAGTTCCAAGCCTTGCTTGTACGCTTCTGCCTACAGCCAAGAATAAATACAATACCTTGCTCTGAGCCTCCGCCTGCATGAATATGAACTCCCATTTCCTGCTGAACATCTTCTGCAGCCTCGCTAAAGACTCCGCCTCGTAGTCGGCCAGCTCTAGGCGCGCTTTGTTCTGCATTGTGCGCTTGCACAGGTACACCGCTGGAAATGTTAAAACGTATTATTTGTATTATTTTTATAATTCAGAATTTGATTTATTCACTACTAAGCCGCATGTACGAGTATTGGCACGGCACGGTTGGCGCAGTGGTTGAGCGATTGACTGCTGCGCTGCGTGTCGCGGGTTCGATTCCCGCATGGAACAAATATTTGTATGACCTACAGATGGTTGTTCCGGCTCTGGGTGTTGTGTATGAGTTTATATGTTTGTAAACGCACCCACGATACAGGATGAAATTCCTGATGTGGGGCAATGTTTTTAAAAAAAAAAAAGAAACATTGGTTCGTATTGGTTCAATAACTGTTTTTTATTGTTCATGACGAGGTATTATTGTGATTGTATGTTATTGGTTAAAGTACAAACCACTAATGTAATATATTTTTTCTCTAACAGGCTTGCTCTTCATAGTAAATTAAATGCGAAAACATGTAATTGGTTACTAGTTGGTTAATTTGATGTTAAATTTGTTAGCTGTTAATACTATTTGTTTTCCGATTACAATAAAATAAAATAAATATTTTTTGAATCAATTCGACTAATATTGTAAAAACGAAAACAACTATAGTCAGTTTGTTACGGTTTCTCCCCTAAACTGATTAAACAATTTGTTATATATTAGCTGACCCTCGGGGCTTCGCTCCTGTCAACTGGCTACCTACCTATCTACCCAGCCTACCATGGCTACCCTGGCCCTACACTGCCTACCCTGCCCCTATCCTACCTACCCTGGCTACCTTGCCTAACCTATCTACATACCTACAATTTTTTGTCTATCATCAATAGTTTTCTCAGCGCACGCCGAATAATGTATTTTGCAGGCAACATTTTGCTACCTTAGGATACATTATTGCAATTTTCATAAGGATCTCATTTTTTTTTGAAAATATATTATAGCCTATGACACTCAGGAATAATGTAGCTTTCTACTGGTGAAAGAATTTTCAAAATCGGTTCAGTAGATCCAGAGATTACCCCTTACTACGTCACAAACTCACAAACCCACAAACATTACCTCTTTATAATATTAGTATAGATAAAGGTAGATTGCACCTTGGAGCACGACATAGGATACTTCTTACAGGTATCAGCAAGGAATGTTCGTTGGGATGATTTCCGACTTTCAAGCGGCCGAAACTGTTTGCAGAAGCTTGTTTTTAATAAAAATTAATTTAAAAAATCAAGAAACCCGACTGCTTATGTTCTTAAGCTTCTTAAGCAGCCGGGTTTTTTGATTTTTTTAATTAGTACCGTATATACTTTCACATGCATTCAATAAAACGTTGTTATTTTGATATTACTTATAGATACTTCAATTTTATTTATTTGTATGTATAAATTACTAACCATAGTCTGTGTTTTCGGGTTCCCATTGATTGGATGGCCAAAAATACGGTGTCTGGAACCTGTAACAACATACATATATTTACATGAAGTCATTATAATTGTGTAAAAATACTGGGGCTGGTTTGTCCTTCTTTCAGGCAGCATCGAAACCGTTGGAATACTTTTTTTTTGCATCTAGATCATTTAGGAGTCAGAGAGTACCATTGAATTTTAATTTTCTCATATTTTCATCCCGAAAAAGTATTTGTTTTCTGAGGATTCTGCATGGGGCTGAAATCTGTAGCTCGGAGTTCCGATTTGTGCCTGATTATTGCTTCTCAAACAAAACCCGCGAAAATATAAAAATCGATGCTGTGTAAACTACAAATAGTATGCGTGAGATATATATATATATAAATAGATCTAATTGCGATTTCACCAAATGAAACAAATCGCGTTTAGTTTTATTGTTGAAATCGGCCCTAAATCAACTACTAAATCTTATCAAAAATACGTTTTTAAACATAGAAATTTGGGGCTTTTTACTTTTAGTCCGAATTTTATTGGTAGGACATAAATATTGCTTAGAGAGATCGATCGAGATTGTTTGGCTGATTACATGTATGCAGTTAAATTTCATTATAGTTATAGGACGGCAGCATGGAGCAATGTGGCCGTCCCTTTGGGAAACAGGCGTGATGTTATTTATTTATTATTTATTTCAGGCAAAGGCTAAGTCTGTATTTGAAATAATAAAAAAGGCCCATAGATAAAATACACAAATTAAACATACAAAAATAAACTAATACATAATCCTTAACAAAGTTAACACAAATCTGTCAGTACGTTGGGTCGGCGAAGTATTGCGCTGTGTCGTGGTGTCATGTAACCTTCCAGCGGAAACGCCGATACACGACACCCGTCGGCCAAAATTCATCCTTCATCAAGGCACAGAATAAATATATTAAACAGTATGGAAACAAACACAGACGAGCATCGCCGAGACTCCTAAGCGGCTCGTACTACTGACAGCACTGCAGAAGTGCCTTAATGGTCTCGTTGGTGCGAATGTTTGTGTGAGTGCGCCGGTTCGGGCGTTTGTAGGTAGCTTCAAGGGCGGATTTAAGGGGGGCACGGGGGCACTTGCCCCCCCCTCCCCCAGACGGTATTTATGTGTACTGTGGAGATTCCATCACAGTACATACTAAGAAACAAATCAAATTATCAGAGTTGTTAAAATATATGAATAAAATAACAGAAAGAACATGAGTGAAACTCTTGTCTTTTTCTGGCTGGAATTGCGTTTCCAGTGACTACTAGCACTGGCGAGCGATCTTTCTCCAACTTACGCCGATTAAAGTCATATCAATCTTCGCAACAGCATGACAGAAGAGCGTTTGAATGGATTGGCTTTAATGCATATCCATCAAGACGTTGCGACAAAAATGGACGCTAATGAAGTGCTAGACATCTTTAGTAGGAAACATAAAAGAAAACTGTCTTTACTAAACATACTTGAACTTATAGAAATAAACTTTAAGTAGTATGATACTTGAAGTTTATTTCTAACAGTTATTGTTGATCTTTTTGCCCGTCCGCCCCTTGTGCCCCTCCCAGAAAAAAATCCTGGATCCGCCCTTGGGTAGCTTCAATACTGTTTGTATATTTTTACTATGATGAAGGTCTCCAAATGACGACCTACCTATAGTAAGTGCTGTCGTTTTTGACGGTGAGGCAGTGGTCGTCTATAGGGAACAAGTAGCCATGCGCTGCTAGAAGATGCGCGAAGTGTACTGGTTCCCAGGTCTCGTCTAGATTCAGGTAGCGGTTGATCCAGGCTATGAGGTCTGAGCCGGTGAATACCTGTGGAAAACAGTTGTATTAATTATCGCGTTGGATTTAGGAATGTTAGTAGCAGACGCGGTCTAAACGAGTGAGCCAGAAGAACATAGACTGAATATTCTACGTACTGCTCGCATGTTTTATGACCGCAAACTGTATGTTTTCTACCCAATTGCTTCGTCAATTATGAACACCTTTGATGATTATTTTTTTAACCCCCGCCGGAAAAAGAGGGGTGTTATAAGTATGAAGTGTGTTGCTGTGTATCTGTGTGTCTGTCTGTGGCATCATAGCATCTAAACGGATGAAACGATTTTGATTTAGTTTTTTTTTGTTTTGTTGTTTTCGCAAGATAAATGTGTCAGAGGTTCTTTAAATTTTGTAATTTGAAAGCTTTCTCATGTGGACCATTTAAATTTGATCAATATCTGACGAGTAGTTTTTAAGATTTTCTTAATAATGGATATTTTCATGGTATATAAGATACCAAAACTAAAAAAAAGAAAAGAGAAAAAAGTTTACCGGCTCCCAAAACAAAATAACTGCAAAACGAAGAAATATTGTTACCAAAGAAACCGAATTCCGAAAAAAAGTTATTTTTCGCTTTGAAGTGTTTTGTTTTGCAGTCAGTTATTTTTTTTTTATGAAAAAGATTTTTTATTAGATAATTTATAAAACTCGTGACTAACGGAAAAAAGGCTCACCCGATTTTTTACATTGCTTAAAATAATAATTGCGTTGTAAAACATTAATGAGGATGAAGCTCTCTGGTGGACTCGATGGGTATCTATCGTGAATAAAATTAGCTGTCATCTACTGCATCAATATTTTTAATATTTTTTTTCTCGCCCTGGAACGCCTTACAGCAATGACACCAATGGAGCACAATCTTAATATAAACTAACTATAAGTCTAGATTTCCTTACGATGTTTTCCTTGACCGTAGTCAGCGATGTCCAAGATAAACTTAGAAAGTACATATGAATTGAAAAAGTCACATTGGTACTTGCCCGGATTCGAACCCACGACCTCAAGCACGAGAGGCGAGCTCTTAGCCACTGGGCCACCACGACATGTTGGAAAGTGATCTTCTTGCTTTAAACTTAGGGGTAATTTTAAGTAATGGTATTTTTTTTGTTTTGTCCTATAAATACCTCTCATAAGACGCATTGAATAAATATCTGCGAACTCCTAGGTCATTATGAAGTTAGTTTAGTAAAGTATTTGCCGAAAGGCTCAAAATCAATCGTTTGCAGCGACCGATGCTTGAGGCCTTTGTCTTGGCCTTTGAGTAGACGTCTATAGACTAAATGATCCTATGTCCAGCACTGTAACTGGTCGTCGTCTTTCGACAGAACAGTACTTACCGAAGGTATCTTCGTCATGAAACTCTTCACAGTCTTGACGGGAACGCCGGTGCTCTCATCCTGCATCTTCTCAATGATGGCTTCCATCTGTAACGAACAACAATAAAATTGTTCTGAATTCTTGTTTCAAGAACGACCGGTGGATATGATGACACTTGAGGGGGCATATGTTCACAGAACGGAACCCCGATGGGGCCGAAAAGTTCTGGAATGGCGACCGCGAACAGGAAGATGATACGTTGTAAGGCCTCCCACTAGGTGGACCTGGTTATGGTTGCGGGAATCCACTGAATGCGAGACGCACTGGATCGGTCAATGTGGCGACGCCTGGGGGAGGCCTATGTCCAGCATTGGACGTCTTTCGGCTGAAATGATGGTGATGATGATGATAAGACAGCCGCCCAATGCAAAATACTGGTCTTTCGCTACATCCAGTTAGACTGGAAGCGACTCCGACATAGTTATGAAAAGGCTCGGTTGATTGATTAATAGGGCTGTGTAATATATGGCATAGTTACAGACACGGAGTTACAGATAATGTATAAAATTGGGGCTGAGTCATCTACGTCCGTAGGAGTGTAGTATAGTGCGGGTGGTGCAAATTAGGTGAAAACTGGTTGTAGGCTTTGTCCGAAGGCTTGCGACCACCCACCGGGCAAAGACGTACCGCCAAGCGGCCTAGCCGTGTTCCGGTACGATGTTCGGTGTAGCCAACTAGAGGAGTTGGGTCGAGACAGCTGTTCCACTGCAGGCACACCAGCCTCCCAGGCACTGTAATTATGGATGTGTCGGGAGACTGGTTGCGGAGGGCAGCGGGATCCGCCGCTGGCCGACCGCAGGTAGTTGGGGGCCCCCAAATAGTATGCCAGCTACATACGAAAGGCTGCCCCGCCAACTGTCGAAAAATCCCGAAATGCACCATCGTGCTGGTTGGCAACCAGATGGGAGGGCCCGCTTGACTTTTCGGGGGGGCTCGGGTGTCACCGCAGTCTCCAGACTAGTGCCCCAATGATGGCGTCCTTACAGTGCATGTATATTGGTTAGCAGTGTGGAACCTCGTCTCACTTCCTTCTCCTCACTTCATCCTTCACTCTTATACAAAAATGTCAAGGAAAAAGCATACTAGAATTCAACAGCGGCCTCATCCCCTCCCACTCAAAATGCACCTTACAAATATCAGAGGTCTGCATTCCAATGTCGTAGCAGTCCATCATCACATTGAGACTGATAAGCCGGCTCTCTTTTTCCTCTCGGAGACGCAGATGTCCTTCAGACATATCGTACCTTACATACCCAGGGTTTACCCTGTAGCATAGTTTTAAGACACGCGCTGGTGTATGCATGTACGCCCGAGACGACATCTGTTATCGGCGTCTCCGAAACCTGGAGGACTCTAGGTTTTCTGTGCTCTGGGCTATGGTGGACACAGACCAGGATAAAATCATCTACGCCTGTATCTACCGTTCGCACAACGGAGATCAGGAGACAACCAGGCTTACAGAGTACCTTAGTGAGGCGGCTGATACGGTGCAGCAGCAGTACCCTTCCGCCCAATTAGTGTTACCGGGGGACTTCAATGCCCACCACCAGGAGTGCCCCTTACCGTATCAGTGCACTGATAATGCCGGGCGGGAGTTGAAAAAGCTTGCGCTTGCTTTAAATCTCGCCCAGCTGGTCCAGGGGGCAACGAGGGTGCCGGTCTGCCGGATGTTGATTCGCACACAGCCAATTACTTGGACCTTCTGCTGACAATAGATCCAGACCGCTACTCGGTGTTGGTATCTTCACCTTCGGGTAGTTCCGACCATTATCTGGTGAAGTCTTCTTCAATAGGGCCGCCAAGTCCTGCAAGAAGGTGATGCGAAGGGCTGGTTTGATCACATAAGCTGTATTGGGACCAAACTTGCCTCATACCCAGCTGGTAGTAAAGCGTTTTGGTCCCTGGCCCACTCCGCTAAGGAGAAAGCAAACTTGTTTGCCTCTCTTTTTGCGGAATCTTCACATCTGGATTCTGGTGACGCGCGGCCCCTTCCTTCTCCTGATGGATGCGAAACGAGTATGTCGGATATTCGCATCCATCAAAAGGACGTTCGGGCTGAGCCTCAGGCTCGTACTGGGCCTCAGATCCAGTCTCACCGAGAGGCCGAGTTGCCAGCTTGTGGGTTTTTTATCGGTTACATTCCAGGGAGTGTGCGATGGAATTGCATGATATAATACCGCCCAGCCCGTTTCATCATCGGATTACCAGACGTACGGCGATACGCCATCGGTACATGGTGGACATCCCACCCATACGCACTAAACGTTTTGACAATACTTTTATTATGCGTAAGGCTAAGGAGTGGAATTCCCTGCCGGAGTCTGTGTTTCCCGATAGCTACAACCTAGGGGTCTAGTTGTAGCTATCTCTAGTCTAGTCTAGTAAAGAGTGAATAGGTTATTTCTAGGCAAGCTTGCTTCACCGTCGACGACATCATCGCTTACCATCAGGTGAGATAGTGGTGAGTGAGCATTTTCAGCCCCAAAACTTTTGCGTTTACCCACTGTCTAAAGCCTCGTATGATCGTATTCACTAAGCCACATTTGACGCGAGACATGATGTTCAACATGTTGCTCATCATGTTGAACTCCACGAGGACTTTTGTCTCGTCACGTCATTTTGCGCGCCAGCTGGCAACGTATTGCTTTTGTTGTCGAACAAGTTGAGCGTCAAGTGTTACCTAGTGAAAGGAAGCTTTATGTTATTTTATCAAAACCTGCTGATTCCTAGCCTCGTTCGATTTAACTATTTCTGATTTGATTTGTTACATTATTTCCAGTTGATAAATAACTTTTCATAGTCGATAAATAAATTGTTAACCCGGAACCATTATTTTTTTGAGTGAAATTCGTAAATAGTAAATACCAACTAACATTGGGCCGATTGTAATATAATTTTATCTCGTTTTAAGGACGCTATTACATATTTCTACAAATAACAGTGCTTTTCAGGTACAATTTTAATGTATATGCAATCACAGATGCGAAGATATCATGGTCTTAATTTAAAGATAATATATTGAGCTCCAGATTGGCATCAGAAAAATTGCATAACATCATACAAAATTTTCGCACAAATACGTTTTGCCTATCACGATAATCGCAAAAATATTAAAAAGTAGGGTCCGAATAGGTCCCAGTTTAGTTAATTTTACAGCATTTTTTATCTTCAAAATTATAAAAAAATTGCGGTATATATAGTCCTTTACAGGTCCAGATAATTATTTTTTACCCAAATCAATATAATATATTTTAATTATTAGCTAAAATAAAAACACTTGCCGACTTCTTCATACATTTTGCACTAGAAGCTTATCATTCCGCGCTCAGAAGCGCTCGTGGAAGGACGAGCGTATCGCTTTTTTTTCAAAAAATATATACTATAAAAGTAATAGAAAAGATTGTAGTGTGCATGTGTGAGTCGTATGTCGTGATCGAAAGGAGTTGATATTTTACCGGACCGAAATAAAAGTATGTTTGAGTTTCCTTTTATTATTAGAATGTGATTTAGAAATGTTGGGTATGATCGGGATTTGGATAGGTATTGTTAAGCAGTTGTTGACAAGGTTGAGAAATGGATGGGTGGGTTTAAGCAGCTCTTAGTAAGGTTAGGATTTGGATGGGTGGGAGGAGATTTATGATTTGAACCGGTGTGTATGTATGTATGACGAATACGGGGTCAAACCAAAATACAAGAAGGCGGCGACGAAAATTTGGCATCTTTTCGTCACAGGTGTCATTGTCATGTTTTTTGGGGTCACTTATATCGAATATGGGGTCAAAACCAAAATACAAGATGGCGCCGACGTAAAATTTGACATCTTTGCGTCATGGGTGTCATTGCCATGGATTTTGGGGTCGCTCATATCGAATACGGGGTCAAAACCAAAATACAAGATGGCGCCGACGATAATTTGACATATTTTCGTCATGGGTGACATTTTCATGGTTTTTGGGTAGTATGTCATTAGCTGATGCTCATTATGTAATACTACAAAAAAAATTGATGGTAATATTTTATCTAATATGTATTATAATATGTAATGCAAAATGTTCAAGTCATTTTTAGGGTTTCCCCTATTACTAAGACTCCGCGGTCCGTCTGTCTGTCTGTCACCAGGCTGTATCTCATGAACCGTGATAGCTAGGCAGTAGAAATTTTCACAGATGATGTATTTCTGTTGCCGCTATAACAACAAATACTAAAACAGAATAAAATAAATATTGGGGCTCCCATACAAAAAAACGTGTTCTTTTTGCCGTTTTTTGCAATAATGGTACGGAACCCGTCGTGCGCGAGTCCGACTCGCACTTGGCCGGTTTTTTAATTCTTGTGACCGGAAATTATTTCGTTTTATGTATCTACTTATTTTACGTTGCGTTTTTTTAAAAATACCTACTTACTACAACAAAGTGAAAGCTAATTCTCTTTTCGAAAGTCGGTGTCGGTATCTATTGTTTTTCGTTTTTCGACACGGAAAAGTTATTATTTTTCTCTTTTTAGTTTTTGTTGGTACCCCATATTGGGTAGGTATACTAAATAAATCTGTTAACCCCCTAAAAATGTACAAGCGTGATTTTATATTATGGTATGGTGAAAACAAAACATAACTATACGATCACACTAATCGCAGGTCATTTGCTATTTGTTATTGAAGAGTTCCATTGTCTATCTCCGAAGATCTTTATTATATCCTAATATATTATACAATAAAACCTTCCCTGAAAACACATACATTAATCGACGTAAACCCGATAGTATCGGATAAGTAGTTTTAAAGAAAATCGCGGATACATACGAGTCGAATGGATAAAGCACCTCCTTTTTTTGAAGTCGGTTGAAAATAATAACCTACTTTTTACGTCGACGATTTGTAACAGTTACCAAATGCATTTTCAAAGTGCCAACTAACCTTCCTGAATCAACTTCAATAAAATTAAAAAATAATATCAAGGACCAATATTATTTCAGTGATGTATAAAATCGAGCGCTCAGTAGTTTCAATGAGTGCGTGCGCGTAATGTTGTTGTGTGCTACTAGATACCTAAATTTGAGTTCGTCGAAAATGTAACAGCGTCCTTAACACGAGAGATTGAACCAAAGTAGAGTGTATTTTGTTTTTATAAGAATATGAAAAGAATATATTATGATAAACATTGATGAGATGAGACAATGGCTTGTGATAAAACACAGTTTATTTAGTAGAACACCTGCATCAATTTACCATTGTTTCTCATAGCGGATACGCATTTCACGAATTGTAGTGATAAGTACCGTGTAAAAGGGACCTAGCGCAGGTGGACTAAGGATAGGTCCAGAAGGGATTAAGTGGTCTATAACTACAAGAAGACCTGCAGCCTTATTGCTTAATTAATTCGGCAAGGCAAAGAGTATGAACAATCGACCAATCACATGGCGAGGTGAAAGACGCGGTGTGGATTTCCGACTATGTGATTGGTCGATTGATGGCAGTCAAACCCTTAGCCTTGCCGAATTCACTTAGGCAAATAGGCTGCTGGCAAATTATGTATGGCATTTTTGATATTTAATCTTGTGTTAGCAGCTAACTCTAAGTCAAGTTTTTGGCGTAATTAGACTTTAGAGGATTTTGTATTTTATTTCGGTTTTCAGAAATGTATACATTAAGTACAGTACAAACATTGTCCCTCGGCAAACTTCGTGTTTCGTCAGTCGTCGGATTTCTATCAGTTGCCCTTTGCACTTGGTTAAAGAGTACATTTTTTATATAGGCACTTGGTGCAGACCGGACGCTCTCAATCAAATTGGAAGTACATAGAGTTGTTAATACTCTTTTAACACAATGTAATTTATTGAAAAATTTGAAAATGGGAGTAAAGCTGCTAATTTTATAGCTCTATATATTTCACACGGAAATCAAAACAACAATAAATTACTTAGTTCTGAATTCAAATTATCACTATATTATAAAATAAAGGCCCCCGCCGCGTTTGTACGCGATGTTCTCAAATACAGCTAAACGGATTTCCATGTGGTTTTCACCAATAAAAAGAGTGAGAAACGAGGAAGGTTTTAGTGTATAATTTGTCGCGGGCGAAGCCGGGGCAGGTCGCTAGTACACGATAAATCTAATAATTGATGGACATGGAAATTAGCATTCGTTTTTATTCGGAAATGCGATGATTGCCGAGGGACATTCAAGGCAATAGTTGTACTGTATATACATTAATAGTTTACTACATAGTAATATAGGTATAGTTATGTAATATAGCTAGGAAAACCAGGACATACCTAGCCCTTAAGGAAATAGTACAACAGAGTATGTTGTCATAGTTATTTTGTATCGGAAATGAAACATTCCAATTTAGCAGCTTCTTCCGCCGGCATTCTAGCGCGTCCGTACCGTAGTTGCATGGCTAATAAGAATATCAACTAAATAATAGGTACCGTATTGAATAGTGGTATGAATATTATTAATAATGTTCATGTGTACCGTAAACATAATCTATACTATTTCTATACTAATATTATAAAGAGGAAAGATTTGTATTTTTGCATTTTTGTATGTAACGAATAAACTGGACCGATTTCAAAAATTCTTTCACCGTTGGGAAGCTACACTATCCCCGGGTGACATAGGCAATTTTTTATCCCTGTATTCCCACGGGAACGGGAACTACGCGGGTGAAACCGCGAGGCGTCCGCTAGTCTATTATAAACTACAGTTTTCCCGCGGTTTCGCTTCGTTAGCCTATGGAACCGTGCATGTTTCAGGTTTTAGAGTTCCTATCTTATGGTGCATGGCGTTCTCTTGCCCAAACTCAGTTCAAAAATCAAAGAGGAAATAGAGCAAGCATTTTTTTTTTTCGATTTTGCCGGACCACCTTGAAATGGTCCGTGTAGTAAGAAAAATTGTTTGTTTTTCTCGTAAACTTTTTACTCGGAGCATTTATTTTTTGTTAGCCTACGCTATCCGTATCCCACTTCTGATGCACTTACCAACACAAAGAATTTTATTTTTTCGACAAGTATTTTTTTTATTTGTTATCTCAGAACTTTTTACTAGGTGAACCGATTTTGAAGATTCTTTTTTTCTTAATTTTTTATTCTCTTGTCCATTTCCATTTAAAATCTTATGAAGAACTTCGGCGATATAGAACTAAACTCTTCTATAAACAACGGAAAATCTTTTGGGATGGCTTAAAATCGCATGTCTGTTCATTGTTTACGCCATGTCATAACATAACATCACGCTGGTACGCTCTAAAGGGGTACGCAGCTGTGTACAGTACACCCTGGTACACTCTTATTTCACCGACTGTGTTCAAGTTTCATGTTATTCTGGTAATCTATTCTGGCATAACTGTGAGAATTACTAATAGATATGTACCACAACTAAAAAGTAAAAATAAAGACTTTTTACTAAAAAGATACAACCGACTTCCAAATAAAAACACTACAAAGTGAAAAATAACTTAAATTTCGGAAGTCGATGTCAAAAACGAAGAATCAAAAACAAGAATACCGACTGCCGAAATTTAAGTTATTTTCACTTTGTAGTGTTTTTATTTGGGTGTATTTTTTTGTAAAATAGTTTTATGTAATAAATAACAATAGTAAATTCCTCAGATAGCGTAAACTGTTGACTAATCTTTTGCGGTTTTCTCGCGTTTATACTTCTTGTTAGTACGAGTAGCTTCAGACTGAAACGAATCTCATGACTAATGTCGTACTCGAATGGCACCATGAGCTCATCTCGCGGTGACGTTTGTCCTGCTTTACATGAAACTTAACTCCGTGATGAGGTTTTTAGTTATTGGTAAAACACATCATCAGCCTATTTTTCTCTCTCTTGTACCCTCCTTCTTCTCTCTTGCACTTTGTCACGCTTTGTTTCTCCCTACTTCTCTTTTACGTTGTTCTATCTTGTACCCTACTTCTCTCTCTTGCACTTTGTCACGCTCTGTTTCTCCCTACTTCTCTTGTACGCTGTTCTGTCTTGTACACTACTTCTCTCTATTGCACTTTGTCACGCTCTGTTTCTCCCTACTTCTCTTTTACGCTGTTCTGTCTTGTACCCTACTTCTCTCTCTTGCACTTTGTCACGCTCTTCTTCTCCTGCCTACTTCTCTTGTACGCTGTTCTCTGTCTTTTATCCCAAATCACTCTCTTGCAATTTGTTACTCGCTCTACCCTGCTTCTCTCTTTTTTACCCTGTTTCTCTCTCTTGCACTTTGTCACTATATGCACTAAAACTCAACTAAACAACATACCTTCTTATAAACCAGTTAGTTGGGAGACTCTTCCGGCGATGGAATGGTACTCACCAGAGCTTGTGCCTGCAGTGGTAAGCTCCATGTTGGGTTCTCTCTCCCTATAACCTTATTCTCTTCTTCCTGTTTCTCTTTCTCACACTCTCTATCCTACTTCTCTCTCTCTCTTACATTTTTGTATCTCTTTTCACTTTGTGACTCTCTATTTTACCTTACTTCTCTCTCTTTCAAATTTCTATCTCTCTCTTGTACCCTATTTCTATCTAATATGCACCCTATTACACTGGTTTGCACCTATTGTGCGAAATATCTCACAACATGCATTAAAACTCAACTCAAAAACATACCTTCTTATAAACCAGGTAGTTGGGAGACTCCTCCGGGGATGGAATGGTAGACATTAGAGCTTGCACCTGAGGTGGTAAGCTCGATGTAGGATTCTCCTTCTTGTCTCTGTCCTTTTCTTTTTCTTCTTTTATACATTTTGAATTGTCTCTGGAACAGTAATAGTATAATATTTTAATGATCCTAGTGGCTGATCTATCATCCTACTTCCTACCAATCACACTATATTATATCATACTAATAATATAAAGGCGAAAGTTTGGGAGTGTGTGTTTTTATGTTTGTTACTTCACGCTCGAACGGCTGGACGGATTTGGATGAAATTTGGCACAGAGATAGATTAGTCTGGAATAGTACATAGGATACTTTTTATCCCGAGAATATGTTCCCCTGGGATAACTTTCGGCAATGACGCGGGCGAGGCCGCCGGCAGAATCTAGTATTATATATGTGAAAGTCTGTATGTTTATTAATTTTGAATCACAGCTCAATGGCTGAATACACTTGAATAAAATTTGTAACACAGGTAGACCATGGCTTGTATTAGGACATAGGATACTTGTGATCCTGGGCAGCCCCGGATCTAAGGGGGGCAAAGCGGGGCACTTGCCCCGGGCGGCAGTTTCATGGGGGCGCCAAATCCTTGAGACAAGAATTCGAAATATCGAAAAATGAAGCCTCTCTTCTCTTTTGAAAGCTAACTTTTTTAGCCATTGAAAACAAAACTGCCTATGCGACGGACTTTGAGGAGCTAATAGATTCTTTCGCAGAAAAGAAAGCACGCCGTGTTGTAGTCTTCCCTGGTTATATATTTTTTCTATGTTTATGTCACAAATGAAAGTTATTAGAAAATAAAAAGTTATATTTATAAGATTATTATTTCAACATATGGTCACAAAAATGCTACTCATTGGCAGTTTTTCTCCAACATTGAAGGGAGGGGGCGCCACTATCAAGGATTTGCCCCGGCTCGAAAAAATCGTAGATCCGGGGCTGATCCTGGGCATACATCCCCTTGGAATAATTTTAGACTCGTTAAGTGGGTGTCACCGCTGGTAAAAGTTAGTGAATAAAAGCAGGATGTTCGATGATGATAAGAGATTTTGCTGGTAAACTTACAACAAGATAGTTTACACTATTATAATTAGTAGTATATGACACTTTATCATACCGAGTAGTTCATGCACAACAGACCAAATGAGAACCTAAGTGCAAAAAAGGGAGTTCCTTCAACATACAGTGCAGTTTCCTTTTCATCATCATTCTTTTGCACCTATTCTAAACAAGCAGCACTTAAATACGGACAAAAATCCTAGGGGCACTAAATTCCTAACAGGTATACTAAAGAGACTGAGTGGCCTAATCGGCTTCTGGAGGGAGGTGCACTGTCTGGAGTGACCGCCACCACGGCTTACGAACATTCGTCCTCACTCCCGACTAAGTGTGGAAACCAAATCCTTACAAAAGAAGAACCAATCGTTGCAAATCATTTGGGGTTGTCACAACATCTCTACTTCTTCCTTACTTCTGTATTTGCTGTCATTTCAGAAGTCTGTACTATTGTAATGTGTACTGTGTATTATATGCCCAGTACAGATGAGGTTGTCAGATGTTGAATTGAGTCCACATGATTTTGAAATACAGCATTACTTGGATTGCAAGGAATGTATGAGTTTATTCATAGAAAAACAATGTCAGAGAAACACCAATGAACAGTTCAGTTTCTATACTTCAGCTCACATCACGAATAAGTCTACCACTTTTGTGATCAGTTGATTAAGATATTTCATACAAGCTTTTGCGGTTATTCCAATCAAAATTCCCCAATCTAATACTAGTGTAAAAATTATCCTTTGTCCAAATATAATTCATCTACCTGTGTGCCCTGTTGCATCAAAATCCATACAGACTTGCATATTTATAAAATTTTATTAGGAAGTAGGATTAGATAGGATATCGCTCGGCAAAGCCTTTAGAGCCCTCATAGGAATCTTCTGTGCTCATTGGTGGAGCTAGGCTAGCTATGTTACCCCCTAGCTAGCCAGTACACACAACGGAACAAATAAAGTTTGTAAAATGGGGTAAACTCAAACAACACCAAACAAACAAAAATAGATAAATGTGTGTAAATAAGAAAAATATTAAACACTATTTCTCTCTCCTAGACAATGACTGTATCTATTATAGAATGTTGCTGAGCCTGCTAAGGTCCATAATTATTATGAGTTGGCATTAGGTATATAAAAATCCCTGCAGCAAAATATGTGAGAAGAAAGCAGTTGCTTTTCTCATTATTTGTGAGACTTCCTGAAAAATTGTATAAGTAAATGCTGGAACTGACATATAATGAAAACTTTGAAAAATACTTTGTTTCTACTTTTATTATTATTTTAAGTTTGTGAAGCTTACCTGGATGGCCCTTGCTGACAGGCCTTTGATGCCGCCTTTTCCGAAGAATTCATCGTCACCATTTTAATTTCCAAAACACAAATTCATCACACAATAAAATTTTCAACTTATCGAAATTGTTTTTGTTTGGCGCCAAACTTTTATGGCATTTAACTTTTTTTTTTAGGATTCTTTGGCACCGATCTTCGATTGTTAAGCCTCTAATCACCGCTTCTGTGGCTTGCTTTAAAACGCCACAAATAGCTAATATAAACTACAGAATGTTTGAAAATTATCTAAACACTGTTCACTTCAAATAGATATTTAAACAAACGATAAATTACGTCGAAATAACACATGCACGTAAAATTCACTTCATAACTTATTTACAAAAAAACACTGCCCAATTCAGTCACGAAAAAAACAATTTATCTATCAAAACTAAGAGATAGAGTATTCTTACAGAATCTAAACGGACCATGAGAACAAGTAAATGTTAATATTCAACAGTTTCAAACAGATTTTATGCTTTTATTTGTGATTATTTGACCCACTTGACTAGGTGTTTTCCCTTTTTGTTTTTACTGTTCAAGCACCTCAAACAGCCAGCTAGCAGTCACAAGAATCTGATTTAAGCGGAAAACCATCTTGTTTTATTTATAAAACGTAAATAATAACAACCGATAACAGAATTTAACATTTTGATAATAGCACGAAATGTCAAGACCGTTCGCCATTTATCATCATCGCAAGTACGAGAGCTTTTTGAAACGAGACAAGAGATATAAAGGCTCCGTGTGCGAAAAAGAAACCAAATCCATGGCAATATAATACGAATAAAGTGAAAAGTCGGTGCGTCCACAATTAAAATATCTACGAAATGTCCTACTAAATTTTGTCGTCTGAATAAATGAATAGATGGCGCATGTGTTTAGAAGTTTATCGAACGCCGTATTTGGTGCTATTTTTAGATCATAAAAACTACAGGAAAAGTCAGCAATATTTATTAAATACTAAACAAGTTTCCGATAAGCATAAAATAATAATATTTCCTTGTGCAATATTATTCATTAATTTTCACTGTTTTTTGGACAATGGAAATGATCATGTAACTGTTTGTAAAGATAATAGATGGCAGCAGTTGTTCGTGAAAATGCAACTTGTCGTAATTTTGTAATTAATTTTACCATTAAACAGCTATGTAAATATTATTTATAGTTATTTTTAATTTTAGATCGATACCAGCGTAGTCAGTTCGCACTGTGTATCAACTTGTTGATATCGATGAGGCCAGAGGAAAGTAGTTTGAATAAATTCATAGACATCACGCCTATAATATTCCCGAAGGGGTAAGTAGACTTGTTTCTAGTTCATCCAAATTTTGCCAGGCGATCCATTATATAAACTAAATGAGGGCCGCTATCCGGTCACAAATACAGACTTCTAACTGCTGCTTTAATAAACTTTATCATCAACATCCGCAGCCAGACTTCATCACCACTGCTCTCGAAACGGTGCAGGAAAACATTGTGAAGAAACCGGAATATTGTAATATTGTAACTATAAAAAGAAAGAAACGTGAAATACACTAAAATTATATTATATTATAGTAATGACTAAGTTAGAACTGGGTTTCGATGGTGGATTACGGCCCACTACCTGTCCTAGAGTGCGGGGTCTGTGTCCCAGTCCCAGCAGTCAGTGGCGAAACTATACATACCGTCTGAGACCTGTGGCAAATTCATCGGCTGAGAGCCCCATCAACGGAGGCCCCATCATGGGGACCTTTTTTAACCAACTTTCCAAGAAGGAGGAGATTAAATTTTCGGCTGTATGATCGTATTTTTTCACCGATTACTCCGCCAATTATGAACCGATTTTGAAAATTCTTTTTTGTTTGAATAGGTATACATTCGAGGTGGTCTCATTATTTCTTAATCAGCGTCTGATAAAGGGATCTCATGGGAATCGAGGGAACTTCTCAAATTTTATAGGCATACCTAAAGGATTTTGGTATTTTCATCAACATGGACAATATGGTCAATATGGCAAGCATTTGCATTTAGAATGTATCATTTGGAACTGATGAAGAAGATCACAGAGGGCCACTGGAACTTCTCAATTAAAGGTATGTTGTGGGTATAAGATATCTCGAATAGTTCATGACCGTGATGAAGCAAATTCAAATAAATGTTTCTAATGAAAATGGTATGATCGAACTGCTCTGGTGATGAAGTCGGAAGATAGGCATCAGAACTCCGTAATAAAACAATGTATCCCAGTCGTGTTTAGAATTGTTGGAATTGTTATGAGAAGCCCTCTGGCTATATATGCTTTTCATGGTAATTTATGGTACCAAGACTAAAAAGATAAAAAAAAACTTGTAACCAAAAAAACTTAAATGACTTCCAAAACAAAACACTACAGAGGGAAACATAACTTTTTTTTCGGCAGACGGTGTCAAAAACGAAAACAAATCTGTAGGTACCAAAGACACCGACTTCCGAAAATAAAGTAAGTTTTCGCTTTGTAGTCTTTTGTTTTGGAATTTTTAGGGCATGTCCCTCCAGCCGGGGGCCCGTGGCAACTTACTGTCATGCTACCCTATTGTTACGCCACTGCCAGCAGTGGTAACATTATTTATAGGCTGGTTATGCTTATGCTTTAAAAAGGTTTCCGTAGTTCAACGTGCGATCGTCCGTACCAACATAATAATTATGTTGACAAACAAAAAAATGCTGTAAAATATGTGTAGAATGCAGCGCGAAGGTCGTAAGTGAATGTTGATTGCGTTTGAGACACGGAATAGTTAATATGTTGGTAGGTTGGTACAATGCACAGACCACGGAGACGTTTTAGCGGTCACTCACCACTGCTGTAATAAACAGTACACTCGCACTACAAAAATACGTACATAAAATAAAGAAACTATAGACAAAGAGAATGGACTAAGCAATAATTTCATGTATCACAACGTAGAAAGAGACAAAATATCTAAGCTGTCAATACCTGTCTATTCTCACATTATCTATGTCTATGTGCAAAACAGAGTAGATGCTCCTATGATGTAGCCTTATTAGGATTCGAGAATAAAGAAAACAACTAAAGGTCGTGGTGGCCCGGTGGCTAAGACCTCGCCTCTCGTGCTTAAGGTCGTGGATTCAAATCCGGGCAACTAACAATGTGATTTTTTTATTCATATTTTATGTACTTTCTAAGTTTATCTTGGTCATCGCTGACAACGGTGAAGGAAAACATCGTGATGACCGTGAGGAAACTTGGATTTGTGGTTAATATAAGTTTGAAATTGCCAACACGTCTTGAGCAAGCGTGGTTTGAAAAGTGGCAGGGGAGGAGGGAGAAGTATTATATTACTATTAGTGGCCGCACGATCGTTCTACCTCTCACATTTTTCTTCTGTTATTCTTTCACTTCATACCTGGGAACGAACTTCTTATTCTTTCGAGGGTAATTAAAACTTAGACAGTTTGGCTACGTTTATTGTGGCATCAGTGGCGTTCAACAAGTTCTCCTAAGTGCAGGTGTATGGGCACGAACTACAACACAAAGACGTAGAAAATAAAAGAAGTTGAATGAAGCACTCTCGGTGCCATGCTGAAATACGGCCAAAAAGTTGGGATCCTTGCGAAGGTGAGAACGTACTTCATGGCGCAACAGCTGCCCAACTTGTCTCAAGCGCAAGTTCAATCATGCATGGAGTACCTGTTCTCATTTCTGGGACGGATCTGCTAAATACCAGCTTGATGCACTAGAGTCGATCGTGAAGCGGACCAAGAGGCTCATCGGCAATGAGGCGCTGGTCAAGTCAAAGCTCCAGAGCCTTGAACATCGTCGCCGAGTTGCCAGCTTGTCGGTTACATTTCGGGCAATGTGCGATGGAATTGCACGATCTAATTCCACCTAGCCCGTTTCCTCTTTGGACTACCAGACGTACGGCGATGCACCATCGGTACATGGTGGACATCCCACCGATACACACTAAACGTTTTCGGAACACTTTTATTATGCATACAGCTAAGAATTGGAATTCCCTACCGGGGTCTGTGTTGCCCGATAGCTACAATCTAGGGGTCTTTAAGTCAAGAGTGGACAGGTATTTTCTAGACAAGCGTATTTCACCGTCGACCACATCATGGCTTACCATCAGGTGAGATAGTGGTCAAGCGTGACACAATAGTGTAAAAAAGTACTGTCTCTAGACTCGGCCGCCGCGGTGATTCCGAGCTCTGTGGTACCCACTGAATGCATCTAGATTGCTTTTGACGTGTAGCTGTCTATTATTACTCTATGTACTGTTACTTTTGATTCTCAAGGTATTTCGCCTTTTGCAATTGCAATTTTGCGAAGGTTTTATTTTAGAAGGAGTATGCGAATGTCTTAGGTACTGTTTTAGACAGATTTAAGCAATGATATTCAAATAAACAGATACGTTATACACTCACAAAACAATTGAAAAAAGTGTGCCGCATATAGCGGCAGCACACATACACTCTTTTCATTCATCTAACATTAAAACATATTTATTTTAATTAATAAATAAATAAATTAAAAATACACACGATAACATTTATTTTATTTTGTTTTTTTTTCAACAAAGCCTATCGCTCTTCGCCTTGCGTGACATAAACTAAAGGTCACAATTGTGACCTATTCGAGTCTTCAAAATGCGCGCCCTCATAACATATCTGTTTATTTGAATATCATTGGATTTAAGTATCTGTTTACAAGTGTCAATACATAATATTTGGCCTGCCTCATTGGGGTAGTCATCGACTCATCGTAAACACTAAAGTAGTATTACAAAAATAAAAACACATTGGGGTAGTCTGGCAGTCATCGTAAACACTAAAGTAGTACTACAAAAATAAAAACACTAGTTACAAAGTGGAAATAACTTTTTTTTGGGAGTTAGTGTTCCTGTTTTCTTTACTTCGTTTTTTGACACCGACTTCCGAAAACGAAGTAATTTTTTACTTTGTAGTAGTTTTATTGGGAAGTCCGTTGTTTTGTTAAAAGATTATTGTTTTCACTAATTGTTTTTTTTTTTTTTTGTAGGAGATCATCTCTGAAACTTCTTGAAATACTTAACAGATTACCGCCATAGGTTAACTACTTGTTATCCAGAAAGAAAGGAAGGTACCTGTGAGATAGACCGCGGGGGCAAAGCCGCGAGAAATAGATAGTGCAAGTTTTTTTTTTTTTACAAATATTACAACCAATCGAAAGTCAGTGTTGCTTTTCGTTTCTTCGTTTTCTGACACCGACTTTAGTGGATCCAGCTGGTATTTGGAAGATCATTCCAAGAGATGAGAGCAGTACTTCCATGCATGATCTAACTTGCGCTTGATACAAATTGATCAACTGTTCTGTGGTGAAGTACCGTCTCACCTTCGCAAGGATCCTCAACTTTTTGGCAGCCAGCTGAGCTTTTGCCTCAATGAATGGACCAAAATTGAGGGTCGATTCAACGAAACGCCAAGAAGCTCAAGTCGGTCCGTTATCGGCACGGTCACACCTCGAAAAGAAGGAGCCGGCTGGAACTGGCTTCTTTTAGCGGAAAACAAGACACGCCTGGGTTAGCTTTAAGCAGCAGCATTGAACCTGACCAGATTGTCATCGCCCCATTCGGAGACTGCCTTCAAGGACGGATTCAAGCGCCCAACCACGGCCTCTCGGAGAGACCGGATCCCAGTAGATCCCGGATGAGGCCCAGTAGCGCGCGCGACGGACACGTATCTCTCAGCAACAGTGCTGTCGTCCGCATACCCAAAGGGGCACCTTAGCCAACCCAGGCGGCCTGGGGGCTAACCCAGCCGTGTCTTTTTTTCCGCTAAAAGGAGCCAGTTCCAGCCGGCTACTCTCAGTAACGATCTGCTACACAACACTGCCGGATTTTAGTGGATCGTTTATGTAAAACAAGAGCAATGTTGCTGAGAGTACCGACCCCTGAGGAACCCCGGCATTAATATCCAGTTGGTCAGACGAGCGGCCATCAATAACCACTCGGATGGAGCGGTCCATCAGGAAGTCTGCAATCCAATCGCACATACCACTGGGCAGACCGAATGAAGGAAGCTTACCAATAAGGCTTTCATGCCAGACCCAGTCAAAAGCCTTCGAGATGTCCAGGGAGACGGCAACCGCTTCACACATGATCGCGTCAAGTGTTTATTTTATTATAGAACATGCCAGCAGTAGAAAAAGCTCTTTCGGTC
The DNA here is from genome assembly GCA_964057195.1 of Orthosia cruda. Lineage (NCBI taxonomy): Eukaryota > Metazoa > Arthropoda > Insecta > Lepidoptera > Noctuidae > Orthosia > Orthosia cruda. The sequence continues at coordinate 4,290,804 of OZ059853.1, read as the reverse complement.
ATTCAGTTGATCTATAGATTAAAAATAAAAATAAAACCGAAGCCTACCAATTCAAATATTATTCGGATTTGCATCTACCGATTACACAAAATGAAAATTTGTGGTTAACAAATATTATCCATTACTGATCCATACTGAGTCAAGACGTAGTATCTCTAAGTAGTCTGTGATGTCAAGAAAAGCCGGATTTTCTGTCATTTTCGAATTTCGAAGAATCCGGATTGCAATCCCCACTGATGACCTGTCATAATTTTCTTTTCATTCTTGACTGCCCCAAGTTTTGAATAGCTACCTGCCCAAATAAAGTTATTAATATAACAAGTATCAACGTCACAATAAGGAAAGGGTTGCAGCAAGCCTGCAGGCTGGTGACCTCGGGGCTCGAAAGTAAATGACCTTAGTCTGTGGGCGCTAACGCATTCTCTTGACAAACCTCCTTTGTTTTTTTGTAACAACTTTTATTATGGTTGGTTGGTTTATTACTAGTTTTTCTCGTGGTAGAATCCACACAGAAATCGAAATAATTTGCGTAATCGAATCAGGGGGTCTACTCTCTAAACACGAAGTCCGTAGTTTCGGCCATCGTTACGGGCGTTTCTTACTCCGTATCAAGGACGCATAATTTGTTCCTACTAATGAATGACCAGTCAATTTGACAGTTGTACGTGTACCTACTCCCGATGTGTTTTACCCGTTCGAAAATTTAATCATTATCTACGGTTCACTCCGAAGTTCCGACGTACTTTGGGACGGGCCCGTAATTTTGTTGATGGATTTAAGACGTAGACTCTCAAGACTGCCGGCGACAATACTGTGTTAGATTTTAGAAGGCTCTTTAATTTTACTTTATTTTGGTCTTAACGTTGCCGGCCTTCGATGGAAAAACTGTGGACAGAGTGTAGGACTGTTCCCTCAAAAAATCACCCGGTGGGCACGTCACTTTAGTCAGCAAGTGCCAGCATAATGCTGAACGATGACCATTTTGCGTATTTGTGACGACGCATACTTTGTATTTGTATTTGTTTTTTTTATGGCTTGCGTCTTGCCTGGCGTTAATAAACGTTATCTTTCCCCCCTTTTTCCTTTCTTTCTTTCACATGGAGAGAAGCTCTGGCGGTCTTTAAGAGATGTACCGGGCGAGCATCATTGTCCTAATGTGGAAGAGAACTAGACAGGACGAATAGCACTATCCCATTTTTGCAACGAAACAATAAAGCTTTTAACTCATCAAAGAATGACCCCTGCTCCAGAACCACCTTCCTTCATTTGTAACTCTGTTAGGGGACACTCCTAGCCTATGGGGTCCCCTAATCACACTGCTGGATATAACCTTTTTCTAAGAACTCATGGTACCCAGGCGTCTAAGAGGCGTTTATATGAGAAGAATTAGTTCGCGACACCGACAACCCAACATCGCTGCTGCAAGAAAACGTTCGCTTCGTACTACTGACGCCTAAGGCGAGCCTAATTGCGTCAATGAATTCGGCAAGACAAAGGTTTTTGAAGCCATCAATCGACCAATCACATGCGAGATGAAAGAAGCGATGTGGATTTCCATCTATGTGATTGGCCGATTGATGGTGGTCAAACCCTTTGCCTTGCTGAATTCACTTACGCAGGAGCACACGATGCGTTGCGGCGCCGCACCGCAAAGATTTCGCCGTATCGCATGGTGCAGCGCCGCAGCGCATATTTTGACATGCCACAGATATTTCTACGTTGCGTTGGAAGGCCTCCCCACCAGGTGGAGCGATGACCAGGTGAAGGTTGCGGGTTGCGGAGATCCGCTGGTTGCGGGACGCACGGGCCCGTTCAATGTGGCTACGCTTGAGGGAGGCCTATGTCCACCAGTGGACGTCTTTCGGCTGATATGATGATGATGATGAGGACGGGCGGCACAGCGACACCGCTCCGGCGCCGCGCCGCTGCCGCTACCCATCGTGTGCTCCTGGCCTAAGTCCGGCTGCACTAGATAGGTGCTTAAGGCGATATATACGCCCCAATGTTAACGCAATACTGGCCGTGCGCCCCCGCTCGATGCCATAATATCAATATTGAACCTCCTTTGGAACAGTTTTGTTTGCAAAATATTATTTAATTTACTATTTCAGTTATGAAGAAATTCCAGCCCTCAATGTTTCTGTGTAAAAATATTTTTAAACATCCAAGTGGTTTTGGAAGAATATCCAAAAGTTGCAGAAAAATATCGTGTTATTAATATTTTTTTTTTAGTTACACCATAAAACCTTGTTTAAAAAAAATGTTCATGAATCAATAATATTTTTTTTTTCAAACCTTTTAACCTAGCCGTTACTAAGTACGCTTTAGAAAGTAACCGTTTTACGGCACTAAAGCGGTGGAAGGCCCTTAAATAAATATTAAAGCCCAAAAACATGCGATATTGATCTGGGTTTTAAAGTGTACGAGTATTATTGTAGAAACGTATACCTTAGCAAAACACAATCCGCCACATTCTTCACTTAGGCGTGGCAAATCTTACGATTTGAATTGCTAATTTATCTAAGACTTATCCGTTGATGTATTTATAGCAAATAAGTTATGGACGACGACAGTCGCCAACGACCTTGAAGGTATAAAACATTGAATTTTGGGTCGCACGGGTGTGAAACACGCATTCGTTTCACACCTGCGCGACCCAAAATTCAGTAGCTTTTTTATACTTTCATGAAAATTAAAATGTAGATAATTAAAGTGTATTTGAGATGGAGAAAATTTCATTGAAATTCGCCCGGCGGTTTTAGTGCGATTGTCGTTATTTGTTTGTTTTAGACATAACTTTAAAAATGAATTACACTATGTTACACGAATAACTCAAAATTTTCGTACATCAAATTATTAAGAAAATTGTCTAATTTATCATTTATGTTTTTCAAAAAAAATACGATTAGCCGTTTAGACGTGATTCTCATTTTAAAATTAGCTACTGAAGGTATCTGCGCCTTAATAAGACTCAGTAAAGATTAAGTTGTGTTGCAATGTGTTTCTTCTCTCGGATCTGCACGACTGCCATTTGTAGAACCATGACAGTCACCTGACAACCAGTTTTATGTTTTTTATACACGCCCAATCTGATTGCCAAGAGCTCGTGGCGCAGTTACGGAGGCTGTTTGCTCCTGTGATGCCCAAACAACAGCTTAGACCGCGAAGCCGTACCTTCGGCACGTACGGTGTCCCGAGCTAGATCGCCTCTAGTTCGGGCGCTCACGATCCTAAATGCTCTTACATCAGCACCGGAGTGTGACCTGTTTGCTGGGAGATGGATAGATGTGTGTTGTGATTGTGAGAAGATGGATAAAGGATAAAATAGTAAATAATTGTATAATTTTTGTTCATTTTTACTGTTTTATATTTTTTTCTTCTATGTTTTGTAATCTTTTGTGTTTTATTTTTAATTAGTTTGTATTTAGATATGTTTTATTCTGCCTTATTGTTGTTAGTTTCGTTTAAGTTTTTTTTTTTGTATTGTGCAATCAAACTAATTGTGTTTGCTTGTACAAACAAGAATTTGTGCAAATAAGATTTAGCCTTTTTTCATTTATAGTTGTCCTATTTGTACACTAGGCTAATAGGCTTAGATAAAGAAATACACTAGGCCTCTGTTGACAGCGCAATTTTGTATATCTTTTGAGGGTTCTAGTGCTTCTAAGATATAGGCACAGTATATATATTTCTTTGTCAGTTTATGGAATATCTTTTAAATTACTCCAATATTGGAGGGGGAAATAGGCGAGAGCCAAACCACGAAATATTATTTTTTCTTGGGATATTCAGTCGGATGTCTGCTTATACTACTGGCATAATCAGCCTATAACGTGCACTCTTGGGAAGCAGGCCTCCTTTGTTTTATAGGTAAGGTAGACCCATATTATTTATCTAGATATGCATGATCAATAAATCCCTTGGTTTATGTGTTGCACGATGAAAACATAAATCATTAGAATCATCAGATACATTATACATTGCAACGTTTTGTGCGCTCTTATCAAATTCATAGTAGGTAAATCGATAGTAGTTGTAGATAGGTACTTAATTTCTTTATGTAATGTAGTTCGGCGATAAAAGTAATGATTATTTGTATTTTGTTAATTTTAAAACAAAGTGCACTTCGTAAAGGTTCGCTGCATACGTAACGTGTTGTATTCCGGACGGAACGGGTCGTTATCATTATATACAAAATGCCAAGGCACTCCACGTCGTTGTCCCGTCCGTGCACCCGTGATGCTCCTTTCGTATACATGTTTAACCCCCGACGGAAAAAGAGGAAGTGACGTGTGTTGATGTGTATCTGTGTGTCTGTCTGTGGCATCATAGCGCCTAAACGGATGAACCGATTTTGATTTAGTTTTTTTTGTTTGAAAGGTGATTTTATCTAGTGTGTTCTTAGCTATGTTTGAATAAAATCGGTTCAGCCGTTCAAAAGTTATGGGCGTTTTACTGTTTGAATCGGGTTGTTTTCGCAAGATTTCGTGTCATAATTACGTGTTCTATAGATTGCCGTTCGAAGCGTGTCTACTATGTACTAGATTAATTAGCAGCAGATTATTATAGCATGAAATAAAAATGTGACGGGGTTTTTTAAATGTTGAAATTTTACATGTGCATTATGAAACGATATTTTCATCATCGTCCCGTTTCAGCAGCGATCGGTCTCAACGTCTGAGGGCCAATATGGTTTTTTTTTATAGTCACAGCGGATCTTTGTGTCTCTGAAGTTGGTTCTGCCAACCATTGCGCAAGAAACAGTTTATCATCGAGTATACAGTAAGCGAGATAGGACGATGCGACAAACGTAAGCGAGTAAAAGTGACAGTTATACAATGCTATCTTCACCTTCAACATTGACACAAAAATAGCTACTGCGCTGGGTCTTGCAGCCAATTCAGAGACACAAAGATCCGTTGTGAGTATTATAGAAAAACCGGCCAAGTGCGAGTCGAACTCGCGCACGATGGGTTTCGTACCATTATCGCAAAAAAATGGCAAAAATATCACTTTTTTGTATGGGAGGCCCACTTAATGAATATTTATTTTATCCTGTTTTTAGTATTTGCTGTTATAGCATCAACTGAAATACATAATCTGTGAAAATTTCAGCTGTCTAGCTATCACAGTTCATGAGACCCGAGGCCTGGGTGACAGACAGACAGACGGACCGCGGAGTCCTAGTATAAGAGTCCCGTTTTTCTGCTGCTTCCATCTGCTGCTCCTGTATGCAGTCGGTTACGAACTTGTACCTTTAAGTATTAAGTATTTCAAGATCATTATTAAGGGGACGTCCCCACTCAAGATTAGCCTAATACTTCAAAATAGATAGGTAGGTAAGTACTTAACTACGGTAAATACCTATAATCTTTTCTTATCTATATAGCATTGGTATCGCTGCAATAAGTAGATGTAGGTACTTTACACTTTATTTTCGTCTATAAGACCGTGTTATCGATACACAGATTTTTATGATACGATTGATAACGTATGAAGATATTGCGTCATATTCTAGAAATCCATTAAAAACATAACAATAATTTTGTTCTTGAAAAACTTGTTTTTATTTTTTATGTGGTGTTCACTAGTAACACTAGTTAGGGTTTGGATTTTATAATAAAACAACCAGATTTATCAGTAAGTAGACAGCACTGAATGGGACGTCTGAGCAACGCTGGTGCGATCTAATAATGAATAGACCTAAACATTCAAGTGCTCTGCTACGTATACCACATCTTTAAAATTAATAAAGAAATGTTCTTGTTAGAACGGCCGGCACGTCATTTTGTACTACATATTGTACTTATATACAATAAAAAAAAGACGTGTGGCACTCGGGGACTGCCGCGGTAAAGCTATTGCATAGCATTAAATTTTTGAGAATTTAAGTCATTTTTTTCACCTATTGTTCTTAAAATCTACGATCTTTTCCTAAATAGTAAATGCAGATCACGGTCCACCCACAATAATAAACCCTTAACGCCACCCTCTAACAATCCCCTTATTATCATATTTTTTACCTTTTCCCCAAATAATAAATTTAAATAGTGACCCCTATTTATACCACAATAAGGTCGCTTTTTCAAAGTGACCCTTATTCCCACATACATAAAGAGAACATAAAAATATTTCCTACATCCGTCATAATAAAAATTCTTATTTTAACTTGTCATTGCCAAGCGAATTTGAGCCTTTAAATTAAAAACGTTAAAAACTCGAAAACGTAGCGAGCCAGACCCCCATTTATTTCCGATTAATAAAACTCTAAAAAACAAAACTAAAATATAAAGTGACCCTTTTTGAATATATATTGAAATAAGGTCGCTTTTTTTACAAGCAAAAGTGACCCTTATTCTCATTAGCATAAGGTCCACATTGATCACCATTGTCACAGAAACAGCTCAGAGAGACCGATAAAAGGATTTTTTTTTACGTCCAACAAAAATTTTAAAACCCTCATATCTCAGAAACGGTTGGAGTTAGCGCATTTCTGACAAAAAAATTGCCCCCCTGCCCTCGGCTACTTCATCCAGGAGAACAAGATAGGATTTACCCCCCCCCCCTCCCCTTAACCGTTTACCTCCCCCCGCAAAAAATAAATAAAGTGACCCTTATTGACATTGAAATAAGGTCGCTTTTCTTTGACAAGCAAAAGTGACCCTTATTCTAATTAGCATAAGGTCCACATTGATCACCATTATCACGTTTCGTTACGAAATTTTTCGTTACGGAATTTCTGGATTCGGTCTCCACGCGCAAGGCCCGCGATAGAAGCTATGCAATAGCTTAAAAACAGAACCATCAAATACACAACTTGTATATGTCATGGACCAAGTGACAGACACTACACACACACTATGACACTATGTAGAATCCCTGGGCATTATGAATAGTCAAATCGGGCAATGTAATGAATACTGATTTAAACTTCGATATTTATCACATTGTCTGGTCATTATGAATGTTGCTACGTAACGGTTGGGTAATTCGATAATTATGGTCAATGTGTTATTCCAAGAGCGAGCGAAGCGAGCTCGGGTGCCTTAGGCCACCTCGACACAGATAGATTAGGTTTGAAGGAGATGACGGGCGCTGAAGTGAGCAGTAGTGAGTACCCGGCCCAATACTTTATGGGCATTATTCATAATGCCCGATCAATTTAATTATTTCATTATTTTTTATCATATTGCTTGCCTACTCATATTGGGCATTTATCAAATTGCCCGGGCAGTATGAATAATGCCGTATTAATCACTTACACACAATAAAAACACAGAACCATCAAATAGAGCATAATCTAACAAGTGAGGGTCAGTCCTTACGGTAAGAGTCAAGTTCAAAATTATCTTTAACTCAATATGGCGACCGGTGATGCCACTAATGACTCTCCTTTTTCAAGACGAGAGGGGACTTACTTATTCTTTTCACGTTCTCGTATGTCTTCTGTAGAAGTGCAGAAATAACCCACTGCTGTAAACATTTGACGTATTATTTATATATAAATATATTATAATAATTTATTACTAGATTTCTGATTAGGCCCATCAGAATTCTAGATAAAGGCTACAACTGGATAGGAAACGCTCTGTCCATTCTCTAAGTCCATGCATGGCTCGGGGGTCAACAATGGGCATGGAAATAGTATGTACAACATGATAGGTTACTGACCTCAAGTTCTGTCAAAGGATGTGTGATACATTTCGAACAAAAAAAAACAACAGCATTGTTGTCTATGAAACAATTCAACGTTTTGCGATGCGACGTGCATTATCTTCTATGATGTCATATCCTTTTCCGGTGATAATGTAATTAATTAATAATGTAATTGATTTGCCATTATGCCTAGTGAGAACATTGTTTTGAAAGTAAAATTTCAAAATTTAAAAACCCCCCGACACATTTATCTTGCGAAAACATCCCGATTGAAACAGTAAAAGGCCCATAAGTTTTGTACGGCTAACCGATTTAATTCAAATATTTCTAAGAACATTCTCGACACAATCACCTTTCAAACAAAAAGAAACTAAATCAAAATCGGTTCATCCGTTGAGGCGCTATGATGGCACAGACAGACACACAGATACACAGCAACACACGTCAAACTTATAACACCCCTCTTTTTCCGTCGGGGGTTAACAAACATTATCAACAAATTTCAAGTTCATAGGTCACTGGGAAGTTAAAAATTCTTCAGGAAAAAAATGTGTGACAGACGACGGACAGACAGACAGATGGACACGTGAGAGACAGCAAAAAAAAGAGGCCTACCCAGTAAAAGATTGTTCGTGGTGGTTTATGTTATTCTGCAGCATCCGTTTAGACTGGTAGCTTTCCCCAACAATGCTGGCAGAAGGCAGGGAAATTATGATTACATATAAAGAGAGCCCAAGAGAAAGAGCCTTTACGAGGTTCTCTGCAGCAGTAAAGATTCTGGATGTATGTTTTTTATATATTTAATAACAATATTAAAGGCTATTAGGCTAGCACGCCCTCTACCTATTTGGGACAGTTAAAAATTAAATTATAACTACCTACTTCGATAATAATCTATCGAAAAAAAAAATCCCAAAGAAATTCAAAGACTATAACTTTAGAACGGATGAACCGATTTTCATCAAACATAGCTAAGAACACTCTCTATAAAGTGACTTTTCAAACAAAAATACTAAATCAAAATCGGTATATCTGTTTATGCACTATGACGCCACAACAGACACAGATATAGTTCTCGCTAAACTAGCCGTGAAGTTGGCTTTCCGATGCACAAGGCACGGATCGGTGCTGATTTTACCCGACTGCCGAAGGAGGGTAATGTGTTTATCGGTCTATGTATGTATGTATGTTTGATCCTATGTGGCGTTCCAGAGACCAAACGCGTTGGTCTATTTTGATGATTCGTACGTCAATCGATTCGTCAATCTTTCGAGTGTCACTGGCTACATTAAAATTGGAAAATAGAAAAATGCCAACTTTTGGGCGGCATATTGTGGGGGCCCAATTTTTTTTTTCATCCTTTCCTGTCGTCGTAGTCGTCGTCGATCGTGTGGGGTATCAAAATAAAGGCTTTTAAGAGGCAATTTCAAAAATATATAATACTTATATGTTTAAATGTTCCTAATTCGAATAATATGTTAAGTAAAAAGACATAAATGAGAAAAAAAATATGCTGTGCAGTTGGAGGATACATCTGGTTTTGGTCAGCTAGCTCGCGATTATGTTGGAGTGTACGTAACGAGGCACTGAGGAAAAAAGAAAAATAAATACTAAAAAATAAGGGTATTTTTTTATTTATTTTTTATTTGTCTACCCACAAACCTGAGAAAATTTCCCTTACACAATATTTACAAATAAATTACAAGGTAAAACTGGGTAAATCCCTGTGAAATCTGATAGCTTATGTCATAACGATTCTAACAACATAAGATTCATATATGGTTCCCATACAAAATTGCCGAGAAATCGGCGTTTTACTGAAACCGGGCGATAGCGCAAAATATTCAAAATGGCGCCGGCCTTGATGGACGGGTGGCCATTTTGCGGTCCACGGGATGGACGGTTGAGGGGTTAACCTTTTTTACTACCTAACCCTACCTACCTTACCTATCCTACCCTAGCCTACCCTACCTATCTGTGCAACCCCCGCCCGCTGTAAAAAGCATAATTACCTGTACGAGCCGTAGCGACTGAACAGGTCGCCGGAGGTGACCCACAAGCCGAAGCTGCGGAGGTAAGCATGGTTGCCTCTCCTTTGTTACGTAAGGCGGAAGAGGTTGCACTACCCGCAGCGCCGAAGACGATGCGGAAGCAACTTTAAAATGAAACAATACATACACAGAATTTTTCATTATTTTTGCGATAGGACATAGGACACCGTTTTCAAGATATAAGCAAATGTAGAAAAACACATTACCCTCCTTCGGGTGTCGGGTAAAAAGAAAGAAAATACTGAATGAAAAAAATACCTGCTCCTGAAAATTGCGGATCTTAACTTTCGGAATTTTGAACTTGACCTGGAGGTCAATGACCCTGAAACCAAGGTCAGTGAAAGGTCAATGACCTTGATCGACCCTTCGTAAATTTGACCTTGACCAAAAAGGTCAAGGTCAATGAAAAATAGGAAAAAGTTCCTAGTGTGGGGCAAAGATAAAAAAAGTATCCCTGTGGTCAAGGACAATGCCCTTGAGGTGTCGCATAGTTTTACTCCCACATCTCACCGGGTCTTCGGGACCCGGCTTGAATATGTGATGGTTTATGGTGAAATTTTCCTAAGTATTTTTTTTAGTGTGCCCCGTTTCGTATCCACAGACCAAAATGAACGCTACAAAGTATACTTTTTTTTTTTTTTTTTGTTTTATATTTGCCTTTATCGAGAAGTGTTCTTAGCTGTGTTTGTTGAAAATCGGTTCAGCCATTCTAAGTTTCCGGGCGTGTTTGAATCGGCGTGTTTTCGCAAGTTATCGTGTCATAATTACGGTTGTCGATCGAAGCAGGTCTACTACTAGATAAATTAAGTAGCATGAAATAAAATGCGTCGGGGGCTTTTTAAATTTTACTTATACATTCCGTGATAACTTTCTACCAATGATATTCAAATATACAGATATGTTATACACTTACAAAACAATTGAAAAAAGTGTTTCGCGCAGCAGCGGCAGCACACATACACTTTTCATTCATCCGACATTAAACAATATTTATTTTAATCAATGAATAAATAAATTACAAATACACACGATGGCATTTTTTTTTTGTTTTTGTTTCAACAAAGCCTATCGCTCTTCGCCATGCGTGACATAAACTAAAGACTAAACAATTGTGACCTATTCGAGTCTTCACAATGCGCGCGCTCTTATCATATCTGTTTATTTGAATATCATTGCTTTCTACGCAATTATTATTAATTTATCTATTACCCATACACTATAACACCGAGTATCATTCGTAAGCATCAAGTTAAATTATTATTATGTATTTTTATAGCTGTCAAAGCCGACTTCTTAGATTGCCACGACTTTAACACAATTAATTATACAAGTGTTTCGAAGTCAAGAGTTAACGGTACAACAGTTGTTGTTATTGTTATTCAGATTAAAACATATTACAATTAATGTTTAATTGCAATTGCATTCCAATCAATATATAGTTTATTGTAGAGATAGTCGAAGGCGGTCGCGCCTCCGACTGAATATCCTAAGTAAAAAGTCGTAATTCGAGGTTAAGGTCTCGCCTAAGCTATTTCCTTCTCCAATATTGGACCAATTTGAGAGATATTACATAAAATTAAAAATAAAGATATATATTATGTCCCTATGTTTTACTTTTTGATGGATACATTATCGTTAGAAGGACTAGAACCCTCAAAAATGCGCTGTCAACAGAGCCCTAGTGTACAAATTTGTCAACTAAATTAAAGAAGAAAAACATAGTATATATTTTTCTTTTCCAGGATATGGAATATCTTTTAAATTGGTCTAATATTGGAGGAGGAAATAGGCGAAAGCCAAACCTCGAATTATTACTTTTACTAAGGAAATACAGTCAAAGGAGCTCTCTGCCGACATTTCCTCTTAAGAATAATAGATTCTCTTTTTTTTGTTATCGGGCGGAAACCTTGAAAAGGCGCCTGGAAATTTTGGGAAAAGACCAGGGAGTGTGGCATTTTTACCTTAGTGAGGTAAAAATGCCACACCCCCTGGTCTTAACCACACCGGTGATCACCATCAGCACGAAGATAAGGTGCCGTGACCTCGTAAAAGATCACCCCCTCTGTGCAACGCCTGTTAGGGCAGATTCCTGGGGAAACTAAAAAAGTGCCTTTCCTTCAGTCACTTGATGAGCGAACAGAGTCCATGATCGGACTATTCCTCATTTCAGCCAAAAGGCGCCCACTGTTGGACCTATATCCATCAGTAAACGTCTCCCACTAACAAGCATCACCATAACGACCGATCCTGTGCCTCTTGTGTTCGCGACGAGGCGTCACTTAGCATATATACTAGCGTTATATATGAAATACTAGAGTAAGATATGTATGTAATAACTTAAATAAATAAAAAAAATATTTTCTTTTAGACCCCCCTTATAAGCGGGGATTCAATTAGTGGTATGTGCGTCCTACTCACATACCAATCGTATTATTTACTAGCTGTCCCACGCGGCTTCGCTCCCGTCAACTGGCTACCTACCAAGCTAGCCCACCTACTCTAAATACGTTGCGTCTCAAAAAGAATAAATTTTCCCCGTTTTTGGAACATTTTTCATTGATGCTCCGCTCCTATTGGTCGTAGCGTGATGTTATATAGCCTATAACCTTCCTCGATAAATGGACTACCCAACACAAAAAGAATTTTTCAATTCCAACCAGTAGTTCCTGAGATTAGCGCGTTCAAACAAACAAACAAACAAACAAACAAACAAACAAACAAACAAACTCTTCAGCTTTATAATATTAAGTATAGATTTTACACACATTAGTTTGATAGGAAACACAATCTAGGTGTTCTGGTTTATTTACCCTAAGTCTATGACTGAAAAATAATACATAACAACAGTACATAGCTAGGGATAATAATATCTCACCCTGGAATGGTGAATACACACACACATTTTTCTCAAATAAGTGGTCAGAAACCTTGTTATTCCCGATTTAGTATTTCTAGGTAACCTAGACTTGTACCTAGGCTCTGTAATTAGATAAGACTTATATAGTCTTAGTATATAAACACCACTTAGTTGGGATAATGGGTGTGTATGAACCAATATATAAATTTTTATGTGCTTAACGGTGGGCTCTCCGCCTTCAAACACATTTGGTGCCTGAAAGGTTATTGATATGCTTTCTGAAGCATTACCTTCGGGACCCTGCCGACAGGCGCCTGAATTCTGACATTGTACACTACTGCTCTAGGTCCTCACTTGTGGAAACAAGATCATTAAGCTGTGGAACAGCGCAATTTATTTCTAACTTCAGCCGCTTCCCGGCACCCAAAGTACCGGAAGGACTTGTGGTACACCCATCAGGGTACCATTCGATAGTCCATTTATCTGCCTCCCCAACCACACTTCTGTAAGGAGCCTAGCTCTGGTGGTTGGGGAGATAACCTTCTTGACAGGTTGCGAGGTTCCATAGTTTTCTGGTGGTATCGTCCACTCCAGGGTGAATTCTACTTCGAGGGTTGAGTCTACACCTACCAAAGTACTACCACAGGGTAACCTGTGAGGATGGCTCCCGGTTGGTACATGGTGGGTCCTTCAGATAACTTGAGTACAAACTAACTTTCAATGTTAAAAATTCGTACATTTTGTTCTGTATGGTGGGTCCTTCAGATAACTTAAGTACAAACTAACTTTCAATGTTAAAAAATCGTACATTTTGTTCCGTATGGTGGGTCCTTCAGATAACTTGAGTACAAACTAACTTTCAATGTTAAAAATTCGTACATTTTGTTCCGCCTGACACTTCCAGGAAACGCCGACGCACCTGGAAGATATAGATGTAACTATAGAAATAGTATATGTCTATAGCTTTATAGAAGAACTTCAAGACCCATATAGATCCTAGTGGTAAGCTGTATAGTTTTAGGAGAAAATAGCTTCTAAGTCCAAAAATCGACAGATTTTCCCTTTATCCCTCATTCTCCCTGGAAAAATTCTTCAGGGGATATAGTTACGGACATGGTTGAAAGTTCATTGGATGGGCCACTTCAGGGCGCATCCAACCATATAGGTCACGTCCCGATTCCTTCAGAAATAAGGGAGGTTCTGTTGATTTATAGTCTAAGATCGTAATAAAAAACTGATGTGCAATTCGAAATCAGGGTCCTCGTTACGGTAAAGTTAAGTGGAACGATAGTACGCACGCGCTTGCGTGTCGGTCAACCGTTTTGTAGCCATTGAAATGTATAAGTTTATTCCACGCAACTTTGTGTTCCGAAGACTGAAGACCCTGCAAAAACATCGCAAATAGTCATGAAGAATCAAGTGTTTCATTTCCTGGATATCAAGCCTTCACCTATCAACACCTAGCAGCCATCAATCTCCATCAACCTCCCAGGCTTCAGAACTCTTGAAAACAGTGCGTCAACGCGCTTTGAGCAGGAGCCTTACAACCTCCAGATACCTACCTCAAGCGATCACGTGCGCCTGGTACATCTTGCATCCAGCCGATTCCTGTGATGTAATTGCGAAAGTTAATTCGCAAGGCAAAGGTTACCCCATGAAAGAGTAAGATAAATTCTCTTTAAATAAGTATGTATTGCCAAAATTTTTTGAACTCTTTCGAAAAGAGTATCGTCACCAATGAGAGCATCTATATTTTTTTGCAATACCTAATTATTTAAAGAGAATTTGTTATACTCTTACATGGTTCAAACCCTTGCCTTGCCGCTGGTCAATGCTCTGTATAGTTGGATGGCTTTCGTCTTCGTGTACACTGTTACCGCTCCAGAAACTTTTCGGTTCCATCGACCATCTGTTCTGCTAGCAATGTCTCCTGGCAACTGTCACGCGTAATGGCTTTGTTTTAATGGCAATTACCTATGAGTTTAATGACTGTTATAAGGACGAGAATCTTGACAAAACAATCAATTATTTCAAGTGTTTTGATATCGAAAGATAACGGTAGGTAACTATTGAGATTAAAAACATAGAACATTTCACAATTAATGTTTAACTGCAATTACATTCCGATCATTATCATTTTCTATGTTTATCGTAAAGTCACATTGTTACAATGAAGTGTGTTAAATAAACTAAAGTCGCCGCCAGTTATCAGAAAATAAAAGTCATGGAGCCGACTTTTTTCATAAAGAAAACATGATCTTTTGTTTTAATTTTGGTCTCAAATGAAAGATATAGGCGTAGAACCATTTTATCCGTCCGAATCATGTAAATCGGTCCACGCAATTATGAAATATGAACTCATTACTGAATGGGAAGTGGAAGGGTCAATAACGCCCCTTACCGCGATACGTTTGTTTGATTTTTGTAAGCGACACTACCTTTATTTTTTTTTCGTATCGTTTTGAAATATTGGAATACATTAGTAGTCAGGTGTTAACTACTTTTATTTTTTTGTTATCTAGCGGTGACTTTTGTAGAGCTACTTGTAAGAAAGGATTTTTCATTGTAAATATTTATTCATCAGACACAGGGCCTGTGACTGCCTCGTTGGCTGCAAACGCTACTGCTGAGCACGAGGGCCTGGGTTAGATTCCCGGGTCGATTTATTGCGTTTTTCAATCAATAATTTCGTAGTTGCAACCCGGAGCCAGTACTTGTACCCAGTTTGTGTGTGGCTGGTGCTAATAGCTAGGGTATTACATGTCCATGTAGGTTTATCTTCCGTCCGGACTTTTGGCTTTGATGGTAAAATTTTGTTTTTTCGATACGACCACGGCTATAGAATATTTTCTTGTTTCATACTTTTCAGATCGCGATTTTTTTGTTGTCGAGTTTTTTTTTTGTGTTACTAGTTTAAAATCAAATAAGTAAAACATTTATTTCAGAAAACGTCCATAGGGATAGTAACAATTTATTTCAATTGAAATAAAATTGTTTATTGCCAGATTTACCTACATCCAAATAAAATTATATAAAGCGTATATATACTTACGTACAGTATAATAGTACAATCAAAATAAATATTATTATAACTGTAATGAATGACAAACTATGACACTGCGAAAAAGGACCGTAAAAAAAATACTTTTTTTTAAAGTCTTTTTTTTTGTCAGGACCTTAATTTTCGAATTGGTAACCCTAATTACATGGGACTTAAAAGGTGAAATGTAGGTATTCCTTTATGGTGCACCCGTGGCTAACCCTTCGGGCAGCGTCTGACTGGGACCAAAAAAACTACCGGGACTTTTTTTACTGCGACCCACACTAGGCAAACAAAAAATAGGGTTGAATGTAATATAATAATTATTTTAGGCTATTCTATGTTTAAGTTAAATTGAATTATTATTTACTTACGAGTACACACTTTACTGACATGAATCAAATCAATCTGCCTAGACTTTTCTCATCTAATGTTGGGGTCGGCTTCCAGTCTAACCGGATGTAGCTGAGTACCAGTGTTTTACATGGAATGACTCCCCGTCAGCCAGCGTTAATATAGTTTCTTACGTAGATGACACCCTGGCGGGGACACCTTCGACGATACTATCCAGCTGTGAGAGAGCAGAGTGGTGGCGTCGATCTACGAGCTGGGTTTGGAGATAGCGCCTTATTAAACTGAGGCGCTATAGTTCCATAAACTGCCGAGAAACTGAGAGCCACACAGTTGTCAGTGACTGTTGGAGAGGCTCTAGTACAGGTGGGTCGATACAGTAAGTATCTTGGCCTAACCCTGGACGGTCGGTGGGGGCTTCGAAGAGCACTTCAAGCACCTGCAGCCTTATTGCGTAAGTGAATACGGCAAAGCAAAGGGTTTGACCGCTATCAATCGACCAATCACACAGAAGAAAATATACATTGCGTCATTCTTCTCGCATGTCATGCCTCCTTGCAGAATTCACTTGCGCAATTCGGCTGCAGGTCTCCAAAAGGCAGTAGGTGCTTTGCATAGACTGCTACCCAATCTCGGGCGACCGGGGGAAGAAGTTCGTCGCCTTTACGTGGGTGTCGTGCAAACGATGATACTTTATGGGGAGCCTGTTTATCCAAGCAGACTATCAGGTAATCCTGCAGTGGAAAATAGCCATTCGTATCGCACGAGGTTACCGAACGGTATCCTTTGAGGCTGCAACTCTTCTGGCAGGATTTAAACCGCTAGACATTTTGGCGGACATGGACGTGAGGACTTGTAACCAAATTCGCGCCATCCGCCAGAATGGTGATAGCGTGCCAGGAATTGCTGTAGTAAGGCTGAGGTGGCATCGAGCGCTGGCGCGAGCGGCTACAGTAAGTAGCCATCATTTTTGCGCAAGCGCGTTGACGAAGCCTTCCTGCCGCACTTCGAAGCTTTGCTGAGAATAGATGAGCGCATATCTCCTACAGGCTCACTCAGGTACTGACTGGGCACGGTTCCTTCGGTGAGTACCTGAATAGGATTGGGCGGGAGACCACGGTTAATAGCATCACTGCGAAAGTGACCTTGACTCTGCACATCACACGCTCGAGGAGTGCCCTGTGTAGGTGTCTAAGTGGCAGTTCTTTTGCCAGAATCTTCAGTTGGTTGCCAGAAATCCAGAATCGGGTGAGACCTTTCTTTACCAGCAGTTGTGAGGGCCATGTTGGCTGATACAAAAAAATGGAGGGAAATGGCCTCCTTCTGTGAGACCGTGATGGAACAGAAGGAGGCCGTCGAGCGGGATCGTGAGAAGGCTCTTACCATTCGGAAAAGATGGCGTCGGGGAGGCAACCGCCCCGCCTGCATCATAAGCGGGTGGCACTTCGGGGTCACGGGCGCTCTGACTGGGGACTCTGACCGCCTATCAAGTGAATCCAGGCAAGACAGTGGCACAGTGATCACGTGCTGCCGTACACAGCGAGGCTCAGGGGAGACGGTCTTTCAGTCTCCCCAGGAATGTGCCCTTACATGCGCTGAGGGGATCCCGCGGTGGACTTTTACGAGGTCCCTCGCACTCCCTGACCTATTCTCCAGTCCAGGCGTCATTTTAAGGTGGCCCCGGTTAAAAATAAATATGGCCTCGCTCCCATCAATCCGATGCTTGCCGCTTCTGCCCAGTGTGACGCCGGGTTTGACGCGGACGGCCACGCTTTCTTTTCCCTTGAGGATGGGAGGACTGGAGTCCAAAATTTGTCTGGGTATGTGATCGAGACCCATTTGGAGTGTGTGGCCATTCCATCTCCACTTGCGATGCTTGATCCATCATCCAGCGGTCCATCAGGCTCTCGTGGGTTGTTTCTCCAAAAGCTCTACGTTAAGTAGGTCGCAGGCTTTTCGTCGTCATCGCGAATTCCGAGAATACGACGTAGGCAGCGGTTGACGAAAACATGGATTTGGCGTGAGATGTCCTTTGTGAACTTTCACGTTTCACACCCGTACAACAACAATCAATCGGTTGCGCACTCAGCTAGGCCACTGCAAACATAATTTGGCGAAATTAAAATTAAAATTAAATTAAAAAAATCATTTATTTCGGAACCAGTCCATATGCATACCATGTGAAATTAAAATCTATACTATATCTATACTATATATATCTATACTAATATTATAAAGCTGAAGAGTTTGTTTGTTTGTTTGTTTGTTTGTTTGTTTGTTTGAACGCGCTAATCTCAGAAACTACTGGTTGGAATTGAAAAATTCTTTTTGTGTTGGATAGTCCATTTATTGAGGAAGGTTATAGGCTATATAACATCACGCTACGACCAACAGGAGCAGAGCATAAATGAAAAATGTTGCAACAACGGGCAAAATTATTCCTTTTTGAACGGTTTAATTACACAACAATCATGTATGTAGAGTAGGTAGGGTTGATGGGTAGGTAGGTAGCCAGTTGACGGGAGCGAAGCCGCGTGGGACAGCTAGTAATATTATAAAGCTGAAGAGTTTGTTTGTTTGTTTGTTTGTTTGAACGCGCTAATCTCAGAAACTACTGGTTGGAATTGAAAAATTCTTTTTGTGTTGGATAGTCCATTTATTGAGGAAGGTTATAGGCTATATAACATCACGCTACGACCAACAGGAGCAGAGCATAAATGAAAAATGTTGCAAAAACGGGCAAAATTATTCCTTTTTGAGAGCTTCCGTTGCGTGCGCTGCGTAAACGGTTTAATTACACAACAATCATGTATGTAGAGTAGGTAGGGTTGATGGGTAGGTAGGTAGCCAGTTGACGGGAGCGAAGCCGCGTGGGACAGCTAGTAATCTATACTAATATTATAAAGCTGAAGAGTTTGTTTGTTTGTTTGAACGCGCTAATCTCAGGAACTACTGGTTGGAATTGAAAAATTCTTTTTGTGTTGGGTAGTCCATTTATCGAGGAAGGTTATAGGCTATATAACATCACGCTACGACCAATAGGAGCGGAGCATCAATGAAAAATGTTCCGAAAACGGGGAAAATTTATTCTTTTTGAGACGCAACGTATTTAGAGTAGGTGGGCTAGCTTGGTAGGTAGCCCGTTGACGGGAGCGAAGCCACGTGGGACAGCTAGTAATATTATAAAGCTGAAGAGTTTGTTTGTTTGTTTGAACGCGCTAATCTCGGGAACTACTGGTTGGAATTGAAAAATTATGTTTGTATTAGATAGTCCATTTATCGAGGAAGGTTATAGGCTATATAACATCACGCTACGACCAATAGGAGCGGCGCATAAATGAAAAATGTTGCAAAAACGGGCAAAATTATTCCTTTTTGAGAGCATCCGTTGCGTGCGCTGCGTAAACGGTTTAAGTTACGCAACAATCATGTATGTAGGGTAGATGGGTAGGTACCCAGTTGACGGGAGCGAAGCCGCGTGGGACAGCTAGTTATTAGATACATTAAAAAAAAAAAAAAATTGGGATTATATAGATCCGTCTGATACCTGGTGTGAGTGTAGTTCCCCTTTGCAGAATAAGTCTCACATGATGGAGTGTCCCAAGGTTTTTTAAAGTGCAGGTTTATGAGTAAACTTGCAAAACCTTATGCTCGCCACTGGCGCCGCAACTAGTGTAGCCACCTACTGGGCCCAAAATATCTAAAGATATAAAAATGAAGGAAAATGGAGCTCAGGTCAGGCTGTGGCCTGGACCGGTCCAGCTGGCGGACTAGACCGGCCCAATGAGGGACCGGCCCTCCGGGAAAAGTCCCGGTACTCCATGAGGCCAGTCCGACCCTGCCTTTGGGGAATACATTACTTACTGTATAAAGCTTATTGCCAAGACAGACATTTTTGTCCACAAGCCACTTTAAATACCTTCCTAAATATATATTTTCGCAAGCAGGATACATTAAATATAAGTATTTTTATCAGATGACCTTGACAGAGCAACATCGTAACACACATAATTTGCAGAAACCGATAAGAAGTAACCTAATCATAATAGTTTATAAATTAATAAACATTTATCGTTAATTCTTGTCATAATAGCATTAACCTCTTCGGGATTATCTCTAAATAGGTGAATAGGTTGCAAACCTGCGTTTATCAGTGCACTGATGGGCCAAAAGCCAAAACACATAAAATTAGATAACTAAACACATCGCATCGTGGTCCGTCGAGTCATCATGAAATGTCGTGTTCGTTCTTTTCCACGTAGGTTTTCCGAACGGATGGTAGAATCACTTACTCACGATCCAGATCCAACCCTTGTTGTATCTCCAGCGACGCCCTGAGCCGGGGTTCGACGCCATAGTGGGAGCCCTCAGCCTGGTCGCTTAGGTTAAACATTTCGTGCCTGGCTGGAGTCTCTAGTTTAGTCTCCAAATGGAAACCCGGTTAAGCAGTTGGAAAATCTTTTGATTTAACTTTGAGATCAGATGGCATATACTAAAAAATTAACTACGGCCGTACTTATCGTAAAAGTTTACGAAAAGTAGTCGTATCGTGAGTACACATGAAGCAATCTTTCGATTATCTAGTTTTGATATTCAATAGCCAAAGATGACGCACGTCATTTACGTTGATTAATTAATATACGTAGTGGAAGTGTCCCGTCGTATGAGATAGGTAATAAAATAAAGATTTTAGGCAGAAAAATTGTATCAACTTTAACGACTGTGAAATTCAAAATATTTAGTATTGAATAAGTGACATTGATTACAGACAGTAATTTTGTTTTAGCCCTTGCTTGTGAATGCATTTTATACCGTCCTTTTTTATAATCGTTATTGCCGAAAGAATTTTATCTAGAGTTCCTTAACTCTAGATAAAAATATAATGGCGTCGTATCGAAAATGTCAAGCCATAATACATAGCCATTATACACCGTGCTACCGGGCCCTCCGGTGCGGTGCCATAATGAACTGCGTAGGTTTCCATGACACGACATCGAATTACGATATAATATCGTATCGTTTATTATGTTAGCCCTTAGGTTTGTACGATTTTATGAAATCTGTATGTACCTACTCCGACCGGGTTTTACTGGATTTGTCCTAGTTTAGAAGGCGTCCGGGGAGCGTCCGGGCGGGGTTTTATTTGGAGTCCGGCTTTTAAAGTCTTCAAATCACCACCGGTAGCCACGCCGTCCCCGCAGGCGCATTAAAAGTGTATAATTTTGTTTTATTTTATTCATGAAAAATGTAGGGCTGCTAATAGTTCCTTAAAACTTTAAGAAGATATGCAAATAAAAATATAAAGTTAGTTTATAACCATTACAACTATATTTTATACTACTGAGTAACTTATAAAAAATACTCTGTTCAAATATTTACAACACATTTGAACAGAGTATTTTTTCTTAGCTCCAAAAGCCTTTTCACGCTTCTTGTCCTGATTGGCTGATTTCAGTGATGGCAACCCTATACCAACATCTCGGGTAATCACAGTTTCTAATCAATCACGCTGCTAAAGTCCGCAAAATGCTAATGATTGCCGCATGCAATGGTTTTAGGACGATCAATGTCTATTTTTGCTTTAATGATGGATGTATTAGGCTTATTTTAATATAGCAGAAGAGTACAGTACAGTAATTGAGTCTTTCAGCTAAATCAGTTTATGAAATCAAATCAAAGCAATTTTTTTTAATGAAACCATTTAAACGCTTTTAAATTGTCAAGGAATGAGTCATTATGTTATAGTCAGTATCAGAAAGTAGAAGCTACAGTCGACCGTTCCTTAACACGTACCTATATCATAATATACATTTACATATTGAGAAAATTATCACCTTTTCAATAATACATTTATTGTATGTACCGTCAAAAGAGACGCGTAAAGAGACGCGTCAAAATAACTGTAACCAGGAAACGTCTAAAAACAGCAGTATTAATACAAATTACAGACAGTAAATTAAATATAATAGTCTCATCCGCAACGGTCGCCACTCGATCCTCGTCAATAAAAGATCGTCAATCGACCTTGACATTTCCCGCCATTATCGTTGACATTTACAAGCGCGCGAAAGTTACATTTTATAAAGAGCATAGCATAGACTAAAGGATGACACGTTTACAAATGAGGTCGTGTTTAAAAAGGTGTTTTTTATTGTTGTGGAAAATACCTACCGATTTCTTCTGTGTGACAAATGGAGCGTGGTTTGAAAGTAATTATTTTATTTTGTATAGGTGATTTGCTTGGTTGTGTTGCTGTCTGGTTCCTTTGTTGTTTGGGTCATCCACCCACACCCAGGCAGGCTTCAATTAATAATTACGGGTTCTTCAAAGAGATTTAGGCGTTTGAACTTGCAGTATGATGTCAGTAATGTCACACTGCGCCTTGCAACGGAATGGATTTACGGACACTTGCACAACTAATGTGTAATGTTCTCCTTTTATCTATTTTCATATCACTACTTACGGGAGTAGTATTTGATACTTAGGTATATCATCTTACTTAATACGCTCTTGTGTGTGACTAACTATTTTACCTGCTATAGCTTCATCCGACAACACCGTTCCCGTGACCTGGGAGGCTGGGCTGGGATACTTAGGTCTCGTGCATTTATCCGAAGTAAAAAGTAGCCTTGTGTAGCTTCCTATCAGTAAATTGATTTTTGTAATTAGGCAGTACTAGGTACCTAGTTTTAAAGATTACTTTACAAACCTACAATCCTATTCATACTTTTTCATAACTTCATAACCTTTTTTATATGATATCGACACTAGTGCACCACTACGACACTAGTGCGCGGTGTAGTTTAATAACATGAGTGTGGGTGTGCGTGCATAAACGTAGGCGTACATTATATACTATAATAATATGTGAAGAAGTCCTTTTTCTTTTATTGCGCCGTTAGCCTGCAGTGGCCATGACATTAGAACGTCGGTCGTCGCGCTGCGGTATTCGACATTTGATTGTGAACTTTAAAATTCTGTTCACGAGGTATTGAGATAGCACTTAGGACGATTTTACGAGGATTTTGTGTTGGCTCAATTTTATCATTTTACTGTTGTTCTAATTTTAGAAAAAAACGCTATCCTTTTGCACAACTTTGCTCAGATTTGATGAGGAACCGTGCATTTACTTATTTGGAATAAAAAGTAGCCTTTGTCTGTCTCTCATCGATACTGTACCCTTTGGGACATACATCATGTACTGTGGCCTTTTATCAGTAAATGAATTAAGTATCACAATTAGACCAGCATATTTACAACCATTCGATTGCGTCCCGAATCAAATGGTTCTGGTTTTGTAAGGTTAGTTTAGGGAGGGTGTTTTGCCCCTGCCTTATAGTTACATAGACAGAGTATTCTTTAAAATGTACACTATAAAAGTTACTGAAAAAAGAGTACAAAGGACCTGAGTAAGTAAGAATTACCCATCCTTCGAAAGGCACCAAAGTTTGTCCAACATTGGCCACACATCTGTTTGTAACTTACGGCCATACGTGTTTAGAATTCCATCCAACCTTTATTGCTCAGCTAGGGCACTGAACCTTCGGCTATGCAGTAAAGTTACTTGTTGCAGGTCATATACATGTAGGCGTAAGACTCTGCGTTCACTTTTAAAGAGAAAATGGCATATCTATGATATCTATACCCGATTCTAATTGATTTCGCTGCTGGATTCGAGTCAGTTGAATCTTTTCGCCGAGACACGTGGAGCTTCATTGCCTAAGCAATTTTCTCGCGGTCGCCATTGTGGATTTTGGCTTGCAGTGGTTGGGAATGCAGGCTTGGTGAAGTGGTAGACAGAGGTGAATCGTACCTTACACTCGCATTTCGTGTGTTTTGTTATAGTTCCAAGTAGATAATAGGGAGAAAATAACATAATTGACTATTGATTTCAACCGTGCCCCAAACAAGACTCCGTGCTGCTACTAACAATTTTCTACAGCAAAAACCTAATATCAAAGTAAAACTAGTAGACCGTACCAACAATAGGTAAAGTCTTCTGCATACAAATCTACATTCTGGAATGAGCAAATAACATCAAAATTGCCTGTAAATAGTTTGCCAAGTCGAAATAAATGCTTTGAGTTTAACCCCTTGGGTGACCGAAACTTGAATCGCAAGGCAAAATGGCTTTTTCACACCTTGAGTGCCTAAAACGTGGATCCACGCGAGACACGATGGCTTTTTAACTGTTATGTTATTACGGTACACAACCGGTTAATTGAAACGGTTAAATAGGGTATTAGGCGCAGCTAAGCGGCAGCCAGCAATCTGTCCCTAAAACCTCTGCTTCAAAGATCATTCTAGAACAGAAAACTACAAAAAATCATGTGACATACCTATACCAGAAGCTAATAAATATTTTCAATATCAACAAAACAGGTTTCTCCTAAGCAACCAGGCGGCGGCGGCGATCTAAAAGTGGTCGACCTTCGGCCCCTTTCACTTTCCGCCACCTTTAGTTAGCTAACGTATGTAATGTTATTATGTGCCAAGAGTTAACAGTTCAGCGGCTTTGGTATGAGCTCTGCAGTCTACTTGACAACCATAGAGCATGGAGCTTCTAGTCCTGTCAGGACGGCCAACACTTTCCCGTACACATTCAAGGGTCAAAAGTGCATTAGCAGTCTCCCAAAGCTAACATGCCCTAAAATTCTTTTAGTAGAAGGTTGATGATCTACGGCTAGTTTAATTTAAAAATTATCTCAAGTAATTATATTTTTGCATTACCTTCTTTGTATCACTGATACGACATAAGCTACATATAATTTCGCTGTCCCAAAACTTTGCCAGGAGTTTTGGCGGGAACGTGATGGCGTCTATGTTGCTTTTCTGTTTTGTTTTCCTAAAATTGTGTTTAATTTAATATTAATAATGTAAAAATGGTGGCGTTTTGTTCTAATAATATAAGTGAACGTGCACGAGTGTGGGAAAGTGAAACACAGCGGTAGAACATGATTTCATGTTGTCGACAAAACTCCGTGGAGGCTTCCAATAAAGTTACTGCCATTTTACTGGGGCCTAACTAGGATGGGACGTCCAATGACGAAAAACTAAAGAAACTAAACGTGACACTGGCTAAATGCAAAAACCGTGCGAAGCCATAAAAAAAAAACTTTGCCAGAAAAGAGTAGGATAGGAGATGGGCGCCGTCTCTATATAGGCACTGCCGGCGATTCTAAACTATGGTGACAGCCAAGCACCCAACGGCAGACAAGTGACTGACAGTAGTCAAGGTTAGAAGCTTGAAATCTTAGTCCCAAGGTCATTCTTGCAATCAAGAAAGTTATTTTTGTGTCTGACTACGGAAAAGCCCAAGGGGCCTAATTTCTGCTTGCATCTGTGTTCCCTACCTCTAATGCTAGAGTGAAAAGGTCTTCTGGGCTCGTCCATAGTTTACCATCAGGCGAGCTCGAGGTCAAGATCGGAATCATTAGGAATTAAAGACAGCGTAGGATTCATGTAGTTCGTACCTACGATTCTAAGGGAGCATTTTGGGAGTTGATCTGATGAGATGAACTCCCAAAATGATTGCAGAAGACACAAAGTTCGTTTGGTCATCTATTTTGAAGACGATGTTCTTATGGCTAAAAGGATAAAGAAACGTAATGCAGGTGATTTGATGTAACAACTCAAATTACATAAATAAGTTGTGTACACAGTTGTTTCAATGAGACAACCTATAGAAACTGTGAGAGCGTGCGGTTGATATTGTATGCAAATAATTTTTCATGGTGCTATATATATATCGGTGCATCTTCAACCGACTTCGAAAAGGAGGAGATGAGGTTTTTTATGTGTGTTACCGCAGAAATTTTTCCTAGATATTCCGATTTTGATGATTATTTTTATTTCATCAAGATCTGATGAAGAACTTTGGAGATATACAACAGAACTCTTCAATAAATGACGGCTAATCTCTCGGGATTGCTGCAATCGCATGGCTGCTTATTGTTTACACCATAGATTTATTAAACAAGGTTTACACCATTTCATAACATAACATCACGCCGGAACGCTTAAAGGGGTACGCAGGTGTGTAGGTAGGTACTTACTGTTTACCCTGGTACACTCTAATTTCACCGACTGTGTTCAAGTTTCATGTTATTCGGGTACTCTATTCTGGCTTAACTGTGGACATTATAAATATGTACCACAACTAAAAAGTGAAAAATATAAAACAAATACCTAAAAAAAAATTTTTTTTTTTTTTATATATACAGCCGACTTCCAAATAATAACACTACAAAGTGAAAAATAACTTTAATATCGGAAGTCGGTGTCATAAAACGAAGAAAACACTAAAGGCCTATTTTTGGTTGCTATATTCTGCTTTGGTACTTACATATTATGAGTTGTACAAGCACATAATGGCACCCTGCATCCATGGGATATTTCAGCATTGTCACACCCAAAAATGAAAGCTTTTTACTCATGTTTCATTAATCATTAGGCTGATGGCGTAGGTAACTGAATTCGACAAAGAACACGAATAGGAAAGGAGCTTGAAACCTTGAAAATTACGACTTTCGTATTTCTTATTACCTCCCCGGTCATGGAATAGTAGATTTTACAATGAGTGCACAAATCGAGCCATTTAATTTTGTAATATATATATTTTTTAAATTAATTTAATAACACCGTATTTTAATTTTAATATCTTTTATGT
The DNA here is from genome assembly GCA_964057195.1 of Orthosia cruda. Lineage (NCBI taxonomy): Eukaryota > Metazoa > Arthropoda > Insecta > Lepidoptera > Noctuidae > Orthosia > Orthosia cruda. Next base: position 4,264,180 of record OZ059853.1, on the reverse strand, counting down.
CTTAAAAACACATGAGAATGCCTTGCTGCATTAAGGCCGCATATGTATCACCATTGTACATGAAGTTTAAATAAATACATAAATAAAAGGCAAATAAATTAAAGTAAATATTATAAAATAGAAAATTCTATCTGTGAACGTTTTATTGTGTTTGGCTGTATGGCTCATTTTCTTTGCCTTAATATAGATACATTTTAAGTAGATACGTTAATGCACTTGTGCACAAAAATCGATTTTGTGCAGCCTATATCCTGCACAATTATGCAATTTCAGAGCATGAGAAGTGAAAAGAATATTTGACGTAGAACCGAATGCAAAGAGTGAACGTTTTGCAGAGGTTCATAGGCAACGGTGGCCAATTAACTAGTTAGACCCCTGCTTCGCCCACGTAAAAGTCATATAAATTTCAATGGAACATACTTAGGTATTTCCAGAACGAAATTGTACTTATACTATGTCCATCTCCAAGAACATAACGGACATACCTAGATTGAAACTGTCTGTTCACCAAAATCATAAAAATTGGTTCAACGATTTATGCGTCGCAAGAGTTATTAATATTACATATGGACCAGATGGGCCACCTTCTTTTTTGTTATCCAATAAAAGAAAATTTAGTTCTGGTGCGTATCTACTGCTACTAATAAAGTAAGAGACTAATTATATACCCACTTAGCAAACTAATTTGTAAGAAATGCGTGATTCTTAATTAGCTGTACTGGTTATGTACTTGTATGTTTATTACCTCATCAAATCGTTTTCATGATTAATGAGATTAATATGAGTAGGTATGTAGGCTGATAAGTTCGTAAGTACCTACCTACCAACAGAAAAAAGATAAGTTTTGGCATTGCACTCTTGTTAAGAGCAAAAACAGAAACATTTTAGCGTTGAAGTCAAATAATCATTTGAAATTTGAAGATACAAACACATAACGATGTTATAATTACGTTTAGCTTTAAATGCATTTAAAGACGTCCACTGCTAGACATAGACCTCCCCCAAGCGTTGCCACATTGACCGGTCCCGTGCGTCTCGCAACCAGCGGATCCCCGCAACCTTCACCGGGTCATCGGTCCACCTGGTGGAAGATCTTCCAACGCAACGTCTTCCGGTTCGCGGTCGCCAATCCAGAACCTTTCTGCCCCATCGGCCATCCGTTCTGCGAGCAATGTCCTCTTTTTTCAAATTATATTTCATTAATTCTTCGGGCTATATCGGTAACCCTGATTCTCTGCATTTCTGATTCGGTTACGCAAGGAAACGCCGAGTATCTAGCCCTTTCCATTGCCCTTTGAGTGACTGTAAGCTTTCTGATGAGACCCATTCTAAGTAACCACGTCTCAGAGCCATATTTCATATCATCACTGGCAACAGACACTGGTCATAGACTTTCGTCTTGAGACACTGTGGTAAGTTGGATGAGAAGATACCGCGCAACTTCCCGAACACTGCCCAGCCGAGTCGGATTCGACGGTTGACATCTTTATCGAAGTTGGCCCTACTCAACTAGAACGTTTAATTTGTCCCAGGTAGACATAGTCGCCCACAACTTCGAGTGTAGAGTCTCCGACCTAGATAGGAGTTGGTGTAATATGGGCATTCAACATCACCTTGGTTTTGCATGTTCATCCTAAGACCCACTCTTTCGGCAGCTCTACTGAAGTCATCGAGCATTGTACTGAGGTCCTCCATGGTCTCAGCCATAACTACTATATCGTCGGCAAACCGAAGGTGAGTGATTTACTCGCCATTGACGTTGATGCCTTGTCTCCAGTCCAGAACCCTGAAGACATCCTCCAGTGCAGCGGTAAACAGCTTCGGATATATGACGTCTCCCTGCCTCCCCGTGATTTTAGTGGGTCTAAAATAAATTCCCTAGTAAAAAAATAGTCTCGTCTTCCCTTGTAAGTACTATTTAAAACTTCATTCCTTTCAGACATAATATGTCCTCTGCTGTACGGGTTTACAGTTTGTGCAAAAGTATTTTTCGAGAAATACAGGACGAAAGCCTGTGTGCGGCAGGGGTTTACTGCTTGATTTCGAATGTCACATGCGATGGCTCATCAGATCGAACGTCCGAATTGCTGAAATCGAATAGGCTAAACCTAAACTGTCATCTTCGTGGGTTTATTATAAAGACTTCGCAATTGTGAATAACATTTAACGTTCTTTTGATTCCACACGTCGGTGCCCTTGTAGTTCGGCCCCGTATCATTGATACGGCTGATACAGCGTTAGCTACGCCCCTGTATGGAAGAAGACATGTAGCGCCGAACCTAAAATAAATTGAGATACTTAAGGGCATGAGAATGATGACGAGACCGAAAACGGTCCACCCTTAGATAGGACAAGGCATATTATGCATCCCCTTGCGCATAAAAAAAAGCTTTGATCATCATTGTCTATGCTGAATGTAGATGTAGTGTTGAACAACAGTTGAACAAAGTATCTAATTCCCGCTTTTCAAGTTGCTTCAATAATCATTTGAACTTACAAAATAACCTTTTGAACTTCCATAGACAATAAACTCTTGCATATTGACATTTAGGTCGTAATATTTATTACAAAACCCGTTAAACAGGTTTCGTAACTCGGCACAAACCACAGCCGTGATATTACGAAAATATCTTGCGGAGTTGCGACATTTTGAAATTGCTAAATTAATAAGTTTTTAATACTAATTTTGATTCTCGAATATTGTTTTGTGGTCCGCAGATAGTTCTTTTTTAATAAACGGCGTTTTTTTTCTTTGGTGTTTTAATTTTTCCAGTGTATTTTTTTTATATGGAGTCTGATTAAAAGTTAAGTCTTTAAATAAAAGAAATGTTATAAAAAAAAGGTACTTTAATAATTTTATCACTAGAAGGAACGATAATATATAAAATCTCATATTTATTTTATGACTAAGATTTTAAGTACACAATATAATACAAGAGCTTTATAACTAAAATTGTTCCGACTTTTACTCACAAATAATCCAATCAAAGCAAAAGACTTTAATAAGTTTTAACTGCTGTGATTGGAGCAATATTGACGTTCAAGATATTGAGTGCCTTTTTTGTAAAGTCAGCCACACATTATAATAGTTGAAACAATTTCAGCTATCTCACTCTGAAATCCTTCCTTTATAGATAACATAAGAAATAGGAATGCTATGCAATCATGAGGCTTTTTTATAAAATAAAATCAATTACAGTTTTTCCAACAGAAAATTCTTTTAGAATATAAATTTGTTTAACAGTAAATTATATTACTACAATCAACAGAAAATTACATTAATTCAATAAATTTTACAAAAAAAAGTAAAGAACTATAATTCTAACAAATCGAATACAAAAAGAAATGGTAGTTTTTTTAACTGTTATTAAAATATTGCTATTTTTACCCTAGGCCTTCTCCAAGCTAGGCTCAAACTACCCTATTACAACGTGATTATTTTTATCAACATCCAATTCTTTTCAGGCGTTAGGTATCAATTAAAGACAATTTATGCAAAAATAGCATAAAATAACATAAAAGGCAGAGGCAAGTTAGACAGAGCAGTTACATTTTTATTCGACTTTCAAACTCGACAAAATGGAACTACCTGTTTCGTTTTTCTTTTTAAAACTTAATTTTTGCATAAATCATGTGATACCTTATGGCCAGGGAAACTTTTGCATGCCGTTAAAAATATCAGGCAGTATTTTAATAATATTTTATATACATTGGCATATTTTTTATAATTACGTTAGGCCATATCAGCAAAAGGATATTTTTTATAACAATTTTAGTACCTATCTCAATTGTTCCCTAGCTTATTGAAATTGCTGCCATTAAAGTTACAAAGTATGTCCATAGACAAAAAGAATGGACTGAACATTATCGTCATCAAATTGACCACTCTCTAGAAAGATACAAAGTGACTGTGCCAAACCAGAAACCTGTCTCTATTCTGTGGGCTCTAGTGACGAAGGTGACGTTACAATTCTGTGATATAGCCGCTGTGATGTATCAAAATTCTAGAAAAAGAAAACTACTGGCCGCTCGATCGCTTTGTCTCTCTCACACTTTTCATAACTGAATAAGGAATGGTCAGTCCATTTTCTCGGTCTAATAGTAAGGGCCGGCTTCTGAATTGAGTATTTGTTAGAAGCGTGTCAAACCCTAAATTTTTTGTGTAAGTTGACAGGTTTTCAGGCTAAAGTACCAGTAGTAGTTTGACAAATACCCAACTTCAAATTCTTAATTCAGAAATCGTAAGTACAATAATTAGATTTAAAACATATCTTATTAATTACATATTGTGATGAGTTTAACACTGGTACCTATATAGATAGTAAAATTAAATGAAATGCCAGTACAAGCAAAAAAAAAAGAAACGAATAGGCAGTTATTTAGCTTTAAAAACTTATCTTTTAATTAACTAAAGTAAACAATAGATCTTTTGTGTGACAAATAAATATTAAATCGGTAATATTTCCTATTTAGATAGCGCAGCAGTAGTCTCTAATCTGAGGCGCAGTAATAATAATGCGAAACATTTGATGCCATTTAAAAATTAATGTCTTTTTGTGATTTGCGGGTAATTCTCGTATTTATTTGACATTCGGTAATCGCAGAGATGAGATAGCGAATTATTATTTTTTTCAAGAAAGTCGGTAATGATTTTAAGTAGGCGCAAGAATTCGCCAAATACTTACAGTTGCATGCATTTAATTGTCTACCAAGAAAATAATCAACGATTCTTTAAGAGTCCTCGAGTTGGTGAAAATAGTTTTTGAGAGTATTTGTCTATTTAGAGGACACGCAAGTAATGTAAACTATAGGCTTTTATTATTAAAGAAACAAGGAAACGATATTCTTGTATATCGAAAAAATCAATGATAAAAATCTAATCCATTTATATTAATATCTTTAAAGATACGAATATTACATCACTATGTTGTTTACTATAAAATCAAAACTGATTTCGGAATTATAGTCACGAGTACGTAATACTATCGCGCCTCATCGAAAGGGGGTCAGTAAACAGGTTCGAAGAATCCAAAACAAGACTCGTTTACAACCTTGAGAAAAAAAGCGAAAATGTAGCACGTAATTCAATCAAGAGTTCAATTTACCCAGTTACTGGGTTGTGGAGGGCAGATAGGCAGTCGCTCCCTGTAAAACTGCTGGAAGTCGTCGCAAGTTGGGTAAAAAATCGATGATAAAAAAATTTGTCTGTGATTTTGATAGCAAAAACACTGGTGCATAATAACTTCAAATTTTAACAAATTATATTGAATTTTGCTCGCGATGCAGGCGATAAGACCGCGAAAAAACTAAAATTAGTTTATCCTATTTATTTCCTTATTTAAATTTTAATCGATATAGTTTTGCCAAGCTATACAAGTTGATATTGCGAATTTTTACAACTTATTTAATAAAAGCTAAGCTTTTTGATTTCCAAATAATAATGGCTTAAATGGTGGTGATATGAATGAGTTGCCTAAACTAATTAAAAAGAATACGTAATAAGCAAATTATTGCTATAATTGCAATCAAATTATAAAATAAAGCTACATTTCTTAATCAATAATGACTTAAATTTCACATCACTTAGTCCTTTCAATAGAAAATTTTAAAAAGAATTGATAGATAAATTCATTGCAACCAACAAAAATACATAAAAAAATCTTTTAATTTAAATGTCCGAAAAATGCTTTCAGCTCACTTTTCAATGACCATAAAAATTTTAACAGCAAGTTTTTGTAACTTTTATATCTTTAACAACCATTTATTTGCACAATTTTAGCACAGTACTATACTAATGATTACCGTTAGCTCCGTTGGTTCCATTCACTCCATTTCCATTCAAGGCTGATTCTTGGTGACTTTTCAGGTGATAAGGGCTAATGGTGAACACCTCACCATCAACTAAGTCTTTAAGATTCTCTCCTCCGTAGGAGAGAAGCGGGGAGATCTCCACATCAATGTGGTCTTCCACCACTCCACCCGCTTCTCTAACATATTTTCGATGTAACCGTAGCAAATCCTCCCTTGCGGTCGATGGACAGTCTTTCTTTGCAGCATCTGCATTCTTCAACGCTGAGAACTCAACATCTCTAGCAACTTCCAAGCAAATAAAGTTCTCAGCAAACTCAAAGACATCAAAAATAAACTTCTCCATTTTGATTCCATTGGGGTCTGATGGCTTCTGACGAATGCCTTCATGGTCTACATAGGGAATCTTCTTTTTGGCAACGTGGAGCTTGAGTTTTGATTCAAAGTTGCAGATTTTTGATAAAAACTCAGAAGAGAAATAGTGGTTGCAGATGTTTCCAGCTGAGAATGTTAGTCTACCGTCAGCAGTACGGCTTTCTGCCGCTTCGTCCGTTAATTCTGAGTACTCCACAACCTTGTAATGTCCATTCACTCTGCACACAACACCGACAGCTTCACTTGGGGTTGATTTCTGAACAACTTTAGCAGCACAATCTGCATTTTTGCTCTTACAGTATCCAATGAACACTGGATCAGCGACTTTAATAAGAATGTTATCAACTGAATGAGCATGTAAATGTTCCACACCGCGCTTGACAATGTCTGTTAGTATTCCCTGAGATTTCAACGCTCTGTAGAGTCCTCCATTCCCATCGGGAGCTGATGAAACATGGTGCTTCTCATCCAAGAAAATTTTTCCTTCAAAGTCAAAACAGGGTAGCGTGCCCTGATCAAAGTAAACAATATCCTCCTCATTTAAACCAAAGTAGGAATGACTTTTAAAGAAATCTGCAGTTGGTCCCTTGGTGGTTTCTGAAGTCATTATATACCAGGTAATCTTGCCTTCCTTTCCATACTTTTCAGCAGCCATTTGCTGCACTCTGACGATTCTTTCTGCCTGGATTTGGAATAAGGTCTTCTTTGATGGTAGACCAACATCGTACATACCTTTTGGGTGGCCGAAACCAAGTCTGGTTGCTTGGCCCCCAGCAAGCAGTAACACACCAACTTTTCCATCACTGATTTCTTTTAAACCAATACTTTCGTACTCTTCAATTTTCTCGTTACTCAAATTTGGAACAGCTTCATAATGAGAGTCAGGAATTGGTTTTAAATCTTCTACTTTTTCTGCAATAACTTTGCTGGTGTCGTTCGCGCGCCTAAATAATTCATTCACTTCGGCGAAGTCGATTTTTTTGAAATCACTGATTAGTTGGTCCCGCTCTTTTTCGTTTAGTTCCGGCCAGTATTTGAGAAGGTGGCCTTGACCATGCGAATTTAAGTTTTCGAAAATATTATCGTAAGACATTGTTTTATCGTTTGCTATGTCTGCCCGGCGCGATTAGAAAGCGAACACTGGCTCATGCTCATGGTTACGTTACGAACAAGATAACATTTTCACTAATTCTCCCACCACGGTCGTTGAACATACACGTCGGCTCTATTTGACATTTACAGACATTTTTGTATACAAATCTTGTATTTACATTCTTGTTGCCGTACTAAGATACTAAAATATCGAGGGTTTGGCATTTTTGGCGTACATTGCTCGTTTCATATAACTTTGTGCGAAAACAGTTATGCAAAAGCAACATTTTAACGAGTACATTGCGCTCGTAAACAGACGATTTTGTATTATTTATTACCAGCTCTTGGTGTGTTCTGAAAGTGAAATCAGTATTATTTGATCCTTCATTGACAGTTTTAACTTTTCTGCATGGTGAAAATTCTACCAAAATGCTGTCGAATTTAATAGAGAAAACATTTGATCCATTTTTCTTTTTCTATTTTTTTAATCATGTTCAATGTTATTATTTGGCCACGGCTATAATTTTTCGGTTTAGTGTTTATGGATTAGAACATTTAGAACGCACCTCATTATTTTGTCTATGGAGCTTTTTTGACATTTTAATTTTTCATTTGTTTTCAGTTCTCACCATAGATTACTATTCTATAGATTTTCACCTTAGATGTAGATGGTTTTCACCATAGATTTCACAATCACAGAAACTCAAGGTCGAGCGAAATCAAGAGAAACTCGAGAGAACTTGAGTTCTGTTATAAAGTTAATTTAACTTTAGCTTTATTCAGGCGCACAGACTCAGATCAAGCAGTAAACGCACAGAGTACTTTTTTATTCAGGCGCATGCCAATGCCACCAATGACCAACCTCCTTGCGAGATAAGATAGAGATGGGTTGCAACCTTGCAACAAATTTCAATTCTATTATCTAGCTAAATATAGCGGTTGTTCAGAAAATAGCCATAGCTATGTTTTTCTATATTAGCAATTGCTTAGGTAGAACAGGTATAAAATTTAATATAATATAAGGTAATAATATACGACGTAGCGGGTAGCCTTGGTGGCTATGGGCAGTAACCGCTGAGCTGGATACTTCCTTGAATAGTTTACTTTTTTAGCCTTCGCCTTAGATGATGGTTTATGTGCGATCATTAAGAACTATATTCATATCTCGAAGCGTAAGTTTCCCTTTTTTCAATCGAATTATTATTATTTCGATTCAATAGAGTTTCGATGATTTTCGTATGATGATATTGTTTGAAATGTATGTTATTTTTTTAACCCGACTGCCCAGACGAAGGGTAATTTTATCAAGGACATAGAAAGTGGGACCAGTAAATAAAAATGAAAGCAAAATATATAGAAAGAAAATCAAACTAAATCAATTACTACACTACACACCACTACTTGTACTATTACTATCATTCAGCTAGTGGGTTTTATTTAATAGCAAAATATTTAAAATTGCTGCTTCAGTCAGGCTATTCAACCACATAGCTATTTTAGAAAAATACCATTTTGGCTAATCCTATGTGAGGTGTGAGCTGGCAACTGGTTGTTGTGCATGCTTTTGCTTTGCATGTCAGAGTCGGAAAACTTCAAAAATTGGCCGCCATGCGGGCGTTCTGTCAAAAAAGATGTCAAATGGCTTCATTCAGGAAGCACTTTATTTACTCTTGATTGTTATTGAATTCGTACTTAGCATTGTGTTTAGTGTGAGAAATAGTGTAATTTTTATACTACAATTGTTATTACATTACGTTTTTAATGTAAATATGACCGAGTCAACGAAAAAGCGGAAGAGAAATTCAAATGAACAACCTAACCAAACTGTTGGACTTCGCGGTGTTATAGATGCAAACTGGCAAAAATTCTTATCAAGTAGCCTTATCATGGACAAGAAAACTGAAAAACCAGTACAGGATAACAATAAAGCCCACTTCTCAGGCACTTTCCGTCGCTCCAGGAAGAAAAAGGCTAAAGATCACGAAAATGTTCAGAATATGAAAACTTTAAACTTGGCGTCAAATACGGATACCTTAGTCAATAGCGTAGATTTAAAAACAAATAGTGAGTCAACCAACGTAAATGGTGTTGTGAAAAAGAACAATCAAAACCGTATAACGAAGTTTTTAGCAATGGACTGTGAAATGGTAGGCATAGGGTATGATGGGAATGACCACATGCTGGCTAGAGTGTCCGTAGTCAACAAATTCGGCGATTGTATCTATGACAAGTTCGTGAAAGCGCGGGAGGAGGTCAAAGACTATAGAACTGAAATTAGCGGTGTGAGAAAAGAGGATTTACTCAATGGTGAAGATTTCACTGTAGTTCAGAAAGAAGTTTCAGAATTGTTGAAAGGCCGTATCTTAGTGGGTCATTCGTTGAAGAATGATCTGTCTGTATTGTTCCTGTCGCATCCTAAAAGGAATATTAGAGACACTTCAAGATATAAGCCGTTTAGAAAGGTAATTATTAGAGCTAAAAAATGTAAGTAAGAGGTAATCTCTGCTTCTAGAGGTAACCTGTATTTTTTTTAAATTAGTCTATATTGTCCCAGCTGGGTAAAGACCTCCCCTATAGCCTTCCAACACTCTTTGAATTGCTATTCCTTTCCATAGCCTTCTCCGCCCAATCCGTCAAAAACAAGTACAGATTGTCACGCCAGTGTTTCTTAGTCCTGCCTCAGTTATGATGCCCATCCTCAGGCACACACGGCAATCCTGGCCCATTGCTCGCGATAGATAAGGATTACCTGTTACTGTTATGATTTTTAAAATTCATTGAAAGAAAGCTACTTGACCAATGAGATTTAAATGCAATTTTTATACAGAACAGATATCTGTAGTTCTGTTTGGGAATTTACTACAATAGAAATGATACAGAAAAAGAGAAAAAAATATCTTCTTTCATATAGCACAACAAGGGCTATTGCATTTGAATTTGCCACTAGGGATGCTGGTCAGATGTCACTGTTTTTTGGCTTTTCAAATATTCACAACAAGAATAAACTGGTGCTGAGTTTATTCACTACTTTTTTATTGTTGTGAATATTATCCAAATATGGCAGATTAAGATATGTTTGGGTTGTACCAAACACTGCTTCAATAGAAGTTTACTTTTCGGAAAAAATTATTGGAATAATGTATGTGGATGGAGAGAGAGAGGAAGGCCAAAGAATATGTTCACCAGTCGGAACATGTTTTGGCTGAAATGGAGATGATTTATAGGTTTTTTGGTCACTATCTGACCTGATGGTAAGCCATGATAACTGTAAACTAATCCCACCGTTTTCTATCTTGCAGATAACCAAAGGCAGCACACCATCGTTAAAACGCCTAGCTAAAGAGATCCTCGGTATTGACATACAGTCTGGAGAACACAGTTCAGTAGAAGATGCTCGGGCAGCTATGAAGCTCTACTGCAGTGTGGCTCGACAGTGGGAACCTACGCTAGTCGATAAACGAGGAAAGAGGAAGGTTAATCCTGATGATGAATAGGTAGCCGGAGTCATTGATTTGTATAGTAAGGATAAGGCGGCTATGCGTTTTTCTGGCACCACAATTTGGTCATACTTAGACTTAGCACGCACTGCGGTTTTTATCCGCGCGATTACTTTTTCCGCCCGTTCTGCGACATATGGAATCGTATGGAGCTGCACGCAATTGCGGTAAAAAATGCGAAACAAACTTTGTGTTGCCATAGAATCCACCGCACCGCGGCGTTGTTAACGGATAAAAACTGCAGTGCGTGCTAAGCCAGGCGTCTTCCTTGCTCGCTGCGTTTTAGTTTCTGTTCCGAATCTGTACACATTTACTGTACTCGGTAAATAATCAGTACCGAAACGACTCAGGCGCCTTCCTCACTGAGTCATACTAGATCGAAGGCGCCTTAGGTCATTCTAGACCGAAGCGAACGCGTTCGGCAATCTTCGGGAGCGGTTGTGTGCGCGAGACATTAAAAATATCGTGTTTCTTGTAAGGTGAACGCGTATAAGCAGTAAACGTTCGGAAGTATCTTTACTATTTAAATCTATGCCTGGACTATTTTCAGTACTTTCCGAATAGTTGAATAGGTTCGTCTTGATAATTCTAGTTTTTATAACAGTGCCATAACAATGGCATAACAGGGTAAATTTAACCTTAATATTTGATTAAAATAGAAATGTTAATGTCAAGATATTCCAAATAATCAATTGTTACACGCTGAAACAATGAGTAACATTCATAAGCATTCAATTTTGTTTTGTACTATACTCCATTTAAAATAACATTAGAAATGTTTACAACTCCTTTTAACAGTCCATTCAACCGATTTTGAGTTCTATCCCGTAAATATAAGGATGGCATTAAAAGCATAAACCTGTTACCAAAACTAACTGTTTAATACAGCTGCCATTTGTCATATCACCAACGCAATAGAAGTCAAAATCGGTTGAATGGGCTGTAAAATGGGATTATTTAATTGTCTAATGTTATCTCAAATGGAGTATAGCTTCGACCAGTGGCTTAGACCTAATGAATCGGCAATTAACTCAGGAGTACATACTCCTGGGTTAAATAGTATCATAATGTCCTTTACCAATCTATCTCTATAAAAATAATTATCAAAATTGATTCCGTGTTTTGGATGTGAAAACATAACAAACGAACAGACAGATGGATGACATGGCCAGGATTGTTGAAATCCTTTGTCACGATTTTTCTACCAAACAATAGGGCCCCATCCACTAACGTTCATTCCTGCCGGAATCTACAATCCAGGAATGAACGCCATTGGATTTGAAAGAGCGAGAAAGAATGACGCATTGAAATACGGTTAGTTAATGTTAAAACGGTTAATTAATGTAAATACGGTTAATTATTGTAAATACGATTAATTAAAGTAAATACGGTTAATTAATGTAAATACGGTTAATTAATGTATATACGGTTAATTTACGTAAATACAGTTAATTAACGTGAATACAGTTAATTAAGCGCGTGTATGGTGATCGAAGGAATGCTTTTCCTGTCGGACTGGCGTGTTATGATAAAGTCAGGGGAAAATAATTAGTGGCTTCAACGGTTTTATTTTATCCCTTTACGTCTCCGTACAGTTTGTATAATAGGACAAGTCAGAGGGAATGAATGTTAGTGGATGGGGTGCCCTAATTTTACTAATACAATGTTGTGGTATAATAAATATACAACATATGTATAATACATATACCGGTTGTGTTACCATACATTTTGAAGAAACAAAAAATTGTATATCACTAGTCCAGATGAGCTTATTTGATTATTTAGAGAGTACCTACTATGCAAAATCTATAAAAACTGTGAGATGTATCTTCAGAAAACAATGTATGTGCAGTAAATTATGACTCCATTTTATTTATGAAGGCCAGGTTTCTCTGATCATTAACCCCCAGTCTCTGCAACGAAAACTATAGTAATATTTATGTAAGAAATTATCAAACGGGCACGGCTGTGATTGTAACCGTTGGTAATAATTCCTTAACAGAAGGGTTCGGCTTTCAGAAATTGAGGGTTAGTTAAGATCAAGGAATTTAATAAAACGAAGTTTTAATGTAAATTACAGTGACCATTTGTTGAGTATTACTAAGCTGATTTTCTAATTCATTTTTGCTAATGAAAGCCACGTTAAATTGTAACGGAAACCGACGCGTCTCGGAGGGGGTTGGCGGTTGACCCACGCTAAGTTTCAATTGCCTGTGAATTGTTGTCAAAACTAATTAAGTTTTTTTACCTGACTTTACTTACGTTCCTTTTATTGAAGATGTTGATTGTTCTTCGATAAATAATAAACAATTGTGTTCTCTAGCAGACGTTGAAATTACTGAATGAATATATTTTTCTATTATGAATCTGTTGTTTTTTTATACCTATTGTTTGTTCCGGTCCCAACAGGTTTTTTGTCCGGACCGCGCCGGAGCTCAATTCACTGTGTGCTAAAGGAAATTCAGGCTTCTATACAATAGTTAAGTTTCATGTTTGCATGGAATTTACACTGCTTGGAACTCGGTTAGATCCGCGCGTATGTCACGTCAGCAAGGCTGCGGCTGCCGGTCGGCTCCTCGCGTACCTATGTGGATGGCGGCGCTCGGCTGTCGTCGCGTCCGGTCGGCTCCACTCGGCTAGCACCGTGCGCGCTCGTGTTGCACGTGTGTTGTCGCCGGCCGGCTTGTTTTTCGTTCAAAAGAAATATGGATACAGATGAAAAGCTTATCTGTTTAAAAGAAACAAAAAAAAAAACTGCGACACGAAACCATCACTATATAATTGCTGAGAGCATGCTAGCGGATAAGCGAGCACGTGCGTGCTTGAGCCCCGTTTCCAGCAGACTGTAGCCGCGCCGGGCGGACGCGGTCGGCTACCGGTGCGTGCTCGCGCTTCCGCTGCGTCGCGCTGCGCTGCGCCCCTGCGTGTCCCGGTTGGTGGAAAACGTACATTAAAGGGGAACGCGCACCTATCCGCGCCGCAGGAGCCGCACTCGCCGCATTTAAGGCATAGCACGCACAGCGATTTTGATTCGCGCGAATTATTTTCCGCGCGTTCTGTGGCCTATGGAGTTGTATGAAGCTGCACGCACAGCGGAAAAAAAATCGCGCTCAAATAGTACTAAAAAATTCGCGCGAATAAAAATCGCAGTGCGTGCTAAGCCTTATAAATCTTTATATGAAATCGTATGCAGCCTCGCGCACCTATCCGCGCCGCACGAGCCGCATTCCAGCAAAATGCTGTAGGTATACGGATTCCACCAGCGCGTGCGGATGACGTCATCAGATTCGGCAGGCGATGCGGGCGGCGCGGAAACATCATCCGTATCCATATGAAAATAAAGTTCAAGATGTACAGAAGTGTATAAAATGCGTGCGGCGCGGATAGCGCGGGGCCCTGAGAAAATGCGATGACTGCGGCGCGTGCGGCTCCTGCGGCGCGGACAGGTGCGCGTTCCCCTTAAAATTCTGAAGTAGGTATACTGGTCTGAGTAGGTATAGTAGGGACTTTAGAAGAACATAATATGTGATGACGCCTGTATTCCTCGAACGGTAGGGCAGGGGTGTACCTTACTTATATAATCACATCATCTTTTAATGTTCCCACAGCTGGCACACAGGCTTCCTCTCTGTGAGAGAGAATGGGCCGTAAATCACCACGCGGGCCCAGTGCGGGTTGGTGGGTGTCACATGACTTGGAATTTTTGGTTTTAGGACATGCCGGTTTCTTCGCGATGTTTTCCGTCACTGTTTTGAGAGCAGTGGTGATGAAATAATTTACACAAAGTAAAGCGCCTGCTTGGGTTCGCGCCCACGACCTACAACCTGTAAGTCGCGGCCGTTACCACTGTGCCACTACTGCTCACTAAAGTACATATACATTTCGCTGATTATATTCCGGGCACAAATGCAAATTCAGGGCTGCTTCTTAGAAATTTCTGGTGAATAATTGCATAATCGGGCATCAAACGCAGTTACTCATACTCATTAGTTGCGCTTGTAACCACTTGCTTGAGAAACGGTAGATAACTATGCAGTTAATAATATTAATGGAGGCAGGTTGATTTCCTTTAATAAATCTTTTTGCTTATAATAAACATTTGCGCCATAAAACCACTGCATTACGAATGCGAATGGTGATCATTGAGGTAATAATGTACTATGGTGATAGAATTTTTGCACCTTCATATTGGCGTAATGTCAGTATAATCTCTGTCACTCATACCTGTGAGACATCTATCAAACAGCACTGAGCCTGCGTGGTGGTTTACGACCCACCCCAGAGAGACTTGTGTCCCAGCAGTGGGAAAACCATTAATTGCCTGATTAGAGAAAGAGGGAATTTTGTGCGCCCGTGTATATTTGGAGGGTAATCTCCACTGCACCTATTTGAACAAAAATCTTTACCATTTATAAAATGCAAAGAAAGGCTATATTGTTACAAGAGAATATAGCGCCATCTTTTGACGAGAGGAAGAAAACTAAAAGTAGATAGTAGCGCTATCTCGTATGGAATAGCAGAACTAGTCTTCTCGAAAGTTCGTGTTGAATTGGACATTAGAATGTTCGCGTCGCTTCGGGAAAGCATGTGTGTATGTTCCAGAGACATTTCCCGTGCCATATAAAGGGCGGTCGGGTAATTTGGTTCGTCATGGGACAGTTTCGATTTGGAAGCGATACGAACCGCGGGCTTATTACGTATGGAACAGCAAGTAGCAATAATTGTACAATTATTGCGCGATCAATTTAGTGACCTGGCTACTGAGGCCTTTAAGTCAAGTCTTTTTTTTTTGACAGTCACTTTTAACAGAAGGTATTTTATCTGTCTGATGATTTATAAAATGTATCATTTGATGAATTAACCAGCCTAAGAAAGAGCAACACTTCGTGGAGGCTGTTTTTTACAATAGTCAATTTGATTACTTTTTAGCGCTCAATATTCCGGTAAATTAATATTCGCAGATGTAAAGTATTTGTGTAAAGTAAATATGGCAGTGAAAATTGGCTATTTTCATTTTAT
Source organism: Orthosia cruda (assembly GCA_964057195.1). Taxonomy (NCBI): domain Eukaryota; kingdom Metazoa; phylum Arthropoda; class Insecta; order Lepidoptera; family Noctuidae; genus Orthosia; species Orthosia cruda. Next base: position 4,248,389 of record OZ059853.1, on the reverse strand, counting down.
TTACATAATATAATAATTAATTTGAAAACTGGATGACTAAAATGTCATTGTGTAAAATTGATTAAAATTTCTTTGAATTGTCGATTGTTATAAGAAATCGAATCCATAATACATTAGGACATCACTTAATAGACTATATTGTCTCGTATTTGAGCTATGAAAAGTAAAATTGATTTTTCCAATTTAATTTAGACATGGGCAGTATAGTCGACATCGGTGCTTGCCATATAAAAAAAGAATATAATAAAAGATACTTATTGCGGACTTATCACAATCATATGTGTTTGTAGTAGGTAAACGTATAAGCTTCGCTGAGGAACACTACAGTATATAAAAATCCTCCACATTACCGTGATCACTTCTGTTTCAATGATTCAACAAATAGTCCAGTTGCGTAGACACAAAACAACACCAATTTGTCATTACAATATTCACTAGGAATTTGTTATTTCAATATTTACTTTTATATTATTATACTAATTTGCGGATAATTAAAGTAGCCACAAAATGACACACGAAAAAAGCTGCCAAATACTCAAAAACTTCTGTACCTACTCAGCCATCAGCAAGCGATTGGCAATCGACCAACAACAAGGGAAAATGTTATCGCAATTTGACAGCCACATTTGCTCGCCGATCGCTGTCGCTCTGCTGTCAAAAACCATACGTAATACGAAATGATCGCGATCACCTTGCGATAAATGCACATTTCAGTTAGCAGATTTTTATTGTTAGCAGTGCTGTCGTAAAATTATCATGGTGTGGCTATAGCTCATATATGATGCGGATTAGTGATTGAAGAGCAATTAATTCGCAAAAATAAGCCTTCCAATTTTTTGACGTAAATCGATAATCGCGCGATGATTGTACAATCTCTGCGCAAATATTGCTAATTGCTGTTTCATACGTAATAAGCCTGCCGATCAGAAGTGAAATAGTGCGAAGTAATTAATATGTCTAAGAAGCGTTTAAGTAATACAGTGTGATCAATTGTCTGCTGTTTGGATAATTTATCCCGGAACCCCAGCTCGAAACAATATTGTGTAAATATAACCTGGGCGAAGTCGGATGTGCCGCTAGTGTAAAATAAAACAACAATTTCAAAACGAACCGCACTTTATTATGTCATTTATTTTTATTACAAATTTTTATAATATTATGCCACCGTTAAAATTCAATTTTTACATGACGCTAACTAGGTATTACAAACTAGCATTTTTATTCTTCGTTGCTTGCTCAAAATGTATGGATGGACATTTTTATTTTAAATATTTAACATCAATATGTAGCACGAATCATTTTGACGTTTGTAAGTGAATTTTGAATCAAAACTAATTATTTAATGTATATTTTTACACGCTTTTATTTAACTTGCAATGTATGTATTTAAGATGTCTTTGGGCCAAATCTTTCAATTGAATTTTAAAACAGTTATCTTCAACCGATTAAGATGAAATTTAGTTTTTACACGTTTGATTTGGATTTCAATGCACGGTAAGCTAAAAACCTTGCTAAAAAAAGTTAGGTATTTGAATTGGACAAAAATATATTACTTATAACATAGCATAAGTACAAGTTTTAGCTGTCCGTCAATTTCTTTTTTATAAAAGCTGAAACACTCAATGAGGCGTGGTTCGTATGGAAAGTTAAGACAATGGCGTCTCTAGCAATGGCTGCTGAGGCGTATTAGTGCTCCACGCTATAATACAGTGTATTTATAAAATAAAAATATCACTTGATTTTTTATTAGTAGGCTCGCGCAGACCTTTGATGTTTGTTCTATTTCCAATTCAAAATTCACTAAGTCATCGTCAAAATGATTTGAACTAAAATTCTTTTTAAAATGACATTGTGGTTTTTATAACATATACGAAGCCCTGAAATGGTGTGTTGACCAATTAACAACATTATTACTGACGAGGTTGGTCAACTGCCATTTTCCGCGACTGTACAGTTAGAGAAATTAATTGTTTATCACCCTAAGGTTGAATGACACTTCTAGACCATTCTATGCCCATATATGAACAAAAGCGTCGCCAAAGCGAATGCATGTGATTGCCAAGCGCTATCGATATGTCATCTAATTAACCCCATACTTGGTGTATTTGTACAAATATTTGCTCCAAATCTATATTACAAAATAACCTTTATTTCAATATATATAAAGTTCCTTTTGCATTGCCAAAATTTCGCAGTGCAGTGCCAGCGTTACATTTTGTTGGCATTTCGACCATCGCCATTGCAGTTAGAATGAGACTGTCGCCAAAAGTGGTAAACAATTAATTTCTCCGACCTTTCAACAAAATAAAATTGTATTTTTTCGTCTTCTAGCATTTTCACTTAAAATTGTGCTTAAACAAAATGTACTCATTGCAGTACAGATATCTCCTATATTAAGGCATTTGGGCAATTTTGGTTATCAATACATTTCAAGATTAGGTAATCTAGGCTTAGTCAGATATAGCTTCACATAGCTTATGCATTTTGAAAGACGGGATTCCAAAGTGCACAAAATGTTTTAGGTACCTTTTTTATAGAAAATTGGTATAGTCACCCAATCACAAATTTAATTTTTCTGTAAAATTTCGGCGCACTATGAATGAAACTGATATTGAAACACCCCCGGTTTCTCACAATTCGATTATCGATCGGGCTTTTAACGTAATCGACGAATAATCGCCTGTAGTGTGTATGCAGTGTACCTATGTGTATGTAACCAACCTTATATAATCATGTGTATCCTAAAATAAAGGAGAGTATTATTTGAGCAGTCGTGCCTATCATTTCGCTCCACAAATACCTTCGACCTTACATGGCGACCCTGCCAGCGGGCATCGCCGCGCGATCGCCTTACCGACACCGCCGTGCCATATAAGGGTTGTACAGTGTAAACAATTGGACTAAGTAGAGTCAAGCTAAGATGAATTATGATAATTATTCACTAGCGTTAATAACGTTCGCGGTTGTGACAAGTGGTATTTGGTTCGTTGCTTACGAAAAATACGGGTTCATTAAAAATGGGAACTACGCAAACTAAAGATGAAACCGTGATAGTGCAAAACGCAGCCGGAGGAACTAATAACGCGCATCTGGAAGAGGTGAAATTACATATTACCACCATCACCATACTGATTACTATAGTGGTGCTGGTTCTGGGACTCGGCGTGCTGTATTTTCTGCTGCAAATGTATCGGCGATGTCATGTACGCTGGATACATCAGGAGATGTACAGGAGTGCAATATCTAGAAGGTCAGGAGCGAGGCAATCTGGACCATCACTGGAGAAAGGACGGTCGAAGGGCGACATAGTGTGAAAACAAAGATAGCGGATACCATCGCACATCGGTTTACACATCATGGGTTTAAGTGAAAGTGAAAAAAAAGTGCTGAGTGTGTGAAAGTTCGAGGAAAAACAACGGGCATCGTAAAATGGACTCAGAACTTTATTAGATAAGTACATAATCGTAATAATAATAAACGTAGTAAATGATATGTTACATTGTACTTGTAACTATAATAAACGAAGTGATTAATTAAACAACTAATGATGGTAGGAAATGGCAGATGACTTAGAACAATTATATAAAAATTTGAAATGTATAAAAACATATTTAATTAAAATTGGCCCTAAACGAAGGCAAGGAAATGTATTAGAGAAAAAGTTGTGTGATTCAAAGGAAATTTATGACAAATATACTGATATAATAGAGAAGATATCAGACGATGTAAAGAAAGGTAAAGTAGGACAAAACGAACAGATATTAATAAATACATTTTGTATTGATTTTGAGTCATTGTATAAACAAATTTTAGATTTATCCTCTACGTCAAGTACGAGTAGTAGCGAGGATACAAAAATGGAGTCATTTGATTTGAAAGTAGCTCTTAGTTTATTACCTATGATACCAACTGACAATGAATGTTCGCTTAAACAATTTATTGATAATGTAGAATACTATAGCTCGTTATTGGCTAGTGATGAGTGTAAGAAGAAACTAGTACAGTTTGTTGTGAAGAGTAGGTTGTCTCAGAACGCTAAATTGCAGTTACAGTTAGATTATTCTAATGTTGATGATTTGGTAAAGGAAATGCGTAGAGTGTTACTGCCTAAAAAATCACCGTTTGCGATACAAAATAATATAAATCAATTAAAGCAAACAGAACTGTCAATTCAGGACTACGGAACCAAACTTTCGGAACTTTTCGTGGATTTGACGGTATCGCAAGCCGACGGTAACTTAGAGACATACAAAATAATTAAACCCTTGAATGAAAAGCAAGTTATCAAAAGGTTTGCCGATGGGTTGCGAAACCGCCGTCTTTCAACTATCATTGCAGCTAGGAACTACGAGTCGTTGAAGGACGCAATACAAGGTGCGAAGGATGAAGAAACATCCATAGCGGGACCGAGTTCGAGTTCTGGCGAGATCCTAGGTATGTATTCTCCTAGAGGAAGACAACAGAATTTCCGTAGTGGTTATCAAAATAATAATTACAACAGGACATATTATAACAGGGGTCGTAACAATGATTCCAGTGCTCGTCGAGGCTACCCTCGGGGGGGCCAGCAGGCGCATCAGCAGAGCCGCGGTGCACCACAGCGAGGCCGAGGATCACCATGGCGTGGTAGAGGTAGGAGCTATTATAGGAATCGCTGTAACCAAGGGATAAGCCAAACCCCTAAAGATACAAATAAACACGCGGTTAATGTTCTAACGGGACAGGAAAATGAAGAGTATGCAAATGAGTTTTTTCGTGAATAATAGAGTTATTCTCGCAACTGATACTAACTATTATATTAACTTAAGTTCTAATAGCAAACCTTATTCATGGTTAGTCGATACCGGTGCTACAATTTCGGCTATAAAATATAAATATGTTCTAGAACAAAACATTCCAGTCCAAAAAGAGGACATAGTCATACATGGAATTGGTGGCAAAGTCCATGCAATGGGATATGTTTGTTTAACGTTGTCATCGGGTGATCATCACCTTATTTGTAATAAGTTTTATGTTTTCGATACTCTACCATGTAGGGCTAATGGCATCATCGGACAAGATTTTATTAATAAACATAAGTCCATATTAGATTTCAGTAATAATACCTTAACATTGTTGACACAAAGTTCAATTAAAATAGTTTTACCTTTACTGAGTTATAAAAACACAATGGAAGTTTACCCAAGATGTGAATCCATACATTATTTTAAGACCGAATTCACAGAAGAGTGTGTAGTACATTCTAAGGAAATTAGTGACGGAATATTATTGGCCAGTTGCATAGCAACACCAGTTAATGGTCTAATACCGATTAAGATATTAAATACAACGGATAAGTTGTGTACCTTAACGGACATTAATCCATGTATAGAAAAATTAAACAACTACAATGTTTGCCAATTTGACAAATCAGAACGTGATGCAAGTAGAGTAAAGCAATTGTTTTCGGTACTAAACCTCAAACATCTTAATAAGGAAGAGCAAATATCCATAGAAAAATTATGCGCGAAGTACTCGGATATATTTTATTTGCCAGGAGATAGATTAACTACAACAAGTATTTATAAACATACCATTAGTTTAAAACCAAATGTAACTTCTGAATTTACAAAGCCATATCGTTTACCACATTCACAGAAGGGAGAAATTAAGCAACAAATTGATAAAATGTTAAGAGAAAGGATCATAGAACCTTGCCGTAGCGAATGGTCTAGTCCAGTATTACTAGTTCCTAAAAAGACTGACGGTACAGGTCAGAAAAAGTGGCGACTAGTTATTGATTACCGAAAATTAAATAATTGTATTGAAGACGACAGGTTTCCACTTCCAAATATTTCCGAAATACTTGATTCGCTATCGGGTTCGGTATATTTTTCACATTTAGATATGTATCAAGGTTACTATAATATTGCACTAGAACAGGAAAGCAGAAAGTACACAGCATTCTGTTCAGGACAATACCAAATGACTCGTATGCCAATGGGTTTAAAAACGAGTCCAGGATCATTTTCCAGAATGATGACCATGGCTATGTCTGGCTTAACGTATGAAAAATGCCTTATTTATTTAGACGATTTAGTGGTCTTTGGTAGAAACTTAGATAGTCATAACAAGAATCTACAAGACGTTTTCGAACGACTGCGGAAAGTAAATTTAAAATTAAACCCGCAGAAATGTAATTTTTTAAAGAAGGAATTACTATACTTAGGCCATGTGGTATCAGGTAACGGTGTATTACCTGACCCGGATAAAATAAATGTAGTAAAAAAATATCCGTGTCCAACAAATATAGACGAGACGAGGAGGTTTGTTGCGTTTGTTAATTTCTATAGAAAATTCATTCCAAACTTTGCTGAGTTAGCTTATCCACTTAACAAATTATGTCGTAAAAATGCTTCTTTTATATGGGATGAAAAGTGTCAGTCGGCATTTGATAGTTTAAAAGGAAAAATCATATCCCCACCGATTTTACAATATCCGGATTTCACAGAACAAAATGAGTTTAATCTCCAGACAGACGCTTCTAATTATGCAATCGGAGCAATTTTGTCTAACAAAAATGGAAGACCAGTATCATTTGCAAGTAGATCACTAAACAAAGCGGAAATAAATTATCCAACAATCGACAAGGAATTGCTAGCTATAGTGTGGGCGATTAAACATTTTCGTCCCTATTTGTACGGAAAACATTTTAAAATATACACAGACCACAGACCTTTAATTTCATTATTTAACATGAAAGACCCATCAAGCAGGTTATTTAAATTTAGGTTATTACTAGAAGAATATGATTTTACGATAGAACATGTCAGGGGTACGGAAAATGCGGCAGCAGACGCATTGTCGAGAATTTCCATAACATGTAATGACTTAAAACAAATGCACGAGTCGTGTGTTTCAGTTATGACAAGAGCTCAGAAAAGAAACCAGATTGACAATAATTCTAAGATAGGAACGAGTGGCACAACTACAGTTCGGTCTGATCAACCAAACGTTGTAAGCACTCCTAGTACTAGTACTTTAAACGAGTCAGTGGAATTACGTTTTATTGATGCATGCAAGTTAGAAACAATTAGAAAAAGTGGTGAAACATGTAAAGAAAGTAATACATTTATGTACATTCCTAAGGAAAAAACTATCTATATTAAACATGTATCTTCTCCATCGCAAATATCGCGAGCCGAATTTGTGAGAGAGTTACAAGATTTTTGTAGAAGCGTAAATATTACGGAAATCTATTTAATAAAAAGTAATAAAAATAACATTTTTATAAAAAAGTTATTAAATGAAATAGATATAATGAAAAAGTGGACCGGACCACACTTACATATAGTAAAAGATGTACAACGAATAGAGAATACAGAAGATAAACGAGTAATTTTGAACGATTTTCATCTCTTACCTACCAGTGGCCACGCGGGTACGAGACGAATGTTCAACAATATAAAAAAATATTACTATTGGACGGGATTAGAAGATGATATAAAAGAGTTTATAAAGAGGTGCGACAAATGTCAGAAACAAAAGTATTCACCGCACAATACCAAACAACCTATGGAAATAACAACAACAGCACATAGTGCCTTTGAAAAAATATATATTGACTTAGTAGGTCCTCTGGAAAGAGATAATTATAATTATAGTTATATCCTCACGTTGCAGTGTGAACTCACCAAATACATTGAGGCATATCCCTTAGTTACACGCAGAACGGAAGAAGTAGCGAAAGCGTTAGTTGATAATTTTATATTAAGGTATGGAGTACCGAAGGAGATAGCGACGGATCGGGGTACCGAGTTCCTGTCATCAACATTCAAGGAGGTATGTAATCTATTAAATATTAAACAACTAAACTCAACAGCATATCACCACCAAAGTATAGGTGCTTTGGAAAACACGCACAAGCATTTGAATTCATTTCTCCGTATTCAAACCGACAACCATCCAGAGACATGGAGTACATGGCTCCCATTTTGGTCATTTTGCTACAATACTTCAGTACATTCAGCAACAAAATATACCCCTTACGAGTTAGTTTTCGGAAAAAAGTGCTCGTTACCAAGCAATTTGACCAATAGGATTGTTGATCCACTATATAACATTGATTATTATCCATTAGAATTAAAATTTAGATTACAAAAGTCACAGAAAGATGCACGAGACAACTTACTCAAAAGTAAATTAAAACAAAAAGAACTATATGACAGAAATATAAATCCAGTTACTTACCGTCCTGATGATTTAGTTTTAGTTAAAAATAATATGTGTAATAAATTAGATAGTGTTTATACGGGACCATATAGAGTTATATCAGAAGAGTCACCAAATGTTAAAATAATAAAGAATGGTAATGTAGACACCATTCACAAAAACAGAACAAAATTGTATTATCCTAATCAGTAATTATCATGTTCTTGTGTAAATGTAAATGTATTATAAAAATAAAACAAAATGATAATTTTATTTTATTTTACCTCGCCATGGGAGGTGTAGTGTGTATGCAGTGTACCTATGTGTATGTAACCAACCTTATATAATCATGTGTATCCTAAAATAAAGGAGAGTATTATTTGAGCAGTCGTGCCTATCATTTCGCTCCACAAATACCTTCGACCTTACACGCCGGTTATTGGCTGTTGAAAACTAATTCAACAAATCACAGCTTGACAATAAATTTTTCACATTCATTTTGCTATAATTCAGCGTCGAGTAACCGGGTCTTAAACAAATGAAAAAATATTCTGTTATGTATGTTGCCCTAGGGTCGCGTTGACAAAATATTTGAAGGCAAATATTGTCACATGAATATTTAACTTCTTTTGTTTCCAAACATCTCGGTAGCCTGGCTCTTTAGGGTATAATAACCAGCCCCGGATCTAAGGGGGGCAAACCGGGGCACTTGTCCCGGGCGGCAGTTTCATGGGGGCGCCAAATCCATGAGACAAGAATTAGAAATATCGAACAAATGAAGCGTCTTTTCCTACAATCTCATAGGTTTTTATCAAGTAATCGAATCTTAATATATTATGTATGAAAAACAAACTTTTCTAGCATAAAACGAACTTTTTTAGCCATTGAAAACAAAACTGCCTATGCGATGGACTATGAGGAGCTAATAGATTCAATCGCAGAAAAGAAAGCACGCCGTGTAAAGTTGTAGTCTTTCCTGGTTATATATTTTTCTGTGTTTCTGTTTTATGTCACAAAAGAAAGTTATTAGATAATAAAAAGTTTAAATTTATTAATGGATTATTATTTTAACAAATGAAAAATGCAAAACAGTTTTAACAATTTTCCTCAAACACTGAAGGGGGGGGGGGGGCGCCACTAACAAGGTTTTGCCCCGGTTCGAAAAAGTCGTAGATCCGGGGCTGATAATAACCCACGTCATTTTTGATTTGTACAAGTGTCCTCTACCTATAAAATAGGGTAGTTCCATTATGCGCTGCAATTTTGAAGAAAATTCAAAATAGCGATGTCCTAACTATGCCAATTAGGTTCAATATCCTTTGCACAGATTCAATCAAGTACCGATATTATCGCGAATTTCTTAGTATTCCTTTATTTGAAGCTATATCCAGAGCCAGAGGTTAGAATTATTGTCAGAGAGACATTATTTATATTTTATGTAAGTATCTACGTATAAATGACATTTATGTAGTACGTACTAGCAATTTTCAAGGAAAGATTTTATCTCTAACATCTATTCAGATATCCCTTTTATGATGAACGTGAGGAGAATAGGTATTTGGAATTAAAAGTAAGGACAACCCGAGAGAGGTAAGGTCTCCGCCAGATAACAACAAAATTTAAGTGATTGATCCGACTTGAATCTGTAACTTGAAAACATGTTTTTTTGTTTATTGATGATGATATTTTGATAATCTTGTTGGTTACGCTTCCTAATTTATAGTTCATATTTTATTACATCACCATAGCGATTGAGAGGAATTGGTTTAATAGTTCCAATTTATTAAATAAGTGTCACATATCGTTGGTTTGGTGATATCCCGCGTGATGGCGCTGCGGTCATTACGCCGCCGCCTTGACCGATGGCCGCCGGCGATGGTGAACAGTCTCTTGCCAACCAGGGCTGGGGTGCGCGCACTTCATCACTTCCCGAACATCCATCTGCATGGGAATCGCTGTTTCAAAGGTATGTGGCATAATTAGTAAATTGAACTTTATCCATTGCCTTTCGTCTTATCTGCGTACTTTTCTGCTTCAAATTAGCACTGCTGAATCAGCAATTATAGCCTAGATTACTCTAATAATTTAGGTTCAATCGCGTGTGATTTTACTAGTAATCTTCTAGAGGTTATACGCACCACTTGTCTCAAATTAAAGGCATAGGCGTAGAACCATTTTATCCGTTTATATCATGTAAATCGGTCCACGCGGATATTAGATATTAACTCATTACTGAATGCAAAGTGAAAGGGTCACGGACGCCCCTTACCGCGAAACGTTTCTTTTGATCGTGTTAGCGACACTGTCTTTACATTTTTTTCGTATCGTTTTGAAATATTGGAATACATTGGTAGACAGGTGTTAACGACTTTTTTTTTTTTTGTTATCTGGCGGTGACTTTAGTACGCATGAATATTAACAACTTTTAATAAAAGTGGTTTTCTGAAAATAAATTATAATGAAATTAAAAATCTGCTGCTCCATACAAAAGCGCAATGCTACAGAAAATGTATGGAAGAAACGATCAATACTTAGATCATAGGTAATACATAAATGCCATTGATACACCCAATTATTATCTGAAGACAAAGAAAGGCCTGTGTTTTTGGTATTCAGGCATTTTATACAAAAAAATATCAGTTTGGCAGTGCAAACACAGTATTCGAGACGACGAACAACGATTAGAAGACATTTTGAATGAAAATAATAATTACTAATAATAATAAATCATAATTCGAGTTAGAGAAAGTGCTACAAGGATCTTTTGGCGGGAAAATAGAACTAATAGCGCCATATTTTTTTTTCCATAGACAACGTTTACCAACATTATAAGTTTTTAAACTGTCATTGTCACTAACATTAACATTATAAGCGGGATATTTACCATGTTTACTGTTTGTAGCGAGTTTCTGATATTTCGGTGCTGTTGCAAGCACCATGATCACTGATAAACGGTCATGATGCTTGCAACAGCACCGAAATATCGGAAACTCGCTACAAACAGTAAACATGGTAAATATACCGCATATAATGTTAATGTTTACCAACATTACTCCACTGACACTGACATTTAGGCGCCAAAAATATTCGTTGAACTTGACGTGTACAAGTTTCGTTCGGCTGTCAGTTTTAATTATAGCCGTTTTACTCCTTATTGCGTCAAAAAATACTTGTAACACTGTTTTTCAAAACGTTTAGGCGTTTATTGTCATAGACCGCTGGGGGCTGTAATCAACATTTTAATATATTTTTTTAAATAAATAGATATTTTAGTACAAGCAACGCAATGACTAGGTAGTACAAATTCTTGAGGTTCGTCTACACTGTGGCCCAGGCAGGCAAAAATTGGCCCATCGTTTATGTCCCTTTTATTCAGGAGTTTGTAATTTGTATCTTGGGTCGTATTGTCAGCTTAGGCCAAAGTGTAAACGACCATTTTTTTTTAAATAATAAATGAATTTTTTCATTACTTTTTACAATACTTTTTCTACTTATTGTGCATGAATAACGTTCTTAAATTGTTCTTAGAGTTAAGATTTACATGTCAATCAATTAAACAGTATAATACATTATTTTCCGTATCGGTTTGCATGACCTCTTAGTTCTTCTAAACTGCACAACAGATTTCCATGCTGTTTCACCATCATTCCATTAAGTAGTGAGCCCAATCTCGAAAAGTCTGGCGTGGATTTACGTTTCGGGCACTCAAGGGGTTAACATGTAAACCTATACTCTAATAAATAGGCAACAATATTTCGATGCTATTTATATTTATAATCAATAAAGTGTATCGCACCATTTTTGACAAATAATACCAACCAGAACCTGTGGCAGAAATATTGAATAATTCGAGACAAATAAAGCGTGTTTGAATAAATACTTCGAGATTTTATTTTAATATTGTTGTCATTTAACATAACATCTCAACTGTATATTTACACTGAAATAAAATTCGAGAAGATAGACTGAGATAGAGTTATATGACACTGTTGAGTTAGAGCGAGACGGAAAGTCTTATCATTCGTATATACACGGCTGTGTGACAAGATATGATTTTAATTTAAATGACAACAATATTAAATGTCATATCATACATAGGACGGTATCATATAGATAGAAAACATAATAATATATGATCAATATTTCTGCCAAAACAGAGAAATATAAAAAAATCACAACTTTACTATTATAATAATAACAGAAAACGGGGTAAACGCACCGATTGTCGGCCATTCAGAATAATAAACTATTTTAAAGCATCACATTTCGAATTTGTTTTGTTTCCAACGATTGGTACTTCTACACTATAGGAGTATAGACTTTAAATAATACATGGTTATTAACAAATTATATACAGTTAAGTAATAAGTACATTTTCAATACGTAAAGTTGCTATCCTTAAAAAAACTAACAATTTAGTAGCATTTTCTTTTAGTGGCAACACCAAAAAAAAATGGTCTACAAAAACGTTCCATTCGAGATAATATATTTCCATTTTGTTCCATTCGTATAATTTAAAATATGTTTTAAATTATAATATACATTGATGGTTTAGTGTGCAACTAAGGTAAGTTGAGGCAAAAATAACTATTTTTCTTTTGAGATTATGAAATTTAGACTTTACTACCATCCTTAGTAGGTTTTTGTAAATTCTGTTTTTTTTGTATATTATACCTAGACGCGCTGTTTTACTTTATATATTTAACCGTTATTTTCCCTTATTTATTAAGAGTTTGAGTATTCAACGCCGTATATATTTACCCGATGAATATTATCGGATTTTTGACAGTTTGCCTAAATCTACCATTTGTAAGTACTTAATATTAAAGATCAAACATTTTTTAGTTTGCTAAACTACAGAAATAGCCCACTAGAAATCGATATTAAAATCGCTAAGCTTGATGTAGTCCTAGATATTTTGTATGGGCCAGTTAGGATAGTGTTAATCCAAATTTGCAACTTCGAAAATCGTGTGCTTGCTGCGCAACATGCGAAAAACTGCGAAATGTTGGGTCCTTTTTTCACTGTTTGCTCTAATAGTCGTAAGCTATACGTTTTTGGACAAACAAAATTCTGTACTTTTTAAAGTTTATTAAATTTGCAACAATTTAAGCTCAACCGCAGTTGTATAAACCCTTGTAAGTTTTTGTAAGGTGCAAATTTGGATTAAAAATACCATAACTGATCTATACAACATACCAATATGCTATACCATATCATGCTTTGCGATTTTAGCCTTTTTCATTTCGATTTCTACTAGACTAAAATAATTCAAGTTGTTTTTTAAGAACTACGATTACGTCCTTTGCGCCAAAATCTTTTCAATAGATTATTTACCTACTAAAGATGGCAGTACAGTTCACATTCATTTGTGCAAAGCAGGTGAAAGATCATATTATATTTAATCCTCAAATATTTAGAATATTAAAATACAATTTTAGAGCATGTGCAAGTCTGTTACTGTTATTATTATTAAAATAATAATAACAAACAATTGTAGAGATGTCAGAATAGATTAAATTGTGTTTTCAGAATCTAGGTTTACCATCTTAGGCCACGTTACCACATGCAACCAGCTCGCAAGCAAATTGCATTAAATTGCGAGCTACCGATGTATCATCAATCGCTCGACCGTGTCCCACAATGTAAATAAACTTACATGCGAGTTGCTTGGGCCCAGTTTTTAGACCGATAGTTAACTCAACCAATGGTTTAATATGATAACTAATGGTTTTATTTATACATTTAATTCAGACTAGAGGACGCCTCGCGGTTTCACCCGCGTAGTTCCCGTTCCCGTGGAAATACAGGGATAAAAAGTAGCCTATGTCACGCAGGGATAGAGTAGCTTCCCAACGAAGAAAGAATTTTTGAAATCGGTCCAGTAGTTTTGGAGCCTATTCGGTACAAACAAACAATCAAACAAACAAACAAAAATATCTTTCCTTTTTATAATATTGGTATAGATATCAAATCCATACACAAATAAAACATTGATTAATAAATAAAAAAAATACTAATAAAAAAAATGTATATACATAATAATATATTTATAATTAATATTAAATTTCGGTAAAACGTGTTTATTCATCAATTGTTGGCATCACAAATGGAAAAAAAAATTGAAGAGTTAATTATTCGATTTGTTGGACATAAAATTAATGAATAAACGCGTTTTACCGAAATTTGAATCGATTGGTTAGCATATCTAACTATTGAATGAGTTAACTACGGATCAAAAGACTGGACCTTAGTCTTTGTTAACCTCCTACAACTTATCTGTCCCTTTTCACACGCTCCGGTTGCCGGGTAGCCTCTACCGGCAGGATTATTACGTATCTTTTGCAAGAACAAAACGATAGCGATTTTTGCGCAATAATTGCTCTTCCATACAGATTTAATAAGCCTACCAAATAGTTAATAGGTTTAAAAAACTAAACAAATATTTTAAAGTTTTTCCATAATAAAATTTGTTCTATGAACCCTTATGAGGTTTAAGATAATTAAAAACCAAGGTTGTTTGTCTAGATTCTAAAAACATCAAATCAAAACGTATGACAGGCGCTGGATAAGGACAAACACATTTTACTAAGAACTGAACTTAAATGACGTTCATCTTACTTGTAAAGGATGTTCGAGGACATGTTCAGTATATAAAAGCTTGTGGAATGTATGTACAGATGGCGTTACGCGTAGTAGATGTTGCGTCGCGGCTGGCGGCCAATCTTTGTCATGTTGGCGCATAGCTCTTGGTCTCTGGAAGTTTGAAATAAATATAGATAATTGAAGCGTGAAAATATTTTGGTCACATTTTATAAAGATGGAATTAAATAAGTATTATGTAAACAAATATTAAAAAAAAAAAGGTTTTTCAGCTAAAGGTAGGTACTGAATGTGAAATCATTTGTCAATACATATCCAATAAGTTAAGTTATTTACAGTCGGTAATAGCTGTTACCTGACCCACCATAAAAACGAACAAATTACCGACTGTACCACATTATTTCAATGTTTCCAAAGTTACATAAGCACGTCAAGTCCGGTTTAATCGCATGCCAGGAAGTGCTTGAAAAATGGATTACTTTTTGCCGGGCACACATAAGATATCAAGGTACTATTAAGCTTGTAATTATTAGAAGTAGGCACTCAAATAACACAAGTAAATTACATTTCTTAAGGTCCACACAAAATAAGTAAGCGGTCCAGTCCGGAACGCGGTCCGCCATTTGGTGACACCTACTCTATACCGAAATTCACCAAAATTGGTTCAATGATTTAGGCTTCAAAACGTAATGGACAGACAGACTTACTATTACTTTTATTTTATTAGTATAGATAGATAGCATTCTTCTTTTCTACTATATCCTACTATTAATTATTAATATTATAAATGCGGAAGTTTGGATGGATGGATGTTTGTAACTCAATCATGCCAGAACGGATTTGGATTAAATTTCTGTCTTCGAATGAAAATTCATTCTGGAATAACACACACAGGCATTTTTCCCAGTATAATGATTCCTCGGGATAATAAAACAATTTTCATGCGGACAGAAGTTATTTATTAGGTACTAACTGACCCCGCAAACTTTGTTTTGCCATAAAAACACCAAACATTCACCTACCCTACCTAACCCTACCCAACCTACTCTACCCAACTCTACCTACCCTACCGTACCTACCCTACCTACCCTAAACTACCTACCCTACCCTGCCTACCCTACCTAACCTTAACCTAACATTTTTTCTTTTTTTTTCATCTGAAGAATAAATAGTATTCTATGTCCGTCTCCTGGCTCTAAGCTACCTCCTCACCAATTTTCAGCCATATCGGTGAAGCCGTTCTTGAGTTATAAATAGTGTAACTAACACGACTTTATTTTATATATATAGATTAGTAGGTATAAAGATTAAAGTCTTACCTAATATCTCCCCACCCGCCATTCCCCTTGACAAGTTTCTTATTATGCTTCGCGCCTCCAGCGGTGACGGTCGCGCTCACTCGCGTAGGAAACAAGTAGGGTTTAGCGTTTTGAAGCAGCTTTTGTACTTTACTGATCACTGTGGACGCGTTGCAGTTCGATTTCTTGTGGTGGAAGCCGCTGGAAGACAGAAAAGTTCTCATTAATATTGATTTACTAGCCCGCGACTTCTTC
Organism: Orthosia cruda; assembly: GCA_964057195.1. Lineage (NCBI taxonomy): Eukaryota > Metazoa > Arthropoda > Insecta > Lepidoptera > Noctuidae > Orthosia > Orthosia cruda. The sequence continues at coordinate 4,232,043 of OZ059853.1, read as the reverse complement.
CGCGTAAACACGTAATACTTAAAAAAACCGGCCAAGTGCGAGTCGGACTCGCGCACGAAGGGTTCCGTACCATTATCGCAATAAACGGCACAAAAATCACGTTTCTTGTATGGGAGCCCCTCTTAAATATTTATTTTATTCTGTTTTTAGTATTTGTTGTTATAGCGGCAACAGAAATACATCATCTGTGGAAATGTCAACTGTCTAGCTAGCACGGTCCATGAGATACAGCCTGGTGACAGACAGACAGACAGACAGACGGACCGCGGAGTCTTAGTAATAGGGTCCCGTTTTTAACCTTTGGGTACGGAACCCTAAAAAATATTATGGGATTTTTTTACCGGGTACACTAACTCTTTATCCTACTATAAAACTAGCCTAGTTTACTCCTTATAACATCAACTATCTACATGTGAAAGTCCTATCAAAACCGGTGCAGCCGTTTCGGAGATTACCCGGTACAAACAGACGGACAGACAATAATTTTAAAAATTGCGTATTTGTTATTTCAATAAAACGATGTTATTTTGATATTACATACAGACACTTAAATTTTATTTATCTGTATAGCTATAGATGTATAGAGTACGTATAGATTCTAAGTGAAAAACTCAAATCGCCAATTGTCATATAGTGGCATTATAACTTGAGGACGGTAGAAGGTACAAATGGCCTCGCGCTTATCAAAATACCCAACTTTTTAAATGCTGAGTTGGTAATCCTTTTGGTATGGGCACGCTCAGCGCAAGTTGTGATTGTACTTACGCTTAATGTTTTTCTATTGTATTCTTTCTTTGCATTTATTATTCACCATAGCGTGACAGAACTTCTACCAACACTATTAAAGTGAGGCAAATTAATTGTCTATCATCTTAAGGTTCAATGTCGCTTGCACATCATAAGACGGCAAGGTATATTTGTCACATACAGTTAGATAGTTTGCAACCTTAGCTAATTTACTGAGAATTGCTGTCAAAAGTGGCAAATAATTAATGTCCTCGACATTACAAGTAAGGGTATTACTACATATCAAGCACAAATTCAAAGTCGGGGCTGTTATTTTATCAGACCCAGGAATCGAACTATAGACTCGACGCTCAGCAGTAAATTTGATTTATGATAGTATACTCCAAGGCCTTGGCTAGTGGCTTGTGGTTAACCCGACTTTCCCAAAATTAAAATAACTTTACACAATTACAGAAATAGTATGATTAAACTTACCATTCTCCAATATGAAATACTCTTGGCCCCTTACAAACGATAACCTTAAACTTCTCTCTACCAGGCATATTTTGTGACAAATGTAACAATGAATAGTCCCAATTATAGTCATCGTACGCACAAAACTGACTCTGTTGTTTCATAATATGACTCCACACTGTCCTATTGAAGGCGAAGCCCATATTATGCATGCTAGAATGCCACGGGGTTATTTCCACCTGAAAATATATATAATTTAAATTTTATGGTAGGAAAATTGGTTTTGGTGTTGGCAACAATTTTGGGTAAAATGGGAGAATTTCGAAATGTGAAGTAGCAACATTTGCTTTATTCTGGTCTGGCAATGTTGGAGCTGTCAAATTTTGGAGGGAGTTTTGACAGTTTTTAAATGACATTTAGGTACGCATAAATTCTACGTAGCTATTTACATTACAATAAAACTACTTAAAGAAATCGTGTACAACAAAATAATATTACATGATTACAATCCTCTTACAATTAAGCATGCTTTTAAAAAGCAAGGCATAACTATTTACAGCATATGAAGTTTATTTTCAATCCACAAGATGTATTTCAAATTAAAGTACATATTTATAACAAACACAATACAAAGTGCTAAGTCAAAATTAAACAAAAAGACCGCTTCTCATGCTTGTATCTATTACTAAAACTGATTTAAAAATAAATTTGTGCTCTATTCCCACATATAAACAAACAATAGTTATCATTAGAAATACACCTTGTATAAGTTTTGAATAAGTTATAATAAAAATTAAGTTAATAAATAAAAAGTTACATGCTTTTCACCCACAACCAACATTGTTTAGTTACTAAAAGATATGGATAAATGCTTTGTCCATGCGATACCATTTTTTGCGTTATTCCGTTACAAACATGCCAAAGTACCATCGTGATGTTAGAATATCCGCAATACCAGAGAGATAGCAGATGCATTGCCATCTTAGAGAAAAAGCAGAAATTTCTCAAGTACCTGTAGTTACACTGAAACTAAATTTTAGTCTTTCTTTATGGCAATGTGCTCCTCGCCCCTTAATATATGGGACTTCGAGATAACTGAATAAATGTCATGTTTTGTAGATTTTTCTTTCGGTTCCTCATGGACAAGGCACTTAAGAACACATATTCAAGTCAACATCTATATAACCCGCCATGCGCAGCAAAGCGTTTTCATAAATGCAGTCAGCATACCATACACAGTCAGTTCTATCTTCATAACCATTTTTCACATTATTTTTCTAGCCCTTTTCCAAAATGTTGGGGCAGGATTTTATATGGAGTCAGCATTTACATCCTGTCCGATTCCTACAACCCAGTTACTGTGTTATTACCCAGTTACTGGGTTATAGGAATCTATTCTCTTGGTTTGCAAAAATTTGGGCTTTCGACTACCAGTACAGTATGAGACTTACCATGTATGGTAGCTTTATGAGGCTAACCCACATATTCATAAACATTTTGAAAATGCTAAACCCTTCATAAACTATACCCATCTCTCGCAACGTAAGAAGATGGCAAAATCTGAACATTTTTATGTTTGAATATATTGATATTATCATTTTATGAATATGAAGGATATAATACTTTATTTTTATTAATAGGATATTTACAAAGAAGACAGGGATGCTAAGCTAAAAGACACTATAAAGAATTTGCAGTCACAGTTATCGTATTTTAAAATGCTTTAACTGATTCTACAAAGAGAACAAAAGGCCTGTGGTAACGAAAAAGCTTTCTAATCTCTCGCTATCACTCATAATTGTGAGAGTCTCTTTCTAAAAGTTGATTTGTCATACCGGTTAGCGCTCACTGTATTTTCATGCTAGTTCGTGCCCTTTCGCAGCCCCATGCTTTAGATTTCAGAAGCTTTAAGCAAAGCAAATACTCTCTCGCTAAAACGCCACAACGCCCAACAAAACATTTTGAGAAAACATAATGAATTAAATAGAAAATATATTGATCAATTTATGTGAAAATGGCTAGGGTATGTTCTTTAAAATTGTAAAGCAAAAAGTTTCCTAAAGCGCAGGACACATTGAAATGGCGTCGGGCGCGGACATGGCACGGGCGGCTTCCTATTCCATTCAAATTACATACAAAACACATGAAAATAAAGCGCAATTTAGGACACACGGTATGTCGTTGATCGGACGTGGTTATGACGCGCCGTTTCGGCGCCCGCGCCTGATCAAATTGCGCTTTATTGCCATGCATTTTGTACGAAATTTGAATGGAATAGGAAGCCGCCCGTGCCATTTCTATGTGGCCTGCACGTAATAAGGCTTCTTTTTTGCCAGGATACATTTTCTTGACCAATTAACAAACAATGGAGGATCAATGAATCTAATAAATTTATAATTAAGTAATTAATTCAGCCTATTTAGCACAAACATTTCTAGACCTTTCTACGATCGTAGCGAACGGCAAATTATAATAATTGGTCAGATTACCGGGTAGCGAATTATTGAGAAAGTAGGTATTGCATTTTAAAATAGACACCATGGGTGAAGGACGTGCCCTAGACAGTCAACCCCACTACCATCTTACCAATGCATCAAATATTCTAATATCGTACGCCAATACAAATGAAAAGAATTAAAAAGCTTTTTGTTACCAATATATCTAATTCCCAAAGTATGTACAGTACTTAATCTAAAGAATTATAAAACCTGGTTAAAAATAATAACATCACAGCAGCAGCAACTATACCGAAAGAATGTAATTTTGAAAAGGGTCAGATTTTAAACTATCTAAAGACATGTGACATTAATTTGAAAGCAAAAATTAACTCTGTGTCTTTACTATAAGGTTAAAATTGAAAATTGCTGCTTGTGTGGGGTTATATTTTTTATCAGTTTTTATTTCAAATAATAACAGTTTTCAAAAGGCATTGCTAAAAGCTGGCATGCCATTTAAGTTCAATATAATACGCAATAGCAGGAAACAAGCTTACACTTAAGTGAAGAAAATAGTTGATAGCCATAAAAATATTTATTAAATTACATACTACCCATTTGGGAAAATGACGACTAGTTGGTAAAAAATCTAAATTACAGTAACAGCACTGCAATTGACAGGTAAAATAATGTTGCCAGTAAAAAATAGTGTTTTCTACTATTTTTGACAAGCTGCCTATACTTCATAAAATATAGCTTTATCTCTGCGACAGCTGACAGTATCAATAAAGTAACAATAGTGCTTGACAACATTATCGTAACAATAACGTATATAGTGCTCGCCAAACTTCCGGGCCGCCCTGAAGTTGGTTTTCCGATGCGCAAGCCACGAAACGGTGCTGTTTTTGTATGAGATTTACTACTGCTATGCTAGTATTATATTATCTGTGCTACTGCGCAGCCATTGTAGCCAACTTCAGGGCGGCCAAGAAGTTTGGCGAGAACTATACGTCAGTTTGACATATGTCGCAGAGATCAAGATATCTTATATGAAGTATGGTGGTAGATTCAATTCGAAAAATAAGCTCTCGTTTATAAATATCTATACTAATATTATAAAGCTGAAGAGTTTGTTTGTTTGTTTGAACGCGCTAATCTCAGGATCTACTGGTCCGATTTTAAAAATTATTTCACTATTCGATAGCCCGATTATTGAGGAAGGTTATAGGCTATAAAACATCACGCTATGACTAATAGGAGCGGAGTAGTAATCAAAGATGCGAGTGAAACCGAGAGGTTCAGCTAGTAATCAATAAATTTTGTTTGGCTATCAATCACTTACTTCACCATACATAAGATCTATGTACATGTTTTAAAAGTAGTAGTACAAATTACAATTCACGGCAAAATACTAAATAAAACTCGAAGATGACATATCAACATTAGGCTATGCGTGATACCTGCTGTGTATTAAATTAAAACGAAGCACAGAATTCTTGTTTATACTGAGTGTTTGGGGATAAAAACTATCATTTGCTCATTATAGATTTCGCTGCTAACATTAGTCCTTGAATTTGACAGTTAACTATCAATATTATATATATATATATATATTTATTTTTCGTATTAGATATTTATACGGAGGGTCCGCTGCACTACCTTTAATTGTAAAAATACGGGTATCCGTGTTTATTTAACACAAAATAATGGGAGAAAGATCTTCAAAGTGAATATTGGAAAGTTAGTTTCCTTAAACTGATCTTTCAACAATGTTAGACACTTTTATTTTTCTCATTCATCTTTTAAAAGACGCACATATCTTAATATATATAAATCTCGTGTCACAATGTTTGTCCTCAATGGACTCCTAAACCACTTAACCGATTATAATAAAATTCGCACACCATGTGCCGTTCGATCCAACTTGAGAGATAGGATAGTTTAAATCTCAAAGGGTAGGGTAGGTAGGGTAGGGAAGGTAGGGTAGGGTAGGTAGGGTAGGGTAGGTAGGGTAGGTAGGGTAGGGTAGGTAGGGTAGGGTAGGTAGGGTAGGTAGGGTAGGTAGGGTAGGTAGGGTAGGGTAGGTAGGGTAGGGTAGGTAGGGTAGGGTAGGTAGGGTAGGGTAGGTAGTGTAGGGTAGGGTAGGTAGGTAGGGTAGGGTAGGTAGGGTAGGTAGGGTAGGGTAGGTAGGGTAGGGTAGGTAGGGTAGGGTAGGGTAGGTAGGGTAGGGTAGCTAGGGTAGGGTAGGGTAGGTAGGATATTTAGTAGATGAATGTTTGGTGTTTTTATGGCAAAACAAAGTTTGCCGGGTCAGCTAGTTTTTTTTATATATTTGAAACTAAACAAAAAATAGACCCATTTTAATGACAGTGACAGGACTTATAACAGTGCTGCCAACTTACGGATGCGCTTCAAATTTTTTTTCTTTTGTTCATTAATACTTAAATATGTTTTGACATATAAGACCACACAAGTTACACAGAGTGTTTATGGAATTGCGCCAAAGAGCAAGAAAATATATCTACTTATATGCAGAGAAACGCTATTACTAAGGGTTACCAGGGCTTTAAACAGTCTCTTCGTCCTATCCGTGGCCTTCTGTTTGGAACGAACAAACCAGCGATTCTAATAAATTTTTGTATTATTAAGCTCAATAGATCCCAACACAGCACAGCATAGCATACCTTAATGTTGATAAATAACCCTTAAACTACGAATAAATTCGTGAAAACCTTTTGCGTCGTAGTGTAAAGATGAGGGTAGACTTGGAAGTTCCAAGTGGGGGAGTTCTCCTTTTTCTTCCGTCGTTCTTCATTCGCCGCCTTCACTTGTTGTATGTAGTTGAGGTTTAGATTCTTCTTACGCTGTTTTGTAGGAGGGGTTAATGTAGAAAGAAAACGGGGTATAGAAAAATAAATAATAATTCGTATTGAAATGAAACTCCAGCGCATGGCTGTACCCCATGTAACACCGGCAGGCTTATTACGTATCTTGCAAGAGCAAAACTATAGCAATTATTGCACAATAATTGCTCTCCAATCGCGAATCCGAATGATGTATCAGCGATAGCCACACCATAACAAATTTTAGCCTAAGAGCCAACCCCAATATATGGAACAATTAGTTAACTAAAATGTTAATTTGAACGCAGGGTGATCGCGATTATGGCAAGCAAATATGGCTGTCAAATTGTGTTTTTTTTTTCTCTTGTTGTTGGTCGATGGCCAACCGCTCCCAAATTGCTAATTACATAAGTTTTAGCGACTTTGGCAGATGTTGTTCAAAATTATTGCATTTGACAAACAGCGAGCGATTAGACATATATATATATAATAATTGGTTAAGTAATCCCGATGTTTCTGACATATAGCGATCGATCGCGCGATGACTGCGCGATCGCTGCTCAATTATTGCTGATTGCTGTTTTATACGTAATAAGCCTACGGGCCTGTATTTCCCGAAGGCTTAGGCAATGGTATATCTATCGTGCATCCACATTTCGCCAGTTATATTAAATACCAATGTAAAAGGGAGAAGAGGAGGGGCCGGTGACGGACAGTCGCGGCGGGTTCGCGGTGAGTGCTAACGCGTGCCCGTGTTCCCGCCACAAGCGGCACAGGAGGACACCGTGGAGTTTTAGTGGTATTGGAGTCCCACGTAACTGCGCTATCACCGCGTGGTGGCGCAATATGCATGAGCATTTCTCCAGACAAAAAAAAACGAATTGGAAAATCGAATTACACTTAGCAAAATGCGGACATATCATACACACAAACAACTCTGTATATCCCTTCGAGAAATATAGGCGTATCTATAGTATTGTATACTAAAGTCTCGTTTCAATACGAAGTATTGTTTGTTTTTCTATGGCATATCAATCTTATTATGTTATAATCATACTTAATATGAGATTCGCAAAAGAATTAGATGAATAGATTTCACTATTGACAAAACATCGCTTATATGGTTACAGTCAGCAATGAAACTATTGATACGCTATATTACGCATATCTTTTCAGCATTCAACTGTTACGACTTTTTCAGAATATTGTGTTCAAAAATATATAAATAATTAGAAAAAATAGAAGTGCTAATAGACTTCCGTTACTGAATTTAACAGGTTTTTGTATCTGTCAAAATAAACACTTTATAATGAACATAGTATATGACAGCTGTCAAATGTAACATCACAAAATGCACACAGTATAGTCTGCAGAAACTACAATTACCTTATCCCCATTGACATGATACTGATAAGTCTTAAGATACGTCCCGAGACTTAGTATCTCGCAATGTGGACAGCTCTTGTCAGCTGTCGACTTCAGAAGACTGAGGATGTGCAAGAAGTCTTCTGCCACGTAGTGGTCTTCTTCTAAGAAGAGGACATAACCTGGAGATGAAAAAATTGTGTAAATATATGGGAGCACTTTTCTTTTTTTCTGAATGTCACTGCGTTACAGCGTCGATATGTCAGTATGTCGTGTCATCAACGAAATAATATACCGTGGTGCCACGATGCGATAAAGTCTCTTGTGTAGGTAATAGTTTCGGCCCTAAGACCTTAAGACTCCCTGGTTCAGGCCATGGTACTGGGCGAGAGGGAATGGGAAGCTGTCTCCTCCTTCTGTGAAGCAGTAACGCTCGCGAAGGTGGAGATGCATCGGAGACGCACTCATGCCCCAACCAATCTGCTAACAGTCCTAGATCGTGTGTTATGGTTGTTGATTTCGTGTTAGCTAGTTTGTTTGTAAATACCCTCATAAATAGCGCCGGTTAGCCTAAGAGCCGCCCTGCAAATAGTAATCTTTTCGAGGCATGGAGAGGTCTCGGTATGGTCCGTGTGACCAAGCAAGCGTAGCTTACAATAAGGATGAACAAATCAACGTCAGTTTAAACTTGGAACGTTGACTTAGTTCCATAAATCTGTAAAACGTTGTTATAACGCGCACTGTAGCAAAGTTTGAATGAAAATTCATTTCTAATGAGCAATTAAAAAAATGCGATTTAATATAAAATCGAGTATGCAGCCCCTTTTTTCCGAAATATAAAACTCTGCAGTGGTTGGTAAATCCCGTAGGTACATATTTATAATCTGCCATATTTAGAAAATATTCACAATAATAAAAACAAATAAAATTTTGCGCTAAAAGCCTAAAACCTATGATATTTGACATACCGGAGACCTTACGCTACACTAGCGCCTCTAGCGGCGAATTAATAAGCGGTAGCCCCCATTTCGTTCAGCCCGTGCGGCTTTATTTTGCTACAAACCTCTAAAAAAAGGTTTTCTAGTAGATGATCTTAATTAATGAAGATCATTTCACCAAGTATTGACCAGGACCCTTGGGGTCTGACCATGTGGTGACACTTGAGGGAACCCCATGTTCAGCAGTGGACGTATTTCAGCTGTTTCGACGATGATATTTACCTGTATGTCCCTGTGTGCATTGCAGCTGGTTGAAGATCCTGTTGGCCTTCCACCACCAATGGTGCTTTGTTTGAGTGTATTTCGCCTCGCGGTAGTGACCGTGCAGGTCTGGGTAGAGCGCGTTGTTGCACTCTTGTTTGACGGCCCTGGAAGTGTTAAGTGACTACTGTTAAAAGGATTAAGGAGGTATGCGGAACAGTGTGTCCCACAAACCTTCATAGAAAATGCAGCCCCGGATCTATGATTTTTTCGAACCGGGGCAAAACCTTGATAGCGGCGCCCTCCCGTCAGTGTTTGAGAAAATCTGTTAAAACTGCCAATGAGTAGCATTTTTGTGACCATTTGTTAAAATAATGATCCTTTATTAAATTTAAACTTTTATTATCTAATAACTTTCATTTGTGACATAAAACAGAAACACAGAAAAAATATATAACTTGGAAAGACTACAACTTTACACTCTAATCTATTAGCTCCTCAAAGTCCGTCGCATAGGCAGTTTTGTTTTCAATGGCTAAAAAAGTTAGCTTTAAGCTAGAAAAGTTTGTTTTACAAACATATTATATTAAGATTAGATTACTTGATAAAAACCTATGAGATTGTAGGAAAAGAGGCTTCATTTGTTCGATATTTCGAATTCCTGTTTTGGCTCCCCCATGAAACTGCCGCCCGGGGCAAGTGCCCCGGTTTGCCCCACCTTATATCCGGGGCTGAGAAAAGGAAGGATCCTCCGACCAGATGGGTGTTATGTCTGGTCCGGGCAACTGCCCAACGGTTGTTGTCGGACAGTTATATTTGCTCAAATAAAGCTGAAAACTCTGCTTGCGCGATGCAGGACATTGTGTGACGTCAGGTCATTAGTTCGTATGTGACGGCATAGATGTCGCTACATGGTACATGTGCATGCACATGAGGTTCGCGGGGGTCGCAAGAGAGATTTTTTGGTCTTGGCATCTAAGAGTTTTGGAGACAACATTATAATTTACTTATTGCAAGTTGTTGGCGAACTTAAGTATTGTGATTTATTATATTAAGTTTTTGGAGGTAACTTTACTGACCAATGAGATTTTTGGAGACCAGAAACTTGATTATTCTGTACTAAAAGACATGTCCTTCGAGGTTTATGCAGCCTTAGTTTAATGTCTTTGTGATATTAATAAAATATATAGGAGAATAAATTATTCATTAAAAAAACTTTTATGAATACAAGCTTTTTTCATATTCTTCTCAGCAACTCTTTCATTTGATTTCCATATCATGGCAGTGCACAAAAAATAACAAATCCGCCATCTTCGGCCGTCCGCCATATTGGATTTAGAATGACGTCACTTAGCTAACCATGCATTGTCATCCAAACTAAACACGTATGCAATTTCATCTTAATCGGTGGAGGATAACTGCTTTAAAATTCAGTTGCAAGATTTGAACATACTTACATACATACATTGCAAGTTAAATAAAAGCTTGTAAAAAGGAGCTCCTTTATTTCGTTTAATTGCCTCTTGGTGTAATTCGGAATAAAATCTTAGTCAAAACATAATTACTTATACTTATATCATTTTCAAAGTATATTATGGCGGGCTTATTCAAGCGCGCTCAGCATATCCACAGATTAGGTTTCTAAGTCAGTGCCACAGATTAACTAATAGCTGTCACGTCGTAACGCAAAAAGGCACGAGCAAAATATACGTTCTGCCAAACATAATTTAATGAATATTTAAAATTTATTTATTGATCAAAATCTAAATCCAGAGTAATTAAAAACGCCTTTAATGAAGTATTAGTTTTATATGAATGATAATCTGTACTTAACTAATTTGTAAAACTTTTCTCAAATAATAAAAACTCTATGCATCGGGCTGACGTTGGAGTCAACAATTAAAAAAATACAGAAAAGTAAAAAGCACTAGTGAAAAAAAGTGACACTTTCCGCACAGTTTGGCTGCTTGGAAAACGCTCTTTTCCAGGACATGCATTGTAAAAGAAAATGTAGACTTGTAGAGATAAAAAGTAACATGGGACAAGGGCAGGCAGATGATAATTGTTAAGAATGAAAATGATATATTTATCAATTTTATACTTACTGTTCAAACTTGGTATCTCTGGGACAATCATTTGGGTCCATCCCAGGAAACTCATGTGGATGTGTCTGTATAGAGTATGGATAGAAGATCTGCATCACCTGGAAACCAAACAAAACATAGGTCTTAAAGTTAACTAAATAAGTCATATTTTTGGATGGCAAACTGAGACCTGCGGCGTTTTAGCGTAGTGAGTGATCCCCGCCGTCTATGGACATCTTTAATACCAGAGACATCGCATAGGCGTTCAATCCCAGAGATGAAGCTGAAATGTCTCATGTGGTTACAACGGCACACATACCTTTCAAACCGGAACACAGTGGAAGTATTTATAGTGGTAGAACTTCCCCGGACGACCTCCCAAATAGGTGCTCTTTGTGGAACTCCAGAAACAATAAAATTATACTTGAGGTTGTAATTAATAGTGTATTGACAGTCTTAAAATAGAAATCGAAGGTTCTTACCAAAAGATCTTAAACAAAATTTTGTTGCAATAGGATTTAAACTTTATCACGAACAGCATAGTCTACACACGGTTACATTTTGGTCGTTTTAATCCTACAGCGCAATTATTTTTTATCACATCTATCCAAAAAGAGCTAGTTTATTCTTCGTAAACAGGGACTAAACTTGCTCATTAATCCCTAGGGACTGAAAGTGATTTGAATTTAGAATGTGCATATTGTTAGTAAATATTCCAATCAGCAAAGAGATGAATCACAAATGCGGTCCAAAATAGGATTACCTCGCTGAAATCGATTACGACGAATGTATGAAGTGAATGGCTAATGAGCGGTTGTAATTCTATTTCGGACCGCACGGGAACATTGTATTAAACAAGTGACAAGCGCGCGCGCGAGCTAAATTAAAAAATAAATCTACAACTGAAAAGGATGGTACAAATAAAATTGTTACGATGCACTTCCATAATTGTTCAAATATAAACATTAGCCTCTAATTATTTCTTTGTTATGTCTTATGTTTCCTAATCTATATCTATACTAATATTATAAAGAGGAAAGATTTGTATTTTTGTATGTTTGTATGTAACGAATAAACATAAAAACTACTGGACCGATTTCAAAAAATCTTTCACCGTTGGGAATTACACTATCCCCGGGTGACATAGGCTTTTTATCCTTGTATTCTGGGAACGCCTCGCGGTTTCACCCGCGTAGTTCCCGTTCGATGGGAATACAGGGATAAAAATATGCCACCCGGGGATAGTGTAGCTACCCAATGGTGAAAATATTTTTGAAATCGGTCCAGGAGCTTTTCAGTTTATTCGTTACATACAAAAATACAAGTCTTTCCTCTTTAAAATATTAGTATAGATATAGATAAACATTAAAATCAAGAAATTGCAGATTAACAATTGTGAAGAAACAAAACACGAAAGCGACGTCGAATCAATAGTACCGCGGTAGTTACGTACCGCGAGCCGGGCAGCCTGCCGGCCGCGACGTTGTTGCCCCCTGTACTTACTTAACAATCAGCTGAGTTACGGCACAGATTATATAATACTAGCGTTACGGTAATGTTTATTATACAGTATTCTATCTTCATACAAACGGTCGGAACGAAAGTCATACTTACACGCCTAGAGCTCGGTGAACTCTCAGTACATTACACTTCATTACAGACGCGAACGCACCGCAGCTTGGAGTATTATTATTCTGTGCACCGCAGTGACGAACGAACTGTGTGATAGTTTTGTAAGCAGTAAGCATGTGTTTTGTGAATTTTTGAATGAAATGAGTACAAGTACTTACTTAATATGGCAAAGAGAAATTATAAACTATATTGTGCTGTTTTTTGTTGCTTTAATTCTTCAATAACGCACCTTGATATTTACCTAGACATTTTTTAAATTACCTTTTTATATACCTAGTACGTAATTTGTTTATTTTTTTAATAGGTAGGTATTAAAACTAAGAAGAAACTCAAGTAGGTAGATGAAATTAAAATACTGCAGGCGGGCTGCCCTGTCGCGTGTTTACGTACCGCGCACCTGTAGGTAATTATTTCGAGTCACAATACTGTATAGATATCATTACCGTGGCTGAGCTGACTTAACGGGCAACGAAAACATACTGCGTGCTGCGGTTATACTAAGCGGGCTAAGTGCGGGACACGCGCGGCGTCGCTTTGATTTGTTGCGGCCAGCTAAGCCACGGGATTAAAACGACCAAAATATAACGGTGTATATGTGTTACCTTAGTAAAGTCGATGCTCCTCACGAGATTATTGATCTCCTCATCGTAATAGTCGTGGGAGAATATCAGCAGAGTTCTGTCTATCTCCCTCGCTTGAGCTAGCGACACTATCAGGTGCCGGAGGTAGGTTAGGCGGGTGTGGACCTGGGGGCAAAAGACAAGAATATTATTATTTACTAGCTAAAAGAAGGAAGAAAAATGTTTATTTACGGCATGACATGTACATAAGAAAATAAAAGGAAATATGGCCCATAGGAACGTACGGGACTCGTCTTGACTTACTAACACGAATTACACTTAGCATAGGAACCTGTTTTGTTAGTGTTCGTCGCATTTGATTCAATATTTTTTTTGCAATATGTGGAACATGTCGTTGGTTAAATTACCTTTAATTCACTGTGGCTCAAATTTTGTGTAATACCCAAGTAAATAAAATTACAAGTAAAATTAAAAAACACCGACACAATTTTATTTTATGCTACATAATTTATCTAGTATATAGTAGACAAGCTTCGATCGACAATCTATTGAACACGTAATTATGACACGATATCTTGCGAAAACACCCCGATTCAAACAGTGTAAAACGCCCATAACTTTAGAACGGCTGAACCGATTTTCATTAAATATAGCTAATAATACTCTCGATAAAGTCACCTTTCAAACAAAAACAAACTAAATCAACATCGGTTCATCCGTTTAAGTGCTATGATATCACAGAAAAACACACAAGTATCTACCCCTCTTTTTCCGTCGGGGTTAAAAATAGCCGATGTAAGGCAAAACATAGTTTCTTGATCAAAAGAAAAATCATCAACTTCTATTAAACTATAGTTTACTTATTGAATATTGGTAAATTACCTTTTGATTGGATTGTATTAGAAACAAAATGTAATAAAAAAATAACTATCAATTGTTCGTAAGACTGCAAAACTTTGAAACGATTCACTAAAAAGAGGTTTCAATCCATACCAGAATACCATAAGACATTACACAAGCTTCTTAAAAAAAAAACCTTAATGACAGATCTGTCAAACGAAATCAGCAAAGTTGCGAAGTATTATTTTTTTACAATTTATATTAATTATTATTATTTTATTATAACAGGATGTCAGACGACGAACATGAAAGCGCGGATAGCTTGGTAAGTACTTCCATCATCGGACTACAAGACGTACGGCGATGCGCCATCGGTACATCAAACGCACTAAACATTTTGGGAATACTGTCTTCGTGCGCACAGCTAAGGAGTGGCATTCCCTGTCCGAGTATGTGTTTCCTGATAGCTACAACCTGGGGGTCTTTAAGTCAATAGTGAATAGGTTACTTCTACCGTACTTCACCGTCGACCTCATCTTCGATTACCATCAGATGAGATAGTGGTCAGATGCGAACCTATCAACTTCTATTGTTTGGGCGTGAACTATACAATATGTAGCAGAATAAATTAAGGTTCCCCTAGTTAACGGCACGAACTATTTTGTGCGCGGGGTTAAAATGCATGCTGTCTCATCCAACAACACGTGCGAAAGAGACTGATGCTGTGATGAGCAGTAAGAAGCTAGTTCTCATACGAATTAGCAATTTTGCAAATTTATAGCATAATGGAGGATGATTTAGGACGAAAACGAGCGCGAAATTTAATGAACAGACCTTTGGGCGTCTAGATATCATGAAAAAACTACTAAATGTATATTTTTAAAATAAAATTATTTGCATTTTTGAGTTAATAATCTATCCCTGTATGGAGGCCGTTTTGCAATTTTCCTTCTTTTTATGGTATTTATTTCCGCCCAAAGATGCGTTAAAATTAGTGTTGAAATATTGAAGTTTCGACGCTCATAACTTTCAAATATTGTATTTTTTTACTTTTCTGTTTCCATACAGTGCTAGATAATGATGAGACAAATTGATATAATTTTTTATTTTGAACGTACACCGTCAAACAGTGGAGTAATCGCCAGATTACGTTTGTATGGAATAATTTTCGACTAGTGTAACCTTAATGTACAATCTTAAAAGGGGTCATCATTTAGACAACTTTTACTATATTCGACAACACGGTTGGCGTAGTGGTTGAGCGATCGGCTGCTGCGCTGCGTGTCGCGGGTTTTATACCCGCACGGAACAAATATTTGTATGACCTACATATAGTTGTTCGGGATGTGGTTGTGTATGTGAGTTTATATGTTTGTAACTGCACCTACGATACAGGAGAAATTCCTAGTGTGTGTTGTTTAGAAAAATGCTAAATGAATGCTGAAATTATGTTTGCATAACACGATAAGTGACCAGTGTATGTTGCCAGTTATGACATATGGCTCTGAGACGTGGTCGCTCACAATGGGCCTCATCAGAAAGCATACAGTCGCAGTAGAGACGCACGGGACCGGTCAATGTGGCGACGCTTGGGGGAGGCCTATGTCCAGCAGTGGACGTCTTTCGGCTGATATGATGATGATAAACAAGATAAAATGTACTGAATTGCTGATTTTTTTCACGATTTCATGTTTGACCCCATTTTTTTTTTAGATTATTTAAAAAGTGCGTTGTGTATGCACGGCAAGGTGGTCCAGCTGTGGTTCTACCCCACCTAGATCAGAAGGACCATGTTGGATTGAAACAACGATCTTTTGCAGGAAGAAAAGCCGGAGGAGCCACCAAAACCCAAACAAAAAGCGCGCAAGATAAATATACCTCGTCGAGAACCGTCCGTACAGATACCACAACCAAGGGTTCTGGTCATGACTGCTGGCATTAAACCGAAGCCTATGTGAGTGATAGATATGAACTTATAGATTTTGAACGCTCAGAAGAATTGCCAAACTAAAGTGGCAGTGGGCATGGCACATTGCTCGTAGAACGGATGGTCGATGGGTCCAAAAAGTTCCGGCGCGGCGACCGCGAACCAGAAGACACACCGGTTGGAAGGCCTCTCTCTAGGAGGACCGATGACCTGGTTAAGGCTGCGGGAATCCGGTGGAACGACAAGTTGAGCGACACTTGGCGCTTGGGGAGGGCTATGTTCAGGAGTGGACGTCTTTCGGCTGAAATAATGATGATAAGCACTCGGCTCAGCCCCGAGAGTTGAAAATCCAACGGCATGCTTCTTTTAAGGAACTATATTTAGGTGTCGAAAACGATCATGTCATTATCATCCGTCTGTCCTATCCCAACTATGTCGGGGTACGCTTCTAGTATAACCAGATCCAGCTGAATACCAGTATTTTACTACGAGCGACTGGGATCTGGCCTCCAAAAAAGAGTAACTGGATAAAACGATATCCCTTTGTCAAGACTGGTGTCAGTTTTTCTGGATCTTGACTCTCCGTATCGACAAAAGAGACTTCAAAAGAGAGCCGGGACCAAAGGCTTAACGTGCTCCTGAGGCACGGAGGAATCTCGATATATTAAGATGGTCACCCATCCACGGATCGACCTCGGCAAGCGTTGCTTATCATTGAAGATCGACCCGTGCGGCTATTGTTATTTAGCCACGAGCTCCTCCATTGAAATGAAAATGAATGATATTATAGCTTTGACCTAAATATCTTATTTTTTTTTCCTTTCAGAAAATTGAGACAATGCCTGGTTTCTCCTAAGACCCTATACGAGCTTTGCGCAGATGTTTTAGATACGATGGATTGTCCGAACCCTTTCGAATGGAACGAGGAGCAGGTCGCTGATTGGATGGAAGTAGTGGTTGGGTTACCTCGATATAGGGTACGGACTTACAGTAGTTAAAGCGGATCTTTGTGTCTCTGAAGTTGGCTCTGCGAACCATTGCGCATGAAACAATTTGACATCGTGTATACTGCATACAGTAAGCGAGATAGGACGATGCGACAAACGTAAGCGAGTGAATGAGGCAGTTTATTTATTTATTATGTGCTTTATTGTACACCATAAATTACATTAATAAAAAGAAACATATGTCTAATACACATACAATGGGCGGCCTTATCGCTTGCCGCGATCTCTTCCAGGCAACTTGGTATGGACAGTAATTGCTTGGACATGAAATGGGGCGGTCATTGGTGTAACAATAACAGTGCTAAAATGATATGATATACTATAATATATACACAGATAAATACATAAGCTATGTAATAGATACACAAATACATACATACCCACTTAATATATAGGCAAATACAAAAAAAATACGACAATCTATTGATAATCACAGTATCTGTTTGAAATTGACAGCTACAGATAATGTTCCTTTACAAGTCTTTTGAACACAGGCAATGATTGAGAGCACGTTTGATTGGATCTGGCAATGCATTCCATAGACGAGTAGCCTGTACAGTAAATGACTTATCCAAAAAAGTCGTGCAATGCGTTGGCATTTGAAGTCGTAAGTTCAAACTGGTTCAGTTATACAATGCTATCTTCTACTTCAACATTGACACAAAAATAACAACAGCGCAGGGTCTTGCAGCCAACTTCAGAGACACAATGGTCCGCTGTGACTACTGTACAGTACTTGGGCGTTGTATGTGACAATCTGTAACATTGAGTTTTGTCACATAATATATGAGTGACATAGATAGACGACCCTCTATACAGGGCTATATTAAATTAGCTAGCGAAACTACGCAGATGTGATGTAATGACGAAAATACACAATTTAGAATCATAATTTGCAGTGACTTCATTTCCAGCGGCCGTTGACCCTTTAGGCGTCATTAGACATCGATAAGCATCATTTTAGCGGAGTTTAGCTAGATTTTTAACAGACATCAAAAAAGGTGGAGGTTCTCAATTCGTCGGCATCTTTTTTTAGGGTTCCGTTCCCAAAGGGTAAAAACGGGACCCTGTTACTAAGACTCAGCGGTCCGTCTGTCTGTCTGTCACCAGGCTGTATCTCATGAACCGTGATAGCTAGACAGTTGAAATTTTCACAGATGATAAATTTCTGTTGCCGCTATAACAACAAATACTAAAAACAGTATAAAATAAATATTTAAGGGGGGCTCCCATACAAGAAACGTGTTTTTTTTTGGCGTTTTTTGCGATAATTGTACTGAACCCTTCGTGCGCGAGTCCGACTCGTACTTGGCCGGTTTTTTATATATGTTATCCGATTACTCAAAGACGCCTGGACCGATTTGGAAAATTCTTCTTTTGTTTGAAAGGGTATACTTTCCAGATAGTCCCATGGTCATCAGGTCAGGATCTTATGATGGGATCCTTGAGAAATCGAGGGAACTCCACAAATATTATAAGCATACATAAAGCGATTTTGGGCTTTTCAACAACAATGAAATCGTTTGTACTCAGAAAGTATTATTTGGTGATGTGGAACTGATGAAGAAGACCACTGATGGCCACTAGAACTAATTAATGCTAAGTATATCACGGGTAAAAGATATCTCGAATAGTTAACCGACTATGATGTAGCAAATAACTTATAAATGAATGGTACTGATAAAATTGGTACAATCGAACTGATCTATACCAATTTTATAAAGAGGAAAGATTTTTTTGTTTGTTTGTTTGTACCGAATAGGCTCCAAAACTACTGGACCGATTTCAAAAATTCTTTCACCGTTGGGAAGCTAATCTATCCCCGGGTGACATAGGCTACTTTTTATCCCTGTATTGCCACGGGAACGGGAACTACGCGGGTGAAACCGCGAGGCGTCCTCTAGTCTGATGATAAAGCCGGAAGGTAGGCACTGAAACGCCGAAATAAAACAAAGTATCCTAGTCGTGTTTGGGCTTATTGGAATCGTCATTTGTAAAACACGAATGTGTCGTATTAAGGCGGTCTTTTATTTTGAAGCTAATAAGATAGAAATGCACTTTATTTTTCAGGAATGTATAGTTGATAACCATATAAATGGAAGAAGACTCTTGAGATTAGAGGACCCTTCAGTTTTACCAGAAATTAATATCCGTGACTTTGAACATATCAAAGTAAGTGCCTATCCAACATAATATCATAATACAAACATGCGTGGCATGTTGTGCATGGCACATATGTATACATATGTGTGTATACATATTATAATCTGTAAGAGGGGGCGGGAGGCAATACATCTCGCGGACACAGTCAGATCTCAGATAACTGAGCACTCGTTTTTTGGAGGTCAGATATGGCCCGAGATGGATTACCTCCTAGACCCTAGACACAGTGCAAATGCGTGCATATCACACTTTGGGGTCGGCTTCCAGTTTTACCGAATACCAGCATTTTAAATGGTTCGAAGGCCTATCTGACCACCAGAACATGATACCAACGGCAGGTCGGTAGGGCACCCAAAGATAATTTGGTTCAAATAAATTGCACTAGATGGCGTGATTAGCTTAGATTTTTTATTGAGTTTTGTAAAAATTACGTGTAATTTATTACGATCTTTTTCTTATTTAACTTATATAGCTAATGTAAGTCTGAAATAGCTAAGTCAAAGGTCTGTGGGGTTCCCAGAGGCGGCCTAATTAACTCTGACACCAGAGGTGGCCACATCCTCACAAGAAAAGAAGAAGAACTCTCCTAAGCACAAAACTAATAAGAGCTAAAAGGAATATTGGGCTCTTAATTCACATTACAAAGATTATTTGAATGCATCATTTAAAAGTGATTCCAATAGAGTGAATGATTTTTTTAATTTGTTTTGTAACACATTTTGGTACATTGAAACTGTCAAAACGTGCAAAATAATACTATACAACAAATGGTCGCGTCGCAATATTGAAAAAAGAAATCACGAACCGAGTAAACTAAAAGCGTTTACTCGGTTCGTGATTTTTTGAAGTCGCTGCTAATACCATCTATATCCGTGGAACTGAACCAAACGCGATCGATACTCTTAGAAAAATATTCAATTAAATCAGACGAAAAACGCTAGTTACGTCTGCACGGTTTCTTGGGATGAGGCAATGTATGCTAGTATTATATTATCTGTGCTATTGGTTAGACTCGGACTTTCTGGCTTCTAATTACCCGAAACGGCTGTCAAAGATTTTCAAATCACGGGCAGGACCTACGGCTTAACGTGCTTCCTGGAGCACAACGGATATGGTGTCTCATTTAACTATCGCAATATATCCCACTAACGACCCGCCCCGGCTTCGCCCGTGACAAATTATACACAAAAACCTTCCTCGTATCTCACTCTTTCTATTAGTGAAAACTGCATGAAAATACGTTCAGTAATTTTTGAGTTTATCGAGTACAGACGCGGCGGGGGACTTTATTTTATAATATGTAGTGGTGTTCCGTCAACTTTTTACAATAACAAGTAAAATTTCAAAATTAAAAAAACCCCCCGACACATTTATCTTGCGAAAACATCCCGAATCAAACATTAAAACGCCCATAACTTTTGAACGGCTGAACCGATTTTATTCAAACATAGAACACTCTCGACAAAATCACCTTTCAAACAAAAAAAACTAAATCAAAATCGGTTCATCCGTTGAGGCGCTATGATGTCACAGACAGACACACAGATACACAGCAACACACGTCAAACTTATAACACCCCTCTTTTTCCGTCGGGGGTTAAAAAACACCCTTTCTTTCAGAAAATAACATCGGAAATCAGAAAGTTGTTTGCTACCGACTACGTCCTCTTTGCGAGAAGCGTTGGCTTGCCTTTCAGGAAGCCTTTGACTTACTGTACGTGGTTCAAATCTAGGACTGGACCTAACTGGGGGATACGACAGAATTGGACTAGGTAAATATAAAATCATAGTTGTTTTCTCCGAAGGGTAAGACAGAGGTATATAGTACGATTTCGTCAGTTATTTTATTAAGAAAGCTTTACGGGCTTATGGGACGCAAGTCTGAGCTAACTCTGGAAACACAAGTGAAATTTGAGAATTTAAAGATCTGCGACACGATATCTTTACCCCGATTGAAACAGTAAAAAGTCCATATGAACGGCTAATTCGATTCGATCGTTTTTTGTAATGGTGACGTTATAGGGAGTGTTCTTAGCTATGTTTGATGAAAATCGGTTCAGCCGTTGAAAAGTTATGGGCCGTTTTACTGTTTCAATCGGGGTATTTGCGCAAGATATCGTGTCATAATTACGTATTTGATAGATTGTTGATCGTAGCGTGTCTACTACTAAATAAATTATGTAGTTAAAATGTATGAACAAAAAAAAAAGGTCAAGGTCTTTGGATTTTTTTTTTACTTGTTTCAGGAGCGATATACTTCGGTGGATGAAGATTATAATGCCGAAACCTCTCTATCTAGATCACTGGGATTTAGTATGGTTAGTAGATCATATATTTACTTGTTTTATTCCTGAAAGTCATTGTTCTCCTGTCCTTATCCAGGAATGTTAAGGAGCACCGTAACCGTAACAATCGGATATCCGAAGTAAAAATCCTTTTTGGTCTCGCACGGGGTTTTTATTTTAATTATTGTTCTTTTTTTGCGTTTGCTTATCTCGTATCTCCTGTGAGGGTCACAAATAAATAGTTTTCTTTTTTTCTATTCGTAACCGAAGCCGATATAAAAGTTTCGGATAGGGGCGGCGTCTAAACGAGACTAATATGACAGATTTTTCTGCCCGGCCGAGCCGACACACTAGCCCCGCACGTCACTGTCATTGAAAAAAATCTAATATCCATAACCGAAGCTATCCGAAAGTGTAGGTCTCTCCAAACATCTAGGCCGCCCTGAAGTTGGGTGTGAGATTTACTACTGCGCAGCCATTGTAACCAACTTCAGGGCGAACCAAAGGTTTGACGAGAACGTTATAGTTCTCGGATAATATAATCCGAAATAATTTCGTATCTATAACCGTATTCCAATCCGGTGTAATATTATTTCTATATCCGTATCCGAAAGAGCAGTGCTGGCCCAGTGGTACCGGCCGCGATTTACAAGTTCAAACCCAGGCAGACGCTTTACTTTGTCTAAATTATTTCATCACCACTGCTCTCAAAACGGTGAAGGAATGTCTTAGAACCAGAAATTCGAAGACATGGGACAGCTCGTGGCTAAATAATAACAGCCGCACGGGTCGATCTTCTAGGTTACGCAACGCTTGCCGAGGTCGGTCCATGGATGGATCCTTACATAGCGAGCCTTCTTCGTGCCTCAGAAAGCACATTAAGCCGTTGGTCCCGGCTGTCATTTGAAGATCTTGGACAGTTGTTAGTCAGAAGCCTGAGATCTGACAGCAGTCTAGCCAAGAGGTATCGCGTTATCCAGTTACTAGGTTGTGGAGGTCAGATAGGCAGTCGCTGCATGTAAAAAATTGGTACTCAGCTAAATCCGGTTAGACTGGAACCTGACCAAACATAGTTGGGAAAAGGCTAGGCTATAAAATTTTGAATGATAATCCGTATCCGATAATCCGGTATCCGAAATTTTATGAATTTCATACCTATAACATCCCTGCCCTTATCCCAATTAATATGGAGTCGGTTCAGCATAAGGATCTCTATTTTTTGTAAGGCCTATGTCCCTCAGGAATAAATTAGCATTCAACTGGTGAAAGAATTTTCAAAATCGGTTCAGTAGATCCAGGGATCCCCCTACAACCTCACAAAACTTTACCTCTTTATAATATACTACCTGACCCCCGGGGCTTCGCTCGCGTCAACTGGCTACCTACCCTGCCTACTCTGCCTGCCCTGTCTACCCCACCTACCCCTACCTACCTAATATTTTTTATCTACCATCAATAGTTTTCTGAGCGCACTCCAAAGAATGAATTTTAGAGGCAACATTTTGCTACCTTATTTTTTTAAATCGGTTCAGTAGAGCCAGAGATGACCCCTTACAACGTCACAAACTTTACCTCTTATATAGATATAGTATAGATTAGCCATCAAGTTTGAAGTCACCCAAATAATTATAATAAGATTAATTTTAAAGTAGAATCTCGCGATCTTTTTATGAAGACAAAAACCGGTCAAATGGGAGTCGGGCTCGCGCACCGTATAAATGTATAAACAGCTGCATTCACCAAAATAATTAGGTTAAATACTGGTTCATAAACACTTAAAAATGGGCTATCGTAGATATACAGGGTTTATTGGTTTGGGACCATTCGTTAATTGACTTATAATAACTTAATAAATTTTAGGTTACCGCCAAAAAGTAAAATCCTAAAAACTTAATAATTCTATTTTGCCCCGTAACTTAATAATTCCATTTTGCCCCGTAACTTAATAATTCTATTTTGCACCGTAACTTAATTCTATTTTGCACCGTAACTTAATAATTCTATTTTGCCCCGTAACTTAATAATTCTATTTTGCCCCGTAACTTAATAATTCCATTTTGCCTGTTGCGGCTCGAGTTTTGAACAACCTAAATATGTTATTCACTCTTTTCTTCTCTTTTTTATTTTTTGTTTATGTTAGTATGATTCCGCAATAAGATTCCTCAAAGAAACTTTAACACCTCTTAACCCTATCTGGGGGATAGTTTTAAAAAGTTTTATGTAAATTTAGATTATACAGTTTATCCCCAAGGAATGAGATTTTTCTTACAAACAAATTTTGCCCGTTTTCACCCTCTTAAAGGTTGAATTTCCAAAAATCCTTGCTTATCGGATATGCCTACGTCATTGAAAGAACACACCCTCCAAGTTTCAGGTTTCTACGATGCGGTTTAGGCTGTGCGTTGATCTGTCAGTCAGTCATTCAGGACAAAGCATTTTATATGTATAGATCGTCAGTTTACCTACTGCAAATAAGTTAATAATCTTTCTTTCCCTTTACTTGTGCTGTAAGACATTGCTTCTTGGCAAATTTCATGATTCTAGGTCAACGGGAAATACCCTGTAGGTTTTGTTGCCCTTACGATTCCTCAAATATGGACATAAACGACTATATCTCTTGATCGCGTTGATTTAGAAGTTTGATTTCTTCACAGTTCCAAGAGATTGCGGACCTGAATATATCATATTAATTTCGACTTTATACCTCCAGGCGTTCAAGGAAAAAGGTCGTGACACACGGATAGACAGACAGACAATGAAGTGATCCTAAAAGGGTTTCTTATTTTCCTTTTGAGGAACGGAACCCTAAAGTTTTAGAAATATCACGTGATTAATCCATTTTGACATTTCAATCATCGATGAAACTTTGTCTAGAGCCTCAGGCAGCCAATATTAACCCCTTGAGTGCCCGAAGCGTGTATCCACGCAATCATCATATCAGCCGAAAGACGTCCACTGCTGGACATAGGCCTCCCTCAAGCGTCGCCACATTGACCGGTCCCGTGCGTCCCGCATCCAGCGGATCCCCGCAACCTTCACCAGGTCGTCGGTCGACCTGGTGGGAGGCCTTCCAACGCAACGTCTTCCGGTTCGCGGTCGCCTGTCCAGAACTTTTCGGCGCCATACACTATGACTTTTCTATTGGTTTGGTAATAACGGGAATTCAACCGGTTAATACTTTGTTTTAAATTCTCAGGTACCAGAAACCCGACTGGCCAAAATCTCTCATAGGACGAGTAGAACCACCTAATTGGAAACCAGAACCTATCCCATTCTATAAACCGACGGAAGAAGAGATCTGCAATGAATATACGGTATGTCGTCACACCTCATCATCATTTCATTATCATCAATATCTCCTTAACATCATCATCATTATCTCCTTAACATTATTATCAACATCTCCACATCATCGTCATCTCCTTAACATCATCATCATTATCTCCTTAACATTATTATCAACATCTCCACATCATCGTCATCTCCTTAACATCATCAAAATTATCTCCATAACATTATTATCAACATCTCCACATCATCGTCATCTCCTTAACATCATCATCATTATCTCCTTAACATTATTATCAACATCTCCACATCATCGTCATCTCCTTAACATCATCATCATTATCTCATTAACATTATTATCAACATCTCCACATCATCGTCGTCTCCTTAACATCATCATCATTATCTCTTTAACATCATTATCATTATCTCCTTAACATTATCATCAACATCTCCTCATCATCGTCATCCTTATCATCAACATATCCTTAACATCATTATCATTATCTCCTTATCATTATCATCAACATCTCCTCATCATCGTCATCCTTATCATCAACATATCCTTAACATCATTATCATTATCTCCTTAACATTATCATCAACATCTCCTCATCATCATCCTTATCATCTACATCTCCTTAACATCGACATCATCTCCTCATCATCAACATATCCTTAACATCATCATCATTATCTCCTTAACATTATCATCAACAACTCCTCATCATCATCCTTATCATCTACATCTCCTTAACATCATTATCATCGTCATCCTTATCATCAACATATCCTCATCATCGTCATCATCATTTTTATCATCAACATCGCCTCATCATTATAATAATCTCATCCCTTGCCCTTATCCCCCCTAACCCTAAGTAACGAAAGTCGGAAGGGGCGATCTTCCAGCGTAAGGCCAAGAGCACAATGATGACAAGATGCGTTGCGCATTTCACCGTATCTCTAGGTGCGGCGCCGCAGCGCATCGTGTGACACGCCACAGATATTTCTATGTAAGACGGCGCAGCGATACCGCTCCGACGCTAAGCCGTCGCCACAACGCTTCGTGTGCCCCAGCACTAATTGACGCTAGCCGGGGCGGTATTTAGATTGGTGACCATGCTTATGCATTACATCATCTTTTTATATATAAAACAAAGTCGTGTTAGTTACACCACTTATAACTCGAGAACTCCTAGATAGATTTTCATGATGGCTGGATTTATCTCCGCCCCGAATAACAGAATGACCATTAAAATATCGGCAATTTTAACGAAAAACTAAATTATGGAGAAAATTAATTTTCCCATAAGCTTTGCGAACACAGCGCCATCTCTGATACATGACAGATACAAAACACGGACTAAATTGAACATAGCGTTGTTTACTTGTTCGGGTAATGCCAGTAGATGGCGTTGTCGATTATTCTGAAATTCAAAACAAAGTCGGGTTAGTTACACCATTTTCCCATACATTTGTTTGAGATGGTACGTATTTCGCCGCGACAGCTTGTATTTATATAGAAACTAGCTTCTGCCAGCGCCTTCGCCCGCGTGATAGTCGAAAATTATCCCGAGGAAACATATCCCCGGGATAAAATGTATCTTATGTGCTATTCCTGACTATATTCTATCTCTGTGACAAATTTCATTAAGATCCGTCCAGCCGTTTGAGCGTGAAGAAGTAACAAACATACAAACACAGACACACAAACTAACTTTCGCCTTTATAATATTGATGTGATTACTCCGTGCCTCAGAAACCTCTACGCGCGCCGTTACAACAGCCATTCCACCGCATTGGTCCTCACTGTCATTTGAAGATCACGTGACAGTGGTTACGGTAATCAGAAGCCATACAAATCTAACAGCAGTCTAGCCATGGGGCATCGTGTTACCCAGTTACGGGGTTGTGGACCTCAGAAAGGTGCGCCCGATGTAAAATGCTGGTATACAGCTGCATTTTGTTAAGACTGGAGCCGACCCCAGCATAGTTGAGTAAATGCTAGGCGGATTGACATCATAAATAGAAAATTATAACGACAAAAAACCATTTATAGCCAAAGTAAATCTCATGACGATTCTAATAAACCCAAATACGACTATAAAACTCGTCAATGCGCATGTTTGTGTGAGTGTGCCGTTTCGAGCGTTTGTAGTTAGTTTCCGTACTGTTTCTCCATATTTATACTGTGACTATACTCTGATTTTTTATTTCGTAGACTAAACTGACATTTGGAGGGTTGCCACTTTATCGTTGCATAA
The DNA here is from genome assembly GCA_964057195.1 of Orthosia cruda. Taxonomy (NCBI): domain Eukaryota; kingdom Metazoa; phylum Arthropoda; class Insecta; order Lepidoptera; family Noctuidae; genus Orthosia; species Orthosia cruda. Next base: position 4,204,927 of record OZ059853.1, on the reverse strand, counting down.
AAAATTGTGTCGTATCCTCAGTGACCGAAAGTTGATCAAAAATCTAAGTAGATGGAAAATTGACTATTTCATGGAAAAAAATACATTTCTTAAGAAACTAGCGGCCCTTATTTAATTTCTACTCATTTACGTCAGACTTAATTCTATCGAACGCATTTATTTTATTGTTGATTTCTTATTTATTACAAAAAAAGTGTATGTACTATGTGTATTTATAATGTTATATTTAAATATATTACGTTTATATTCATAAAACATTTATTTACACCAATTAGTATAATTTTATTGAGGAGTCAGGGCACATCGATTCGATGAATAACTTATGATCGAGCCTTACTTACAACACTATGCTCCGCGCTTGCAATATAAAAAAAAAAGTCATTGGCAGCAGTCAGTTTAGACTAAGAAATAAAAAATAAAAGTATAGGATACATTGCTTTATTTCGGAGTTCCATTGCCTAACTTCGGTGGTACCATTTTCATAAGTACCATTTATTTATAAGTATTTGCTTCAACATAGTCGGTTAACTATTAGAGATATTTTATACCCGTGACATAGTCAGCATTAAGAAGTTCCTGTGGCCATCTGTGGTCTTCTTCATCAGTCCCACTTCACCAAATTATATTTTCTGAGTAGGAGTAAATAAGATTCCGGCGGATTGAGAACCTACTCCTTTTTATGAAGTCGGTTAAAAAGGGTTACATTTTCCATAGATGTAAGAAAGAAGTATGTTATTGTTACGAGCTGCGCTGGGGTTCTGGGATAAATTATTCAAACAGCACACTTTAATTAATCACGCTTTATTTGTTGATTACTCAAACTTATTTATCACTTAGCACTATTTCGCTTTTGATCGCTCCGGATCGCTTTCAAATCAAAAATTAATTCACGACGGACCCGTTCGTCACTTAATTCAGCACGAGAAACCCCTTCGGGAAATTCCAGGCTGTTCTTGACACGACGAGAACCTTCCAGAATGTTCGGTTTAGAAAGACTTTCGACATCAAATTTGGAGAAGAAAATTTTTGCTATTCGATACGCCACCAGCCACTAATAGTTTTCATCTTCTCACCAATAGATGGCGCTACCTTGTTTTGTAACATTAAATATAACATTTTTAAGACATTTTCCTATAAATTTCAGGCGCGCAGAAGATTCCGTCTCCAAGTCAATATACCAGAAGAGGCCCAGTTCATTTGGATGGAGCATCTACCCGGATCGCCAAGAAGAATCGAACCAAAGAAGAAAGAAAAAGCCAAGAAGAAGAAAGTTATACCGTCCAGGCTTTTTGCTGAAAAGATTAGTTTAACTGGTCTGGCGGGCAAAGACTTGGTTCTGGCGAGGAGGAAGATGGCTAAACCCAAGTTTTTGGCTTAGATTCATTTATAGAAAGTTTATTTTTCAAGGATTTATTTAACTTACCTTGTTAGGTAGTTAGTATGTATAGGGTCAAACCTTGCAATTGAGTTAGAAAAAAAAAACAGTTATCCCTAACCAATTGAGCTGAAATTTTGCGCACATGTCCGGTCTGGATGACAAATGCAAAGATGGCGGACCAATTATTTGCACCCCTTTTTGTTGGTAATACGACAAAATCTTGTGTTTTAAAAAGGTTTTTATTAATGTAAACCAAGATTTTAAATTAAATGCTGCAATAAACGGTAAATACGATCATATCGTATTATTATTTATTTCTAGCTAGCTGTTGCCCGCGACTCCGTCTGCGTAGCTTTAGGACTTCGAATTGCCCATTTTTTATATCGCGCAATAATAATAATAAGGTAGAATAGAAAAGAATAGAATAGAATATACTTTATTGTACGCCATAAAATTATAAGGTAGGTGTGTGGACCGATGACCGTCATGATGGGATCCGCTGGCGGGACGCACGGGATCGGTCAATGTGGCGCCGCTTTGGGGAGGCCTATGTCCAGCAGTGGACTTCTTTCGGCTGATATGATGAGGTGACGGATGACCTGGGATCCGCTGGATGTGGGACGCACGGGACCAGTCAAAGTGGCGACGCTTTGGGGAGGTTGGAGGTTTGCTTATGAGGAGGTGCAAATTTTAGTTCACCATACAAACTTCCACTCTCTTAAGTATGATTTCCGGGATAAAACTATCCTATGTCCTTCCCAGGGTCTCAAAGTATCTCCATACCAAATTTCATCTAAATCTGTTCAGCGGTTTAAGCATAGACAGACACACAGACGGTCAGTTACTATCGCATTTATAATATTAAGTATGGATTGTAATATTAACTACTGCCAGGGGCTCCGCCCACGGGCAAAAATATGTCCTTATTCAGGTAATTTTCGACCTCGGTGCTAATTTTATATGACTGTTCAGCCATTAAGACGTTAATAGGTAACAAATAGATAAGACAGACAGACAGAGTTACCTTTGCATTTATAATATCATGTGTGTATTGCTCACCTGTATTGCTATAACAACAGTGTCGTTCTGAACTGTACCGAAGATATCTTCGTTGTATATCGTCTGCGCGTCATAGTACCTTTTGATTGCTCTTTATAATATCGTGTGTGTATTGCTCACCTGTATTGCTATAACAACAGTGTCGTTCTGAACTGTACCGAAGATATATCCGTTGTATATCGTCTGCGCGTCATTGTACCTTTTGATTGCTCTTTATAATATCGTGTGTGTATTGCTCACCTGTATTGCTATAACAACAGTGTCGTTCTGAACTGTACCGAAGATATCTCCGTTGTATATCGTCTGCGCGTCATTGTACCTTTTGATTGCTCTTTATAATATCGTGTGTGTATTGCTCACCTGTATTGCTATAACAACAGTGTCGTTCTGAACTGTACCGAAGATATCTTCGTTGTATATCGTCTGCGCGTCATAGTACCTTTTGATTGCTCTTTATAATAGTGTGTGTGTATTGCTCACCTGTATTGCTATAACAACAGTGTCGTTCTGAACTGTACCGAAGATATCTTCGTTGTATATCGTCTGCGCGTCATAGTACCTTTTGATTGCTCTTTATAATATCGTGTGTGTATTGCTCACCTGTATTGCTATAACAACAGTGTCGTTCTGAACTGTACCTAAGATATCTCCGTTGTATATCGTCTGCGCGTCATAGTACCTTTTGATTGCTCTTTATAATATCGTGTGTGTATTGCTCACCTGTATTGCTATAACAACAGTGTCGTTCTGAACTGTACCGAAGATATCTTCGTTGTATATCGTCTGCGCGTCATAGTACCTTTTGATTGCTCTTTATAATATCGTGTGTGTATTGCTCACCTGTATTGCTATAACAACAGTGTCGTTTTGTACTGCACCGAAGATATCTTCGTTGTATATCGTCTGCGCGTCATTGTACCTTTGATTGCTCTTTATAATATCGTGTGTGTATTGCTCACCTGTATTGCTATAACAACAGTGTAATTTTGTACTGCACCGAAGATATCTCCGTTGTATATCGTCTGCGCGACATTGTACCTTTTGATTGCTCTTTATATATAGTGTGTGTATTGCTTTGCTCACCTGTATTGCTATAACAACAGTGTCATTTTGTACTGCACCGAAGATATCTCCGTTGTATATCGTCTGCGCGTCATTGTACCTTTTGATTGCTCTTTATAATATCGTGTGTGTATTGCTCACCTGTATTGCTATAACAACAGTGTCGTTTTGTACTGCACCGAAGATATCTTCGTTGTATATCGTCTGCGCGTCATTGTACCTTTTGATAGCTCTCTTGATTTCTGTTATATTCTTAACTGCTATGCGCTCGGTGGAATTCGCTGGAAAATTAAAAGAAGACTTTAGAAATTTTAAAAAGGGCACGAATTCATTTTGCTATTTGGTGCTTGCCAAGCCGTAAATGTTCACTAAATAACTTTGGTTTTATAGAACGTGTATATTCTTTGTATCAGTTACACCTTTGTGGCAATCTCTTTGTCTTTACTAAGCTTTATTTGCCATATAAACGCTCGGGTTACATTCGTATCAAATGCTTATATGTACATATAATACTTTTTTATCTACTCTCATATCGTAATATTCGAACTATCAACTTCAAAACCATTCTGGCGTGAACGAGTATTAAACATCCATCCATCCTAACTTTTGCATAATTCATAATATTATTTATAAATATTTTTGAGTTTATATTGAATACTCTATAAACACAATACCGAAATTTAAAATAGAATCTTATTATAACACTATTTCTCTAACAAAAAAATGCTATAAGACATTTTTTTCTATTACGATACAGGGCAAATCCGAGAAGTTATTATCACCAAGGAGTTTCCATCAATTATCTTTTTGTAATGGAAAGCTTATGCGGAGTGCGCCATGTTTTTAGTACCTATTTATAAAAAGTTTTGATTCCAATTTTTACTTGTCTGTGGCAACGCCCGCTTTAGCGCAAACGCGGTTAATGCGGTGATGTGCTGGGTTTTTGGCGCCATTCATACGTTTTGCTGTACTGAATTTGTCTTACTCTTTTGACTTTTTCTTTTATTAGGGTTCCGTACCCAAAGGGTAAAAACGGGACCCTATTACTAAGACTCCGCGATCCGTCTGTCTGTCTGTCACCAGGCTGTATCTCATGAACCGTGATAGCTAGACAGTTGAAATTTTCACAGATGATGAATTTCTGTTGCCGCTATAACAACAAATACTAAAAACAGAATAAAATAAATATTTATGGAGGGCTCCCATACAAAAAACGTGATGTTTTTGCCGTTTTTCGCGATAATGGTACGGAACCCTTCGTGCGCGAGTCTGACTCGCACTTGGCCGGTTTTTTAGTAGGTTTAACTTCAATCCCAATGCATGAGTGTAGATAAAGTAGTGTATGAAACTGCACATAAATAGGTATTAAAACATTCGTGTGAAACCTTATTATGCAAAAGTTTCATAAACTACTATTTTCGGATTAAGAATTGCCTTAATAACTTTTTCATCACACTTGCACGTAGGTTAGGTTAGGTTAAGACGGGCTGGTGTCCGCAACTCCACGTCTAACTCTCTCTCTCTACTTTCCGCCCTTAATACACAATGTAATATTAAGATTGTAATTGAAAATGTTACTCAATTGGGGCGCTGATCTTAAAGTTCACGTGAAAAGTTCAAAGGGAAGTGCTATTTGAAAAAAACTGATACTAACCTGTAAAATTCCTCGGATGTACTGTCAAGTACTTGTGTAACTCAGGAGGCACGAGCGCTAGTACCTGCTCCGAAGTGTCGTTAGCATTCATCAGCTCTTCTGAAATCAACATTATTTGCTTGAGGGTAGAGTTCAAATTATATTGTGCTGTGGCTAGCAGTTGTTACGTATTGGAAGAGGTGGCGAAGATGGCTGGTGATAAGGTGGAAACGATCGTAGAAGAATGGGAATAGAGTTTAATTTAGTCTGTGCCGCAGGCTAGCAGTTCTAAATTCAAACGTTCATAGCAAAATCAGGCGTAGATAATGTAACAGATGCGAGATAACCTTGCTTACTTCGTAATCTAATTTGAACTCTTAATTGTTTAGCATTAAGGTTGATAAAAACCGCACAACAATTTAGTTCACAATTCGCTCAAAAGATGGCGTTACGTGTACCTACTCGAATATTTAGTAAAACTAAAATAATTATTTATTCTAATATTATAAATTCTAAAGTCACTCTGTCTTCATGAATTAGATTGGACCTTAAAGAAGGACATATCTAGGGTAACTATTTTTAGGGTTCCGTAGCCAAATTAAATGGCAAAAAATAGAACCCTTATGGATTCGTCATGTCCGTTTGTCTGTCTGTCCGGCCGTATGTCACAGCCACTTTTTTCTGAAACTATAAGAACTATGCTGTTGGAACTTGGTAAGTAGATACATCTACTTACCAAGTAGTTCTGTGAATCTCATTAAGATTTTCACACAAAAATAGAAAAAAGCAATAAGTTTTGGGGGTTCCCCATACTTAGAACTAAAACTAAAAAAAAAGACATGGATCCCATACGTGTGGGGTATCTATGGATAGGTCTTCAAAAATGATATTGATGTTTCTAATATCGATTTTTGTGTTCACCCCTGTAACTTCTAAAATAAGAGAATGATAAAACTAAAGAAAATATATGATGTACATTACCATGTAAATTTCCACCGAAAATTGGTTTGAACGAGATCTGGTAAGTAGTTTTTTTTTCAATACGTCATAAATCGTAAACCGCAATTTACCAAGTACGGAACCCTTCGTGCGCGACTCCGACTCGCACTTGGCCGGTTTTTTATCTCGGGAGTAGGTTTCCCTAGTGATTATATTCGACATTCACGCGGGCAAAGCGGGCAAAGCCATTGGAACAAGCTAGTGTTACAGTATAATGGAAATACCTGTTCCGACTATTATTCATAATGTGAGAAATATGTCAAGTACTCCAAAATAACGTAAACTGGGCTGATTGCCAGTATGTCTGCTAATTAAATGTATTGCTGTACAACTCATTTTATAATTTTAATGTTACCTAACGTAATGAGAGACAACGTCGTAGGTAGTGAATTTTTGTACTGGCGGATTCAGGGGGGAGGGGGGGGGGGTCAAGCCCCTACCCCAAAAGCATCTGAGTTCTTCCATGACATGAGTTATTCAAATTAAAGTTTTTCACACGCTTTGCACAGGTTAAACGGTTTGGGTGCCAAGTATATTCACCGAGATACGAGTATCTCTCGTAGTCTACAACTTAACGAAGTCATTGAAGAATTTGCGAAAAGTAATCCGAGGAGGTTTATTATGCGTTAACACATTAACTGTCGTCCGGTATACACAATGAAAATTAATTGTTTGGCGGTCACCGCGTGACCTTTGCGGCAGTTAAGGAGGCAAAATAAAATGTGTGTTTTTTTAGTGTTTACTTTGCTAAAACATACTCTCAGCGGAGCAAAGCCCCTCCCAAACGACGACCCTGGATCCACCACTGAATTCTTGGGTGACGATAATGACCTAATATAATTAGAGTAGATAGATATATTTATAATTTTACTAGCTTCTGCCAGCGGCTTCGCCCGCGTGAAAGTCGAAAATTAACCCGAGCAAACATATTCCCGGGATAAAAAGTATCATATGTGCTACTCCTGACTATAATCTATCTCTGTGCCAAATTTCAACCAGATCCGTCCAGCCGTTTGAGCGTGAAGAAGTAACAAACATACAAACACACTCACAAACTTTCGTTTTTTATAATATTAGTGTGATAGCACACTCATTTTCTGCCAGTTATGTTGAGTTATTGACGCAGATTTTGGAATAAGATTTTTTTTATACAATCCATACTTATAAATTATAAGTATAGATGTAAAACACTGGTACTCAGCTGAATCCGGTTAGACTGGAAGCCGACCCCAATATAGTTGGGAAAAGGCTAGGCAGATGATGATGATACTTATAAATTATAAATACCCATACTAAAATTATAAATGGGAAAGGTAACTCTGTCTGTCTGTCACCTTTTCACGGTTAAACAGCTTATCTGATTTAGATTAAATTTGGTATGGAGCAAGTTGGAGGCCCTGGGCAAAACATAGAAGGTTTTTACAAGTCAGACGTGAATGGAAACGCTGGGAGGGGACGCCCTAGAAATACATACATAGACCTTATTGGTGATGTTCTTCAGAAAAGCCAGGTGCGCAGTACTCATAACCGACGTGTGTGTATGACTAGATGTATGAATGTGAGTGAAGCAAAATAAGTATGTAAGGATCGTAGCAGGTGGCGTTCTGTAGTTTCTGCCTACCCCCATGGGAAAAAGGCGTGAGTTTATGTATGATAATTTTATGGAGCGCTTTGATAGTAGGTATAACAGTAAACATAGATTTATAATGAAATCAAGGTAAATCTAAAATGGGGAATAGCGCCATCTATCGGTAGTTTACGTCTAAATCTAAAATGGGGAATAGCGCCATCTATCGGTAGTTTACGTCAACTGCTAGCAGCACAAACAAAATGTATTATTCTAACGCACAAATACACAAGTACCATGAAAAAAAGAGAACCAGATAAAATAAAAATAAATAGACACCATAGCACGAGTATTAGTAAAAAAATCAGCTTTGTAGAACATCATTTCGATGTGTCATAACTAGAAACCGGATTATCCGCATTTGCATATTATATCTAATATCTAGTGATAATGCATATTTTCGCTATATTTATTATATTTTCCGGTAGGTTACCTTGTTGATAAGTGCAATAATAAACTCGATAACCAAAATTTCGCCCATATAGACTAACATTTTACACTTATAAAAAATATTTTGATTGATTGAAGAACACCTAAGTAGCTGATTATTAGCTGACGTTTACAAAAATGTTAAATAATTTTTCGTTTTAGTGCATTATTATCGTCTACAAAGTTGTAACATTTAGGTATTGATAATTTATGATTGAATAGTTTACTAATTGTATGCTGATTTCGCAATAAAAAAATTAAACCCTACCTACATTTTAATTTTTTAGAACTTTAATGTTGCATATTTTACATATTTGTATGCATATTTTACGCATTTTCCATGCATATTTCAAGCTTTTTATGATGCATATAATCCGGTCCTTACGCATAACATAATCTACAGATTATGTAGATTATGTTATGCGTGCAGACAGTCAGGGCTAAAAAGTACAATCGCAGACATTTTAGATACTAGCTTTGGGAGGGTGTTACATCACTTGTATCCTTTACCTGTACAAAAACAAAGCAAGGCTTTGCTTGTGTTCAATATAAGGCTTTATATTCAGTTTAACTAGGACTCTTATTTTTCTTGGCTTTAAACATAAAATAGCATAAATGATACAGGGCAAAATAAAATTAGCCGGCGCAACTGTGTTACTTCGCAGGTGTGATTGGTAAAAATATTGTACTACCTCTCACGTCTGCGGAGTTTCACTAGCTAATTTCATTTGACTCTGTATTTAGAATATCCATAGACAACCCTGAAAAATAGCAACAAAATAATGCAGTTTTACAGGAGTTATGTACAAGAAAATATATGTAGGTATGCTGGTTGATAGCATATGAGCATATTATAGAATAAGATTTAAATACATTAATAAGCGAAATTATATGATATACTTTTTTTTATCTCTGTATTGCCTATATGACCTAACATTGCGCAATTCTTAACAATTTTGGTGAAATATGTTGTCTCAATTTAAAATTATTTGAATTGTTTTTTTAGGTAGTTAAAGTTATTATAAATATTATAGTTATTGTATAATGCATAATTGTTGTTTTGGGAAATATAAGTCATAAATAATAAGGATATATCATCCACGCCAATAAGGGAAATAAATGTATACCTATTTTAATTGCCAAAATTGCACAATATGTTGATCAAAATTTCATTTTCGTGTCAGACGTTTAGCAAAAAGTATAGAAAATATATAAGAGTAAATGAAATAAAATCTTTAACAGAAGATATGTACAAACATAAATAATAGTATTTAGCTTATTTTTCACAATATTTAGCGATAAACTAAATAAATAAAAATAAAAACATTATATAGTGTCACATAAATAATATAAGACAAAAAAAAAAACTTTTAGACAAACACATAAAAATATCAAATAATAAAAAACCTGGGTATGCTACTGAATCCAATATTGGGTTAGTATCGGAGACATAATCAGTTACGTTATCTGAAAAGTTATAAAATTATGCTTAGCAATGTATTAAGTATAAAAGAGGCATTCAAATATACAGGTGTAACGGAAAGTTGTGATAATATACAAGCAAAATTTTAATTAAATATAACCAAAAAAAAACAGGTTTTTTTTAGTCTATGTTATCCGGGCCATAATAACAAAACGATTGACACCTTATCCATCAAAATCGGATGAATAGTTCAGGTGCTACAGAGCAACATACGTAAATACAAACATACATATACTACTAAAATCATAACGCTTCCCTTTGGCTTTGCCGTAGACGGGTAAAGTAAAAAGCTTCTCCCCATGAATATGAACAGCTTTTTCCGAGGAAGTAATAGGGAATACAAAAAAATGTTTTTTCCATATAAAGTTGTCATCAGCCATCCAAAATTTGTAGAAACAATTTTTTTTTTGTCTTCCAAGAGAAAGTTGTTCATGTACATGGATAAAAGTATGATCACAATTTTCTGTTACATCCGGTGGCAAGGTATTCGATTAATTATTATAGGTAGAAAATAATGCCTACAATTATGTTGTTATTAACACATTGATTGATACTTATTTATAAAAAAAAACTTGCATCTAATAATAGATGGTTTAACTCATCTTTGCGCGCGGCGCGATGTATGATGTGATATAATTATACATTACTAGCTGCCGTCAGCGGCTTCGCCCGCGTGAAAAGTCTCGCGTCTTATCCGAAGGGAACATTATACCGAGATGAAAAGTAGTCAATGTGCTATCCCAGACTATAATCTACATCTGTGCCACATTTTAGCCAGATCTGTTCAGCGGTTCTGGTGTGATTGAATAACAAACATACATCCACACACATCCATCCGAACTTTTACATTTATAATATTATCAGGATGCATTTGTGTGACAGTGACGGCAGTCGTCGTCCGAACATACAACCACACATGCCCACCCACACATAGCGCCGCGCGCAAAGATGAGTTGAACGAGCTATAGCTGATTCTGAATACAAATTCACAATAGAAAATTTGAATTAAACATCTTCTAATCAATCGCCGAGATTTTTATAAATACTCTTCGTAGGCATAGGTCCTTATAGACGCAATATTTATAGTAAATAGATATTACATATTTGAATCTATTATTATTAGTTGGATAGGTACTCACAATAAAGGAGTTAAAAATGTTAGCAAAGCCGAAAAAGAAAATTAATTAAGTAAAGAAACAAAAATGCAAAACAATTTAAAAAAAAACAACAACATTATTGCGTCTGACAAAATATTACCAAAACAAAAAAAAAAGTAATTAGATATGGAACTAATTCCTCAGAATTTTCTCAAAATTAAGGCCAATATATTTGGCCACACATTTATGGCCTTGTTTATTCTGTGAGCTGATTCTACATTCAAATTATCCATAGAAAATTTTGTGCTAAACAATTGTCGTGTCGAGATTTTTATAATCAGGCCCAATATTCCCAATTGAATCAAAACATTTAATAACCTTGTATGTCACTGTTCGTTAAACCTTTAATCAAAAGGCCTCGCAATTTTATATCAGACTGATTATCTGAAATTGTAAAAAAAATATGTAAAAACAAAATAAAAACAATAAACAGGCCCGACACCTACGCGAAAATATTAGGTACCATGGATTAGGTACACCATTCTGGACCCTATGGCGTTGGAATTTGGAATAAAATGTCAATAAAAAATCATTAATACACTTTTTCACAAAAAACACTACCTATCAGCTGATTTCCTTAAGAGGAAATAGAGGTTGAGAGCGCCGACTGAATTTCCATAGTAAAAAGTTATCGCTTGTTTTCTCCTCCAATACTGGACCAATTTAAAAGATATTCCACTAGCTGACCCACGCGGCTTCGCTCCCGTCAACTGGCTACCTACCTTCCTACCCTACCCTGCCTAAACTGCCTACCTTCCCTACCGTGCCTATCCTGCCTACCTCGCCTACCCTGCCTGTCCTGCCTACTCTGCCTACCCTGACTACCCTGCCTGCCCTGCCTACTCTGCCTACCATGCCTACCCTGCCTACCTTGCCTACGCTGCCTTCCCTGCCTACCCTTCCTACGCTGCCTACCCTGCCTAACTTGCCTACCGTACCTACCCTGCCTACCCCGCCTGCCCTGCCTACCCTGCCTGCCTTGCCTACTCTTCCTACCCTGCCTACCCTGCCCACCCTGCCTACCCTGCCTAACCTGCCTACTCGGCCTACCCTGCCTATCTTGCCTACCCAGCCTACCCTACCTACCTAATAATTTTTATCTATCATCAATAGTTTCCTCAGCGCACGCCAAAGAATGAATTTTATAGGCAACATTTTGCTACCTTGGGTTACATTATTGCAATTTTCTTGAGGATCTCTATTTTTTTTGAGAATATAATGTAGCCTATGACACTCAGTAATAATGTAGCTTTCTACTGGTGAAAGAATTTTCAAAATCGATTCAGTAGATCCAGAGATTACCCCTTACAACGTCACAAACTCACAAACTTTACCTCTTTATAATATTAGTATAGATAAACTGAAAATTAAAGATATATACTATGCCCCTATGTTTTCCTTTTTGATGATACATTATCTTTAGAAGCCTCAACCCTCAAAAAATGCTCAAAAATGCGCTGTCAACAGAGGCTTAGTGTACAAATTTGATAACTATAAATAAAAAAAGGAAAACATAGGTGCATAGTATGTATCTTACTTTTCCAGTTCATGGAATATCTTTAAAATTTTCCAATATAAACAATCTAATTGAGTTAGATGGGAATAAAAATTTGAAAAGATGAAGGTAACGTTTTTTGTTTTTTTTTTTAAATTACGCGCGACACGTTCCAATGCTCGAGAGTACAGAATAATGTACTGTATCGTCTGTATCCATGGTACTCCTTTTCACGTTTGTGCGAAAGAGGTGTCTTTTAAAAATAATGCAGAGTGCTGTATTATTTAATTAGACTCATAATGGCTCTCTTGTGATACAGTATTTCTCAGTCCAACAGATATTTACACAGATATTTTTGTACTAAACTGTATTAATTAAATAAATAAATAAAATAAATTGAAATGTTTGAGTGTGTTAGTTATGTTCACTTATTACAAAAAGCCATTTTGTAAATTATGTTGGGTTTTTGCAAGCTATACATAGCTGTTAAAAGAAATTTTGAAAATCATTAATTTTAAAATAAGTACTTCTAAGTATATTAATTATATCTTGTACATAGCAATTAGTCGCTGTATGATCTCGTCCTCTTCAAGACTAAGCTTATATAAGCTGAAATTAATAGTAGTTTAAAAAAGGTATATTGACATTACAATAATAAACTAAGACATCCTGGTCTCCATACCCTGCCCGGCAAAGTTCCTTTTGTATCCTATAAAATGTATCAAAAATTATTAAAAAAATAAATAAAAAAACGTACCTCCATCTCGATACATGCCCCCGCTAGACGCCGAGAGCATAATCTGTAGCCACAGACAAAATAGCCCGAGTATGACAACAACTCTGGCAACCGACGCATATTTTAAGCGTGGCATCTCGTTTAGCACTCAACAGATGGCGCTAGTTGCATCTTACGTATTCCTCCCATCGGCCGTTAGATGGCGTTGTTTCATATTTCAGGTCATCGTTTTTTGTTGGTTGTTCTGTAAAAAAAGAAAAATAGGTTAAAAAAATATTTTCTATTTTGCATTGCAATGATTAATTATAACAAATAAGAGATCTTTAACGTTCTAGAACTCTAGAATATTCTAGATACGAGTTGTTCGATGACAAATTACTCGGTCATTCTTTGAAGATTCGTGTAGCAATGACATACACTGCTTGGTGACAGCCTCGTCTGTCTAGTGGTCGCGCTACTGCTGGGCAAGAAGTCTTAAGGTTGCCTTAGTCGACGGCACGAACTAATTTGTGCGCGGGATTAAAATGCATGCTATTTTATCTGAAAACACGTTCGAACGAGATAGATCCTGTGATGAGCAGTAAGAAGCTAGTTCGCGTACGAATATACAATTTTGCAAGTAGCGAAATGGATGATGATTTAGGACGAAAACGAGCGCACGAAATTATATAAACAGCTCTTTGGGCATATGGATATCATGGAAAAAGTACTAAATGTATCTGTTAAAAATAAAATTATTTGCATTGTTGAACTATTTACTAAGTTATCATGATTTAGGACGAAAACGAGCGCGCGAAATATAAACAGGCCTTTGGGAATATGGATATCATGAAAAACCATACAGGGCTAATAATGATGAGACAAATTGATATAATTTTTAGGGTTCCGTACCCAAAGGGTAAAAACGGGACCCTATTAGTAAGACTCCGCGGTCCGTCTGTCTGTCTGTCTGTCACCAAGCTGTATCTCATGAACCGTGATAGCTAGACAGTTGACATTTTCACAGATTATGTATTTCTGTTGCCGCTGTAACAACAAATACTAAAAACAGAATAATATAAATATCCGTGACAAACGTGATTTTTTTGCCGTTGTTTGTGATAATGGTACGGAACCATTCGTGCGCGAGTAAGACTCGCACTTGGCCAGTTTTTCTAGTTGTCGCGCTACTGCTGGGCTAGAATTCTTAAGATAGATTTCCGAGTTGCGCAAAGGGTTATATGATTTTCCATGTGTAACTACTCCGTAGCAACGCCAGAGTTTGGATTTGTGCCAGGTAGATGACAACAGGTTACTTCATACTTGGGACTTAATACATAAATGGCGCATTATGGGCGTAATCTACATAGTAGGTTCACCCATATTTCGCCTTTTGCCGTACACCTCTGCCTTGTCTATAGAAGTTGTTCATGACAAAACAAATCAATACATATAATAAATCTATAGACAAGTCGTTTTAGTACATCGAGAAAACATTTAAAAAAAATTGCTAGGGTGTTACAAGATAACCAATAGAACCCATTTCCAGCATTTTGTTTTTTTTTCTGTTTGTCTGTTTAGTTGTGCACGCATCACGTAAAATGTACGAAACAAATTTAGATATCTTTTATACATAAAATTGTTCGTAACTTGAAGTATTACTTAGTTTTTGTTTCATCGCAATCGGTTAACTCAATCAAAAGTTAGATGAATTTAAAGTGTTCAAGAAGTAAAATATCACAACACACGATACTCGGACAGTTGAACTCTATATTCGATAGATGGCGTTGTGCGTTTGGGTAGGTTGGGTAGATAGTTCGGGTAGGGTAGTCAGATGACAGGAACGAAGCCGCGGGCACATCTAGTACTTAATAAATGTGAAGAAGGACCTTCATAAAGTACGAGTAAGAAATGGCTATAAAATAAATAAAATATTCATGTATTCTGTTCAAGTTTTAATATCTGAACAAGGACAAAACGCCAACATAATTCCATCTCAAGTAGTGGTGGGCGTTGCGACGACGAACCGTTTCTAAAGACCGTTTTTTGTTCTGCGACGGTGCAACCGTTTTACGTCCTGGGATAAAGCAGTCTTCGTTACACAAACCTGTCTTCGAATAACTTCGTGCGATTTTTTATTTTACGCCTCAAAAAATACAGTCGAGATTCGAAAGCGAACTGATTCAACCACGACACAATTCGGTCGTCGCAGAAGTCGTGTCGTCCTTTATCGTTCCACGTTCGTTCACAAAATAGTTCTTGCGACGGTGAAACAGTTTTTAAGTCCGTCTTCGTTGCACAAACCAGTCTCCGAATAAATTGGTGCGATTTTGTATTTTACGGCTAAGAAAATACAGTCGAAAGTGAATTGATTCAACTACACACAAACGTCGTCGACTCGTCGCGAATGTCGCGTTTCGTTCCACGTTCGTTCCGTCCTTAAAGTTTCGTTCTCCAAGACGTCTTCAAACCAGTTGCGACGAAGACCGTTTTCTGCAACCGTTTCCGTCGTCGGGAAAACGGTTGCGTTTCGTCCGTCAAAAATACGACAACGACCCACCACTAATCTCAAGTGTCCGATGCTAAGATAGCATAAGTATAAAATGTTCCCACTGCTGGGACCTGGGAGACAGGCCCCCTCTCTGGAAATGGGAGTGGGACATTATCCACCACTCAGAACCCAGTGCGGATTGGTGGATGTCACGTCATAAAGGCAAACTTTTTTAACCGACTTTCCAAAAAGGAGGAGGTTCTATGTTCGACTTCATGTTTGTTTTTTTTTTTGTGTATTTTCACCGATTACTCCGTCAATTGTGGACCGATTTTGAAAATTCTTTTTTTGTTTGAAAAAGTATGTTTCGAAATTGGTCCCATTTTAATTTGGTGAAGATCTGATGAAGAACTTCGGTGATATATAACAGAACTCTTCAATAAATAACGGCAAATCTCTCGGGATTGCTGCAATGGCATGTCTGTTTGTTGTTTATAACATTTCATAACATAACATCACGCCAGTTCACTCTTAAGGGGTAAGCAGATCTCTCATTTCACCGGTTATGTTCAAGTTTCATGAAATCTATTCTGGCGAAATAGTTCCCTTACTAACTTGCCTATTAGGTACGTACAACTAAAAAGTGAAAAATAAAAAAACTTTTTGCAAAAAAATACTACCGACTTCCAAATACAAAACTACAAAGTGAAAAATAACTTAATTTTTTGAAGTCGGTGTCCATAACGCAAAAAAAATGTACCAACGAAAGACACCGACTTCAAAAAATTAAGTTATTTTTCACTTTGTAGTTTTGTATTTGGAAGTCGGTAGTATTTTTTTGCAAAAAGTTTTTTTATGTTCTAGAACATTTAGTTTCTTCCCTGTTTTCCTTTACCGTTTTGAGAGCAGCCGTGTTGAAATAATATAAACAAAGTAAAGTGTGGCCCCGTGGCTAAGACCTCGCTTCTCCTGCTTGAGGTCGTGGTTTCAAAAACGGGCATGAGTCATGACCCAACGTGTTTTTTCAATTCATGTGTACTTTGAAAGTTTATCTTGAACATCTCTGACATCGGTGAAGGAACACATTTTTTTTTATACCCTCTAGGCTCGCGCTTGACCACTATCTCACCTGATGATAAGCGATGATGTGGTCGACGGTGAATCATGCTTACCTAGAAAAAATCTATTCACTTAAGAGGAAACTTGGACTAATAGTTCATGTTTGAAATACACCTTGAACAAGCGTGGTAATTAAGGTTACACTAGTCGCAAATTCTTCCATACAAAACAAACGTAGTCTGGCGATTACTCCACTGTTTGACGATGTACGTTCAAAATAAAAAAATGATATCAATTTGTCACATCATTATCTAGCCCTGTATGGAAACAGAAAAGTAAAAAAATACAATATTTGAAAGTTATGAGCGTCGAAAGTTCCATATTTCAACACTAATTTTAACGCATCTTTGGGCGGAAATAAATACCATAAGAAGAAGGAAAATTGCAAAACGGCCCCCATACAGGGATAGATTAGTAATTCAACAATGCAAATAATTTTATTTTGAATATATACATTTAGTAGTTTCTTCATGATATCTAGACTCCCAAAGGTCTGTTCATAAAATTTCGCGCGCTCTTTCTTGTCCTATATCGTCATCCATTTCGCTACAAAATTGCAAAAGTACTAATTCGTACGAGAACTAGCTTCTTACAACTCATCACAGCATCAATCTCTTTCGCACGTGTTGTCGGATGAGACAGCATGCATTTTAACCCCGCGCACAAAATAGTTCGTGCCGTTGGCTAGGGGAACCTTAATGTTCGTGGCTTCTCTGTTTGAGAAGAGGCTTTTGCCCTGCAGTAGGACAGTAACAGACTGGTATTATTAAAGTGGCTGCTATCAAAAACACAACAACCGAAAACCAGCACTTTGTGTTTGTTGCTGTTGTGTTGTGTATAATAAACCCATCAAAAACATAAATGTGAAAAAGAGAGCCAAGTTCAATACTAAGAATATGCGCAGTTGTTGAGTACGCCGACAAAAGAATTGGGATCTAAATGGGTGCGAAGTTCTGTATCCTGAAATTTATTTAGAAGAACATAACACTTTCTAAAATTAAATTAAAAACACAATTTCTTGCTTTTTCTTGCTATAACTGTATTTGCTATTTTAAAATATAACTTCTAAAATTTGAAAAGTCAAATTATTACATAAAGCAGATAACTTAGGAAACATTCTAGCTCAAGATTTGACTTGGTTAAATACATAAACCAAATCTCATCTGTTTATGCTAAATGGATTTTGTGTTATTAAGATGACAAAAGTGGATCCAAATGGTTCGTGTAACACGACACACAGCTGCTGCGTCGCCAGTTCCTTTTTTGCTTGAACTTGGCTTGACACGCTTACGCGTGTCTAGATGTTTTCCATATCGATCGACTGACTGTGTTCGCGAATCGTTTTACCAAAAGAATAGCAATTCCCATGAATTTATCAAGTTTATTCAACCAGAAATCTTCACGTGTTTTTGTTTACCCACATGTCTGAAAAAAATAAAGATGGCGGGCGTTTATTATTTTGACAGCTGTCTTTTAGATGCCACAATGTTTTTTTTATTATTTTTATTACGCGCGAAAAACTGCACGAGGCGAATATTTGCGATATTCGACATGGGAACTCTGTGTGTTCAGTCTGTGTGTTCAACATAGCATAACAACACGCCAGTATTCCCCTAAGGGTAGACAGAGTACACTCATATTTCGCCAGTTAAGTATATTTCGTATTACAAATGTTAAAATTACCTGCTGTTATGTATGTTTTCACGGCTAATCGACTAAACAGGTATGCTGGAAAAGATTTCAATAGAAATAAGCATCACCTATGTACTTATTTTTCTGTTTTTCCTTCTTATCTGTATATTATTATGGGTGTGTATATAAATGGTGAAATAAATAAAAGGCTCATTTAGTATAGCTGTTCCCTGCGGCTTGGCTCCCGCGGCCCACCCTTAAGCACCCGTTTTCGGGATAAAAAAATAGCCTATGTCACTCGGGAATAATTTAGCTTTCTACTGGTGAAAGAATTTTCAAAATTTGTTAAGTAGTTTTTGAGTTTATCCATAACAACAAAAAAAAAACACCCAAATCTTTCCTCTTTATAATATTAATAGCTGTTCTAGCGGCTTCGCTCCCGTCAACTGGCTACCTACCTACCTTACTATTTTTTTTAATACAAAAACATAGCCTATGTCCTTCCTCAGGATGCTATCTATCCCCTTGCTAAATTTCATTGAATTCCGTTCAGTGGTTTAGGCGTGAAAAAGTAACTGACGACAGACAGAGTAACTTTCGAATTGATAATATTAGTATGGACTATTATATAGTGTAGATAGATGGAATCTAAAATAACTTCTAAATTAATGTCAGAAATTATCAAACAAGGGTAAACAACTATTATTGTCGACTATCAATCACGGCAGTTTACGCGCGCTTGACAATTTTGATCTGCTATAATTTTTGTTCAAGAAACTGGGGTTGAAAAATCCCGCAGAGGTGTTAAAGTGAACAAAGTCGCATTGAAAAGCTAGTTAATAATAAAAATAGGGTGACCATGAGTTAAATTACTGAGAAACGGCAATGTGTATAAAGTTTTAAAAAGGAGGTCAATTTAAAATGGGGTAAGGACACGCAAGAAGGAAGTATAGTACTTTTGATAAAAGGGGTAAAGTCACATTATTATAGAATGACCAAACGTTCTTAATTTTATTGTTAGTGGTTTTTTAACAAAGTAATTAACGTAATTTAAGTCATAAAGAATGAAAAAGAAAATATGTTTATTTAGGTTCTTCTGCGCCGCCGAGCCCAGATATAGGGTGGCAAGACCGTCTCAACGCACAATGTCCTTTTCTCCAAATATCCTTTTCGCCAAATGCCGCTTGTTAGAATTTCCTTTCTCAAAATGTTCTTTTCTCCAAATAAATGTCCCTATCTCAATATATCCTTTTCTCGTAATGACTCTTCCTCAAATTGAAAAATATAAAAAGATGAAAATGCATTGGATGACATATATTTGTTTACAAAAAAGTCAATTGAAAAGAACTGTAATAATTATTGTAATTATAAAATAAATAGTAGGTACTTAATTATTTGTCTAATCGGTAGTTTTTTTTATTTATGGCAAGTACCTTAATAAATACTTAGTTACTGGTTAATGATGTGCGGACATTTAGGACATTTTGAGAAAGTACATTCCAAGAAAAGATATTTGGAGAAAAGGACAAAGGGCGAGACTACTTATGATTTATCAAATCCATTCTATTTACGAAACATATTTCACTAATAGAGACTTATTTTGATAGAAAAATAAACTATTAACGAAAGCCACTGGTTACTTTTTCTACCGCAAAAATTCATTCAACTTTGTTGCTAACAAGAGCTTTGCCAGCAGTTTTACAGATCAGTAGATCAGGATTTTAATCGGGGGTAAGTGGCGAAATTGGCCGATCGCCAATACAAAGTGGTGACCTCTGTCGACCACTGCAGTGTTTATCAAAGGTCACATATACCGAGGGTGTACTCTGCGTATTTTTAAGTGGTTTAAATGTTTTTGTAGTGCGTCCATCGTTCATATAAAAGTATTATGTCACCTAGTCACTGCATTTCTTGTTGGTCACAAGCACGGCGTTTTTTCTGTTCTGTGGTCACAAGAGAGTTTGCTGAAAATTGGGAATCAGATAAGATCTTTAAATCGGACTAACATGTGTTATTTGTTTTTTTTATTATATAATTTATCTGTGTTTGATGGAAACACTGCAGTACCTATCCACAAGTACATTTTTTAGGATTCCGTACCCAAAGGGTAAAAACGGGACCCTATTACTAATATGGGTTCCGTGCCCAAAGGTAACCTCCCATGAAAAGGTAACGCACCGTTCTTGAGAAAAACAAATTATTGTAACCTAACCTCAAAACATTAAAGTTGCTTCTGCATCGTTTCCGGCGCTGCGGAAAGTGCAACCCCTTCGGTTTTATATACACTATTGGGGTAGCAGCCAAAAGACCACGTGAAGTCGGTTTGCCTCGATTGGGTTATGGAACACATTCGACCAAAATTATTGAAACTTTAGGATTTTTTTCTCGAAAACTATCGAGGCTTCGCGATTAGAAACTTTGTAAAAGTGTTCTTCAAGAGTTCTATATGTAAAAAAAAAAAATGAAACTCCTAGCAGTCTGGCAGCGAATTACATTTGAGCCGCATTGATTTTTATCTGATGGATGAAAAAATCACGCCTCAAATTGAGACCCCGGCAATGTAGAAAAAAAACAACAAAAAAAGTTTGTAGTAAATTTTCGAGCTGGCTTCGCTCGCTGTTGCATACTAAAGATTTTCTGCATTGTGACTAAGCAACTCCATGGTCAAAAGAATGTCTAACAAAACATTGGGACAGTTACCGTTTAATAAACTGAGAAACGTTTTATTAGCGGACATAATCTTCTTTGAATGCATCAAATCCGCTAATAAAAGTTTATTACGACCATTCAAGGTATTGCCAAAATAATGCTAACGACCAAATTATAGCAATAACGTCAACTAGATTATCATATCTGCATTAATTACCTACAGTAAGCTTCATTACCATAGCACCATAGATTTAATATGTTTTCGCTAATCAAAATCTATGCACAGAGTACCTTAGTTAAAGAACCGCCAGTTGCTAAAGACAGCTGTCAAACATCTGCCAAATATAATTCATTCAATTTTAAGACGTACGGCGATGTGCCACTGTTGCATGGTAGACATTTGAGATACTACTACGCTTAGATCGTTTTAAGAATACTGATTGTGCCTACGTATCTACAGCTAAGGAGTTGAATTCCCTGCCGCAGTCTGTTTCGTAATAGCTAGATTACTTATAGGCAAGCGTGCTTTATCGTTGACGACATCACCGCTTACCATCAGAGGAGCAATTCCTATATTTTTCATCACACTTGCACGTAAACAGTATCAAAACGTACAGGATAACTTGGCCGTAATGCCCCATATAAAACCCTCGGGCTTTCTTTTTGTCATGAAACCCTAGGGCGGTAAGTAATATTTTTTTAATTTATGGCACAGCACACAGGTCATGCAAGTTCAAGCTAGGAGTTTACACGCAATTGAAAAATTGTCTGAAAATGTTATCTAAACAGGAATTTCTTTGCAATCTCGCTACATTTTACTTAAATACTCAACAATTTTTTTTAATAATCGATTTTAATAGTTATAGTATGAAAACTTCCAAATTATTTAATTATTTTTACACTCCGCCATGGCTCTATACCTACGTAAGTATTTGCCCTTAAAGTTTCTGAACGAAACACTGTATAATCTGTGGTGTGGGCAAAAATTCGCCAACCGCTTAAAAAAAAGTTCACGTATTTCGTAATAACAGCTGTGCTGACTTGTGTATTAGAGCTATAATTCATAATTTAATTAACTTGCCTTATTAGTTAGTTCCCACTCACGGAGAGGGTTATGCTCGGCGTTTCCGGAGATCCGCGAGAGAACCAGGGTTACCGATATAGCCCGAAGAATTGTCAAACTTAAGTGGCAGTGGGCAGGGCACATTGCTCGCAGAACGGATGGCCGATGGGGCAGAAAAGTTCTGCAGTGGCGACCGCGAACCGGAAGACATTGCGTTGGAAGGCCTCCCACCAGGTGGACCGATGACCTGGTGAAGATTTCGGGGATCCTCTGGATGCGGGACGCACGGGATCGGTCAATGTGGCGACGCTTGGGGAAGGCCTATGTCCAGCAGTGGACGTCTTTCGGCTGATATGATGATGATTAGTTTTGGTGTGTTAGTATGTATGATTGTATGGGTCAAACCTTGCAACTGAATTTTAAAACAGTCATTCCCAACCGATTGTTATGAAATTTTGTATTGAAATAGTGCTTACACGTGTTTTGGTTTGGATGACAAATTAAATTGACATTATTATTCAAGTACTTACGAGAATAATTGGCCTTCTGGCGAGTTAGCGTTCAAAGGCGCACCAAATAAAATACAAAAAATAAACTTTAGTTCCGAATTTCACCACACGCACGTTTAAGTTTGTCGCTGTTGTACTAATGAGTTTACAAAGCTTATTAATATGCTATCTTAATTACTAGTGTATTCAAATGAAGTTTTACTGCCCTTCATATCTAATCACTCGTTTATTAAGCTATGTTAATTTTATGACTTACCTACATGCCTATTCGTAAATTGCGTGATGGCCTGAAAGATTTATATTTTTCTATGCCACATATATCTTGCTGGGTATACTAGTCACAGCGGATATTTGTACCTCTGGTGTTGGCTCTGCGAAACATTGCGCAAGAAACAGTTTGGCATCGAGTATACTGCATACAGTAAGCGAGATAGGACGATGCGAAAAACGTAAGCGAGTGAAGAGACAGTTATACAATACCTATCTTCACCTTGAACATTGACACAAAAATAGCTACTGCGCAGGGTCTTGCAGCCAATTCAGAGACACAAAGATCCGCTGTGAGTATTGTATCGTGTGAATGTAACGGGGTTTTGGTCGTTGTGGAGTATTGGTAGGCGGTCTCGCCATGCAAATGTTAAATACTGATATTAAACTGCACCGTGTGAGACTTCAAGTCGACACCTACATCATGGCTGCAACATTTTGGGTAAATGTATAATACTGATACTCAGCAGCAGAAGGCAGTGGTGTCCCAGTGGTTACGGTCCCGACTTAAGAGTTGTAGGTCGTTGGTTCGAACCCAGGCAGGCGCTATACTTTGTGTAATTTATTTCATCACCACTTCTCTCAAAACGGTGAATGAAAACATCGTGAGGAAACCGGCATGTCCTAGAACCAAAAAATTCAAAGACATCAGTGACATCTACCAATCCGCACTGGGCCCGCGTGGTGGATTATGATAGCCCACACGCCTGTGTCCCAGCAGTGGAAACATTAAAAGGCTGATGATGTGATGATGTGTGATGTGATACTCAGCTTCACCGTGTGAGACTTGAAGTCGACATCAGCGTTGCCACCTTTTGGAAAAAAGATCGGAACAATCGGACGGTTATCAGAGACGCTCGGACTTCGGTCCAATTTAGGTTAAAATTAACAGGAAAATATTAAAAAGTTTTTTTTTGTTTATAAGTGTGTATTTTTTTTTAATTATACTTCCATCTATCTTATTGCTACAGACCGCGTTCATTGATTTCGCGTCATTTTTAGGGATCCGTATCCAAAGGGTAAAAAGAGGACCCTATTACTAAGACTCCACGGTCCGTCTGTCTGTCTGTCACCAGGCTGTATCTCATGATCCGGTAGCGAATAGCTAGACAGTTGAAATTTTTCACAGATGATGTATTTCTTTTGCCGCTACAACAACAAATACTAAAAACAATATCTCCCATACAACAAACGTGTTTTTATTGCCGTTTTTGCGATAATGGTACGGAACCCTTCTTGCGCGAGTCCGACTCTCACTTGGCCGGTTTCTATATTAATTTATCATTAGTGAAAATACACGCTCAACTTAAGCATTTAAACGAAATATGCTTAAAGCATGAGATACAAGACCAAATAATTCGTTCAACTGCTCTTTTCCAGTTTCCACTATGACGTGGCCATGTAATTATGATGTGTGTGAGAGAGACGGTGCTATGCAGAACCGATATCACTATCCCTTTTATACAACGGATGCATGAAGTACACGTCATGGTAGGGGCTGGTCTTTAGCCAGACCAGTAAACCAATTCTGACCCCAAACATATTGGGTTAAGCGCAAGAGAGTGACGAGCACACGAACTGGTGCCAGCGTGGTATTCGAGCACTTATCTTTCAAGCCAAAGGGGTCGCAGTACTTGAATATTTGGCGCTTCGCCACTCTCATCTTCAACAACCCATCAGAGAGTATCTAGGTAGGTATATATAGTACACTAGCTGACCCGTCAAACTTCATTTTGCCATAAAAACACCAAACATTCATCTACCCTACCTACACTACACTACCTACCCTACCCTACCCTACCTACCCTACCTTGCTATAAACCTCACGGAGCCCGAGACCTTTCCAACGAATGCAAAACCGTGGAAATCGGTTCGTGCGTTCTGGAGTTATAGCGTCAGGAAGGAAAACCCGACAAATTTTTATATAGTAGAGAAGATAACATCATGCCTGTATACCTCGAAGCAACAGATTTAGGTTAAAACCAGGATAGTTGTCCCAGGGGTATAGTTGCCCCAGGGCACAGTTTAAATATATACAAACAGTTTGGAAACTACCTACAAACGCTCAAAACGGCACACTAACACAAAAATACGTGACCACTCGACGCGGCACTTAATACTGACATTACCTAGAAACTGCACGAACGGTCTCGTCGTCGGTGCGTACGTTTGTGTGAGTGTGCCGTTTCGAGCGTTTACAGGTAGTTTCCATACTGTTTGTATATTTATACTGTGCCCAGGGGTATAGTTGCCCCAGGGGTATAGTTACCCTAGTTTCTCGAATGAATCGCAGGCTATTTTTTTAATCTATCGAAAACTTCTCCGACTACTACTACTAAGTTGACCGTGTCTCATGTGTCTGTGCGATTGCATGGGAAGGCAAAATGCGATCAAAGTTTTTGCGGGATGGATGTTCCGTATCTCGGCGGGGCATATATATGTTTCAAAATATAGAGATCCGCAAAAAAGATTATGTTTTTTACTTTTCATCAGTTTGTAGATAAAAAACCAAAGTACCGGCACAGTATAAATATGCATGACAGTACGGAAACTACCTACAAACGCTCGAAACGGCACACTCACACAAACATGTGCATCGACGAGACCTCTAAGCAGTTTTCGCGATGCTGTCAGTAGTGCGGGGGTCTCTTTACTGCTTAGGGGTCTCGTCGATGCGCACATTTGTGTGAGTGTGCCGTTTCGAGCGTTTGTAGGTAGTTTCCGACAGTAGTGGTCCATATTTATACTGTGGTACCGGCTAGTTTTACAAATAAAGTGTTTTGCTTTTTGTACTGAGAGATATAAGAGTGATTTCAAAAAGTGTGGCAACTATCCGGCATTTACCCTTTAAAGTACACGCACATATCAGGTGCTATGTCTTATGTATCGTTCATGAGGAAGAATTTTCATGCACTAGGTGCGAAGTGTGGTTTAAAACATGTCTTATGTAATATTCATGAAAAAGTTCGTAATTTCACTTTCTTTGACTACTGTATTATAGTTATTGGCGAAGAAGATTTCAGACAAACTAATAACTATATGGAACTTGTTTCATATATCCGGGAAACACTACTCCCATTAAGCCATACTAATTTTATTATAAGTCTTCCAACATTTAAATATATGGAGAACAATGCTAATATAATGTTTAATAGTAGAATAGATATTTTTAATAATTTGATTTACATGGACGCCGAGACGCATAAATATGCGTATATTCTAGACTCAAACCTCAATCTGCCGTATTCATACGACTCATATAACCAACGGTCCGGTAGTATAAATAACAAAGCTCTAAATATTATTGCAACGGACTTAGAGAGCTTTATTTTAAACCTAAACGCACTGAATACTACCTACCAAGATATTAATTGTATACAAAATCTTAGCACGGGTAAAATCATAACACAAAATGATATTTCTGTTATAAATGACACTAAGCACTGTGATGAGGATAATTTTTTTCGTGTATAAAAATCTCAATATTATGCATCAAAATATAAATGGCCTCTTAAATAAATCCAATGTATTTACTGTACTGCTAGAGGAACTACATAATTCAGGGAAAATAGTGGATGTATTATGCTTTTCTGAGCACAATATGATATTGTCGGATGTAAACCTATTACATATACCTAATTTTACTTTAGCCACACATTTCACTAGAGAATCCAGACATGGAGGCACATGTATAATGATAAGAAACGGTATTTAATATAGAACTTTGGAGTCAGTTGCGAAATATGGTGTATCCAATATTTTTGAATGCTGTGCAGTGGAACTCACCGACCACAATATTATTATAATATGTTTATATAGGAGTCCACATAGTACCGAAGTAAAAAGCAAACATGAAATGTTTTTTAATAAATTAGACAGTCTTTTAAATTCTTTATCCATTCACTCAAATAAAAAAGTGCTTCTGTGCGGTGACTACAATATTGATTTGCTAAAAGATACCACAAGTTCGCAGCAATTCAAGCACTTAATAATGGGTTATAATCTTAAATTTGCCGTAAACGTTCCAACTAGATTAAGCAGTGGGACCTGCATTGATAATATAATCCACAATGTGCGAGGAGCTAAAGGAGAAGTTTTGGAACTAGCTGTATCCGATCACACAGCACAATTTTTACGATGTCCAGTTAAACAAACGTGCCTTTTAGACTACTGGCACTGTACAAAACGGGACTACCCAAAAGAAAATTTAGAAAAATTCGCAAACTATTTAAAACAACTGTCATTTTCTGATGTTTATGAGGAAACAGACCCTGAAAAAGCATTCAAATTGTTCTATGACTGGTTTAAATTGCTATATGACTTATGTTTTCCTAACATTAAAATAAAAATATCGACGAAAGTAAAACCAAACTGGATTAGTCGCGGTATTAGATTATGTAGTAAGAAAAAAAGAGATTTGTTATGGAAATACAGGTTATCACCGACTGAACATAATAAAACAAACTTCAAAGCGTTGTCTAACCGGCTTAAAAAAATTGTCAATCTCACGCAGAGAGCCCACAATAACCGTTACATTCACTCGGCTAAGAATCGATGTAAGGCAACATGGAAAGTCATAAATAAAAACAAACATAATTTACCAAATCAATCCACAATGAGAATTAAAGCAAATGATAAAATACTTACCAACCCTCTTGATATAGCAGAGGCTTTTAACAATTATTTTGCGGATCAAGTCAAATCAATTAATAGTTCAAATAATAATAATAAATTACCAATAAATACAATAAATTCGTCCATGTTTATGAAACCTACAATACCACAAGATATTCATAAAATTATTATGTCTTTAAAGAATACTCCCAGCACTGGATATGACGGTATTAGCACAAAAATAATTAAAACAGTATCTACAATAATTGCACCAGTCCTTAGTCACCTGATCAATATGTGCATCTTGCATGGTGTTTTTCCAAAAGAATTAAAAATTAGTATCATAAAACCGCTTTTCAAAAAAGATAATAAAGGCAACATGTCTTCCTATAGACCTATAGCACTGATACCTATTTTGTCAAAAATATTTGAAAGAGTAATATACAATCAAATCAATTCATATTTTGAGAAAAATAAATTATTTGTCGATAGCCAAAAGGGCTTCCGGAAAAATAAGTCCATTGACATGGCAATCTATGATTTTTTAAAACTCGTTAGCAACAGAGTAGATAAAAGAAAACCGGCTCTGGCTCTATATATGGACATGTCGAAAGCCTTTGACCGCGTAGACCATAGAATATTAATTAATAAACTTGACGCATACGGGATTAGAGGTAACATATCAAATTTAATTAAATCATACCTACAAGACAGACAGCAAATAACAGTTATTAATAGAATATGTAAAAAACATGAAACAACATTTAAATCTAGTCCGAGAACAGTGATGTATGGAGTTCCACAAGGTAGCATACTTGGACCTCTCCTATTTATTATATATATAAATGACTTCCCAAAAGCATCAACCTATCCCATGACAATGTTTGCAGATGACAGCACTCTACTCTTCAACAGTGACCAATTAGATACATTAGAATCAGACATTAACTCTAACATAAAATCAGTTATAAATTGGCTAGAGAATAATAATTTGGTAATAAATTTAGATAAGACAGTTTTAATGAAATTTCAACAAACAGTAAATCAAAATTTAAATTTAGATATAAGATATAATGATAAAAGGATTGATGAGACGAATGTGACAAAATTTCTGGGATTAAATATTGAAAGCACATTAAAATGGAATACCCAGATTGACAAAGTATGTAGTAAAGTAAACCAATTTTCTCATGCGCTGCGTATGCTAAGTAAAACGGCCAATCAAAACACCGTACTAACTGCATATCATGGTCTAGTAGCCTCAACATTAAGATATGGCATTATGTTTTGGGGAAACGCCTCGGGTAAAGATATGGTGTTTAAGTGTCAGAAAAGGTGTATTAGAGCGATCTGTAACCTGCAAACCACTGACAGCTGTAAACAATATTTTAAAAGTATGAAAATTTTAACAGTGCCCTCATTGTACATATACCAGACATCTATGTTCGTCAAAAATAATATGTATAAATTTGACCGAGTAGGTAGTCAGCGTCGAGCTGACCGGCTACAAACTGTTGGATCTAAAACTGCTTTATACAAAAACAGTATTTTCGTAATGGCTCCAAAATTATACAATAAATTGCCAAAATGTATCAGAAGTGAGGAAAATGTCAGCCATTTTAAAAAAAAGTTGTTCCTGTTTTTAGTTGAAAAGACGTATTACTCGATTGAAGACTATTTAAATGACAAATTATGACTAAATTTAATTTTCTTGACATTCTTAATAATTAATAATATAATTCAATTACTTTATTTTATGCGGCTCATGACATTTTTCAATTGCTTCATTTCTTTTATCCTAGACTTTACTCATTATGATAGTAAAAATAACCTGCTTACTAATATTATATTTGTATGCCGATTATTGGCCGAACATACAGATCAGCTAAAATGTATAAATAACATCTTTTTGTACTTATGTTCACAAATAAA
Source organism: Orthosia cruda (assembly GCA_964057195.1). Classification (NCBI taxonomy): domain Eukaryota; kingdom Metazoa; phylum Arthropoda; class Insecta; order Lepidoptera; family Noctuidae; genus Orthosia; species Orthosia cruda. The sequence continues at coordinate 4,175,614 of OZ059853.1, read as the reverse complement.
GATTTGATTTGATTTGATTTGAAGTTTAGACTGCAGCACTGACTTCTATTATACAAGCTTGTATGATAGAGGTCAGTGGACTGCAGCTTGCTAAGTTGCTTGTGACGTTGCAAAATGACGTATTAAGCGACATCTACTGGAATATCTGAAAGTTGTTTCTAGATTAGGTTATGCATAAATCTATATAATCTAATACCTTTAAACGAGCTATTCTTGATATACCTACGTATGTGTCGGGTTTAGTCAATAGTACGGACGTCAAAACAAATCGCAAGTACGCCATCTGGCGGCAAAGCAAGAACAACTACGCATTGGAGCCAGTGTTACCAGGTACACAGTAATTACCGTAGATGCACGGTATTTTTGGCTAAAACACGGTATACGGTAATATTTCACTACCGTGTCATTTTCTACGGTATTTTTAATTATGAATTACCTTGACAGTCAATATGTAAATAATTATGAAGAATTAATTTTATTAAAAATATATACGTAAAACGAAACGAAAATCCAGCTTTATATGCTGGCAACATCAAGTCGCCGCTTTGCTTCACCACTCTACCGCCGGGGATTTCCCCGATTCCCCGATCATCAAAATACGTCTAAATGTAAAAGTGTGCCCTTTGCCCTGCCCACTAGTAAAACAATCAGTGTATATGAAAATTGGTTGTATAATAAATGATTGAATTTTACAAAAGCAAGTTCGCAACTCGCACCGTACTCTTTTTTTCTTCGATAGTTTTGTTGGTGTTTGATGTTTGGCAAGTGCGCAGCGCATTAATCATTGAAACAATACTTTTAATTACAAGAACCATAAAAGGAAATATTCTTGCTCAACAATCTATACACAGGAGTGGAAAGAGCTGTGTGGATTTCATACCGTCTAAGGACATGTTAAAAAAAATGACTGCAGCCATATACGAGCGAGAAGTTGTTATTTTAGATGATTAAGAATGAATAAATAATATTGAAAAATATGACATTTTCTCTTGATGTTGCACGGTAATATGCATGGTATTTTTTAAATCTATACACGGTAATTGGGGGCTGAAACACCGTATTTTTAAACTGTCAACACGGTGGTGTATAATTTTGATCTGGTAACACTGATTGGTGCGCTTTTTCTAACCGCTTGCGTGGCAGGGATAGCAGAATAAAGCATTTGAGTGCTGACAGCCTCAGAGCTAAGTCGTCGTAGAATCAGTGTCGACCCGTGATATTAGTAAGCAGGATTGTAACTGTGACTATTTGAATAAACCCAGTGTATCGAATAATTTCTGCGATTTCATTTGCACGATTGTATACCCACCGACCTGCCCACACACGATGTCCAAATGCGAGTGGATGTCACTGTCTTCGAATTTTTGGTTCTAAGACATGCCGGTTTCCTCACGATGTTTTCCTTCACCGTTTACAGTGATAATGAAAAATTTACACAAAGTAAAGCGTCGAAAAAACCACGACACGCGACCGAGGCAGTAGACGCGCGGCACCACGTCTTGTCCTTAGGTTTTGTATGGGAGTGAGTTCGCGCGCGAGACCAAGACGCGCGACTATAGACCGCTACCGGTATCCTAACGGACGAGCGGAAATTCCCGAAAATTTTGTCATTTAACAATTTTAAATAACCATTTTTTTATTGATTAACGATATTTTTTTTACTTTTTTTTGTATAATAATTAATAATTGTTGATATAATATTATATCGTCGTATTCCTCCAATAGTAATTTGATGACTTGGCTTTCTATTGCATTTTATTGTGGCGCTCAGATCAAATAAAAAGTCAAGATGGAACGTTGCAAACAACAAAGTGAAGCCGGTTCAAAGTAAGCCTTGCCGTATAAATACACAATTATACGCGCACACGTATAACGAAACTAACCCTTAGCTTGTCAGTTGAGCTTTATTATTTGATCTGTAAGCTCGAAGGACAAGCTAAGGCGTAATTTCGTTGTTAGTGACTGCGTGTAATTGTGTATTTGTACGGCAAGGCTTAGTTTGAACCGGCTTCACTTTGTTGTTTGCAACGTTCCATCTTGACTTTTTATTTGATCTGAGTTGTGGCGTAATAATTTTCAACAATATAACTGATTTTAACGACGAAAATCCAGGAGAGTTTGTGTGCGACACATGTCTCGGGAGAGGGTGCCTCGGTCGCACGTCTCGGTCTCGCGTCGCGGTCGCGCGGGGTTCTTGCATCTTAACAAGGAACTGCTTGGCAAGACTGGTCTCATGTTCTTGGCTTCTGACTACCGTAACAACTGTCAAAGATCTTCAGAAGACAGCCGGTACCAACGGCTTAAAGTGCTTACCGAGGCACGCACGTAAAGATGGTCACCCATCCTCGGACTGACCTCGACTAGCGTTACTTAACCTTATTATTATTTAACCACACATTACGTCATCAAACAATCCTAAAAAAAATATAAATATTTCGCATACTTTTGTCTATGTAAACACATTTGAATAATGTTCAAACGCAAGATAACTGACATTCTTATCTTACATAATATAATTGTTAAGTAATAATAAGTACTTACATAAATACATAATATGTGAGTTTTTATGTTAACATTATGCTGTACATTATAATTTTAATTAGCTGAATGCAAGTCACGAGTTTGTAACTCGTTTTTCGTGTTTATTTACTTGTGCCTCGATTTTTATATTATTAAGTAGCCTATGTCCTGAACCATGATATTATGGTCTTCTCGAATGCAAGTTTCATCCAAATCCATCCAGCCGATAAGACGTAATCACATGACACATGTTTCTCATAGGCTTATTACGTATGAAACAGCAATCAGCAATAATTGCGCATCGATCGTGCATTAATCGCGCGATCGATGCGCGCGATTGCGTGCTATATTATATCATAAACATCGAGATTACGTAAAAAAATATTTGCTACTCGCTCGCTGTTTGTCAAATGCAACTATTACGAAAAAAAAATGCGCCAAAGCTAAAATTTCTGTACTTAGCAATTTGGGAGCGGTTGGCAATCGACCAAGAACAAGAGAAATAGTAATAACAATTTAACAGCCAAATTTGCTCGCCACAATCGCGATCACCTTGCGTTTAAATGAAAATTTCAGTTAACTAATTGTTTCATAGAGGCAGTACTGTCAAAAAATTACTATGGTGTGGCTATCGCTTAAACATAATTCGGATTAGCGATTGAAGAGCAATTATTGCGCAATAATTGCTATCGTTTTGCTCTTGCTCGCCACTTACTACATGAACTTTAACATAACTGGCGAAGTATGGATGTACTCGTACTATTCGAAAACCTCTGCCTTACCGTTCAGAGAAAACAGGCGTGGTGTTACGTAACGTATTATCTTGCTAAATATAATTTTAATTAGCTGGTTTTATTGCACGATTATAACTGGTTTTTCATGTTCGTTTACTTGTTTTACGCAGTAAGCAAGTATGTTTATCAATGCTCGCTCCACCTCTGTATGAGAATAGGTCTTTTATTAAACATGTTTTTTTCGTGTACCTATCTTAATTCTTAATTGTACACCAAACATAATATTCAAATACAATAATAAAGAACATGTACAAAGGCGAGCTTAACTCAGTTTTGAGTTCTCTTACAGCAAACCCTAGAGAGAGACAGAGAATGATGACAAAAGAGGGTAGAATCCAGTGTAAAATTTTAAAATAACATTATAATCATAAAAATAAATATATACATAAGTACATAAAATAATGTTAGTAGATATATTATATATACATATATATCTAAAAACATTGTGTTAAAAGGCAATGCTCTTCAATTTTATATAGTTTCGTTTTAAAATGGTAATTAACAACATGATACTTTTTCGCTACTTTTGGATACTCTTTCAAAACGACTTGGATGTTTAAAAATATTTAAACACAGAAAAATTTATGGCTAGAATTTCTTCATAACTGAAATAGCATATCGCTCACTTAGCGGTATAATGACACATCTACTTTTTTCTTATTTTACAGAAATGAGGTTCAAAGATTTCACAAATGTTTGAAACGCAGTTATGACTTCATTTTACATTTTAGCATGGATTTTATGGCTTTAGCAACTAGTATAGACCTTAATAGATACGTAGGGATAAAAAAATCCACTTCAGGTTTCCAGGAGTTGCTTCATAACAGTCAAAGAAGAAGAAGAGCCATGCAATTGTGCCGTTATACTTTTAACAACTTCCAAAAATGTCATTTATGTCTCCAAAGCCATAATTATATAGGATGTGAAAACCAAGAAATAAAGACAATTGGTTAATAGAAAACAAAAGTTTTTATTTGAAATCAACATACATAAAAAGTTTAACAAAAATATTTATTATAATAACCTATATTTGGCTCGTGAATCGTTAAGAAATAGTCATCATTAAACTATAATAAATAAAATAAAGTATAATCACGTATCTTCTCTTAATTGTAAAGGTGGGTAATCATCGTACATTTTTAAACTTGTGGTGAGATAGTTACTCTCAGTTCTAAAAACAAAAGCACTTAAAAGCTTGACAGTTTAAGTTTAGAATCTAAACTTGATTTGAATCTGGATTTCATTAGGTACCTTTATCTGATAAAGGTACGATAATGAAATCCAGATTCAAATCAAGTTTTACCTTATCACTCCGAAATTAGGTATAAGGAAGTTTACTTTACCTTTAAGTATCTTTATTAATTGACTAAGCAGTAAACAAAACTATAAGCATTTAGGCAATATTAGGTACTTGCACATTATGTTCATGATTATGACCTTTACTATTCGACACGGACCTTTTTCTCTGTGAAATTGGCTGGATGAATTTGTGCATAAAAAACTCACGCTTGTGATGCATAACTTCGCCTTTTTAAACTGTGTTTAAATACCTACGTAAAGCTTTTAAACGCGAGTATTCCATGCGCAAATCTAACTCACAGCAAACTACAGAGAGACAAAGATCCGTGGCGAATAGTTACGCAGGTATACTTAGTTACGAAGATTTAAACCAGGTATCCTCTTTCATTACCTACTTAATAAGAATTAATATAATAAGAGTATGAATATAATTAATAAGAAAAAGTAGGTATTTCTTATACTTATTTAAAGATTATTATAAAATCCTTCATAATAGCTGGGCACTATGTTAGAACGAAGTAATTGTAACAAATCGTTTTTCTTTGAATCAGAAATATTCATTTTTGAATCATAAGCTGCTTTTAAATTTATTTGTGATGGTTGCTTTCTTTGTCGTCGTACCAATTTAAGCTTAGCCTGGATCCATTCTCCTTCAAAAGATGTTTTAAATTCATAGAAGTCACTATTTTTAGTAAATTTAATCATTGTTAACTCAGTCAGTTTTATTATATCCCCATTAGTGTCTTTCTGGTAATTAATGGCTTGCTCTTCAGTCAGTGCTTTCAAGTCATAAAAGTTACTGAAATGCATCTCATGAACAATGAAAGGGTTTCCTCTTTTTTTAGCATCTCGTATCAAATTAACATATTGGTCTGGTACGTAGATGGGTCCAGACTTGTTTGCCCTTTTTATTGATTTTTCGATCAGAGAATGGGCATTATCGCCTTCATTTTGACTATGGCCGCTGATTAAAAACTTATGGCACACAGAATTTATAGCTAAATGTTTGACAGCATAATGATACATGCTGAACACATATCTAAAAATAAAAACATATTCATTATACATATTCAAACTGCACTATATTTTCATCAGTAGTTTGTTTATCAGTCATATTAGTATCAGAAATATGAATCAATTTTTCAGGTACAGTCATACCAAGTGCTTCATAATCAAAAGTATTTGCTCTTCTTAACTGTTCTATATGGGTATCATCCGGCAAAGAATCTGCAAAGTAAAATTTCCTCAAATTGAACCGCAGCTAGAGATCGTACATTCAACACTTGCGCGAAAAAAACATTGCTATAAAATCTAAAAAAAAACATTTTCAGATTTTTTTTTGTTGTCTTTTGAACCGAAAATAATTATGGTATTAATATACGTACCTCCTTTCTGGGATTTACTCGACGTTGAAGAACTACTGGATGAATTACTCGATGAAGACGTTGAGCTGCTACTAGAACTACTACTACTCGATGATGAGTCACTGCTCGATGAGGATATAGAACGTTTCCGCTTTTGTGGCACTACTGATTGGTCATCTTCTTTGGTACCTTAAGTATAATTATTTTAATTCAATAACAATCATCTGCTTACTTCTACATACGTAGGAATTATTATAAGATTAAATACATAAATACAATTTATAAAACATATTCACAGTACCTTCGCAAATAGCATCTATTTCCTGAACATTTATCAGAAGTATTGCTGTTCAAATGAGATATTGAAACTTCCGCCAAATCTTTACTGGTCGAAGCTATAGGTTCAATTATATCGACTGTCATTGACGATGCTGTTTCCCCTATAAAAATATTTGATTATAAGCGATGTATAGATAGCACGATGTATGAATTATAACAAGATGTAATAAATACAACCTTTGTTAAATTTTAATATTCAAAATGAAATGATAATAAAAAAAATATTTAAGATACATACCGCTTTTATAAGTCAGGATTGGTTTTAGAAAAAGGTGCTGCAGTCAAACCTTTTTTTCCTAATCGTACCAATCGCTCCATTCGGTTCGCCATTATTACAATAATTAGGTAATATCAAACGCCTTATTTGATTTTCTAAAATTTAAAGTGATATTTAAACTTCTGATTTTGATAAGCATAAAGATTAGGGAGTAGGTCGGCCCACTCTAAAACTGCTACTTAGGGCTTCTAACGCCTTTTTAACATTTATAATGATTAGTTAGACCGAGTCTTAGAGTAGGCCAACCTGCCTTTTAACCCTTACATAAAAACACTTATCAAACTCACGACATAAGTACCAATAACATATTTACGTAATCTAATTATAACGGCACATCTGTCAAATAAGTCGTTGTTTTACCATGTGAATTATATTAAGTAAAATAGCGATGTCACATTTGTCAAATGTGCCGTTTTTCTACTAACTTATTATGTTAATAAAATGTCACATTTGCCACTTACGCCAACACAGATTTAGAAGCGATTGCACCTCGCGGAGCGCCCCGCACAACTGACAAATAAGCCGTTGTTATGCGCGGAAGTGGGGGGAACGTACCAAGTACTACATTGACACTGAACGCCCTCTCTCAACAAATAGGAAAACTAACAACGTGCCGTTTTACTACTTTATAAATTATACACTTTTAAACACTTAGGCCGTAAAAACTCAATTTCGCTTTTTTTGTAAATGTGCCATTATACTGCTAGGTGAGCGAATATGTAAATCAAAGAATATTTTGGAAACAAAACTGGGCAAAAGGAGGTTCAGTATTGATATTCTGGCTCCAAGCGGGCGCACGGCCAGTACTGCGGGAATTTGCGGAATATATACGCCTTAACGTGCTTCCCAAGTCACGGAGGTGTCCCAGCATGGATATTTACCAATCCACGAAGCGACCTTAGCTACCTGTGTCGGTTCGGCTGTTATTATTTTGGCACGAGCACCTCCTACAATAGAAAGCTAAGGAAACAGAACAAACTGATAAGCCAGATAGAAAATACTGGAGGTGTAAGAAAGTCTCTTAAAGAACTCAACCACAAGAGAGACTGGATGTCAAAAATGAGAAATACACAAGGAACAAGCACGAGTATAAGATCTGAGATAGTGGAAATTGCCAAAGATTATTATATAACTATATAGCAGCAGAAAAATTAGGGTAAACGAAAACATACATGACACCACGACCGATTTGGAGATACTACCAGCAATATTGAAAGAGGAGACAGAGAAGGCAATAAATAAACAAAAGCTTGAAAAAGCATCCGGACCAGCCCAAATAACAAATGAACTTCTAAAAACCACTATTCCAGTACTTGCCCAAAAACCAACAGACATATAAATTTTATGAAATCATGGAGAGCGAATATCCCGACCGGCCGTCGTCAGACCACACGATGGGAAGTCGAAATAAAAAGAGTAGCGGGTCCAGAATGGACGGTTCCGTGCCCACTCCACCCGAAGAATAAAACCTGCATATTTCTATTTTGATAGGCGTAAAAACGTCGACATATAGTCAGACAGAAAAGTTCAACACTTTTCTGTCTGACTATATGTCGACGTTTATAAAAAATTAAATAATGTTTGGATAAATAAATCAATAACTAAACAAGTAAGTACTTTTCCTTTTTAATATAGTATACGCTTTGTACTTTGTAGTAAAAATCACAAATTGTTAATTATCACTACAATCTTATAGCTAGTGGCACGGTGGTATTTATTTTATCAGTCGATAAACGTGATTATAATAATTAGGTTAAGAAGTAGGTACTAACTGCCAAAATTAAGTTATTTTAGAATGAAATATCACTTTGCCTGACTGTACAAATGGCACTGAATTGGTAGTAGGTCGAGTCTAAGCGGGTTGAGTGGGCACGGACCCGAATGGACAAGAACAGCAAAAGATAGAGATGAATTGAAAGTTTTAGAGGAGACCTTTGTCAAAAGACAAGCTAAACCCGTTGCCGATTAATTTAAAACAAATTTCAATTATTTTGTAAAAAAAACTTTAAATATCTATGAAAAGCAATGAAGGCTATTTTTGCTAACCCCCACGGAAAAAGAGGGGTGTTTTACGTTTGACGTGTATTGTTGTGTATCTGTGTCTGTCAATGGCATCATAGCGCCTAAACAGATGAACCGATTTTGATTTAGTATTTTTTTTTGAAAGGTCATTTTGTCGAGAATGTTCTTAGCTATATTTGAATAAAATCGGTTCAGCCGTTCAAAAGTTATGGGCGCTTTACTGTTTGAATCGGGGTGTTTTCGCAAGATTTCGTGTCAATTGAACAATATTGCCGATCGAAGCGTATCTACTATGTACTAGACAAATTATGTAGCATGAAAAAAAAAGGTGACAGGGGATTTTAAAATTTTGAATTTTAAGTTGTTTTATTTATTTTACCTCCTACAAGATATTTTTTATGAATGAACTGCAAATATACCAATATTCTGATGAATTATCATCTGATTAATGTCTTTGGCTGTAACAAAGATATCTCGATGTCTATCCTTTCTCTAAATAACACTAAAATAATAAAGAAAACATAAAATATCGCAATTTTAACAGCTGACAGTGAAAGTTACGAGTGTCGTTAGCACCGCCTCATGGCCCATTTGTGCTGTTATACAATTCGTTAATGACGCAATCGATGCGTGTACGCAATGACAGTTTATTGAACTATGTTAGTATTAGCACGGGGTCTCAGCGCTGACAAAGAAAATTTGGTTCTAATAAATGTCACTAGATGGCGCGATATGCATCGAATTGTTATTGAATTGTGTATAACATTGACATTTTCTAGAATTGATCATACAAATTATATGTTTTTTTTTTAATCAACTCTCCTAAGCACAAAATTATGGAATATTGGGCTTTTAATTCACATTGCAAAGATTATTTGAACGGATCTTTTAATATTGACTCCAATAGATGGCGCGGTTTTAAATTACTGAGGCATGCCACTTGATTTTTTAAATTTGTATTGTAACACATTTTGGTACAATGAAACTGTAAAAACGTGAAGAAAAATTCTATAAAACAAATCGTTACTGTATTTAAAGAAAAAAATAGTCACGAACCGAGAAAACCCTTTTACTTGCAAGTCGCAATCAAACGAAAAACGCTAGTTACGTCGGCACGGTTTCTTTGTATGGGATGAGGCATCTGTATGCCAGTATTAAATTATCTGTGGTATTATTCAGTGTCACTGTTATGATCTGAGGACAGCCGAACGGGTTGATCTTCAGGTTAAGCAAAGCTTGCTGCCGGTCAATCTGTGGATGGATTACCATTCCTTATCTACCAAAACTAGCGCCTACGTTAAACCTGTCCCTACTGTCATGTACATCTTTGCAAGTCGTTATGGGTATTCAGAAACCAGAAAATCGGACACGTGTCTTGCTAAGGTTGCCAAGTTACTGGGTTTTGGAGGTCAGATAGGCATTCGCTCTATGTAAAAATAAAGTTAATTAAAAAAATCAATAAGCCCGACTGCTTAAAAAGCGAACTAAAAAGACGTAAACAAGAAGAAAATCATGCTGTGCAGTCGGAGGATACATATTCACGAGCTGGCTGACCAAAACCAGATGTATCCTCCGACTGCACGGCATGATTTTGATTTTTTTAATTAACTTTTTTTATTTACAACTTTTTAGTTATTTTTTTTTAAATAGGTACATTTAAACATACAAGTGTTATATATTTTTGAAATCACCCCTTAAAACCCTTGATTTTGATACCCCACACGATGGGTTTGGAACAAGAAAAAAAAATTCCCCCCACAAATTGGCGCACAAAATGTCTTTCTTTCCGCCATGTCTTTCTTTTCCAATTTGTATGTAGCCAGTGACACTCGCAGGGTTAAGACGAATCGATTGCCGTAAGAATCATCAAAATCGGCCAACGCGTTTGGTCTCTAAAACGCCACATAGGAACATAAACAGAACAAATATTTGTATGACCTACAGATAGTTGTTCCGGCTCTGGGTGTTGTGTATGTGAGTTAATGTGTTTGTAAACGCACAAAAAAGTGGGGCAAAGTTTTATAAAAAAAAAACATACATAGACTGAAAAACACATTACCCTCCTTCGGCAGTCGGGTAAAAAGCTATGCAGATTGATTGAATCGCAGGAAGGAGGCCTGCCTCGCTACGGTAGCCGGTAGAAACATTCTGAGCTGTTTGCAAAATATACAAAACGTACGACTTAAGACTCTTTTAATGCTCTTCCTAACCTCGAAGGGAACCAATAAACAACGTAATTTCTCACGTCAAGATGGCATAATTTACGACATAAACACAATAGGGTCATACATTGTAATATTCTTCTTCAAATTGTCCTAAGTGTCCTTCGCTTTTTATTGCACCTCACCGAGACAATGTTGCATTCATTAACATGTATTAATAAGATCTTTAGATAACTGGTGATAAGTAGTCCATAAGATTCCATCATTATAGTAAATACCCGCTTCGTTTGCGCTAAAATCAGTCAAAAATATTTTTGTTTGTTTGTACCGAATAGGCTCCGAAACTACTGGACCGATTTTAAAAATTCTTTCGACTATGGAAAGCTACATTATTCCCGAGTAACATAGGCTAAAAAAAATTAAAAAAATTAGAGTTCCTTATGAAAATTGCAATAATATAACCCAAAGTAGCAAAATTTTGACTATAAAATTCATTATTTGGCGTGCGCTGAGAAAACTATTAATGATACATAAATATTATGTACTATATGATTATATTACTCATTATTTATTACCTACAAAAAGGTCTGCGAGAGAATATATCTCTATAGTTAAGTCACAATAGCAGTTTTAGTGTTCTAAAATTTAATTAGACCGCTGCCGCGCTGATAGAAACAAAAGTTGGTTACATTAGTATTGTAGTATTAATTCTTATTCAAATAGTATAACAAATTGGTAGGTAGGGTAGGGTAGGATAAGTGGGTAGGTAGGTAGGTAGGATAGGGTATATAGGATAGGGTATGTATGCAGGGTAGGGCATGTGAGTAAGTTGTTAGTTAGGTAAGGTAGGTGGGTAGCCAGTTGATGGGAGCGTAGCTGCGGGGGTCAGCCAGTCAAAAATAAAATGATACGGCTTTAGTCCGATTCCTGTTATTATGGCAAGCACAATGATCTCATATGCCTGCTCGATACATTTTTGCGCTGACGCATCTAATAAGCGATACAAATAATGTTAATTTGAGTAGGGTCACTACATATGAAGCAAAATATCGGGACACGACCTTTCAATTTTTATCAAAAACATTTCAAACTTCAAGGTCTTTTTTTAACACAATACAGGTCTGGCTTGTTTCAGAACCAGCCTGGCCTGGTAATGGCCTGTTGTGTGGTTTGTGTTTGTGTAAAGTCTGAGGACTTTCAGGCTTTTGACTACTCGTTATGACTGTCAAAAATCGACTGATGTCAGCCGGGCCCAAGGTTTTTTTATGTTTTCCAAGGCAAGAATCTCGATATACCTATGTATACCTATATGTATAGGACCTATGTCCATCAACACGTGCAGCTGTTACTATTTGCCCACGAGCTCTTCATTATTCTGCACCAAACGGGGACAATAGCCAGTTTACAATCTGAACATGCTTTACACAACAACGCACAAAAACAAAATTCTTTACACCCAATAAGATCTGCATTGTGTTTAACTGTATCAAATTATCAATCGATTGATATCGGAAACACTGCGCTTTGACAGGTACTATAAGGGCCAAAAGTGAAGTCACACTAGCAAAACAGAACAGGCATTTTTTTTGTAGGCATCAGAATTTCAAATTTTCGCGGTTAGTAGGAATAATCTATATTTTAATTTCTATACAAAATATTAAATCAGTAGTGGATAATTTAACTTCTTCTACAAAAACTAGCCATTGGAATTTTGGGAGAGTATGACTGCACTTTTGACCCTTGACTGTACCTGGATTGGCATTAGGTGGCAGCACCGAGCTGTCAGGTCCTGACGTCTGACGCCACCTAGAGGATATCATTTCAGACAACTCTCATTGGACTATTAGGCCTTTTCTATTTTTTATTTTTTTTCACCTGGAGAAATGCTCATGCATACTGCGCTACCACGGGGAGATAGCGCAGTTATGTGGGACTCCAACCCACAAAAACTCCACGGTGTCCTCAACACGGGCACGCGTTAGCACTCACCGCGAACCCGCCGCGACTGTCCATAACCGGCGCACCAGAACACACTGTACGCCGTGACCACCCCTGGGACCAAACCAGCACGGTTGTGACATTTATTAAAAAAAAAACATTATAACCAAAAATACAACCGACTTCCTAATAAAAACACTATTAAGTGCAAATAACTTTAATTTCGGCAGCCAGTGTTAACCAAATTAAACGGGACCATCTCAGAAAGATAATCTATGAAACAGAAAAATAATCATCAAAATCGGTTAACAATTGGAGAAGTTTTCGCTGAACAGATATACAAAACAGACGATTTGAGAACCTCCTCCTTTTTGGGAAAGGAAATAGTTCATGTGTTGATTCAAGTATTTAAAAAAAAATTGTACTCTCTATAATCTTACCTGACACGTTGACCGGAAATGTCCGAAAAATTCCAAACGTGTTGGTAATCCTACACAAAATGTGAATCATTAAAAAAATTAGGTAGGTATGTTGACCGTGCGAATTTGATACTTTCGTGTAAATTGGACGCCAAAACGTCAATTGCCTCGTAATAAAATACTAGTTATTGTAACGATTGTTATACCTAATAATATGTACTTTACACAGGTAATTAGACTGCTTTGGCCACTTCCAGAGTCATTATTATGTTTTAGTCCCTATGTAAGGCGAGCCTATTAGTCAAATCAAAAGTCATATTTTACTCAAATAAGAGGACATCGCTTCACGGATCGCCAAAGCACGAGCTACCTTCGCGCAGCTGAGACCTGTTTGCCAAACCCGTGCTGCTTTACGGGTGCGAAACGAGGAAGGTCACAAAAGACATCCCGCGCTACATCCAAGTCTTCGTCAACCGCTGTCTTCGTCACATTCTCGAAATCTACTGGCCCGAGACCATTACCAACGTAGAGCTGCTGGAGAAATGCCACGAAAGCCCGATCGACCGCCAGGTTAAGCGACGCAATTGGAGTTGGATTGGCCGCAAGCTGCGAAGGGATTCTGATCATATACCAAGGCAAAATCCCTAAGGCTAAAGAAAGCGTGGCCATCCCCGTCAAACCTGGCGTCGAACCGTGTTGGCAGAAGCTACAAACATTGGAATTAAATGACGTAGAGCGAGGTGAAGCATGAAGCTCAATACCGATCGCGATGGAGAACTACTGTAGACGCCCTCTGTCACATCCATGACATTTGGTCTTCACTCAAATAAGGTTGAAAGTCAGCACTTTTTATTCGACTGCCGAAGGAGGGTAATGTGTTTATCAGTCTATGTATGTTTGTTCCTATGTGGCGTTCTAGAGACCAAACGCGTTAGCCGATTTTCATGATTCTTGCGTAAATCGATTCGTGTTTTGGAGGTAAGCGGAACAGGGTGGAAAGTCCCACAAACCTCCATAGAAAATGGAGGATCATCCGACCAGACGGGTCTTGTGTCTGGTCCGGGCAACTGCCCGATAGTTGATGTCGGACTGTTGTATACGTTCAAATCGCGCCGAAAACTTTACTTACGCGATGCAGGATTTGTATGACGTCATGTCATTAGTGGCAGCGTTGGTGCCGCTACAGTCTTAACCTTGCGAGTGTCACTGGCTATATTAAAGTTGGAAAATAGAAAAATGGTGTTATATTGTGGAGGCACAATTTTATTTCATGTGCCCGGCACTTTTAGTAAAATTGGTGATACTCGTATAATTAGCAAAATCCGCCTGGAATGTTCCCACTGCTGGGAAACAGGCCCCCTGTGTGTGAGAGTGAGTGTGCCGTATCCACCACGCGGGCCCAGTGCGGGTCGGTTGATGTCACAATGTCTTAGAGTGTATAGTTCTAGGTTCTAGGCATAGATATAATAAACAAGGTTCTAGGACACGCCAGTTTCCTCATAATGTTTTCCTTTAGCATTCTGTGAGCAGTGGTGATGAAACAATTTACACAACGTCAAGCGACTGACTTAGAATTAAAAAACCCCGACACATTTAGATTTCATGCAACATAATTTATCTAGAAGTAGACACGCTTCGATCGACAATCTATCGAACACGTAATTATGACACGATATCTTGCGAAAATAGCCCGATTCAAAAAGTAAAACGCCCATAACTTCTGAACGGCTGAACCTATTTTCATCAAACATAGCTATGAACACTGTCGATAATGTCACCTTTCAAACAAAAATAAACTAAATCAAATCGGTTCATCCGTTTAGGAGATATGATGCCACAGACAGATACACAAATACACACACGTCAAATTTATAACTCCCCTCTTTTCCGTCAGGGGTTAATAAAAACGTATTGCACCGGTTCCAATTAACACCTGGTTAAGGAAGACCAGGAAAATGATGATGACAAACGTTGTAATTTAGCTGACTGATGAGCCGAAATAATTCCACTATGAAAACAAGTAAAATTTTAAAATTTAAAAAACCCCCGACACAATTTATCTTGCGAAAACATCCCGATTCAAACAGTAAAACGCCCAAAATTTTTGAACGGCTGAACCGTTTTTTTTTAAACATAGCTAAGAACACTCTCGACACAATCACCTTTCCAACAAAAAAAACTAAATCAAAATCGGTTCATCCGTTGAGGCGCTATGATGCCACAGACAGACACACAGATACACAGACACACAGATACACAGATACACAGATACACAGATACACAGCAACACACCTCAAACTTATAACACCCCTCTTTTTCCGTCGGGGGTTAAAAACCAGTAGGCACAAACTTCAACAATAGGCGGCATGTTACAATTCATGTAACATTTTCTTCATTTCACATGCAAATAGCGTAGACTAAGGTCACCGGTAAACGTCTGCGGATTACCATCATAATGGCGGGCTAAGGCTGCTTCCACGAGGCAATTTTTTTTCAACGCATATCATTCGATGACAATGCCTTTAAATCTTGCTCACTTACGAGCAGAGCGGCTCCAGTGACAGACGCCGCGAAACCGGCAAATGGTGGCAAGAAAATCTTATGCCGTAAACGCTGAGAAAATTCATCGTGTCTGCTGCCACAGGACCAGTTCATCATGGACACAACAAAAAATTTATTATACCATTCCCCCTCTAAAAAGCTTATTTTATTCACTGAAAACAGTGAATAAAAAGCATTTTTAATCACTGTTTTGGTGTTTGAATTTAGAACACACCAATATAATATTCAAACTCCATCTCAATGCTATTCAACCTCCTTGCGCGTAAAATATTCGATACAAACTTAGATAGAGATAGAGTTAGGGTTAGAGTTAGAGTTGGACATAGAGTTAGAGTTGGAGATAGAGTTAGAGTTGGAGATAGAGTTAGAGATAGAGATAGAGTTAGAGATAGAAGAGATAGAGTTAGAGATAGAAGAGATAGAGTTAGAGGTAGAGTTAGAAGAGATAGAGTTAGAGATTGAAACACAAGTGCTGTTACCTAGTTCAGAGGTCAGGTTTTCACATATGTTTTGTAAATTTTGAAACTAATAAACCATTTATTTATTAATTCCTTGTGCTTTTCGCTTCAATCTTTCTTTTTCTCGTAGTCATGGTATAAAATATAGTATGCAACTCTTGAATAAAACGGATTTATATCGAGGGCCATGAATCACTCGCATCGCTCATGATTCTAACAGTTGAATCACTCGCTATGCTCGTGATTCAATCATCATGAATCACTCCCTACGGTCGTGATTCAGTCGTTAGAATCCTTCACTTACTTGTGATTCATCTACGGCCCTCGCATTAAATCCGTCTTTTATTCACTAGTTGCATAATATACTATTGGATGTAGGCACGAAAACTTGTCGTGTTTGCACACAGAAGATTTATTCCTGTTCAGCACCGTGACAATGTACACAGATGGTGTGTTAACACGAATCTAGCGTCATCAGCCTTTTAATGTTCCTACATGCTGGGAAACAGGCCTACTCTCTGTGTCTGGGAATGGGCCGTAATCCACCAGTGCAGTGCAGGTTGGTGGATGTCACAATGTTTTTGAATTTTTGGTTCTAGGACACGCCGGTTTTCTCACGATGTTTTCCTTTACCGTTTTGAATTTTGGCTAGGCTCGGTGGATTTTCTTAGCGTGTAAAATCGGCATTAGTGTTTCACGAGGTATATTTATTTATTTATTTATTTCAATCTTATCTTATATTGTTTCATAGAATGTCATTCAATGGCAAGGCTTTTAATTATAGCAGTTCAACAACATTCATTGCGTTCTTTAAAGCCTCGTATCCACCGGGTAACTTTTGACGCACAACATAATACACATGTTGCTTATCATGATGAACGGCAACGAGGAACTTTTCTTTAGTAACGTTTTCTCGTCGTCATGTTGCTCAACAGCTGGCAACGTCGCCTAACATGTTGAGCGTCAAACGTTGCCTATTGGATACAATAGACAACGTTTGACGCATAGGCTTAAGGCTCAGTGCCAAGCAGAACGGCTCTAACGACATTGATATTCGCGTCCCGCGTCCCGCCGTGAAATACGCGTCGCTTATCTGTTCGAGTCAAACTACTCCGCTACTGTCGCGGCCGCTGCGACCGGAGTATGACTTTCTTGCCGCGAATTTCGAGTGACGCGATGCCGTTCTGATCGGAAGTGAGCCTTTACTCTTTAGGCAGATTACACGAACCATTATTTTTCACGGTATGTCATATTTAATGACAATACCTTTCGTTTTGACAGTTCAACAACATTCATTGCGATTTTCACGCTGTCAAACCGGACGAATTTTTACAAACTTTTTCAAAACTATTTAGCTTCACATGTCTAGATGTCTGTTATGTATTCGAAACTTGCAAGTAAAATTTGACTCACTTCTTGGTGTTCGATTGTGCTGGAATTTTATTGAATTAAAAGCTTGTTTAAAGATTCAACGGAATGAGTCAAGGTCAAAAGCCTTCAGATTTTGGAAGAGTGAAACCCAATGAGAGCTGATGGTAAGTGATCACCGCCACCTATAGACATCTGTTATACCAGAGGCATCGGATATACGGTGTCAATTTACCATCACAGGAACAAAGCTGAAATTTCTTATGTGTCTGCAATTACTGCGTCCGGTAGTCCGGCACCCATTCGGCAATGCATACCCTTCAAACCAAAAATCAGAATCACTAATACAAGAATTATCTACCTTCTAACTTTTTCCCGAAATCTAATAATATAGTACATGAACTGTGCACTTTTCCGAGATGAAAAGTAAAATTAAAAAAACCTCCGACACATTTTTATTTCATGTTACATAAGTTTTCTAGCAGTAGACAAGCTTCGATCGAAAATCTATTGAACACGTAATTATGACACGATATCTTGCGAAAATACTCCGATAAAAACATTAAAACGCCCATAACTTCTGAACGGCTGCACCGATTTTCATCAAACATAACTAAGAACACTCTCGATAACCAAACCCAAAAACCTTCAAACAATAAAAATAAAACATAATCGGCTCATTTGTTTAGGAGATATGATGCCATAGACAGATACACATTATAATCAAATGTAACCTGTGGACCAAAGACACTGACTTCCAAAACGAAAGAGCAATCGGCAATGAGGCACTGGTAGAATCACAGCTCCAGAGCCTTGAACATCGTCGTCGAGTTGCCAGCTTGTCGATTTTTATCGGTTACATTTCGGGGAGTGTGCGATGGCATTGCATGATCTGATTCCGCCTAGCCCGTTTCATCATCGGACTACCAGACGTACGGCGATGCGTCGCTACATGGTGGACATCCCACCCATACGCACTAAACGTTTTGGAAATACTTTCATTATGCGTACAGCTAAGGAGTGGAATTCCCTGCCGGATTCTGTTTCCAGATAGCTACAACCTCGGGGTCTTTAAGTCAAGAGTGAATAGGTTACTTCTAGGCAAGCGTGTTACACCTTCGACCACATCATCGCTTACCATCGCTTACCATTTTTTGGGACAAAGATTTTATATTCATATGTATTTCTAAGTTTATCTTGGACATCGCTGGAAACGGTGAAGGAAAAGATCGTGAGGAAATCTGGACCCAAAAATATTTTTTTTTTTTTATTCGTTTTAGGCTTGCGTTTGACCACTATCTCGCCTGATGTTAAGTGATGTCGAAGGAAAAAGTTGAAAATCTCCAACCCGTCTGGAGCAAGCCTGGTGATAAATGCTCGTGCCTTCTGTGCATAAGAAGAGCCCTTTGTCACGCAATGCGACAGTAACAGACTGATTTTATTATTGATGTTATAAAACCTTTTTAACAGACGGTGAAGTTCACAGAATTGCAAGTTAATAGGGCACCAGGCCATGCTTTTTGCACATACTAACGATTAGGGTAGGTTAAGTGAGTCATGCAAACACGCTGTTTCGTCAAGGTTAAGCTTTGCATGCAGGCTTTATGCAAATATTTTGTGTAAACTGTTTTTAGGGTTCCGTACCCAAAGGGTAAAAATGGGACCCCCTATTACTGATACTCCGCGGTCATATTAGGACATTCTATACTCTGTACTTCGATATTTTGATAATATTTAATTTTAAATTAAATATATTTGATATAAGGACTCAACTGAATTAGGTTAAGGTGCAGCGGCCCTTAGGCCACTCTTGAGCCGCAAACATTTTGTTTTATTCCCAAGAACATTATGTGTAAATTACGTGTAATTATGCTTTACAAAATTATGCATCATTATTATTATGCCAACAGTATTTATGGCAATATACATTATGCCAAACATTCATGTATAATAATATTATGCGTAATGTTCATTATGCTTAATTTCGTTATGCCAATGAAAATTATGGGTATATATTTTATGCTTATCATTAAAAAGCCATTTACAACTGGGATAAGCCCAGTTGCCTAGCACCACGGACAAAAATTATCATCGATACCCTTTGGCAAGACTGGTGACAGATTTTAAAATTTCTGAGTTCAGGAGTTGTCGGAAGTGCAGGACAATTTTGATGTCTTGCGTATCTGCGTCCCCATTGACTCGTGTGTATGTGTAAGGGGCCTTATCGCTTACCAACCTTTCAGACATGATTGCTTACAGATAGTTATGATAATGAAGGAGACCTATTTCCAGCATTGTTTCCGATGTGGTATTTACCTACTAGAATCAGTTTGGCGGTTTCCTCAAAAGAGTATGGAATTATTATTGATTGGTATCTCTGATTTGTTTCGGAGCTTCTTCTCCAATTAGTTAGCTAGGAACAGCGACTGCGACCCAATATAGATATAATATAGAATATAGAATAAAATTAATATTTAAGTACATACTCCCATACAACAAACGTGATTTTCGTGCCGTTTTATGCAATATTGCTAATAATACGGAACCCTACGTGCGCGAGTCGGACTTGCACTTGGCCGGTTTTTTTTATACGTTGCCCCACATTAGGAATTACTCCTGGGTCGTGGGTGCGTTTACAAACATTTAAACTCATGTACACAAACAGCTAGACCCGGAACAACTTCTGAACTATCTGCAGGGCATAAAACATTTTTGATTCCGATGCTCCCAACGCTAACAAAGAAAATTTGGTTCAAATAAATGTCACTAGATGGCGCGATATGCATCGATTTGTTATTGAATTGTGTGTAAAATTAACATTTTCTAGAATTGATCATAAATATTGTATGTTCTTGTTTAGTCAACTGTCCTGAGCACAAAATTATGGAACATTGAGCTCTTAACATTCCAAACATAATTTGAACGGATCATTTCAAATTGATTCCAATAGATGGCGCGGTTTTAAATTTCTGAGGCATTCACTCGATTGTATTGTAACACATTTTGGTACAATGAAACTGTAAAAACGTGCAAAAAAATACTATAAAACAAATCGCCACTGTATTTAAGGCGCCGATTCTCTTGAGTAGCTAATTTTAAAATGAGAATCACGTCTAAACGGCTATTCGTAATTTTTTGAAAAAATATTTTAATAATTTGATTTAAGAAAATCTTGAGTTTTATTCGTATAACATAGCGTAATTAATTTGTAAAGTTATGTCTAAAACGGACAAAACCACGACGATCGCACCAAAACCGCTGGGCGGATTTGAATGAAATTGATACCATCTCAAAGACAATTTAATTATCTACATTTTGATCTGAAGCTCGTAGCAAAATGAAAACAGCCGCACAGGTCGATCTTCCAGTTTAAGCAACAAATGCCGAGGTCGGCTCGTGGATGGGTGACCTTTACATACTGAAACTTCATCGTTTTTCGGAATGCACGTGGCTGAAATTAGTACAACTTAAGACTCGTTACGGGTATGCTAGGCAGAACCCAATATCACACAAGTTATAGTAGTCACAGCAGATCTTTGTGTCTCTGAAGTTGGCTCTGCCAACCATTGCGCAAAAAACAGTTTGTCATCGAGTATACTGCATACAGTAAGCGAGATAGGACGATGCGACAAACGTAAACGAGTGAAAGAGACAGTTATACAATGCTATCTTCATCTTCAAAATTGACACAAAACAAGCCACTGCGCAGGGTCTTGCAGCCAACTTCAGAGACACGAAGATCCGCTGTGAGTATTATATCCAGTTATTGGGTTATGGAGGTCGTTGCACGTTCCTAAACAATCTAGTTTATGTATCCTCACGTTTCGCGAGCCGATTTTCATTAACCAGACAGAAATCCAGACTCTGGACTGACAGAAATTGTCAAATGGAAAATCCTAATAATAACACTTTCCAGGTTAGGGAAAGAATTAATCGAACCCATGTCACCAAGCAGTCGCGTTTGAAGCCACTAGAGTCCAACAAAGCAAGTGTTGATACTTCTGATTGGCAAGTCCCAAATTACCACATGTTTTTTTCTCAATAGGCTATATAACATTATTCGTAAGTAGTTTGTTTTAGCTATTAGCAGTGGAACTCAAATGTCAAACGATACTATAGCCACAGTATAGATATGGACGAACAGAACGTTAACCGACTTTTTTATAGTGATCTTGCATTTGTATATTCGCCAGTATATTGTATATTGGCTGAGGCTGGTCGCCGGAAGCGAACTAGCAAGCCAATGCTGCGGAGCTGAGCATGGGCGCCTACAATTTTTTACGTATGGGCGATGGGGTTGCACTTCCCGCAGCGCCGGAAGAGTTGCAGAAGCAACTTTAAAGTGTCAGAAGTAACTTAAAAGTATTTTAAAATCGATATTTAGGACATTCTATACTCTGTACTTCGATATTTTGATAATATTTAATTTTAAATTAAATATATTTGATATAAGGACTCAACTGAATCAGGTTAAGGTGCAGCGGGGGTGGCCCTTAGACCACCCTTGAGCCGCATACATTTTGTTTTATTCCCAAGAACATTATGTGTAAATTGTGTGTAATTATGCTTTACAAAATTATGCATCATTATTATTATGCCAACAGTATTTATGGCAATATACATTATGCCAAACATACATGTATAATAATATTATGCGTAATGTTCATTATGCTTAATTTCGTTATGCCAATGCAAATTATGGGTATATATGTTATGCTTATCATTAGTAAGCCATTTACAACTGGGATAAGCCCAGTTGCCTAGCACCACGGATAAAAATTATCATCGTTACCCTTTGGCAAGACTGGTGACAGATTTTAAAATTTCTGAGTTCAGGAGTTGTCGGAAGTGCAGGACAATTATGATGTCTTGCGTGATCTGCGTCCCCATTGATTAGTGTTTACGTGTAAGCTGCCTTGTCGCTTACCAACCTTTCAGACATGATTGCTTACAGATAGTTATGATAATGAAGGAGACCTATTTCCAGCATTGTTTCCGATGTGGTATTTACCTACTAGAATCATTGGCGGTTTCCTCAAAAGAGTATGGAATTATATATTGGTCTCTCTGATTTGTTTCGGAGTTTCTTCTCCAATTAGTTAGCTAGGAACAGCAACTGCGACCCAATATCCACCTATGGGATCACTTAATTTTTCCAGCCTGGAATAGCGGAGATGATTGTGCGACGGTTTTTTAGGGTTCCGTACCCAAAGGGTAAAAACGGGACCCTATTACTAAGACTCCACGGTCCGTCTGTCTGTCACCAGGCTATATCTCATGAGCCGTGATAGATAGACAAATGAAATTTTCACAGATGATGTATTTCTGTTGCCGCTATAACAACAAATACTAAAAACAGAATAAAATAAATATTTAAGTGGGGCTCCCATACAACAAAGCGAATGCGATAATGGTACGGAACCCTTCGTGCGTGAGTCCGACTCGCTCTCGGCTGGTTTTTATTATTTAATTTAAATTATTGAATTGTTTATTTATTAACTAAAAAAATTTGGTAAGGTAGAGGTAGCCTACGGTGAGTAGGTAGATTAGGGTAGGTAACATAGGTAGGGTGGGCAGGGTAGGTATGGTAGAGAGGGTAGATAGGGTAGGCAGGTAGGTATGGTAGGTAGGGAGGTAGAGTAGGGTAACTGTACCGAAGGTTGATAAAGTTTAAAGTGCAACACAAAAAGAAACGTGGAACGAGTCGCAGAATGAAAATATTATTTATTTTGTTTTACTGAAAGTCGTCCTACATGGGCCGTAGGCATGTAGAACGAGTTGATGAATTACTCGTAGGTTAGGCAGGTAGGGTAGGTTAGGAAGGTAGGGTAGGTTAGGAAGGTAGGGTAGGTTAGGTAGGTAGGGTCGGTTAGGTAGGTAGGGTAGGTTAGGTAGGTAGGGTAGGTTAGGTAGGTAGGGTAGGTTAGGTAGGTAGGTAGGGGGGGGTGCGGGTCAGGTAACCTCCACGTTGGCCTAGTTGGTTGCTCGTCTCTTTCGGATACGTCCGGGGGGAACAGCAACCCGCTGGGCTGGTGCACCCCGGGCACCGTCAATAACTTCCCATTCGTGGGTTCTTGTTGGCGGTGGCGAATACCTGACAGGGGGGGATGTCGCTCTGGGTGTTCCCCTAATTAGTAGGGGACACTCCAGACGCGACATAGGGTGGCTAGGTTGGGTAGGCTGGTTTGGGTAGGTAGGTTAAGTTAGGTTGGGTAAGTAGGTAGGAGGTGATGACTTGTCGTTGCCGGCCCTCCTTTGGCGTGGGATGGTCGGCGTCTGTCCTTCGCGGGCCAGATGCCGCAACGGTGGGGACCGTAAGGTCCAGCGCGGTGGAGGGCACGGCGCAGCACACCGTCTAGGTGTGCCCAGCGGGGGCGTAGCTGCGCCATGCCCTGAGGAGTTGTCGGGCGGGACCTCTCGCTTCCCGGTGTGGTGAATTCCATGCTGGGGGGTGGGGGGTCCTGGGCGGCGGTTGTCCCCCTTTTGCGAGGACGCCATGTCGCAAAAGGGGGTGGCGGAGAGGGGGTGGAAGGGGGCGGTCTTACGATCATTTCCTCCCACCTCCTGGTGGTGACTAGCGGGCGACGGGCGTGGGGGCCGCCTTAGCCTGCATTGCACTAGTCACCACCCTTGCGGGCGGGAATGGCTGAGCACTCGCGGTCGTTCCCGGGCCCCTCCACTGAGGGAGGGGCGTGAAGGGCCTGCCCTAAAAGGCGGGCGGTCTTCGGCGGAGGACTGGACGTAAAGGCTGTGCCGGTTTCCCAGTCCTCCTCCATTCAGACGATGCGGGAGTGCCGCTGGGTTATTTTAGTGGGTATACCGGGCTGGGGGGCCCGGGGAGTCTCACATAGCCCCCCATTCCCACAATGGGTGGGTATGCGTAATGCATTTTTTCCCAGCGTGATCAAAAAAAAAAAAAAAAATGTTAGGTAGGTAGGGTCGGTTAGGTTGGTAGGGTAGGTTAGGTAGGTAGGTATGGTAGGGTAGGGTAGGTAGACAGCCAGTCGAAGGGAGCGAAGCCGCGGGCACAGCTAGTATTATCATAACCTACATTAAGGTACACTAGTCGATCATTCTTCCATACAAACGTAGTCTGGCGATTACACCATTGTTTGATGATGTAAGTTCAAAATAAAAATTATATCAATTTGTCAATCATTATCTAGCCCTGTATGGAAACAAAAAAGTTAAAAAAAAAATGTTTGATAATTATGAGCGTCGAAAGTTCCATATTTCAACACTAATTTTAACGCATCTTTGGGCGGAAATAAATACCATAAGAAGACGGAAAATTGCAAAAGGTCCTCCATACAGGGATAGATTAGTAATTCAAATTATTTGCACAATACAAATAATTTTATTTTGATATATATACTCGTACTTTTTGTCGTTTTTCCATGATATCTAGTCCCAAAGGTCTGTTTATAAAAATCCGCGTGCTTGTTTTCGTCCTAAATCATCATCCATTTCGAGTCAAATTTGCAAAAGTGCTAATTCGTACGCAAACTAGCATCTTACTGCTCATATATAACAGCATTTATCTCATTCGCACGTGTTGTCGGATGAGATAGCATGCATTTTAACCTCGTACACAAAATAGTTCGTGCCGTCGACTAGGGGAACCTTAAAGCCTGGGATTTCCTTCCTCTATTGGTAACTGGAAAAATACAGGAAAATCAACCGCAAATGTTCTGTTACAACCTTGCACCAGCATACATAGGTACATATACTCACGCCTTTTTCCCATGTTTAGTATATAACTGTTAATTAATGTAAATAATGTACTCGATCGTGACTGCCCTACTAATGACCTGTAAGGCAATTCCTGTAATTGACAACGTTCAATATCTACTCATCTCGGTGACAATCAATGTTCAAAAGCTGTCAAAATTCGGTGGGATTGTTTGCCAACCAATAATGTACATATGTATCTATCATCTGCCTAGCCTATTTCCAACCATGTCACCGCTCCACAAACGATGCCTCATCTCCTGTCCAGCGGTCTACTCACTATATCCGTCAACGAAGTTACGGGCCACGTCCGACAGTATTCCGAAACTTCGGAGGAAAAAAAAAACAAGTGTTTAGTTTTCTCAGCGCACGCCAAGGAATGAATTTTATAGGCAACATTTTGCTACCTTGGCTTACATTATTGCAATTTTCATAAGGATCTCTAATTTTTTTGAAAATATATTGTAGCCTATGACACTCAGGCATAATGTAGCTTTCTACTGGTGAAATTATTTTCAAAATCGGTTCAGTATATCCAAAGATTACCACTTACAACGTCACAAACCCACAAACTTTACCTCTTTATAATATTAGTATACTCGTAGATTAAACCATGTCATACGAATAAAACTCAAAATTTTCTTAGAAAATTAGTAAGAAAAATAGTCTCATGTAATAGTACATTATGGTACAAGTGTATAATGTTGGTGATTACCGTCCTCGGCTCTCTTAAGACGGCTCGGGTCTTAAAGAGAGCCGAGGACGGTAATCATCAATACACACGTGTATCATACGACGTGTTTCAACACACTTGTAAAGAAAATAATACAAAAAAAACATTTTCAACAGTGAAAACGAGTTGCGAAAAATTTTTCGCAATGGCGGGAATAATTACTCAGTTTTCCTATGCGCGCGCATCTAACCACAGAGTACTTTTATTATCATCTAACAATGGCGATGTATAGACTAAAAGAATGAGGTTTTTTTTGGCTTTTCGCGGATAGCATTTTAGCCACGTACAAAATGGGGAATTTCAGGTTTTCTTTATTACAGAGAAAAACAAAGTTATATTTGAGTGAAAGTTGTATTTATTAAACACGTACAAGTTGAAATTATCCATTTAAATACGAAGTTACATGAAATGAGCAAGCAAAGGTACATTAATTTATTTGTACTATTGAGCACGATCTTTTTTGTATCGAAACTTTTTTAAGAACAAAGCAACTCAACCAATAATTTAAAAAAGAATCTCTATAACTCACTTGTGTATAATAGCAATGAAAAAGTCACAGTTTGATTACAGGTGTCATTATGTGCCTGATTGCGGTGAAATTAGAGCCACTTTATGAGCAAGTGTGTTGAAAAATATATATTTCAAAAAAAAATCGTCTAGCCATTTAGATGTGATTCTCATTATGAATCAGCTACTGAGGGGTATCTGTGTTTGAATAACTATGTTACCCATACGCTATAAAAATAAGTATTATTCGTAAGCATCAAGTTTAACATATAATAACGTATTTTTATCTACACTCACAACGTAATGTTCCAATTATGAATTCAATAAATATTGTATAAACACGTACTTTATATTCGTGAAAAGGAAAATTAAAAAAAAAATACCGTTACTGTGTAACATTTTCCTTCTATTTTCAAACAACTGCATCATAAAATAACTTTTTAATTTTTAGGGTTCTGTACCCAAAGGGTAAAAACGGGACCCTATTACTAAGACTCCGCGGTCCGTCTGTCTGTCTGTCTGTCACCAGGCTGTATCTCAAGAACCGTGATAGCTAGAGAGTTGAAATTTTCACAGATGATGTATTTCTGTTGCCGCTATAACAACAAATACTAAAAACAGAATAAAATAAATATTTAAGTGGGGCTCCCACACAAAAAACGTGATTTTATGCCGTTTTTGCTATAATGGTACGGAACCCTTCGTGCGCGAGTCTGACTCGCACTTGGCCGGTTTTTATAGCACACTTTTACTTTCTAATTTATTGGCGCATAAGGGCTCAATGACTTAATGTAGAAAAGTAGTGTCAAAACCCACATGGGGAATGAGGGCGTGATGAAAAGTGTCAGTCATCCGACGTCCCTCCACACGAAATAATTAAAAACTTTCACAGTCTATATAATTTCTAATTAACTTTGAATTTTTTAAACACTTGTGATTAGCTTAAATTTTACGATGGCCGAGGTTGGCCGTGGATGGCCAAATCAGAAACTATGAATAAAAGAAAAAAACATTTAAATGAGTTACGGGCCGATTTTGGTGAAAACTAAAACTGCATCATTTGATTTTAGAAAGATTCCTAGACAGGAATGGAACCCGTTAATATTTGAAAAAAAAAAACCGGCCATGTGCGAGTTGGACTCGCGCACCGAGGGTTCCGTACAAACACTGAAGTAAAAATACTGAAGTTCATAAACAATGAAAGCACCAAACATTCCTTTTCATTTATTTATATATACTACTGCCGTGATTTTTTTACATATCCAAAGGCAATCATTTAGCTGGCAGGGGGGAACACATGACTAACAAAAAATTGCCGTTTAAAGCTTAATTTTACGCAAACGGATCGCTGAATAGAAAAATGGTTTTCACAGACCCGTAATATTTTTGAATGGGCTATCCAAAGATACCCCACACCATGGGACATACTAGAAAAAAATATCCCCACCTTTAAGTGTACAGGAAAAAACCATTTTTTTTTTCATTATTTTATTTTACCACTTTATCGGCGTGATTAATATGTGTAATCCATGCCAAATTATAGCTTTCTAGTACCAAGAGTCTCTGAGCTAAGCTACGGACGGACAGACGGACATGGCGAAACTGTAAGGGTTCCTTGTTGACTACGGAACCCTAAAAACACATGCTGTAACATGATGTACTCCATCCCATAGTGTCTCTATTAAGGATCAAATTCTGGGAAGTAATAACTTACGGCAAACTTATCCCCTTGAGTGCCCGAAACGTGGAAGCCGATTCATACATCTGGTTTTGGTCAGCAAGCTCGCAAATATGTATCCTCCGACTGCACAGCATGATTTTCTACTTTTTTACGTCTTTTTAGTTCGTTGTTTAAGCAGTCGGGTTTTTTTTAATCAACTTTTTTTTTTCGTATTCTTCTAAGCATATCCTTTCATGTGATACCCATATCATGGCAGTGCACAAAAAGTAACTAGTCCGCTATCTAAGGCCGTCCGCAATAGTGGATTTAGAGTGACGTCACCTCAGATTAATCTAAGGACGTCACTTAGCTAACCATGCATTGTCATCAAAACTAAACGTGAATGCAAAATTACATCTTAATCGGTTGAAGATAACTGCTTTAAAATTCAGTTGCAAGATTTGACCCAAACACACTTACAGGACGTCACTTAGCTAACCATGCATTGTCATCAAAACTAAACGTGAATGCAAAATTACATCTTAATCGGTTGAAGATAACTGCTTTAAAATTCAGTTGCAAGATTTGATCCAAACACACTTACAGGACATCACTTAGCTAACCATGCATTGTCATCAAAACTAAACGTGAATGCAAAATTACATCTTAATCGGTTGAAGATAACTGCTTTAAATTCAGTTGCAAGATTTGACCCAAACACACTTACAGGACGTCACTTAGCTAACCATGCATTGTCATCAAAACTAAACGTGAATGCAAAATGACATCTTAATCGGTTGAAGATAACTGCTATAAAATTCAGTTGCAAGATTTGACCCAAACACACTTACAGGACGTCACTTAGCTAACCATGCATTGTCATCAAAACTAAACGTGAATGCAAAATTACATCTTAATCGGTTGAAGATAACTGCTATAAAATTCAGTTGCAAGATTTGACCCAAACACACTTACAGGACGTCACTTAGCTAACCATGCATTGTCATCAAAACTAAACGTGAATGCAAAATGACATCTTAATCGGTTGAAGATAACTGCTATAAAATTCAGTTGCAAGATTTGACCCAAACACACTTACAGGACGTCACTTAGCTAACCATGCATTGTCATCAAAACTAAACGTGAATGCAAAATTACATCTTAATCGGTTGAAGATAACTGCTATAAAATTCAGTTGCAAGATTTGACCCAAACACACTTACATACATACATTGCAAGTTAAATAAAAGCTTGTAAAAACCGAACCAACTCTACCTGACCTTTTCCATGAAAACTTGACATTTATGCACCCCCTTTATTATTATGTCCTTGTCATTTTAATATCAATGTAGACTGACGGCAATAAGACTAATATTCACTAAGAAATTCAACCAATAACATAAAAATAAATAGGATAATGATTCTTTAACCATAATTGAATTAACAAAGACAGATAGGTGTTGCAAGTTGCAACCAGCACAAGTAAAATAACTTGTTAAGAGGGAATGTGGTCGCAGACATCCGACTGAATTTTCCAAGTATAAGTCATAATTCACGAGGTTTGGCTCTCGCATATTTCCTCCTCCAATATTGGACCAATTTAAAAGATATTCCATAAACTAAAAAATAAAGATATATACTTTGCCTTTATGTATTTCATTTATAGTAGTCAAATTAGTACACTAGGCCTCTGTTGACAGCGCAATTGAGCATCTTTTGAGGGTTCTATACTCCATTTGAAATAACATTAGACAAGTTTCCAAATCTTTTTACAGTCCGTTCAACCGATTTTGAGTTCCATCCCGTAAATATAAGGATGACATAAAAAGCATAAACCTGTTACCAAAACCAACTGTTTACTACAGCTACCATTTGTCGTATCACCAACGCAATAGAAGTCAAAATCGGTTGAGCGGGCTGTAAAATGGGCTTATTTAAACGTCTAATGTTATTGCAAATGGAGTTTAGTGCTTCTAAAGATAATGTACCATCAAAAAGGAAAACATAGGGGCACAGTAAATTGGTCCAATATTGCAGGTGACAATAGGCGAGAGCCAAACTTCGAATTATGACTTTTTACTTAGGAAATTCAGTCGGATGTCTGCGACCGCATTTTCTCTTAAGGGCAGTTGAGTAGGTACATGTACAAGCCACCATTTTAGTTACTAAAGGGAGTGAAAGACGCGGTTATATGTCTGAAGGGGCAATGCCGTATTTTCTAAGAACATTCGTATTCTGATCTCTAATGTCCTTACATTGTGACAAGCCAATGGCCTAGATTTTGACAAAAATTGCCAGAACTGGTCTACTGATGTATGAACGTGGTTGAAGCAAGCGTATGTCAAGATCGTAACAGGTGGGCTTCTGTAGTATAATCCCCGGTATATAACTTGGCAAGGTTTTGGCATAGTGGGGGTAAGTAACTGACCAACCACCATAAAGAGCGAACCGAACGCGGACGCGACGCGATTGGCCAGTCGATCCTTGTGTCAACTGACCAACCAATCGCGCGCTCGGAACGGTGCTAAACCTTCCCCGCGTCCCACTTGGTAACCAAAGAGACCTAAAAACGACTTGTGCGCTTCTAACGACACTTGCCAACTTACGTGCCGGCAATTATATTATATTATCCTTCAACCAATATGGCTCTGCGTGGTGCATTACTGCCCACTGTGTCTCCCAGAGAGACCTGTGTCTCGGCAGTGGCAACAGTAGGTATAGGCTGATTATTAAGTAATAAGTATCTTATAACTAGGCAGTTAACAATAATTTTAAATTCACACTTACATCACGCAAGCATCAATAAGCGGGTCACTGCACATTATTATTCGACCTTCTATCCACTCGTATGTATGTATGTTTATCCACCTACCTACACCAAGAACCGATAGACCGATTAGGTTTAGAATGTTGTTCGCTTCTAATACGGGACTGAGGTGAGTTTCTTAGAATCTTGGACAAATGGCGACTTTTAATTGTGCTGGTATCTAAATAGATCTAGACACCATAATACAGTCTGGAACAACTTGGCATTCAGATAGCCCCGCTACCAGCTTATAATGCCAGACCACCCAAAGCAAAGGTTGTCTATAAATATCATTTCAGCTGAAAAACGTCAACTGCTGGACATAAGCCTAACCCAAGTATCACAGGTCGTCGCTCCACCTAGAGGAAAGCCTACCATCGCTTCAAAAGCACTCACTTTTCGACCCCAATGGCCATCCGTTCTGCAAGCAATGTGCCCTGCCCACTGCCACTTAAGTTTGGCAATTCTTCAGGGCTATGTCGGTAATCTTGGGTCTCTTCCGGTTGTCTTCATTTCTGAGTTGATCATGGAAGGAAACGCCGAGCGTAGGTCGCTCCATTGACGTTTGGGTGACTTTAAGCCTTCTGATGAGGCCCATTGTGAGCAACAACGTCTCCGTCCCGTAAGTAATCACTAGCAACACACACTGGTCATAGACTTGCGTCTTGAGACACTGTGTTAAGTTAGACGAGAAGATACCGCGCAACTTGCCGAACGCTGCCCAGCCGAGTCGGATTCGACGGTTGACCTCTTTCTCGAAGTTGGACCTACATAACTGAACCGTTTGTACCAGGTAGACATAATCGTCCACAACTTCGAATGTAGGATCTCCGACTTTGATAGGAGTGGGTGCAACATGGGCATTTAACATCACCTTGGTTTTGTTCATGTTAACATAGTAATCACTGGCAACACACACTGGTCATAGACTTAAGAAAATCTAGTATCAACTAAGAATGATGAACAAAATTTTGTTATCATGACAGTAATTTGTACTCGATTAGCGAAAAACTCTGTCCTCAGTAATAGGAGACTGATGCGTTGTTATGGGACCTTTGTCGCTTTTAACCGGAAA
Source organism: Orthosia cruda (assembly GCA_964057195.1). Taxonomy (NCBI): domain Eukaryota; kingdom Metazoa; phylum Arthropoda; class Insecta; order Lepidoptera; family Noctuidae; genus Orthosia; species Orthosia cruda. The sequence goes on along the minus strand of OZ059853.1, from coordinate 4,143,580 downwards.
TTCATTAATTTTGCCGCGCATAATGCTAGCCAGATGATGGCGGACCGTCAGAGGATGTACATTATGACAATTATGAATTAGCGTTGACAAGCGGATATCAGTATGGCGGTTAAGGGTCAGCTCACACTGGAAGGCGCCGCGGTGCGCGTTTTTAGGGTATCGTACCCAAAGGGTAAAAACGGGACCCTATTACTGAGATTCCGCGGTCTGTCTGTCTGTCTGTCACCAGGCTGTATCTCATGAACCGTAACAGCTAGACAGTTGAAATTGTCACAGATGATGTATTTCTGTTGCCGCTATAACAACGAATACTAAAAACAGAATAAAAAAAATATTTAAGTAGGGCTCCGATACATTCAACGTGTTTTTTTTCCGTTGTTTGCGATAACGGTACGGAACCCTTCGTGCGCGAATCCAACTCGCACTTGGCCGGTTTTTATCCAACGATCGTGCGACAAAAAAATACAGAGTTATGTTTTAAACAGACTTGCCAAAATTCCTCCTCATTTTTGGCAAATCTTCAATGTTCGATTTCTCCTTCAATTATGGACTGATTTTTTTATTTCAATTTCGGAAATCGGTGTCACGTAAAAACACAATCAGAAACACCGACTTTGGAATTTTCCACTATTACAGTTTTTATTTGAAAGTCAGAAGTCCCGCTTGCGATCGTGAGATCAACTGGCAGTTATATTTAATGCCTAAGTACACACATTTCAGAGAGAGAAACCAAATGAATTCGAATTTTAAACTCCGCGTGAATTCGATTTCTCTCACTGAAATGTATATCTTTTCGTGTAGAAAATAAAGTTCAATATTGTATCGCTATCTTAAACAGTGCGCTAGCGTCGAAAGAATTCGAATTTTAAATTCCGCGGGGTGTATTTGAATTCTCTCACTGAAATGTATAGTGTGGTAAATACATCGCTATAAACAGTGCGAGCGTCGCGTATCACTGTAAGCTGACCCTTAGCGTTGACAAGCGGATATCAGTATGGCGGATTAACGAGAACGGTAAACATAAATGTAGACAGTAAGTACTTTATAATCATCATCCTTTTAATGTTCCCACTGCTGGGAGACCGGCCTCTGGGAATGGGCCAAAATCCGCCACGCGGCCTCAGTGCGGGTTGGTGGATGTCACATATTTTTGATTTTGTGGTTCTAGGACATTTTCCTCACGATGTTTTCATTCACCGTTTTAATCACAGGGTCCCAGCGCTACCGAAGAAAATTTGGTTCAAATAAATGTCACTAGATGGCGCTATGTGCATCGATTCGTTATTGAATTGCGTGTAAAATTAACATTTTCTAGAATTGATCATAAAAAATATATGTTCTTTTTAATCGACTCTCCTAAGCTCAAAATTTATTCCAAAAGATGGCGCGGTTTTAAATTTGCATTGTTACACATTTTGGTACAATAAAACTGTAAAAACTTGCAAAAAAATAATATTAAACAAATCGTTGCTGTATTTAAAGAAAAAATTGTCACGCATCGAGAACACTCTTTTACTTGCAAGTCGCTGCTAACACCATCTATAGCCGTGGAGAGAGAGAGCTGAGAAAAGCCGGAAGCAAACCCCTGCACGACTTGGTTATGGAACCTTACACTCAGCAGGAGCGAATACTACATGACTCTATACCACGTATAGTAAATGGGGATGGTAAGTGGCTGTATGGTTGATATCATTAAGGTTACACTAGTCGAAAATTCTTCCATACAAACGTAGTCTAGCGATTACTCCACTGTTTCACAATGTACGTTCAAAATAAAATATGATATCAATTTGTCTCATCGAACATCACAAACTGTCATATTTATAATAGTACTAGGATCTCAGATCAAATAAAAAGTCAAGGTGGAACTTTGCAAACAACAAAGTGAAGCCGGTTCAAACTATGCCTTGCCGTTCAAATACACAATTACACGCACTCACGTATAAACGAAATTACGCCTTAGCTTGTCATTCAAGCTCACAGATCAAATAATAAAGCTCGACTGACAAGCTAAGGGGTAGTTTCGTTGTACGTGTGCGCGTGTAATTGTGTATTTATACGGCAAGGCATAGTTTGAACCGGCTTCACTTTGTTGTTTGCAACGTTCCATCTTGACTTTTTATTTGATCTGAGATCCTAGTACTATTATAAATGTGACAGTTTGTGAGGATCACAGACATAAATCTAACTAGATAACGCAACTCCCTCCATCTGTATGAAAAAAATCATGCAACTTTTTTACACACAATTTAAAAACAAATTTACTTACCAATGAAAGAAAACATTTCCAATGCTTCGGCCAACTTTTTCTTTACAGCTCAATATGGCATAAAAAGGCATTTTCCTAGATTTCCGGTGCCGTTAATGCTAAATGAAAAGCTCAGATTACGATCATTGATCGTTACTTTATTCTGTTTTTTGACACGCGAAGTACATACAATCGCTTCATCTAGTTAGATTTATTTCTGTGGTGAGGATGGATGGATGGGTTGGATGTTTGTTACTCTTTCACGCAAAAATTACTAAACGGATTTTGTTTAACGTTACAGTAATATAGCTTATACATCAGAATAACACATAGGCTATAATTTATAAGGCTAGAAAACATACTAATTCCATGCGGGCGGAGCCGCGGGCGGCAGCTAGTATTACTAATGTTATAAATGCGAAAGTTTGGATGGTTGTTTTTTGTTACTCAATCACGCCAGAACGGCTGAACAGATCTGGAGGAAATTTGGCACAGAGATAGATTTTTACTAATTTTATAAATGCCTAAGTTTGGCTGGATGTTTGTTTGTTATTTCTTCACGCTCAAACGGCTAGACGGATCTGGGCGAAATTTGGCACAGTGATAGATTATAGTCTGCAATAGCGCATATGCTACTTTTTATCCCGGGAATATGTTCCCTCGGGATAATTTTCGACATCTACGCTGGCGCAGCCGCTGACAGAATCTAGTAATATTATAAATGCGAAAGTTTGGATGGATGTATGTTTGTTACTCAATCACGCCAGAACGGCTGAACGGATCAGGATGAAATTTTGCACAGTGATAGATTATAGTCTGGAATAGCACATTTTATCCCGCTATATTCCCGTGGGATAATTAATACCAAGCGGGCGAAGCCGCTGGCAGAAGCTCGTGAATAAATAAACACTGCCCGACACGGGAATCAAACCCTGCACTTTATGCTTACTTTGTAACCACTAGACCAGCATATCAATCAAAGATATTCCTACACAGTAAAATCATTGCTTAACCAACCTACATACTACAAGCCTACATACTCGTAGTTACCCGATAGAAGTATGTGGGTATTTAGTACTGCGTTTAGTAATTTCCTGTTTACAATTAGCTGGAAATTTCAAGCATTATGATTGAGGTATGTACTTGTGGTCGGCAGTGCGATTTATTTAGTTTTCGTGCACAAAGAGTACAAAGTCGGATTTGATGCCTTAGGCATTCTCTACCAGTCAACCAAGGTGACCAATGGCCATTTTGTATCTTTTCCTGGATTTTCCCCAAACTGCAGGCGCCTTTTTTTTGAAGGTAAGGTAATAATTATGAATCCCTATTTCCCTTGGTCACGGCAACACGCGTGAACGGCTGGACCGATTTCGCTTATTGTTTTTTTTGTTATTGTTAGAAAGTTCTTATGGAAAAAGAAAATAATTATAAAATTTCTTACCTACATATGTAAGGTAGGTAGGTAGGGTATATGAATGTTTGGTGTTTTTATGGCAAAACAAAGTTTGCCGGATCAGCTAGTTCTTAAGGGCCTACATACGCGTTAGTGCCGTAAAACGGTAACTTTCTAAAGCATACTCCTCAGTAACAGCTAGGTTAAAAGGTTTGAAAAAAATATATATTTATTATTGATTCATGTAGATAATTTTGAACACAAGGTTTTTTCGTGTAACTAATAGTTTTGCTTTAAAAAAATAATTAATAACACGATATTTTTTCGCATCTTTTGGAAACTCCTCCAAAACGACTTGGATGTTTAAAAATATTTTTATACAGAAAAATTGATGGCTGGAATTACTTCATACCTAACATAGCATATGTAAATCAAATAATATTTGAAACAAAACTGTTCAAAAGGAGGTTCAATTTTGATATTTAGGCATCGAGCGGGCGCACGGCCAGTACTGCGTTACATTGGGGCGTATATTTCGCCTTAATAGTATTTCAAATCAGTGCTCAATTTATTAATTTGGAAACTACCACCGGTTTCATTATTGAGAATTCGGCGTTAAGGACGTGTCAAACTCTACCTACTTTAATGTCAATTTTTGACAGGTTTAAAGTGTATAAACAATAAAATTGTTAGAATTCAGAAACGGGTGTTATAACCCGTTACACTTGTCGATCATTCTTCCATACAAACGTAGTCTGGTGATTACTCCACTGTAAAAATGTTATCAATTTGTCTCATCATTATCTAGCCCTGTATGGAATCAAAAAAGTAAAAAAAAAAAATTGATTGTTATGAGCGTCGAAAGATCCATATTTCAACACTAATTTTAACGCATCTTTGGGCGAAAATAAATACCATAAGAAGAAGGAAAATTGCAAAACAGCCACCATACAGGGATAGATTAGTAGTTCAACAATGAAAATAATTTTATTTTGAAAATAAACATTTAGTAGTTTAATCATGATATCTAGACTCCCAAAGGTCTGTTTATAAAATTTCGCGCGCTCGTTTTCGTCCTAAATCATCATCCATTTCGCTACAAACTTGCAAAAGTGCTAATTCGTATGAGAACTAGCTTCTTACTGCATCACAGCATCTATCTCTTTCGCACTTGGATGAGATAGCATGCATTTTAACCCCGCGCACAAAATAGTACGTGCCGTCAACTTGGGCAAACTTAATGGCAATTATTGACAGGTTTTCAGATTTAAAATGTAATAAACAATTAAATTGATATAATTCAGAAACCGGGGTTAAACCCGTTAAGTCCTTGACACAGACGAATGCAAGCGTAACTGCGTTTTTCGTGCGAATCAATACACTGTTTTTTTGTTTCTCGTCCGTACTCATTGAAGCCAATTGATGACAAGGTCGAAACAGTAGCCGAAGCGTTTAATTGAACTGCAAATGTAAAGTCTATGGTTTCAACTTTCAACTTTCAATTGTTCATTGGACGACTAGTAAGTACCACGCGGGTTCGCTTGCGTATTCAGGCGCAAGGTTTTTTTTACTCGCCTATGGCGAAGCAAAAGGGAGGGTTATGTTTTTGACCGGTATGTGTGTATGTATGTAACTATGTTCATCTTTTTTCTCATAACTTCTAGATTACTTATCATAACTTTACAAATGAGGTTTCGCTGAAAGCGTCTTGCTTCTCCGCTGGCTATATAGAATATGAGGTCACATTAAATTGAATATGGCGCCATCTAGGGGGGCCGAAGTTTCTGCCAGCGGCTTCGCCCGCGTGAAAAGTATTTTATTATTATTGACTCGCTTTTGCCAGCGGCTTCGCCCGCGTGAAAAGTATTTTATTATTATTGACTCGCTTTTGCCAGCGGCTTCGCCCGCGTGAAAAGTATTTTATTATTATTGACTCGCTTCTGCCAGCGGCTTCGCCCGCGTGAAAAGTATTTTATTATTATTGACTCGCTTTTGCCAGCGGCTTCGCCCGCGTGAAAAGTATTTTATTATTATTGACTCGCTTCTGCCAGCGGCTTCGCCCGCGTGAAAAGTATTTTATTATTATTGACTCGCTTCTGCCAGCGGCTCCGCCCGCGTGAAAAGTAGTGCTTTTCCAGACTATAATCTATCTCAAATCTTGTCTAGATCCGTTCAGCCGTTCTGGCGAGAATGAGTAACAAACATCCATCCACCACATTATTAGCAAGTTAGGCTCGCATTTGACCACTATCTCCTGATGGTAAGCGATGATGTGGTCGACGGTGAAGCACGCTTGCCTAGAAGTAACCTATTCACTCTTGACTTGAAGACCCCTAGGTTGTAGCTATCAGGAAATACAGACCCTGGCAGGGAACTCCACGTCATAACTGTACGCACTATGAAAGTATTCTCAAAACGGTAACGGTAACGTGGCGAGCTAATCCTATAAATCAGTATGCTTATTCCGACTTTTTAACGCACTCGACCGTGATACCGTAAACAATAACTTATGTCAGTTTGTACACAAAAAACCTGCCATGTGCGAGTCGGACTCGCGCATGAAGGGTTCCGTACAATTACCGCTAAAAACGTCACGTTTGTTGTATGGGAGCCCCACTAAAATATTTATTATATTCTGTTTTTAGTATTTGTTGTTATAGCGGCAACAGAAATACAACATCTGTGAAAATTTCAACTGCCTAGCTATCACGGTTCATGAGATACAGCCTGGTGACAGACGGACCGCGGAGTCTTAGTAATAGGCTCCCGTTTTTACCGTTTGGGTACGGAACCCTAAAAAAGAGATTTCTCCATAATGTCACCAGACGGCGCTTATCCAGTTTCAATACAAATTGACCTTTACGCTAACGTGAACGAGCGTGACTAAAAACAGGGGTAATCAAACCGAAGACCCCGAGTGCTTTCCGAGTCGATGACCGCTAACATTTTCAAAAAGTTTAAAACCGAAAAAGCGGTAGAGATTGTTGAAGTCGAGAACATGTCAAACTGCCAAAGTAGGACAAGATTCAAATTCAACATTCAACAATCTGGTATGCCCGAATAATTGATATTTGAAAATGTTTGTGAACGTGTTCTACAATGGAACCACTTTTCAACCTTATTGCTATGGCCTTAAGGGCGCAAGCAGGAGCACAAAGAAAAATGTTCGTCCGGAAACTGTCGCGGTGGATCCTGTCTGATTATCTTGCTGTCTAACTCGTCAACGCCCAACTTGGTCTTTGAAATGTGAAATTTTTCACAGAGCCTTCCTTTTTTGATGTAGACCGAGAATAAGGACTATTCTAAATTCTAACGACACAGGCTATGGCTAGCAAAATTACTGGCTAGTTATAAAAAAAGTTAAACCGAATCACAGATAATATAATACTAGCCAATACTAGCACACAGATACCTCATCCCATACAAAGAAACCGCGCCGACGTAACTAGCGTTTTTCATCTGATTATACAGATTATTTTTTGTAAATTGATCACGTTCGGTTCCGTTCCACGGCGATAGATAGATCACTGTAGCTGTGGAACGGAACCAAACGCTATCGATGTACAAAATATAATCAGAATATTCAGTATAATATGTCGGCACGGATTCTTTGTAAGGGATGAGACACCACGACCGAATGCACCACGCTTTCCACTTGCACCTTGATTTAATATGAGTCATTTATAGGCACTCAATCAAACGGTAGGTACAGGAAAATCAAAAGGACGTGTCATTTCAACTATTTAGATTCAAGAGGTGTTGAAACACGAACAGTTGATCACGTAAATGACGAGATCGAGGGCTCTAAGATGGAGATTTTTGTATTCCGGTCAAGTGTTTATGACGATGATGGATGAAACAGTCGAAATAAAATAAAAAAAAAACACTCGCAAGGTTAAGACGAATCGTTTGACGTAAGTATCATCACAATCGAAAAAGAGAATATTAAAAACTTTTTAACAAAAAATTTAAACCGACTTCCAAAACAAAACACTACAAAGCGTTAAAATTACTTTATTTTCGGATGTCGGTGTCTTTGGTACCTATTTCTTTTTTCGTTTTTGGCGAATGTCACTGGCTACATTAAAATTGGAAAATAGAAAAATGTAGGGGCGCTATTTTTTTTCCAGTCCAATCGTGTGGGAGTATAAAAAAAAGGGTTTGTGCGATTTCAAAAATATAAAACACTTATATGTTTAAATATAACTAATCCGAAAAAAAAATGTTAACTAAAAAGAAATAAATAAAAAATACAAAAAGCCCGATTGCTTATGAAGAGAGATACTTATTCGCGAGCTGGCTGACCAAAACCAGAGTATCCTCTGCACAGCATGATTTTCCTCTTGTTTACGTCTTTTTAGTTCATTTCAGTAATCGGGTTTATTGATTTTATGAATTAACATTTTTTTTTATATATCCTTGATGTCAAACAATCTCTGACATGGATCGAAGATAAAAAGATAAGCCGTTAGGAGTATTGTCAGCACTCATGAACGCTATTTTTACGCACATCTGGTTTTATTTTGTGCATAAAGCACTAAGCCGAGGGCATCTGAGAGACTGAGGTATTTCTTCTGGTGAGAACTTGGTTGGACGTTTTCACCAGTGGCGTAGCTAGTTCTAAAAGGGCCCTGTATCAGATTTTGTTATGGGCCCTTCTTATCCGAATACAGCAAAACAAAGGCAAGTATTTATTTTACAAATAAAAAAAAAAATAAGCTTAAGCTATTAGTCAGGATTCTTGAATCGGAAATCCATCTGTCTTATATAAGCAAAAATTTAGAGCGAGCAAAGGAAACTAGAAAATTGGTGTATCCCCACTCGCATAGATTATAGGTCTATCCACACATATCAGACCTGCTAGCACGGCCTACTGTGACAGGCTTGAGTCACACATTTTATCACAGTTTGGGAACAAAAAAAAACTGTGATAAAATGCGTGACACACGCCTTTCACAGCGGCCATGCTCGCCCCGCAGGGCCGTGCCCGGGACGTGACAGGGCCGGGCTTAGGCATTGAAGCTCCGTCACTGGCCCGTGATACGTGTGTGAACGGCTTCATATAAGATGTACACACCGATATTTTTTTAAGTCCCTGACGGGGCAAGGTCCGTTCACGTCCCGGGCACGGCCCTTATGTGTGGATAGACCTTAAGCTGTCATCATAAAAAACAGCTTTCATCATCTTAATTTATCCATTAAAGTCCTCTAATCTATTAAAATTAGAAGTCTTGGATAACATTTTACAAATTGATGCTTCCACATGTTGGGGCCCCTGTGGATTAGTGGCCCCGTATCATTGATACGGCTGATACCGCGGTAGCTACGCCCCTGGTTTTGACCTATTGGCTGGTCACATACTCACATCAGATCAAGGCGGTAACAGGACTTACAGTGACCATTACCCTGAGAAAAGCCGAAGTCAGTGTGACCTCATCAGACAATCCGTCTAAATCTTTCCAGGGCACGAACATCAGCAATGAAGAACACGAATAAGAGAGAGAATTGCTGACAACGCCGCTAAGAATACGTCGCAAGCCCAGACAGCCTGCTATGCGCTACACACGTTTTATATTAAAAAAAAAGAGTTGACAACTTGACACTTCTTGCTTGGGCCGTTTTTACCAATAAAACTAACCGCGATTAGTTAAACTAAACTTAGTTTATGCAACTGATTGGTAGCTTCTCAGCGGTCTCAACCAATCAGAACGCTGCTGTATTTGCTTAAACTGAGTTTAGTCGGACTATTCGCGGTTCGTTTTATTGGTGAAATCAGCCCTTAGCCGTTAGCGTTGCAGTGTTTCGATCTTTTGTTGAAAATAGAACAGCTTTAGATGATTTTGACTACAGAAAAAGTAGACCAGTGTTGGCAGGCAGGCACTTAAGTTTGCGTAAATTATTTCTTCGCCACTGTTCCTAAAACGGTGAAGGAAAACATCGGAGGAAACCGGATGACCGAAAATTTTCTAGATGAAAATAAAAATAAAATCGGCGTAGTGGCAGATTGGACCTTGAACAACAGGATACTCTATTATCCCGGTATAATAACACAAATAAAAGGCGGGCGAAGCCGCGTGCAGGAACTAGTTACGAATAAACGACAAACGTTTGGATGTATATAAGGATGTTTCATGGGTAGAAAAATGATAATTCTATTTAGTCCGTCAGTGAGATTATCAAATAATATTGAACCCGTATTTTATGCTTTAAAAATAAATAAAAATTTGCAAATATAAAGTGCATCAAAGTTCAGGAGTGGGGGCTTATGACGTCACTTTGTCAGTATAAAGTGTAGCTCATCGTACGTCACACGGTATTGCAACGCACTGTCGTCGTAATTTTTATTTTAATGTTTCATTGTTATAGTGTTGTAGGAGACTATCCCTAGTTTCCCAGCTCAAAATTATCGGAGAATTAATGTGACAAATTGTCAAGCACGCGTTATCTGCTGTGATTGGTTGAATGAATCTTCAACAGCCAATCACAGCAGATAACGCGTGCTTGACAATTTGTCACATTAATTCGGCGATAATTTTGTGCTGGGAAACTGCCCCCAGTTTCTCAGCACAAAATTATCGCCGAATTAATGTGACAAATTGTCAAGCACGCGTATGTATTTTAAGCGATAGCTCAATATTTTTCAATAATATTCCTTTATTTTTTTCATATACGTACTAGCTTCTACCAACGGATACGCCCGCGTGCTTGTTGGAAATTATCGCTAGAGAACCTAATATCGAGATAAAAGGTATTATTATATGTCCTCAATCAGATCTTGACAGAGCCCTGTGCCAAATTTCATCTAAATCCGTTCAGCCGTTGGGGCGGGCAAAGGGAACAGACAGACAGAAAGAGTTACTTTCGCATTTATAATACTAGTATGGATACTTATTGGTGCCATATAATTATTTTAATATTTTATGTTTCATTGTCTGTGATGTTATTTTTTTTAGACGAGGTAGGTATGCCATTCTTTTTATAACCTCCGACGGATTATGAGGGGTATTATTATAAGTTTGTCATGTGTGTGTGTATTTGTCGGTGGCATCATAGCTCCTAAACGGATGAACCGATTTTGGTGTTTTATCTAGATTGTTCTTAGCTATGTTTGATGAAAATTGGTTCAGCTGTTGAAAAGTTATGGTCGTGTTACTGTTTGAATCGGGGTGTTTTCGCAAGATATCGTATCATAATTACGCGTTCAATAGATTGTCGATCGAAGCGTGTCTACTACTTGATAAATTATGTAGCATGAAATAAAAATGTGACGGGGATTTTTAAAATTTTATTACAGAAATATTTCAAACACAATATAGACCAGAATTGTTTTTGTATAAAATTGTATCGTATTGTATCATTCCTCGGCCCTATTTGCTATCCGAAGAACAATCAGCTGATATTCTGTTTTTAAAACAGTTTTTTTTTTATTAAGCACGTCGGCAAAGGCATACGTGACAGAATGCCCATTTTTATGAGTTGTGGCTTGAATTCTAATTTCAAATGTCTTTACCGTGTCCAATCAACTGTAAGTGGAAAGAATATGGGTATAGGGCGCTGAACTAGGGTCCATTTTGACTTTAAATGATGACGAAATAGAGTTCCGTACCCGAAGGCCCTAATGCTGTCACTCGTGTGTCTGTCTGTCCGTATGTCCATCATTCTGTCAAACGGATTTTACAGTCAAACCGTTGGAGTTACAGTCTTCAAATTTTCACAGTATCTTGTTGACACAAAGCTATAAAGATTGTCATTTATTTTTTAATGTTTTTAGGGTTCCGTACCCAAAGGGTAAAAACGGGACCCTATTACTGAGACTCCGCGGTCCGTCTGTCTGTCTGTCACCAGGCTGTATCTCATGAACCGTGATAGCTAGACAGTTGAAATTTTCACAGATGATGTATATCTGTTGCCGCTATAACAACAAATACTAAAAACAGGATAAAATTAATATTTAAGGGGGGCTCCCATACAAAAAACGTGATCTTTTTGACGTTTTTTGCGATAATGGTACGGAACCCTTCGTGCGCGAGTCCGACTCGCACTTGGCCGGTTTTTATAAATAAACGGCGGCGCGAAAATATTATTGACCTACCCCATCGAGGGGGTATCTTTGCTTAGAGCTCGTTGAGTAGATACGTTCTGTATATTTTGTTTTAAAATATATTGGAAAACAAAAGAATGAAAAGTCACCAAAGTCAGCTTTGTTTTAGAAAATTTTGTGCCGAATAATTTTGTAACTTCCCATTGACCTATGTACTTCAAATTTGGCGACTATGTGTATTATTACGTATATTTTTTTAACAAATACCAATATATTGAAAATTCGAATTTTTCTTTGAAAGTGCCCTTATTTTTCCTATTACAACAGACTTGATTTTGCGGTCGCAAAACACGCACTCGGCCGGTTTTTTTTTCAGTATCGCCTATCGCAAAGCCCGCATGTGTAGTCCTGCATTACTGAGCCCACAAAAATGGTGCAGGGTCCCGCGTTTGCAGGATTTGATTCCCTACTCAATTCTAATTATTATCTCGCCTGATGGTAAGCGTTGATGTGGTCTACGGTGAAGCACGCTTGCCTAGAAGTAACCTATTCACTCTTGACTTGAAGACCCCAAGGTTATAGCTATCAGGGAACAAAAGTCTCCGACAGAGAATTCCACTCCTTAGCTGTGCGCACAACGAAAGTATTATCAAAACGCTTTCTGCGTATGGGTGGGATGTCCACCATGAACCGATGGCGCATGGCCGTACGTCTTGTAGTCCGATGATGGAAAGAGCTAGGTGGAATCAAATTGTGCAGGTCCGTCGCACACTCCCCGAAATGTAACCGATAAAAACCGACAAGCTGGCAACTCGGAGTCGATGTTCGAGGCTCTGGAGCTTTGGCGCAACCAGTGCATCGTTGCCAATAAGCCTCTTGGCCCGTCTGTCTCTCTTCTACGTCCAAAAGGTGCATATTCCTTTGCAACTGTAGATATATTTATATTTTCTGTATACTCGATGACGTTGTTGGTATACGTGACGAACAATACCCAGGACCTGACACATGCTTAGAATATTAATCGCAGGTTTCCTCAAGTTATCCTGTACCACATTGTATTGTCTCTAAGTCACATAAATAGTTTAGAAATAAGAATCAGTTGCTGAATGTTGTATTTTATGTAAGCGCCTACCTATTTTACTAATTTTACCCGACTGCCGAAAGAGGGCGAAGTGTTTATCAGTCTATATATATGTATGTTTGTTCCTATGTGGCGTTCTAGAGACCAAACGCGTTGGCCGATTTTGATGATTCGTACGTCAATCGATTCGTCTTAACCTTGCGAGTGTCCCTGCATTCAAATTGGAAAATAGAAAAATGGCGAATTTTGGCCGCCATATTGTGGGGGCCCATTTTTTTTATTGTGTTGCAGTCGGAGGATACATCTGGTATAATGGTTTTGGTCAGCCAGCTTGCGAATATGTATGCTCCGACTGCACAGCATGATTTTTTCTTAAGCAGTCGGGTATTATTTTTTATTATCCTTTGCATTTCGGGGAGTGTGCGATGGAATTGCATGATCGAATTCCTCCTAGCCCGTTTCATCATCGGACTACCAGAATTACGAAAACCCGGCTCATACGGGCACTTGTGTTCCCCATATTTCTTTACGCGGCCGAGACCTGGAAGCTGAGAGACACTGAGAGGAAGAGATTACTAGACGCTCTGGAAATGTGGTGCTGGAGAAAAATGCTTGGAGTGTCGTGGACGGAGTTTCGCACTAACATATCCATCCTTCAGGAGCTCGGTATAAGGCAGCGTCTATCAGCTACAGTCCAGGCTAGAATACTCCAGTTCTTTGGACACGTGTCCCGAGGAGGCAACGACTATATCGAGCGGCTTGTAGTTCAGGGTAGAGTGGAAGGAACGAGAGCGCGCGGCAGGTCGCCCATGCAATGGACCGACCAGATTAAGTCTGCAGTGGTGGATGGCCCATTGAATGAGTGCACGCTAATAACAGCCGATAGAGACGGATAGTGTCGCATCGTTAGGCAAATTATGGCAACCCGATGTCTCACTGCAACATGATGACCACGACCGTTCTGCCAAGAGTGTACCGACGAAGAAGAAGACCTACCTACTACACGTTTTGGAAATACTTTCATTATGCGTTCAGCTAAGGAGTGGAATTTCCATGCCGGGATCTGTGTTTCCCGATACAACTCGGGGTCGCTTCTAGGTAAGTGTGATGTGTGTACACCGTCGACCACATCATCGCTTACCATCATATGGGAAAGTGGTCAAGCGCGAACCTACATACAAAAAAGAAATGTGTTTGTTTGTTAAAAACGTAAGTTTAGTTAGAATTTTAGATGAAGCGACTGCCTTCACAACCAATGTTAAAAAAAACAGATAAATTTCAGTATTATTGAACCTGTTTATCTAAAAAACTCTGGCGCTATTTGGAGTCTGTTATCAGTAAATACTGGCTGAGATAACATCTCTTATCACGGGTTCTGGTATTTATCATGTTAACACGTAGGAATTAATTTTGTTGGATTATTAGCTGCGTTGTTTAATTTTGGGTTTTATTTAGCCTGTGGGATTAGTAGAATGGCCTTCATGAGCATTCATCCAATATGTAATGCATCGTGCTGGCAAGTGTTGCTTAAGGTTACACTAGTCGAACATTCTTCCATACAAACGTAGTCTGGCGATTACTCCACTGTTTGACGGTGTACGTTCGAAATAAAAAATTATATCAATTTGTCTCATCATTATCTAGCCCTATATGGAAACATAAAGTTAAAATAATATATATTTGAAAGTTATGATCCATATATCAACACTAATTTTAACACATCTTTGGGCGGAAATAAATACCATAAGAAGGAAAATTGCAAAACGGCCTCCATACAGGGATAGATTAGTAATTCAACATTGCAAATAATTTTATTTTGAAAATATACATTTAGTGATTTTTTCATGATATCTAGACTCCCAAAGATCCGTTTATAAAATTTCGTCCTAGATCATCATCCATTTCACTACAAATTTGCAAAATTGCTAATTCGTACGCGAAATAGCTTCTTACTGCTCATCACAGCATCTATCTTTTTCGCACGTGTTGTCGGATAATAGCATGCATTTTAACCCCGCGCACAAATGAGATCGTGCCGTCGACTAGGGCAACCTTAACGTTGAAGATTACCGCTTATTATGATGATGCTAACGGATCGTCGATGGGGCACAAAAGTTCTGGAGTGATGACCGCGAACCAGAATACGCAGCGCTTGAAGGCATCCCTCTAGGTGGAGCGACGACCTGGTCAAGGCTGCGGGAGTGCGGTAGAAGCGAGACGCAATGGACCGACCAGTGTTGCGACGCTTTGGGAGGCCTATGTCCAGCAGTGGACGTCTTTCGGCTGATATGAAGGTGATAACGATGACTAACTTCCGTTCAAGGCCATTCTTATTGATATTTTGATCACACAATCACACCGTATGTATGATCGACCCAGATTCTTCGGCACGTAACAATAGCTCCGTAATAACTGCAAGAGTATTTACAAAACATTCTCAGTTCCACGTGGTACGGTCAGCTACACATCAGAAACAATTGAACTACGAAAATCGACCTTATTATTCTTCGTGTCGATAAGTACATTTAGGCCCGACTTTGCAATAGTCTGATAAATTTTAACAGATTACTAAATAAACTTTTTTATAAAAAAAATACTACCGACTTCCAAATAGGAAAACTACAAAGTGAAAAATGACTTTATCTTTGGAAGTCGGTGTCCATAACGCAAAAAAATGGTACCTACGAAAGACACCGAAACTTTTTTACAAAAAATACTACCAATTTTTTTATGGACACCGACTTCCAAAAATAAAGTTTTTTTTAACTTTGTAGTTTTCTTATTTGGCAGTCCGTAGATTTTTCTCTTTTTAGTTGTACCTACCTATCTAATAGGCAAGTAGTAGTAAGGCACCTATAATTCCAGAATAGATAACTCCAATATCATGAAACTGAACATAACCGGTGAAATGAGACTGTACCAAGATGAACTGTACACATCTGCGTACCCCTTTAGAACGTACTGGCGTGATATTATGTTATAAAATGGTAAAATCGGCCCTTGCTTTTTAAGTTGTGCGACCAGAACCCAGCCTCGTCGACAGCCCTAGCGCTGGCCTCGCACAGGTCCTTCATGGTGCAGGTGTTTGTGCACAGAGACCAGCAGCCTATTGCAATAGTGAATTCGGCAGGGCGAAGGATTTAACCCCATCAATCGACCAATAACATAGGCGGAAATCCACAACGCGTCTTCCATCTCGCACGAGTTTAGTCTATTGATGGGGGGATTAAATCCTTCTCCTTGCCGAATCCACTTACGCAATTAGGCTGTAGGACAACAGATGGGGCATCATCAGTGTGCCCACTTGGCTTCGCAGCCTGTTTAGGGATTTCCAGGTGGGCCATGGCAGTTTATACCCCGCTGGGAGCTTTTCTGCAGGGTCGATATAGTCAGTTAGGTACACGCAGGAAACTGTTGCTCCAGTCACTGTTTCCTGCGTGCTTCGCCAGGGCTGTGGTCGTTTATTGTTGTAGCCAACTTGAGAAAAATGTTCCGATTCTTTAGTCGCCCATTTATTGCTGCTTGATTGATTTTGCAGTTGATTGTATCATCAAGATGCAGAGAACACGTGCAAAAATGCATGAATGGGAGGAAACGTAATATGTGTGTGTGTGATCAACGAAATATTTAGATTTTACGCGCGTGCTATGGCTTTCCTTTCATAATAATCTTTTATTTTATATCATAACATCACGATCGCGCCTGTATTAGAGCTGGGTAGAAGTGCACGTGCACCTGCACATCTAAATTTCGCCACTTATGTTTAACATTAATTTAATATAGGGCGTGACATGTGGCATCAGCCGGGCACAACTCTGAACAGTAGTGGCACAGTGATAAAGGCCCCGAGTCTCCGACTTAAGACGAAAACGGTGGTGAATTCATTCTCCGGGAATTCGTCGAGCTTCATTGCCTCGACGCTTTTCTGATGTTCGCCACGGTTGATTCTTGCTTTCAGGAGTTGCAGTGGTTTGGGAATAGTGCGGTGGGATTGTCCCAATAATTACGTGTCGTGGCGTGGCGTGGCGCAGGATCCGCCAATCAAACCACTCTGTTCCAGCCTACGTCATAACACAACGAGTTTTGCAGCCAAACAACTGCGTCAGAAGGCCGCCACACCACGCCACGACTCGTGTTTTTCCGTCTTTACGTGTCACAGGTAGTGCCCTCTAGGTTCGATCTTGGCGTTTTATTTTGTGTGAATAATTTTTTGCCACTGCTCTAAAAACGGTGAAGACAAATATCGTGAGGAAACCAACACGTAAGTTTTTTTTTGTCTGGGATATCATCCAATGACTTCTCCCGCTCTGGGTGAAGCGGTAGGGCGTGTCAGACTTTTACTGACAAAAACCCACCGGTGTTCCTTCAGTTGCTTGTGCCAGGGCCGCTATAAGTCTCTTTCAAATTTATCCGTGACCCAAAAACAAACAAACGAAGATATGTGACATCCACCAACCCGCACTGAGCCCGAGTGGCCCTCTCTCATATAGAGAAGGACTGTGTTTCTGCATTGGGAACATTAAAAGGCTGATGATGGGCTGAACTCCAAAATGCAGGCTGCTATTGAGACACTCCAGGTGTAAAAACCCAATAACCCATTACCCTACCTGGGATTTGAAACCAGGACCTCATGCATTAGACCAAGAAGACAGTTTTTGTTTTCCAATCCAAACTAATATTATATGTATAAGCGAAAGATTGACTTTGTCTGTTTGATATGTTTTTACTCTTAAACTGCTGAACTATTTTGACGATTTTTTGCTATGTAAAGTCCCCGCCAGATAACAAAAAAATAAAAGTCATTGATCCGAAAGTTTAATTACGTAACTTTAAAACATGATTTTTCTTTACGAAGAAATTTTGATAATTTTGGTTGCAAATGAATGGTATACGCGTAGAATCATTTTATCCGTTTAAATCGTGTAAATCGGTCCACGCGTTTATGCGATATTAACTCATTACTGAATGCAAAAAAAAACTTTTTATAAAAAAAACAACCGACTTCCAAATAAAAACACTACAAAGTGAAAAATAACTTCAATTTCGGAAGTCGGTGTTCTTGTTTTGGTTTCTTCGTTTTTTGACACCGACTTCCGAAATTGAAGTTATTTTTCACTTTGTAGTGTTTTTATTTGGAAGTCGGTTGTTTTTTTTATAAAAAGTTTTTTTTTTTTCACTTTTAGTTGTGGTACATAGAGGACCAGTTACATAGGCTAGATACCAATAATGCCCAAAGTGAAGCCAGAATAGATTAACCCAATAACATGAAACTTAAACAAAACCGGTGGAATAAGAGTATATCAAGGTGAACTGTTTACTCCTGCGTATCCCCTTTAGAGCGTACTAGTGTGATGTTATGTTTTGAAATGGTGTAAACAATAAACAGCCATGCGATTGCAGCTATCCCGAGTGATTTGCCGTCATTAACCGACTTCACAAAAAAGGAGGAGGTTCTCAATTCGACTGTTTTTTTTTATGTTTGTTACCTCAGAACTTGTTACTGGGTGAACCGATTTTGATGATTCTTTTTTTAATTGAAAGCTGGTGCTTGTCATGTGGTCCCATTTTAATTTGGTCAAGATCTGATGAAGAACTTCGGAGATATACATCAGAACTCTTCAATAAATGACAGCAGATCACTCGGGATAGCTGCAATCGGATGTCTGTTTATTGTTTACATCATTTCATAACATAACATAACACTAGCACGCTTTAAAGGAGTATGCAGGTGTGAACAGTTCACCCTGGTATACTCTAAATCCACCGTTTTTGTTTAAGTTTCATGTTTCTGGGTTAATCTATACTGACTTCACTTTGGAGAATTGGTCCGTTATGTACCCACAACTAAAAAGTGAAAAATAAAAAACATTTTAACAAAAAATACAACCGACTTCCAAATAAAAACACTACAAAGTGAAAAATAACTTCAATTTCGGAAGTCGGTGTCAAGAAACGAAGATCCCAAAACAGTAACACCGACTTCCGAAATTTAAGTTATTTTTCACTTTTTAGTGTTTTTATTTGGAAGTCGGTTGTATTTTTTGTTAAAATGTTTTTTTTTCGTATCGTTTTAAAATATTGGAATACATTGGTAGACAGATGTTAACCACTTTTATTTTTCTTGTTATCTGGCGGTGCCTTTAGAGATAGATTAGACCTTGGAGAAGGACATGAGATAATTTTCGACGAAGACGCGGACGAAGCCACTGGCAGAAACTAGTATAGAATAAAATTCCATTATGAAACCATTATACCCAGTAAATACAGGTCGTTATAATTCTGTTATCAAAGACTAATTAAAAATTCGCGCTTATCAGTCTCATAATTGAAAATGAAATAGATAACTACAATTTTTAATTACCAATCAGGATTAAGCACTTTATAATGCATTATAATCTTTTAAATGTACTTTTAATTTCGGTTTTTTTTTTTTTTTTTCCGTTTTTTTTTAAACGATGCCCCACACTTGAATTTTCTGCCTGTAGTATAATCACGAGCACAAGACACCTAGATCCAGCACAAGTATCTGTAGGTCATACAAATATTTGTTCCGTGCGGGAATCGCACCCGCGACACGCAGCGCAGCAGCTGATCGCTCAACCACTACGCCGTGTCGTCATGTACATAAGCAGTGCTTCGGATAGTTCGCCTCGGCCGTCATTTGAAGATCCTTGACAGTCGGTACGGGCAGTCAGAACTCTGTTAGTCATTCCAAAACGCATTGTGTTACCTATATTATGTTCTGGGTTGTGGAGTTCAGATAGGCAGTTGCTCAATGTTCAAGTAAAATTTCAAAAACCTCCGACACATTTTTATTTCATTCTACATAATTTATCTAGTAATAGACACGCTTCGATCGACAATCTATTGAACACGTAATTATGACACGAAATCTTGCGGAAACAGCCCGATTCAAACTAGACGCCCACAACTTTAGAACGGATAAACCGATTTTCATCAAACATAGCTAAGAACACTCCTGTCCTGCTAGCACGGCCTACTGTAACAGGCTTGAGTCACACATTTTTATCACAGTTTGGGAACAAAAACCGTGACAAAATGCGTGACACACGCCTATCACAGAGGCCGGGCTCGCCCAGCTGATAAAGTCACCTTTCAAACAAAAAAATCTCGAAATCAAAATCGGTTCATCCGTTTAGGAGCTATGATTAGACTGGAAACCTACCCCTGACTACTGAAATAGTATTTTTCATCACTACGTATTATTAAATAAAGTCCCCCGGCGTCACTTCACTCGCGCATGTACATAATGTACGCGATAAACTCAAAAACTTGTAAAGGAGCACTACCTATCACTGTGATCTTATTCTTTTTGGAGTTGTATTGTTTTCTTGCCAGTATATTTATATATATGTATGTATTTATGTATATCTGCTGCTAACAGATACATCATCAAAGCCACGAAGACCAGGCTCGTGCGCACTTTAGTTTTACCCATATTTCTGAGTGCTTCAGAAAAGTGGACGTTGCGGGAGGTGGAAAGAAAAAATATAGACGCTCTGGAGATGTGGTACTGGAGAAGAATGCTCGGAGTGTCGTGGACCGAGCTCCGCACAAATTTCTCGATACTCCAAGAACTCCACATCAAGCAGCGTCTGTCCGCAATAGTACAGTCCCGAATACTCACTTTCTTCGAACACGTCCCAAGGCGAGACAGTCAGTCCGTAGAGCGGTTATTCGTCCAAGGAAAAGTGGAACGCATTAGACCGCGTGGTAGGTCACCCATGCGTTGGACCGACCAGGTCTGCTGTGGGCGGTCCCGTGCACGAATGTACCCGGATGACTTCTAATCAGAAAAGATGGCGAGACATTGTGAGAAGAATCACATCTGCCCCATATAATATCAATACTTCATGACGACCACGACCGCTCTTTCAAGAGCGTAAGAAGATTTTATGTATCTATATTAGTATTTTATATTTAGTGCTTAATAAGTTTGTAAGATTTTATGTTGGTATCTATTTTAGTATTTTATATTTAGTGTATAATAAGTTTGTAAGATTTTGTGTATCTATTTTAGTATTTTATATTTAGTGCTTAATAAGTTTGTAAGATTTTATGTATCTATTTTAGTATTTTATATTTAGTGCTTAATAGGTTTGTAAGATTTTATGTATGTATTTTAGTAGGGTTTTGGATTGCCTGGAAGAGATCGCAGTACGCGATAAAGCCGCCGATTGTTGTATGTTTGTTTTTATTTGAAGGTTTCCGTATGTACATACATACATAAACTCACGCCTTTTTCCCATGGGGGTAGGCAGAAACTACAGAACGCCACCTGCTACGATCCTTACATACTTCTTTTGCTTCACTCACATTCATGCATCTAGTCATACACACACGCCGGTTATGAGTACTGCGCACCTGGCCTTTTTGAAGAACATCACCTATAAGGTCTATGTATGTCTTTGTAGGGGTCCCCTCCCGGCGTTTCCATTCACGTCTGCCTTGTAAATACATTTCGTTAGTCGCCTTTCATTCATCCTCTCAACATGGCCAAACCATCTTAACATACTCTTTTCAATTTTAGTCACTACATCTTCTTTTAGACCACATCGTTGTCTTATTACCTCATTCCTCAACCTATCATTTTAAGTTTCCGTATGTACTATTGTTTTTTTTTTATCTTGGTGTACAATAAAGTATATATAAATAAATAAAAAACTGATTTGCATGCGGTTTTCACCAATAGAAAGAGAAACGAAGAAGGTTTTAGTTTATAATTTGTTACGGGCGAAGCCGGGGCAGGTCGCTAGTGGGACATATTAGGTAGTTCTATATTATAATATTTTCCTTGTTATTGTATAGTTATCCTAGTATTATTAATGTGGTTAGTTTTTTTTTTCCTTTCCTTTAAACATTATACAACGTATTTTTTTATCTTCATCCAATTATTTTCAGGTATTAGTTATCAATAACATATTATTAATGAATTTAGCGACTGAGATACCACGAGTCAATCCAATTTATGTATAATTACCCGACTGCCGAAGGAGTGTAATGTGTTTATTATCAGTCTATGTATGTTTGTTCCTATGTGGAGTTCTAGAGACCAAATGCGTTGACCGATTTTGATGATTCTTAGGTTGGGAAATAGAAAAATGGCGGATTTTTGGCGCCATATTGTGGTGGCTAATTTTTTTTTCAATCTCCGACGTGTGTGGTATCAAAATAAAGGGTTTTAAGAGGTGATTTCAAAAAAATAAAACACTTGTTTAAACGTACCTAATTCGATAAAAAAAAAAAAAATATCGCTTCATATGCAGTCGGGTATTTAGATTTTTTGAATTAACTTTTTTTATGATATATTGTAAATGATCGAAATTATTGAAATGTGAGCCGAAAAAAAATATGGCACAGAGATAGATTATAGTCGGGGAAAATTTACAAGTTCGTGACTAATCACGGACTTGTCGTACTGTATGGATCAGAATGTTGGGCTGTGAAAATGATGGACGAAAAATCAAACCGACTTCCAGAACAAAAAACTACAAAGCAAAAAATAACTTTCTTTTCCGAAGTCGGTGTCTTATGTAACCATTTTTTTCAGTCTTTCGACACCGACTTCGGAAAAGAAAGTTATTTTTTGCTTTGTAGTTTTTTGTTCTGGAAGTCGGTTTGATTTTTTGTTAAAAAGTTTTTTATTTTTCCCTTTTTAGTTTTAGTAGGTATCACCAATTAACATGATAATCATTTATGGCCAAAGTACATCTCATGACGATTCCAATAAGCCCAAGCACGACTAGGATACATTGTTTTATTTCAGAGTTCCAGTGCCTACCTTCCGGCTTAATCATCAGAACAGTTCAATGGTACCATTTTCATCAGTACCATTCATTTATAAGTATTTGCTTCATCATAGTCGGTTAACTATTCAAGATATTTTATACCCGTGACATATTTAGCATTTAGGAGTTCCAGTGGCCATCTGTGGTCTTCTTCATCAGTTCCACTTCACCAAATTATACTTTTTGAGTGCAAGTGATTGCATTGTTGATAAAAATACCAAAATCACTATATGTATGCCTATAATATTTGAGTAGTTCCCTCAATTGCAAGATCCTGACTTGATGACTATGGGACCAACTAGGATGTATACCCTTCAAAACAAAAGAAGATTTTTTGAAATCGGTCCAGGCGTCTTTGAGTAATCGGGGAACATACATAAAAAAAAAAAGATTCCGACGAATTGAGAACCTCCTCCTTTTTTTGAAGTCGGTTAAAAAGAGATTGCATGTAGCAGAGATGACAATGTTGAGATGTCCGTATATCCCGGTATGGTCATGTGATGCGGAGGGATGAAACGCATGCTACTAAAAGAGTTATAAATACAAATGTGGATGGATGGAGAAGGAGAGGACGGCCAAAGAACAGATGGATGGACTGTGTGAGGAGTGGTATGAAAGAAAAGAGAGTCAGTGATGGCGTGACGGGGGAGAGGACGGTATGGAAGAACAAAACGTATTGCGCCGACCACAAGTGACATGGGACAAGGACAGGAAGATGATGATGGTAGATTTTAGCCTGGAATAGCACATAGGCTTTTTATCCTGATAGTAATACTACATACTATGTTACTATATGACCAGAGAATACAATCTCGGGATCTCGTATCTTGGGATCCCGGGACTGTTCTTGGCTACTCTCGGGATTTTCGGGATTGCCACAAACAAGACTAATTAATTTGTTTTCCGTAGTCCGTTGCACCTTGACAATAACCTTGCCTGGATTATATTAATGGCATTTATTACATAGCGACAAAAAACAACCCTTAGATGCGCGGTACATCAACCAGCGTAGAACCTGAGCGAGCGTTTTCAGCAGCTGCTTATGTTGGCAATAAACTACAAAGCAGGCTTGGAAGTCAATCATTGGATGCTTTGTTATTCTGCGATTATATTTTCGAAATTCTAAATAGTTGTTTTTGTGTTGTCTTTTTGATTTCTTGCAAAATTACATTTTTTTTGTATTGTCTTTTTTCTTTTCTTATTAAATTGTGATTTGTGTTGTGCAAGACATTTAAAACACGGGACTACGCTTCAGAAATCCCGTAATACCGGGATTGAAAAATATGCTCGGGATTGTATTCTCTATTCCCGACACACACGCGAGCTAAATCACTGAAAAAAGTTAGTAACAAATATCGTAAAACACTTTTTTTTAGGTTAATTGAGGCGTATCTGGTCCGTTTCGTTAATTCACTGAAATTCATTTACAACCATGCAAAGCCGGAGTGGGTCGCTATTATAGAATAAACTAGCTTCTGCCCGCGGCTTCGCCCGCGTAAAAAGTGTTTTATTATACCAAGGGAGTACAATCTATCCTATGTCCTTCCCAGGGTCTCAAACTATCTCCATGCCAAATTCCATCAAAATGGGTACAGTAGATCCAGAGATTACCCCCTACACCCTCACAAACTTTACATCTTTATAATATTAGTATGGATTAAACAGGAAAAGCTAGTTAATTAACCATTATTCAATCAATTTGCTAACCGAATTGGATAACCAAAATATTTTTTTCCTAATTTGCATAAAAATATTATTAAAATAATTAAAATTGAAAGTTTGCCGTAATTAACTTCTTTCGTTAATATTTCTAGGATAAAAGTATATTATTTTTTCATCCTTATATTATAAAAAAAAAATATTAATAAAATATACTAGACAAATATATTTTAATTGTGGTAATCGGAGCGTCTAATGTCTATGACCAGTGTGTGTTGCCAGTGATCACTCATGGGACCGAGACCCAAAGGGCAATGGAGAGGGTTATGCTCGGCATTTCCTTGCGTGATCACGTTAGAAATGATGATATCCGCAGGAGAACCAAAGTTACCAACATAGCCCGAAGAATTACCAAACTTAAGTGGCAGTGGACAGGGCACATTGTTCGCAGAACGGATGGCCGATGGGGCAGAAAAGTTCTGGAATGGCGACCGCGAACCGGAAAACGATACGTTGGAAGGCCTCCCACTAGGTGGACTGATGACCTGGTTAAGGTTGCGGGAAGGCGCTGGATGCGAGACGCACGGGGTCGGTCAATGTGGCGACGCCTGGGGGAGGCCTATGTCCAGCAGTGGACGTGTTTCGGCTGAAATGATGATGATGATGAATCGGAGCGTAGCCGCGGATTAAAAACTAGCCCATACTAATGTTATTAATGTAAAAGTAACTCTGTTTGTTTGGTACCGTTTTACAACTAAACTGCTGAACCGACTTAGATTAAATTTAGTATGGAGATAATTTGAGACCCTGGGAAGGACATAGGATAGTTTTTATCCCAGTAGCCCGTACGCAAAATACGCGCTTAGACGTGGAGTTGCGGACACCAGCCCGTCTTAATCTTAGACGTGGAGTTGCGGACACCAGCCCGTCTTAATCTTAATCTATCCCGGTAGCATGTTCCCTTGGGATAACAAATGAATTTTTATAATAAATGGAGTCGAGAGCTTATCCAGAAACTGAAACATACTCCTAAAAGACTTATGTAAAGTGGTCCCACTTTACTACGAGTGGCATAGTTATAAAATAATAGTACCAGTACTTGTGATAAGGACTCTTTAGATCATTTGTATCAGAATTTCCCATCGATTTATGCCCAGTGGTTGCATAGCCAATCAGTGTGACAACGCTTGGGGGAGGCCTACATCCAGCAGTGGCCGTCATGGATTAAGCTTGTTGGCTTTATCAGGATTAAAAATTCCTAAACGACTTTCTGAAATGAAGGAAAACGTAGCGGGGAGCCCTCAATATTAATATCAAACTGAATTGAGCATGCGTGACAATTAATGCTTGAACCTTCTCTGTGTGAGAAGAGACCTGTTCTGCAGTGGGACAGTTATAGTTTGAGATTTACTGGTAGTCAGAGTTTAGTATACATGCACTGTTAAATTGTGGTCCTTTAAATCCCATGGAGGGTTGATCCACTACAAGAAACTGACATTTCGGAAGTCTGTGTTGCAAAATGATAAGACAAGAGGTACCAAACCTCTTGTCTTATCATTTTGCAACACATACTTCCGAAAAAAAAAAAGTTATTTTTGCACATTTTTGTGCTTTGCTTTGGCAGTTGGTTTGTAAACATAAAAATATAAAATGTTAATGTTTACAAACCGATACTGTTTCATGTCCGGATCGACCCGCCACAGGATTTTTCCGACCAAAATTTTACAGAGTATAGTCTCATTTTGTTATGACATGTTTTAAGTCCTTCCTTGTTCTTTTAAAGTAACAACTAATTCAAGAAGAAGACAAAGACCAAATAAATTAGGATAAGACCAAGAAAATATTTATGGTTATGGCTATGTAACTTTTTTAATAGATAATAGTTTCTTTAATAGGAACTTTAAAAAAAAAATAGTAATAGAGAAATAAAGTTTAGTATGGAATATGTAGTAGGTAAGGTAATAATTTAAAATATAATGATTTTTTATAATATAATTATATAATATTTATGAAAAGATAATTTAAAAATATTATTTTCAGAAATCAACTGTGTAATTTAAGTGGTTCTAATTCAGCTCACATGTTTTGTTAGGACAAATCTTGTGAGCTGAATTAGAACCACTTGTTTAATGGGTTTGTATAGGTACAAACCCACTAAACAAACATTGCAACTATTGCAAGTTACATTAAAAGCTTTTAAAAATAAGCTTATCAGAATCCTTGAAAAACAAAAAGTTTACACACTTCAAATAGTTTTTGCTAAAGAGCTTTTAAGGATATTTTAATCTTAAATAAATTATTTATGTTTCAAGGTAAGAGTATTCAAATTAAAATTCAAAACAAGATGCACAGTAATATATTTATATCACTTAATATCACACAGCAGACAAAAAATATGACGATATTTAAATAAAATTGTTTACGCAACTTTAGATAATCATCATGCTATTGCGCTAAATATATTCAAAACAAATTTAACATCACACGCGACGGAGAAAAACCGGTTGAAGCTCAAAATCATTAAATTTATTTATTTTTCCTAAGTTTGGCCCGCTTATTCTAGTAATATTGTGCTTAAAATAAGTTTACTTACCAAATAAACAACACTGTCATGCTTTCTCTCCACTTAGCTCGGAATCAATTTTATTATTACGTAAAAATAATAGAATCATAAAGTTCAACAGTTTTATATATAAATGCACTAGTTTCACGCACAGCACTGCGTTTTTACACGCTATTAATGTCTCAAAACAGTTATGCGACACTATTACAACTGTTTACAACTGTATTTGGTAATTCATCCGATTATTTATTGATTGTTTTCTAGTCAATGAAAAAAAGTGTTTTATTCTCCTAATTTGTAAGTTTTCTTTGTAATGTGAGTATCGTGTTGTGTTTATTGTTTTACTGGCATCTATTTTAGGCCATGCAGTCAGTCACATGATGCTAATTGAGTGAATAAACAGTTTTAAATTGAATAAAAAGTCAATGCAGACCACTACGAAGCAAGTGGCAAAATATGTAGGTATTTTTCGACCTACTTTCGTTGGTAGGAAAATTGACAGTTATATTGTAGTGTTGCCACTGATTTACAAATAGGTTAGGTAGGTTTTCAAAGATGAAAATATCTGGAGACACGTCAGTGTCCCCGCTAAGAGAAACCAAAAGAAGCGGCTCACAACTCAGCAACAAAAATTTAATTAGTTCCACTATCGGTCCATCCACTGACCTAAAACTCCAACATTCTTTATACCGCAGTGTTTAAATTCTCTGACGAATATAGGCCTCAACGATAAAAAATTAAATCATTTCATGTGTGTAAAGTAACATATTCTAAATATTTGTATATTCTACATAAGTTGGTACATAACGCTTGGTGCGCGAGTCCGACTCGCAAAGCAAGGAAAGCAAAAATTTTGTATGGTATTTTACACACACACAAATAACGATAAAAATGAGAAATATCTACATTATTATATGTCCTGTTCACTCTCCAAGGCAATAGGAAGATGCAGGTTAGGGCTATTTTGATGACGTTGTTTAGTCGTGAACTGTTGCGTTTGCAATACTGGTGAAAAGAGGCAACCTTAAAGAGTGTACCGTGAAAATAATAAATTATCTAAATCGCAAGAAACATAGCCAAAAACCCTGGGACACTTACAAAAAGAAATGAAATCTCATAAAAATACTTCATGTTAATTGGTTGCCAAGACAAGCTCATAGCGCTTTCATTGTTAAAAAAGTCGTGTGGCACTCGGGGACTGCCGCGGTAAAGCTATTGCATAGCATTTATTCTAGATCCAGTCCTGGAAAATGCGTCAAAAAAATTAAAAACGTTAAAAACTCGAAAACGTAGCGAGCCAAACCCGCATTTATTTACGATTAATAAAACTCTAAAAAACAAAACAAAAATACCCTTATTCACATTGAAATAAGGTCGCTTTTCTTGACAAGCAAAAGTGACCCTTATTCTCATTAGCATAAGGTCCACATTGATCACCATTGTCACAGAAACAGCTCAGAGAGACCGATAAAAGGCAAAAAAAATACGACCAACAAAAATTTTAAAACCCTCATATCTCAGAAACGGTTGGAGTTAGCGCATTTCTGACAAAAAATTTGCCCGCCTGCCCTCCGCTACTTCATCCGGGAGAACAAGATAGGATTTACCCCCCCCCCCCCCCTTAACCGTTTACCTCCCCCCGCAAAAAAATTTTTCATTCTAAAAATACCAACACTGAAATCGAAAACACGTGCAACAAACCTCCCCCCCCCCCGCCCCCCTGCCCCTCACCACTCAGATTCCACAGAATTCAAAAACCTTATTAAAAGTCAAAGTATCACCGTCGTGCCCGTCGGAGTGGGGAGCGTGAGGTTATTTCGTTACGGAATTTCTGGATTCGGTCCCCGCGCTCAAGGCCCGCGATAGAAGCTATGCAATAGCTTAAAAAAAAATCAGGTCTCAGATGGAGTGGAGTCAAACCCCATCACTCTAGAAGGACTGGACATGTATGATAAGAATCTGTTAACATTGACTTGTCAAAAAGCTATAATAAGATATATGACAATGCCAGTGTGGCCTTATTTTGATAGTAGAAATGGAGTTAAATGAGAGTCCTTCTTTCTACTGCATTTTTCGTTATTCCAATAAACCTGCCTGATTTCTTCTAAAGTATATCAAATCTTACCCTAAGTTAGAAGACAGTAATTACGTGGCAATATAAAATTCGAAATGTCATTACCGTTCCTCAATACGCAGAATTTTTAACCATACAGAAAATTCGAAGTGTATTCGTATTAATGTCTAAATTATCACATAGATAGATTTGCAAAAGAACATAATTTAACCGACTATATAAATATCCTTATAGTTTAACTATTTACTCGTTGCACATCAATTCAGAAGAAATAAATCAATTCCTAAAAAATCAGAGCTCTCTGATTAGTTGGTTGGACCTCGACCTTTTAGACGTTTCAGAACGTCAGTCAATGACATTTACGAAAAAAAAGTAAACCCACTTCAATTTATCAATTTCAGTCCACCACTCATGATTTCCTGTGTGTTATTTCAATTAACAAGTCGAAAATTAGTGTTTGCAACAAGTTAATCAACGCATGATATAATCATTTGTTCGAAATGGCGACGCCGGCGGACGTTAGAGCGCTATTCGAGGCGAGGTTGAAAGAAACTAATCCACCTCCGGATTTTCACCAATTAGACTTGGATCGTGCGAAAGATGAAAAATATTTGAAGAGGGTGCTTACTCACGTCGACAAAGACGCTAAAGCTGCCGCAGACATGCTGTGGGATATCCTAACGTGGCGGAAATCTGTAGGCGCGAGTGATATTAACGAAAGTAATATCCGATTAGATTATGTTCAAGAGGGGGTATTTTTTCCAAGAGGCCGAGATATTGATGGAAGTCTTTTACTCATCTTCAAGGCGAAAATGCACGTTAAAGGGCAAAGGGACTATGATGAGCTGAAGAAAATTATGATCTACTGGTTTGACAGAGTGGAACGTGAGGAAGGGGGTAAGAAAATTACTATGTTCTTTGATATGGATGGCAGTGGTATGGGTAACATGGATATGGAGCTAGTCAAATACTTGATTACGTTATTTAAAGCCTACTATCCATTGTTCCTTAACTATATTGTGATCTATCAGATGCCCTGGGTACTATCTGCTGCTTTTAGAGTTGTCAAAACTTTATTACCAGCAAAGGCAGTTGAGAAAATGAGATTTGTTACGAAGGACACTTTGAAGGATGTTGTAGCGCCTGAACAAGCTTTAGCAGTTTGGGGCGGAAAGGATAACTACACGTTTGAGTTTGTTCCTGAGAATAAGTCTGAGCATACTCCGAAGAAGGTCACGTTTGCGGAACAAGGCGATGGTCAACATTCACCAGGTGAGATGTTACGTCTCGTACCAAATGATACAATCCTATTCAAAACTGATGGTGATGAAATTTCTGGTCAGTTCACGATCACAAACATGGATGAAAGTGCTGTCTCCTTCAAGATCAGGACTACAGCACCTGAGAAATTCCGTGTACGGCCCAGCTCAGGTACCCTAGCCAGCGGAGCATCTCAAACTGTCCTGATCGTAGTCCAACCAGGCATTCAGCTTCGCACAGTAACTAAAGACAGATTCCTAGTCATGTCAATTCAGATACCTAAAACCGATCTAACACCGAAGGAGCTCACGGATATCTGGCAAGCATCAACGGGCAGCAAGACTGACGAGTACCGTCTGAAATGCCAATTCCCTGAAAAGGATATACCTCGGAATGGTTCCGTTATTGATGGTAAGGCTTTAGATAAACCTGATTCGGTCACTTCAGCAATAAGCAATTTAGAAAATAACTATGCTTTGTTGCATCGTGATATGAGACAGTTGAAGATGCTGCAATTCGTTACTTTAACAATGACCGTGCTCATTGCAGTTCTTGGTTATCTTCTGTATGAGAATGTGAGTGAGGACTCGAATTACTGTGAACGCTTGTAGCCGTCAGCGATAGTGGTGTTTAACGCCACTGTCAAAATCGACTATTTAATGGCGATTTTTGTATTTCTACTGGTTGTTAACGTCATTCTTTATATTTTGTATAGTAAGTTGATGTGTAAGTTGAACTTATTGTGTCGTAGACATAGATTTAAACAGTAAAGATACGGCCGTACGTGCGTTTGCTTATACGCGTTCGGCATGCAAGAAACAGCGTTTTTAATGTCGCCGCTCGGCCTTGACCTTACGTTATGACCTAAGACAATGGTGTCATGTAGGTTTCTAGTTAAGGACGGTAGTTGTAAGAAAATTGGGGTGAGTTATGCTAGATTGAAGGTCAACCATGGTTAAAACATTAATAGTACATTTTAATACAAGTTTGTCATTGCACTCTCGGCTCCATAACTTTCTCGAGGCTGCGAGCTAGCCAATAGTGCAATCCGTATCAAACGACGTTTTTCAACACAATTGCGAAGAAACATTTTTTTTTCTGTTTATCGCTTCATTGTGCAGCGTCTTCATAGACAAGGAAAAAAACATCAAATTAATTTTCATTGGTTATGAAGTTATAATGGTTTGCCGACTCTGTCTAGTATAATACACCTATATTAGCACGTTAAATTGCTGATTTGAAAGCAAAACACGTGTTTGAAATTAGTATTTTTTATTTTAACGTTTATTTACAGTTCATGAATCAAGGTGCATTTCTAAGTCTGGTGATAGGTATGTACATGTATTTATTCTACACATAATGCATTTATTAAAAAAAGGGTTGCATGGAAGAAAATATTTTCTAAAACGTAAAAAACATTCCTCGGCGTTGAAAATTTAAAAAAGACAATGCGGTTTTTTTGTAGTAAAGTGTGTTGAGTCATTTGTACCTTGGAATGTAGATAATAAACTTGTATTAATATGCATTGTTAGGAATAGTAGGCTGGCTTTATACCCTTATCTTCTGTCTATTTAAAAATAAAGAGAAATGTTTTTGTCACGCTTTCTTTGGCACACGAGTAAACGGTAGCCTGGGTTACGATAAAGGCTACTTTTTATCCCGGGAGTAAGTTCCCTTGAGCAAATTTTCACCGGGGCGATGCCACTGACAGAAAGCTAGTATTTATATTCGCGACGATGTTCGCTATATTTTTCTTCACGAAAACAAAGGCACATGTAAAAAAATATAATTCAGAGTCTTTATTTTGTGTTCGATTGGCCCCATAATACGTAGTTGGCCTATAATATCCAATTTGTTCGTCGCTATCGACTGTCTGTTCACACGTCATTTGGTTCGGAGCTAAATTGCTTGCAGCCCGTCGTCATGGTACTGTGGTGGGTCTCCCACTCAATAATTCGATAAATTGGCTGTTTGGGTGTGGTACGGCTAGACTGTGGGACTAATTCGATCATCAATTATTTTGTTAGGGCCTAGTGAGTTCATCTGCAGTTTTTGGAAGATTCGTACCAATGGCTTGCAAACCAACCGGATGAAACTGAATTAAGAGTGTTTACACGGAGCGTCCACAGATTTTCGAAGTCTGTTTTACTTTTTTTGTTGCCATGATGAGCCCTTGACCTCAATCTCGCCTTATGGTTGACGGTGATGTCTACGAAAGAGCAATCTCCGAAGATGCCTGTTCACTCTTCTTAAAGCTGATCAATAAATGTGTTATAAAATCTCTTTGACTGGTTATGCCACTGGACAAGTCCCTCCATGATTTCCAACTGTTTCGGCTATATATTTTGTTTAGTTTGATACAGGTTTTCAAGTATTCTAATATTCTAACCAACCAAGACTCACTTTAGTCTACTTTTGCACCTTTATCGTGTGCCCAGCTTCTTCCCGACTCTGTTGGTATCGCTTCCAATCTAACCGATTGTATTCGACTGGATACAGTTGAATACAATCGCAGTTCTGCATTCAACCTACATTGGTTATAAATAGTGTTGTGCGTTTTCTCACGACTAGCACTCTTCACGTAATATTTACTTGGGCGTTTGATCTTAGCAAAGCTAAACGTTTTATAGATTTTCGCTTTCCACACCGTAGCGGACAGCAAATATTTACTCAAGCCTCCAACGTCAGTCGCTTGGTCAGTATTGACGTCATATACTTCCGAGGTCAGGTTCTTGTTTTTAGATATTAATTTGAAGATTCAATATGAAGATTACTGTTGTTTATTCCATAGAAGAAACAGGTTTATTTGATCGTGCACCACATTGTCATTATTTCAACCGAAAGACTCCTGGTCATTTTGTGCCCTGTCCACTGCCGCTGAAGTTTGGCAATTATTCGGTCTATTTCGGATATCATGGTTCCCTTGTAGTTCTGATTGTATATCAATGTAAATTCTTACCACCCTTGTCCATTGTTACTTATGTCAGCGCTAAATGTTTTCCAAGCAAGCAAATGAGTGCGACGATGGTCGTTTAATTTTTTTATTTATGTGTAGGTAGGTATTTTTGACTATTATCATACACCCGCCAGCCATGATTTCACAAATGACTCACACACACTTCAAACTTTTTTAGGTGTGTTATAAATTAAAATACACTGTCTAAGTGAATATTATGAAGAGATAGAATTCTTCTTAAAATGTCCTCTGGCATTTAATTACTAAATTTATTTTAAAATGATAAAAATAATGTATTATATTTCATAGTGGGAAATTTTAAACGCAATTTTTTTTCTATATAAACCGTTGTCTTTGTGTGAAAATTAGTAGTTGTAATTTAGGTGCCAAGCACTGTAGGGGCTTTCAAGCAAAAGTAGTGAGAATCATCATTATAGTGCAATCAAAAAAATAGTTTGGTTAAAAAGATTTATTAAAAAAATGTGTTTGAAAATATAAATATTTGGATATTTTGGCATTCATTGTCAAGTAAGGAAATTAAAAATACGGTATTTATCTATTTATAATAATTATGAATGTTTTTATTTATTGAAAAAATAAGAACAAAAGAAAACTTGTTTAGGTAGATACTCATTTATTTCCATGAACAAATATGGTTATTTAAATGTGTAAATGGTGAATTGAAAAAAACTGTGGGGAATAAACTTGTAATTTTGTAGGTATAATAGTAATAATGCATAAAAAATAATAATTTCGATGTTATTTAGGGTGAAAGCACATTATATTTTACAATGTATGG
This sequence comes from Orthosia cruda, assembly GCA_964057195.1. Classification (NCBI taxonomy): domain Eukaryota; kingdom Metazoa; phylum Arthropoda; class Insecta; order Lepidoptera; family Noctuidae; genus Orthosia; species Orthosia cruda. The sequence goes on along the minus strand of OZ059853.1, from coordinate 4,109,697 downwards.
TAAATAATGCCAGCTTCTAGTAATACGAATAAAAAAAAAGTATAAATGACTGGTAGAATAAATAATAAGCATGTTTCTAAGTATATAAGGCCTATTTGCTACTCTCTAGCGACTTGTGATATTGTCAATGAAAAATAAATTGGTGTATTCATTTCAACTTTATGAAAATGGTAAAAGAAAAATTCCATAATAAAATTGTACTTTTGTAGGCTGCAGATTTGAAAGCTTCTTTCTTTTTTAGACAAAAAATATGTAGTTTGTAAGTATGTGTCAGCTTTTATAATTAAAATCAATCTTACTCCCAATTTCTGAAACGAAAATCAACACAGCACTTTATGCTTGATAAGTTTGAACATTAATTTTGTTGCGATCATTTTTGTCACAGAGACTGGGTATTAGAAATGATTATCATAACTAGTCAGATTTGTTTCAACTTGTCGTACAAAAAGACATTGATTATAATTTTTCGTCTTCAAAAATATTTCTGTTACACAATGAAATTAGGTATTTCTAAATCACATTCTTATCAAAGATATTAGTTCTGGCCTAAATCTATCATTGATAAGCTGATTATTACGTAATTGTTTCATTTATTTATCTTTGAGACCAGTTATTTTTAATCCAGAGTGCTTGTAGTTAAGCTAAGTTTGATTTGCTCCTATCATCTCTCCAAATACGTCTTGCTTGACGTTTCTCATGGGAATATGCCGCGAAAAGTTTTGAACGTCAAATTAACGAAATCAGAAAAGTAAATCGCATGTCATGTTGTTTATTCCAATGAGTAGGAACGCTCTACATTTAATCTTGAATATTTACACTATAAAACAAAAAATGCTGTATTAAGATTTTCTACCAAACAATGTAACGAACGTTTTTCATTGGGTGTCATTTATTTATTTATTTGAAACAAACTATTTTGCCACCAGTACCCAGACGATTTTTTTTTTAATTATTTGGAGTGTGAAGACCGATTATTTTGAAAATGGACTTGTCGACTTTCTTCTGTCCTCCGTTTTGAGTGGATTATTATTGTCTATGGTTGTATTTGTATAAAAACTATTCCATTCCAAAGTAAATGGCCATAATTTTAACCAAAAATAGCTTATTCTTAGTTTTCTTTTTTGATCAGGGAACCATGTTTTTTTATTATTAACTATTTGAGTTGTGACTTGTGATCAATGTTATGCTATAATTTGAAATGGCTTTAAATTTATATTCGGGGTAGGTATATAAAATACTAAACAGTGCATTTGTTTTTTTTTATATATTATTTTAGTTAGCATGAATTGTCTCGAGTGGGGGACTGAACTATTCTAAAATTAAAAATTTTGGTGTATGATTCCTTGAAAAATTCTTTATCTTTAATAGAAATTATTTATAAATGTTTATTACCTGTATATAAGTATTAGAAACTGCGAAAATGTCACAGGCTGAGGACCTATCATCTGTGTTACTGAGTACATATGAAATTATATTTGTAAAATAAAAAATAAACTTTTTTATTATCATGGATCTAAGTCCTCTGCCCTACATAATAATTATCATGCACAATTTAATATATTATTAGTTTGTAAGGGTGTAATTAAAGTGTAATAAAAATATTTTTATTTGTTTTTTTTACGAATTTAACTACTTAAATTAGCAAAATCTAAACTTCCTTCAGCCTTGGCCAAGGGCTTGATAGGCAGTTGCTCCATGTATAAGGAAGTGCCTGAAAAATAGATTACTAGTTGCCAGACAAACATAAAAGCAAGGTAATTTAGAGATTGTAAAAAAATACAGACCAACTTTAGCATCGGCACGGGGTCCCAGCCCTAACAAAGAAAAGTTACTAGATGGCGCGATATGCATAAATTAATATTTTCTAGAATTGATCATAAAAGTTGATTCTCCTAAATACAAAATTATGTCATATTGAGCTCTTAATTCACAGTTATTATTTTAACGGATCATTTAAAATTGGCTATAAATCGTCACTGTATTTAAAGAAATAAATAGTCACGAACCGAGAGAACCCTTTTACACTTGAAAGTCGCTGCTAACACCGTCTATAGCTGTGGAACGGAACTTAACGCGATCAAAGGGCTTATAAAATAAATCAGACGATAAACGCTAGTTACGTCAGCACGGTTTCTTTATATGGGAGGAGGCATCTGTATGCTAAGGAATGCTAGTATTATATTATCTTTGGCACAGGCAAAGGTAATGCAGATAATGACTTTCTTAGATAAAAAACAAAAAGAAACTGGCCCAACAAACAAACAGCCAGCCAGTAATAATCAAATACTCTGTGATCGACTGCCCGTCATTCAATTAACAATTTGACCAATAAAACAAACAAGCCCAGTGTCGAATATAATTATATTTATTTAAATTATTTTTTAGTAAAGACAACGGAAGACACTACACTGCCTACTTTCCCACCAAATCTGAATTGTGGTGTTGGTAACACTCGTTTTAGCTTCATTTTTTCTGAGAAGTGTTTTATTAATTCTTCTTCGGTCCAGTTGCAAGATGTTATTATGAATAGACCTGGAAAATAGAAATAATATTGGTTGTAAACATTAATGATATTGATTAAGGAGCAATTTGAATTCTGTTATTTTGTTTTGATCCAAATTTTTGTTGTCATTTTCTTGATTTGGATTTATAGACTTTTTTCGGGAATTTGGTTCTTTGGTAATTGCCACTTCAGGAACAGATTCCATAATTACGATACCTTTTAAGAGCCATGCATGTGACTTTTGGAGTTACACAAATACTAAAAGTTCGTATAATTTACGAAGCCCTTGCTATATTTTCACTCAGATCAAAAAAAAAGCCAAGTTGTAACGTTGCAAACTACAAGGTGACGCCGGTTAAAACTACGCCTTGCCTTATACACACACAATTACACGCACACACGTACAACGAAACTACGCCTTAGCTTGGCAGTCGAGCTTTTTATTTGATCTGAAAGCTCGACATGTTTCCAACGTTGCATCTTGACTTTTTATTTGATCTGAGTATTGTCAATACAAAAATAACTCATTTGTTTCATTGGGCACACTGTCGTAACTAATATGGCAGGTACTATGAAGCGGGGATCGCAGTAATAACGCGAACTTTGTTGTTCTAGGATTTGTGATTTTGCCGTCGTATTTTTAAGACACTTTAAAGTATCTTCTAGGTTTAAACAATACGTCTTGGATAGTAGACAGTGTTCCTACCTTCATCCTCTAGCATATCTGCTACTTGCTCTATATATTTCTCTCGGCACTTTTTAGGGTCTTCAGGATTCAGACCTATTGCATCATAGGTGCCTTTATCGTGAACTATTCCAAATTTGCCTAGCTCTTTCACGCAGTCCTGTGTTATATCGAATACCTGAAATATATATAAAAATAACATTTTTAATTAAGTTTAATTAATTCAAGGCTGGCCCTGAAAGTTATGTGGAGAGATCACTTGGTTGCGTATCATGAGGGATGATTCGAGAATGTGCAGAAAAAGATGTTCAGCTAGTAAAACTATCATTTTTTTTTACATCATCCTTCTATTCTGCGAAAGGTGGACAGAGGGATTAATATTCCTAAGATTGGCCATATAAGGCAAACCCAAACTGGAGTCTGGATTGGCACTTTTATTGTTTCACAGCTTTCCAACACAGGACTTAGCAGTTGCACTTGAGGTGACCTGAATACAACTCCTTTTTCTGCCATGTAGTCTCAAGAAAAATTCAATTACATATTTTTGAAGGACTTCATCATAGGGATGGGCGATTGTTTTCAAAAAGATCGATTCGAATCGAAATCTGAAAAATCGACGTCCAAAAGATCGTTTTCTTTTTCAATTTGCTTTTCGGGTTTGTATTTTCAATACAAATATAAATACATTTACGGAAAATACAAAAGAGAACCATAATAATAATAATCGATCTTTTAACATTTTTAACAAATTAAAGTAGTTTTTACAACTAAATGAATGTATCAGGTATAAAAAAAGACATACTTATAATTTGTTTACATTTTTTTTTTGAAAGTACATTCAACTAATTTTAAATAATGTCTTGGTTCATATCAAACAAGAAAATCGAATCTAGATTTTCTAGGGTGAAATAAGTACAAGATATTGATTAATAAAATATATTTTTATGGTCCTGAAATTCGATTCGTCAATTAATCAATCTCAGATCGCCATCCCTGCTTCATTCCTCAAAAGACCATTTCAGACATCAGTCTACATGGTCTTCACATGATCTAACCAATATTTTGTCTGGACTTTAAAAGAGACTGTGACCTCTGAGTTTGTTTCGGCCTTTCTTCTCGTAGTCAGATAGGAAACGCCGACCTCATCTAGTTTAAAAAAATATGTTCGACATGTAAAAGTGTTTGTATAAACCAACTTACAGAAATAAAATCATTTATCATTGTTTTCAAGGATCGGTCCTTATGAACGACTTATTTCACAAAAAAATGGTGGAATCCATTACTATAACAAAAAAAGGCTGGTAAATTAGTGTCTTTTGAATAAAAATCAGTGAATTTACCTTGTATTTAATATGAGGGAACTCCGTCTTGGACACTTTCTCAGCAAGTGTGATTGCTTCCTGACAGTAGTCCACACCCAGCAGATTTGTGAAGCCTTCTCTAGCTAACTCGCATAATGTGTAGCCATTGCCACATCCTGGAATTATATAGGATACAATTATTAATTATTTATTTAACCATTAATGTACACAAACATAAAAAAAATATACAAGAAGAAGGAACAGAAAATAGGTTCTACATGCCAGAGGAGAGTTGGTAAAAGATATGTAGACACCGTGTGTAGAGGGGCAATAAAAAGAAAAATATATTAAACAATTCACAATAAAGAAGAATACAGAATATATATATACTCGCATTATTATCTGCATTGTAAAATTATTATTGCTGCGAGACAAATTCATATAGGAATAATTATATTCAGTATTTATTCATTTCAGTGTTTCTCATTAAATATAAATGAAATATATGCATGAGTAAACCCACCACTCTAATAATAACACCATCCTATTACTGTCTCTCTGCAGGGCAAAGGCCTCTTATCTTTAAAATTTTCGCGTTTCATAATTGAAAACAATATATCACGGGAATTTAAGGCGCTACCCCGAGCAAGACGCCGCGCTAGCCGTTTTTCGTGCAGTTTTTAGGAGCTATCAACTCGTTATTTAAAATGAAATATCAACTAATAAAAATACATTAAACTTCTACATATTATTGATTCCAAAATTGTAGAATTCTTTTTTTTTTATAAATGTAGTATATGTTTCACTAATCTCCTTCCAACAAAACCATAAAAATGAGAAATAATGATTGATAGCATGCATCTCCTCGTAAAGTGTTCATTAATAATTTTTTGTACTAACACTAATGGCAAAGATAATATAATACTACAGTACAGATACCCAATCCCATACAAAGAAATGTCACCTCCTTAAGTCGGGCTATTGGTCGGGCTATTTTTTCTTTCTCCATATTTTTAACAGGCGGCAGCACCAGTGACTCTTTAATAGCCCGAGACTGTGGTTTTCTAACGCCATCTAGTAGTTTGCCTAGATACTAAATCCTATGGCAATTTGAGCGAGGAATCGTATCATGTAGGTACTCAGAGACGTTATTTGCCAGTTGTCTTGTCCTTGAACGCTTACTTCGTATTCGTAATAATAACATTAGGTATGTTCGGTTCGGGACAGACTCCGCTCAGACCGCGGTAACTTCTTAAATCTACGTGAATATTGCGAATTTCACAATATTCACGAATATACCAAATCAATCAAAACTATAGAATTCGTTGTAGAATTAAATGTAGTTAGTTAGCTTGCTTCCGCGGCAACGGAATGACACGAAGTAGGTACCTACTTCATGTCATTTTATTATTCACTATAAGGGTTATCCTTTTTTACCCGGCTGCAAGGAAAGGGTTATGTTTTTCGCGCGTATCTTGTATGTAAGTATGTGTGTAATATTCTTTATTACCTCGTATCTTTCAAACCACATGACGGAATTTTATAATTAAGACATCGTTAGATAGGTCTTGGCCGCCCAAATATTCTTAGATAAGTGCCATTAAAAAAAAATGGCGGATTTTGGGCTCCATATTGTAGAGGTTGCAATTTTTTATCTTCGTAACCCGTCGAGTGGGGTATCAAAATGAAGGGCTTTTAGTGGTGATTACAAAAATACATACCACGTACATGTTTAAAACAATTTATAAAAAAAAATACTCAAAAGTTGTAAATAAAAAAAGCTAATTTAAAAATCAAAAAGGAAGCGAACTAAAAAGCTGTAAACAAGTAAAAATCGTGCTGTGCCGTCGGAGGATCAGGCAGTTCGCGAATTTGTATCCTCCGACTGCACAGCTAGTTATTTTCTTGTTTACAGCTTTTTAGTTCGCTTTATAAGCAGTCGGGTGTTTGATTTTTAAATTAGCTTTTTTTATTTTAGGTTGGTACTTAGATATATAAAGAACAAGATGTTTTTACAAAAATGATTACTTTTAATACTTTAGTTAGGTACGCAGCATGGCAGTACCTACCCTACCCCTCACCCCCGCTGTCACATGAAATTGCTAGCGCGGCTCACGAAGTGTTTCAGCCGTTATTAAGTTTGAATCAAACTGTACCTACTATGCGTCGCGTAAACTCGGACGGCAAGCGGCACACGCGTCGCGTTTTCTCTTATTTTAGTACCCGTGCGATTTGAGTAGGCCCTAGCGTGATACGAGTCCTGTTCCAGCGAGGTATCTAGTTAATTCGACGTGTAAACAAGCTTCACAAAAAAGTGATTTTAAATAATAGACCAAAACTTTAATATTTGAAATTACGTCTATAATAAATAATATCTTTTAAATTACGCCTATAATAAATAATAACTATCCTACAAAATGAATCTTACGATGGATATATAGTTAAGGACAAATTGTGAAACACGCCATCTATTGCAAAGAACTCAAATCAAAACGAAAAATCAATAGCTACTTTCAACTAATTTAACATACAAAGTCTTCACTTATCTTTTTTGTTAAAAAAACCTGATTAATGAGTGTAAATGGATAAATTAACATTAAATATGCAAGTTTTGATTTTTACTAAACTTATTTCAGCCTGAATCTGCTGTTAAACATTTTTAATTGATTGTTACTTTCACATTTGTTACCTATGCTGCCATCTATGATCTTTTTTTAATACTAATTATAATTTGTATGAGTTGATACCCCATGCTAATGGATAGACAATTTGATAACGAACATTTTGGTAGATTTATTTTTTTCAAAAGACCAATATTCGATTTTATAAAGAAGTTATTCTAAAATCTGGGCGTATTCACTACTGTAATTCATGCGCCACCAGTGCCGCTAGGCCAATAGGAATGCTCAAATCTCATGCTGATTTTTTGGTCAGGGTACGGCCTTAACGCGAACATTACCTCGTTTTGTGCAGTCGGCGAACTTACAGAATAAGGACACGGTCAGTGTAGTGTGTAGAAATGTGAGGGTTGAGGAAGAATTTTCTGCCCTCGTTTTGTGCAGTCGGCGAACTTACAGAATAAGGACACGGTCAGTGTAGTGTGTAGAAATGTGAGGGTAGAGGAAGAATTTTCTGCCTACCCGGGACCACGGTCGTTGCGACACGGCCGAAACGTCGGGTGAAATAGGTAAATAAACAATCGAAATCATCGCGTTAAATTCCCGTAATACATTGTTTTCAAAGGCCTCTTCTCAAAAAGAGAAGTCACACCCATTGATCAACCTATGTACCATTCTTGCAACAGACAATTTTAACATAATAATAAGTGAGAATCCAAAAAGGTTATATCACAGATAATGTAATACTAGCATATAGATGCCTCATCCCGTACTAAGAAACCGTGCCGACGTAACTAGCGTTTTTCGTACTTCCATCGCATTCGGTTCCATTCCACAGCTATAGATGGTGTTAGCAGCGACATGCAAATAAAACTATTTTCTCAGTTCGTGACTATTTGTTTCTTTAAATACAAGTGACGACTTGTTTTATAATATTATTTGCACATTTTTACAGTTTCACTGTACCAAAATGTGTTAGAATACAAATAAAAAAGGACAAGTGGCATTCCTCAAAAATTTAAAACCGCGACATCTATTAGAACGAATTTTAAATGATTCGTTAAAATGATCCTTGAAATTCGAATTAAGAGCAAAATATTCCATAATATTGTTCTTAAGAGAGTTGATTGAATAAGAATATACAATTTTTATGATCAAAATGTTAATTTTACACAGAATTCAATAACAAATCGAGCCATCTAGTGTGAGTACATTTATTCGAAATTTTCTTTGTTTGACTAGAAAGAAACAAGTGGGCCAGAACGAAACAGGAAAAGTTGGATGCTTTCGCTGATCACCTTGCCAAAGTATTTGTTCCTAACGAGGCCAGTCCCGGCTCTAATGAAGCTGACATAGACAACATTCTCCAATAGGAACTCCAACTTGATTTGCCTTTAAAAGTAGTGACACCAGGTGAAGTGACAAGAACCATCCGTCAACTAGACAATAAAAAAGCCCCAGGATATGACCTCATTATCAAAAAGATCCTGTCAGAATTGCCACGAAAAGCAATAGTATATCTGACTTCACTATTCAATTGTATCTTTAGAACATCTTATTTTCCTGCACTATAGAAGGTCTCACAAGTGATCATGGTCTATAAACCTGGAAAGCCAACACATGAATTATCATCTTACAGGCCAATTAGTTTATTGCCTATAATATCTATGGTTCTAGAGAAGATACTACTCCGACGACTCTCATGTGCCATGTACGAAAACACCGTAACGTAAGGCCAGAGCATAGCACAATTGAACAAATACACAGAGTGTGCAGACATATCAGTGACAGTCTTGAGAAGAAGGAATATTGCTCTTCGGCCTTCCTTGACGTTCAGCAGGCCTTTGACCGGGTATGGCATAAGGGATAGCTCTATAAAATTAAGTTACTGCTGCCTCACAGTTTCTATCATATACTAGAATCATATCTCAACAATAGAATATTCCAAGTGAAAGAAGATGACTGCTCGTCGGGTTTTCACGAGATACTTGCTGGTATGCCACAGGGTTCCGTTCTCGGTCCGGTTTTGTACACCATATACACATCAGATCTTCCACTAACACCTGGAGTTACTATTGCTACTTATGCAGATGATACAGCAATATTAGCTTCTAGTAAAGACCCTGCAGAAGCCACTGCGAAACTTCAACAAAGCCTTGATTAAATAAGCAACTGGTTTGACAGATGGCATATAAAAGTGAGTGCTACTAAGTCAGTTCAGGTCACCTTCACACTGCGAAGAGAAACTTGTAGAATGACACAGCTAAGTACCTCGGACTACACTTGGACCGAAGGTTGACATGGCGGAAACACATTGAAAAACGTAATCAAGTCAACCTCAAATACAAAGGCCTCTACTGGCTCCTGGGTAGAAACTCAAAACTGTCACTGGACAACAAGCTCCTAATTTACAAGGCTGTCATAAAACCAGTCTGGACCTACGGGATTCAGCTATGGGGAGCCTGCTGTGATTCCAACATAAATATCATCCAAAGAGCTCAGAACTACATTCTTAAACAAATTAGCAATGCACCCTGGTTCATTAGAAACAGTGAAGTACACAGATACCTGAGTATGCCAACAGTGAAGGATGAGATAAAGACATTTGCAGGCAAATACAAAACAAGACTGGACAACCATCCTAACCAGCTCACATTACCTGACTGTCTAAATCGCCTGAAAAGGCGCAGAACCTTGGATCTCGGCGGCGTCGACTAAGCCGATATCCCTATATGGAGGATGTTCCCAGTGGGGTACATCTCCTCATGAATAATAGCCACTCAACATATCTGCTCATAGTCAGAAGGACTGATTGCATTGCAAGATTTAAATAAAAAAAAATTTCTTTCTTAACAATGGGACCCCGTGGTTAAATTAAGAAAAATGATTGAGAAACTATAGAGTTTACATTTTTACAAAGTAATTTGTTTTATTTTTAATTGAGCCTATATTGTCCCAGTTGGGCAAAGGCCTAATAATATTAAGTATTGTTTATTCAAATTCTTCTGCAAGGATTAGTAGAAAAAATAAATTTCAAAGACCTCCATATTCTCACCTAAATCAATAACAGCAGTACCCTTGTCCGCGCCACAGTCACATATCCAGCTGATCACCCTGTCAGCACTGTCCTCACCAAACCACACATCTCCGGTGTCACCATGTTCCACGAAGTTCTCTATCTCCTTGGTGTAGGCCTTCTGCCAGTAGTCTTGAGTACCGAGCACTGAGGGGTCGAGTTCAGAGTCGTCCATTTGTCTGGAATATGGGTAAGAAAGAGTTGGTAAGGTAAACATAATTGTATTTCTTTAAGTACTATGTACTACACAATTATAACGTGTTATTTTTATAAGTACTTCGATCGTGTTCCATCCGATGGTGTCAGCAGCAACTTGCAAGTAAAGAGGTTTAATCGATTAGAGATTACATTTTTTTAAATAGGATTTCCTTTATAGTATTTTTTTGCATGTTTTTACCATTTCATTGTACCAAAATATGTTACAAAACAAATTAAAAAAATCAAGTGGATGCCTCAGAAATTTAAAATAATCCCTGAAATGTGAATTATGAGTCCAATATTCCTTAATTTTGTGCTTAGGAGAGTAGATTAAACAAGAACATTATTTTTTTATGACTGCCTCTAGAAAATCTTAATATTTCACAAAACTCAATAACAAATCGAAGCTTATCACGCAATCTAGTGCAATTTACTTGAAATAAATTTTCTTTCTCATGTGCCGGTGCCAATATGATCTATTTCCATATTAATTAATAATGTGTTTGGAAATACAATCTACAAGAATTCACTATCAGACAACCTTCGGATGAACTGAACAAACCATAAAAGGGGGCTGTAAGTGGAGTACTGTTAACAATGTTGGGTTCTTGTTGATCTGAACATTATACAGCACAGTCAATATAACTAAGCACACAAAATTTTAATGTAGTTCTGACATTAGACTAGCTATCTACATATCAGTAATCTGAGCATTAGACTTTCGCTTTTGGCTCACGATTATGTTTCAGACGCTCAGTGCTCAGTTATTCATTTATGTTGACCGTGTAGTAAGTAATAATTGTGGCAACTGGCATCAAGAAAGAGAGCGTACCGAGAAACGATTAGCATAAAATATTATTTTATAAGACAGATTGTGAATATGATCAGATGAAGGATAAAATACCAGTTTATTCTTTAAACCAATTGAATTTATTGTAATAGTTTGTTTTTGTTAGAGGTTATGTTATAAAATAGTATTGAACACTGGTAAGGTTATTTTACTGCGTAAAACATCCTACAAAGCTATAATTAAACGAAAAATTTATTAAACATACCTGTTTTGAAAGTTGAATTAGAATATATTTGAAAAAAGAGTATTTTATTTTGACAGCCGAGTTAAGAGTTTGTAATTTTTTTTCTATGTTATTCACAGACTACTTAGAGATGAGTTTATACCATAGACGGTGTGGACTGTCTACGCTGGTATCGATCTAAAATAAAAAATAACTATAACTATTATTTACATAGCTGTTTAATGGTAAAATTAATTACGAAATTACGACAAGTTACGACTCTTCGAGTTATTAGAAGAGTTGGTCTTAGTTAGTCTTCGAGTTGGTTTATACTTTATTGTGCTCAGTAGTGTTGTGACTAGGCTTTGGCAAAAAAATGAATTATCAAAATATCGATATTTTACAGTAAATAATCGATATATTTCGGCAATTATTTTTCAATATATCTGTTTGCGATATTTATTTTAGAGTAACGAATTCGTATCAATTTCAATATTTGTTTAACATAACTATGGTTTCGTGTTTAATGTTACTAGATACGCCTTGCATGCTCCTCGCGCATCGTTAACAAATAATAAAAAATACTGTTTTCTTCATGTCTATTCTTTTTTAGAATATTGAACGCTTTTTGAATATGTATGAAATTTCTTCAAAATATATATATCGATACATTTGAAAAGTATCGATACAATATGTATCGATATATTTTATCCATTTGCCCATCCCTAGTTGTGACTTGTGTTGCCAATGTTACTTACCAAATATCATGAGTGATGTGAAGCGGTAAACTACTAAAGGTTGTATTGACAAAAGTATTTAGGCGATTTTATTTCTTCCATGACAGACATGTGACATTTACCAATCCGCACTGGGCCCGCGTGGTGGTTAAAGGCCCATTACCTCTCTCACAGAGAGGATGCCTGTATCCCAGCAGTGGGAAAATTATAAGGCTGTTGATGATTTCTTCCATCTAATCGATTACTTTGAAACCATGATTTTAGGCCCCATAACTTTTACGTGCAATCACAAAGTATTTTGACATGAGAAGTCATGTAAAACGATGAAAGCAACACTATTTGTTTCTGAGCGTCGGTTCATTACTGCAGTAGCAGTTTATTTAATAACTGTCATAAATCTATATTTGTTAACTATATCATCATCTGCCTAGCCTTTTTACAACTATGTTGGGGTCAGCTTCCAGTCTAACCAGATTCAGCTGAGTACCAGTGTTTTACATGGAGCCTATCTGAGCCTATCTGACCTCCACAACCTAGTAACTGAGTAACACGATACCACTTGGCTAGACTGGTGTCGGATCTCAGGCTTCTGACTACCCGTAACGACCGTCAAAGATCTTCAAATGACAGCCGGGACCAACGGCTTAGCGTGCTTGCCGAGGCACGGAAGAATCTCGCTATGTAAAAATGGTCACCCACATCCACAGACCGAACTCGGCAAGCGTTGCTTAACCTTGAAGGTCGACCCCTCACGATGTTTTCCTTCACTGGTTTGAGAGCAGTGGTGATGAAATAATTTACACAATGTTAAGCGCCTGTCTGAATTCGAACCACTGGGCCACCACTGCTCTGCATTTGTTAACTATACTTCATAAAAGATAGCTTGATCTCTGCGACAGTTGTCAGTATCAATACAATACCCAGAGCACTTGACAGGCTAAAATATAATTTTATTTATTTACGCCTGGCGGAGGCCTTTTTCCAGCAGTGGGCATCTTTCGGCTAAACTGATGATGATGATCATGCATGCATGTACGTAACTCTACTAAAACGTTTTGTATGGGCTAAGGCGAACCACACTTATGTGGGGTGGCGCCTTATGACGCAGTTGATTGGCTACAAAACTCGTTGCGTTATGACGTAGGCTGGCACACAGTCGTTTGATTGGTGGATCCTGCGCCACGACACTTGTGGTTCCGACTTTAGTAGAAATCAAATCACTCTGTCACAGATGACAGCCGTAAAAGAGCGTTCGATTCATTAGCAAAAATGTTAGAAACTTTGTTGAATTAAAACAAAAACATATCCAACACAAGTCAATTTATTAAATTATTATCACTAAAAACTAAAACAACAGTTTATGGGAAACTAGATATAAGTATATTTACAGATATCTTGAGTTTTGTCTTTATCTATACTTCTATACTATATATATATAAATATCTTCTTCTTTTGTAATAATAATATTATAAAGAGGAAAGATTTATACTTTTGTATGTAACGAATAAACTTAAAAACTACAGAACCGTTTTCAAAAATTCTTTCACCGTTGGGAAGCTACACTATCCCCGGGTGACAAAGGCTACTTTTTATCCCTGTGGAATACATGGATAAAAAGTGGGAACGGGAACCACGCGGGTGGAACCGCGAGGCGTCCGCTAGTTTATTATATTGTTATAACATATTTAAAAGAGACAGGGAGGCCTTTGCCCGGCAATGGTACACAACACAATATGGCTAGAAAAAATAATACATTTTGCTAACTGACGTTACTAAAATTACAAAAAAAATTAGGAATGATAATAGATGCGGCCAAATCACATAAATATGGCGTCCCGCCATACTTTTAGAAAGTAGACTCACATTTGGCACATGTCTTTTGTAGAGCAACTCATTTACAATGAACTGCAAATCACTTATGTTGGTGGCCGCAACGCCCGTTTTATGCTAAATGAAGTTTTAATTTTGGGCCATCATTAAAAAACAAATAGTCAAAGGTTTAATTTACTAAAAAAAATTAGATTTAACTATAATTTTGTAGAGGTGATTGTGAAATCCTCGATGTCACGTAGTCAGGCTGAAAACAAAATTTAAAAAAATACCTTAAAAAAATTAGATTATTTTATATGCCTCTCAGCAAATGCTTTCATTTTGATACCCTTATTTTGAGGGTTTCCTAAAAGTAATTTAGTTAGTAAAAGTAATTGGTCCGTCACCTAACATGTATACAAAATGTTAGCTCAATTGCTTGGGGATAAATTCATTTGCAATATTTGACCCATACATACATAATAACTACCGCTAATAACGCCGCGTTTCATTGGCACGGCCACGTTCAAACCCTTAAAACGTTTAACCATAACTTTGACAATCTTATGGTTTTGGGAATCAACTTTTATAAATTTTTACAAAGTCTTGGCATAGCTTTTTTTTAAATATCGCAGTGGCCGCGCTGTCGAAACGCACATTTCCTAACCAACAAGTTTGTCCCTTCACAATATTAGTTCAGATAACTAAAGAATACTTACAGAAACAAACCAATAAGAATCCTTTTTGAATATAAGTCGAGAAATGAATCCCATTTCGGACGCAGGCGCGATTGCATGTAAGTGAAGATGCCGGACGCTACGGAAAGGCGGCCAGTGATATCCTAGCCGTGCATCGGACACAGTGAAATTATTTTTCGCTAATTGATCATGAGCAACAGACAGCATTTTGGCAACTGAAAACAAAATACAGAAAGGTATTTGATTTAGTTGGCAAACTGAACTATAATAAGAACAAACGGTATACGGTATGTTTGTCTCTTAATGTCACTATGACAATATTTTGGTGGACCGCACTTGTTAGTGTTGCCAAGTTTTACTTTTATTTACCGCAAGTTATTGGAAAATTTTAATTTTCTGTATTGGTAAAACTTTGAATCTCGTTAATGGATTTTTAGAACGCCTTATTTAAACATATCTGCATCAGTGCACTCACAAGTACATTGTTGCCAAATGTAAACGACTTCTTTTGCCATGTTCAGCTGGACTTTGGACAGCAAAATTGAGTTACTACAATTTTCAATTTGTCATTAAACTATATAAACAATAAAACCGACAAAACACTTAGACAGCATTATCACATAAAGAAATTGCCTTATTGCTACATACATAGCACTAGAAAAAAGCATATTCCTTTAATAAAATCGGGGAAATCGTGATTTCTTATTACACCACCCCATCCACTATCAGATCGAATCAGATGATTGATAACACTTTTAATCACTTTCCAAGCTCACTGGTAAATCGATTTTGCGATTAAAACACTTACCGAGATCCTTTTCATTAGGTGTTAAGCATTTAACGTCTTCAATATGATGTTTAGGTATAATTAGAACATGCATTTTGCTTGCAGGCTTAATATCGGGAAACACACACACGTCGTCGTCCTCATATATTATTTGCGTACTTTCGATCTTGTTTACTATATTACAGAATATACAAGATGACCTTTGGTTAGCTGGGGTCGTCATTTTTTAAATAAAATTCTGAGTCGAGATATTGTTTTGCTTGCCGGATTGGTACACAGATAACTATATACAATATACTAGTCAGAGGATTGGTACAATGCGCACAGATTACTGATGTGTAGCGTAATGTAGGCATGGGCAAAAAATATCGATATATCGAAATATCGATATTTTTACGGAAAAATATCGATATATATCGTCAATATTTTAATTCGCGATATATCGATATTCGATATTTTTTTTAGAGTATCAAAATCGTATCACTTTCGATTTTTTTTTAACGCAACTTTGGATTCGTGTTTAATGTTTTTACATTTTTATTTTAATTTTTACTTTTTTGTTTCCATACAGGGCTAGAAAATGATGAGACAAATTGATATCATTTTTTATTTTGAACGTACATTAGGAAATTTAGGAATGGGCAAAAAATATCGATATATCGAAATATCGATATTTTTCACTCGATAATTATCGATACTGTTTAAAAATATCGATACGATATATATCGATATTTTTTTTTCATTTGCCCATCCCTAGCGTAATGCGGAAGTGCGATCTATAGTCTATGCTGTTATCACTGTCAAATACCACTTTGACGTTTGTCGTTTCACGTTTCACACAGCGTGCGTTCAATTCACATTGATTCATGCCAATGAAAATAATGTTCAATCATTGGCATTTTTAACAGAAACACTAACAGACTATAAATATCTCGGCGGTATTTAACAAATGGATAAGTAGCAGTGTGCTGGCGTGCATAATGCGAAATTGCATTATTTTACCTAAATAAATGTATTTTTTTATTTCGAAGCTAAGCCGCTAAATCGGCAGACCAAACGAATTCTCCATGAATATTTTTAAACCTGTTAACTTTGTAAAATAATAATATCACACCTGCATTTCCCGAATGGATAGACAGAGGGTACAAGTACCTAGTTACACCGAATTTCGAAAATTTTGTACAATTCCCTTAAAATAAGAGGCGAGCTTGTTGCCATCAAGCGGGTACTGCGGGTATAAATCCAGACTGAGAAACTGCAGATGGAATATTTTTTCTTTTTCTTCTTTAAAAATCCAATTAAACTTTCCCCGACGAATGGAGCAATGTTGGGTTGAAATTGGGCCAACTCATCCCAAGCCCCCCATTCCGTTTATTAACCGTCTTCCCAATAAGGAGGAGGTTCTCAATCCGTTTTTTTATGTATGTGCGGCATAACTCCGTCATATATAAACGGATTTGCAAAAATATTTCTTTGTTTGAATGAAGTTTATTCTAAAATGGTCTTATTTAAATTTGGTAAAGATCTGATGTTAAACTTTGGAGATATTCAACAGAACTCTTCAATAAATGACGGCAATACTCTCGGGATTGCTGCAATCGCATGTCTGTTTATTGTTTACACCATTTCATAACATATCATCACGCCAGTATGCTCTAAACGGGTACGGGATGTTATTTGGGTGATCTATTCTGGCATACTGTGGGCATTATAGGTACCTTACTATAGAACTTGTCCATTAGGTAGGTACCACTAAAAAGTGAAAAATAAATAACACTTTTACAAAAAAATACAACCGACTTCCAAATAAAAAAAAACGACAAAGTGAAAAATAACTTCAGTTTCGGAAGGCGGTATCAAAAAACGAAGAATCGAAAACAGGAACACCGACTTCCAAAATTGAAGTTATTTTTCACTTTGTCATGTTTTAATTTGGAAGTCGGTTGTATTTTTTTGTAGGTATTCAAGTATTTTTTTAAACCAGGGTCAGACCAGCCAACTGCTACCAACAACCCCACCTATATTTTTATGTTGAACATAGTTTAGTCCGGGTTCAATTTAAACGATTGAAACTAATTGCCAATTTTTAACTTGTAATTGATTTACCCCAAACCCATTACATAGGCTGGAATCGAACTTAGGATCTCACGATCAGCAGTAGCACTTGCCAAAACTACTAATACACTAACGTTACGAGACAGAGGTTAAGTAAATAATTTAAAACAATAGTTTCAGTTTGTTGGTGATAACCGCTGAGGCGCCATTGAGACTCGAGCCATTAGGTGAGGGTCTTAAGAGAGCCGAGGACGGTAATCATCAATACACACGTGTATCCTACGACGTTTTTCAACACACTTGTGAAGAAAATAATACAAAAAATTCATTTCCAACAGTGAAAACGACTTGTGAATTTTTTTTCGCAATGGCGGGCAATATTAATCAGTTTTCCTATGCGCGCGCATCTAACAATGGCGGTGGGCCATAGACTAAAAATAATGAGTTATCTTTTTTTTGGCTTTTCGCGGATAGCGTTTTAGCGATTTACAAAATAGGGGATTTCAAGTTTTCTTTATTACAGACAAAAACAAAAGTTATATTTAAGTGAAAGTTTTATTTATTAAACACGTACAAGTTGAAATTATCTATTTAAATACGAAGTTGCATGAAATGTGTTGCATTTGTACTATTGAGCACGATCTTTTTTGTATCGAAACTTTTTTAAGAACAAAGCAACTCAACCAATAAATTAAAAAAAAAAAACTCTTTATCTCACTTGTGAATAATAGTAATGAAAAAGTCACAGTTTGATAATAGGTATCATTATGTGCCTAATTGCGGTGAAATTAGAGCCACTTTACGAGCGTGTTGAAAAAGTTATATTTCAGTGAATGTTTTAATTATTAAACACGTACAAGTTGAAATTATCTATTTAAATACGAAGTTGCATGAAATGAGTAAGCAATAGGTACATTAATTTATTTGTACTATTGAGCACGATCTTTTTGTATCGAATTTTTTTTAAGAACAAAGCAACTCAACCAATAATAAAAAAACTCTATAACTCACTTGTGAATAATAGCAATGAAAAAGTCAGTTTCTATTACAGGTGTCATTATGTGCCTGATTACGATGAAATTAGAGCTACTATATGAGCAAGTGTGTTGAAAACCTATTTAATTATTTCAAGTTTCAACACACAACGATCACAGATAATATAATACTAGCATATTATATCCCTCATCCCATACAAAGAAACCGCGTCGACGTAACTAGCGTTTGACGTCTGATTTAGATGTTTATTTTAATAAGTACTTCGATCGCGTTCGGTTCCGTACCACGGCTATGGATGGTGTTAGCAGCGTTTTAAACACAGCTACGATTTCTTTTACATAGAAGCATTATATCGTTTTTTTTAAATTTTTGGAATATCTTCTAAATTGGTTCAATATTGGAGGAGGAAATAGGCGAGAGCCAAACCTCGAATTATGACTTTTTACTTAGGATATTCAGTCGGAGCTCTCTGCCCGCATTTCCTCTTAAGGCGCAGATGCGTCTCAATAGCTGATTTTAAAATGAGAATCACGTCTAAACGGCTTGTCGTAATTTTTGGAAACATTAGACCATTTTCTTAACAATTTGATCTATGAACATTTTGAGTTTTATTCGTATAACATAGTGTAATTAATTTGTAAAGTTACGTATAACACTGACAAAAAAACGACCAACGCACCGAAACCGCCGCTGGGCGTATTTGAATGAAATGTTCACCTTCTCAAAGACTACATTTTGGTACAAGGCTTTTTTTATAAAGTTTTAGAATAATAACGAAAGCGTCTGAAGACGACGCCAACGTTGACAGTCACCAACGACCTTGAGGGAACAAAACGCGCCCTCGTTTCACACCCGCGCGACCCAAAATCTTGTAAAGAAAGAAAGAAAAGAAAGAAAAAATATTTAATTGCCACAAAACGACATACAAACATTACATTTCAAGAACGAGAATAGTGGTTAACAATAGTGTTAGTAGTTCTTAAATTATGTTAGAAATGTAAAATAAAAGAAAAAAATAAATAAATGCAAGTGTAAATAAAAGCAGATGCATGTCGTGATTGTGGCAAGAAGGCTTCCACTCAGCATAATGCTGTGCCGTGGGGGACCCACAACACGGCGCTGTTTTTCAGTGGTCGCCTAGGACGTGACGTACAGATACCAAGGTCTGTAGTGCATGTAAAAATAGGTACAAAAACAAAAAAAAAATACAGTAAGATATTTAAAATAAACTACGAATAAACTATAAATATTATTATGTTTTGAATAAAAGGAATGCAGGTATCAGAAACACCGAAGAGATGCATATACGGCACACGATTGACAAAACAGAAAGTGCGGGTATTACACCCGCAAAAACACGTAAAATCGTTCAGTGTTCTGTCCTGCTCCCACACCCACACTCGCGCAGCGCTCCCACAAAGCCTTACTTTGTGAGCCTACGCGAAGTAGTACGTGTGCGCGCTCGTTGGATCATAGACTTATATATAATAAATTGAGACGTTGGATGTCGTCAGGGCGGCAAACGAGCCCCGCGCTGGCATTTGCCGTGGGAGATTGATGGATTGATTGGTGGATTTGTAGTTTTTTGTACTTTTCTTAATATTCAATGACTTTAAAAAATCCTCAGATAAACATGTAGAAAATTCTGTTGTCTTTGAGATGGTGAAAATTTCATTAAAATACGCCTGGCGGTTTTGGTGCGATTGTAGTTTTTTGACCGGATTAGACGTAACTTTACAAATTAATTACACTATGTTATACGAATAAAACTGAAAATTTTCATGGATTAAATTATTAAGAGAATGGTCTAATGTAATATATATGGTTTCCAAAAAAATATGACTTGCCGTTTAGACGTGATTCTCATTTAGAGATGAGCAACTGAGGGGTATCGGCGCCTTAATTTGCTTGCCGAGAAGGGCCGCGCCGACCCCTGGCAGCGCCTGTGTGCGAAACCTATGAAGGCCCCGACGGATATTCTTGGGTTTTTAAATTATTTTATCCTTTTTCAATTACTTTTTAACCGTCGTGGGTGTATTCCGGAAAAATGTTTTCTTTACTTTCAAAATTAATAACTAATGATTTTTTTTTGTGTATCAAAATTTACACCATTTATAAATAATCGTTTGACAATTATTTCATCATCATTTCAGCCGAAACACGTCCACTGCTGGACATAGGCCTCCCCCAGGCGTCGCCACATTGACCGATCCCGTGAGTCTCGCATCCAGCGCCTTCCCGCAAACTTAACCAGGTCATCGGTCCACCTAGTGGAAGGCCTTCCAACGTATTGTTTTCCGGTTCGTGGTCGCCATTCCAGAACTTTTCGGCCCCATCGTCCATCCGTTCTGCGCGCAATGTGCCTTTCCCACTGCCAATTAAGTTGGGCAATTCTTCGGGCTATGTCGGTAACATTGGTTCTCCTGCGGATATTCTCATTTCTGACATGATGACGCAAGGACACTCTGAGCATAGCCCTGAGCATAGCCCTCTCCATTGCTCTTTGGGTGACTTTAAGCTTTCTGATAAGAACCATTGTAAGCGACCACGTCTCGGTCCCATAGGTGATCACTGGCAACACACACTGGTCATAGACTTTTGTCTTGAGACACTGCGGTAAATTGGACGAGAAAATACCACGCAAATTCTTTAATCCCTATTAAAATGTTTTATGATTTTTTTAGCCCGAGCAATAAACTTTCAAAGTCAGAGGACTAAACTTTATGGCCCGATAGTAGGTATCTACTCTTTATTACGTCAGCTATCCACCAGTGTAAGCCCCATCAAAATCGGTGCAGGCGACAAATGCGTGCACTGACTGGACAGGTCCACTCAATCTGGCTGGTTCTTTCCTCAAAAGACCATTTCAGACATCAGTCTACATGGTCTTCACATGATCTAATCAAGATTTTGTCAGGACTTTAAAAGAGACTGTGACCTCTGAGTTTGTTTCGGCCTTTCTTCTCAGAGTAGTCAGATAGGAAACGCCGACCTCATCTAGTTTTAAAAATATGTTCGACATGTAAAAGTGTTTGTACAAACCAACTTACAGAAATAAAATCATTTATTATTTATCATATTATATGCCTCATCCCATACAAAGAAACCGCGTCGACGTAACTAGCGTTTGACGTCTGATTTAGATGTTTATTTTAATAAGTACTTCGATCGCGTTCGGTTCCGTACCACGGCTATGGATGGTGTTAGCAGCGTTTTAAACACAGCTACGATTTCTTTTACATAGAAGCATTATATCGTTTTTTTAAATTTTTGGAATATCTTCTAAATTGGTTCAATAATGGAGGAGGAAATAGGCGAGAGCCAAACCTCGAATTATGACTTTTTACTTAGGATATTCAGTCGGAGCTCTCTGCCCGCATTTCCTCTTAAGGCGCAGATGCGTCTCAATAGCTGATTTTAAAATGAGAATCACGTCTAAACGGCTTGTCGTAATTTTTTGAAACATTAGACCATTTTCTTAACAATTTGATCTATGAACATTTTGAGTTTTATTCGTATAACATAGTGTAATTAATTTGTAAAGTTACGTATAACACTGACAAAAAAACGACCAACGCACCGAAACCGCCGCTGGGCGTATTTGAATGAAATGTTCACCTTCTCAAAGACTACATTTTGGTACAAGGCTTTTTTTATAAAGTTTTAGAATAATAACGAAAGCGTCTGAAGACGACGCCAACGTTGACAGTCACCAACGACCTTGAGGGAACAAAACGCGCCCTCGTTTCACACCCGCGCGACCCAAAATCTTGTAAAGAAAGAAAGAAAAGAAAGAAAAAATATTTAATTGCCACAAAACGACATACAAACATTACATTTCAAGAACGAGAATAGTGGTTAACAATAGTGTTAGTAGTTCTTAAATTATGTTAGAAATGTAAAATAAAAGAAAAAAAATGGAGCCGTCACGGGACGCCTGGTAGATGTGAAACATCGACGTTATTTCGTAAAAGTAGTATGCAGAAAAGAACAGATTGTGGTAGGAACTAAAAATGTCAATAAAATAAAATAAAAAATATAACGATTTTTTTTTCTAGATAACGATGATTTTTTATTAAATAAACATTCATTTTCATTAAATACAAAAATTTACATATTTATTTTAAATCGAAACTACTCAATTAGTTTAATCAGTGACTTCGGTAATAGTTACATTCGATGTTGCCTCTGAGAACGGTATTACTGTTACAGCAATTGTTTTAATGCATTAATTTCAATAAGAATGAAATTAAAATTAATAATTAATTTAAAAAATGGAGCCGTCACGGGACGCCTGGTAGATGTGAAACATCGACGTTATTTCGTAAAAGTAGTATGCAGAAAAGAACAGATTGTGGTAGGAACTAAAAATGTCAATAAAATAAAATAAAAAATATAACGATTTTTTTTTCTAGATAACGATGATTTTTTATTAAATAAACATTCATTTTCATTAAATACAAAAATTTACATATTACACACCAAATATACGCGTGCTAAATGCACAGATAAATGCATACTTTAATTATAAAAATATAATTAACTTACTGATGACTTGATAATGTGTCATAGTGTGATTTTGCTTTCTTTGCAGGAGGCTGATCACTTCCACTCTCTAAATTATCACGGTCAGACATTTTATTATCAGAACAGAAAAATGATTTATTTACCAGAAAAACACAGGTTATGAGTACTCAGTGGAGCGAAAGAGATGGCTTAACGCCGGATCGAGTGAGAGAGAAACGCACAGTCGATTGCGCGTGGCGACGCGTCGCCACGCCAGAAATCGGTCTCACGTGCGCCTATAGATGTTTCACATCAAAAATAAATAAATGCAAGTGTAAATAAAAGCAGATGCATGTCGTGATTGTGGCAAGAAGGCTTCCACTCAGCATAATGCTGTGCCGTGGGGGACCCACAACACGGCGCTGTTTTTAAGTGGTCGCCTAGGACGTGACGTACGGATACCAAGGTCTGTAGTGCATGTAAAAATAGGTACAAAAACAAACAAAAAAATACAGTAAGATATTTAAAATAAACTACGAATAAACTATAAATATTATTATGTTTTGAATAAAAGGAATGCAGGTATCAGAAACACCGAAGAGATGCATATACGGCACACGATTGACAAAACAGAAAGTGCGGGTATTACACCCGCAAAAACACGTAAAATCGTTCAGTGTTCTGTCCTGCTCCCACACCCACACTCGCGCAGCGCTCCCACAAAGCCTTACTTTGTGAGCCTACGCGAAGTAGTACGTGTGCGCGCTCGTTGGATCATAGACTTATATATAATAAATTGAGACGTTGGATGTCGTCAGGGCGGCAAACGAGCCCCGCGCTGGCATTTGCCGTGAGAGATTGATGGATTGATTGGTGGATTTGTAGTTTTTTGTACTTTTCTTAATATTCAATGACTTTAAAAAATCCTCAGATAAACATGTAGAAAATTCTGTTGTCTTTGAGATGGTGAAAATTTCATTAAAATACGCCTGGCGGTTTTGGTGCGATTGTAGTTTTTTGACCGGATTAGACGTAACTTTACAAATTAATTACACTATGTTATACGAATAAAACTGAAAATTTTCATGGATTAAATTATTAAGAGAATGGTCTAATGTAATATATATGGTTTCCAAAAAAATATGACTTGCCGTTTAGACGTGATTCTCATTTAGAAATGAGCAACTGAGGGGTATCGGCGCCTTAATTTGCTTGCCGAGAAGGGCCGCGCCGACCCCTGGCAGCGCCTGTGTGCGAAACCTATGAAGGCCCCGACGGATATTCTTGGGTTTTTAAATTATTTTATCCTTTTTCAATTACTTTTTAACCGTCGTGGGTGTATTCCGGAAAAATGTTTTCTTTACTTTCAAAATTAATAACTAATGATTTTTTTTTGTGTATCAAAATTTACACCATTTATAAATAATCGTTTGACAATTATTTCATCATCATTTCAGCCGAAACACGTCCACTGCTGGACATAGGCCTCCCCCAGGCGTCGCCACATTGACCGATCCCGTGAGTCTCGCATCCAGCGCCTTCCCGCAAACTTAACCAGGTCATCGGTCCACCTAGTGGAAGGCCTTCCAACGTATTGTTTTCCGGTTCGCGGTCGCCATTCCAGAACTTTTCGGCCCCATCGTCCATCCGTTCTGCGCGCAATGTGCCTTTCCCACTGCCAATTAAGTTGGGCAATTCTTCGGGCTATGTCGGTAACATTGGTTCTCCTGCGGATATTCTCATTTCTGACATGATGACGCAAGGACACTCTGAGCATAGCCCTGAGCATAGCCCTCTCCATTGCTCTTTGGGTGACTTTAAGCTTTCTGATAAGAACCATTGTAAGCGACCACGTCTCGGTCCCATAGGTGATCACTGGCAACACACACTGGTCATAGACTTTTGTCTTGAGACACTGCGGTAAATTGGACGAGAAAATACCACGCAAATTCTTTAATCCCTATTAAAATGTTTTATGATTTTTTTAGCCCGAGCAATAAACTTTCAAAGTCAGAGGACTAAACTTTATGGCCCGATAGTAGGTATCTACTCTTTATTACGTCAGCTATCCACCAGTGTAAGCCCCATCAAAATCGGTGCAGGCGTTTCGAAGATTATGAAACAGACAGTCATACAGACAAAAAAAAAATGCTTCTGTATCGCATATTCCTTCATAATGCATTTAGTGAAAAGCTGTATTTTGACCATTACAAACAAACTGAAGACACTTTTATTTATTTGTATATGAAATTAATAAAAAGCCCAGCCCGCTTGCGTCACATCGCTTCGGTTTGCGTTCATAAACTCATCCACGGCACGGCTTTTGTAATAAAATAGTCAGCTATTGTAGCGACTGTGGCGGCGGTCCAAATAATGTAAAATTAAACCAAAAATGTGAATTTTGTCTTGGGAGACTTTGTGTCTATTTGCTTATGGATACTATACTGTAATAGTACATTGTGTATTAAGGGCGGTATGCAAGGATTTACGATCGAGGCTCTAGTAGAAGCCCGAAGTCGAAGACTGAGGGCTTTTTGAGTCGAGGTTCGTAATTTCCGTACCGCCCGTGATACACACAATGTTTTCCATCACATTTGCGAGTAATAATTATGAATTATAGCTTTAATACACAAGTCAGCACAGCTGTTATTACGAAATACGTGAACTTTTTTTTTAACGGTTGGCGAATTTTTGCTGACACCACAGATTATACAGTGTTTCGTTCAGAAACTTTAAGGGCAAATACTTACGTAGGTTTACAGCCATGACGGAGTGTAAAAAGAATTAAATAATTTCGACGTTTTCATACTATAACTATTACTGTTTTTCATTCATCCTCTAGGGGGAGAACGTTACTTAAATTTGGAATACTTACCGATTTATATATATATTTATGTATTTGAAGAAAACAAAAACGTTAATGCTTATCTCATATTATTATTGTGTACATTTTTTCGCAAATGGTACGAAAAGTAGAGTATTTTCCTCGGTGATAAAGCTGTCTTATTTATTTATTTATTTATTATTTATTTATTATATACTTTATTGTACACCACAAAAAAAACATACAGGACAAACATTCACAATAACAAGTGTACAATGGGCGGTCTTATCGCACTAGGCAATCTCTTACAGACAACCTTTGCTGTCTTAGTCTTGGGTGAATAAATCCCTCGCTACACTCAGGACTCGTCTTAAATCCCTCGCTTCGCTCGTGATTTAAGCAGGGCCGGATTTAGAGGTGTGGAGGCCCTGGGGCAACAAGGGAGTGGAGGACCCTAATTATTTTTCAAATAGATTAAATCATATTTTTCTTGCAAGTGTTTCAATATTTTTTTTATATAATCGTATGGGAGGGGAGACAGGCAAGCGGGCGGCGTGAACCCCGCCCCCCCCGCATTGTGTTCCCAGAGTGATAGCTCTAACGAGACGAGATCACGGATCGACCATCGGTCGCAAACACAGTAAAACAATACGCTGCTGCAAGTAAAATTAAGATTTAATAAATAATGTTAAAATCATATAAAATAAAAATTACTAGATAAGTTTTCAAATAGTAATACAGTGGAATCTCTATAACTCAAACCTCGTTAAGTCAAAATCCTCAGTAAGTCGAAAAAAATGCCATTTTCTTCCGCTGAACCCTTAGATACGCGGTATCTCGAATTATTTAAACTTTGTAACTCGAACAAAATGTTATTTTCCTACGAAGTATTGATAATACATATTTATACTCTATATCTCGAATTTCAAAAAGGAGTTTCCAAAAGTCGTAGTTAGTAAAATACAATGACATCTGACGTCTTACTTGGAATTCTCCGAAATAATGGCAATAAAATCCAAAATGAATGTTCGGGTTAGGAGCTTCTAATCTATTGTTTTTGTCTTGTACACGTGCAATTAATGATATATTCATTAAATTTTCTAAGTTCAATTCAATTTTTAGGTTGGGTTTGACTCTACAAATCGAAAAATATACTTAGAAATCGCGACGTAGTCGCTCGAAATTTCAGCAGTTAAATCATATGTATCTCGAAGTTCTTGTTAAGTCAAAAACTTTTTGTCTCGATTTTTTTTGCATTTCCCTTGACATTCGAGTTAGAGATTCCACTATAGATACCCTATAGTTGTGTAAGTTTTTTTTAATAAATAAAATTTATGTGGGGGCCCCTCTCTTGTGGAGGCCCCGGGCAGTTGCCCCGATTGCCCTCCCTTAAATCCGGCCCTGGATTTAAGTTTTTAACAACCTCGCTACGCTCAGGAGAAAACCTCGAGTCCTTCGTTACGCTCGTGATTTAAATCGTCACCCGCGACAGAAGACACTGCTTTATCCCCTTGGTTAATAATCTATTATTATGTGACAAAATAATTTCAATAATGAGCGCTAGCATTTCATCCGGCGCCCTTATTACCCTGGCGCCTGTGTGCGCCGCACACATTGCACACAGGGATGGCTTGGCCCTGGCCGAGGCACGGAGGAAACTCGTAAATATCCATCACCATCCAGGGATCGGCCTCGGCAAACATTGCTTAACCTTGAATATCTACCCATGCGGCTATTATTACTTAACCACGAGCTAGGCTCCATAAGAAAGAAAAAGAATATGTTATTGTACTTTTTCTAGACCATACTGCCATATTTTTCACGCATGTTTTGCATTAACATTGAA
The DNA here is from genome assembly GCA_964057195.1 of Orthosia cruda. NCBI lineage: Eukaryota > Metazoa > Arthropoda > Insecta > Lepidoptera > Noctuidae > Orthosia > Orthosia cruda. The sequence goes on along the minus strand of OZ059853.1, from coordinate 4,082,045 downwards.
CCAACTGACGTCTGAACAATTAATTGCCGTGCAAAATGTGTTGCAAAATTTGGCGAAATACAAATAAGTACACATGTATTTCTTTGAAAATGATATCGCTAACGACCTTGAGGGAGCAAAACGCGTTTCATACCCTCGTTTACCACCCGCGCGACCGAAATTTAGTAGTTATTTGTACTTACCTTATTAATCTATGACTTTAAAAAAAAAAATGAAATTAAATAGTCTTTCAGATGGTGTCGATTTCATTAAACTACGCCCAGCGGTTTTGGTGCGATTGTCGTGTTTCAGTCCGTTTCAGACATAATTTTACAAATTAATTACACTATGTTATAATACTAAGCTATACTCAACTAACTAAAATATAACTCATAATGTTCTGAGATCAAATTATTAAGAAAATGATCTAATGCAACATATATTTTCCAAAAAATTACGACTAGCCGTTTAGACGTGATTCTCATTTTAAAATCAGCTACTCAAGGGAATCGGCGGGCTTAAGGCTGATTGCCGGGATACAACATTTCCTATGTCCTTCCCAGGGTCTATCTCCATACCAAATTTCATCTTAATCAGATCAGCGGTTTAAGCATGAAAAGGTAACAGACAGACAGAGTTACTTTCGTATTTATCTATATCTATACTATTATTATAAAGAGGTAAAGTTTGTGAGTTTGTGAGTTTGTGACGTTGTAAGGGGTAATCTCTGGATCTACTGAACCGATTTTGAAAATTCTTGCACCGGTACAAAGCTACATTATTCCTGAGTGTCATAGGCTATAAAATATTTTCAAAAAAAATAGAGATCCTTATGAAAATTGCAATAATGTAACTCAAGGTAGCAAAATGTTGTCAGTAATATACATTATTTGGCGTGCGCTGAGAAAACTATTGATGATAGATACAAATTAGTAGGTAGGGTAGGTAGGATAGGTAGGTTAGGCAGAGTAGGCAGAGTAGGCAGGGTAGGCAGGTTAAGCAGAGTAGGCAGGGTAAGCAGAGTAGGCAGGGTAGGCATGGTAAGCAGAGTAGGCAGGATAGGCAGGGTAGGCAGGAAAGGCAGAAAAGGCAGGGTAGGCCGGGTAAGCAGAGTAGGCAGGGTAGGCAGGGTAGACAGGAAAGGCAGGAAAGGCAGGGTAGGCAGGGTAGGCAAGATAGGCAGGGTAGGCAGGAAAGGCAGGGTAGGCAGGGTAGGCAGGATAGGCAGGGTAGGCAGGTTAGGCAGAGTAGGCAGAGTAGGCAGGGTAGGCAGAGTAGGCAGGGTAGGCAGAGTAGGCAGGTTAAGCAGAGTAGGCAGGGTAAGCACAGTAGGCAGGGTAGGCAGGGTAGGCATGGTAAGCAGAGTAGGCAGGATAGGCAGGGTAGGCAGGAAAGGCAGGAAAGGCAGGGTAGGCCGGGTAAGCAGAGTAGGCAGGGTAGGCAGGGTAGGCAAGATAGGCAGGGTAGACAGGAAAGGCAGGAAAGGCAGGGTAGGCAGGGTAGGCAGGAAAGGCAGCGTAGGCAGGGTAGGCAGGATAGGCAGGGTAGGCAGGAAAGGCAGGGTAGGCCGGGTAAGCAGAGTAGGCAGGGCAGGCAGGGTAGGCAAGATAGGCAGGGTAGGCACGAAAGGCAGGAAAGGCAGGGTAGGCAGGGTAGGCAGGGTAGGCAGGGTAGGCAGGGTAGGCAGGGCAGGCAGGATAGGCAATGTAGGCAGGATAGGCAGGGTAGGCAGGGTAGACAGGAAAGGCAGGGTAGGCAGGATAGGTAGGGTAGGCTGGGTAGGCAGGGTAAGCAGAGTAGGCAGGGTAGGCAGGGTAGGCAAGATAGGCAGGGTAGGCAGGAAAGGCAGGTTAGGCAGGGTAGGCAGGGTAGGCAGGATAGGCAGGGTAGGCAGGAAAGGCAGGGTAGGCAGGATAGGTAGGGTAGGCAGGATAGGCTGGGTAGGCAGTGTAGACTGGGTAGGCAGGGTAGGCAGGGTAAGCAGAGTAGGCAGGGTAGGCAGTGTAGGCAGGGTAGGCAGGGTAGGCAGGTTAGGCAGGGTAAGCAGAGTAGGCAGGGTAGGCAGGGCAGGCAAGATAGGCAGGGTAGGCAGGAAAGGCAGGGTAGGCAGGAAAGGCAGTGTAGGCAGGGTAGGCAGGGTAGCCAGGGGTAGGCAGGATAGACAGGGTAGGAAGGATAGGCAGGGTAGGCAGGTTAGGCAGGGTGGGCAGGGTAGGCAGGGCAGGCAGGGTTGGCAGGGTAGCCAGGGTAGGCAGGGTAGGGGCAGGGCAGGCATGGTAGGCAGGGTAGGCATGGTAGGCAGGATAGGCAAGGTAGGCAGGGTAGCCAGGGTAGGTAGGCAATTGACGGGAGCGAAGCCCCGAGGGTCAGCTAGTAATCTATATACTAATATTATAATGCTGAAGAGTTTGTTTGTTTGAACGCGCTAATCTCAGGAAGTTCTGGTTAGAATTGAATAATTATTTGAGTGTTGGATAGTTCATTTATCGAGGAAGGTTATAGGCTATATAACATCACGCTACGACCAATAGGAGCGGAGCATAAATTAAAAATGTTGCAAAAACGGTCAAAAATATTCTTTTTTGAGAGCTTCCATTGCGTGCGCTGCGTAAACAGTTTAAGTTACGCAACAATCATGTATGTAGGGTAGGTAGGGTAGGGTAGGGTAGGTAGGGTAGATGGGTAGGTAGGTAGCCATTTGACGGAGCGAAGCCGCGTTGGACAGCTAGTATTAAATAAATAAGTAAGTTTGGATTACATATAACAATGAAAGAATTATTTAATTACTCAGTATCTACGTGTTTGTATTGTAAGCCATGATTAATTTTGTTTAATCATTCTGCCAGACGACACAATAGGTTTTGTTATTAATGGTAATTTATAAGTAGGTAGATTTTGTTTGGGTTCGTACGTCATACTGGAGCGAGGTCACGGCCACGGGCATATGGGATATTATTATATAATATAATTAAGACACATCACCATCAGTGAAGTCCTAATACTGCGTCACAAAATAGTTATTTTACAGCTTATGGAGAGCAAAATAACTGTAACAGAAACTTTTAACAATAGTACATTATGGTACAGGTGTGTAATGTTGGTGATTACCGCTGAGGCGCCATTGAGACCCGAGCCGTTAGGTGAGGGTCTTAGGAGAGCCGAGGACGGTAATCATCAATACACACGTGTATCATACGACGTTTTTCAACACACTTGTGAAGAAAATAATACAAAAAAAATAATTTTCAACAGTGAAAACGAGTTGTGAATTTTTTTCGCAATGGCGGGAAAAAATAATCAGTTTTCCTATGCACGCGCACCTAACAATGGCGATCGGCCGTAGATTAAAATAATGAGGGTTCTTTTTTTGGCTTTTTGCGGATAGCGTTTTGGCCACGTACAAAATGGGGAATTTCAAGTTTTCTTTATTACAGAGAAAAACAAAAGTTATATTTGAGTGAAAGTTTTATTTATTAAACACGAACAAATCGAGATTATCTATTTAAATACGAAGTTGCATATAATGAGCAAGCAAAAGGTACATAAATTTATTTGTACTATTGAGTACGATCTTTTTTGTATCGAAATTTTTTAAGAACAAAGCAACTCAACCAATAAAATAAAACTCTATAACTCACTTGTGTGCAGTGGCGTAGCGTGCCTTGGCGGGGCCCCGTATAAAAATTTGTTTGGGGGTCCTTATAAGGGTAAAGATTTCTCACAAAAGAAAAAAAAATGTTTGCATAAAGTTAAAAGAAATATTTATTCATCATAATTATCTATCTGTCACTTTTCCAAAATTTTTACAATCAATTCAAATTAAATATACACTCTCTTGCCTTTTTTTCGGCAAACTGATTTATTAAATCATTTATAGCCGATGATGACTTTAGTTTTTCTAAAGTTTCTGCCTCTATGGACAATAGTGACAGGTCAAAAAAAGAAATTTGGGAAGTTTTTATTAATTTTTGCTTGCGCACGTCGGGGGCCTCCGTGGCCCGGGGCCCCGTATAATTGATACGGCAGATACGGCGGTAGCTACGCCCCTGCTTGTGTGTGAATAATAGCAATGAAAAAGTCAGAGTTTGATTACAGATATCATTATGTGCCTAATTGCGGTGAAATTAGAGCCACTTTTTGGTCAAGTGTGTTGAAAAAAATTAAACCAACTTTTAAAGCAAAACACTACTATGCGAAAAATAGCTTAGTTTTCCAGAGTCGGTGTCTTAGGACCGAGGCGGACTCAGTTAATAATAATAATGTCCGGCGGACTACTCTACCTACACACGGTCTGAAGTTTCGGAAGCGTACCATATCCGGGGTCCGCTCGAACCAAATCGAGCGTGTGTTACGGCTATAAGGCTCAAAGTAAGTTTGGTATGAAATAAATTAAAGTTAAGATTGAAGAAGTCGGTTTGCATTCAAGCGGAAATTGCGGATTTATTTTCAACACAACTAAGGCCCAGTTTCTTTTTTGGGTTTTCTTTTGCCCATTTGTACAAAGATGGAATGACTTTGTCGACTGATGGGAAAATGTTTGAGAATAAGATTGCTAAAGGGGAGCGAAGCGTGCTTCAAAATTTTAGCATTCCTCTCGAATGGTTTCTGTAATACCACAGATAATATAATACTAGCATAGTAATACTATAATATTATGAGACTTTTTATTTATATCTGGTTTTGTAAATTTTATCAATAGTTTATACAATATTATTATATTAAATACTAGCTGACCCTCGGGGCTTCGCTCCCGTCAACTGGCTACCTCTAGTGGGATATATCATCCCACTTGTCCCATCATGAGACTGGACCACTGGGACTATTGGGACAGACCCTACCTACCTACCCTGGCTACCATGGCTACCCTGCCCCTACCCTGGCTACCCTGGCTACCATGCCTACCCTGCCTACCCTGCCTAACCTGGCTACCCTGCCTATCCTGGCTGCCCTGCCTACCCTGCCCCTACCCTGGCTACCCTGGCTACCATGAATACCCTGGCTACCCTGCCCCTACCCTGCCTACCTTAGCTACCCTGGCTACCCTGTCTACCCTGTCTACCCTGGCTACCATGCCTACCCTGCCTATTCTGCCTACCCTGCCTACCCTGGCTACCCTGGCTACCCTGCCTACCCTGCCTACCCTGCCTACCCTGCCTACCCTGGCTACCCTGGCTACCCTGCCTACCCTACCTTCCCTACCTACCCTACCTACTAATTTGTATCTATCATCAATAGTTTTCTCAGCGCACGCCAAATAATGTATTTTACAGGCAACATTTTGCTACCTTGGGTTACACTATTGCAATTTTCATAAGGATCTCAAATATTTATGAAAATATATTATAGCCTATGATACTCAGGAATAATGTAGCTTTCTACTGATGAAAGAATTTTCAAAATCGGTTCAGTAGATCCAGAGATTACCCCTTACAACGTCACAAACTTACAAACTTTACCTCTTTATAATATTTCATGATGATGTCGTGGTGGCCCAGTGGCTAAGGCTTTGCCTCTCATGCTTGAGGTCGTGGTGTCAAATCCGGGCAAGAACTAATGTGACTGTTTCATTCATACGTACTTTTTAATTTATTTGGACATCGCAGACAACGGTGAAAGAAAACGTCGTGAGACATACATATAGTTAGTTTGTTATAAGTTTGACCTCTACACGTGGTGGTACTCAAATAGATAATATTTAATCCAACTTCACTTGTGAAGTTAACTAACACTAAAAGGAGAGAAATAAAACTTTAAAAAAAATAAAAGCCGACTTCAAAAGCATAACACTAAAATAACTTTCGTTTCGAAAGTCGGTGTCAAAAAACGATAGAAAAAGAGTACCAAAGACACCGGCTTCCGAAACGAACGTTATTTTGCAACTTTTACCCTCAGTTTCCCACCTTAAAATTATCGGAGAATTAATGTGACAAATTGTCAAGCACGCGTTATCTGCTGTGATTGGTTGAATGAATTTTCAACAGCCAATCACAGAAGATAACGCGTGTCTGACAATTTGTCACATTAATTCTCCGATAATTTTAAGGTGGGAAACTGAGGGTTAGTGTTTTGCTTTTGAAGTCGGTTTATTTTTTGTGAAAAAGGTTTTTTTTGTATCAAGGTTAGTAGGAAGACTGTCTCACAGGGCTAATGCTGCATTAATTGCCAATACACGGTCTTTTTACCCGACTGCAGAAGGAGGGTAATGTGTTGATCAGTCTATGTATGCTATGTACCTATGATTGTTTCTATGATGGCGTTCTAGAGACTCTCACTCCGTGGATGAATATAGCAACGGGTTCGTGGAAGCTGTCCATACGGTCGGGTCTAAGTTTTTCAAGACCCGTCGTACAGATAGAAACAAAAAGCTCTCTGATCATACCCTCAAGCTTATGAAGGAGAGGCGTGAGATGATCCTGCAGTCTTCAAATGAGGCATGCAAATACCGGCAGCTCAATAGACAGATCTCTAAATCCTTGAAAAGAGACCTCCGCCGCTTCAATACCGAGCGTATTAAAGACGCGATCGAGCGAAATAAAGGCTCCAAGGTGTTTTTAAGGGATCTGGCTATTGGGCAGAGCCAACTCACGAAACTGAAGACCGACGATGGCAGGATCGTATCCGCCAAACCGGAGCTTCTCAGGGAGATCGAGACATTCTATGGGCAGTTGTACACATCGATCAGCAAGCCCGTTGCGAGTCTAGCAAACGACCCAAGAGCTAGATTGACCCGACACTATACCGAAGATATCCCGGACGTCAGCCTGTACGAGATTAGGATGGCTCTGAAACAGCTCAAAAACAACAAGGCGCCGAGTGATGACGCGAACTCCTGAAGGCGGGTGGAAAACCTGTACTTAGGGCCCTTCAGAAGCTGTTTGATTCCGTCATACTCGAGGGCAAAACGCCACAGGCATGGTGCAGGGGTGTGGTGGTACTCTTCTTCAAGAAGGGCAACAATGCCCGGTTGAAGAACTATAGGCCCATCTCACTTCTTAGCCATGTCTACAAGTTGTTTTCAAGAGTCATCACGAATCGTCTCGCGCGCAGGTTAGACGCAAGTTGCGTGGTATCTTCTCGTCCAATTTACCGCAGTGTCTCAAGACAAAAGTCTATGACCAGTGTGTGTTGCCAGTGATCACCTATGGGACCGAGACGTGGTCGCTCACAATGGGCCTTATCAGAAAGCTCAAAGTCACCCAAATGGCAATGGAGAGGGCTATGCTCGGAATTTCATTACATGATCACGTCAGAAATTATGATATCCGCAGGAGAACCAAAGTTACCGACATAGCCCGAAGAATTGCCAAACTTAAGTGGCAGTGGGCAGGGCACATTGCTCGCAGAACGGATGGCCGATGGAGCCGAAAAGTTCTGGAATGGCGACCGCGAACCGGAAGACGATACGTTGGAAGGCCTCCCACTAGGTGGACTGATGACCTGGTTAAGGTTGCGGGAAGGCGCTGGATGCGAGACGCACGGGATCGGTCAATGTGGCGACGCCTGGGGGAGGCCTATGTCCAGCAGTGGACGTCTTCCGGCTGAAATGATGATGATGATGATGATGAAAACTCATGAAAAGAGTTTTCAACGAGATTGGGGAGGAGTAAGTTATCTAGGGGACCACAAAAGATCCCAATGGGTCTAAGTGTCCGAGTTATTTCTCGGCCCCTCCACAAGATAAGATAAGATTTATCGAATAGTACCTATTAGTATTTTTCGAGTAGTATTTGGTAGTTTCAGGCTTGTATCACATATATCTCATAGTTCTAACAGCTGTCCTTTCTCGTTTACGACGCTCGTGAGAGATGACCACGACGCCCAGCGGTGTCCGTCGCGGCGCAAAGTTTGGGAACCCCTGGTCTAGAGGTTGCAGGCGCTACTGTTGATCATGATGTCCAGTATTATCCCACATTCCCATCTGGAATTTATGAGTAGCAGCTTAATGTCCCGTTGGGACATCAAGCGGCACGGTGACTATAATAACACACTTCCGGATTTGGTACAGCCGGACCACGGATTTGTGGGTGGAGTTAATCCGGCCGTACCATATCCGAGCGTGCGTAGAGTGGTCCGCCGGACATTATTATTATTCATTGAGTCTGTCTCGGTTCGCTTGTTTTCACATCGGATATGGTCTGCTACGTACCAAATCCGAACGTGTGTAGGGTAGTCGGCTGGTTGTGCCGTACCAACAACGACCAGCTTTGAAAAAGTCCCCGATTTATGGGAGATCTACTGATTTTGGTTATTGTCGCCCGATATTTTTACATTCAACTTAGTCATAAATAAAAATGGAAAATAATGTTTTGGGGCAGGGTAGCCAGGGTAGGCAGGGTAGGCAGGGTGGCCAGAGTAGCCAGGGTAGCCAGGGTAGCCAGGGTAGCCAGGGTAGCCAGGGTAGCCAGAGTAGCCATGGTAGTCAGGGTAGGAAAATGGTAGCCAGAGTAACCAGGGAAGCCAGGGTAGCCAGAGTAGCCAGGGAAGTGCGTAGAGTGGTCCGCCGGACATTATTATTATTCATTGAGTCTGTCTCGGTTCGCTTGTTTTCACATCGGATATCCGTCATTGGATATTGCATTCCAGTATGGGGTGGCGCAAACAAAACCAGTCTTCTGAGGATTGAAAGAGCGCAGAGAGCCATATTGAAGGTGATGTCGCGCAAACCTTATCGCTACCCCACTACACAATTATACGCTGATTCTAAAGTAATTACAGTGCGTCAGCTTTTTGTACTGCAGTCTACTCTTAGAAAACACGCTAGCGTTCCCCCAACTGACCCTAAAAAAAGGAAGAAACTACCCCTAAGTACCCCTCACAAAACCACCTTCGCTCAACATCAATACTACACATTGAGTACATTTATATACAAACAAGTTCACAAAAACCTAAACGTTGTTGATCTAAATAAATATGAAATAAAATCAAAATTAACGGAATGGCTACTAGAACAGGACTATCTACAAACAGAATCCTTACTTAAGTACGTCTCCTAAATACCTACATATCCCAAATCACACAATATAATATACCAACACACACACACGCACGCACCTACACACACACACACTCACGCGCACACACACGCAAACAGACACACACATCACGTATAAATTTAAACTACTACTTGAATTAATTCATAATCGCTCAGGTAGATCGACACAGTCTACTATTATACTTGTAGCATCACATTTTACGCTGAATCACTGTCTCTCAAGATACAGGTTACCTACCTAGTTTGAGAGGCAGGGTTTTCCATATTGTGTACAGATTTCAGTTCCTATATTGTATTACATTGTGTTACTACCTAAGCTCATTTAAATTGTGTTTACTAAAAACATGTTAAATCTGTGTTTTAATGAAATAAAGTTTATTATTATTATTATGTCTTTTATTTAACTTTTTTCTTATTTATTACATTTTTAAATATTTTTACAAAACACACAAAAAAGAAAAACATTTAAAAATATAAAAAATAGAGGCCCACCGGTATCGGGAACAGGGTCCTGCTACCGGCGGTCGGCGGTCAGGGCTCCAGAGAGAGGACCCTCCTAACAATACGAGCCGTGTCCAGCAGTACTGCTTTCTGGATCAGGCCCTTGACCCAGCCGCCTAACGAGAGCCTCCTAAGGTGTTGGTCGAGGCTCGTGGCTATTAAGCCATGGGCTGACACGACTATCGGTACAATGATCGCTGAGTCCACATCCCACATGTCGACAACCTCGCGAGCCAAGTCAAGATACTTGATTTGCTTATCTTTCTCGGCTTTCACGAGGTTCCCGTCATGCGGGACAGTTATGTCAACAATCATTGCACGCCTCTCGATTCGGTCCACCACCACTATATCAGGCTTATTAGCGATAATAGTTCTGTCAGTGATGATGGACCGATCCCAGTACAATGTGATATTGCCATTCTCGAGAACTGGGTCGGGCACATACCTGTAGTACGGCACCTCCGACGCCACAAGAGTGTATTTCAGAGCAAGTTGCTGATGGATAATCCTGGCTACAAGGTTGTGCCTATGCAAGTACTCTTCGTTAGCTAGACGAGAACAACCAGAGATAATGTGGCGGATCGATTCACCCGGACGGTGACATGCCCGACAGATGTCAACCGTGCCATCCTTTACAATAAATCTCCGGTAGTTATTCGTCATGATAACTTCGTCCATAATTGCACAGACGAAACCTTCGGTTTCCCCAAAGAGGTCACCGAATCGCAGCCAGGCTACGGAGGCTGATTGATCTACTTCGGACCCATGTAGGGCCCGGAAAAAGCGTCCGTGAAGCTCCTTACTCTGCCATACCTCCTTGCGGTCGTTAGTGTCAAGCACTACAGGCTTGCGCCAGTTCTCATTCGCCAAGGAGATCGGGGTGAGTCCCTTGTCCACTGCTACTACATCTCGATGAATACCCACGTCGGTGTTTAGAAAATATTCTCTGAGATTGCATATCTCGCGGTTGTGGAGATTTTTGGCATTTAAAAAGCCTCGGCCTCCACACTTCCGCGGGATATACAATCTCATGACTGACGATCGTGGGTGATGCATTCGATATGCAGTCAGCAGTGTACGGACCCGCCTATCCAGGGCGTCAAGTTCCGTTTGAGTCCATTTGAGTATGCCGAAAGAGTACATCAGCACCGGCATGACCCAACCGTTGAAGGCGCGCACCTTGTTTCCGCCCGAAAGAAGGCTATTGAATACCTTCTTCAGGCGGCCAAAGAAGCGTTCCCTCAACGATTGCTTCATGTCTATAGTACTGATACCTAACGCTTCCGACATACCCAAATACTTATAGGTTTCGTTTGGAGAGAGGGATCTCAGGTTTATGGAATCCGCAAGTTGAATGCCTACGGATTCCACAATCTCCCCTCGCTTTACATGCATGACCGCACATTTGTCCACACCAAACTCCATCCTGATGGCGCTACTAAAAGTTTCAGTTACCTTTAGTAGCTCCATCAGCTGAAGATTGCTGGGGGCAAAAAGCTTCAAGTCATCCATGTAAAGGAGGTGAGATATAACCTGACCACCTCTCTTCAACCGATAGCCTAGCCCTGAATTCTCCAGCATCATGCTTAGAGGATTCAAGGCTAGGCAAAACCAAAGTGGACTCAAACTATCGCCCTGGAATATACCTCGCTCGATCCTTACAGGTTCGCTATTCCTCTGGATATTTCGACATCCTGGATAGCGAAGGACTGTGCTCCATTGCCTCATACACGACATCAGGAAGGTGCGTAGAGTTGTATCTATTTTATACAATTCTAGCACCCTCATGAGCCATGTATGCGGCACCGAGTCATAGGCCTTCTTATAATCTATCCAACATGTCGACAGATCCTTTCGGGAACGCCGAACCTGTTGGCTAATGGCCATATCAATAAGGAGTAGCTCCTTAGTACCGCGGGACCCGTTCCTACATCCATTCTGAGAGACCGACATGATGGAGTTATTGTCAACATGTTTATTAATTTTTACTCTCAAAATGGATGTAAGAACCTTATAGACCGTTGGTAAACATGTAATTGGTCTATAATTTTTGGGTTCCGCGGTGCTACCAGACTTGTGGAGCAGGTGGGTTATACCTGTCGTAAGGAACTTGGGTAGCGAACCAGACTCTAAGGCTGCCTGGTACTGAGATGCCAAACGAGCGTGTGACCTTTGTAGCCACTTGATCCAAAAGTTGTGCAGTCCGTCCGGTCCTGGAGATTTCCAGTTCGGCAACGGACGGACTGCACGGGCTACATCTTGGGGGCTGATCGTGATAGCCCCCATTTCTTGTATTGGATCACACGCTCGTTCGACCTCCCGAGTCCATTCACCTTCGGTGTGACTGACAGGCACCGACCAGATGCTGCGCCAGAATGAAGACATAGCGTCATCATCCGGCAGGTGCGTATCAGTCACACCTTGGTTGGGTCGCTCCCAAGCCCGATAAACCCACCTTTCATTACTTTGGAATGTGCGATTCTGGGTGTATCGCTCCACTCTCCGCCTGTACCTACGAATACGGTTTGCCCATGCATACACTTTTTGTTTCAGGAAGTCGATGCGCTCTGTGACATGGGATATATAGTCCCGGGAGCTGACATCAGTCCCCGAAAACGCCCGTCTCACAAAGCGCATCACTCTTGGGCGGCTATTGCCCTCCCTGAAACAAATTAATTTGCCGATGAGTGCTCTGGCCCCACCAATACGACGCTCGATCCTGCACTGCCAAGCCGGTACGGCTGGTTTCGGTCGTGTAGCTCTGTCATCTGCAAATTTGACATGAGCTACACGACATGCCGCTACAGCCGCGCAGTACATAATCGAATGTGTATCAGTGAGGTCTTCGCAGTCATCAAAATAGTTTGACAACTGCGAATCCAGAACAGCCACCAGCGCCCTATTCTTGTTATGCATGGGCAAACGAGGTAATCGTGGCCTAAGTTCGGGTGGCATGTTGCGATACTCCCGAATAGCACACTCCAAAGCACTCCTCAATTCCTCATTGCACTGGGTACTTACGTTTGTAACCCTGTCACTACTCTCCTCATCAGCGTGGTTGGACTGTGGTAGCACCACAGCCTGCGACGTTGGGGCAGTGACACGGTTACCCATTTCCGTTCGGAGGCGATCAAGTACAGTATCATCCAACATACGATTACGCTGGATGACCCGCACCTGATCCGAAAGTCGTTGGGCCGAAACGTTGACGGCTGGCTCAAGCACCTGAAACAAAGAGAGCATCCGGACACGGTACGCGGTCAGGTTGTTTCCTCCCTCTGTAGCCCCAAAGTATGCGCGCATGACATTTTCGTTTATGGATTGTGTCCATCTCATGCGCTGCACACTTCCGCCGGGTGCTGGGACCCTATCAGAGACCGGTAAGCCTCGAGGTCCTAAGCGGTCCGGCGGCCGGCGTCCTCCCCGTCGACGCGCAGGTGGTGGTGTCGACGGCGGAGAGAAGTACTCGTCGCTCGAGCTCGACGCAACTGCCACAGCCGGTGTCACAGCACTCACGGTGGGGCTGGTTTCCGGCGGCGGCGAGGCGGAGCTGGGCGACGAGGCCGGAGATGGTGGGCGTGCACGTCTTGCAGCGGCAGCTCTCGTCAACATGACGTAGTTTTCATTTTTCTCATATTTTGTAATTCAGTTTATAAATCGGTCATAATTTTGATAATGTTATTGTATTATGTTTTTTTTTTCTTGGTTTCATTGTATATATATATCTGCACTATTTAGATGGTTGAAATTTTATATTTTGTAATAAATTTGGTAGAGAAAAATTTTGGCATCCGTCTGTCAAGTCGAGCCACAGACTCTTATTATTATTATTATTATTATATGGTCTACTACGTACCAAATCCGAACGTGTGTAGGGTAGTCGGCTGGTTGTGCCGTACCAACAACGACCAGCTTTGAAAAAGTCCCCGATTTATGGGAGATCTACTGATTTTGGTTATTGTCGCCCGATATTTTTACATTCAACTTAGTCATAAATAAAAATGGAAAATAATGTTCTAAATACGGCAACACTAGGATTTGTGGGCAGAGTTAGTCCGGCCGTACCATATCCGAGCGGGTTTAAGCGAGAACGGATATTTGTGGGTGGAGTTAGTCCGGCCGTATGAAAACTGGACGTGTGGTAGCAGTATAATGTAATAAACTGTACCCGGATTAAAAGGAACTTAAACATAACAAGACCGGCGAGCACGGCCTACTGTGACAGGCTTGAGTCACACATTTTTATCACAGTTTGGGAACAAAAACCGTGATAAAATGCGTGACACACGCCTATCACAGAGGCCATGCTCGCCCCGCAAGTGATATGTCGGTGTACTACAGTTGCACCTCTGCCCAACCCTTCGGGGACTGCAGGCGTGATGTTATGTGATATTATAATAAAAACAGTTAATTAAAAAAAAAGAGGTAAACAAGAAGAAAATCATGCTGTGCTGTCGGAGGATACATATTCGCGAGCTGGCTGAACAAATCCAGATGTATCCTCCGACTGCACAGCATGCTTTTCTTCTTGTTTACGTCTTTTTAGTTCGCTTTGTATGCAGTCGAGCTTTTGATGTTTTTAATTAACTTTTTTTTATATATTTTTATTTACAACTTTTTAGTTTTTTTTTTTTTTCGAATTGTCGAAAAATCTATACTAATATTATAGAGAGGTAAAGTTTGTGAGTTTGTGACGTTGTAAGGGGTAATCTCTGGATCTACTGAACCGATTTTGAAAATTCTTTCACCAGTAGAAAGCTACATTATTCCTGAGTATCATAGGCTATAACATATTTCCAAAAACTTAGAGATCCTTATGAAAATTGCAATAATGTAACCCAAGGTAGCAAAATGGTGCCTGTAAAATACATTATTTGGCGTGCGCTGAGGAAACTATTGATGATAGATAAAAAATTGTAGGTAGGTAGGCAGGGTAGCCAGGGTAGGTAGGGTAGGCAGGGTAGCCAGGGTAGCCAGGGTGGCCAGTGTAGCCAGGGTAGCCAGGTTTTGGGCAAGGTAGCCATGGTAGCCAGGGTAGGCTGGTTCTGGGCAGGATAGCCAGGGTAGGCAGGGTAGGCAGGGTAGGCAGGGTAGGGGCAAGGTAGACAGGGTAGCCAGAGTAGCCAGGGAAGCCAGGGTAGCCAGGGTGGCCAGGGTAGCCAAGGTAGCCAGAGTAGTCAGGGTAGCCATGGTAGTCAGGGTAGGTAGGGTAGTGGCAAGGTAGCCAGGGTAGCCAGAGTAGCCAGAGTAGCCAGGGTAGCCATGGTAGTCAGGGTAGGCAGGGTAGGGGCAAGGTAGCCAGGGTAGCCAGGGTAGGCTGGTTCTGGGCAGGATAGCCAGGGTAGGCAGGGTAGGCAGGGTAGGGGCAAGGTAGACAGGGTAGCCAGAGTAGCCAGGGAAGCCAGGGTAGCCAGGGTGGCCAGGGTAGCCAAGGTAGCCAGGGTATCCATGGTAGTCAGGGTAGGTAGGGTAGGGGCAAGGTAGCCAGGGTAGCCAGAGTAGCCAGAGTAGCCAGGGTAGCCATGGTAGTCAGGGTAGGCAGGGTAGGAGCAAGGTAGCCAGGGTAGCCAGAGTAGCCAGAGTAGCCAGGGTAGCCAGGGTAGCCAGGTTTGGGGCAGGGTAGCTAGGGTAGGCAGGGTAGGCAGGGTAGGCAGGGTGGCCAGAGTAGCCAGGGTAGCCAGGGTAGCCAGGGTAGCCAGGGTAGCCAGGGTAGCCAGAGTAGCCATGGTAGTCAGGGTAGGAAAATGGTAGCCAGAGTAGCCAGAGTAACCAAGGAAGCCAGGGTAGCCAGAGTAGCCAGGGAAGCCAGGGTGGCCAGGGTAGCCAGGGTAGCCATGGTAGTCAGGATAGGCAGGATAGGGGCAAGGTAGCCAGGGTAGCCACAGTAGCCAGGGACACCAGGGTAGCCGGGGAAGCCAGGGTAGCCAGGGTGGCCAGGGTAACCAAGGTAGCCAGAGTAGCCAGGGTAGCCATGGTAGTCAGGGTAGGCAGGGTAGGGGCAAGGTAGCCAGGGTAGCCAGAGTAGCCAGAGTAGCCAGAGTAGCCAGGGTGGCCAGGGAAGCCAGAGAAGCCAGGGTTGCCAGGTTTGGGGCAGGGTAGCCAGGGTAGGCAGGGTAGCCAGGGTAGGCAGGGTAGGCAGGGTGGCCAGGGTAGCCAGGGAAGCCAGGGTAGCCAGGGTAGCCAGGGTAGCCAGGGTAGCCAGAGTAGCCATGGTAGCCAGGGTAGCCAAGGTAATCAGGGTAGGAACAAGGTAGCCAGGGTAGCCAGAGTAACCAGAGTAGCCAGGGAAGCCAGGGTAGCCAGGGTAGCCAGGGTAGCCAGAGTAGCCATGGTAGACAGAGTAGGAAAAAGGTAGCCAGTTCCCCACCTTAAAATTATCGGAGAATTAATGTGACAAATTGTCAGACACGCGTTATCTTCTGTGATTGGACCAAACTGAGGGTTAGTGTTTTGCTTTTGAAGTCGGTTTATTTTTTTGTGAAAAAGGTTTTTTTTGTATCAAGGTTAGTAGGAAGACTGTCTCACAGGGCTAATGCTGCATTAATTGCCAATACACGGTCTTTTTACCCGACTGCAGAAGGAGGGTAATGTGTTGATCAGTCTATGTATGCTATGTACCTATGATTGTTTCTATGATGGCGTTCTAGAGACCAAACGCGTTGGCCGATTTTGATGATTGTAAAATAGAAATTGTAATGGCGGCATTTGGGCGCCATATTGTTTTTCCCCATTATTTTTTTCTTCCAAACCCATCGTGGGGGTATCAAAGGATTTTAGTAGGTGATTTCAAAAATATATAACTCTTATATGTTTAAAATAGCTGACCCTCGGGGCTCCCGTCTTCTGGCTACCTACCTACTTACCTACCCCGGCTACTCTGGCTACCCTGGCCACCCTGGCTATTCTGGCTTCCCTGGCTACACTGGCTACTCTGGCTACCCTGCCTACCCTGGCTACCATGGCTATCCTAGCTACCATAGCTACCCCGGCTACTCTGGCTACCCTGGCTACTCTGGCTACCCTGCCTACCCTGCCTACCTTGCCTATCCTGGCTACCATGGCTACCCTGGCTACCTTTTTCCTACCGTAACTACCATGGCTACTCTGGCTACTCTGGCTACTCTGGCTACCCTGGCTACCTTTTTCCTACTCTGTCTACCATGGCTACTCTGGCTACCCTGGCTACCCTGGCTACCCTGGCTACCCTGGCTTCCCTGGCTACCCTGGCTACCCTGGCTTCCCTGGCTACCCTGGCCACCCTGCCTACCCTGCCTACCCTGGCTACCCTGCCTACCCTGGCTACCCTGCCCCAAACCTGGCAACCCTGGCTTCTCTGGCTACCCTGGCCACCCTGGCTACTCTGGCTACTCTGGCTACTCTGGCTACCCTGGCTACCTTGCCCCTACCCTGCCTACCCTGACTACCATGGCTACCCTGGCTACTCTGGCTACCTTGGTTACCCTGGCCACCCTGGCTACCCTGGCTTCCCCGGCTACCCTGGTGTCCCTGGCTACTGTGGCTACCCTGGCTACCTTGCCCCTATCCTGCCTATCCTGACTACCATGGCTACCCTGGCTACCCTGGCCACCCTGGCTTCCCTGGCTACTCTGGCTACCCTGGCTTCCTTGGTTACTCTGGCTACTCTGGCTACCATTTTCCTACCCTGACTACCATGGCTACTCTGGCTACCCTGGCTACCCTGGCTACCCTGGCTACTCTGGCCACCCTGCCTACCCTGCCTACCCTGCCTACCCTGGCTACCCTGCCCCAAACCTGGCTACCCTGGCTACCCTGGCTACTCTGGCTACTCTGGCTACTCTGGCTACCCTGGCTACCTTGCTCCTACCCTGCCTACCCTGACTACCATGGCTACCCTGGCTACTCTGGCTACTCTGGCTACCCTGGCTACCTTGCCCCTACCCTACCTACCCTGACTACCATGGCTACCCTGGCTACCTTGGCTACCCTGGCCACCCTGGCTACCCTGGCTTCCCTGGCTACTCTGGCTACCCTGTCTACCTTGCCCCTACCCTGCCTACCCTGCCTACCCTGGCTATCCTGCCCAGAACCAGCCTACCCTGGCTACCCTGGCTACCTTGCCCCTACCCTGCCTACCCTGACTACCATGGCTACCCTGGCTACTCTGGCTACTCTGGCTACCCTGGCTACCTTGCCACTACCCTACCTACCCTGACTACCATGGCTATCCTGGCTACTCTGGCTACCTTGGCTACCCTGGCCACCCTGGCTACCCTGGCTTCCCTGGCTACTCTGGCTACCCTGTCTACCTTGCCCCTACCCTGCCTACCCTGCCTACCCTGCCTACCCTGGCTATCCTGCCCAGAACCAGCCTACCCTGGCTACCATGGCTACCTTGCCCAAAACCTGGCTACCCTGGCTACACTGGCCACCCTGGCTACCCTGGCTACCCTGCCTACCCTACCTACCCTGGCTACCCTGCCTACCTACCTACAATTTTTTATCTATCATCAATAGTTTCCTCAGCGCACGCCAAATAATGTATTTTACAGGCACCATTTTGCTACCTTGGGTTACATTATTGCAATTTTCATAAGGATCTCTAAGTTTTTTGGAAATATGTTATAGCCTATGATACTCAGGAATAATGTAGCTTTCTACTGGTGAAAGAATTTTCAAAATCGGTTCAGTAGATCCAGAGATTACCCCTTACAACGTCACAAACTCACAAACTTTACCTCTCTATAATATTAGTATAGATTTTTCGACAATTCGAAAAAAAAAAAAAACTAAAAAGTTGTAAATAAAAATATATAAAAAAAAGTTAATTAAAAACATCAAAAGCTCGACTGCATACAAAGCGAACTAAAAAGACGTAAACAAGAAGAAAAGCATGCTGTGCAGTCGGAGGATACATCTGGATTTGTTCAGCCAGCTCGCGAATATGTATCCTCCGACAGCACAGCATGATTTTCTTCTTGTTTACCTCTTTTTTTTTAATTAACTGTTTTTATTATAATATCACATAACATCACGCCTGCAGTCCCCGAAGGGTTGGGCAGAGGTGCAACTGTAGTACACCGACATATCACTTGCGGGGCGAGCATGGCCTCTGTGATAGGCGTGTGTCACGCATTTTATCACGGTTTTTGTTCCCAAACTGTGATAAAAATGTGTGACTCAAGCCTGTCACAGTAGGCCGTGCTCGCCGGTCTTGTTATGTTTAAGTTCCTTTTAATCCGGGTACAGTTTATTACATTATACTGCTACCACACGTCCAGTTTTCATACGGCCGGACTAACTCCACCCACAAATATCCGTTCTCGCTTAAACCCGCTCGGATATGGTACGGCCGGACTAACTCTGCCCACAAATCCTAGTGTTGCCGTATTTAGAACATTATTTTCCATTTTTATTTATGACTAAGTTGAATGTAAAAATATCGGGCGACAATAACCAAAATCAGTAGATCTCCCATAAATCGGGGACTTTTTCAAAGCTGGTCGTTGTTGGTACGGCACAACCAGCCGACTACCCTACACACGTTCGGATTTGGTACGTAGTAGACCATATAATAATAATAATAATAAACTTTATTTCATTAAAACACAGATTTAACATGTTTTTAGTAAACACAATTTAAATGAGCTTAGGTAGTAACACAATGTAATACAATATAGGAACTGAAATCTGTACACAATATGGAAAACCCTGCCTCTCAAACTAGGTAGGTAACCTGTATCTTGAGAGACAGTGATTCAGCGTAAAATGTGATGCTACAAGTATAATAGTAGACTGTGTCGATCTACCTGAGCGATTATGAATTAATTCAAGTAGTAGTTTAAATTTATACGTGATGTGTGTGTCTGTTTGCGTGTGTGTGCGCGTGAGTGTGTGTGTGTGTAGGTGCGTGCGTGTGTGTGTGTTGGTATATTATATTGTGTGATTTGGGATATGTAGGTATTTAGGAGACGTACTTAAGTAAGGATTCTGTTTGTAGATAGTCCTGTTCTAGTAGCCATTCCGTTAATTTTGATTTTATTTCATATTTATTTAGATCAACAACGTTTAGGTTTTTGTGAACTTGTTTGTATATAAATGTACTCAATGTGTAGTATTGATGTTGAGCGAAGGTGGTTTTGTGAGGGGTACTTAGGGGTAGTTTCTTCCTTTTTTTAGGGTCAGTTGGGGGAACGCTAGCGTGTTTTCTAAGAGTAGACTGCAGTAGAGTGCACTGTAATTACTTTAGAATCAGCGTATAATTGTGTAGTGGGGTAGCGATAAGGTTTGCGCGACATCACCTTCAATATGGCTCTCTGCGCTCTTTCAATCCTCAGAAGACTGGTTTTGTTTGCGCCACCCCATACTGGAATGCAATATCCAATGACGGATATCCGATGTGAAAACAAGCGAACCGAGACAGACTCAATGAATAATAATAATGTCCGGCGGACCACTCTACGCACTTCCCTGGCTACTCTGGCTACCCTGGCTTCCCTGGTTACTCTGGCTACCATTTTCCTACCCTGACTACCATGGCTACTCTGGCTACCCTGGCTACCCTGGCTACTCTGGCCACCCTGCCTACCCTGCCTACCCTGGCTACCCTGCCCCAAAACATTATTTTCCATTTTTATTTATGACTAAGTTGAATGTAAAAATATCGGGCGACAATAACCAAAATCAGTAGATCTCCCATAAATCGGGGACTTTTTCAAAGCTGGTCGTTGTTGGTACGGCACAACCAGCCGACTACCCTACACACGTTCGGATTTGGTACGTAGCAGACCATATCCGATGTGAAAACAAGCGAACCGAGACAGACTCAATGAATAATAATAATGTCCGGCGGACCACTCTACGCACGCTCGGATATGGTACGGCCGGATTAACTCCACCCACAAATCCGTGATCCGGCTGTACCAAATCCGGAAGTGTGTTATTATAGTCACCGTGCCGCTTGATGTCCCAACGGGACATTAAGCTGCTACTCATAAATTCCAGATGGGAATGTGGGATAATACTGGACATCATGATCAACAGTAGCGCCTGCAACCTCTAGACCAGGGGTTCCCAAACTTTGCGCCGCGACGGACACCGCTGGGCGTCGTGGTCATCTCTCACGAGCGTCGTAAACGAGAAAGGACAGCTGTTAGAACTATGAGATATATGTGATACAAGCCTGAAACTACCAAATACTACTCGAAAAATACTAATAGGTACTATTCGATAAATCTTATCTTATCTTGTGGAGGGGCCGAGAAATAACTCGGACACTTAGACCCATTGGGATCTTTTGTGGTCCCCTAGATAACTTACTCCTCCCCAATCTCGTTGAAAACTCTTTTCATGAGTTTTCATCATCATCATCATCATCATTTCAGCCGGAAGACGTCCACTGCTGGACATAGGCCTCCCCCAGGCGTCGCCACATTGACCGATCCCGTGCGTCTCGCATCCAGCGCCTTCCCGCAACCTTAACCAGGTCATCAGTCCACCTAGTGGGAGGCCTTCCAACGTATCGTCTTCCGGTTCGCGGTCGCCATTCCAGAACTTTTCGGCTCCATCGGCCATCCGTTCTGCGAGCAATGTGCCCTGCCCACTGCCACTTAAGTTTGGCAATTCTTCGGGCTATGTCGGTAACTTTGGTTCTCCTGCGGATATCATAATTTCTGACGTGATCATGTAATGAAATTCCGAGCATAGCCCTCTCCATTGCCATTTGGGTGACTTTGAGCTTTCTGATAAGGCCCATTGTGAGCGACCACGTCTCGGTCCCATAGGTGATCACTGGCAACACACACTGGTCATAGACTTTTGTCTTGAGACACTGCGGTAAATTGGACGAGAAGATACCACGCAACTTGCGTCTAACCTGCGCGCGAGACGATTCGTGATGACTCTTGAAAACAACTTGTAGACATGGCTAAGAAGTGAGATGGGCCTATAGTTCTTCAACCGGGCATTGTTGCCCTTCTTGAAGAAGAGTACCACCACACCCCTGCACCATGCCTGTGGCGTTTTGCCCTCGAGTATGACGGAATCAAACAGCTTCTGAAGGGCCCTAAGTACAGGTTTTCCACCCGCCTTCAGGAGTTCGCGTCATCACTCGGCGCCTTGTTGTTTTTGAGCTGTTTCAGAGCCATCCTAATCTCGTACAGGCTGACGTCCGGGATATCTTCGGTATAGTGTCGGGTCAATCTAGCTCTTGGGTCGTTTGCTAGACTCGCAACGGGCTTGCTGATCGATGTGTACAACTGCCCATAGAATGTCTCGATCTCCCTGAGAAGCTCCGGTTTGGCGGATACGATCCTGCCATCGTCGGTCTTCAGTTTCGTGAGTTGGCTCTGCCCAATAGCCAGATCCCTTAAAAACACCTTGGAGCCTTTATTTCGCTCGATCGCGTCTTTAATACGCTCGGTATTGAAGCGGCGGAGGTCTCTTTTCAAGGATTTAGAGATCTGTCTATTGAGCTGCCGGTATTTGCATGCCTCATTTGAAGACTGCAGGATCATCTCACGCCTCTCCTTCATAAGCTTGAGGGTATGATCAGAGAGCTTTTTGTTTCTATCTGTACGACGGGTCTTGAAAAACTTAGACCCGACCGTATGGACAGCTTCCACGAACCCGTTGCTATATTCATCCACGGAGCTCACTCGAAACAATTTTGGAGTTCGAGCTGAAAGCTCTCGGGGTTTTGGACCTGGACCTGGATCTGTGCTGGCCGGAGCGTGGACTTCATCAGTCGAGACCTTTCAAGCTTAATATTAATGTTCAATGTGCCTCTTACCATGCGGTGATCGCTCCCGGGTTTCATGAGTTCATGAGTTTTACAACTAGACTAGTAGGTATGAGCCTATAGTCTTCTGGTTTTGGATATCCAATCCCTCTCGCATTCATTCGCTTACCAGCCAGTGCATCGCATGTGCCAGAAGGTGCTCCATGCGTTCAGTATGTTCCCCACACAACCTGCACATGGGTGTCGCGGCCAGACCCATCTTTATGAGGATGTCGTTGGTTCCAAAGTGCCCAGTAAAGGCCATTCCAAATGGTATACATTAACGATTTACCCCATCTATTGAAAAACAAACTAAACATGGTGTTATTTGCTGATGACACTTCTTTGATTTTTAACATAAATAGACGTACGAGTAACTTTGCCGACGTAAATAATGCATTGCGGCAAGTTCTAAATTGGTTCACTGCTAATAATTTAGTTTTGAATGCTAAAAAGACTAAGTGTGTAAGATTTGCCTTGCCGAATGTCAAAAGTTGTGATTGTGACATTATATTGAACAACGAGAAGCTAGAATTCGTCGACAAAACGGTTTTCCTGGGTATCATGCTAGACTCAAGGTTACAATGGGGTCCTCATTTAATATCACTTGCGGGGCGGTTAAGTTCGGCGGCTTATGCTGTTAGAAAAATTCGTCAATTTACTGATGTAGATACCGCGAGGCTGGTCTATTTTAGTTACTTTCATAATATAATGTCTTATCGAATTAGAAACGGAGTTTAGCAAAGCTTTAGGTAAGCTAAAGTCATTTTAAGGAAGTATGGACATTTTGGGTAAAAACCGATACTATTTACAAAAAAAAATTTGACCAATTATTGAAAACGTAATCTAGCAAGTGTTACACCATTTTTGAATCCTTATTAAATGCGCCAATTTTTCATGTTACTTGCCAAACTAGCGTAGTACATTTTTTTTTCAGTACAGTCAGTTAAAGTTGGGCGAAACAGTAAATTTGAATAATTTGGTTTTGAAAAAGTTTAATTTTCTTCTAAGTAGGAGGAGTTGGCTTTAAATTTTAGGCAAAAATCTACACAAGCATTATTCAAGATTACATAATAATAAAAAAAATTGATAAATTATGGGATTTGTAGCAATTGGAGTTAAAGAACCATTACAGGGATTGATTTTTTTAGTAAATTTTTAAAGTGAACATAATTTTTTAAAAACATGAGATAGATTTTTTTTCGTATTTTTCTGAGAACTGTTATAACTTGGTCTATCACCCATTTACGGCTTGACGTCGATTTCTGGGACACCCTGTATGTATTTTTCCTACAAGATTATTGTAACCAAATACTTGTAAAACACTTTTTTTTTTTAAAGAGTAAGTTTGGAGTTTCTTGTCCGTTCTTCTCCATAACAAGCTACATTTCCGAATGGACGGTAGAATCAATTATTATTACATTTAATTTTTATTTTTGACGTTCGAAAAGAAATTTTGATTTTGATTTTGAATGCATTTCCGGACTTTGAACGTAGAGCCTAGAAATTTCTTGGAGTGTTGTAGACCGGTATTAGACAGCCAATGTGTTCGTTGTCTGTGATCTGCAAACTCCCTAAATGTTGCTTTTACGAGACACGTCGAAATGCCTACACATGGTTCTGGACCCACAAAATCATTTGCTGAACCCTCTCTTGCCAGTTCATCTGCCACTTCGTTACCATGGATTCATTTGTGCCCAGGGACCCACATCAGTCTCATCCTGTTATGCTTCCCAAGCCGGTTTAGGTTCTGGACAGCATCCAGAATAAGTATGGAGTCCACTTGATGCCATGGCTTTGATTGCAGCCTGACTGTCACTAAGAATATATATGGATTTACATCTGGTTCCTCTATCATATTCTCTTGAGCACAGGTTATTATGACATATGTTTCTGCTTGGAATACAGTTACCATCTTCCCTAAGCTTTTACTACATTTTTAACCTTTAGCGTATATTCCCGCTCCTGTACCTGATTCCATTTTGGATCCATCAGTGTACCACACCAGACAATCTTGTTCTGGTGGATCGAGTCTCTTCGTCTATTGTAGGGATTTGGACCTTGAAAGACATTTCATATACAAACATAGTTTGCATTTTATCGGATATCATGCTTGTTACCCGATCCAGGCCTTCATTTCCATCGAACTTTGTATGGTTGGTCTTTGGCTTAGAGGTATCTTATAGTCCAGCAACAGCAAGACGATGTAATGTCTTCCTGGCCTCGAATTCTACCATCATATGCAGAGGAGGTATATTGAGGTATCTCTCAATCGCTGCCAACACTTACGTGTTGACCTGAAAGCACCCGTGATGCCGAAACACACTGTTCTTTGTAACCTGGTGAGTTTCACTTTGCACGAGGCAAGCTTTGTTTTTCGCCACCACACAATGCTGCCGTATGTGATAATAGATATTATCATTGTCCGGTACAGCCATTGTATCACTTTGGGCTTTAACCCCCAAGTTTTACCGTAGGTGGAACGACACATGCCGAACACTCGTAAGGCCTTTGTCGTAATATTTTCCACATGAGTTTTCCCCCTGAGTTCTTTATCAAGCGTTACACAAAGATTTCAACTTCGGTGGACCTGTGCAGCTTTATTCCATTGAGGGAGAGCTCTACTAGGTTTCCTAGTTGTATCTTCCTCGTGAATGGAACTCTCTCTCTTTTCAAAGAGTATATTTTTAAATTTATGCTGAATTAACTAGGTAAGGGAAATACTTATCCTTTTACTTCCACGAAATTAAATAATATTGCCTATTAAACACATTATTAACAGATACCCATAAATAACATACAAAAGTTCATGAATGAATATCTATTATTCTCGGCGTTCTCGAAGAAAAAAAATTGCACGTACTAATTCAGCGTTTAAGCGCCAACTAAAATCATTTCTGATAGATAAATGCTATTACACGCTTGATGAGTTTCTCTGTGACACTTACACCTAGACTGTTACCAAATCTATATTATTGACATTATAATTTTACTATTGACATATATAATAAAATTTGAATTTAATTCTTTTTATATTTGCATAACTATGACGTCTTTATATGACATAACTGGATATTTTATAAAGAAATACGTGACATATATGTATTTTTTTTTTGCTGGTTGTTTGTAATGCTTTCGGAGTTGGGGTGTATAAAGGTGTTATAGGGCATTTTACAACTACATTGTTACCAACTCTATATTATTGTAACGGAATTTGAATATAATTATTGTTGTATTTTTGTTCTACATATCTGGACACTATATAAAAATTTATTTGACATACTTGCATATTTTTTTTGAAATTGATAAAGAGTGAAGTAAGCAGTATTGTTTTAATGGATAACTCTTGCTGATTGTCTGTAAAGCTTCATTTTTATATTATTTTTTCTCTGCCCTTATGACGATATTATATTTTACGATTGACATCTCAAATGGAATCTGAATGTGTTTGTTTTTATATTTGCGTTTGACATTTTTATTTGACATATTATCTGTATGAGTATCGATTTGACATCATTGAATACTTGTGTAACTATTTGAAGGTTGATATAGAAGTGTATTATTGTAATTATGTAAAATATTTCCTAATTGTTTTGTAATTCTTTCAAAGTTAGTTTATATCGTGTAGTGGTGCTTGCTGCCAATTATGATTGTTCGACACAATGTAAAAATTGTTTGGAATAAATAAATACAAATACATGACCCTGAGTTAAGCCAGATATTTTGCATTGATTTACATAGGAATTTAATCTCAGCTAAAACAATGTATGGGCTTCTGCCATTGTCCTTTATTTAAACTATTTAAAAAATTGGATGACTAAAATGTCAATGTGTAAAATAGATTAAAATTGCTTTGTAATAGTCGGATGTTACAAGAAATTGAATCGATAACGCATCAGGACATCACTAAATGGACATCATCATCTCGTATTTGAGCTATGAAATAGATCGTTAAACACATTTGTTTTCCAATTTACTTTAGACATAATAATCGTAATTGGTGCTTGTCATATAGAAATAAGAATATAATAAAATATACTTATTGCGGACATAACACATTCTAATGTATTTGTAAGTATTTGGCAGTAAACATACCTAGCGTGTCAAACTGTTTGGAAAGCTTCGCTGAGGTAGCCAATACTACAATAAAAATTTCTCCTCCTCTTTACCGAGATCACGTCTGTTTTAATGATTCTACAAATTGGCCAGTTGCGTTGACATTTGAGACATAAATCTATACCGATTTGTCATTACAATATTCACTAGAAATTAATTTGTGCATAATTAAAGTAGGTAGCCACAAAATAAATAACACTCAAAAAAATGCCGCCTAATACTCAAAAACTTCTGTACCTACTCATCTATCTGCGAGCGATTGGCAATCGACCAACAAAAAGGGAAAAAGTAATCGCAATTTGACAGCCACATTGCTCGCCGGCTGTCGCTCTGCTGTCAAAAACCATACGTAATACGAAATGATCGCGATCAACTTGCGATAAATGCATATTTTATTTACTAGATTTTATTGTTAGCAGTGCTGTCGTAAAATTATTATGGTGTGGTTATTATCGCTATTACATAATGCGGATTCGCGATTGAAGAGCAATTATTTCGCAAAAATAAGCATGCCGATTTTTTGACGTAAAGCGATAATCGCGCGATGATTGTACAATCTCTGCGCGTTTATTGCTGATTGCTGTTTCATACGTAATAAGCCGGCCGATCTGACTTTTCTGCTTCTCAGCATATATTCAATTCAGTTGCACGTGGTATCATTGATGCCATTTTCCTTTGCAGCAATGCGTATGGACTCAAATTTTGTCTTGTCGAAGGCTCCCTCTATGTCGAGGAAAGCCCCGATACAGATCGCTTGTCCCTCTAGTGCAGCCTCGGCTCAACTCGCAACATAGTGTAATGCCGTTTCCGTAGATTTGTCAGGGCTGTAGGCGCACTGTAGTTTATGTAGAGGGAATACTTTAAGTGGACCCTCTCTTAGGTACCTGTCTACCAGTTTCTCCAGAGATTTTAAGATAAAGGATGATAGACTGATTGGCATGAAAGCTTTAGCTTCTTCATAAGTCGGTCTGCCCACCTTCTGTATGAAGGTAACTTTGACCTCTCTCCATGCCTTGGGTACGTACCCAAAGGCTATGCAGGCTCTGTAGAGCTTACTCAAATGTGGTATCAAAACAGATGCCTCTTCTTGCAATAGTATTGGGTAGATGCCATCCGAACCAGGGGATTTGAGAGGCTGAAACCCCGCTATGGCAAGCTTCAGCTTATTTTCATCTACCACTTTCTTTGCCGTGAGCCAGTTATTTTTGGACGTGTGCCTTGTGAGCTCGTCCCTTGTGACTGGTTCTTCTTCATCGCTGTCGCGCAGTATACATTCTGGGAAGTGAGTTCTAAACATCACGCCCAGAGTGTCCTGTCCAGTTTCCGTGAGATACCCATTCTCATCCTTTACAGATGATAGTGGGTTTGTCTTAGTCATGGACATTGCTTTGCACAACCTCATTCCATTTGGCAGAGCTTCGATGGAGTGCAATGATGCCGCCAATTAGTTCTGGCTTTTGATTAGTTGGCCTTGCGTACCGCCGTGTATACCTCGTCAGCATGCTATGATAGCCAGAAAAATCTTTACTGGCTTTTGCATCATTAAAGGCCTGTCGTATTTCCTGACGTGTTTTAGCTAGTTCAGGAGTCCACCATGGTACCTTTTTGCAAAAGTCCTTTTTCTCTGGGAATTCTATATTCAGTATGGAATTAAGCTTACCTTTAGTGCTCCCTAGGTTTACTTTGAGGTCCCTCCTGTTCGAGTTCCAATTTGTATGCCTGGTATGGTATGGTTTCTCCTTCATCTAGTTTCGGCTTCTCCCGCCGTCCTAAACCTAAAGCATAAATAATTATGGTCAGACAGAGAGATTTCGTCCGATACATGCCAATCGATATCGATATGAGCGCTGGCCCTGCTTGAAGCCAGTGTCAGGTCAATAACTTCAGTTCTTGCAGAGGTCCTGAAAATAGGTTTATTGCCTGCGTTAAGGATTTGTAAAGAAGCACTTACAGCTTACCACAAAGTCCAACAGATCCTCCAAACGACGTGGTGTGCATTCGCATCGCAGCCAAGTATCAGGTCGAGGTTTTCTTGGTTGCCGTAGTCAACCAGTCTTCTGAATAATGGTGTTACTGGTTCCTTTTGTTCATATGGGGGATAGGCAGAGGCAAGGCTAATTTTCCTTTTCTCTGTTCCCGTCCCCATTTGGATCAAAGTTGTTGTGAGATCCCTATAACAGAAAGTACGTAAGGGCATTGCTTCTATAACGCCCCTGATATAAATGCAAGTCCTCGCGTCATTAGTTTAACAGTCATAGAACACCATGCCCCCTGTCCCACCTAAGCCTTTTATAGTCCCTTTGTACAAATAAGGTTCCTGTATCAAGGCAACATCGTATGTATTAAGCTTCAGTTGCCGAGCCAGAAGGGCAGTAGCGGCTCTGCAATGATGCAAATTGATTTGTACACACCTATCTTGGATGTTTTGATGGGTTTGTGCTGTTGTAGGAGGGCCTCAGTTTTGAGGCTCCCCCTCAATCGCCTGGCTCTCCTCGAGTACAGTTGGCGACTCAAGGCCCAGGGTATCAAGGCCCTCGAGGATGTCCTCCTCGAGATCTGCCTCTGACGCACTGCTCTGGGTCTCTGCCTCCTGTGCTAAGTCGTGAGCAGACGAGACTTCTTCGATGGCCTCCTCACACTGCGGTGGTCCATCTTCGGTAGGCCATACTCCTGCTTCCGCAGTGGTTGCCTCTCCCTTGTCCCCTTGGGAGTAGCCCAAGGCCTTGATGACCCCAGCAGATACCCCGTCCATGAGGACGATACGACGGATGCCGAACCGTGAGAACAGGTAGCGGATCCGGCGCCTCTTCCAGTTGCTCAATTATGAGCTTCTGGATCGGCACCAAGTCCTCCGCCTTCAATTACTCCTCTGGGTACTTGACTGTGACGACAGCGAGTTTCACAGCCGCCACCGCATCCCTAAAAGATCCGGTCGAGGATGATTGCCCTTGGGTCTTCATCCTCATGTCCCCGCTGTCGCCACTGAGAACAGCACGTGGTCTCTTTGATGGGCCTCCCGAAGGAGTCCCTTCTAGAGCCGCCTGCTGTCTCAGCTTTTGGCGCTTTTTCCTCTGCGCCCCAGATTGTCCAACCGGAAGCCAGCCTGATTCATGCCGGATGCCGGGAGACGAAGAGATGCTGCCTTTGCCGGTCGCGTCCGGGGTCTTAGGGTCCGAGGTCATTCGACCTCTAACGCAAGAGTCCCGTGTCGCGCCAGCTTTGGCAGTACCCTTATGCCCGGTGGGCTGGTTTGCAGTTCCGCCCTTCGGTGATCCAGCAGCAGTGCCGACCCTCGACATTGCCGCAGCAGTACGCCGGCTTGCGCAGGTCTCGCCGTCTGGTGTGCAGTCCCAGCTTTCGCTAGTCCCTAGGAGTCCTAGGAGCGAAAACCAGCTTTCACCGGTCCTTTCGCCTTGTGGTTTTTTATTTTAAAATCCCGTGTTTAGTTTTCATCCCTCAACTATCACCACCCGCCATGGAGTGCTCAAGTGGCGATACTATGGTAGCACCAGAAATTAGTCGAGCCACCCCCAATAGTTGCTTACGAGACTACACAGCACCAACCCACACCCCTACCACTAGCGACGCGAGCGAGCACCACCGCCTGCAAGCCCTCAATGAAACTCGCCTGGGTGCTGTCTGACCGGACCGTGCAGCCGACTGACCGTAGCTGGCTAAGCTACGGCCTCCCCTGTGAGGAGAAATCCGGGCCAAAGTGGAGTGTTGCCTCAGAGATGTTAAACCGCATACGCTCATTGGCTCAGCCACCAGGATCCCATCATCCTCTCGTACGGGTGCCCGCGCACGGCACAAACACGCGGGAGATCATTTCTATCCATCATCTGATCTTGTTTGATGATGGACAGAGGGGCATGACCTCGCCATCCCTGTGTTTAGTCGCCCTGTGATTTCTGTTACGTCTATTTCATAAGAAATTAGACCAATAACGGGGTGGTGGCAACCTCGAGAAGGAACATCACCGCACTTGCCTTGAGGATCTACACGACCGTAGAACTCTCCCTCAAGACCACGCCACCTTGCCATCTCAGAAGGAGTAAGGCAAGGTAGGTCTGCATATATACTACCAAGCCAAACAGAGTGAGGCTAAACAAAGCAAGTTAAAAAAAAATAAAGCATAGATCCAGCCCCTCCCCAATATTATATTCGATAAATACAATGTAATACTGCTTAGTAGGTACTGCTTGATACGTCGCGTCGCAGTTGCATTAATTAACTCGTGTACAGATCACAAGCCAGCAGAGGACTGGGGGGTGACCACAAGCTCTTAGAGTAAGGTTATTTTGAGATCGTTTAAGTGACAGATGTATACAAGTCATATACATCTGTCCCTTACACACATTCAAAATAACCGATTCAAAATAACGGAGGGAGGGTAAATATTGCACCGTAGATTAAGGTGTATTATTATTATAGTAACATAATAAATGTTGTAATATTATTATAGTAACATAATAAATTGTTCTTACGTACACTGAAAATACCACCAAAAGCTGGAATTAAACACAATGTCTGTTTCACATACCCCACCGAAAAGTAGTACAAAGTTTATTTCTCCCACTCAATTTGGATCTGATCCTGCGCTCTATACACCTGAAAGTCAGCAGCAAAAAGATTCTAAAATTACAAAGCGAACCAAACGCCGGTTTAATGATCCTTCAAGCGCAGCAGATATTTCACTGTCGGACTTATTGACAAAAATGGACGAAATAAAAAAGCAGCAAGATGCTAAATTCACCACCTTGGAACGGTCTCTGAAGGAGCTAAAAAACCAAAACGCTGAAATAAATAAATCGATGGTGTTGCTGTCCGAGAAATACGATGACGTTCTTACTGACTTGAAAACTCTTCAACACGAAAACTGTTCATTAAAGAACCATATAAAGACTTTGGATGCGAAAATGGAACATTTTGAAAAAAATGCACGGTCTACCATGATCGAGTTAAGAAATATCCCAGTCACTGAATCTGAGAACAAGGAACAGCTAGTTGAGATAGCAAAAAAGATTGGCAATGTTATTAATATTCCAATTCTGGACTCCGATATTAGAGATGTATCTCGTCTAAAGCTAAAAGACAAACCCTCAGGCCCTATAATCGTGGACTTCACATCAACCATAAAGAGAGAACAGTTTATAAAGGCTACTGGATCATACAATAAGACAAATCGTGAAAAACGTTTGAGTACTACTAATCTAAATATAGTAGGACCAGCAAAGCCAATATACGTGGCCGAATCTCTCACTGCCTCAATTAGACGTCTTCACTATGTAACCAGATTATTTGCCAAAAAACATAACTACGATCACTGTTGGACTTCGTTTGGCAAAGTGTTTTTAAAACGTAATGAAGACCAACCCCGTCTACGCGTATACTGCGAAGAAGATCTTCAAAATATGGAAAAAAATATTTGACTAGTTTTACTTTTTGAAAACCTTGTCTACATTCCAACTGCATGCATTAATTTTTATATTATTTATTTACCAAGCGCCTATCATTACTCTGTTCATTTACACTGCACACAAAATAATAAAACAGTCACTCCCGCAGTACAATTGACTAATAATACTCTACACTATATACTATCAAAAAATAGTTACACAACACAACCACACCCCCAAAATATCATACAGTCTCTAAAATATTATTTCGTATCTAAAATTATTTTCAATACTTTTCGCAGCCATTCATCAAGACTAGAATTCACACTTATTAATCTCATTTTACATAAAAATATAACAGCACATAATATTACGAACAAATTATCCTATAAATACGAACCTGCTAAATTATTACTTAAGCGAAATTCAATGAGTTAAATCATTTACAAAGTGAAATAGACTCTTTTAATGTTGCTGATTTTGTCATCTGTGATGCGGAGGAGTGCATAGCTCAGTTACCAAACTCCAAAAAATGTCTTAAAATGTTTCAACAAAATATTCGGAGTGTAAAATGTAACCTACCTGGATTATTACCGATTATAGCCAGTACTGGGGTGGATTGGGACTGCATTGTTTTGACGGAGTGCTGGTTGCCATCAACCGTTTTCTTGCCTTCTTTGGATGGATATAACAGTTTTGCCACCACTAATAACCTTACGCAGAATGAAGGTGTTGTTGTGTATTACAAGAATAGTTTGTTTATCTCAGTTGAAGAACCTGATATTGAGGGTGCAAACTGTCTTGTGCTTACCTTAAATAAAGATACAGTAGCCTTGGCCATGTATAGGCCCCCCGGGTATAGAAATATTGATAACTTTTTAAAATCTCTCAATCAAATACTATTAAAATACTCATCTAAGCAAACTATCATATTATTGGGGGACATTAATATTAACATTACCGAAGACAGTGCTGACAACAATGTTCCTGCATATCTAGATATGATGGCTTTCCACGGTATGATGCCTGCATACACATCGCCAACGCACAATAAAACATTTTTAGACCACACGTTCCTGAAGACTAAACTAACAGCTCGTTGTCTTATACTCCAGACAACAATTACGGATCATAATAGTGTTGCCTTGTATATAACCAGTATTCCTAAACAAAAACCTGTCAAAATTGTAAAGTACTTAGATCACAACCTTCTAAATGCTGCACTTAAAAATGTTGACTTTAGTCCACTATACACAATTAAAAGCGCCAACGATGCTGCTAATTTCTTCCATAGTATTCTTTATACGGCTATCAAAAACAACACTACAGAAATCAAAATATCAAACAGGAAAAAAATTCTAAAACCGTGGATAACCCCAGGCATTCTAAAGTGCATTAAAAACCGCGATAATTTATATAAAAAGGTGAAGAAAAACCCAGACAATGAGATATATAAGGCTACATATAAACGATACCGAAGTTTTTGTTCATCTTTATTAAAAAATATTAAAAAGGACTATGAGAAACAACAATTCCAAAACGCAGGAAAAAATAGTAAAAAAAATTGGAAAATAGTCAAAGAAATAACATACATAACTAAACCTAAAGACAGTCCGATTGAACTTATAAATACCAATGACCCCCAAAATTCTGCAAATAATGTTAACCGATACTTCGCAAATGTTGGTAAATCTTTAGCAGACAAAATCACTAAAAATAATCTGCAAACGGAACCTATCACCTTAAACTGGTGTAGCCATTCATTTTGCCTGCTCCCTACGGATGAAGATGAGATTGGGACGTTAATAGCAGGGTTAAAGAGTGATTGTTCGGTAGGTCTTGATATGATATCTAGCGACATTTTGAAATCAAATAAAGATATTCTAACATTACCAATAACATACGTCTGTAATTTGTCTCTTACAACCGGTGTATTTCCAAAGATCTATAAGAAGTCAAGAGTCCACCCGATACATAAGAGTGGTGACAGAGACTGTGTCAATAACTATAGGCCAATCTCAATTCTCCCTACCCTATCAAAAATTTTAGAGCGCATCATTAACAAAAGACTTGTTAACTACTTGGAAAATAAAAATCTTCTCTCACAAGCACAATTTGGTTTCAGAGCCAAGAGATCCACCGCCGATGCTGTGTTAGAACTAACAAACTATATAGTTAACAGCCTAGATTCAAAGAGAAAAAGCATTGGAATATTCTTAGACTTAGCGAAGGCCTTTGACACAGTCTCTGTCCCTATCCTGTTAACGAAACTCGAAAGCCTTGGTATCCGGGATCTTCAATTAAAATTATTTAAAGATTACCTAACTGACAGAACGCAATGTGTAAAAATCGGTAACATAACCAGTGAAGAGGTCCCAGTGACTTTTGGAGTTCCTCAGGGCAGTATTCTGGGACCGACCTTGTTTCTAGTCTATATAAACGATATATGTCAGCTAGGATTACCCGATTCGAAAATTGTTGCGTTTGCGGATGATGCGGCCTTACTTTTCAGTGGCAACTCCTGGCATGAGGTTTTTGCCAAAGCTCAGATAGGCATGAACACTGTGACCAGTTGGTTAAATAAGAACTTACTTACGCTAAATGTAGATAAAACGACCTACATAACATTTTCCATTAAAACCAATGACAAACTGACTTCCTCTTTAAGCATTATCTCCCATTCGTGCACAAATACAAATGACACAAGTTGTCAGTGTCCTAACCTTAAAAATACTGAATCCACCAAGTATTTAGGCGTAATTATTGACAGAAATCTTAAATTTCACGATCATATTAATCTTTTATCTGCGAGAGTACGTAGACTTATAGTCATATTTAAAGCCTTAAGAAACACTGCATCAAAATCTATTATAAAATCGGTCTACTATGTTCTCTGCCAATCCCAGCTTGAATACTGTATCACCACATGGGGTGGCACATGTAAAACTCATTTCCTAAAATTTGAAAGAGCACAAAGAGCACTCCTAAAGGTAAGCTTGTTTCTACCTTTTTATCACCCAACAACTGATCTCTACTCAAAATGGAAGGTACTTACTGTGAGACAGCTCTTCATCCTAAAAACGGGTATGAAACAACACTCCTTAACAACTTTTGAACCAGCAACAATCAGAAACAAACGTCGCAAACATGTAGTCTGCTCTGCATCGTCTTTCAAAACTAAGTTTTCACATCGGTTTTTCTGCTACCAGGGTTCAAACTTATACAATAAGTTAAACCGGGCCTTAAATATATATCCTTTACCAAAAACCAAATGTAAGTCTTTGGTGTCGAACTGGTTGCAAAATTTGGATTATAGTTTTACAGAAAGTCTACTTAATTCAAACTAAATTAGTACGATATAAGTTTATAACTTACACCCAAATCCTCACATATACACATAGGCACACTACACCTGATATTCACCAACTCAACACTACTCAGTGACATCACATAGACACTAACATCATACACTCTCTTAGACCATACACACATACAGGCGCTCTGCTTAACTTTTTGTTTATAGCTTCGTTTTTATTACTTCTACCGTCAAAATGTTTTAAATTCTTAATAATTAATCTCCATATCTATAACTTTGAATTGTAATACCATATTTTTTGATGAAAACTATCTTTCCTTCCGTGGGGTGGGGACCTGGTGATTTGTAATACAGGCATTTTATGCCTAACTCAGACACCAGCTCCTCACATTGTTATTAAGACACATAGAATGTAAAACATAGAATAAGCTTGTCATTGTGAGGAGAAATAAAGAATTTTATTATTATATATTATTATTATTAACCTTACTCTAAGAGCGTATGGTCCCCCCTCTGGTGTGGCTAGAGTGAAAATAATAGTTCGGGACCTAATGCAATGCACTAGACAAAAACATCGGTTTATGACTTAGATGAAGAACCTATAGATTAAGCCATGGCGTGGCCGCACATGAAACAATAATAGTTATTTCTGGTGTTGCCGTGTTGGCAAATTTCCCCAAACAATGGTAAACATTATATATAATAAATGTTTGATTACGATTTATGAATAAACCCTCTTGTTAAACCTATTTTAGTTGAAATATGTTTTGTCTCTTTTTTCACGATGGTATCTTTATAGTTTTTTGACACAACGTCTAGTTTGTCGCGGACTAAAGAAAACTAGTCTCAATTAGGACGTTTTCGAGTCCTCGCAATGCGAACGTTAGTAACATATCTGCCTCTCTTTTTTTGTCTAATATTATTGTCATTATTTTTATGGTCCCGGTCCTTTGAAAGGCGTGCCGAAGCCAACTCGCAGGGGCCTTTTTAGACATTTATCATGATATGTAACACCAATCGATGATTCTCCCTTTATGCACTAAGTAACGTAAGTGCACCGAAGGACAAACCCCGGTTGGTGCAGGACTATTGTTAAATATGGAGACAAATATATTGGGCTATGGTTTTGTGAGGTTTAGTGGATCGATTGCCTAAAACTATAGAATGACTATTGGCCCCTGCCTGACCACTGTTGAATTACACGGCTGTAATATGGTAGGGGGTGACTTGAACACTCAATTAATTGAGTGACGTAGCATCAAGGGGGCAACATATACGGAGTTGCTTGAGGAGTAGATAGGTATACCACGGCTATCAGCACTTATTGTCATTACTGTTAAACAAGTGATAATTACGAATGGACATTCATCGACCGGCATGATGCAGATGATGAAATAAATACCGACTCTTGAAACATAAAATAAAAATTTGCTTTATTCATGATAAACTTAAAACAACACGGCCTCTGCCGACCCAGATGGCTCTAAGATAATATACGTACAGTATACGTACATGAATTATTTTTGAAGAATAAAGCCCGGAACCTTAGCAATTAGGTCGCTGCCTCTTTGATGGCAGTGGAAAATATTCCTGCTGTGGACACTGATTTACTGAATCCGAAATCTGTAACAGTAAAAATGAATTAAACATTACATAAACAAGTTCATAGGAGATATAAATTGTGTGTGTAGTAAAACGAACCATGGTTTGGTCAGGTTTGCTTGTTGAGGGATGTATCTACCGTACATCTTCATGGTAACTGGCTTGATTTTGGTCGGGTTTAATCTGTAACATTTTTAACCCCCGACGGAAAAAGAGGGGTGTTATAAGTTTAATGTGTGTTGCTGTGTATCTGTGTGTCTGTCAGTGGCATCATAGCGCCTCAACGGATGAACCGATTTTGATTTAGTTTTTTTTTGTTGGAAAGGTGATTGTGTCGAGAGTGTTCTTAGCTATGTTTGAAAAAAATCGGTTGATCAAAAGTTATGGGCGTTTTACTGTTTGAATCGGGATGTTTTCGCAAGATAAATGTGTCGGGGGTTTTTTTAAATTTTGATATTTTACTTGTATAATATATTCAATTCAAACAATAAGGAAATAATGCAATTAGTTATTACCTACTAGGAAATTCCATCCCGTGCTTGTTTTCCTATCTCGGGATTTCGGAATTGCCTACAGACCTGCCGCCTGCAGCTGCTGGGATTGCCTTTTTAATATTTTTGTTGACAGAACAATGAAATTTACATTAAATGATCAGTTAGAAAGTAAGAAATTAAATTTCAACAAAATTCAAAAAGTTTTTATCGATGGCGAGCAGGTGGCAATAGTTGTGATTCATTGTTTATATCTATTTCAGTCATCTAGTACACCTCATTCGAAACAAGACTATGTTTGTCACTACTCTGTGTTTAACAACTTGAGGTTCTGTCTACCCCATTTGGGATACGGACGTGAATGTATTTATGTAATAAAAACACACCCAAAAGAAGAGGGAGTGAGAATCATACCTAAGTAAATACATCAATACTTACATGTATATATTTTTAGGCACTGAATGTGGTTTTAATTGTACACTTTTTTTTATAGAGAAATGAATTATCATCAAAATGAATTGAATAAGTTTTACTATATTTTGTTGGTTGTCAATTTTCTCGTCCAGTAGCATCCAGCCATTTCTTTATTGTTTCAGTATTAGAACGGAAACCTAAAATGTAAAATACAGTTTATTAGTATATTACACTAGATATATTTATTGGGTAATAAACAACAAAGATACAGCATAGTAAATAAAGGTACCTAATGAAGTTAACAGTCCTATGTATGTATGACGAAAAATAAATATGTTTAGTTGGGTAAAATTAAATTCATACAATGGCAAAACTGAACCTCATAGTTTTAGGTTATTTTATTTTAAGTTATTGAAAACACGTATTAAATCTAAATTTTCTAAGCTAAAATCATTGAAACTCATTGTAAAACATCATAATTGATCATCTTATAGCGATTTAAAACCAAAAGAAAGATAATTTCGTCTACTTACGAGTGAAATGTTATTCCATTAAGTTTTCGCTCATTTCGGCTTTTACAGCTTAGAACACTACCACCCACCATCGCACTGACACTAATTATCTATAAATAACCCAATTCCTTGTCTCAATAAACACTTTATACCACGAAATCACAGAAAATCATACACCACCGAGTTTGTTTGTCATGAACCTGTCATGACATTAGATCATGACAAACAACAAAAGCCGGCCATGGTGAAAAAGACAAATATTAATCTTTTGTCCTTATTATTTACATGGGGCTGCCAATTAGCGATCTCGCTATATCAATCGAGCTCATTTTAGGGCTCAATCTATGGGTTCTTCATCTAAGGTCTACGAGGTTTTAGATCTCTAATCAAAATCATACGTCAATGATGACGTTGACGTGTATGCAATGTGGTTCGTAATTTTATGCCTATCTACGCCCAAGGTTCCAGGTTCAAGTCCCAGCCCAGCTATGGATAGGTATTTTTTATGTTTTTAGGGTTTCGTACCCAAAGGGTTAAAACGGGACCCTATTACTAAGACTCCGCGGTCCGTCTGTCTGTCTGTCTGTCACTAGGCTGTATCTCATGAACTGTGATAGCTAGACAGTTGAAATTTTCACAGATGATGTATTTCTGTTGCCGCTATAACAACAAATAGAATAAAATAAATATTTAAGGGGGGCTCCCATACAAAAAACGTGACTTTTTGCCGTTTTTTGCGATAATGGTACGGAACCCTTCGTGCGCGAGTCCGACTCGCACTTGGCCGGTTTTTTATTTCGGTGTGGTATTCTGTAGTGCTACCTACTAGATGGCGCACAGCAAAACTGTCTTTATTTTTTTTTGTATGAAGTCTTCTCCCTAGAAAAATAATATTCTGTGCAGGTAGGTAAGTTGGGTAGGTAGGTAGGTAGGTAAGTAGGGTAGGTAGGTAGGTTAGGTAAGGCGTAGGTAAGTAAGGTAGGGTAGGCAGTTGACGGGAGCGAAGTCGCGGGCACAGCTAAATAAATACAGACGTGATACAAAACAAAAGAATATTGTTTTTTCGGATACAAAGTTGCTTTTACAAATTCAATAGCTACATTTGGAAAGAAGCCATTTATTAAATTTAACACTTAAAAATCTTTAAGAAAGTCAACAAAACACGATATGTCAATAGACAAAATAAAGAAAATCGGTATCATTTCAACAATATATCACGTGTATTGATTCAGCTTGGCTGCAAACAAATAATTTTGACAGGTTTTGTGTTGCGCCATATAAAACTGACTGCGCACTTCGTTAAGCAAATCATTTTCGATATGAAGTGGCTAGCGGCTTTACTGTTAGTGGTAAGTGAAAAATATTATATTATAATAATACAGTAATAATACCAGTCTGTACTGACCCACTAATGTGGTGGCCCAGTGGCTAAGACCTCACCTCTCGTGCTTGTGGACGTGGGTTCGAATCCGGGCAAGAACCAATGTGACTGTTTTCAAATGTACATGTACTTTCTAAATATATCTTGGACATCACAGGCTACGGTCAACGAAAACATCGTGAGGAAACCTGAACTTATATAATTAATGTAAGTCTAGAATAGCCAAGTCAGAGGTCGGTGGGGTTCCCAGAGGCGGCATCAATATCTCTGACACCAGAGGTAGCCACATGCTCACACAAAAATAAGAAGAATATTGTCCCATTGCAGGGCAAGGCATACTGACGTGATGTTATTATAACATAGCCTCCTCGGTAGTGGTGCATTTATCTTATGGCTGATAAAGCCATGGCCTGTCCTCAAGACATGCACAAGCTTCTAGCTCGCCACCCTATATTTTCTCGGTTTTAAAATTGAGCTCGCTTCACCTGCTCATGTATCTTTGGTTCGCAACGCTTTTCTACATATCGTACACAAATTAACTCGATTAAAAGATAATCTAATCCATCCGACGTGAGTATGCCGAGGTGTCTCCGCTAGCTCTTGCGTACTACGATACCACATCCACAGTTGCGAAAACTTTTTCTTCTTTTTCAATAAACGGGGAGACACAACTTCTCGGGCCGGGGCGCAAAATATTAAAATACGTTAGAGCTCCATCATTTTGGTGCCGTAAAATGGTTACTTTCTAAAGCGTACTCCTTAGTAACGGGTAGGATAAAAGGTTTAAAAAAATAATAATATTGATTCATGTATATTATTTGTGAAACATGTTTTTTTTTGTGTAACAAATAGTT
Source organism: Orthosia cruda (assembly GCA_964057195.1). Classification (NCBI taxonomy): domain Eukaryota; kingdom Metazoa; phylum Arthropoda; class Insecta; order Lepidoptera; family Noctuidae; genus Orthosia; species Orthosia cruda. The sequence continues at coordinate 4,041,731 of OZ059853.1, read as the reverse complement.
ATTTTATTAAATAATTAACAACACGATATTTTTTCGCTACTTTTGGATGCTCCTCCAAAACGACTTGTATGTTTAAAAATATTTTACCACATTAAATATTATGGCTAGAATTTCTTCATTAACTGAAATAGCATAATGTGATTTAATCTAAATAAAGGAATATTTTGCCAAAAGGAGATTCGATATTGATATTCTGGCTCCGAGCGGGCACACGGCCAGTACTGCGTTAACATTGGGGAATATATACGCCGATACGGTGATACCTACTTACAATAGCGCACCCTGGTCAGCCCCACTACCCTCTTGTTGACTAGCTTAGGTACCACTTTTTTTGGTTAACGCGGGGCAACCTTCTAAAGGCACCTGGACTTTTGAGGAAAATACCCGAGAGTCTGGCATGACCACCCCGGCACCCCCTCTGTGCAACACCTGTTAGGGCACACCCCAGCCGGGCGAGCACGGCCATATGTGACAAGCTTGAGTCACATATTTTTATCACAGTTTGGGAACAAAAACCGAGATAAAATGCGTGACTCAAACCTGTCACAGATGCCGTGCTCGCCCGGCTGGGGAGACAAAAAAAGCGCGCTCCTCTCCAGAGCCTCGCTTCGCACGGCAGCACTTAATCACTGTACCACCGTCTTTCCTTCGGATGCTATGATCCTTCGGATGGGCGGACAGAGTCACGAATCTCAGCGCCCGCGACAGGCATGGTTTCGGCGATTTATGCTCTCCGACGTCTTCTTTTTCGAGTTGGATCGGCTCTCTTACGATCCCGCTAAGCGGCCTCCTTTTGGAACATCACGGTCTCTCAGAAGGAGGCAATCGCCCTCCAGTAGCTTATTTACCTACCTATAATTTTACCACGGAATGAATTATTATCAATTACTTAGTTCTGTTCGATTCCTTGATAGAAAATAGTACCTACAATTTAGAGTAAGGCAATGCAAATGATAATCATTCAACCACTGCTGGACTTAACTTGCAACGACAAACAGAGTTTAGGAAATGGTGAGGTGGTTTCCCGTGATCGTGGACAGCCTTCCTCTCTGTGAAAGTGGGAGTAGGCTATATAAACCACCACACGGGCAGCAGATGCCTTATTTTGGTTCTACGAAATGCCGTTTTCCTCACGATGTATTCCTTCATCATTATGAGGACGTTAGTGATGAAATCAATATGGTACACAAAGAAAAGCGCCTGCTTTGGTTTGAACCCAGAACCTATAACTCTTTAGTCGGAGACATTCCCGCTGACACGGGGGACCCGACGGTAAGAAAGAAAATTCGGTTCAAATAAATTTCACTAGATGGCGCGATATGCATAGATTTCTTAGTGAATTTTTGTGTAAAATTAACATTTTCTAGAATTGATCATAATTGATTGTATTTTCTTGTTCTTGTTTTCATTTACACTCCTAGCAAAAAAATATGGAATATTGGGCTCTTAAATCACATTTCAAAGATTATTTGAACGCATCATTTCAAATTCATTGCAATAGATGGCGCGGTTTTAAATTTCTGAGGCATTCAGCGCGAATTTTTAAATTTGTTTTGTAACACATTTTGGTATAATGAAACAGTAAAAACGTGCAAGAAATACTATTAAACAAATCGTCACTGTATTTACAGAAATAAATATTCGCGAACCGAGACCATTTTCCTTGCAAGTCACTGCCATCTATCGCTTGGGAGAGAAACGACCGCGTTCGAAATACTTTTAGTAAAAATAAAAAAACTTTTTACAAAAAATACAACTGACTTCCAAATAAAAAAACAAAAAAGTGAAAAATAACTTCAATTTCGGAAGTCGGTGTTCTTGTTTTATTTTCTTTTTTTTTGACACCGACTTCCGAAATTGAAGTTATTTTTCACTTTTTTGTTTTTTTATTTGGAAGTCGGTTGTATTTTTTGTAAAAAGTTTTTTTATTTTTCACTTTTTAGTTGTGCTACACAATTTATACAGGCTAGGTACCAATAATGCCCATAGTGAAACCAGAATAGATTTACCCAATAACATGAAACTTAAACAAATTCGGTCGAATAAGGGTATACCAAGGTGAACTGTTTACACCTGCGTACCCCTTTAGAACGTACTAGTGTGATGTTATGTTATGAAATGGTGTAAAAAATAAACATAAATGCGATTGCAACTATCCCGAGTGATTTGCCGTCATTTATTGAAGAGTTCTGATGTGTATCTCCGAAGTTCTTTATCAGATCTTGATGAAATTTAAATGGGACCACATGACAAACACCAGCTTTCAAATAAAAAAAGAATCATCAAAATCGGTTCATCCAGTAACAAGTTCTGAGGTAACACAAATAAAAAAAAAAAATACTGTCGAATTGAGAACCTCCTCCTTTTTTTGAAGTCGGTTAAAAATACCTTCGAGGTAACTTACTAAAAGTTTTTCAAACGCGTTTAGTCTGTCGAAAAACACTTGTGACGTACGTCGTCAGCACGTTTTCTTTGTATGGGATGAGGCATCTGTGTGCTAGTATTATAATAATTATCTGTGCCTCTGGGCTGGGGTACCCGTAAATATTATGCTTATTTCATTTTATGTTTAAACATTTTCTTTCTCTTCCACAGGCACTTGCCATCGACGGTTTGTCAGGTAAGCCCCATTTTTTTTGTTAAATATCATTAGAAGAAGACTTTTTTTATATTCTGGTGATATTAAAAACTTATCATTACGCGATTAAATTCAGCATTGTTTATAATAAATTCTCTTTTATGCAGATAGTTGTTGCATCTGGAAAAACGTCTAAAGCGTTAGTTTTAAGAGATAAACAATATTTTATTAAATAATCACTCCTGACATCATTCCTTTTATATGAAAACCATGCTTCTCCTCGCTAAAGGGACTGTAAACCTGTTAAATAATTACGTATGAATATATTAATTATTGTGTTAAAGAGTATCTTGACCAATGAAAGACTCTAATTTATTCATATTTTTTCATGAGGTCAAACCCTTGCCGAATTCACTTAAAAAATCAGGCTGCTAGTCTGTCCATATGCCAAGTTCCATCCATATCTCTTCAGGTGTGAAAGCGTAACAAACAAACAAACAAATTTACATTCGCATATATGATGTTAAATTAGGATATGTTATTTAGATATTACTGTAAATTTTCATCAAAAGACGTTCAGTAGTTTATACTTAAAAGAGTAACAATTTAACAAACATACATTCATCCCAATGATCCATCCTCACAAACTACCGCGTTTATAATTGTAGGGAACACAGTAATTTATTTCTTTGTAGGACTCTTGAGCCTAACGTTCCGTCTTTCACAGCGTCGAAACTTGGACAACATAAACATGGAGAAATTTCAAGCGAGAAACGCCAGAGTAAAAGCAGAGTCCTACGCGGTGGCGTTGGCCTAGAAGTGGATGCCTCCGAAAACAATGGTCTGACTCTGACCAAGAACTTCACTCTGGAGGAAAACGCCAGGGCACACAAACAGCAGGACAGCCGTGCAAGAACGAATGGTATGTTTGAAAATACTCTAAATAAGGAATTTAAAAAATATTTCGAGGGTATTCTGGCAGAACTGGATAAGTGCATAATAATATAATAATGACAAAAAAATGTATCAGGTATCAGGGGGGTGACCATAAGCTCTTAGATTAAGGATATTTTGAGATCGCGTAAGTGACAGATGTATACAAGTCATATATAACCTTACTGTAACAGCTTATGGTCACCCCACAGTACTTGTATTTAGATATGGTATCATAGAAGTTTTTGATACTTTATTTTACATATTGACGCCTGTAGCACACCTCCGCTGCGAAACTCAAAGGGCGAAACCGCCATAGTTTCGCTGTGAGTTGTGAGTTGTTGGGCGGCGAAACAATAGCGAAATTCCCTGCTCTAACGTACAAAACTGACTATGATGTTGTCTCTTTCTAACATGATTTCGCTCATTTGCTTAGGCGCCGTCTACATCTCCGCCCGTTATCCGCCATTTTGGAGCGGTTCCGCCGTGTATCTCGGTCGCGTCTGTAGCAATCGACAATTTTTATGAGCGAAATAGGAACAATGGATTTGGAATTTACTGAAAAACTTATACAAGCAGTGAGAAATAGACCTGTTTTGTACTTACTAAATGACCCTGACTACAAAAATAACACAAAAAAACTCTTCTTTCTTTTTTTATTGATATCATGCACCCAGGTACGACGTCTTTTTAAAGAAGTTGACCACAGTAAGATTAGTTCCTCCTCTGACTCCGAAAGCGACGACATTTTCTTTCGATTCTTATTTCTCAACTGTTTTAGTTTTAGGTTTCGCTCTGTTTCGCTATTATAGTTTCGCGTAAGTGAAGTACTGTTGCACAGCGAAACTCACGCAGCGGTTTCGCAGTTGTTGTTTCGCAGCGGAGGTGTGATATAGGCATAATACGTGACCTCCACCGATTAAAATAAAATTTTGCATACCTACACGTTTATTTTGGATGACAATGCATGGTTAGCTAAGTGACGTCATTCTAAATCCAATATGGCGGACGGCCCAAGATGGCCGACTTATTATTTTTTGTGCACGGCCATGATATTTTATTAGTATTAGTTTGCTGAGAAGAATACGAAATAAGCAGGTTTAAAAAAAAAATGTTACAAGCAATTTTTTAATAACTTACAATGTATGTATGTAAGTGTGTTCGAGTCAAATCTTGCAACTGAATTTTAAAACAGTTATCCTCCACCTCAGATCAAATAAAAAGTCAAGATGGAACGTTGCAAACAACAAAGTGAAGCCGGTTCAAACTAAGCCTTGCCGTACAAATACACAATTACACGCACTCACGTACAACGAAATTACGCCTTAGCTTGTCCTTCGAGCTTACAGATCAAATAATAAAGCTCAACTGACAAGCTAAAGGGTAGTTTCGTTATACGTGTGCGCGTATAATTGTGTATTTATACGGCAAGGCATAGTTTGAACCGGCTTCACTTTGTTGTTTGCAACGTTCCATCTTGACTTTTTATTTGATCTGAGTCCTCCACTGATTAAAATGAAATTTTGCATACACGTTTAGTTTGGATGACATTGCATGGTTAGCTAAAAAGCTTGCTTAAAAAATATATTGGGATAGCTTATTAACATAATAGAATGTCATTCCACACTTGTCTAGAGCCTTTGATAGAACGGAATCTTCAAGATAGTGATTGGAAAAATGGCAAGAATGTTATCTAAATGTCACTTGATCAATCCTTAACATTTTGGCATTTCGACTATCGAATGACGCTTGTCTACTTTGTCTTTAGCAACTCCTACTGCAAGCTGCAATATGGAACTGCATTCTAAAAAAACTTTTCTCAAAAAAGCAACCGACTAGCAATTATTATTATTTTGTCGATTTGCGACACCGACTTCCGAAACGAAAGTTATTTTTGATCTTTTTAGTGTTTTGCTTTGGCGGTCGGTTTAATTATTATGAAAAAGTTTTTATTTTTCCTTTTTTTAGTTTTGGTACTCCATCACTAAAAAGTGAACAAGTTCTATAGTAAGGTACCTAAAGGATTGACAAAATGTCAGAATAGATTACCCGAATATCATGAAACTTGAAAATAACTGGAGAAATGAGAGTGTACCATGGTGAACTGTACACATCTGCGTGCCCCTTTAGATCTTACTAGCGTGATATTATGTTATGAAATGGTGAAACACACATGCGATTACTATTTTAGTATAAAACAAAGTCGCAGTACGCGTCTGTCGACGTTTCGCCGCTAACTTCTTCTAAACCACGCAACGGTTTTTGATACCGTTTTCACTAATATACAGACCGAGGAAGATTTTCGTAATATAATTTGACCCGTGTGAAGCCAGGGCGGGATGCCAGTTATATATAAAATAGTCCTCCTGACCGATAACGCCCTTACTTTTTTTCTTTTTACCCGACTGCCGAAGGAGGGTAATGTGTTTATCAGTCTATGTATGTATGTAAATATGTATATAAGTTTGTTCCTATGTGGCTTTCTAGAGACCAAAGGCATTGGCCGATTTTGATGACTCTTACGTCAATCGATTCGTCTTATCCCTGCGAGTGTCACTGGCTACATATATATTTAAAAAGAAAAAAAATTACGGATTTTGGGCGCCAGGCGCCAATTTTTTTTCTTCTGAACCCATCTTGTGGGGTATCAAAATAAAGGGTTTTAAGAGGTGATTTCAAAAATATATAACACTTACATGTTTAAATGCACATAATTAAAAAAAAACAACTAAATGTTGTAAATAAAAAAAGTTAATTGAAAAAATAAAAAACCCGACTGCTTAAAAAGTGAACTAAAAAGACGTAAACAATCATGCTGTGCAGTCGGAAGATACATAATACACATATTCGCGAGCTGGCTGACCAAAACCAGATGTACGTTCCACCGTGCCCTCCGAGCGGTCCACACAGTGGTGACACCCGGGCGTTTCCTACCCGCCTTATCCTGAACAGGAACCTTCCAAAACAGCCGTGTCCGGTGAAGACCTGTGTCAGGCGGAAGGTGAGGATGCCGTGACACCTCTCAAGCCACTCCTCAAAGAGGGGCCTTACCGCCGCAATTGTGGCGTGCCCAGACCGATACCGCCCTAGGCGGCCAATCTCAACGGATAGTAGCCATTAGCGCGGGCCATTGATATATTAAAAAACCCGCGGGCGACATTATACCTAGCGCTAAAATATCTGCGCAAACACAGGTGTACCCTCTTCCATCCTTCTCATAGTCTGGTGGTACGGCAATCTAGTGCGACCGGAAGTGATGAGAAGTCATCATAACGTGCTTGCCGAGGCACGAAGGTGTCACAGCCAATAATGAAAATCCCAGTGTTTTCTGAGTTCGGGGCCTGGATTCGTGCCCTGTTGAAGGCTTGCCCTTTTACATAATATGGGACTTGAACATGCCTAAATCTGTACTCCATTTGAAATAACATTAGACATCCGAAGTTTTCCGAGTTGCCTTCTCTAGCAAATTTACCATGTACTACCCAAAAGTAAGAACTGTGTACTTACTAACTGTTCCATACTTTTTTTTTGCAGACTCTTTGATTGAAGACGTATCTACAAGACGTCGCAACTCAAACAAGGGTTCTAGCGAGAAAACTGAAGACTCTTCGTCGTCCACTTCACAATCAAGGTATTACACCAAGGAACAGGGCAGCAAATTAAGCGAAAACCAAGGTACTTTCTCATTTTCTTAAGAAGAAGTCTATTGACAGTAATAGTTTATTCAACATCATAAATAAGTTTTTCAATATATATAACTTTCTTTTTACAATCTTTTAGCTTATTATTATTATTATTTATGCATAAAAACGTACAGAGTCGGACTTAATGCCTTAGGCATTAAGTCAGACTCTCGCATACCTGATATTATACCTAGCGCTAAAATATCTGCGCAAACACAGGTGTACCCTCTTCCATCCTTCTCATAGTCTGGTGGTACGGCAATCTAGTGCGACCGGAAGTGATGAGAAGTCATCATAACGTGCTTGCCGAGGCACGAAGGTGTCACAGCCAATAATGAAAATCCCAGTGTTTTCTGAGTTCGGGGCCTGGATTCGTGCCCTGTTGAAGGCTTGCCCTTTTACATAATATGGGACTTGAACATGCCTAAATCTGTACTCCATTTGAAATAACATTAGACATCCGAAGTTTTCCGAGTTGCCTTCTCTAGCAAATTTACCATGTACTACCCAAAAGTAAGAACTGTGTACTTACTAACTGTTCCATACTTTTTTTTTGCAGACTCTTTGATTGAAGACGTATCTACAAGACGTCGCAACTCAAACAAGGGTTCTAGCGAGAAAACTGAAGACTCTTCGTCGTCCACTTCACAATCAAGGTATTACACCAAGGAACAGGGCAGCAAATTAAGCGAAAACCAAGGTACTTTCTCATTTTCTTAAGAAGAAGTCTATTGACAGTAATAGTTTATTCAACATCATAAATAAGTTTTTCAATATATATAACTTTCTTTTTACAATCTTTTAGCTTATTATTATTATTATTTATGCATAAAAACGTACAGAGTCGGACTTAATGCCTTAGGCATTAAGTCAGACTCTCGCATACCTGATATTATACCTAGCGCTAAAATATCTGCGCAAACACAGGTGTACCCTCTTCCATCCTTCTCATAGTCTGGTGGTACGGCAATCTAGTGCGACCGGAAGTGATGAGAAGTCATCATAACGTGCTTGCCGAGGCACGAAGGTGTCACAGCCAATAATGAAAATCCCAGTGTTTTCTGAGTTCGGGGCCTGGATTCGTGCCCTGTTGAAGGCTTGCCCTTTTACATAATATGGGACTTGAACATGCCTAAATCTGTACTCCATTTGAAATAACATTAGACATCCGAAGTTTTCCGAGTTGCCTTCTCTAGCAAATTTACCATGTACTACCCAAAAGTAAGAACTGTGTACTTACTAACTGTTCCATACTTTTTTTTTGCAGACTCTTTGATTGAAGACGTATCTACAAGACGTCGCAACTCTAACAAGGGTTCTAGCGAGAAAACTGAAGACTCTTCGTCGTCCACTTCACAATCAAGGTATTACACCAAGGAACAGGGCAGCAAAGGAAGCGAAAACCAAGGTACTTTCTCATTTTCTTAAGAAGAAGTCTATTGACAGTAATAGTTTATTCAACATCATAAATAAGTTTTTCAATATATATAACTTTCTTTTTACAATCTTTTAGCTTATTATTATTATTATTTATGCATAAAAACGTACAGAGTCGGACTTAATGCCTTAGGCATTAAGTCAGACTCTCGCATACCTGATATTATACCTAGCGCTAAAATATCTGCGCAAACACAGGTGTACCCTCTTCCATCCTTCTCATAGTCTGGTGGTACGGCAATCTAGTGCGACCGGAAGTGATGAGAAGTCATCATAACGTGCTTGCCGAGGCACGAAGGTGTCACAGCCAATAATGAAAATCCCAGTGTTTTCTGAGTTCGGGGCCTGGATTCGTGCCCTGTTGAAGGCTTGCCCTTTTACATAATATGGGACTTGAACATGCCTAAATCTGTACTCCATTTGAAATAACATTAGACATCCGAAGTTTTCCGAGTTGCCTTCTCTAGCAAATTTACCATGTACTACCCAAAAGTAAGAACTGTGTACTTACTAACTGTTCCATACTTTTTTTTTGCAGACTCTTTGATTGAAGACGTATCTACAAGACGTCGCAACTCAAACAAGGGTTCTAGCGAGAAAACTGAAGACTCTTCGTCGTCCACTTCACAATCAAGGTATTACACCAAGGAACAGGGCAGCAAATTAAGCGAAAACCAAGGTACTTTCTCATTTTCTTAAGAAGAAGTCTATTGACAGTAATAGTTTATTCAACATCATAAATAAGTTTTTCAATATATATAACTTTCTTTTTACAATCTTTTAGCTTATTATTATTATTATTTATGCATAAAAACGTACAGAGTCGGACTTAATGCCTTAGGCATTAAGTCAGACTCTCGCATACCTGATATTATACCTAGCGCTAAAATATCTGCGCAAACACAGGTGTACCCTCTTCCATCCTTCTCATAGTCTGGTGGTACGGCAATCTAGTGCGACCGGAAGTGATGAGAAGTCATCATAACGTGCTTGCCGAGGCACGAAGGTGTCACAGCCAATAATGAAAATCCCAGTGTTTTCTGAGTTCGGGGCCTGGATTCGTGCCCTGTTGAAGGCTTGCCCTTTTACATAATATGGGACTTGAACATACCTAAATCTGTACTCCATTTGAAATAACATTAGACATCCGAAGTTTTCCGAGTTGTCTTCTCTAGCAAATTTACCATGTACTACCCAAAAGTAAGAACTGTGTACTTACTAACTGTTCCATACTTTTTTTTTGCAGACTCTTTGATTGAAGACGTATCTACAAGACGTCGCAACTCTAACAAGGGTTCTAGCGAGAAAACTGAAGACTCTTCGTCGTCCACTTCACAATCAAGGTATTACACCAAGGAACAGGGCAGCAAAGGAAGCGAAAACCAAGGTACTTTCTCATTTTCTTAAGAAGAAGTCTATTGACAGTAATAGTTTATTCAACATCATAAATAAGTTTTTCAATATATATAACTTTCTTTTTACAATCTTTTAGCTTATTATTATTATTATTTATGCATAAAAACGTACAGAGTCGGACTTAATGCCTTAGGCATTAAGTCAGACTCTCGCATACCTGATATTATACCTAGCGCTAAAATATCTGCGCAAACACAGGTGTACCCTCTTCCATCCTTCTCATAGTCTGGTGGTACGGCAATCTAGTGCGACCGGAAGTGATGAGAAGTCATCATAACGTGCTTGCCGAGGCACGAAGGTGTCACAGCCAATAATGAAAATCCCAGTGTTTTCTGAGTTCGGGGCCTGGATTCGTGCCCTGTTGAAGGCTTGCCCTTTTACATAATATGGGACTTGAACATGCCTAAATCTGTACTCCATTTGAAATAACATTAGACATCCGAAGTTTTCCGAGTTGCCTTCTCTAGCAAATTTACCATGTACTACCCAAAAGTAAGAACTGTGTACTTACTAACTGTTCCATACTTTTTTTTTGCAGACTCTTTGATTGAAGACGTATCTACAAGACGTCGCAACTCTAACAAGGGTTCTAGCGAGAAAACTGAAGACTCTTCGTCGTCCACTTCACAATCAAGGTATTACACCAAGGAACAGGGCAGCAAAGGAAGCGAAAACCAAGGTACTTTCTCATTTTCTTAAGAAGAAGTCTATTGACAATAATAGTTTATTCAACATCATAAATAAGTTTTTCAATATATATAACTTTCTTTTTACAATCTTTTAGCTTATTATTATTATTATTTATGCATAAAACGTACAGAGTCGGACTTAATGCCTTAGGCATTAAGTCAGACTCTCGCATACCTGATATTATACCTAGCGCTAAAATATCTGCGCAAACACAGGTGTACCCTCTTCCATCCTTCTCATAGTCTGGTGGTACGGCAATCTAGTGCGACCGGAAGTGATGAGAAGTCATCATAACGTGCTTGCCGAGGCACGAACGTGTCACAGCCAATAATGAAAATCCCAGTGTTTTCTGAGTTCGGGGCCTGGATTCGTGCCCTGTTGAAGGCAATAGGTTTGCCCTTTTACATAATATGGGACTTAAACATGCCTAAATCTGTACTCCATTTGAAATAACATTAGACATCCGAAGTTTTCCGAGTTGCCTTCTCTAGCAAATTTACCATGTACAACCCAAAAGTAAGAACTGTGTACTTACTAACTGTTCCATACTTTTTTTTTGCAGACTCTTCGATTGAAGACGGATCTACAAGACGTCGCAACTCTAACAAGGGTTCTAGCGAGAAAACTGAAGACTCTTCGTCGTCCACTTCACAATCAAGTTATAACACTCAGGGACAGGGCAGCAGAGGAAGCGAAAACCAAGGTACTTTCTCCTTTTCTTAAGAAGAAGTCAATTGATTTATGCATAAAAAATACAGAGGCGGACTTAATGCCTTAGGCATTTTCTACCAGTCGACCTTTGAGTGATGCAGAGAGAAATAGTGGTAGGTGCAATATTGAGAAAAATCACGATAGGTAATATTGATTCAAATACAAAGATATACATACAAACTATAAATGCATACACAATATACACAAAAAAGTAATAAAGTAAATACACGAATAAATATACTTAAACAGATAATTGGAGAACATTAACGTTGTGACGATACTACTGCCAACTTCTTACGAATGTGCTCGCGAGCTTTCACTTTGAATGCTAATTGATTGGGTGCCATCCTGATTTCTTGAGGGCTTACCGTGCATTGTCTTCCATAACAAATGTGTTTGCAAAAGTTTTCGTTATCTATAATATAGATATTTAATGCTCACTTCTCTTAGTTTTGGGGCCCAATAAGTAACTATCAGACGTAATTTCTACATCTCAATATTTTTTGCGTAGTTCTAAACAGATTTAAATATCAATTGATTTGATTTATTTTATGCCTCAAAGAAAGAGGATCAATCAATAAAAAAGATGACCGTTTAGATTTATTTGCTTGCTGTTTTTGCAAAATTAAAACAATCGTTTAAATAAATGCCTAATTTTACTAGAAATATCTATAAAATAAATTTACTTGAATGAACTATGATTTTTTTGTTATGTGATAGATGAGTATTTCAGTTATTATGTATACGAAATGTATGCCACAAGAAGATTCTGACTGTGAACTTTCTGCGATATGACGGTTCTGCCTTTTAATTAATATCGATATTAAATTTATGCCTAAAGATAATTCTGACTTACAAAATTATTAGTTTTGAATGTATGATAAATGAGTGTATGCCAATGATATTCAAATAAACAGATATGTTATGAGCGCGCGCATTGTGAAGACTCGAATAGGTCACAATTGTGACCTTTGTATTTAGTTTATGTCACGCATGGCGAAGAGCGATAAGCTTTGTTGAAACAAAAACAAAAGAAAAAAATGCCATCGCGTGTATTTAGAAATTGTACCAATTAATATACCAAAGTACATAAAACAGAAGGTATCTCATACCATATGTAAGTACGCAATACGCCTAAATGTACTAATTTATTTCATTCTTTTCCCTAATATTCTGATATTTGGAGGTTAGAAAAAGATAACAACATTGGTTGTCAGAATTATGTTTGTTTACATTCACACGCAAGTGACAAACACTAGCTGTCTCTTTTTTTCTTGTTGGTTTTGTCAAGCCATCCCTTTCGACTTGTAGTGAAATGTCAGATGAATGAAAAGTGTGTATGTGTACTGCCGCTGCTGCGCGGAACACTTTTTTCAATTGTTTTGTGTGTGTATAAAGTGTCTGTTTATTTGAATATCATTGGTGTATGCCAAACGATTTCCTGCGTAAAGACGTTTATGCTATCCGTTGAAATGCAAAATAATATTATGACATAAAAAAATCTGCTATAAACGGTAGACCATTTCTTATATGTATAAATAGCCTTTGCGACATGAGAATTGAGTATGGTTGGGTATTCTCCTACGCCGATGATACAGCCGCAGTTTTTACTGGAAATACATGGGAAACTGTGTATAAGTCCGCTGAAAAAGGCCTAGCCAGGAATGCCGATTGGTTGAACTCCCATCTATTAACACTAAACACCTCCAAAACCAAATACATTGCCAAATAGTTTCCCTAACTTACTTGGTAACTTCGCACATATTTTAAAGATTTTTTAAGTTTCAGAACGTTTAGTGAGTATGTCCTTGTGTCACTTTGACGTTTAGCTCATTTTTTAGAGTCACGTTAGCTAAAAAAACCTTTCCGTATACCTGGGATATTCATTTATCGGGTAGGGAGGGAGCTCATATCTTCAAATGAAGCAAGTCATCACAATAATGATCGAACTTCACTTGGAAGTTCGTTTGATCATATATTATAATTCCTTGCTTCATTTTTCAGATATGATTATAACAATGTAGATGTTAAGAGCTAAACGTCAAAGCTAATTGCTTTTACAAAATATAATAATACCCAACCGGGGCCTAATCATTCTCTTAAGATCCACAGTTGTCATGATCCCTCAAGCATTAATAATATTCTATCTTGGCATAGACACAGAATTAGTCATGTCCCGAATAAGGAAACTCATATGGATATTCAAGACATTACGACCTTGCGTTCCAAAAAAAAACACTACCATATGACCTTGCGTCCCAAAAAAAGAGGATGAATTATTTTATTATTTTTATTTATTTTTGAATTTTTTGCAGCCAGACAATATACTAGACTTTCTAAAAAAACCGGCCAAGTGCGAGTCGGACTCGCGCACGAAGGGTTCCGTACCATTATCGCATAAAAACGGCAAAAGATCACGTTTGTTGTATGGAAGCCCCACTTAAATATTTATTTTATTCTGTTTTTAGTATTTGTTGTTATAGCAGCAATAGAAATACATAATCTGTAAAAATTTCAACTGTCTAGCTATCACGGTTCATGAGATACAGCCTGGTGACAGACAGACAGACAGACGGACCGCGGAGTCTTAGTAATAGGGTCCCGTTTTTACCCCTTGGATACGGAACCCTAACAAATACAAAAAAAAATTGAACATATACCCGATGACTGTCAGAGAATGTAAAAAATCGCTAATCAGCTTGCTAAAAAGCAAGACTTACTACGACCTAGAAATACACTTGCAAAGACTTCAATAAGGTTGGATATCACACACACACACACACACTCACACAGAACACCCACACCACACAACATTAGTTTTCTTTCTCGTTTTGTTACAAGCCTTGTTCATTTTCACTTTCTATGTATTTGGTATATTATACTTATAAGGAGACCCCTGCGTAAGAATGATTGTAAATGTATTGTGATAATGAAATAAAACTTGCAACTCGCTCTTGCATCTAGTTCTCTTTTAATTCTCAAGGTTTTTTTTGTGTAAGTCGACAAAGCATCTTTGTATGAACGTGCAAAAAATCCCTGGAAATAGTCCTGCCCGCGCCTATGCTCTTAAAGGCAAAGGCAGCCCTTTCCCTTTTCTACACAATTTCTGTAGTGACTGTAGGGAGTACATCATCATAACATAATTTTATTTTTATCCTTTTTCCAGGCTTTTTAAGAAGCGGCGGAAACCAATATGAATTAGGTCAGTACGATATTGAAAAGATTTTAGGCAGTCCTGGTACCCCAATAGTTTTCCAAATAGGTCATCCAAGGCATGGCTCCCACTTACCCAACCATGGCGCTTCTGAATCATACCAAAATAATAACTATGAAAGTGAATATAACAATTTCGCAAGTTTCTCTGGAAATTATGGTGGTGAAGATGGATATGGATCAAATTCAAAAGACTATTTGAATAAGCTTAATCATGCTCGTGGTACAGTGAACTACCCTGGAACTGCAAACCCTCGGCCATTTGTAAATAGAGGGGTTGTCCAAGAAAATAATAACTATGAAAGTGAATATAACAATTTCGCAAGTTTCTCTGGAAATTATGGTGGTGAAGATGGATATGGTTCAAATTCAAAAGACTATTTGAATAAGCTTAATCATGCTCGTGGTACAGTGAACTACCCTGGAACTGCAAACCCTCGGCCATTTTTAAATAGAGGGGTTGTCCAAGAAGGAATTAACACTGGTCTTGACTCTATCGATGATTTATATTTAGCTGAGATTATAAAACAAGCACAACGTATCTTGACACATCATAATATCCAGCACGCAGTTAAAAGAGAGCCTCTACCTGGAATTCCTATTCAACGAAGTGGGTTATATGATGAAAATTCCGGTTCTTATATGTCTAATCCTTCATCGGGATACAACGCTCGTGCAGTAATCGCTTCGGATTTGAATCCTTATCAAAATGGTCGTGAACATAGACCTAGCTACCATGAGAATGGCGGTGTTGGCAGCTTTAGTCCTGATATTGACGGGTCAGTTCCAACTACTATATATGGTCCAGGTTACGTACCTCCCGTTATTCCTGTTACCACGATTCCAGTAGACAATGATAACACTGGACCGTTAATTAACACAATATTTGACAATGGCAATGAAGGAACTAGTGGAGACGCTTCTGACGCAACCAAAATTATAATATATAGTAGATACGGAGGTACTGACAATGATGGTATCAATAGAAATTTTAATGAAGGTTTAGGACAAGAGAATGGATCAGATAACAAGAATAATGATAAAACTACCGAAAACGCCATACAAGTAACAGAAAAAACTACGATGACCAAAAACTCTGATAAAGATGCAAAAACCAACGATCAAAAGGACAATATTGTTGACAAAAGCCAAAATGTTTCTCAAGGGTCTGAAAATGGTGAAAATTCTAATAGAGATCTTGAGAATAATAACGATGGAACTGGCACAGGAACAAATAGCGGCCACAAACACAAGATAAGTCCCGAAATTGTAACAGCCATACTAACAAAGACATATACGGGATCTGAATCAGCAAACAGTGAAAATGATACGACTTCGGTTAATAAAAAACCAGTTGATAATGAAAACAAAGACGGTAAAAAAGATGATTCTATAAAAAGTGATGTATCTTGCGATGAAGACCGTGATGATCATGTTGATCTACCTGTCGAGCCTGGCAAAGCTGAAAAACCAGAAATGATTAAAACAGGAATAAAACCGGCAGGAACTGAAAATACTGAAGATTCCAGCAAAGAAGAGCGTGGTGACAACAACAATTCCAACCAAATTGACCAAGACGGCAAAAAAGATGTGTCTGAAAATGGTGAAAATTCTAATAAAGATCTTGAGAATAATAACGATGGAACTGGCAAAGGAACAAATAGCGGCAACGAACATAAGATAAGTCCCGAAATTGTCACAGCCATACTAACAAAGACATATACGGGATCTAAATCAGCAAACAGTGAAAATGATACGACTTCGGTTAATAAAAAACCTGTTGATAATGAAAACAAAGACGGTAAAAAAGATGATTCTATAAAAAGTGATGTATCTTGCGATGAAGACCGTGATGATCATGTTGATATACCTGTCGAGCCTGGCAAAGCTGAAAAACCAGAAATGATTAATACAGGAATAAAACCGGCAGGAATTGAAAATACTGAAGATTCCAGCAAAGAAGAGCGTGGTGACAATAACAATTCCAACCAAATTGACCAAGACGGCAAAAAAGATGTGTCTGAAAATGGTGAAAATTCTAATAAAGATCTTGAGAATAATAACGATGGAACTGGCAAAGGAACAAATAGCGGCAACGAACATAAGATAAGTCCCGAAATTGTCACAGCCATACTAACAAAGACATATACGGGATCTAAATCAGCAAACAGTGAAAATGATACGACTTCGGTTAATAAAAAACCTGTTGATAATGAAAACAAAGACGGTAAAAAAGATGATTCTATAAAAAGTGATGTATCTTGCGATGAAGACCGTGATGATCATGTTGATCTACCTGTCGAGCCTGGCAAAGCTGAAAAACCAGAAATGATTAAAACAGGAATAAAACCGGCAGGAATTGAAAATACTGAAGATTCCAGCAAAGAAGAGCGTGGTGACAACAACAATTCCAACCAAATTGACCAAGACGGCAAAAAAGATGTGTCTGAAAATGGTGAAAATTCTAATAAAGATCTTGAGAATAATAACGATGGAACTGGCAAAGGAACAAATAGCGGCAACGAACATAAGATAAGTACCGAATTTGTCACAGCCATACAAACAAAGACATATACGGGATCTAAATCAGCAAACAGTGAAAATGATACGACTTCGGTTAGTAAAAAACCTGTTGATAATGAAAACAAAGACGGTAAAAAAGATGATTCTATAAAAAGTGATGTATCTTGCGATGAAGACCGTGATGATCATGTTGATCTACCTGTCGCGCCTGGCAAAGCTGAAAAACCAGAAATGATTAATACAGGAATAAAACCGGCAGGAACTGAAAATACTGAAGATTCCAGCAAAGAAGAGCGTGGTGACAAGAACAATTCCCACCAAGACGGCAAAAAAGATGCGTCTGAAAATGGTGAAAATTCTAATAAATATCTTGAGAATAAAAACGATGGAACTGGCAAAGGAACAAATAGTGGCAACGAACATAAGATAAGTCCCGAAATTGTCACAGCCATACTAACAAAGACAGATACGGGATCTAAATCAGCAAACAGTGAAAATGATACGACTTCGGTTAGTAAAAAACCTGTTGATAATGAAAACAAAGACGGTAAAAAAGATGATTCTATAAAAAGTGATGTATCTTGCGATGAAGACCGTGATGATCATGTTGATCTACCTGTCGAGCCTGGCAAAGCTGAAAAACCAGAAATGATTAAAACAGGAATAAAACCGGCAGGAATTGAAAATACTGAAGATTCCAGCAAAGAAGAGCGTGGTGACAATAACAATTCCAACCAAATTGACCAAGACGGCAAAAAAGATGTGTCTGAAAATGGTGAAAATTCTAATAAAGATCTTGAGAATAATAACGATGGAACTGGCAAAGGAACAAATAGCGGCAACGAACATAAGATAAGTACCGAATTTGTCACAGCCATACAAACAAAGACATATACGGGATCTAAATCAGCAAACAGTGAAAATGATACGACTTCGGTTAGTAAAAAACCTGTTGATAATGAAAACAAAGACGGTAAAAAAGATGATTCTATAAAAAGTGATGTATCTTGCGATGAAGACCGTGATGATCATGTTGATCTACCTGTCGCGCCTGGCAAAGCTGAAAAACCAGAAATGATTAATACAGGAATAAAACCGGCAGGAACTGAAAATACTGAAGATTCCAGCAAAGAAGAGCGTGGTGACAAGAACAATTCCCACCAAGACGGCAAAAAAGATGCGTCTGAAAATGGTGAAAATTCTAATAAATATCTTGAGAATAAAAACGATGGAACTGGCAAAGGAACAAATAGTGGCAACGAACATAAGATAAGTCCCGAAATTGTCACAGCCATACTAACAAAGACAGATACGGGATCTAAATCAGCAAACAGTGAAAATGATACGACTTCGGTTAGTAAAAAACCTGTTGATAATGAAAACAAAGACGGTAAAAAAGATGATTCTATAAAAAGTGATGTATCTTGCGATGAAGACCGTGATGATCATGTTGATCTACCTGTCGAGCCTGGCAAAGCTGAAAAACCAGAAATGATTAAAACAGGAATAAAACCGGCAGGAATTGAAAATACTGAAGATTCCAGCAAAGAAGAGCGTGGTGACAATAACAATTCCAACCAAATTGACCAAGACGGCAAAAAAGATGTGTCTGAAAATGGTGAAAATTCTAATAAAGATCTTGAGAATAATAACGATGGAACTGGCAAAGGAACAAATAGCGGCAACGAACATAAGATAAGTCCCGAAATTGTCACAGCCATACTAACAAAGACATATACGGGATCTAAATCAGCAAACAGTGAAAATGATACGACTTCGGTTAATAAAAAACCTGTTGATAATGAAAACAAAGACGGTAAAAAAGATGATTCTATAAAAAGTGATGTATCTTGCGATGAAGACCGTGATGATCATGTTGATATACCTGTCGAGCCTGGCAAAGCTGAAAAACCAGAAATGATTAAAACAGGAATAAAACCGGCAGGAATTGAAAATACTGAAGATTCCAGCAAAGAAGAGCGTGGTGACAACAACAATTCCAACCAAATTGACCAAGACGGCAAAAAAGATGTGTCTGAAAATGGTGAAAATTCTAATAAAGATCTTGAGAATAATAACGATGGAACTGGCAAAGGAACAAATAGCGGCAACGAACATAAGATAAGTCCCGAAATTGTCACAGCCATACTAACAAAGACATATACGGGATCTAAATCAGCAAACAGTGAAAATGATACGACTTCGGTTAATAAAAAACCTGTTGATAATGAAAACAAAGACGGTAAAAAAGATGATTCTATAAAAAGTGATGTATCTTGCGATGAAGACCGTGATGATCATGTTGATCTACCTGTCGAGCCTGGCAAAGCTGAAAAACCAGAAATGATTAAAACAGGAATAAAACCGGCAGGAATTGAAAATACTGAAGATTCCAGCAAAGAAGAGCGTGGTGACAACAACAATTCCAACCAAATTGACCAAGACGGCAAAAAAGATGTGTCTGAAAATGGTGAAAATTCTAATAAAGATCTTGAGAATAATAACGATGGAACTGGCAAAGGAACAAATAGCGGCAACGAACATAAGATAAGTACCGAATTTGTCACAGCCATACAAACAAAGACATATACGGGATCTAAATCAGCAAACAGTGAAAATGATACGACTTCGGTTAATAAAAAACCTGTTGATAATGAAAACAAAGACGGTAAAAAAGATGATTCTATAAAAAGTGATGTATCTTGCGATGAAGACCGTGATGATCATGTTGATCTACCTGTCGAGCCTGGCAAAGCTGAAAAACCAGAAATGATTAAAACAGGAATAAAACCGGCAGGAACTGAAAATACTGAAGATTCCAGCAAAGAAGAGCGTGGTGACAAGAACAATTCCAACCAAGACGGCAAAAAAGATGCGTCTGAAAATGGTGAAAATTCTAATAAAGATCTTGAGAATAAAAACGATGGAACTGGCAAAGGAACAAATAGCGGCAACGAACATAAGATAAGTCCCGAAATTGTCACAGCCATACTAACAAAGACAGGTACATACGGCAAAAAAGATGCGTCTGGAAATGGTGACAAATCTATAAACCACGATAGGGATAATGAGACAGTCAAAAGATATAAAAAAGTTGTAGGCATTACAAATGGTGTAGTTTCAGTCTACGGAAATCGTAATGATGATGACAAAACTGGCAAGGATGCAAGAAATAGAAGAATTGGTGGTCGCAGATATAAAAATGAACGAAACGGGCAGAGGAATCATAATACAAGGGACTCCGAAGATAGTAAAAATAAAGAAACTAGACAAACAGACGGTCAATCAACAGCACAAAGAAGAAGCAAGGGTGATAAACTGCATGTTGTCGATGTGTCTGATAGAGAATCGATATATACACATAGGTCTAAAGTCATAAAAACAAATGTCAAGAAAACTAAAAAAGAATTAGCATCCAGTAATGGGAGAGGTTCCACGTTTGAAGATGGTAAAATTAAATCTGACTCTAATAAAGAATCAGCTAATAACAGTAAAACAAATAAGACTCCAGGTAATAAACTGCAAAAAGATGTCTCTAATTCAGATAATAATGACACTGATAGCAAACAATCTTCAAACAGAAATGAAAAACATAAAGCCAAGAATGATGAAGTAAACTATCCTGAAATTAGTGATAAAAATAGAGGCAATAACAAAATTATAGCTATTAATAATGATGGACGCAAAAAAGACAGTGAATTTAATCAAGACGGTTGGTTTGATGAATCTAACGAAGATGATGAATCAACTGGGAATGATAAACAACCTATATCTGAAAAACTCAACCATGGGGACGCAACTAATAATGGAAATGAAGGTACTTCCACTAAAGTAACTGGATAT
Source organism: Orthosia cruda (assembly GCA_964057195.1). Lineage (NCBI taxonomy): Eukaryota > Metazoa > Arthropoda > Insecta > Lepidoptera > Noctuidae > Orthosia > Orthosia cruda. The sequence continues at coordinate 4,020,704 of OZ059853.1, read as the reverse complement.
ACAAGTGAAAATGGAAGCAAGGATGTTGAAAAACCAAAAAGCTCTACCTCTAATTCAGATAATGTGGAGAATAAATATCAAAGATTCCCTTTAGTGAGCCTCTTTACAAACGCTGGATTAAACACTAAAAGTATAAAAAATAAAGCTTCTACAACTACAAATCCTAATATTAATTATGCGCAAGTCAAGATCAAAATTCAATCGATCAATCGTAAAGAAAATAACGTTCCTTCTGTATCCGGGTGTGATATCAAAGATAATAATAAATTAGCAGTGGTCAAGACGACCACAGACTCTACATCTGGCAAAACCACAAGAACTGAAGATGGACAAGAAATAACACACGACAACCAAGGACCCGAAAATTGTGACGAATAAAACAGTACTTCAAAAAACCAATCCATCTGGAAAAACCACTTACATCAAACATTCACACAAAAATATTCATTTTAAACAGCGAAAAGATGGGCGATTTAATGAAGAAACAACTGATTGACTATTGGTACAACTATCGAATCAGGGAAAAGAAACGATTCTAAAAAAAATAAGAGTGCTTCAGATAGCTACGAAGAAGAATCCGATGATATTACCATATTCTGATGGTAATACCAATCAGAGCGAATCAAGTTCGAGCAAATTTGAGTTCTCTGAGGAGTCTTCCGTAGAACAATCCAGCACTACCACCAGCAACAAATAGACTTTTAAAATTTTCGCTACCTAACTATTTTTGATTTAGCATTTATCTTTGTATATTTTCAATAAATCTGTATTTTTCGTCAACATAATTAATTAAATGAAGCATATTGAGTTTTGTGTTTTTTTTACTTTCATAATTTCAGCCACACAATTATGACCTCATGTCCATATTTATCAAAGCCATGGCATCCTACAAAGTGGACTCCAAACTTGTTCTGGATGCTATACAAACCCTAAACAGGCTTGGGAAGCATAACAGTATAAGACTGATATGAGTTCTTGGGCATAAAGGAATCCATGTTAACGAAATGGCAGATGAACTGGCAAGAGAGGGCTCAGCAAATGATTTTGAGGGTCCAGAATCATGTGTAGGCATGTCGATGTGTGCAGATCACAGACAACAAACGCATTGGCTGTCTAATACCGGTCTGGAACATTTCAAGAAATTCCTGGGCTCTACGTTCAAAGCACGGTCTCGGAGTGCATTTGGAATATGAGCAGGGGGCTAATCCGCTACCTGCTTGGGGTCTATATTGGCCACTTTGGAACAAACGACATGCTCATGAAGATGGGTCTAACCGCGACACCCATGAGCAGTTTGTGTGGGGAACATACGCAATGCGTGGAGCACCTTCTGTGCACATGCAATGCATTTACTGGTAAACGAATGAGTCTCCTAGGGGTAGGATATCCACCGAGGGGGGGGCGCTCGTCAGGGTTTTTGCCGATAAGCCGACGACGTAGCGCCAACATGTAGGTTGCGGTGCTGCCTGGGCGACATCGCAACTGAGACGGGCCGCGATGTTATATGGGGTCTCCCAAACCCATACGATATACCGGCTGAGGGTTGGAGGCCGCGGCGGGAGAGGAGTGTCGGTATAGCGTTGGCCGCCCTACCTGCGGCCGAAAAGTGGTAGGTGGCGGGGCCATTGACCTTGACTCATCACATGGGACCTGGCACTGGCACCCTGCCATACACGCACGGGGTCGTCTGGCACCCATGTGCTGGTTTGGTCCCTGGGGTGGTAACGGCGCACAGTGTGTTCTGGTGCACCGGTGGTGGGGGGCACTCCCCAGAGGAGGCTCCGGTGACAGACAGCCGCGGCGGGTTCGCGATGAGTGCTGACGCGTACCCATGTTCCCGCCATAAGCAGCACAGGAGGACACCGTGGCGTTTTAGTGGGTTAGAGTCCCCATAACTACACTATCTTCCCGTGGTAGCGCAGTATGCATGAACATTACTAAAAAAAAAGGGGTAGGTTATCCAAGACCAGAAGACTATAGGCTCATATCTCCTAGTCTCGTTTTTTTTTATCTTTGTTTATTAACGAGGGTTTGATCACATAGTGAACATGTCACCCTCATAGGAAATCATTGTTACATGCAAAACTTAACATCTACGCTTAATCCCTAAATTAACTAGCTTATATAATATATTACCGGCTTTGGATGCTGGAAAAGCTAAAGTGATATTACACTCTCCAAATTGACAAATATTCATATTAAATTGATCTCGAATATAATATCTTTGCGCCCGTGCAGTTCGGGGATATTACTTTGCCCATTAATGCAGCAAAACTATTCAATGGGATGTGTCCGGAACGAAGTCTTAAACTTGTCACAATTTCTTGTCTACTCATATCGGCGTTATTAAACCAAGGATAGTTCTGAATAGTTGGTTGCATCGTCCGATACCAAATACCTTTTGTAAAGGACTTCTCGTCGAAGTATTCTGTCCAGATTTCGTAACATTTCAATCTAACTACACTTAAGATATATGTCCAATAGTGTGTATACGTCACCGGAACACCCTCTAAGCACGCTTCTTTAGCTAAATGGTCAACTACTTCGTTTTCTTCAACACCGATATGGGAAAATAAAAATATTAATAAAAATATTGTTTTACAATGGGTGCCCCATTGTAAAACCATATTTTTATTTTTATCTCTTAATCTACTCAAAGAATCTATTATGTTATATGCTATTGGATAACCACGAAATTTTCCTATACACCTTGTCAAATGATGGAGTGCGCTTTTACAATCCGAATAAATTACGGCATCTTGAATATCCACTGATTCAAGGTATGCAATGGCTTCGAATATAGCTAACTCGGAATACATGACAGAAATGTTTGAATTTAAATGAGGCACTACCTTGAGGGTCAAAAAATCCAGCTCCAGCATTACCTCGAACTTTGGATCCATCCGTATAAATCCTGTAATATCCAGGAAGCTCCTGCCAAAATTTCTATTACATATAATTCGATGTTGACAGTGATCGTACGATTTCTTAGCTTCGGTCACCTCTTTAATTTATGGTTTAATCATACAAGACAAGTTCACACCGCTTATCCACGTATTAAGCGAAAATAATCCCAATTCATCGCTGCACGCATATTTTATTTAATGTTTCAGAAATATGAGCTATAAGTGGTTTCTTTTTACGTCTCCAATACGTACCCTGACAACAAATATTAAGTTTCGTAATAATTTCACTTGTGTCTCCATTTATAAAAGATTTCAGTTTCAAAAAGAATTTACCGGCTAAGTAATATCTGCGAATATGTAACGGTTGCAGATGGAGTTCGCATTCCATCACATGAATGGCTGTACTTTTAATAAAACCACCGATGACCCTTAAGCATTGATTTTGAATTTTGGTTCATTTATTTAAATGGGTTTGACAGCTATTGTCAAATAAAAAACTGGCATAATCTATTCTGCTGCGTATGATAGCAATGTATAAACGTCGTAAATGTGAGGGGTGTATTCCCCAACCTGGGCCAGTTAATATTTTAAAAACATTCAGAAATTTGGAAGATTTGTCTCTTAACTCATTAATATTGTTACGAGCTGGGGTTCAGGGATAAATTAATTAAACAGCAGACTTCAACTAATCACTGTTTATTACAAAACACTTCTTAAACAATTCTATTACTTCGCACTATTTTTCGCTTTGATTGCTCTGTATCGCTTCTCAATCGAAACTGACTCACGACGAACCCGACCGCTCTTTATAAAGCACGGAGGCAGTTTCTAGAACGTTCCACACTGTTCCAGATAATCCGAGAAACTTCCAGAACAATCGACTTTCGAACTAATTGTTCCCGAAGCGACTAGAAACTTCCAGAATGTTCGGTTCGAACCTTCTGGAAAATTCCATTCCACACGAGCTTTCGAGAACATTAGTTCCGCTATTCGATACTAGATGGCGCCACTAGTTACTACCTAGTTATTCCTCTCGTTACTAGATGGCGTTGGCCTATCTTGTAACATTGCCTCCCTCTTAGACATGCTCGTCCCGAGCATTGTTAGACCCATGATAACGGGCCAACCGATCCACATGAACGACCTTTGATGCACCTCGGGGTCCCTTTTGAATTCGGTAGGTGACGTCATTGATCTTGGTAACTACGCGATAAGGTCCATCCCATTTTGCTTGTAATTTAGGCGATTTTCCTTTGCTCCGTGCCGGGTTATGTAACCATACAAGAGATCCTTCATCGAAGCCCTTATTGTTCGCTTTCCGATCGTAGCGGGTCTTCATCCTCTCAGACATCTGTTGACCTGTCTGTCTCATATGCTCATATACATCATCCATCCTGTTTCGTAGCTCATTCGCATAATCTGTTACATTGCGTGGAGACTCAGGCGGGATACCGGTGATTAGATCTGCAGGTAATCGTAGTTCTCTGCCAAAATTAGCAAAAGCTGGTGTTACCATTGTAGTTTCATGAACAGCACTGCGATATGCCATGAGATATGGTTGAATGTGTTTGTCCCAATCCTTCTGTCTGTTTTCCACAACCTTTGCAAGATATCTCTCTAGTGACTGGTTGAATCGTTCAACCATCCCGTCTGATTGCGGATGATAAGCAGTAGTTCTGGTTTTGTGAGCACCCATCACACGGCACGTCTCCTTAAACACTTCTGACTCGAAGTTCCGGCCTTGGTCACTGTGGATTTCCAAGGGTACCCCGAACCGACAAAACACTTCGTGAACTAACTTATCAGCCACCGTAACGGCTTCTTGATTGGGGATTGCAAACACTTCCGGCCATTTTGTGAAGTAGTCCATGACGACCAAGAAGTACTTGTTTCCGCTTTGGCTTTCTGGAAATGGTCCAGCAACATCTAATGCTATACGTTCCCACGGTGCACCAACATTGTAAACCTTTAGTGCCCCTCTGCTACGAGTTTGTGGTCCTTTCACAGCCGCACAACTTGTGCATTTGCGGCACCATTCCTCAACGTCCTCTCGACAATGGATCCAGTAAAATCGTTCTCGGATCTTGATTAAAGTCCTCTTAACTCCCATGTGACCCCCTGAACGTCCATTGTGGTAGAGCTGTAGGATCTCCGGCACCTTAACTTTAGGTACGACCATTTGTAGATGACACTGGTCACCGCGAGCGTTCTCCCATTTCCTGCACAGAACTCCATCCTGGATAACCAAGCTTTCCCACTGTGCCCAATAACTCTTGGTGATGGAACTGGTTGCTGCGACATCACTCCAGTGAGGCCTGGGAGCACCTGATTTCTTCCATTCAAGGATCGGTTTTAGGTCTCTGTCTTCTTGTTGAGCACTCTGCAAGGTTTCCTTCCACTCTTCGCTAAGATCCGTCCCCAAAACCCGCACTAGCGTTACCTGCTTAGCTTCTTGTCTAGCACAATGTTTACATTGGTCTGGACACGGTCTTCGCGAGAGAGCATCAGCATTACCGTGCGACGTTCCGCTGCGATGTTGAATTACGAAATCAAACTCTTGCAGTAGCTCAATCCATCTTGCTACCTGTCCTTCTGGGTTCTTAAATTGCAGTAGCCATTTCAAAGCAGCGTGGTCCGTTCGCAGGAGAAATTTCCGCCCCAACAAATATTTATTGAAATGCTGCAATGTCTTTACTACAGCTAGAAGCTCCCTTTGAGTGACACAGTAGTTCCTCTCAGGTTTGGATAAGGCTTTACTGAAGTACGCAATTACAACCTCATGATCTCCTTTTCGTTGAGACAATACCCCGCCGATTCCAGTGTTGCTGGCATCTGTGTCAACTATGAATTCATTTTCGTTGTCAGGATAGCCTAGGATGGGTGCATTGCACAGATGTTCCTTTAGCTTCTGAAATGCGACGTCACAGCTCTCATTCCAGCAGAACTTTATCTTGTCTTCAGTTAGCTTATGAAGAGGTCGGGCAATGTTAGCAAAGCTCTTCACAAACCGCCGATAGTAGGAGCACAAACCGAGAAATGCCCTGACTTGCGTTTTGTTCTCCGGAACTGGCCAATCCTTGAAGGCAACGAGCTTATCCGGGTCCGTTTGAATACCTTCTTCGGAAACCACGTGTCCTAAAAAGTTCACTTGCCGCCTGAACAACGCGCACTTCTTTGGACTTAGCTTTAGATTGGCTCCTCGTATCTTTGACAGCACACGTTCCAAATTGCGGAGGTGATCTTCAAACGTCCGTCCCACGATTATAATGTCATCCAAGTAGACTAGGCAGGCGTCACCAATCAGCCCAGTAAGTACCCGCTCCATCAATCTCTCAAAGGTGGCAGGCGCATTACACAGTCCAAATGGCATAACGTTGAATTGCCACAATCCCTTGCCTGTAGAGAACGCTGTCTTTTCCTTATCTCGGGGGTCTAACTCGACCTGCCAGTAGCCACTCTTTAAGTCTAAGGTGGAAAACCACTTCATTCCCGATAGCGTATCCAGCGTGTCATCGATTCTTGGCAACGGATAACTGTCCTTCTTCGTGATGTCGTTTAGTCGGCGATAGTCTACACAGAAGCGCATGCTGCCGTCCTTCTTTTTCACCAATACTACCGGTGAACACCATGGACTGGATGAAGGTTCAATCACGCCGTCTTTCACCATACCCTTGATCAGGTCGTCCATTTCCCGTTCCCGTGCCACTGGAACACGTCTTGGTCGCTGGCGGATTGGTACCTCATTTCCTGTATTTATTCTGTGTTGAACTAACGCAGTCTTCCCGTCGGCATCATTTGTCGAGAAAATGTCGGCGAACTTGTTTAACATCTTCTTAGCCTTGTTCTTTTCTTCTTCCGACAAGTTATTCTGGCTGTTCTTCAAAAGCGATGACACATCGAATCTTGCACTAGCTTTGGTGTTGGTTGGGTGTTCGTGGCATCTACGCATCCAAACCACTCCGTCATAAGTGCCTAATAATGTGCCTTTCTTGAGCACCAGGTCCTGGTCACTTGTGTTGAGTGCGCGTACCGATGAAACACTAGTACCTCTTACCAATGTGCGTGCAATTTTCCATGAAGCATCGTTATCTAAACCTTCTATAAGTACACATCGGTTTTCCTGACCAGAATTCCTTGGTAGACAAACTGGTATGATTGTTTCTGACCTTGGACGAAGAATAACCTTTTCTAAGCAGTACACTTTTCCCGATGCTGCACCTTCCATGAAGACTTCCTCTGAGCCACACTTTAATACACCTTGATAAACGTCGATCTCACAGTGATGTTTTCGCATGAAGTCCAAACCCAGAATGCAGTCGTCCACTATGTCGGCCACGATAACATTGTGGCGGTAAACTTTGTTTCCTAACTTCATGTCCACCTCCTTCTCACCTCGGACGGTTATGTGCTGACCGGTGGCTGTTCTGAGATGTACACCTTCATGGCTCCCGAAGAAGTCCCCAAGAAACCGTCTAGCTAGTTGGAAACTGACAACTGTCCGAGAAGCCCCAGTATCCAGTGTCAGCTTGCAAGGTGTTCTGTTAATTTCGCCCTCGATGATCAGGCTGTTACCGTCACAGGATTGTGAGATCGAGATCCTTGGGGCTCTTCCATAACCAGCCAGCACCCGCCCCTTAGTCCTGGCATCTACTCGTTTCCCTGCTGCTGTTGCCCAGCAGGGACGTCAGATGATCCTACCAATGGCGACTGCTTACCACCGTGGGGAGGCCTTCGCTTCGGGCAGCTCAATCGGATGTGGCCTCTCTCTCCGCAGCCATAGCATCGGGGTGAAGTTGTAACCTCCCTGATTCGGTGAGTTCGTTCGTCCCGCCGTACTGCTTCCACCTCCAAAGCATGGGCTAGAGCATCCTTGAGGTCCTTGAAATGACCTAGCCTTACTGCAGCCCTAACCTCCAGGTCGCGGATCCCATCCGTGAACGCCTGTACGAGCTTCCCGTCGATCAGCACAGGTGACGACTGGTAAGCCTTCCGAACCAGCTTTTCCACCTCCAAAGCCCACTGCTGAAGAGTTTCACCAACCCGTTGCGACCGATCTTTCAGTTGGGCCCGAAACACATGTTCCAGGTGCGCGTCGCCGTATCTAGCTTCTAATGCTTCCAGAAGCTTCTCGAAAGTGACGTCTTTTCCCAGCGCCTCTAACACAGTCAAGGCCTGGTCGCGAAGGCCCAAGGTTAGAGCAGTCAAGGCCTGTTCTTTAGTCCATCCATTCGATTTCATCACGGCCTCAAACTGAATTTTGTAGGCGGACCATGACGAAGAGCCATCAAATGGTGGCACTTTAAAACCACGAGGCGAAGGTGCCACTACCGCAGCTGCCCCGATCCCATCCCCAGACTTGAGGCCACGTATTGACTTTTCCATTTCGACGATGCGGGTCTCATGTTGCTGGATCTGGTCCTTTACCTCTTTCATCTCCTTACCAATGGCTCCGCGGAGGTCCTTAATTACCAAAAGCTGCTCCTCCTGACGGCGAGCTTGCTCTTCCTTGTCACGCTGCAGCTGCTCTTCCAAGCGGCGAGCCTGCTCCTCCTGACGGCGAGCCTGCTCCTCCTGACGGCTAGCCTGTTCCTCCTTGTCGCGCTGCAGCTGCTCTTCCAAGCGGCGAACCTGCTCCTCCTTGTCGCGCTGCAGCTGCTCTTCCAAACGGCGAGCCTGCTCCTCCTTGTCGCGCTGCATCTGCTCCTCCATGCGGCGAGCTTGCTCTTGCATGAATGCCATAAGGGCGGCTAGGTCAGGCGACGCCGACGATTGAGCTGGTTCCGCTGCAGCCGCGGAGTCTCGATGTCCACTTGATGACGGTGAGGGAGCGTCTCCAAAGCGCCTCTGGTCTACGTCTTGCTGGCGCTGACTCCTGGTACGCATCCCTTCCGTTTCTTCCTTCGGTAGAACCGGCATAATTTATCCCGCACTTCTGACACCAATTTGTTACGAGCTGGGGTTCAGGGATAAATTAATTAAACAGCAGACTTCAACTAATCACTGTTTATTACAAAACACTTCTTAAACAATTCTATTACTTCGCACTATTTTTCGCTTTGATTGCTCTGTATCGCTTCTCAATCGAAACTGACTCACGACGAACCCGACCGCTCTTTATAAAGCACGGAGGCAGTTTCTAGAACGTTCCACACTGTTCCAGATAATCCGAGAAACTTCCAGAACAATCGACTTTCGAACTAATTGTTCCCGAAGCGACTAGAAACTTCCAGAATGTTCGGTTCGAACCTTCTGGAAAATTCCATTCCACACGAGCTTTCGAGAACATTAGTTCCGCTATTCGATACTAGATGGCGCCACTAGTTACTACCTAGTTATTCCTCTCGTTACTAGATGGCGTTGGCCTATCTTGTAACAATATGTTTAGACCATCTTAAAGATTTATCTAACCACAATCCTAAATATTTATAATTGTCAACTACTTGGAGGGATTTTTTATTTATTTTAATATCAATAGTATCTTTCCTAAAGCCATTTTTAAATATACAAATTTTACTTTTACTAGTTGAAATATTTAAACCAATATCTTGGACTAACTTCTTAAATAAATCTAAAGCCATTTGCAATTTATGTGTCGCCTCCAAAATTTTGTTGGTACTAATGTTAATAATACAAAGTCATCCGCAAACTGCGAAATGTATACATTATTTATCTTTTTACAGATATTGATAGTAGCTAAATTAAACAATAATGGCGATAACGGATCACCCTGTGCTAAACCACGACAAGTAGTCCTACATAGTGACTCACTATCAAGATGCATTTTTAAGTTTTTTGCTTGTAAAAAGTTCCACAGATATGTGCAAAGTTGTTGTCCCACACCTAAGCCATCCATTATACGTAATAAACTATGTACATCCACTTTATTATAAGCATTATCCAAATTAATAAAACAACATATGGTCATTTGTTTTTCAGAAAATCCTGTTTGAATTCTAGAAACTAAATTAGTGAGATTATTCGACACTTTCTAAATCCTGTGGTATTCTGGTCTAACATACAGTTCTTTTCTATAAACCACTCCAGTCTATAGAGTAAAATGTTATGGAAAGTATTACATATACATGGACGAAAAAGAAAAAAATCGCTCCAGCCAATCATGTGTGTTGTTATTCTTGTCAAGCGTACCGTTCGCGAGACGTATCTTTTCAAAATCATGAAAAGAAATTTTCACTACGCTGCCCAATAAGCGATGGGCTTTATTCAGAAATATGTATGTTTACTCCCTTATAACTTCTAAACTGCTTACTATAATTTGACAAACGAGGTGTTGTTGGAAGCGTATTGTTTGTCCATACAGGGGCGAAGGGAAGAGGTTAAACAAGGATCACGGGTTTGGGAATCGGCACTACCACTATATCGCGCCATTGTTTAGGTTTGTACCTAAACAAACAATTCACACTCAATACAATACTCGTACAAACGAGCAACTGGAAAATGAATTAAATAAATTGAGTAGTACATGTTGCCCGAATCAGGTAAAATATATTATCATAGATTTTTTTTATACAGTATCATAGAATATGTGATCTTGTCACAACCAGGGGATGTATCCTTTTTTTTTTAAGCATTTAGTAAGCTCTTGGATTGTAATAGGTACTTCAAGTTTTGAGTTATTCGATGTAAGTATAGGGTAGGTAGTCGCATGGTACGAAATCGGGGGCCAAACTACAAAGTAATTCTTCTCTTGCTTTAATGCTGTCCACATGGGATTTTGTTGAGTTGTAACCCTTAATCCATCTCTTCATCTTTCGCCACAACTCACTATGGGTCGTAGTTTGGTCAAGAGTAGAACATAAGTCCTGCCATGACTTGCTTCTAGAGCAGCGAATAGATCTTTGAGCATTACTGATTTTACTTTGCAGGATTCTGAGGTTATGTGGTGTTGGATTACGTCGAAATTTAGAAAGTGCTGAACGGTGTTCTGCTACAACTTTAGAGAGATTGGGACACCAATAAGGTTTTGGTGTGAAATTTAGAAAGTGCTGAACGGTGTTCTGCTACAACTTTAGAGAGATTGGGACACCATTAAGGTTTTGGTGTGAAATTTCGTTCTGGGTTAATATTAATTTTAACATATGGTATAAACAAATCTGCAGCCAAGTCTAAATATGTCATATCCCTTTTGTAAATCATTTGGCATCACGAATTTATCGAAAAGGTCATTTAAAAGTTTTTGGTACCCTACCCAGTCAGCCTTTTTATGGTTTCGACGAGAAACATGGACGTTATTAGCTTTAAAGTACGTTGAAATTTTAATAACACAATGATCGCTCCCCAATGTCTCATTTAACACTTGCCAGTTTAAACTTAAACTTATATCGGATGATGCTAACAAAATATCAGGGGACGACTGTTGTAGTACATCATTGACTAACTTAAGGGCCTACATACGCTTTAGTGCCGTAAAACGGTAACTTTCTAAAGCATACTCCTCAGTAACGGCTAGGTTAAAAGGTTTGCAAAAAATATATATTTATTATTGATTCATGTACATAATTTTGAACACAAGGTTTTTTCGTGTAACTAATAGTTTTGCTTTAAAAAAAAAATTAAAAACACGATATTTTTCCGCAACTTTTGGAAACTCCTCCAAAACGACTTGGATGTTTAAAAATAATTTTATACAGAAAAATTGATGGCTGGAATTACTTAATACCTAACATAGCATATGTAAATCAAATAATATTTTGCAAACAAAACAAGGAGGTTCAATTTTGATATTTTGGCACCGAGCGGGCGCACGGCCAGTACTGCGTGACATTGGGGCGTATATATCACCTTAATACGCGTGCGATCGCTTCCGTTCAGTGAAATAAAGCTACTACTGCGTCAAATATTTGATTAACTCTCCTGTCTACTTTATTTGACCAATTGGGATGGTGTCCGTTGAAGTCCCCTAAAACTAAGGTTTTATTATTAACCTGTGAAAATAACTGATCCCAGTCTGACTGGATAGTATTTACAGAAGGTGGACAGTAAACCGATACAATATTTTCAATTTGATTACAATTATACACTTTAACGTGTGTAATTTCTATACCCGAGTTAAAATTTTGTAAATCTTGGCAAATCTGACATTTAATTGACTTATGTGTGAGTATGGCTACACCTCCGTATGAATCCTCTCTGTCTTTGCGAAATATATTGTAATCTTTAATTTTAAAATTTGTTTCTGGTTGCAACCAAGTTTCGCTTAATACGGCGATGTGAATCTTGTCTTGTATTAACAGATTCTCAAACTCACTTAACTTCGGCCTAATGCTTTGTGCGTTCCATTGAATAATATTTAGTTTCATATAGCATTTGTGAAATAATCAAGGACTATTTTAAGTACAGGCCAATCTGCTACATTGTCAACTACTACTAAAATTACTTACTCAATGCAAGTTTTAAGTACTCCTTTCCAAATGATTTGTATATTGCTTCCTTTCATGAATGTTATCTCTTGTAATCTCTTTAACAATTCCTTGAAATTGACATCTCTGTGTTTTCCTTCTTTTTCATTCCAGTTTGTTGTCTCAGCCTTATTACATTTTTCTATTTCCGTTTTCCTCCACTCCATAATATCTAGATCTGACGAGTTCTCCTGTTTCTGTTTAGAGTCTAAGTTTTGTTTTTGTTTCTGTACACTGTTAAGTACCAATCATCTACGAAAACCGCAAGCTAAGGGAAATGACGCCGTTCTTGATAAATCTTGCATGAGCCCGGCAACGAGCGTGGAAATGCTGAATCGGCTCGACGTGACGCACGACCCCGATCGGACGGCGGCACTGAATTTAGGAACTTACCTCGCTCTTGATTCCAACATCGAACAATTGTCACAATTTTTATAACGATAAATAATTGTATTAAGTTAAGTAATAAATCTGTTGCATTTGATTCGGTTTTTTTTGCAACTTGCCTGCCGCACTGACATAATTAGACTATTAATGGTTTGTGTGGTAGGAGTAGGAGCTGTGTCCACGACTTGAAGGGATGAAAACTTTATATCACTATCCTTTATTTCTGTGTTCACTTCCTTGTGCATTAATTCATCCTTAGGGACATACATAGTTAGGGCCTTTCTGTAGGTGCAATTAAATTCGGACATGAGCTCCCTCAGTATTTATTCCTTTAAAAAGATTTGACATGTTTTTGAAAGGGATATATGTCTTCCATTGCAGTTAACGCATATGATGTTAGTGGTTTCGCAATTGACATGGTTTTTCCGTATTAGGGACACACCACTTTAGTACCAGGACATATCTTAAGTACATGACCGTATTTCCAGCAACGTGAACATTGTGACACAGGAAATACATATGGTTCTACCTTTATCCTCAAACCATGTGTATAAACATAAGGTGGTAAGAACGAACCTTAAAAACAAAGACGAACCGCTTCACTTGGTGACCACCCAAGTTCCTGTGATTCAAGCGATTTAAGGATAATAACTTGGCTGGTGCATGGCAAACTAAACTTTCCAAAATGTTCTCTTCTGTCATATCCAAGTCAACATCTCGAATTACACCGTAGGACAAATTATTTTCCATTGCTCTCTGTATATGCCATCCCTTATCGATAAAGAATTGACATGTCTCCAAGTTTTCAGCGCTGATTTCGCTAATCAATTCTATAAGTCCTCGATATGTATTGATAAATTTCACCCTGCTTATATCTTTTATATTCTGGTCTTTTAATAACTTTGCAAGACTAAATTGTTTAGGCAGTTTTTCTTTACTATAGATATATATATATTTCTATCTTTTCTTTCTCCTTCCATATTTTGTTTTTCGGCTTAACTTCCGTCCATTCTTCATCGCTGCTTTCCCTCATTCTTTTATTGGTGTTGTCTTCACTATCCCCAATGTCTAAATGTTCATTTAAAATAGAAATCTCATTCATAGAATCATTATTTATTTCATTACTCGGCTAATAATTATCGCTCATTTTACTTGTAAACAAGTTGCATCTGCGGCAGGCGGCACCGCGGCAGGTAGCCGGCCGGCCGACCACGTGCCGCACCTTTCTAAGTTCGAGCGTACAAAACCAGTGTTGCCAGTGGCAGATAGTTAGAAGTTACATGAGACATCTCAAAAAGTTACATTTTCATGAGAAAAGTTACATTACCTTATTATATGTGGAAAAGAACACACGGCCCCCCCCGCAACTACCCCGGGTAAAACTGTTGCGTTTAGTTTAGAACATTCAAATTACAACGAAAAACAACTATGTAGCTAGCTACCTTCTTGGTCGCATTAGCGAAAAGATCGCTAAACAAAATCAAATCTAGGCTACGCCGACTGGTAGGTACTCAGCCCACTCTAGTTCTCATAAACGTATATAATTACTCTGCTTTGAAGATGATAAAACTTTAGCAAACAAAACACGAAGCTCACTCGCTCCCCGGAGTAAGCGGAATGGATGATTTAGAAATACACGTGAGTGAATACAAAAGCTTTCTTAGATGCGTTCCGTTTCACGATTATTATTTATTTGCGAGCAAATACTTTAATGTTTTTAGTGGAGTTCTAAAAGTTACGTAAAAGTTACATTTTGAGTCGTTTTACATGGAGGTTACATGAGACGGTAAAAAGTTACGTAAAATGTTACAAAAGTTACGTTCTGGCAACGCTGTACTAAACAGTACCTGCGCACTCAGTTCATTCGACGATAACAACTATGACACGACCCGCTCGCACGAGTGCCGCGACGAAACTCGTCCTAGTCTCGTTGTAAAACTCATGAAGAAAGTTTACAACGAGATTGGGGGGAGTAGAGTATCTAGGGCCTAGGGGGCCACAAAAGATCCCAATGGGTCGAAGTGTCCGAGTTATTTCTCGGTTAAGAAGACTTCAATTGAGCTAGATGTCGTGTTCTCATATTATATTGAGTAACGGGGCAAAATTGGGACGGCATCCAGTCTAACAGGATATAGCAGAGTACCTTTATTTTACATGGAGCGACTGCCTTTATGACCTCCACGACCCATTAAGTGGGAAACACGAATTAACACGATACCCCAAGACTCGTGTAAGATTGTCTGCTTCTAACTATTCATAATGACACAACAAAGATCTACAAATGACATCTGGGACCAACGACAACGTGCTTTACGAGGCACGGAGGATTCTCGCTATGTAAAGATGGACACCCATCTTCGGACCGACCTGGGTAAGAGTTACTTAACCGATCGACGTGATTAACTTACATCCCAATATATTTAAAATATTAGTGGTATCTGCCAGCGATCCTCCTGTGGAAGTAGAAAATTTTCATACGGCAACTTAGTACCGGAATAAAAGTATCCTATGTATTCTAAAACTGCTAATCCAGGTAATGGTCTGTCCGACTACTTTTCCTCCAAACCCGTTCAGCCGTTTAGCCGTAATTGGTTAGCAAAAATACAAATACTTTCACAATCATTATGCAAAACAAAAAAAAATGTGGTCCACGAATCACGACACCCATAATAATAAGCGAACTAAAAATATGTAAACAAGTAGAAAATCATGCTGTGCAGTCGGAGGATACATATTCGCGAGTTGGCTGACCACGTGATCCTCTTTGCAAGATATAAGGCAATAAAGAATATTAAATACATACAAACATTTATTTATTTATTTATTTTATTTATTGAGCAAGGCACACCCACGACTCATTTACAAATTAATATCAGGAAATAACATTCAGAAAAGATCCTGTGTTAGCAAGTCACTTACAGGCATGCACATCATTGTCATAATAAGTAGGATAAAATAAAATAAGAATTTAAACAAACATAAAGTGAAATCAAAGAAAATTAAATTAAATTAAAATAAAATAATGTCAAAATAAATTTAAAACGAAATAAAATAAAATAAAATTCAAATAAACATGTCGTTGATTAAATTGGTATTCAATAAAATTTACTTTAAAAACAAAATTATATTATTAACAGAAATTATAATAAAATGTCAAGTTACATTATTAACATTATAATATAAATAAAATAAGATTAACATTATATCTTTGCCACAGAACGACTTAAAATACAATATTGCTAATTACTTACATTATTTAAATCATTGATAAGACATATATACATTAATCAAAATTATATTACATTATTAAAAATTAAATAAAAAATTGGAATTAAAAATAGAAAGTATAACATTATAGATTAGCAGTAGGAGTAGGTAGCTGATTACAGATCAATGTTCACGATTTTAGATTTAAATTTTGACAGAGTATCAAAGAAGATATCGATGCTGTTTTCGACAGAACAGACGTGTCCGTTTCGATGACGCGGCCACGGCGTTTTTTTTTAAAAAAAACTATGCCAAGATTATGTAAAAATTTGTAAAACTTGATTCCCAAAACCATAAATTTGTCAAAGTTATGGTTAAAAAGTTTTAAGGGTTTGAACGTGGCCGCGCCATTGAAACACGGCGAACCGCGCGGCCACGGAGATCTTTAAAACTAAGCGTTGCAGAGACCTGAAATTTTGGCAGATAACAGATTGAATTTGTCAAAATATGTAAAAATACACAAAAATATCCTAGGTTTATATTTTAGGAGCTGTAAGACTAAAACCCCATGGCCGCGCCATTAAAACGATGAAAAACACGTTATCACCGATATCTCACTGAAAAAGCATCGCAGAGGTCTGAAGTTTTTTGTAAAACCTAGATTAAAATTTGTCAAAATATGTAAAAATACACAAAAAATACCTAGGTTTATATTTCAGGAGCTGTAAGACCAAAACCCTATAGCCGCGCCATTGAAACGGTGAAAAACACGTTATCGCCGATATCTCGCTGAAAAATCATCGCAGAGGACTGAAGTTTTTTTGTAAAACATAGATTTGAATTTGTCAAAAGATATAAAAATACAAAGAAAAATCCTAGGCTTGTATTTCAGGAGCTGTAAGACCAAAACCCTATGGCCGCGCCATTGAAACGGTGAAAAACACGTTATCGCCGATAACTCGCTGAAAAAGCAACGTAGAGGACTGAAGTTTTTTGTAAAACCTAGATTCGAATTTGTCAACATAATTAAAAAAACACCAAAAATTCCTAGGTTTATATTTCAGGAGCTGTAGTACTTTATCGCGTTGAAATAAGTTGTGGTTATCTATCGAAGAAAGAAAGTATTAGCGGTGTATTTTTTTGTAAACAACACCTATTAATATGTAGAATTACCGATAATAGGCAAAAAAGTATTTTTTTCATAGTAAAAAACTTTCAATACGTTTTGAATGTTCCGATAGGGTGACCATGACTTATTGTTTACAGAAAACTTGTCACCAGCAAGTATTAGAAACTATATCTCAAAGAACGTAAATTAAATTAAAATGAAACGATAACTAAAATACAAAACATATGTTTATTTCTTTAAAAATCGCATGAATCACAGATTATTCAGTTACCCCGAGCCCCGTGCATTATCGTATCACCGGAAAAACAAATACCTACTCGGAAGTTCTAAGTACTTTTTATTTGAAAATACCTATAACCTAACCCGCGCGACCGGGTTAGGATTTTGGGTTAGGTTCGGAATAAACGGTACGGAGGGGTAACTGAATAATCTGTGATTCATGTGATTTTTAAAGAAATAAACATATGTTTTGTATTTTAGTTATAGTTTCATTTTAATTTAATTTAGAATCCTTGAGATATAGTTTCTAATACTTGCAGGTGGAAAGTTTTCTGTAAACAATAAGTCATGGTCACCCTATCGGAATATTCAAAACGTATTGAAAGTTTTTTACTATGAAAAAATACTTTTTTGCCTATTATCGGTAATTCTACATATTAATAGGTGCTGTTTACAAAAAAATAAACCGCTAATACCTACTTTCTTTCTTCGATAGATAACCACAACTTATTTCAACGCGATAAAGTACTACAGCTCCTGAAATATAAACCTGGGAATTTTTAGTGTATTTTTAATTATGTTGACAAATTCGAATCTAGGTTTTACAGAAAACTTCAGACCTCTGCGATGCTTTTTCAGCGAGATATCGGTGATAACGTGTTTTTTACCGTTTCAATGGCGCGGCCATAGGGTTTTGGTCTTACAGCTCCTGAAATACAAACCTAGGATTTTTCTTTGTATTTTTACATGTTTTGACAAATTCAAATCTAGGTTTTACAAAAAACTTCAGTCCTCTACGTTGCTTTTTCAGCGAGATATCGGCGATAACGTGTTTTTCACCGTTTCAATGGCGCGGCCATAGGGTTTTGGTCTTACAGCTCCTGAAATATAAACCTGGGAATTTTTAGTGTATTTTTACATATTTTGACAAATTCAAATCTATTTTTTACAAAAAACTTCAGTCCTCTACGTTGCTTTTTCAGTGAGATATCGGCGATAACGTGTTTTTCACCGTTTCAATGGCGAGGCCATAGGGTTTTGGTCTTACAGCTCCTGAAATACAAACCTAGGATTTTTCTTTGTATTTTTACATGTTTTGACAAATTCAAATCTAGGTTTTACAAAAAACTTCAGTCCTCTACGTTGCTTTTTCAGCGAGATATCGGCGATAACGTGTTTTTCACCGTTTCAATGGCGCGGCCATAGGGTTTTGGTCTTACAGCTCCTGAAATATAAACCTGGGAATTTTTAGTGTATTTTTACATATTTTGACAAATTCAAATCTATTTTTTACAAAAAACTTCAGTCCTCTACGTTGCTTTTTCAGTGAGATATCGGCGATAACGTGTTTTTCACCGTTTCAATGGCGAGGCCATAGGGTTTTGGTCTTACAGCTCCTGAAATACAAGCCTAGGATTTTTCTTTGTATTTTTATATCTTTTGACAAATTCAAATCTATGTTTTACAAAAAACTTCAGTCCTCTGCGATGATTTTTCAGCGAGATATCGGCGATAACGTGTTTTTCACCGTTTCAATGGCGCGGCCATAGGGTTTTGGTCTTACAGCTCCTGAAATATAAACCTAGGTATTTTTTGTGTATTTTTACATATTTTGACAAATTCTAATCTAGGTTTTACAAAAAACTTCAGACCTCTGCGATGCTTTTTCAGTGAGATATCGGTGATAACGTGGTTTTCACCATTTTAATGGCGCGGCCATGGGGTTTTAGTCTTACAGCTCCTAAAATATAAACCTAGGATATTTTTGTGTATTTTACATATTTTGACAAATTCAAATCTAGGATTTACACAAAACTTCAGACCGCTGCGATGCTTTTTCAGCGAGATATCGTCGATAACGTGTTTTTTACCGTTTCAATGGCGCGGCCTTGGGGTTTTTGTCTTACAGCTCCTAAAATATAAACCTAGGAATTTTTTATATATTTTTACAAATTTTTTACAAATTCAATCTGTTATCTGCCAAAATTTCAGGTCTCTGCAACGCTTAGTTTTAGAGATCTCCGTGGCCGCGCGGTTCGCCGCGTTGCAATGGCGCGGCCACGTTCAAACCCTTAAAACTTTTTAACCATAACTTTGACAAATTTATGGTTTTGGGAATCAAGTTTTACAAATTTTACATAATCTTGGCATAGTTTTTTTAAAAAAAAAACGCCGTGGCCGCGCCATCGAAACGGACACGAACAGACTCTGTTGTACAAACTCAACATTCTGTTTAGTGGAGCATGGCCGCCCAGATTTGTGCGACTTGTCTCAGTAACAAATAATATAGTGGTGCGCTTGGACCTGACATGAGAGTAACATACATCCAAACTTACAAGATAAGATACGCGCGAAAAACATAACCCGTTCCTTGCAGCCGGGTAAAAAAAACTTTAACCAATCAAATGTATTCAAAATAATATTCACAAATAAGAGCCCATTATCGCAAATAGCAAAAAAAAGGTGTCAAATTATAATAACCTAAACCACTTCCGTTTGCTTTTATTTCTACACATAATTAACCTCTCGTTACATGGATTAGTTGCAATGAATTATCTGTGGTAAAAAATGGCGGGAACTTTGACATTAGGATGTAGAAATTGATACTTTAGGTAGGTGTCACACTGAGTTTGGCGTGTGAAGGAAAAAGTAGTATTTTTTCTTTATTTATCTTATTTGAAAAAAAAAATGTTAATACATTTGCCGAAGATTCAGTTTCGCCAAAAAAAATGGTTTCGGCTGGCGTTTCGGTTTAGAATTGATTGAGTGGCACTAACAAGCTTAGTGCCACTCAATCAATTATAAACCGAAACGCCAGCCGAAACCATTTTTACTATTCATTGCACTACGAAAAGGAAACACTTGATTTTATTTTTTTAATTTTGAACTGTCACAAAACCAAATTTTACAGATTCCTTAGAACACTATTAGGTCTTTACCTATGAAATTGCCGTTTTTTATGAAATAAGAAATATAATATATATTTTTTTAGGGCTGGCTTTTATCTTGGTCAGAGAATAAGCTTTGCCATACAACGTGGTAATGCTGCCAGTCTTTTGGGTATATTATCAGTGGACAACGATGTGGAGGGGTTTTTCGACGCCATATTTTAGTTTAGTATATTTTTAGGTTTAGTTAGTGAGTAGTTGTTGGTTAAAGTGTATATGTTTGTAGTCTTAGTTTTTAAGTATTTTATACACTGTATATACTTTTATCTATGAAATAAGTAAAGGTAATTTTGTTTCTATATTTTTTATTTATCACCCGTGCATTCGATGAATCTTTATCAACGCAGTGGCAGTTTTTTGATGACCTTCTTGAAGAAATCAGCTGGACGGGTCAACAAATTCTTCAAAGGCATTTTGTACTGCCTCTCGGGTATTGAATTTATACCCGCCTAGAAGTTATCCAAATTCTGGAAAAAGTAGAAGTGTGTAGGCGGCAAGGTATGGCGAATATGGCGGATGACGGAGAGTTTCCAACCCCAGCTCTTGTAATTTGGAGACCATCTGCAGTGCATTATGAGGTCGCCCGTTTTCGTGCAGGAGCAGCGGAGACGAGCGATTGACCAAAGCTGGTTGGAGACGTGAGCGCTTCTCCATCATTGTGTTCAGTACTGCACAGTACACATTTGCAGTAGGTAGGTAATGCTCATCCCGTTTGGTAAGAAGCTGTGATATATCACACCGGCCATTACCTACCAAACAGTGACCATCATTTTTCTATGGGTAAGTTTTCGTTTAGGGCATTGTTTAGGTGCTGAACTAGGATCCGACCAACTTGCTGAGCGCTTGCGATTGTCAAATAGAATCCATTTTTCGTCGCAGGTAACAATGCGGTTCAAAATTCGTTCGTTTGTGTCCCTGTTGAACAGTGCAAGGCACGTCTCGACGTGTACTTCGCGCTGGCGATCATTGAGTTCGTGGGACACCCATTTGTCAAACATTTTACCTTGCCAATTTGACGCAAATGGACCAATATTGTTTTGATGCTAACATCGAAAGCTGCTGCTAATTCAGTAGTAGTTTGAGTATCATCAGCTTCCAAAATCGCCTTTAATTCGTCATTGTCGACCAAATTTTTCGGGCGACCTCGGGGTTTATTTTTCAGGTCGAAATTTCCAGAAAGGAAGCGGGCAAACCAATAACAGATGGTGCGTTTGTTTCTAGTGTTCGCTCCCGTAAACGGCGTTGATGTTGCGTGCCGCTTGTGCCGTGTTGCTGCCACGAGCGACGGATCATATTCCATAATTACTCGAAATTTTAACGTATCCATGATGACGAAAAATATTCTAATGCGATGAAAACATAACGCTAATCAATAAACAAATGACTAATCTCGAAAAATAAATGCCATATATAAACATGGCATGGCAATTAAAATAAATTTGAAATAAGAATTCTTAGCCTAACAAAAAATATTTTGTTTTGAAATGGCCAGTACTGCGGAACGGAAATTTCATAAGTTATATTGCAATATAGTTTAATATAAAGAAAGAAAGTAAGAAAATACATTTATTTGTCACAAGCCACTAGAGCACAAAAATAAAAAAAAAGATAAACACAAAGAAAACTTAAAACTATACAACAATAAAAAAGAGAAAAAAACAATATAAATACATTGAGTTAAATGTACTACGTACTAGAGAAGCTATTTCAAACAAAATATTGCGTGTAATTCGGTGACAGCGGGGCAAGTGGAGGGGGGAGGGGGGGATGTTCTCATAGATAAAGAATCAATGCGCACTAATGAAGTTTTTCTTACTCTTTGACATTCACACAACCATGGCCGCCCTCCCGTCTCCGCTGTGACGCGCCGTCACGAGTTACAATACATTGATAAAATATAATTAAATTAAGCGTGTTTTCAACTTACTGTTGAAAACTCACTCCTTGACTTTTACGTATATTTCTCGAGTTGTTTGAACAGTATCTGAATACACGCGAAGACATTATATAAGAAACAAAACTTAGTACTCAAACGTGTCACGTTGCAACGAGCGCTTGTCGCAGCCTAAGTGAGTTGGAGTGCGCGCGCTCTAACGCGTGTTACAAACAATTGAGTTGAGGAGTATCCTCTAGTACGTAGTACATTTAACTCAATGTATAAATATGACATTGTGTGTCCCACGGCTGCGCCTAATAGGACCAGTTCAGCAAATTATGTGGAACAAAAACCTAACTGGCTTTGTATGCCTTGCTTTTGCAACATATACATAGTGTTACGACGTTTTTATAACAACACCATGTACCAAAACATTATATCCATGTGTGAATTTCGATTTAAAACTGACTGAGTGAAGAAAATCATTGGTTGGCTTGATCCCTCCCTAGATCGGACAGAAGTCTGCAGAAATAATGTGTGATCGGTTTGTGGCAATAAGCTTGCAGGGCATTACGAAAAAAAAAAAAAAAGTTATTTTTTTAATTCTGTGCAGACACAAAATCCAAATTTACGGATTCTTTAGAATACTATATATGTGAATCTAGTTTTATTATGTGGAACAAAAACTTTATTGTCTTTGTACGCCTTGTAGGTGGCAGATTCGGTAAGGAGCGATTTTCACCCGTCTGTTTAATGGATGTAAAGCATTTTATATATCAAATTTAACATAAATTAAAAAATATATCGCGTGTAGGTTACCTGAAAAATTCCTTTCAAGACTATAATTTATTAAACATTATAAAATGAATTGAAAATCAGTGTACGTTTACATTATTATTTCGGAACTGGGATACAATTAATAGCATCTATGGCATAACATAAAGAAAAAAGAAGGCTTTTCAGAAAACATTAGCCTATTTGCTGTTCGTTATGCGGCCTGTCTTAACTCATCGAATAATCCCGGTTCGAGTTTACCATATATTTCAGAATTGGAATATAGAACTTCTCTAGTTATACAAACGAGGGAAAATAAAATTAATTGAATTTTAATTTAATTTAATTGTATTCTTCTTTTAACTTAAATATCGATTTTGTAAAGAGTATGCTACATACAAACTATTTCATAGTTAATTATTCCTTTATATAAAATAGGTGAGTTTATGTATGTATTTAAAATGGGTGATCTTTAACATAGGGCCTTACCTATCTCAGACACCCTTCTCCATACAAGGTTACGTCTTATGATAGTCACTGTATTTTGATGTCGAGATAAATAAATAATTTGTATTATTATTATTTTGAATATTATTATATTATATTATAGCGTCTATGACAAAAAATAAAAAAAGACCTTTCAGAAACATAAGATTTTAATAAAAGGCCTTTCAGAAAACCTAAGTCTCATTGCTGTTTGTTATTTGGTTTATCTTAACTCATTGAATATTACAAGATGTGTACCTTAATATTCATTCCTAAACTGGGACACAGTTGACTTTAGCTTCTTCAAACTCAGACCAACAAAAAAAGATAGACGTAACGTCGCGAACATTATAAGTGAAGCCACAAAACTATGCTCCTCCAAGTAAATATACACTCTCACGCACACACCTGCACTAAAACTATGCTCATCGCTCTTAGTACGTTACGAGTCGTCGTCTAGTTAACATATATTAAAAAAAATAGAATTATGCCTTCCTGTGTAGTGAAAACTTGTAAAAACAATAGCAAAGCACATAAAAAGTCTCACGGAATCACATTTCACATGTAAGTACTTGAAATAACATCGTTTATTTATTAAATATACTATGAATTTTAGGTTCCTTGGAACAAAAAACCTCAACGAACGAAATTAGTGACATAAAGTGCGTGGGTTGCCATAATATGATTTCATATTACCCCATTCAATTAAACAAATTTAATATGATTTCTTACTTCGAGGTATATTTCTGTTTTCTTTTTTTATGTTATTTTAATATTTTATATTTCCAAATAATAATGAAATAAAAAGAAAATGGATAGTAGCTATAAGAAATAGTACATTTATCTTTATCTAATAGTACCATTTATCTTTGTATTACTTTTTGGAGTCAGTGATTTTGTTATGGTGGTATTTTTTTATTTAATAAAGTTGATTGAAAATATAATTATCTATATTATTTCAAAACAATTTACATAATGACTCATACACTTGACGATGTTATGATTTACGCTTCAGCAACTTATAACCTTTAATAGAATTTCTATGAGCATGGTTATAGGAAGTAGCTGTATTTTACTTCTTCCGATCCCAAGACACTGTCACAAGCTAAGCTAACTTACACCTAAACATATACCCCAGAGTAGAACTAAATATACTAATTTAAACTCATACAAACTATATACCCTCACACATTAGCGCACTCCTCTATACTCCCACACATTACACAAATACGCGCATTTTTTTCTCTGTATATACTAATTTTAACTCATACAAACTATACACCCTCACACATTAGCGCGCTCTCCCCTATACTCCCACACATCACACAAATACGCGCATTTTTTTTCTCTGTATAACGCTCGTTCACATAAAGTTTGCTTTTTCTATTATTTAAAACTTATCTATTTATATTTGTATTTTTTTTTGCATTAAATTGCAAATTAATTGATATTGCTAAGCGGAAGAGTGAAGTCTCCTAACACAAGCAAGGATTGCATAAAAGGTGATCTCCAAATCATAAGCATATAAAGCCACTTTCTAATTGTTTATTTTTAAATAGATTTTGCGATGCAACAAAAAAAAATATTTCTTTTCGTGAGTTATAATTAATAATGTACCTTAATCGTTTACTTTTGAGGTTCAATAATACCTTACTCGAACGATATTATCCTACCCACACAATAATATTATTACCCATTTTATAGGGAAAAAAATCAACAAATGGCAACCCTTCCAAACACACATAGATAAAAATGTGGCTTCACTTTTGATGTTCGCGACGCTACGTCTATCTTTTTTTGTTGGTCTGAGTCTTCAAAATAAAATGAAGAGCATAAGTAGTACATTCAGAAAATATAACCCACACTGCTGTTTGTTAGTTGGTTTATCTTCCTTCTCACAAAGAGGAAGCCTAAGTCCCAGCAGTGGGAACATTAATAGGCTGATGACTTGGTTTATCTTAACGCAACGAATTTACTATAAAATTTCTTCTTACTCGGATCTTAGGCCATTGCAAAGCAAAACATAGTGATGTGATGTTTTTACCACAACATCGTAGGTAGGTCCCGTGTGTGTGTGACAAATAAACATTTAATTTTACTTAATGTAACAAATATATTAACATATAAACAAATGAATATCGTAAAAAAAAAAGCCTGGGTGTATACAAATACAAAAAGGAGAGGAAAAAGGGATCAATGCGCATCAAAAAATTCGTCCACATTGATGTCAGTGGGAAATGTGCCCAGAATGCTGGCAGCATTGGCACGTTGGAAAGCAATGTTGATTATCTGGCCGAAGAAAAGGCCTGCCTTCTGATCACGTTAAGAGTCGAAGTCGAGCTTTGTGCTAATGTCTCGAAAAACTCGATGCGCACTCGGACCCCATGGACCTAATGTTTCAACCCCAAACAGCTCAAACATATAGCTTCCAATAACGTTGTTATATTTTTGCGCCGTTTGAGGATTTCTGAAAAAATACAACATCATTCAAAAATATAAAAGTTGTTGTAGAGTTGTAATTTTATGGGTCAAAGAAAAATCAAAGTTGACTTTCATTTTTCTTGATTTTGGTCTGTCCAAATAAAAGACAATTTTTCAAGTAATTGTGATTACTCTGTATTCCAATATTAATTGATTTATTTATTTATTTAGTGAAATTTATTGATAGTTAGGTCCGATTTTTAAATATTCTGCGTCCATGGAAGATTTAAAATGATTTATTAATTGAGATATCCCCACGTATATTTTGCTATGACACAATATCGACTTAGAATAGCATGGAAAACTCGAAATATTGATTCGAAGTGATTTATTCCTCGTGCTCCTCGTTGGTCTTGTCGTTGCAAGCGCTAAATACTGAGAATGAGGTTCCTGGATCAGATTGGAATTTTGTCAATAGCCTGGAGTCTGGCGTCGTGCCCAATTGATGGCAATATCCCCAACTGGCGAATTGAGGGTGTATTATAGTCTACTCTGCCCAACCCTTAGAATTACAGTAAGTTTCACGGCAAAATCGTATTTGGGTCGATCACTTATTTGCTCATTTTTACGACAGGTTACAAGTGACGTGTGTCAACTTAATACTAAATACCGCTCAATAAGAAGCTAGGACCTCATATCAGAAGTAAAGCATTGCGATCGCTAGACCAGACCAACGAGGCAGTGAAGCATAAAATATTAAATAAAAAAATAACTACTAAATAAATAATGATACCTTTTATTTAAAAAAGGCACAAAAAACTCATTAAAAAAATTTTTACTAAGTTATTTATAAAGTTGTAACCCAGTGTAGCACTTTCCTAATCGCACAAAAACGCGGCAAAAGTGACAGCTGAACTGTCATTCAACACGAGCCGTGTCAATGTTTTTTCGTAATTAACAAGGCATGGGCGTGATCGCACCCAAGGGTGTAAACGCGTGCCGCTTTCGAGAATATCTGTTTTTAGGGAATAAAATTACTTTGGTTTAATTGCTTGGAATGCTGTTTACATAAATGTTGGGGCTTTTTTTATTATATTTGGTAATTGTTTCAAGCTTCTCAGCTTCCATCTTTATTTTAGTACCAATTGATTTTGTATTTTGTTTGTGATTTTAACTGTTTTTTTTTTTCGTCTATAGGCTTGCGCTTGACCACAATCTCACCTGATGGTAAGCGATGATGTGGTCGACGGTGAAGCACGCTTGCCTAGGAATACCTATTCACTCTTGACTTAAAGACCCCTAGATAGTAGCTATCGAGAAACAGACTCCGCCAGGGAATGCCACTTGACCTTTGGGAGTATGAGTATCATGAAAAAACTACTGAATGTATTTGTTCAATATAAAATTATTTGCAGCTAATCTATCCGTGTATGTTGACAGTTTTGCAATTTTCCTTCTTTTTTTCAACGCATCTTTTTGCGGCAACCATTTTTTTTTACTTTTTTTTCATACAGGGCTAGATAATGATGAGGTAAATTGATATATTTTTTTATCTGAGCGTACACCGTCAAACAGTGAAATAATCGCTGGTATGTAGTATGGAATAATGACTGACTAGGGCAAACTTAAGGTTGTCTCATCCGACAATACGTACGAAAGTGATAGACGCTGTGATGAGCAGTAAGAAACTATTGCGTGTACGAATACATACTTTTGCAAATTTATAGCGGAATTGTTGATGATTTAGGACGAAAACGAGCGTGCGAAATTTTATAAACAGACTTTTGGGAATATGGATATCATGAAAAAAACCACTAAATCTGATCAAAATAGAATTATTTGAATTGTTGAACTACTAATCTATCCCTGTATCGTGACTGTTTTGCAATTTTTGATCCACGATTTTTGACCCATCCTGTATATATGTTTATTATATTATATAATAATAATAATCTACAGGATAATAATATTTGTTTCTTTGTACTATGGGCCAAAGCTATATCTAATCACTTTGAATTAAAATCCCGTACACAAGATGACCAAAGCTGCGTCCGCCCTTTTTGCGTCGACCATAGCCAAATTACTTGTTTGTTTTTTTGCAGTCTTTTTTTATTACAAAAACAAGGGGCTGACAGGTACTAGAGGAACAGTCACCCGATGCTGCGATGCTATTGGTTGATGAGTGTAAGTCGGCCTTAATCTAGCGGGCGAGCCCTGCAAGCAGAAATAGTCCTTACGGTGATCAGATATAGCTTTGGCCGATTGTACCTAATGGATAAACACAAAAACTACTTAACCGATTTTGAAAATTATGTCACTATTAAAAAGTTACATTATTCCTGAGTTTCTGAGTGACATAGGCTATGTTTTTATCCCAAATACGGATCCTGCGGAAACCGCGGGGAAAAGTTTGTTAAAATAATAGGCTATTCGATCTACTAATGCTACACAGAAGAAGTCGCGGGCAAAAGCTAGTTTCCTTTAAGCAAAACAATTCACAATTTAAGCCTTTATTATATTAGATCGGCAGACTATCATGCACGTGTCACGTAATTATCATTTCGGCATAATTTCGATAAACAAATCCGCCCACAATTAAATTAAGGCGCACACGTCAAATGTCAAAATATTGACAAATAAAAATAAATTATCTGCAACCACAGATCATTAAAGCGATTGCAATATCGTGTTCCACAGATAATAATGTAATTACTCAGATAGGGCGATGAGTTAGGGAGGGGAACGTAACTCGATTATGTTTGATTATAATCGAGGTATTGCGGCTCTGTTAATTGCTTTGTTTCTTCACGCCTCCTTTTAAGGGGTTGAATAATTTTGTTGTTATCCTGTTGCGTGTTGCTTGCTGGAGGAAATGAAGATGATGATGTTATCCTGTCCCCAATATCAAAACTACTTCATATTTAAAACTGCTTTCGAAGTGTGGTTAACTTAGGGTGGAATGATAAAGGAGAAGATTATTACGTAAATGACCCACATTTCTCCCAATATGTTGTTTAGCACATTGAGTGCCCAAAACGTGTATCCACGCAAGACACAATGGCTTTTCTATTGTTTGGGTAATTACGGGAATTCATCCGATTAAGCTTTTTTTTTTTTTTAGAAATTAAGAGTGTACTAACATGGCAAAAGTTTTCTCATTTACTAACCCATAAGGATGTTACTTGTCCTTTTAACAACTAACTCTTCACGTAGCTTCTCTCCTATGGACCAGACAACGGGCATTTCTCTTGAATAACAAGATTTTCAGCGATTTTATAGATTTGTATCTATGAAAAAATGTAAACGGTTCACAGTAATTCCGGAGATTACCTCTTACAAACAAATACGCCTCTTAAAAAAACCGTATCCATATTTAAACTTGCTAGGTACCTCAGATCAAATAAAAAGTCAAGATGGAAAGTTGCTAACAACAAGGTGACGCCGGTTAAAACTACGCCTTGCCGTATACATACAACGAAATTACGCCTTAGCTTGTCAGTCTAGCTTATTATTTGATCTGAGAGTTCGACTGACAAGCTAAGGCGTAGTTTTGTTGTACGTGTGTGCGTGTAATTGTGCCGGCTTCACCTTGTTGTTTGCATCTTGACTTTTTATTTGATCTGAGCTTGCTAATAAAAAAAATAAAAAAATGCAATAACGCTGCCTAACCTGAGAACAGAACCCACACAAATCGAATGACAATAAAACAAATGTTAGAATTAAGCAAAAATATTGCAATATTCTCTTAGCATAATCCAATAATAAGCGAAAATTATGCTGCAATAAGATTCATTGAGAGAAAAAGACAGATAGATTGTTTGTCATAGCACAAGAAAGAGACAAATATTTTTTTATTAGGACAGCCCTAGTTGGGCGGGATGAAAGCTTTCTGCTCTTGGAGTTGACCAATGGGATGGCGTTGCTGGAAATGAAAAGTAATAAGTGACATTTTAGTATGGAAAACATACTGAGATATTATATTTGTAACTTATGTAGTCAGGCTCTTTAAATACTTTGGAATAGAATATCACATAAAGGTTTTTAATTTTTATTTACTTAATTTTTTGAGATCGCGTATGTTTTTATAAGATTTGCCGATTATTCTGCAAAAAGAACGGGTTCAATTGATTTGATTGAACATAACTACCAGGCTACCAATAAGTATTTATGTAAATATACTCGCGAAATTACAATTCAATAATAATTTAATTCCCCTAACCTAACATTACATTTTAATCCTTCGTAGAGACTTTGTAGATCTTAAATTAAGAAAGCTTGCCAAGTACACTTTATCAAAATTATCAGTATTTCTAAGTTCTGCAAAGCATTTTCTGGAGAGGACATTAATCTTTCCGTACGATTCTTTCTCGTAAAAACTACTTACCAAAAAAGATGTGAAATTAAAGAATAGACTTTCGTTTGATACCTGTAAACGTAATGAAACGCCCACTGAATTTGCTTTTAGAACAAATTGAACATAAGTCTTTTTGCTCCTACATCAAATCGCTCCCTAATAAAGAAGCTCCGCCCCCATTCCCGAACCAAAGAGTCGACTTGAAAAAGCGCCCAGTCACTAAAAACGCGCGAAATAGCATCATAGCATGTCACTCGGCTGTCAAAGTGTTTGACAGTCGTTGTTGTAAAATAATATAAAAAATATTTAAATCAAGTGTGTTTGTGTTTATTAAATTCATTGAATTATTTAAATAAATTAAATTTTCTAAATGTTAGTGTAAAGTGGTGATTTACAAATTAAATAAATATTTCTGAGTATTAATTTATTGAATAGTAATAATTATGTTTTTTATTTAATTTTATATTACAATAATGAGGTGTCTGTAGAATTGTTGTGTATTTTTAAACCATTTGAATCGGTCGATTTTTAAGGTAAGTTTTTTTTTTATTTATAGTTTTTTTTTATAAGTATAAATATTACTTACAAAAAAAGCTTTTATTTTACGGTGTATTGTCATCCAAACCAAACGTGTAAGCATAATTTCGGCTCAATCGGTAGGGGGTGATAACCGATAAAAAAATAAATTTTAACAAAAAAAAAACTTAGATTACCAAAGCGAAAGTTTATTTTCGGAAGTCCTTTTTGTTTTTGACACCGACTTCCGAAAATAAAGTTATGTTTCGCTTTATAGTGTTTTGTTTTGGAATTCGGTTTAATCTTTTTGGGTAAGAAGTTATTATTTTCTCTTTTTAGTTTTGGTAGGTACCATAAACCATGAAAATACGCATTATACGGATAACTTAAAAACTACTCGTCAGATACTAACATTAACATTATAAGCGGAAAAAAGCGGGTATTTACCATGTTCCATGTTGTACAAACAGTAAACATGGTAAATATCCCGCTTATAATGTTAATGTTAGTGTCCATGACAGTTTAAAAACTTATACTCGTCAGATCTTGATCAAATTTAAATAGGTCCCCATTAAAAGCACCAGCTTACAAATTAAAAAAAAAAACAAAATCGGTTCATAATTGGCGGAGTAATCGCGTAACAAACATACAAAAAAAAACATACAGTCGAATTGAGAACCTCCTCTGTTTTGAAGTCGGTTGTAAATGGAAGAACCGTCATTTAAGAATTTGAGTTGATTATTTATTGAAACGGAAGTCTACCACCAATATTATGTTATTAAGGTCAGCACCCACGACATATTGTCCTTATAACGTAAACAGTAAATTGTTTACATTAAGCTCATTTGATAACCAAATGTGACGCACGTGTGTCTCAACTTTATAGTTTTGGGCTCTAAAGCGTCTACAAATTATTTGTGTTGGTATTTTTAGATCATGTCAGCCAGTATTTAAGAAACTTGTCTTGTTACCGCTACCTTGTCTGTATATTAATGAAATATGCATGTTTGTTTGGAAACATAAGGAGTTATTTAAATTAGCAAGCGATATAAATCCTCGAAGCCGACGAGATCCTCATAGACTCGTACTTAACAGTACTCCCAGGCTTGCTAAGTACAATAAAAGCTGCTTAACTATGTGTATACGAATTTATAACAAACTACCTAGTAATCTGAAAATTTTAAACTCGATATATTCTTTTAAGAATAAATTGTATGAATGGTTAATTGATAACTTCTATACTATAAAACAATACCTAGAGCGAAAATAGCGTTCTTGTAATATTTTTGTTAAGGAAATTTTTATTACAAATATTTGCATGCTGTGTTTAATCTTGGCAAAACATGTCTGCTCTATTTTGTACTGTAAGACCTTTTTATACCATGTTTTACGCAAATAAATATGATTTGATTTGATTTACCAAGAGGATATGAACCTAGAGAATTGGTTACTAGGTGCATAGCAACGTTTTATCAATTACGAGTATATCGGGGTCAGCTTACCGTGTAATCTACTGCAGGTGAATATTATTTCTTAAGGAGCCACTTCTGATCTGGTTCCTCATTATTCGTCGTTTCTTGGCAGTAGGTTCGCCCCACTGGCCCCACATATATAAATCCTAGATGACACGATTGTATATGTACTTCGCGTCCGCGTGTCAAAAACGGAGTAAAATTACTATCAATGATCGTAATTTGAGCTTTTCATTTAGCTTTATCGGCACCGGAAATCCACAGAAATCTAGTAAAATGCCTTTTTATGTCGTATTGAGCTGTAAAGATTGTATAAAAGAAGTTGGCCGAGGCATTGGCAATGTTTTCTTTCATTGGTAAGTAAATTTGTTTTTAAATTGCGTGTGTTAAAAAGTGGCACGCTTGGTTTTCATACAGATGGAGGGACTTGCGTTATCTAGTTAGATTTATGTCTGTGGTTCGCCCCTTACTATAAGGGACCTAATCATTATTGGCTAAAATGTGAGTGCGATATCCACCTCTGTCTATGCTCAGATCAATGATATTCAAATAAACAGATACGTTATACACTCACAAAACAATTGAAAAAGTGTTCCGCGCAGCAGCGGCAGCACACATACACACTTTTCATTCATCTGACATTTCACTATAAGTCGAAAGGCATGGCTTGATAAAACCAACAAGAAAAACAGAGACAGCTAGTATTTGTCACTTGCGTGTGAATGTAAACAAACATTATTCTGACCACCAATGTTGTTATCTATTTTTAACCTCCAAATATCAGAATATTAGGAAAAAAAAGAAATATTTTAGTAAATTGAGGCGTATTGCGTACTTACATATGGTATAAGATCCCTTCTGTTTTATGTTACTTTGGTATCATAATTGGTAAAATTTCTAAATACACACGATGGCATTTTTTTATTTTGTTTTTGTTTTAACAAAGCCTAACGCTCTTCGCTATGCGTGACATAAACTAAAGACTAAAGGTCACAATTGTGACCTATTCGAGTCTTCACAATGCGCGCGCTCATAACATATCTGTTTATTTGAATATCATTGGCTCAGATAAAATAACAAGTCAAGATGGTACGTTGCAAACAACAAGGTTACGCCGGTTAAAACTATGCCTTGTCGTATACTGTGCCGTATACATACAACAATTACACGCACTCACGTACAGCGATACTACAAAACTACGCCGTAGCTTGTCAGTCGGTCGAGCTCTCACATAAAATAAAAAGCTCGACTGGCCCAAGGCGTAGTTTCGTTGTACGTGTGTGCGTGTGTGTGTAATTGTGTAAGTTAAGGCAAGGCGTAGTTTTAACCGGCGTCACCTTCTTGATTGTAACGTTCCATCTTGATTTTTTATTTGATCTAAGTGTCTAGGATTACCGACCTTTACTATGTTCATTTAAATTTGATCAAAATCAGTTGGGTATGAAATCCCAATCTATGTGATTTAACTTGATATTCGGATTAGTGGTTCGCAAAATCGCGATTTGAAGATACCTAAATTACTAATCCCCACAGTGCAAACAGACGGATAGACGCTGCGTTCAATATTATTTGTTGCGTACAATAAAGCTGTTGTCAAAATGCAGATGCCGTCGAACTGAATCCAAGAGCCAATGTCGAAATTATCTTATCCCTTGGTACCGTCAATACCTTCTATCGCGATAAAAAAACATCCTATGTACACAAGATAATGAGCTATTCACTATGTTCTATCCGTGTGCCAAGTTTTACCGTGATCCGTTCAGCTATTGGGGCGAAATATCCATGCACACAGACTCACACACATAGGTACCTATTTGCCAAGGTACATTCATTAGATCACGCTGTTTTCACATGCCGGTGGGTAGGCAGACACTACAGAAAGTCTGCTGCCTGTTAAGATCTTTACCTACTCCTAATGTTTCGTTTCCGGGTCTTATAATAGTGGAAAACGATTATATATGCACTTAGGATAGTCATTTCTCGGTAAAAAAAAATAGGAATTGCAAACTTTTATCTAGCTAGCAACTCTACAATTAAACTAAACTAAACGTGATTAAAATAATACAATCAGTAAATAAAAACTGTTTTGTTGCTAGGGATGAAAGAAGATTAGCCCCGGTATGCTCGACTCGAAAAATACCTACTAAAAAGTGCCGCTATGCACGAAATTCTTCGATTCTACTTAAACAATGGAAGGTACAGTTGCAAAGAAAAGTGTTTGAATTCTATTAGATTGAACAGGAAGCTGAAAAATATTGAAAATAAACTAAAAACCTCAAAATCTTACTTCAAAATATTTTTAGGTTAATTTTCTCTTTAACGGCAAGACGTTTCGCTTTTCACAGTTCTATAGAATAGATGGACACTTTGTTTTTAAAATGAATAACGCGACGTGTTGAGTGGCAGCAGGCGAGTGTGCGTTGGCATGGTGATCGTTTATTAACTATTTTTCGCGAAAGTAACGGCATTTACATACTAGATTTTCTTAATTCACTTTTTAAACGGTTAAATAAAATATTACACTGTAACACTTTTCTTCATCATTGCCCGCGAATGAGATTTCGTGCATAGCGGAACTTTTTAGTAAGTATTTTTCGAGTCGAGCATAGCGGTAGTAGAGCATAGTGGGATTAACCGAAGAAAAACGTTCAAACGGGCAAGTCCCATCTTTTTTTCTGTATAATATTACTTACATATTCTACATTTTTTTACTGTTTTCAAAAATTTTTTTCCTCCTTTGTCTCAAATCTGACTGCACCACATTCTACCCACGATACAGTTACACCATAATCACTGAAGTTTCAAGTGCCACTTGACTTACAAACTGGCAGATAATGCTACCGTTGTTGTTCATGTGTTTCGAGCATGTGTTCTACTGTTTTTTTTTGTTGTCGAGTCAAGTTTCTTTCGTAGTGCTTAGTGGTTGATAATTCTAGCTTATTTCGAAACGCAACGTCTCTTTATCTGCGTATACAGAGTGAGTTTCTTAAATGGGCGTGGATGGCCAAATCCGAAACTATGAGGCATAGCAAAAAACACTCAAAGGAGTTACGAGGCCGATTTTGATGAAAACAAAAACTGAGTCATTGGATTTTTGAAAAATCAATATTCCTAGTCAGAAATATTGATTTTTGGTTTGGTTTGGTGTCTTGTTAAAAATGAGCGCTTTCTCTACGTTTTCCGTACGTAATTACTTCCCAGATGTTGTTCCTTATTAGCGATATTATCGAACGGTGTAATAATACATCAAGAGTTTATTTTTCAAAAACTTTTTAATAAAAAATACAACCGACTTCAAAATAAAAACACTACAAAGTGAAAAATAACTTCAACTTCGGTAGTCGGTGTTCTTGTTTTGGTTTCTTCGTTTTTTGACACCGACTGCCGAAATTTAAGTTATTTTTCACTTTGTAGTGTTTTTATTTTGAAGTCGGTTGTATTTTTTATTAAAAAGTTTTTTATTTTTCACTTTTTTTTTGTGGTACATAATGGACCATTTCTCCAAAGTGAAACCAGAATAGATTAACCCAGAAACATGCAACTTAAACAAAAACGGTGGAATTAGAGTATAACAGGGTGAACTGTTCACACCTGCGTACCCTTTAGAGCGTGCTAAAGTGATGTTATGTTATGAAATGATGTAAACAATAAACAGACATCCGATTGCAGCTATCCCGAGTGATTTGCAGTCATTTATTGAAGCGTTCTGATGTATATATCCGAAGTTCTTCATCAGATCTTGATGAAATTTAAATGGGACCACATGACAAGCACCAGCTTTCAAATGAAAAAAGATTCATCAGAATCGGTCCACCCAGTAAAAAGTTCTGAGGTAACATATAAAAAAAGAAAATACATCCGAATTGAAAACCTCCACCTTTTTGCGAAGTCGGTTAAAAATCATCGGGTTCAATTCCTGGCTAGGAATATTGTTTTTTTTTTAAACCGATTGATGCAGTTTAAGTTTTTATCAAAATCGGCGTCGGCGTCGTGACTCCTTTGAGCGTTTTTCGCTACTCCTCCTCATAGACGGATTTGGCCATCCACACCCACTTAAAAAACTCACGTTCGAGGTTGCAACTGAAACATCACATTTGATAATAAATACAAAAAAAACATTTATTCGTCACAGACACAACTTCCTTATCCCCCTAGTCACAAGCAAATGCCGAGTTTGAGGATCATCGCCGTCCATCCTAATCTATACCAATATCATAAAGCGTAAAGTTTTTTTTTTGTTTGTTTGTACCGAATAAGCTCCGAAACTACTGGACCTATTTAAAAAAACTCTTTCACCTATGGAAAGCTACATTATTCCCGAGTATCATAGGCTATAATATTGACGGGAGAAAAGCCGCGGGGGTCAGCTAGTTTGTTTAATAAATTTGATTTGATTTGACAACACAACAATCACAAAGTTAATTATAAGAATATTAATAGTACGATCAAAAAAAAAATGTTTTTACATAAAATTCGAAAGAGGTATGTTTTGCACAAGTACGAATTATTGACTGACTTGTCGGTTCAATAGTGAGAGCGCGACACCTAGTATCTTGGGTTCGATTCAAAAATGGGTAAATTGTGATTTTCGATGAGGAATATAAGCTTCTTATGTATTACAATTTAAGGAAGGCCTACTATAAAAACTTATTTACGAATAATAGAACTGACTTCCAAATAAAAACACTACAAAAGGAAAAATAAATTCAACATCGGAAGTCGGTGTTCCTGTTTTTGTTTCTTAGTTTTTTTACAACGACTTCCGTCAGAAACTCTTCATCAGATCTTCACCAAATTGAAATGGGAACTATTCGCGAACATATATTTATTTCAAACAAAAAAATATTTATCAAAACCAATTCATAATTGGCGGAGTAATCGCGTAACAAACATACAAAAAATCATACAGTTGAATTGAGAACCTCCTCCGTTTTTTATATCTGTTAAAAATGTGGGAGTACTATTTATTAGAGGTGGCACGGTCACTTCTGATTCTGCCTATCCCATTATGTGTGATATTTTAATGTCTTTTTTGTGCAGGCGCAGCTCAATGTCAAGTTATGGCAGCATGTCTCCGTCAGACGAGGGTTTTGACAGATACGAGCCTCCTTATTACTGCCAACCTTCACACCAAGGTAAGAATCATCTGCAACCATCACCATAACATTAACTCTAAGTCCAAGCAAAATCAGATAGAATCGAAGCGAAGGGACGTATCAGTCCTAAAATGTACATAGCATAATGACCCCTATCAGCACAGTGTAAAAACCTAATGCAAAACGCGAGAATTTGCGAGCATGCTACATCCGCAGGCTCATTACGTAAGAAACAGCAATCAGCAATCATTGCGCGATCAAACACTTTAGCCATAAAAATATCAAATGAACTTATGTCAAAAAAACCCGTCAAATATAGTGCTTGCCAAACTTCTGGGCCGCCCTGAAGTTGACTTTCCGATGCGCAAGGCACGAACCGGTGCTGTTTTTGTATGAGATTTACTACTGCGCAGCCATTGTAGCCAACTAGAGGGCGGCCAAGAACTAAGCCTGCCGGTCTATTCTGTAGACATCTCAGCGTGAAAACTTATGTGTAGTTAGCTCGAAATGAATTATCATCCTACCTTGATTGGATTGTTTAACAGCTCACTTCGTGTTCATTCCACTTATGTCGTTTAATCGATCAGCAGATATGACTTCGGTGTCGCTTCGACTCTTCTTTGACAACATGGAAACATTAAAACAGGCGCAATCTTGGTAATTTTTAGGGTTCCGTACCCAAAGGGTAAAAACGAGATCCTTAACTAAGACTCCACTGTTCGTCTGTCTGTTTGTCGCCAGGCTGTATCTCATGAACTGTCATAGCTAGTCAGTTGAAATTGAGAACAAGACGTTTTCTAAAAATGAAACCTAGCTAGATCAATTTATCGGCCCCGAAACCCCCTGCATACTAAATTTCGTGAAAATCGTTGGAGCCGTTTCCGAGATTCAGATTATATATAAGAAGAAAGAAAAGAATTGCTCGTTTAGAGTTGTTACATGGTAAAAACAGAATAAAATAGATATTTAAGTGTGGCTCCCATACAACAAACACAGAAAAACGGCAAGAGAATCACTCTCTTGCCGTTTTTCTGCGATAATGGTACGGAACCCTTCATGCGCGAGTCCGACTCGCACTTGACCGATTTTTTATTGTAGTAATGGCTACCTCAGCGATCTTTATGCTCCCATATAGATACTCACAGATCGATAGATAAAATAGAAAAACATTGGAATGTGTTACACTCGTATTCTAATGCAAAATAAAGTTTTGTTAGAAGAGACTATAAAAAACACTAAGAAGATGAAGCCTTGACTACGCCTTCACCTTGTTCGCAGGAAGCCCCATGGACGGAGGAGTGTACTGGCCGGCCACCAACGGAGAGGCACACGAGTTCGATACTCAGGACATGTATCACGACACTACGCACTACATAGGAAGGGGATATGGTAAGAACAGGAGTAATTAGACCTGGTACTAAGAAATTTCTGAAGGAAAAAACAAATGTTACAGCTTACCTAACCTGAGTATTAAATCAATCATGGATTCCATTATAACCGGTTATTATGGTAACTTTGATTGATTTAAATTTAATAAAAACTCAGGGTTGCTCTACCTCATTCGTCCGGACTAATGAGGTAGAGCAACCCTGAATTTTGTTTATTATTTATCTTGCTCCCTAGTACATGAGGCTTATTTCCTGTATATCTGATGATGCCAGATGTAGAGGTACTAATGAGGGACCAAGGCCGTCGCCAGCCGATGGACCAGGGGGGCAAGTTGATATATGGAGGATGGACAATATGAATTTTAAATATGGTACAGTCAAAAGCATAATTATGAAGCTTTAAACTGGTAGTACGAGTCTTACCCCTACGGCGATTGTTATAAGAACGGTATAAAGTCCAATGGGTAACGTTCCAAGAGCTCAAACATCGGGGGTTTTGAGTAAACTTCTCGACCACTTAATTATGTAAATCTTATAAGTTTTCTGTGCACATTCATCATGGCCAGACCATTGAGGCGAATTTCCCCCATAGTACTTCTTAACCAGGTTTTAAGTCTCCTGAGTCTGCTAAACGATTGATTTTGGTAGACCGACCAAAATTTTCAACGCTTTTTGTACTTTTATAGGACATCAACAAAAGGCTAGATTTGTTGGGTCGGGTTTATGTTGACTTAGGACTTTAATTTCTTTCCATTTGGCTACTTATTTTTTTATCTCTAGGGGAGGCCAACTGCCCCTACCTGCCCCCCTCCCCTTGGCGACGCCCTTGTGAGGGACCAAATAAGAAGAAAGGAGTCAATCAAAATTCGTTTAATCAAATCAGTCTGAAAAACATCATGTAAAACGTAAAAAACACTCGACATATTTCTTTCTATTTTATAATACATAATTTATCTAGTAGTAGACACACTTCGATCGGCAATGTATTGAACACGTAATTATGACACGATATCTTGCGGGAGCAGCCCGAGTCAAACACTAAAACGCCAATAACTTTTGAACAGCTAAATTGATTTTCATCAAACATAGCTAAGAACACACTCGGCAAATTCACCTTTTAAACAAACAAAAAACTAAATCATAATCGGTTCATCCGTTTAGGAACTATGATGCCTCAGACAGATACACATATACACAAATGCACAAACATACAGGTACACACATCAAACTTATTCCGTCGGGGATTAAAAACTATTGGCTATCTCTACAACACTGAATTTCTCTCGTCTCTCGTCGCCTTCACTGTTGTCAAACTTGTAGGTGTGACAGCATTTTCAACCCCCGACGGAAAAAGAGGGGTGTTATAAGTTTGACGTGTGTATCTGTGTGTTTGTGTATCTTTTTGCGGTCACACAGCTCCTAAATCGATATTGATTTAGCTTGAAAGGTGACATTATCGAGCGTGTTCTTACTTAAGTTTGTTGAAAATCGGATCAGCCGCTCCACAGATAATATAATACTACAGGCCGCTCAAACGATATGGGCGTTTTACTGTTTGAATCGGTATTTTTGCAAGATATCGTGTCATAATTACGTGTTCGATAGATTGTCGATCGAAGCGTGTCTACTACTAAATAAATTATGTAGATAAAAAAAGAAATGTGTCGGTTGTTTTTAAATTTTACTTGTCTTATAAAATTGATGTTACATGTATATTTAAATCTACTTTTTACATGGTTATCTAAAAAGTTACCTTGTCAACCTGTTCTTACGTTGTAAATAAATGGTTTAACGATTAGTTGTGGTGTAGTTAGTGTTCCTATCAATAAATAAACAAAATGGTATTGTTTCAGGCTACGAAGAGATGCAGATGGCTGGGAACGAACCCTACGACACTTACCACCATAATATGGTGCATAGTTTTGCACCAAACGCCACAGGTAAAGACAAAAAACCGCCCAACTGCGAGTCTGACTCGCGCACAGAGGGTCCCGTATAAACAGCTACATTCACCAAAATAAATAAGTAACATTACTATAACGTTCATAAACAATGAAAGCACCGAACATTGCTCTAACGAAGTGACAAAATTAACTTTGCCGTTCAAAAACTGTTGTCTCCACACATCAATATACATTTGTTTTACTTTTTAACCGACTTCCCAAAAAGGAGGAGGTTCTATGTTCGACTTCAAGTTTGTTTTTTTTGTGTATGTTCACCGATTACTCCGTCAATTGTGGACCGATTTTGAAAATTCTTTTTTTGTTTGAAAAAGTATGTTCCGAAATTGGTCCCATCTTAATTTGGTGAAGATCTGATGAAGAACTTCGGAGATATACAACAGAACTCTTCAATAAATAACGGCAAATCTCTCGGGATTGCTGCAATCGCATGTCTGTTTGTTGTTTATAACATTTCATAACATAACATCACGCCAGTTCGCTCTTAAGGGGTAAGCAGACCTATCATTTCACCGGTTATGTTCAAGTTTCATGAAATCTATTCTGGCGAAATAGTTCCCTTACTAACTTGTCTATTAGGTACGTACAACTAAAAAGTGAAAAATAAAAAAACTTTTTGCAAAAAAATACTACCGACTTCCAACTACAAAGTGAAAAATAACTTAATTTTTTGAAGTCGGTGTCCATAACGCAAAAAAATGGCACCTACGAAAGACACCGACTTCAAAAAATTAAGTTATTTTTCACTTTGTAGTTGGAAGTCGGTAGTAATTTTTGCAAAAAGTTTTTTTTTCTAGTACATTTTATAAGTAGGTCGATTATTACTCGCAAACTTGTTTTACTGTTGTAATGCCTAATTAGCTGTGATAGTTTGCCTTTTAATTTCGTTATATACAGGGCCAAAAAGTCGTGGACAAATCCACGACTTTTTGGCCATCCTGTGTATAACTAGGGGTTAGATGGGGCCATCAGCTGCAAAAAAATGTTCTACGGGAGGTCTTTAAGGTCAACCCCAGAGTTATTATTTATTTTGTGTTTTTATGAGAAAATTGTCCTTTTTTACTAATTCTTATTAAAATTCGAAAAAATCTACATCCTGTATATTTTTTAACTGACTTCCCAAAAAGGAGGAGGTTCTATGTTCGACTTCATGTTTGTTTTTTTTGTGTATGTTCACCGATTACTCCGTCAATTGTGGACCGATTTTGAAAATTCTTTTTTAGTTTGAAAAAGTATGTTCCGAAATTGGTCCCATTTTAATTTGGTGAAGATCTGATGAAGAACTTCGGAGATATACAACAGAACTCTTCAATAAATAACGGCAAATCTCTCGGGATTGCTGCAATCGCATGTCTGTTTGTTGTTTATAACATTTCATAACATAACATCACGCCAGTTCGCTCTTAACGGGTAAGCAGATCTCTCATTTCACCGGTTATGTTCAAGTTTCATGAAATCTATTCTGGCGAAAGAGTTCCCTTACTAACTTGCCTTGTACGTACCTAGTACAACTAAAAAGTGAAAATTAAAAAAACTTTTTGCAAAAAAATACTACCGACTTCCAAATACAAAACTACAAAGTGAAAAATAACTTAATTTTTTAAAGTCGGTGTCCATAACGCAAAAAAATGGTACCTACGAAAGACACCTATCCTTAAAAACTATCCTTTAAAACTCGGTTAGGCCTATTTAAAAATAAACTCTGCAGATATACTATAACTCTGCAAGGGTTGACCTTAAGGACCTCCCGTAGAACAATTTTTTCAGCTGATGACCCCATCTAACCCCTAGTTGCGTTTGATCCACGAATTTTTGACCAACCTGTATACTACTGCTGTGGTATTTTTCACATAATTCCAACAGCAACAATTTAGCTGGCACTTGACTCTAAGAAAAATTAGTCATTTAAAGCTTAACATGAGGCAAACAGATCCCTGAATGTTCCAAAGTTTGATAGGTAGAAAATGCCTAAGTTATTATGATTATATAAATATTTGTATTAGTCATTTTGGAATGTTTACAAATTAGTATAATTATTTGAAACGACATCACACTCTTCAAGAGTTTGAAAAGCGAAACTGTTGCTTGGCATAGGCCAGTGGGGTCCCGATTTTTATCCATTGGTTGGCTAAAGTATTTCAGGTTTTTATACTAGTAATCTATTTGTACTTTCAATCATTTGTATTTGACTAAATATGGATACTACATTACATAACACGTACTATTCTCAACTCCTGTTATATAAATATCTCCCTTTCTTCGGGGAACACAGATCGCACCAATTGAATGAAAGTGACCTAATTCAAAATTCCTGTAATTTCTGATTTTGCTGTCAGCTAACCGTAAAATTACTCTGTGGTGAAAAAAAAGGGCAGGGGCACAGATAATAGAAACAACAGTTTTGTTTCTATGATCTATGGGCAGGGGCCGTTTTTTTTTTTTAAACTAGCTTTTGTCTTATTCTTCTCAGGAAAACCTTTCATTTGATACCTATATCATGGCAGTGCACAAAAAATAACTAGTCCGCCACATTGGGCCGTCCGCCATATTGGATTTAGAATGACATCACTTAGCTAAACATTCATTGTCATCCGAACAAACCGTGTATGAAAATTTCATCTTAATCGGTGGAAGATAACTGCTTTAAAATTCAGTTGCAAGATTTAACCTGAACACACTTACATACATACATTGCAAGTTAAATAAAAGATTGTACAAAGTACAGTCAACACTATACTGCTTTGAAGACTTTATTGCTCATTGCGCACAATTTAATTTTTTTGAGTTAGGTCAGCTTCATTCTGAGGGTTCGACTTACTCCCTTGACACTCTTTTCTCTTTGCTCCCCCTACAGGCCTAGACTGCGACCTCCAATCCCTCCCTCTCCGCTACGACCGGCCCGCGCCGCCCTCCTTCGTGAGGGTCGCCAAGAGGAGGACCACAGCCAACAAGAAGGAGCGCAGAAGAACACAGAGTATCAACACGGCGTTCTCTGATCTGAGGGATTGTATACCTAATGTGCCGCCAGATACGAAGCTTTCTAAGGTGGGTGTGCTGTACTTTTTATACTGTATGATATTCTGTTTTGC
Source organism: Orthosia cruda (assembly GCA_964057195.1). Lineage (NCBI taxonomy): Eukaryota > Metazoa > Arthropoda > Insecta > Lepidoptera > Noctuidae > Orthosia > Orthosia cruda. Next base: position 3,977,059 of record OZ059853.1, on the reverse strand, counting down.
TACTCAACAAAATAAAAGATTTTCGAATTGTGGTGAGAATCAGCGCTTTTTACATGTGATGACCTTTAAAACTCTCCTTTAAGACGACAACCGTCGCAAACGACATTGAGGGAAAATACGCGCACTCGTTTCACACCCGCGCGATCCACAATTTAGTAGGATTTTGAACTTTCCTTATTATTCTATGACTTAAATATAAAAGCCTCAAATCAAAATGTAGATAATTAAACTGTCCTTAAGATGGTGACAATTTCATTAAAATATACCCGGCGGTTTTGGTGCGATTTTTTGTCCGTGTTAGACATAACTTTACAAATTAATTACGCTATGTTATACGAATAAAACTCAAAATTTTCTTAGATCAAATTATTAGGAAATTGTTTTTATGTAACATATATTTTTCCAAAAAATTACGACTAGCCGTTTAGACGAGATTCTCATTATAAAATCAGCTACTGAGGGGTATCTGCGCCTTAATATCCCTATGACACTGAGGTTTGCTGCCTATGCCACGTAAACAAAAACATACGACGATACAGTGCGTTGAAGTATCGTGTGACGTCACGGTGTGCTACAATTTATTTATACTGACAAAGTGTCGTCACAAAGCCCCCACTCCTGAACTTTGAGGCGCTTTATCTTTGTATTTTTTTTAATGATTTAGTAAAGTAAAAATAAGGGTCCAATATTATTTGATAATCTCACTGATGTATAGAGTTATCATTTTTCTACCCAGAAAGCATCCCTTTTAGGAGTTTAGGTAGTCTTTTTACATAGCTGTCCTACTTTATTTGTATATTTTGTGTACACTAAATAATATGAATATGAACTGCTGATCCTCAGGCACACATTGTAAGTCCTTTGACGAAAAAACACCCATCACTCCTTGATTTTGAAGGCAAGAAGAAAAAGCGCAAAAAAAAAAACTTAAAGAACAAAAATATAAAAAAAAAACCATCGGGAAACTTCCTAGTTTGATAATAGAATAAATAGGCCTCTTTTCTGGGTTTAAACGTGATAAAATTGTAGTAAATAAAGCACCTAAAGTAACTCCAGGGAAGTACAACTATCATCATACCCTCATAAATTCTACCGTAATACAGCTTTACGGGGATGGTACTGTGTATCCTCTCATGAGACACGGGTTTCTCTGCGAAGCCACGTGGGCATGTTGCGGTTTTCCAGATATCTTGATTAATCTACCGTTAGATAGACCGCCTGTTGGTTTGCTATCCACCACTATATTGCTAGACAATGAATTTTAAATTAGATGATTACGAACTAGTTGGACATACTAACTTCAACTCAAAAATGTTTGCCAGTAGTCTTAAAAAAAACCCCATTAGTTACGACAATAACCCAATCGTAATCGCTTTAATTTTGACAGTTTCGAAATTCCTTTTTTAAAATCCTCCCTCCGACGGACATACATCCGTCTCACTCTTGCATCTGACATTGCCAGATGGTGCGAAAGAGATCGCAGAGCATCAATAGCGCGTTCTCGAGTCTCAGACAGCATATCCCTAACGTCCTACCCGACACAAAGATGACTAAGGTTAGTACGACTTCTGGGTACGAGAAGATGTTTCTGTTGGTACTTGTTTAGGTAGTCTAATGTTGGGCATAGAACTTCCCACTTCCAAAGAGGGTCCGAGTCGAGGCACAAATTGAAGAGCAGAAAATACTATAGAATTTTTATGGTAAAACCAATTCCAGTTTTCCTTTCGCTTGCTTCGGACCTTTTTTGGGCATAACAACACGAATCCTTTGATATAACGCATACTCCATTTTGTTATAAATTAATCATTCTAGAGAGGCCTACCTAGTGGTGTAGGATGTTATTATTTACAAATATTCTATGACTTGATCGTGGCTTTGGGAAATTTATGATAAATAGCAATGGCTACAATTAGTCGAATTTACAACAAGATCTTTTGCAAAAGCCAGTAGTATCCATTACGAATCATATCCCTTGAAATATTAGACCGTTCTTAAACGCACACGGAGCTGCAACAATTTTCTTTCGTAAACGACTGTCTAGAAAAACTTTTGTAAAAAGTAGGTACCAACAAAAACCTCTCTCTCCCCGGAAGTCACAGATCCATTCTCAATTTTTAATCGGTCATTAACCTTTCCTCTCCTGTTAGATCAAGACCCTGCGGCTGGCGACCTCCTACATCTCCTACCTGCTGAAGGTGCTGGAGACTGATGGAGAGCCCGCGGGAGGGTTCAGGGCAGATCTGCATCATACGCCGCCTAGGAGACGCACTGTTGAAGGGAATCAGGTGAGCTCTTTGCGATTTCTAATAGCCTAGTACTTTAACGCTATTTGGCAGAGCCTTGTGTAGAAGCTTCAAGTGTCTTGTTTGGGTTTTATGAGAGCCTAACACTCTTGAACACTTTTGGAATGCCTTAAGGTAGGACTACTTCGGAGTTTTAAGGAAGCTCTTGGTTCGTATGAAGCCTTGGTACTTTAATGCTGTGGAAGCTAGTTTTCGCTGTACAAGGTAAGTGGTATATATATACAGCGAAGCCTTTGGTATTGTGGATACAGCAATACCAAAGGCTTCGCTGAAATGCCTTATCTCCTAAAGGTGCTGGTGATTGATGGAGAGCCCACAGATAGGTTCAGGGTAGACCTGCATCATACGCCGCCTAGCAGACGCACTGTTGAAGGGAGCCAGGTGTGCTCTTTGCGTACTTTTGGAATGCTTTGGGGTATTTTGTAAAGAAGCTAGTGACTATTCTTTGCTTCTATGATAGAGTAGAACCTACTCTTGAAACCTTTTGCAATCTCTTTAAAGGTAAGATTTCTTGAACACAAATGTACATAGCATATTGACCCCTATCTTCACATGGTAAAACGCGTCAAATTCTGTAGGATATGCGCGAAAGAATCGTTCGATTTTTGGTTATCTTGGTAGGAATGTGTGCATTACGTGGTGGAGCATATTGACTCCTATGGTCAATATGCTATGAAAATTTTTAGACTGACGCTTCGCTTTTCAACTCTACGTTTGTTTTGCCTCTAGGACTTATCGCTTATAGAATTGTATTTTTGTCTCGGTCCTACTGCCTATTTTTTTAAGGCAACAGTGCCACGCAAGTTTTGAAATCAAAGCTGCCAGAAATTCTGGAAACAACAATATTTTTGATTTATTACTGCACAGACTATTAATAAACAAACAGATGCCGACTAAATTGTTATTACAGTAGTTTTATACCCTGTGTTATGACGGAAATTATATTATACACTCGTAAAACTTTATGTATGATCTGCTTTTGTTTCTGCGGTCGTCTTTCATTATTGGTAAGGCCCCAGGGGCCTTACTCTGACGTGCCAAAATTGTCATGGTTCTACTGTGATTAAAAGAGACAGTGCTATTTTTTTTGTATAGCTCAGACTCTCTCTCACTTTTGACGCTTGACTTGCTCTCAATTTTGACACGCCAGACTAAGGGACCTGGGGCCTTACCATGACGTACCAAAACTGTCACGTTTCTATTGTTATTATGGGACATTGCTATTTGTCTTACATAGCTCCGGCTCTCTCTCACTTTTGACTCTTGACTTGCTCTCAATTTTGCCACGCCTGAGTAAGGCCCCAGGGGCCTTACCATGACGTGCCAAAACTGTCATGGTTCTATTGTGATTAGGGGACATTGGTATTTGTCTTGTATAGCTCCGGCTCTCTCTCACTTTTGACTTGCTCTCAATTTTGCCACGCCTGAGTAAGGCCCCAGGGGCCTTACCATGACGTGCCAAAACTGTCATGGTTCTATTGTGATTAGGGGACATTGGTATTTGTCTTGTATAGCTCCGGCTCTCTCTCACTTTTGACTTGCTCTCAATTTTGACACGCAAGAGTAAGGCACTGGGGCCTTACCATGACGTACCAAAACTGTCATGGTTCTATTGTGAGTAAGCGACTATTTGTCTTGTATAGCTCCGGATCTCTCTCAATTATTGACTCTTGACTTGCTCTCAATTTTGACACGCAAGAGTAAGGCACTGGGGCCTTACCATGACGTGCCAAAACTGTCACGGTTCCACAGTGAGAGAGAGAGAGACGGAGCTATACACGACGAAGGGCATGATGGTATTGACAACGTGTGTAGTAATGCCCCAGATATTTTTTTAGGCTAGATTTGGTTTAGAGGAAAGTTGTTTCTAGTCGACTATTCTCGTTTTAGAACAGTTGTTCTATGAAAACGCGTTGTAGCTTTGTTGTCACATTGTCTCGTCGCGACTGTATGCAGTAAGAAGCGTTTTTTTTTTGAGAAAACATTGCCCCACTCTAAGAATTTCTTCCTGTATCGTGTCGTGGGTGCATTTACAAACACATAAACTCGTAGCTCGTCTTTATTTGTCACTTCAGTAGACTTTACATTATAGGTAGGTATAGTCCCCGGCAAGTAACTTGCCATGATTTTGGCGTAGTTGGGGTAAGTTCACGTATAATGCGCGAACTGACCAACCACCTTATAGAGCGAACGGAACGTGGACGCGACGCGATTGGTCAGTCGATCCTTGTGTCAACTGAGCAGCCAATCGCGCGCTCGGAACGGTGCTAAACGTTCCCCGCGTCCCGCTTGGTAACCAAAGAGACCTAAAAAACTACTTGTGCGCATCACGAGGACACTCTTGACAAGTTACGTGCCTATATAGATGGAAACAAATGCGTCCGAAATTGATACCATTTCAACATCAGACGGTAGGTAACTATTTTCCGACAAGAGAGGTACAGGTGAAGGTACAGGGAACCAATTCGTCCAAATCTCGCAGGTAAATTTCCCCCGATGGAAAGTACGAATTCGAACGTCGGTAGCTAGGTAGATACACCCATACTTAATCAATCAGATATGTTTAAGTCCTTGGTGCTGTCGAGCTTGTAAAAATAACCATATAATTTTGTTTGACTAGTAATCCAATCCCAACTACTAATTTTAGTGCTAGTTTATAATATTAGAGATGGGCCGACTATGGACTTAGCGACTAGATGACTAGGCGACGGTGGCGCTCCAATGGTCGACAAGACGACTAGTAGAGAATGTAAATAAATCTAAATAGGTTACTCTGACGATGTATTGCCCATATCGCCTGTTTTCTTGTAGCTACAGGCGTCGGGCTGCAGTGTCAGCCACTTTAATAGTTGGCAACTTTAAAAGTGGCCGGATAGTCGGCTTTGCTGACTAGTCTGTCAATCTCTAAATCTGGAAATTGGCCTCCCCCAGGCGTCGCCACATTGACGATCCCGTGTGTCTCGCATCCAGCGCCTTCCCGCAACTTTAACCAGATCATCGGTCCACCTAGTGGGAGGCCTTCCAACGTATGGTCTTCCGGTTCGCGGTTCCCCATCGGCCATCCATTCTGCGAGAAATGTGCCCTGCCCACTGCCAATTCTTCGGGCTATGTCGTTAACTTTGGTTCTCCTGCGGATATCCTCATTTCTGACGCAAGGAAACGCCGAGCATAGCCCTCTCCATTGCCCTTTGGGTGACTTTAAGCTTTCTGATAAGGCCTATTGTAAGCGACCACCTCTCGGTCCCACAGGTGATCACTGGCAACACACACTGGTTATAGACTTTTGTCTTGAGACACTGCGGTAAATTGGACGAGAAGTCATTTCTCATAATCTAAATCTCTTCATTTCTCTTAATAATTTTAATTAAATGGTGTGTGGGTTATCAAACATATAAACTCACATACACAAACAGCCAGTACCGGAACAACTGTCTATAGGAACAAATATTGGTTCCATGCACCCGTCAATCTAATTTAACTATTAATTATCCCAAAGAAAGAAACGTTACCGATACACAGACAATTTAAAAATAAACCCGTGCTCATGCATTCAAGTGCGTGCAACATTCACTGGGGAATCACTGGTCTTATCTGCGAACATGTGGAGTTCAAGACTCAAGTGCAGTAGATACTCACTGGCGCCAGCGGCTGGCGTGACGAGGACACTATTTGTGCTTTTATGGCTACAATCAGTGCTGCAATATATTGATTAATTTGGTTGATTAAAATATGAGTCACTAATAGTCTTGGTTTTAGATTAGTTCCGTACATGTGTTATTTTAATTTTTTCCCACTCCTCCGTTATTCTTTTCTGATTAATTTCGTTGCGGGATCCAAGACAGTTAAATTCATTCTCCGGGATTTCGTCGAGCTTCATTGCCTCGGTGCTTTTCTGATGGTCGCCACTGTTGTTTGGGAATAGTGCGGTGGGATTGTCCCAAAAAAATAAGAAAAGTGTGTTATTTTACACTTTCCTGACTACGGCGAAGCCAAAGGAAGGGTTATGATTTTAGCAGTTTTGGTATGATATATTTACGTATGTTCCTTCGTAGCGCCTAAACTGTTCATCAGATTTTGATGAATAAGGTGTCAATCGATTCGTTATTATGAACCGGGTTATAAAAGGTAACAAAAAACCGTAGTCGGGTTACAGTTTTTAAACTTTTTGACTATTTGTAGTTTACACTGGCCATTAGTATTTTTTTATTTTTACTGTTTTTCATGACAAAATCTTTGTCCTTAATTTTACTAGTCTCAACTTCGTATTCGAAATTCAGAAGCCTGGAGTTTGTATAGATGAGCTTCTTAAGAAGGCGACAGCCGCCAACGACCTTGAGGGAACAAAACGCGCACTCTTTTCACACCCGTGCGAGACAAAATTTAGTAGCTGTTTGTACTTTCCTTATTATTTTATGACTTTAAAAAAAAGCCTTTGTTTAAAATGTAGATAGTTAAATTGTCTTTGAGATGTTGAAAAAAAATCATTAAAATACGTCCGGCAATTTTGGGGCATGTGTCGCTTTTTTGTCAACATAACTTTGCAAATTAATTACACTATGTTATACGAATAAAACTCAAAATGTTCATAGAACAAATTATTGAGACTATGGTCTAATGTAACATATATTTTTTTCAAATATTACGACAAGACGTTTGGACGTAATTCTCATTTTAAAATTAGCTAACTAGGAGTATCTGCGCCTTAACCTGTCCTACATACATGCGGAGGTGACGTACTCCATATCGTCATTTCGTCAATACCTGAGAACAGGCGATGTCACATATCCTACTCATGATAACCGTTTACTGGTACTAACTACCAAAACTACCTCAATAGTACTAGCTATTCCCAGAAAATCACGAGACAAGTAAACAATTCTTTCTCCACCAGACTAAAACATTGTATTTCAACACATTAAGTTATTGTAGACGGAACCACGTCATCGGATAGATACCAGGTACGGCAGTAAATGTATTTATATGTAGTTCTGTATCATTCCGTAATTATGTATAGGTTAGCGCGTGGCGGTGTGTGGTGCACGTTATGAGCGGTTGCGGTCTTAGAGGACGACGCCACAGTCCTTTATTATTTTAAATTACCATAAAACTTCTCCCGTGGCTACTCGTACACGCACTTCACGTCGTCACAGGTCCAGTTGGAAACGAGCGTCATTTTGCTGAACTGGTCCTATTTGGCGCAGCCGTGGGACACACAATGTTACATTTATATTGTTTCTCTCTTTTCTTTTCTAGTTTTCTTTCTTTCTTTTTTTAACCGACTTCAAAAAAGGAGGTGTCTCAATTCGACAGTATATATATTTTATTTTTTATGTGTGTTCGCGGATAACTTCGACGTTTATGAACCGATTTTGATGATAATTTTTTTGTTTGTAAGGAGATATCCCAAGGGTGGTACTGATGATGGGATCCTAAAGAAATCGAAGGAACTCCTCAAATATAGCGATTTTGGTATTTTCATCAATAATGCAATCATTTGCACTCAGAAAGTATCATTTGATGAAGTGGAACTGATGAAGAAGACCACAATGGCCACTGGAACTCCGAAATAAAACAATGTATCCTAGTCGTGTTTGGGCTTATTGGAATCTTCTTGAGATGTACTTTGGCTATAAACGATATTCATGGCAATTGGAGGTACTACCAAAACTAAAAAGAAAAAGAAAGTAATTTTTCGCCTTTGAAGTGTTTTGTTTTGGAAGTCGGTTTTTTTATTTTTATGTTTATGTTGTGTGCTCTAGTGGCTTGAGTCAAATAAATGTGTTTTCTTTCTTTTCTTTCACTCGCAGTATTCGTCTAGGTTTTCATAGGGCTGCGGTCAATATTATGTGAAGGTTCTGAAAATAGGCCGAAAGTAAAAGCAAAATACTTCACACGCATTTTCAGTTTTATTAATATGAACTGATGAAAAACGTAGATTTAAGTTTATTTTTCGTCTATGTTATCTTAATAAATCTTTACATGGTTATAAAAAGACAATTAAGTATATTTTTTAAGGTTCCGTACCCAAAGGGTAAAAACGGGAACCTATTACTAAGACTCCACTTTCCGTCTATCTCTCTGTCTGTCACATCTCATGAACCGTGATAGCTAGACAGTTGAAATATTCACAGATAACGTATTTCTATTGCCGCTATAATAACAAATACTAAAAACAGACTAAAATAAATATTTTAGTTTGGCTCTCAACAAACGTATTTTTTCTGCCATTTCTTGCGATAATGCTACGGAACCTTCGTGTGCGAGTCCGACTCGCTCTTGGCTTGTTTTTTTATTGAATTATAGTAACACTCACATTAATTATAATTTATTTAACGTGTTCCTTCATATAACAACATTTATAATATATGTGTCAATAATATATTCAAATTTCAACGACTTAGCCAATGAGATGGACTCATCATCATCTGCCTAGCCTTTATCCCAATTATTGTTGGGGTCGGCTTCCAGTCTTACCGGATTCAGCTGGGACCAGTGTTTTACATGGAGTGACTGCCTATCTGACCTCCACTACCCAGTAACTGGGTAACACGATACCTCTTAGCAAGACTGGTGTCAGATCTTAGGCTTCTGACTACCCTTAACGACTGTCAAAGATCTTCAAATGACAGCCGGGACCAACGGCTTAACGTACTTTCCGAGGCACGGAGGAAACTCGGTGTGTTGAAATGGTCACCCATCCACGGATCGACCTCGTCAAGCGTTGCTTAACCTTGAAGATCGACCCATGCAGCTGTTATTATTTAGCCACGAGCTCCTCAATGCCAATGAGATGGACTAGTTGTTACAATTTGCCACTATGTACCAACTGAAAACTTGACATGGAATTGAAACTTAGGACTTTTAATATGCAATCTTGCATACAATCAGTGAGTCTTCGAAGTCGATATTTAAAAGGTCTACTATCTTTTATTTTACTCATAAAACTCCTAAAATTATTATTTTCCTGTTTTCTCCTATGTGGTTTGCTGGTACTCGTTTCAAAATCAGGTTCTGCTCTAGAAGTACTTTATTGTTCTGATTGTTGTGACACTTTTCTTCTTTGTCTTTTTTTTTAAATTGTGTTTGTGGGCAGTCTGTGCGCTTTTCTTCGTCTTGTGAAGTTTCAGTATTATGTGCCTCATCATCCAATACTAATGCTTCAAATGAATTGTTTGCTACCGCATCCCTGTACGATTTTGATTTGTAACGAAACCATGATTATTTAATATACTCTAACAACCCGCTTTCGCCGCTAACTTAGACCCTCTCTCTGATAAAATTATACTCCGCCACATGGCCCTCCCATTCGCGAGCTATCAAATAATTCACAACTGAGATAAACAGATGTTTGTGGATTCTCTTTTCACTGGATTTTCATCCACTCTGATCTTGGTACAGCTAACTTTTTGGTTAAGTTAATCAATTTTGGCACCTGGTTACTTTATATGTTGTCCGTATGGATTAAATTGAGGAGCCACTTGAGATTTCAAAAAGAAAATATTATTTTACTAAATAATACTTATTGTCACCTGTTAGAGCCTCAGGAGCAATGGTGGGTTCAAACCCAGGTAGGCGATTTTTTTTTTCTATTATTTCATCTTCACTGGTCTCACAACGGTGATATAGAAAACATGATGAGGAAACCAGCATGTCCTAGTAACAAAAATTCGAAGACATGTGAGATTCACCAACCCGCACTGGGCCTGCGTGGTGGATTAAGGCCCATTTCCTCTCTCACAGAGAGAAAGCATGTGTGCCAGCAGTGGGAACATTAAACGGAATTTGCGAACAATAGACCAAACGAAATCATTAGTCTGGCAATCAGCATCAAGAAGCCCTCTTAAAATACCACCGCGGCGTTATTTATTCGTTTTAAATTGCACATGCTGAGTTAGGAGCCGTTTTGGTCTCAGACGGGGTACTTTTTTAATTTTGTCAATTTTTTATGGTTCCGAAGGGTCTAAACGGAGCTCAATTGGTGTCACTCACGTGTCCGTCTGTATGTCGTCTGTCACACAATTTTGTTCCGAGATTTTACTGAAAAATACCAATACATTGATAAACCAGATTGTCTTTGGTACAGAACCATAAATGTGCGAAGTCCGACCCGCAATCGAACGATTTTTTTTTTCTTTTTTTTCTATTTTTAAATCGCTAATCGCTCATAGCTTGACTCGCTTTTCTAATACAATTACACTGCGCCACATGGCCCAACGAATCAAGCTCTATCAAATACTTGGATATACAAGCCGTTTTAGTGAAATTTTCTTGGTAAATCTAATAAAAATGAGCCCAGTTTTTTATTTGAATAGAACAAATTAACATACAACTTAAGTTAAGGAACAACCTGTATCAATTTAGAAACTCTCCACCACTTTTGTTTTATACGTGAATGGCCGGATTGGTCACTGATGAGCGCTCGTTTGTATTAGATAATATTTTCGTGGGTATATACTACTGCTGTGTAATTTTTTGTTATTACTTTTTACCTAAGTAGGTAAAAAGTAATTAGTGTAAGTTAGTGGTTATAATTTTGTCTATATTATGTAGTCGATGATTTTGGCGCACGGTAAAACTCTAATGAGTTTATGTTGGCATCAACTTAAATATATAAAATGTATGTGTGCTACTGAATAAATAAATAAATAAAATAAATAATTAAACTTTTTTTTTAACTCGAGAGTTTTAGGACCCGTAACTATTTGGGTTTAGCGCATACTATCCGGATATTCGAATTATTCGGCTATCGTACATGCCTACTAATATTCGAATGATACGGATAATATGGTTACTTAGTCTTACGTACCTGGAAGTGGTTATTGATAGCAAACTGCTGTGGAACAAGCATCTAGAATACAAATTTAACAAAAACGCCATCGCCCCCATGTTTTCCTAAAGATTACGTTGCCACCCCCAAGCGTCGCCACACTGATCGGTCTCCTGAGCGTTTCGTCTCCACCGATCTCTTGAAAATCACATAGACAAAAATCCACATGGCGTCTTTTATCTCGTATGGGATTGGTCAATTGTTCATACTTTTTTATGGGGTCAAACCCTTTGCCTTGCCAAATTTACTAACGCAATGAGGCTGCTGAACTTATATAGTTATTGTAAGTCTGAAATATCCAAGTCAGAGGCCTGTGGGGTTCCCAGAGTCGGCTTAATTAATTCTTACATCAGAGGTACCCACATCCTCATACGAAAAAGAAAGAATACATGTTTGAATAATTGGGATATCGATCTATCTTCAATATTTTTTTTCAAAATTTAATTATTTATTGAAAAAGAGCACCTATAAGAACTAGGGGAGGGCCTTATCCCAACAGTGGGACAGGAGAGGCTATTAAAATAGTTTGTTTTTATCTTCCCTCACTTTTTTTTTTTCATTTTTGAATCTGGCATTCCAATAGAGAAATGTCAATCGACCACAAAATGCACGGAACTAGTAAGTACACATAGTTATAAGAAGCGCGGCAATTCACCATCAAGATTTAACCGCGTCAAAAAGTCTGCATCCTCTAAAACCTGTACCGAACAATATACTTAAAAATATATGTAAAACACTCATTACACCTGTGTATCTGTTTACTGTAGCACGCGACGTTTGTTTGTGTTAATATTTAACAACTTCCCTTGTTTATACTTACGCCGGATGGACGAAAAATATTCACTGTTCTGCAGGTTTGGCCTCATTTGTAAAGTTACTTTTTTTCTTGTTGAGAGCTTAGAATGTTGACAGTGAAAAGGGGAAAATTTACCAACTGTTTACAAGCTATATATTACGTTGATTTCGTATACTTATGTGTCTGGAAACTAGTATAATCCCTTTTTCATGCAATTCTAGGCATCTGATTAAGCTGATACATGGCGTACTTTATGTAACTTTGGAAACATTAAAATAATACATGGTACTATTGAGCTGGTCTCATTATATAGCTGGAAGGTGGCCATAGCAACTCCTCAATCAGATCCTTTACGACCGTATGAAGGGCCGCAGCCGAATAACAGCGGCCCCGTTAGACACTTCAAGTGGAATGGGGCACCAACCGACAAGTTTATTTATAAGCAGTATCTAAAACACACAATGGTAAAATAAGCGGAACAAGAAAAAAAATCTTAAATATTTTTTTATTTTGAGTTTTAGTAATAACAATTATGCCTAATTGGTGTAAGCTTTTCCAATAAAAAAACCTTTTTTAAACAAGCTTTTTAGCTTACCGTGTATTGTCATCCAAACCAAACGTGTATGCAAAATTTCATCTTAATCGGTTGAGGATAACTGCTTTAAAATTCAGTTGCAAGATTTGACCAAAACACACTTACATACATTGCAAGTTAATAAAAAGCTTGTAAAAACAATTAAACGTCAATTAACTCTCATGCAATTGTTTTAACTTTATTCGAACTTACATCATTTTATGAGAATTTCGCTTATTGCCATTTTATGGTTATGTTTTAAAATTTGGAAAAAATTCATTAACCTATTGAGTTATTTCTTTTATTTTAACCTTTAGATCTTTTTCAAAGTTACTGACATCATTGTGCCCAATTTAATCCAAACTGATAGGGCAAGGGGTCTTAAGATGAGGAGAAATGTTCAAACCTACAGAAGATGTGCGTAATTCATCATTTACTGGTTCAACCATTTATTGTATTTTCCAATGATTCAGAGATACTAATTTTTTTGGCAGAAGATCAGGAAAATACAGGAAACTCGTACTTCTTCTAACAGGAATAAAATTATCGTTTCATTCAGTTTTGCATTCGCAAAAACCTGCGTTTAAAGGCCGTTCAAGCCAGAAATGAGATGCTCACACTTCCAAACTCCAAAACTCCTGCTACTGAAAGATTCCTAATGGAATAGCCCGTTATCAGTTTTGGAGTGACCTCCGAAATCGAATTCCGAAAGCCCACGCTCAGCTCTCCTTTGCTCTACGCATTATTATTTAAATATTAGTTACAAGACTTCCTTTTTTTATTATTATTCATGAGTTCATGACCTTAGAGACCATAGTATTAGTGTGATGTAATAGATTCTAATGTTTTTTGGAGTATTTGGCAGCAAATTGTATCGAGTCAGCCTTCCCAGCATGCTTTGCGGAGGTAGTCAATACTACAATAAAATTCTCCGCTCCACTATCGCGTGATCGTTTCTGTCAATGATTTCACATATTGTCCAGTTGCGTAGACAGTTGAGACTTGTGACACAAAAATAAAACCAATTTTATATCACAATATCCACTAGGAATCAATTTTCAAATAACAGCCGCTGAACTCGAAAGAATCCCGCCAAAAAACTCATTTGTCTATATCCTTGCCAGAAGGATGAAAAATATTCACTGTCAGATTTAAGAATAAATTACTTTTTCTAAGTTAACTCCAAAAATATAAACTTCAAGTGCAAGTCAAAGAAAAAATATCTTCCACCTACCGTTAACTTTTTTCTAGTATTTTTTTTATGACCGCGTGAACTATCCTAATCTAACACACGTGCCACTACAAAAAGATACGTTTGCCCGAAAAACTAAAATTACTTTGTTTATGGGAAAAATTATGTGTACATCCTTGTCTATGGTCGTGTTTTGTTTTTTTTTTATTCTGAACCGGAATTGACTGGGGTGGGGTGTTCTGGTTTTTTTTAGTTTTGTTGCTTATTTAACATTTTTTTTGAGAATTGTACTGTCTTTTGGCAAGTTATTTGAACTAGGTAACATTACTTAATCTTTATTATGTGCACCATAAAAGTTACAGAAAATACAATCTTAAAACCAATCACTCGGGCCATTAGTTGTTTTAGTTAAGTCTAGCTGGTACTGAGATGTTTTTAGCAGATAAATCCTATATCCAATTTTAGACCCTGTTGGCCCTTAAGCCCTTACCGTTTACACCGTTTTTTATCTTAATTCTAAAATTGAATCAAACAAGGTTTATTCATGTCATTGTTTTCTTTGTTACAGCAAAACGCTACGGCAGAGAAGAGAAACAAAGGCCGCACTGGCTGGCCGCAACACGTTTGGGCTTTGGAACTAAAAAGCGAACAGAATCTACAGACTTAAATGCTATAATCAATGATATAGTAGAATATCATTGTAATAATAATATAAACTCGAACTGTCAGATTATTATTTGTAAATACTCAGATGATTTAGTTTAATTAGGAAGTTATAATTAAAAAAAATACTTAGTGCAATATAAGCTCTTTAAAAAAAACTTCTTGAAGTTCTCATAATTAATACAGTTTTATATAATATATTTGATAGGACAGTGTAGACCAGTCAACAAAAACAAGAAATTAAAGGTCATTGGGCAAGAGGCATAATCTTACCCGCTTTGCGAAGAGTGGCGGATATTAACCAAAATAGTTTTAAACTAAAGAGAATAATGAGACCTTTATCGCATATATTTATTTGATTCAAAATCGTTGGCGAAAAATGTACCGAATCGTTTAATAAACAAAAATCTAACGATTTGAGAGGACTTTATTTTTGTCTGTACATATTGCCATAGTAAATCAGAGCCATATATCAATACATTCTGCTATATTTCGCTTGTGTAGGCCCGCTGTGGTTATGGTTTCCATACTAAGATGCCCAATGACCTTTGTTATTTAGTTTTTTGATAATTGCAAAAATATTAAACGGAGAAATAATCAGAGCAATGACGACCTAGGATTTTAGAGAGAAGAATGTGTAAGAAACTCCAATTTTAATCGAGTCCCTATGTTACACTTTTTTTGTCAATGTCCAATCTGTTTTAACCTGTAATAAAGTTAAATCCATTTTTTTTTAGTCTATGATTAATAACAGTAATAAAAAAAAAAACAACAATATTTTTACTGCGTAGCAAATCCAGGGCAATATTGTTATTTTTCGAATGAAATAATTATATTAATTATAAGTATTAATTATACTTATACCTACTGTATTATTGTAAGATACATGTACTTAACAATAACGAACTGTACCAAAGACTTAGTGCCAAATATATCGTTGTAAATACATACAAAATTATTTTATTTTACCCTGCTCTAAAAAGTCGAAACGAAAGATAATGCGAAAGTCTCTCTAGTCTGTTTGTCTGTTCCATTTTCAATTCAACATAGGTAGACTATGGTCCCTAGTGGTCGTGGATTCGCACCAGCTGGCGCTTTACTTACTGCTCTCAAAACGGTGAAGGAAAACATCGTGAGGAACCAAACTTGTACTAGAACCAAAAATTCGACGACATCCAGCGTGGGTTACGCTGGGCCCGCGTGGTAGGTTACGGCCCATTTCCTCTCACAGAGCGGAGGCCTGTCGCCCAGCAGTGGGAACATTAAAAGGCAGATGATAATGAGAGCCTAGAGAGGGGCAAATGATATTTTTACAAGATTTACATTACCTTGCTTCCGTATGCGTATTTTAAGCTCTTTCCAGGGGCCCTAGACAATTTACATTCTATTATCGAAAGCGTGGCGATTGACTTACTTGAGTTATGATCCTAAGACCCCTAGCTGGGCAGAGGGCTTCCACAGTAGTCCTCCATCGAGACCGGTCTTGAGCTTCGCGCTTCACCTCGCTCCACGCCATTCCAATACTCGTTGCTTCAACCAATACGGTGCATCGCCAGGATTGACGGGGTAGGCCTCGCTTCCTTTTTCTTTGAGGATTCCAATCCAAGGCCTGTTTTGGAATGTGATCGGAATCCCTCCGGAGCGTGTGACCAACCCAACTCCATTTACGCCGCATGATCTCGGGCCAGTAAATGCCGAGGATGCGACAAAGACATCGGTTGACGAAGACCTGTATTAGGCGTGAGATGTCCTTTGTTACCTTCCACGTTTCGCGCCCGTAGAGCAGCACGGATTTGACATTGGACCCGAAGATTTTGAGTTTAACCCTTCGGGTCAGTTTCCGCGATTGCCAAACAGGTCTCAGCTTTGCGAAGGTAGCGCTATCCTCTTCAGTTCCTATAGTTTCTGACACGACGCTCCCGAGGTACGTGAATTTGTGGACGCGTTCGACAAGATAGCACCATCGTGTTCGGGGTCATTGGATATGTATTGACATATTGTATTTTTTGTTTTTTAACTAGTACATAAAAGCATGTTTTTAAAATATTTTTACGTTTAATTATTATCAGAGTACCACGCGGGCAATAATTAGCAGCTAGTACGTGTTTTTTTTGTGTATGTTGTCATCCACGCAGTAAGGCTGCAAAACAACTATCTGTAGGCCATAAAAATATTTGTTCAGCGCGGGAATAAAACCTGCGACACGCAGCGTAGCAGCCGATCACTCAACCACTGCGGTAACCGTGCCGTAAGATAGATACAATATTAAAAATTTTAAGAAAGACGTATTGGGTACCTACTTATTGCTTGTTTGATATTCCAGAAACGCCACTAAATTCTATATTAAGGTGATCTGTTTTCGCTAATAGTTCGGCTGAACATCAAAGATACTGTTTATCTTAATTTGTGTAGTCTATAAAACAAATTACCTACATGTATTTCTGGGTTTAGGGCGACCATGAGTTAAGAACAAACGGGACAGGGCCGGTGACGGCCCGGCATCGCATCGCGATAGCGTTACCAATTGCTATTGCGATGCTTTCGTTGATAGAAGGTATTTTTTTTATTTTTTTTCATTTTTTTTTCTCTCTGCACCACCCTGGTTCGGTCAACTGGTAGAAAATGCCTGAGGCATTAAGTCCGCCTTTGTACATGTGCAAGAAGTTATAATAAATAAATAAAAATGTATGGGAATGACAAGCGCTATCGAAATGTCAATGTTACGATCATCGCCATCACTGCCATCGAATGTCACCTGTCTAGAGCTTCTGATGTCTCTCCAGTTGAGTTGAATTTGTGGTCCCATTGACCTATGTGAGTGATGAAATAGTGTGTGCACACACTTGTGCACAATAATATCTCCCGCACCGATGTCTTGTCTCTGCTAAGATTAGCCGTCGAGTTCGAAATTTGGTCTAACAATGTAATGTAAAACAGAAATGTGATGACGGAGCTCCTTAACCGTAATCGAAACTATCGGATATTCAAAATATAAACCTTAACTGAACCCGATATGGAGAATTCGGATAGCCGAGCACGTCACGTATATTGATAAAATTCTAATATCCGTAACCGAAACTATCTATAACAATCGGATAATCCGAAATCATTTCATATCCGTAACCGTATCCGAAACCGGTATAACATTATTAGTATATCCGTATCCACAACCAACATTTCATATCCATAACATCCCTGTTGTAAAATACGTGGACTGTCCTAAAGTTTCTCTCGAACGTGGTTACCCTAAGCGCACGCGTCCGTTGAAGCCACATGGCCCGGCAGCGGATACGATGTATAAACTGTTACACGTATATACAATTATACATACACCTTATATACTATTTATAGAAAGGTATGTTTCTGTAAAACCCTCCGAATCAAACTGAGGACACATCAAGCTACCAATCTATAGAAAACTCAAAGTACTTCATAGCCACTTTCAGGGGTGCACCCAGAATTTGCAACTCGGGGGAGCTATCACTGGGGAGGTTAACCAAAGGAGGGACCCGGGTTTTTTTTAAATTTGGTTGCTTAAAATTCCGTGTTTCAATTTCAAATCTTTAGCGAATAAAACAAAAATTATTAAGCTGGAAGACGCTCTCTTATAAAATGGGATATAAAAGAAATTTCTGAAAGGAGAAGACAAGGACTCTCAATACAGGAAGACAGAGGCAGCTACATACAAATAACTATAATGGACAAACAAAAAGGGCAAGGGGTGTGGGCTTTTTAGTAAAAAAAAACATCGAAGTGCAAGACCAATTGGATATTAATGCCGGGGTCGGTCAGGGGTAGTCTCAGCGACATTATTCTTGCTGCACATAAACGAACTGCTAAAACCCGGCCCTAGTACTAGTAGTAGTAACGCACCTTTGGGTATGCAGAAAACAGCACTGTTGCTGAGACATGCTTGTCCAACGCACGGGCTACTGGCCCTCAAGTCCGGCTTCTCCGTGAGGCCATGTTGGAGTGACACTCAATTTTGGACCATACATTGAGGCAAAGGCTCAACTGACTGCAAAAAAGTTGGGGATCCTTTCGAAAGTGAGACGGTACTTCACGCCAGAATAGCTGTTTAAGTTGTATCAAGCGCAAGTTCGATATTGCTTACCGATCTCATCTCTGGGATGGATCTGCCAAATACCAGCTTGATGCACGATTGGTCCGGCCGGTCCCAGCTTAGTCCGTTTTTCGATCCGATCGAAAAACGGACCAAGAGGCTCGTCGGCAATAAGGCACTAGGCGAATCAAAGCTCCAGAGCCTTGAACACCGTCGCCGAGTTGCCAGCTTGTCGGTTTTTTATCGGGAATTACATTGTCTTTTTCCACCTAGCCCGTTTCATCGGACTACAAGACGTACAGTGATGCGCCATAGGTACATGGTGGACTACCCACCCATACGCACTAAACATTTTGAAAATACTTTCATTATGCGTACAGCTAAGCAGTGGAATTCCCTGTCGGAGTCTGTGTTTCCCGATAGGTACAAGCACGGGGTCTTCAAGTCAAGAGTGAATAGGTTACTTCTATGTAAGCGTGCTTCACCGTCGACCACATCATCGCTTACCATCAGGTGAGATAGAGAAAAGCCCCAACCCAGAGGGTATGGCTAACGAAATGATCGTCGCAGGAACGGACGAATTAATCGCCCCACTCAATATTGTTTAATTAATAAAACAGCAGGCTTAGCCAAGTGGACAATCTACAATCGAATACGCTAATAGAAAAAAAACTTTTTGCAAAAAAATACTACCGACTTCCAAATACAAAACTACAAAGTGAATAATAACTTAATTTTTTGAAGTCGGTGTCTTTCGTAGGTACCATTTTTTTGCGTTATGGACACCGACTTCAAAAAATTAAGTTATTATTCACTTTGTAGTTTTGTATTTGGAAGTCGGTAGTATTTTTTTGCAAAAAGTTTTTTTTATTTTTCACTTTTTAGTTGTACGTACCTAATAGGCAAGTTAGTAAGGGAACTATTTCGCCAGAATAGATTTCATGAAACTTGAACATAACCGGTGAAATGAGAGATCTGCTTACCCCTTAAGAGCGAACTGGCGTGATGTTATGTTATGAAATGTTATAAACAACAAACAGACATGCGATTGCAGCAATCCCGAGAGATTTGCCGTTATTTATTGAAGAGTTCTGTTGTATATCTCCGAAGTTCTTCATCAGATCTTCACCAAATTAAAATGGGACCAATTTCGGAACATACTTTTTGAAACAAAAAAAGAATTTTCAAAATCGGTCCACAATTGACGGAGTTATCGGTGAACAAAAACAAAAAAAAAAAAACATACTTGAAGTCGAACATAGAACCTCCTCCTTTTTGGGAAGTCGGTTAAAAATAGTCAAATGTATCGGAATGACCTCATTGAACGATAAGTCACGTGGTCAGACCAAACGAATAGAAAATTCGTAGCCAAGTTTACAACGTAACGGATCGTTCAAAATGTTTGAATGAAATGTTATCGTTTCTACAATGTAAATCGCAACATCCCATAGAATTGGTAGCCAAGTTACAGTTTTGACAAGCGCTAACGAAACGAAGTCGAAGTTTTTGAACGCTACATTAGCGATCGCCGAGACCCAAGAGTTAACGCTTATAAATGGCGTTTTTATGATACAGCTGTAAGTGTTTTGTTTATTTGCCATAGTTTTATCGCCATGGCTAGTAGGTTAAAACAATTTCGGAGAAACAAAGGGTCTATTGATTAAGTAAAGGGTCAAACACAACTATTTTGTTTGTATCGTAAGTACTAATATATTAGTTCATGTCGCGTATTCTCGTCATTGTTTATGTTCCAAACTTTCAAGTGCCCGAGTATAAAAGATTTACAAATAACAAAGGAAGATATTTACGTACCTTTCCATGAATTCCAATAAAGCTGCTAACTGTTCTGGGCTTGTTCGAGATCTAGATTCCATCCTTTAGTTTAAGGTATCTTTCATTCATACAGGATCATAATATAATATACCGAATGTTTAAAATTACATTCCGCACTGTAATATTAAAATAAACCAATTATAAGAAATATTTAACTTATTTCACTTACTTTTATAGCACTTTTAACAATTTATTACATAGCAATTTAAAATAAAAGTTTTTTTTTTTTTTTTTTTCCTTCTTTGGCAACTGAGCCGATGCCGACTATTCTGCCAGTGTCATGTAGAGACGACAGCACAATGACGCGAGCCGTCGAATTGAGCTATTCTTTCGGTGTCATGTGGAGTCGACAGCACGGTGAGTCGAGCCGTCGAACTTTGTTTATTCTTCCAGTGTCATGTAGAGGCGACAGCGCGGTGAGATGAGCCGACGAACTTTGTGGTAGTTAACAAAGATAGACATTGATAAAAAATAAAATAAAAAAAAAAGTAACTACATTTTGATGCCATTGTCAATTATAAATTTTGAAAGGAGTTTGATAACTTTAGGAGAGAAATTTGCTAAAAGGGAATGGAAGTTGATAGGGAGGGGGATTTTAATGTTGGGAAGCATATGGTACAAGTCAAAGGAGTGGGAATACGAAGGACATGAAAAAAAGATATGGTCTAATGTACCATCATCAAGGCCGCACTCACACAAGGAAGAGTCACGAACACGGATCTTATTTAGGAATACTGGACTACAGCAGTGACCGAGTCTCAGCCTACACAAGGATGAAACAGCTCTTCTAGACATTTTAGGGCATTTGAAAAACCAAGATTTCCGCTGGATGTCAGGTTGAATGTTGGCATAATATGCCCCTTTGAGTTTCGAGCTTGCTTGCCACTCCGCTGACCACGAGCTGAATAATTTAAGTTTGGTGTCTGAGCGCAAGTCGTAACTATGAAGCAGATAGTGTTTTCTATCCACAGGTTTGGATGTAGCAAATTTTGCCAGAGAGTCAGCACACTCGTTGCCACATATACCCGAATGGCTGGGAACCCAAACTATTTCAATGTTTAAACCTTTGTTGTGACAAGAGAAGAGTAAATTACGTATATCTACAATAATCTTGCTGTGAATTTTAGATTTTAATTGATTTTGTCCTAGAGCCTGGATGCTACTATGCGAATCTGAAAAAATAACCGAATTTTGGATATTGTGCGATAATATAAAATTGATGGCTTCTAGGATACCGATGCATTCCCCTGTAAAAACTGAAGATTCTGGCGGACATTGGAATAAAAGAGCTATTTTAGAGTTCTGGAAGTATGTTGAAACACCTGTACACCCCGTTGATGATAATTTAGATGCATCCGTATAGAACAAATTCCAACCCTTCCAGTATCTCTGAATAGCCCGAGCAAACTCTGCTTTTACGTCCTGGGAGTTTTTAGTGATACCAAGGCCCAAGACGATCTTTGGCTTGAAATGGACCACCTCATATGGGGAAGCAAATACTGGAAGAGAAGGGTATTGACAAACAGGCGAAGAGAGTTGTTTAAGCTCCCTGTACCTATTCATCAATGGAATACATTTATTATTCCAGTAAGAAGAGACATTAAAAGAAAGGTTGATTTGCTCCAAAATGGGAAGTAAGGGATGGGATGAGAGGGAGAAAACTTTTGACAAGAAACGATCTGCTAAGTATTGTCTACGAAGGGTAAGGGGAGGATCTGCACATTAAACCTGGAGAGCGTTAATGGGGGAAGATTTCATGGCGCCAATAACTATTCTAAGGCATTTGGCCTGGACTGCATCGAATTTACGTAGGGCTTCTTTATTACATGGCTCAATTAAGTAGCTACAGTAATCCAACACGCTTCTAACCAGAGCATTGTATACCAGTTTTAAGGTGTATGGGTGAGCCCCCCACCAGACACCTGCCAGAGCCTTAAGAATCGAAACTGAGCGCTCACATTTTTTAACTGTATTATTAATGTGGTCCACACCTGACAATTTAGAATCCAGGATAACTCCCAGAAACCTAGCCTGTTCTTTGACTGGTATAAATTGGCCATCTATATTAATGTCAAGTTGAGGGATAATACGTCTGCGAGTAAACACAACTGATGTACTTTTTGGAGCACTTAAAGAAAACCCATGATCTAACAGCCATTGGTTTAATGAGGACAAAGAAACATTCATAGATTGAGCAGCATCCACGATGGAATTGCCACAGACCAATAACGCAATATCATCAGCATACTGAAGGATTTTACAATTAAGATTTAAACAGGAAGGTAGATTGCAGGTATAAATATTGTATAAAGGGGGACTAAGAACGGATCCCTGAGGAAGGCCCCGCCAAGCTAATCTTGATGCAGACTCCTCCCCAGGAATTCTTAATTTAAGACTACGGTCTAAAAAGATATTTGATATGGTCTGACGAATTTTAGGCGGGATTCCCAGCTCTTTCATTTTCTGCCCAAGAACAGGGATGAGGACAGAATCATATGCAGCTGAAATGTCTAAGAAAACGGCTACCACAGACTCATTCCTACTAAGGGCCAACCGGATCTCTGATGTGAGGGTACCCACACTATCAGCTGTACCCAGACTTTTCCTAAAGCCAAATTGAGATGTTGGTAGCAATTTCCTGCTCTCCACAAACCATTCCAGACGGTTTTTAATAAGGTGTTCCAAGAGTTTAATGAGTATGGACGATAGAGCAATTGGTCTGTAGGAACAATGATCACTAGGATCTTTACCAGGTTTTAATATTGGAATAATAATTTGAACCTTCCAATCAGGAGGAATATATCCAGAGGAAAAGCAGTAATTGGCCAAGTCCAGGTAATACTGGTGGGTCTTATCTCCAGCTTTGGTTATGAAGGAATATGGGAATCCATCCACCCCAGGGGCAGAGTCCCTTACATGGGCAAGGACAGATTTAAGTTCCTCCAATGTAAATGGTCTGTCCAAAGGATCATCTGATGCTGTTTGGTGCTTCATTGAGACACATTCATATTTACCAGGAACATAAGCTGGGGCTAATTTAGAAAAAAACTGGTGACTAAGCTCATCAGACATTATGCTCCCAGAGGGAGGCCTCAAATTATTCCTAAAGGATTTCAACCTACGCCATACTACTGAAACTGGAGTGGATGGACTCAGTGAATCACAATACCTACGCCAACTATCTCTTTTTTTTTTCTTAAGTAATTTTCTGGACTTAGCCAATATATGCTGAAAAGCTATGATGTTCTCCAGGTTCATATTTAAGTTAAAATTCATTTCAGCCTCATTCCTAGTTTTGATCACAGCAGAACATTCCCTATCCCACCATGGCGGAGATGGGATTTTGCCCTTTGGCAGTTTTTTGGCAGGGAAGCAATCATCTGCTGTAGCAGATATTATGTTGGAGAATGACAAAAAGCATTCCTGAGCATTTTCATCATTAATGGAAGGAAGAGAGGAGACGCGCAAATCTATAATTTTTGAGTAAAGGTCCCAATCAACTGAGTTTAGTTGATATTTTAAAAGAGGAGCACAGATTCTATCAGGGATAATTTTGGAAGGTATTTCCACCATGATGGGATAGTGATCACTCCCATAGGTCATATTCAAGCGACTCCAATTAAAAAGGCTGGCTATATTAGATGAACAAAATGTCAAATCAACACAACTGTTATTTTGCCCAGGCACAGCCCGACGTGTGGCAGACCCATCATTTATCACACATAAATTAAGTTCATCTAATATATCCACTAAGCCTATACCAAAATTGTCACAGGTTTCTGACCCCCATCTATAGTGGTGACCATTAAAATCACCCATGACAAGTAATGGACCTTGTACATTACTTAACAAACTTTTTATGATATCAAGATCATCAATTTGTGGGTATGCAATATAAAAACTAAAAACAATTATATCCTCAGCCTTAACAGCAACAACATTGATGTTGTCACCTACAAAGGGTAGAGGAATTGGGGTGAATGATACTTTGTTATTGATGAACAAAGCACATCCCCCATATCCATCTGATCTATCATGTCGAACACCATTGAAACATGGGATTCTGAAATTACTTTCAGAACGAAGCCATGTCTCAGCAATGCTGCAGATTGATGGTTTGAATTTATTAATGAGGAAAAGTAAATCATGTTTCCTGGGAGTAATACTCCTGACGTTCCACTGAAGAAGGTGAAGAGGGAGCATTGTGATTATAATTCATTATAGATGTCAATTTGTTGGCAACGTGGTCAGGTAGTGAATGAGCAGGGTTTGCTAATATAGCCATTAGCATACTGGATATAATATTTAAAATACTTTCTGAAGAAATAGGACTGTTAGTACTTGCCCGAGGGTAAGCACCACCATTTTGGACAGGAGTGAATGAATAATCTTGAATAAGGGCTTGGTGAGCTTGCTTATCATAACTAGGTGACAGGGGCGCATGGGATTTTGGTTTGATTAATACAGTTTTGCGGTGTGATTTTGGAGTTTGGGGACTTGATCTGGGGAACAGAAGAGGACTGGCTATAGGTTTGGTTTTTGGAGATGATCTAATTACTTCAGCATACGATCTTGAAACTTGTGGGAATACCTGACTTGCTTCTGCATAAGAGATTGATTTCTCAGCCATCAGTGCTTTTATTCCTTTTTGCCGACCCAACTCCGGGCAAGACTTGTCGGTGGCATAGTGACTTCCAGAGCAGGAAACACAAAAGCCAAATTCAGTGGGGACTTGGCAGCCATCACCTAGGTGGTCTTCACCACATTTAAAACAGCGTGGTTGTGAGCGACATACAGTGCGTGTGTGACCAAAACGACAACAGTTGAAACATTGAATAGTTGGGTACATATACTTTTCAACTGGGAGAGTAGAGTAGAAGCAATATACACGATTTGGCAAAACTTGGCCATCAAAGGTAAGAATAACGGTTTGAGTGGGCTTCCACTCAGTAACGCCCGGAGAACTCACCTTTCGGTTCATTCTCCTGGCCTTAATTACTGGACCGCATCCAGTGGGAACCCTGATATTTTCAATGACCTCTTCCTCTGTCCACTCGATAGGTACGTCTCTGACGAGACCCATGCGCGTAACGTTATATATAGGGATAGAAGTAATGTATCCATGGGATGTCAGTATTGGGCTTATTAGAAAACTGTTTGCATCCAGGTGAGTCTTAAAACTTACTGCGAGTCTATTTCGCCCCAAACGTTTCAAGCTTCCGAGAATAACATTAGCAAAGTTATTATTTGTGAGGAACATACCAAACTTAACAGGATGTAGAACAGTGCCAGAGGTCTGTCCATCTTTTAAGGACACGTGAACTACATATGGTGCGTTATCTCTCGAGTTGTATGTGTGTCTGCCTATCGTATGCTTGGATTGTTTCGGAGGATTGATAGGAGTAGCGGGGGGCGAGCATGCGGGTCTTTTTCTTTGCGCAGATTCGGAGTCCATAGCGTTATCAATTTTGTCATCGGGGAGAGTAATGGTTAGAATCGGACTGTAATCAAAGGGATCGGGAGGGTCAGGGGGTTTCTTGTTATCCATGACGGATACCGGTTGAAAAAATTAAATCTATTAAAGAAATAGATTCATACAAACCCTGGATGTTAGAACACAAACACCAAGAAAAATCTTGTTTGAAATTCACACTAATAAAAACACTTAACTCAAGAAAACTCGTAATACCAATAAAACTAACTGCTAACCCAACAACACTACCAAAGAAAGACTAAAATTATCAACTCTATAGTGAAAAACTCTTAAAATCAAAATAAGACTAAAAAAAATTTGCCGCCATAAGTTGACTTGACAATGACATCCAAAATCAAAAACAAAATAAAAGTTCATCCCGCGCAAAAAGTACATCACTGACAACTGTGACTTTGACATTAGAATAAGATTAGTTTGACGTTTGTAAGAACGCTCACCATAGACTAAAGTTTAAGTTTTATCTAACGAAATTGTAGAACAAGCGATTGACTCAGTCGTGTCAATTTGGCTACCAACTTTTCGTTTTCTAAAAACTTTTTATACTTAGTACAAAGCACCCTTTAATCAAATAAATTTTAAATTAAGAATAGTAACTATAATAAACAAAAAAATATACGTCACTTAATATTAGGTCCTTACCTATGAAATTGGCG
Organism: Orthosia cruda; assembly: GCA_964057195.1. Classification (NCBI taxonomy): domain Eukaryota; kingdom Metazoa; phylum Arthropoda; class Insecta; order Lepidoptera; family Noctuidae; genus Orthosia; species Orthosia cruda. The sequence continues at coordinate 3,950,660 of OZ059853.1, read as the reverse complement.
TTTTGTGGTACTGGCCACTTTGATCTCAAATATCTCCTTTTTGGTTTGGAATTCCAATTTTAAATTTATACAGCTATTTACTCATGCTTTTGTGTTTGGAAAACCGTAATTCATTTGTTTTTTTCCTCTTTTGCCTTTTTCTTTGCGCCAGTCAGTTTACAAAATGGAAAACTTGAAATATCGCGTTATTTACGAGTACGAGTTCCATCGTGGTACCAGTGCTGCAGAAACGGCTCGAATGATTAATGATGTGTATGGCGACGGTGTCGCAAAAGAAAACACAGTGCGTTTTTGGTTCCAACGTTTTCGTTCTGGAAATTTCGACCTGCAGAACAAGCCCCGTGGACAGCCGGGACCAAAGTTGATAATGAAGAATTGAAGACTATTGTGGAAGCGGATCTATCGCAAATCACGTCCGAGTTAGCTGCAGGCTGCGGTGTTAGTTATAAAACTGCTTTAATCCAATTGAAGCAAATTGGGAAAATGAAAAAGCTTGAATTAACTGGGTACCTCATGAATTGAGTGCAGCAAACCGACAAACGCGCGTCGACTGCTGCATTACATTACTCAACCGACACAATAATGAAGGGATTTTAAATCGAATCATTACCTGTGATGAAAAGTGGATCCTGTACAATTATCGGAAACGCTCATCGCAATGGCTGAACCCTGACGAACCAGCCAGATCCTGCACCAAGCGAAAATTGACTCAAAAAGAATTACTTGTGAGCGTTTTGTGGACTAGTGCCGGTGTCGTTCACTACAGCTTTCTTAAATCTGGCCAGACGATTACGGCGGCTGTCTATTGTCAGCAACTGCAAACCATGATGGAAAAGCTAGCTGCTAAACAGCCGAGGCTGATCAATCGCTCTAGGCCACTGCTGCTTCAGGACAACGCTAGACCACATACTGCACAACAGACGGCTACCAAATTAGAGGAGCTTTAATTGGAATGTCTAAGACATCCACCGTACTCCCCGGACCTTGCTCCAACAGATTACTATTTATTTTTTTGAAATTTGGATCACTTCTTGCAAGGAAAAAATTCAACTCCGATGGGGCAGTCCAAAGCGCTTTCAAAGATTTTATTGATTCCCGTCCTAATGGTATTTTTAGTAAAGGGATCAATGAATTACCTATGAGATGGCAAAAGTGCATAGATAGCAATGGTTAATAATAATAGCATACTTTGATTAAATAAATATATTATTTAAAAAAAAAAACGACTTTATGTTCCTCCCTTACAAAACGCTAATTTCATAATATGAAAGGAGGAGGAACATAAAGTCGTTTTAGTCATTTAGGCATTTTCGTAGAACAATATATTAGTTACCTAATATATTGTTACGTAGAACAATATATTAGTTACCTAATATATTGTTCTACTCAATATATTAGTATATATTGTTCTACTCAATATATTAGTTACCTAATATATTGTTCTACGAAAATAATATTCTATAATGTTATTTTTTATAACGTTATTGTTATTTTTAGGTCTTAGTATTGTTACATGTTTTGGAACGTTTTGAGGTAACATTTAGTGTAACGGAACGAAATTCATTTCGTTTTCAAGTCCCTGCTGTAATCACTTGGTCCTTAACATGTAACTTTATCATGTTTACCTACTGGTGAAACTTCTGCTTACCCTTTCTGGGCAAACAGCCGTGACTTTTATATGTTTTCAGGTTTGACGGAAACGACCACGCTTTATTTTCCCTCGAGGATTCCTGTCTATGGCCTGTTTAGGAATGTGATCGGAATCCCTCCGGAGTATGTGGCCAGTCCGTCTCTGGTTACGCGCTTGATGGTCACATCGGTCGATTGGGTATTCGTTTTTTTTCTAACAGGGTAGAGACCAAAAAAGCAATGATAAATAAAGACCCATTTAATAGAGATTAAATGGGTCTTATCATAGTTTTTTTGTACTTTATTAGGAAGAACAAAATTCTTAATACCTAATTAATTACGACCTAGCCTAAAAGACAAGTAAGCAATTTAACTCACTTAATACTTAAGTTACGTGATAGAAATTGTGTTAAAACCAAGAATAGTATTCATTTGCGCTTTTAGACAAGTCAGTAGCACTTTCACAGTCTGATATAATTTATAAAAACACTATGTTCATGTGTATGTAGGTAGGTATAGCACAACATTGTTAATATTATTCATTCAACTTGCACACTACACTAATTCAAAAGGTTTAGTTCCTTTTAGCCTACGCACTAAGGGCGAGTTTCTGAAGTCGACGTCACATCTCAAATCAGCTGACAATTTGTCACAAATTAACCAGCCGTCAGTTGTCAGTGAGTTTCTCAACTCTGCATCATCGAGAAATTACGTAATCGCTTGTTACATTTAATAATTTATTTCGATTGGCTACCCTAGCTAGTATTCATTCAATTCCTTCACTACTATAACGTAATAGTATTTTATCTTGAGCGGCTGGGTTGGTGTAGCCCGCAAGTTAAGCAAACCTTACCAGGGACGATTTTTGGATGGGTAACCACTTTTTTTTTTGGATAGGTGACCCCACACAGGTTAAGCAACACTTACCAAGGTTTTTTTTGGATGGGTGACCGCTTTTTTTTGGTTCGTTTGTTTTGGATGGCTGACCCCGCCAGGGTAAGCAACACTTACCAAGGTCAGTGTTTGGATGGGTGACCACTTTTTTTGGGTTCGCTTGTTTTCAGATGGGTGACCATGCCAGGGTAAGCAACACTTACCAAGGTCAGTGTTTGGATGGGTGACCAATTTTTTTGGGTTCGCTTGTTTTTGGTTGGGTGACCTTGGTAATGTTAATTCATAATTAAATTTTTGTGGTGATGGTCACCCATCCAAACACTGACCTTGGTTAGTGTTGCTTACCCTGGCGGAGTCACCTATCCATAAACAAGCGATCCAAAAAAAAGTGGTCACCCATCCCAAGACTGACCTTGGCAAGTGTTGCTTACCCTGGCGCGGTCACCACCCCAGCCGCTTCAAGTTAAACACAAATCTATCCAGAAACTGACCTCGATAAGTACTAAGTACAGGGTACCTGTTCAAATTAATGCGCGTGAGGAAGGTTCGATTCCCAGGTCAGTAATTTATTTTATTTTTATTTACCTAAATATAAAATAACTATTTTTGATAATTGTGTCAAGTTTTTATAATGTAATTAATTTAAAAAGTTAGTAACATCCTATTTTTTTTAAATCTTGCTAATTAATAATTGATCTAAATTAACATATTTTTTATAACTCAACCCATACCACAGTTTTCGACGACCCCTATTATCTTTTTTATCGTAATATTAGCCTTTAAAATCATAATATTAATTTTAATCTGCGAATAATCGACCAATTTCCAACAATTATAAATTAGGCTCGTTGACAAGAGATTAACATTGAAAATGGTTCTCAGAAACCCAAAACTGCTGTAACATGTGGTTAATTCGAGATTTTTCTCAAATGTGACAAATTGTTAAACGCTTGTCACAGTTGGGTGTTGAGAAACTGAAAGTAGAATTAACAGGCGATTAATCATCGATTACGTTAACAGCCCGATAATTGAGACCTGGGAAACTGGCAGTAAGTCTGTCTGTGTTGTCTACCAGCTGGATAGCCTCAACATTCACGTGTCGATGAAGTCTGCGTTCGTGGGCTTCAGCAAATTTTAGGATTATGGTGTGATGAATTCCATTTTAAAGTCACGGTGAAGATCCGGAAGATCGTTACTTCTTATGTGCATTTATAGCATCCCTTAGGACTTTATTTTGGAACTGTTGGATTATTTTGACGTTGTTTTTTTTAGTACAGCTCCAAAGTTGGATATCATACGTCCTAATTGGCATTAGTTTATGCTTGTATAGGGTTATTTTATTACGTATTGATAGGATTTCATTCCGAGTGCCCAATACACACTTTTATAATGTAAGTATATCGAGTTCCTGTCTTCTCTTTTTAACATGAGCTTTCTAACGCAACTTGGCGTCGAGAGTTATTCCAAGGTATATTAGCATAAGGCACTTGCATGTCATTCATGTAGATTGGATGATAGTCCAAGTTTTTGTTTATGAAGTCAATGTGAATTGATTTTGACTCATTCAGTTTGATCTTCCATTTTTGTGTCCAGTCATAAACTTTGTTCAGCTAGTTGAAATTTTTCTACTGCTTCTCTGTGGCTTGATCCGGTAGTCATAATTGCGGTATCATGTGCGAATGTCGCAATGATGTTCCAGTTCCAGTTCTGGGATGTCACATGTCTCTTACAGGTACAAAATTGGGGTGTATTCCCGTTGTCCCGACCTAGCATACTTCCTTGAGGTACCAGCTTTTATATTCCGACCTAAAAAAGCTGCGGTAACTCTATGAAGTGTGCTAGGTCCAATTGGAATATGCGTCCTCTTGCCGTATCTAAATATTCAAAAATAGTTATATACGACTCTAGAATATCTGTCTGAGCTTGAATATTAGACCTATATGCCAAACTTTGTCTAAAGCTTGTGCGACATCTAAAACACGGTGGCGCAGACTTCCTTATTTTCAAGCGTTTTTTTTTATAATGTGAGTTATTCTATGTATCTGGTTTATTGTTGAGTGTTGATGATTTGGAAAAAGGTCTTTATCTTCTATTATTGGTTATAACCATTTCAATAATAGCTTTGATAACACAGGGCACAAAGAAATAGGTTTTATCTACTCTCATATCGTAATATTCGAATTATAAAATTCAAAACGAGTTTATATTGACATACTTTATTAACACAATACCGAAATTTAAAAATAGAATCTTATTATAACACTATTTCTCTAACAAAATAATGCTATAATAGTAGTTTATGAAACTGTTGCATAATGAGGGGTATTAAAACATGAGTGTGTGTTTAAAAACCGAGCCGTAGGCGAGGTTTTTAATAGTTTTCACACGAATGTTTTAATACCTAGTTATGTGCAGTTTCATACACTACTTTATCTACACTCATAAATTGGGATTGAACCTATAAAATACCTCTTTTTGCATTTTCCATGCCATAAAATCTTGATAGCATTTGTCATATACTTTTCTCGACTTTGCTGGTAATAAATTAAGAGTAATTTCCTTCGCCGCATCTAAAATATCGGGTGGAGTAAAATTTTCTTCACATTCACTGATATCAGACATTTTTAAACAATAATTAAAATAACTCATGAAATTCAGTATAGCAAAACTTGCAAAACGTATGAATGGCGCCAAAACCCAGCACATTACCACATTAACCGCGCATGCGCTAAGGCTTGCACGCACGCACTGCGATCTTTATTCGCGCGATTTTTTCCGCCCATTCTGTGACCTATGGAATTGTATGAAGTTGTTCGCATTGCGGTAAAGAAATCGTGCGGAAATAATACCGCAAGAAATTCGTGTTTTGCCACAGAATCCACCGCACTACGGCGCGAATTTTATTCGCGCGAATATTTTGAGCTCTATGAACAATTAGAAGGAAACAAAAATCGCAGTGCGTGCTAAGTCTAAAGCGGGCATTGTCATAGACAATTTAAAATTGGAATCAAATCTTTTTATAATAGGTACTATAGAAAGGCATTACAAAAAAAAATGATGGAAACTCCTTAGTGATTAACTTCTTGGATTTGTCCTGTATCGTAATAGAAAAAAAATTGTTTTATAGCATTATTTTGTTAGAGAAATAGTGTTATAATAAGATTCTATTTTTAAATTTCGGTATTGTGTTTATAAAGTATGCCAATATAAACCCGTTTTGAATTTTATAATTCGAATATTACGATATGAGAGTAGATAAAACATTTTTTTTTTCTATTACGATACAGGACAAATCCAAGAAGTTAATCACTAGGGAGTTTCCATCAACATTTTTTTTGTAATGGCATTTTATAGTACCTATTATAAAAAGATTTGATTCAAATTTTAAATTGTCTATGACAATGACCGCTTTAGAATTGGCACGCACTGCGAATTTTGTTTCCTTCTACCTGTTCATAGAGCTCAAAATATTCGGGCGAATAAAATTCGCGCCGTGGTGCGGTGGATTGAACATTCGTGTGAAAACTATTAAAAACCTCGCCAACGGCTCGGTTTTTAAACACACACTCATGTTTTAATACCCCTCATTATGCAACAGTTTCATAAACTACTATTATATGATGATGCTTCAGCGACCTTCCATGGCTCAGGTACCTGTTTTAAGACAAATGCAGTACTAATAAGCTTGGTCAGCTTTACTATGGCTTTGCGCGGGAGGTGTTTTAGAATTTCACCTGTAATGAGGTCGTAACGCGGTGACTTTTTCGAGGTAAAGTTATATTGAATTTCTCTCATTACTTCTTAGGAATCGCAAGCTTAATTCTTAGGTTTTGTGATAAATTTTCACTCTCAAGTAGTATTTCTATCGAGCTTTCATTGGGTGGGTCACGATCATACTGACGAAATGTGTGTATCCATATAAAGCTGATTACCCTTTCTGGGACAAAAGGCGTGACGTTTATACATATATTTAGGTACGTACAACTAAATGATAGGATGAATAAAGAAAAAATAGGAAAAAAAAAAAAAATTACTGAGATACATACATACATACAAACAATGTTATAGAGAATCCGAAACGAACAAATCAATTTTGTGATGTGTGTTTTGTGATATTGTCGTTCAACCTTAAACATTTCCACGTCGGGTTTTTTGGCCTAGAGCCAACTAGGCTTGCTTTTAACTTTGCTATATTTTAGTTTTAAAGAAATAAAAAAGGTTTTTAGCTCCAGGTATGATGCATAGGTACCTTTAATCTATATATATATAAATGAGAAAGTATGTATGTTCCTTATAGACTCCGAAACGGCTTGACCAATTCTAATAAAAATTTCAGACAATCTTTAGATTGAACCAGTGGAGAATCCTGTAAAATTTGGTGGTGATCGGACTATTTTTTTTGAATTTTGAATCCGGGCGAAGCCTTGGGGCAGAAGCTACTCTAATCTAAAAAAACGATATCCCGCTCGGTGGGGTAAGTCAATTTTGTTTCAAATCTAAGATAGAAAACCACTTCATTCCCGTCGTCGATCCTCGGCAACCGATAACTCTCCTTCTTCGTGATGCCCTTTTCTAGGCGATAGTCTATATACAGAAGCGCGTGCTGCCGTCCTTTTTCACCAACACTACCACGCGGTGAACACCATGGACCGCATGAAGGTTGAATCACGCCATCTTTCACCATACCCTTTCATGTCGTCAACGTCACCTTTCTCGTGCCACAGGCACACGTTTTGGTCGCTGGCGGATTGGTACCTCATTTCCTGTATCTGTGTTGAACTAACGCAGTCTGCCCTATGTCGGCATCATTTGTCGAGAAAATGTCGGCGCACTTGTTCAACATGTTCTGAACCTTGTTCTTTTCTTCTGCCGACACGTTATTCTGGGAGTCCTTCAAAATCGAAGATACGTCGTATCTTAAACTTTGAACTTTGGCGTTGGTAGAGTGTTCGTGGCATCTACGCATCCAAACCACTTCTTCACAAGTGCAAGTGTTAAAATTGTGCCTTTCTTGAGCACCAGGTCCTTTTCACTTATGTTGAGTGCACGTACCGATGAAACCTTAGTATCCTTCACCAAAGTGCGCGTAATCTTCCATGAAGCATCGTTATCTAATCCTTCTAAAAGTACACATCGGTTTACCTGACCAGAATTTCTTGGTAGACAAACTGATACGATTATTTCTGACCTTGGACGAAGATTAACCTTCTCCAGGCCGTATACCTTCCCGATGATGCACCTTCCATGAAAACTTCCTCTGAGCCACACTTCAACACTCCTTGACGAACTTTTGATCTCACAGTGATGATTTCGCATGTCGGCCACGATAACATTGTGGCGGTAAATTTTGTTCCAAAACTTGATGTCTACCTCCTTCTCTCCTCGGACGGTTATGTGCTGACCGGTGGCTGTTCTCAGATGTACACCTTCATAGTTCACGAAGAAACCCTCAAGAAACCGTCTTGCTAGTTGGAAACTGAAAACTTTCCGAGAAGCTCCAGTATCCAATTGTACAGCTAACAATACAGTCAAGGCCTGGTCGCGGAGGCTCAAGGTTAGAGCAGTCAAAGCCTATTTGTTGGTCCACCCATTTTATTTCATCACGGCCTCAAACTGAATCTTGCAGGTGGACCACGACGAAGAACTATCGAATGAAAACCACGTGGCGAATGCGTCACTATCGCAGCTGTCACAGTCTCATCTCCAGACTTGAGCCCACGTAATGACTTCTCCATCTCGACAATACGGGTCCCATGTTGTTTGTCCTGATCCTTTACCTCCTTAATCTCCTTATCGATGCCTGCGCGGAGATCCTTGATCACCATTAACTGCTCCTCCTGACGGCGGGCCTGCTCCTCCTTGTCACGCTGCAGCTGCTCTTCTACGCGGCGAGCCTGCTCCTCTTGACGGCGAGCCTGTTCATCCTGACGGCGAGCCCGTTTCTTTTGACGGCGAGCTTGTTCCTCCTTGTCCCACTGCAGCTGATCTTCCAAGTGGCGACCCTGCTCCTGCATAAAAGCCATAAGGGCGGAGAGGTCAGGGGTTACCGGCAATTGAGCTGGTTCCGCGGCAGCCGCGGAGTCTCGTTGTCCACCTGACGACGGTCAGGGAGCGCCTCCAAAGCCCTCTGGTCTAAATCTTGCTAGTGCTGACTCCTGGTGCAAATTCCTTCCACTTCCATTTCTTCTTTAGGTGGAATCGGCATAATTCATCCCGCACTTCTGACACCTATCGATCTCCAGGAAAAAAAGTGTTTAAGTGATTAAACACTCTTTAATACTGAAACACTTTTTAAACTACTTTATTACTTCGCACTATTTTCGCTTTGATCGCTTCCCAATCGAAACTGTCCCATGACGAAGACGACCACGGAAGACGGAAAATGTTTCTGAAACGTTCCATACTGTTTTAGACACGTCGAGAAACTGCCAGAATAATCGGCGGAGACCACGGAACAGAAAAAAAAACAGTGGAAGTGCAATGCAGCAAAATTACTATGGGAACCGGTGTCGCCAAACTCACACAAGATCGTTTGATTTGTCGTTTTAATTTTAGACAAAACAAGCATAAGACACAGATCTTACATCTGGCAAGAAATCCAAAAGACCCCAAAAACCATGACAATGTCACCCATGACGAAAAGATGTAAACTTTTTGTCGGCGCCATCATGTATTTTTGTTTTGACCCCGTATTCTATATAAGCGACCACAAAACCCATGACAATGACACCCATGATGAAAAGATGTCAAATTTTCGTCGGCGCCATCTTGTATTTTGGTTTTGACATCGTATTCGTCATACACACCTAAATACAAACCGGTACAAATCATAAATCTCCTCCCACCCATCCACTTCTAACCTTCACCGCCGCCAGCTTAACCTTGCCCATCCAAATCCTAACCGTATTAAGAGCTGCTTAAACCCACCCATCCTTTTCTCAACCTTTTCAACAACTGCTTAACACCACCTATCCAAATCCCGATCTTACCCAACATAATTTCTAAATCACATCCTAATAATAATAGGAAACTCAAACATACTTTTATTTCGGTCCGATAAAATATCAACTCCTTTCGATCACGACAAACGACTCACACTACAATCTTTTCTATTACTTTTATCGTATTTTTTTTTTGCGGTAAATAGCGATACGCTCGTCCTTCCACGAGCGCTTCTGAGCGCGGAATGATGAGCTTCGAGTGCAAAATGTATGAAGAAGTCGGCAAGTGTTTTTATTTTAGCTAATATTTAAAAAATATATTGATTTAGGTAAAAAATCATTAGCTGAACCTGTAAAGGACTATATATACCGCAATTTCTTATAATTTTGAAGATAAAATATGCTGTAAAATTACCTAAACTGGGACCTATCCGGACCCTACTTTTTTAATATTTTTGCGATTATTGTGATGGGAAAAACGTATTTGTGCGAAAATTTTCTATGATGTCATGCAATTTTTCTGATGCCAATCTGGACCTGAATATATTATCCATAAATTAAGACCATGATATCCTCACATGATGATTGCATATACATTAAAATTGTACCTGAAAAGCACTGTTATTTGTAGAAAAATGTAATAGCGTCCTTAATCTCGCTAAAACTCAAAAACGGCTTAATAAATCAACTTAAAAACAAAAATCAGGGCATATCATGCTTGGTTTGGATGGCATCCAATTAACTCTACCCGTTGCATCTATCCATTTCCCTTTGACTCTTAGCGTCTTTGGGAAATCTAATAATCAGAAGGATTTTTAATTTTGTGATGTCAAGAAATTGCTGCACAAACATCATTGTAATAATTATTAAGCATGCAAAGCGTACTTCATTTTTTTTTCGGAAAATTTAATCCACCTAATATAAAAGAAAATATACTATTTTCTTTTATCGATATCCATCTATAAAATCAATACCCGACCCGACTACATCCATAATTGAATAGCGAAGAACTTTCGAGAACGAAATAGAATACATTCAATCCAAAATAAACTTTATTTTAATCCCGTAAGGAAGATTTTAAAATTTAGGAAGGAAGGAAATTTAGGAATATGTAAATCAAACAACTCAATTTGATTTTATACTGCTGATTCTGTATCCGAAATAGCTTTTTATTTATATTAAATACACATTACATTTCTAAAAGGGCAGTGTTCTGTATAATTGCATAATATCTTACTTAAAATTAACTTAAAAAATATTTGCGATATAACTGTGAAAACTAGGCTTAAAAGCCAAGAATACATGAGCCAGTATTATGCAAAAAAGGATGCCTGTACACTTTTCCAAACCACTGCCACTAGTATCTATGTTGTACCCACGATACAAGTGAAATTCTTAGTGTGGGGCAACGTTTTTAAATTACCTCCTGAAAGCTCGAATCTACATTGGTGACCACCATAAAAGCGCGTAGTACCGAAGAAATGATTCAATTTAAAAAGTCTTGGATCCCACAACGAAATTAATCAGGAAAAACAGCGGAGGAGTAAGAAAACCGTAATTTTCGCTTCCAGAAAATAGCTAGGCCTATAGGCACAAAGGGATGTTTATGACTGTGTTAGGAGTGATATGAAAGAAAATGGATTCAGTGATAGTATGGCGGTGTACAGGATGCTATGGAAGAAGAAAATGTGTTTCGCCGACCCCAAGTAACATGGTACAAGGGCAGGAAGATGATGGACTTTTACAACTGGGATAAGACTAATTGCACGGTAATGATATCTAAACAGTATTGTGAGTCGGCCCTGTCCTTCAAATACTTACCTACAGTCGCGCGGTACACAATCACCCCGTTTGCTGATATAGGAGCCTTTTTGGTCTCGCACGGGCTTTTATTATTATTATTGTGTTTTTTTTTTGTTTGTCCTTATTTGTCGTGTCTCCTGTGCGGGTCACAAAAACATATTTTACTTTCTTTCTTTATTTCTTTCGTTCGTCACTGCAGCGCGTTCGCGAAGGTAATGAATGTACTGATAGTTTACCGATCTCTAGGCGCGTAAGTATCTATGACTCGCGTTGTGACCGTTAATATGCAGATAGAATACTGTATAGATATCATCAGTTCATCACCGTGCTAATTGTCGAGCACCAAAGATTAAAACGAACACTAATAGGTACAAATAGGTCTTAACTTGTGAGCTGTTAAATTTGGATAGGAATGGCAAATATGTGGAAAGATTGCAAGCTATTTTGATTACTGTTTCTTTGATCTAGTCGTCGCAAACTCTGCTGCTGAAAATGAGCTCGAATCACGGATCGGTCCAGGTATTATTGGGTTCTGTTATCAAAAATTTCTTAGTAGTAACCCGGAATCTAGATTTGTGCCCGGTAATTTCACGCTATAGAACTTGGGACTTAACTAGCGCAATGTGGATTTACTATTGGCATTACCCTTCAATAATTATGTTATGTATACCAAACAGAAGATATTATGGCAACATATATCATGCAAGCTATATGGTGGACAACCCACCCATTCGTACTAAACATTTTAGAAATACTTTCATTGTGCGTACAGCTAAGGAGTGGAATTTCCCGATAGCTACAACCCCTAGGGGTCTTTAAGTCAAGAGTGAATAGGTTACTTCTAGGCAAGCGTGCTTCACTATTGACCACATCATCGCTTACCACCAGCTGAGATAGTGGTCAAACGCGAGACGAAAAGAATGTTACTAGCATAATGTATTTTTGGCTTTAAAGTCCCTTGCTGTACTGAATGAAATTCATTCCATCTTGTCATTCGGATTGAACCGACTTCCATTCACTTTCAATTCAGTGAACGTTTGAAAATGAATGAATGGTTTAATTGTGAAGAAATAATGGCTGAATTTCATTCAGTCTGTGTGTAGATCTCAGATCAAGAAAAAATGGCTGCTCGGAACACGAGGCGAGTCGCTGCGCCAGTAGCGAATTTTTGTGACAACGGGGCTGAATTGCATAGTAAAAAGCGAACTTCACAGCCGCTTTCGTTTCGCAGGTTACAATGTGGGTAGTTTTACTTTTGATATGACAAAATAAAACGTAAAGCGATCGTTTGCGTATTTTCCCACTGATCCTCACTTGATTGTGCCCAAATTCGGGCACTAATATCGAAGCGAGTCACTTTTACAATGAAAATGTATCAGAGCAGTTTATTTTTCACAGTTAAACCACAAATAATTACAGTTACATATGCACATACGAGGGGAGGTACAAAGTTCGCGCAATATTTTCCTTAAAAATATTTATTTTACAAGCTTTATATTATTATTTATATTATATTTTCACCTTTCCGATGTCTATAATGAAATCGTGAAAGTTTAAACTGATCCAGTTTTCAGTGTCTGATTGAAATTGAGCTGAAATTTAGCACACACGTTTGTTGCCCGTGACAATGCAACATTTAAAAAATAAAAGCTTGTTTTCAATATTTAAGCTTGATAAGGAAAATATTTCGCGAACGCCTATGTATGTATAAGTCTGCAATACTCAATCCAATTTTACACTTTGCCTAAGTTCCATTATTTTATTGGCTCATTTACTTATATTGTACACGAGAAGCTCTCTTTAGTAATTCTGCTGCCAAGTCATATTAGCTGTTGTTATAGTTTTATTTAAACTAATATTATTAAGAGGTTCAACAGTTTGTGTACATAACATACACAAGAGCGGTATAGTGGTGCCAATCCATGCGTCATGTTCGTGAACGGGAGTCGAGAAGAAACAGAGAGAAGACAGACATGTGAGTGACACCAATGGACTCCGTTTTCCACTCCCTTCGGATACGCAACCCTAAGAATCCATCAGTTTATAGATCACCGCCACAGTAAAAATATTCAAACAGTATGGAAACTACCTACAAACGCGCGAAACGGCACACTCATACAAACATACGTGACCACTCGTCGCGTCGCGGTGCTCAGTACTGTGTGCTTATTCCGAGTTTTTTATCGTACTCACTCGTGATAACGTAAACGATCTCTTATGTCAAAATGTATACAAAAAAGTGGTTTCTCCTTACCGCCACCAGACGGCGCTTATCCAGTTTCAGTACAAATTAACGTGTACGTTAACGCGATTGAGCGTGAGTAAAACTCGCACTAAGGCTTCTGACAGCACTGCGAGCGCTGCGTAAGGGTCACATCGGTGCGTATGTTTGTGTGAGTATGCCGTTTTGAGCGTTTGTATGTAGTTTCCATACTGTTTGTATATTTTTACTGTGTCACGGACATGAGATTCTAATTACCTATTTAAGCTGCCAGAATGAGGTTTCATTTAAGTTACTTTAGCTTTGTGCAAACATCTAGATAATTTTGCGCTTGCGCCACCCCTTTTTTGCTGATTTATCTTACTAACGCCGAGTAAGTAGCTAACCTGGCCAATTAAATTTGTTATTTAACCTAGTGTTAGTAACTAACACTCGAGTTAAATATTTGGTGAAAGTGGGCCTTATTAAAGGCAAAATAGGTCGAGTATTGCAGAATAGGTGGTAAAATGATAAAAAAAACATACATGGACAAACGGTAAATTCATATAACACTAATAAATAATAGTACATATTATTAAAATTCATTGGAGTCATCATATTGGCTTATTTTTACTTATTCTATTACTATTATTTAATATTAGACTAAGTAGCTGTGCTTTCATTAATTATGTGGTTCAATATGGCTTTTGGATAATTTATATATTTAAAAAAAATAACAATAAAATATCTATAAAATCGTTTGCTAATTGCTATTATTAGTTGACCGAAATAACAAGGGTTCATCCTTTTGTGGATATATTCAATCATATTGTAAATAACGTTTAACATAGAACCTCCTCCTTTTTTGAAAGTCGGTTAAAATAGGTATTTAAAAACCCTAACAGTTTAGTTTACAAATGAACCAAATACATGTTTAGATATAATTGTAGGATGACTTTGAATTCGTTGGCAATATTCAGGAGAGCGAAGGAATCACCTTATCAGAGAATTTATGTTCACTCCTATCAATCGGAGACTCTACTGTCGAAGTTGTAGACGATTATGTCTACCTGGGACAAACGGTCCAGTTGGGTAGGTCCAATTTCGAGAAAGAGGTCAACCGTCGAATCCGACTCGGCTGGGCGGCGTTCGGGAAGTTGCGTGGTATCTTCTCGTCCAATTTACCGCAGTGTCTCAAGATAAAAGTCTATGACCAGTGTGTGTTGCCAGTGATCACCTATGGGACCGAGACGTGGTCGCTCACAATGGGCCTTATCAGAAAGCTCAAAGTCACCCAAAGGGCAATGGAGAGGGCTATGCTCGGAATTTCCTTGCGTGATCACGTCAGGAATGATGATATCCGCAGGAGAACCAAAGTTACCGACATAGCCCGAAGAATTGCCAAACTTAAGTGGCAGTGGGCAGGGCACATTGCTCGCAGAACGGATGGCCGATGGGGCCGAAAGGTTCTGGAATGGCGACCGCGAACCGGAAGACGATACGCTGGAAGGCCTCCCACTAGGTGGACTGATGACCTGGTTAAGGTTGCGGGAAGGCGCTGGATGCGAGACGCACGGGATGGGTCAATGTGGCGACGCCTGGGGGAGGCATATGTCCAGCAGTGGACGTCTTTCGGCTGAAATGATGATAACTCGACAGAAAGTAGGAGACAGCTGAGTTCAAATGTAGGGCATTTGAAAGTTTTAATTGATATATAAAAAAAGTTTATATTCATGATAAGTTTCATTCATGGTTTTCATCCCCTAAAAGATTGTCAATGAATGAAAAGTCACCCAGTACTTACACAAGCCATATTTATCCACAGTTTCATAAAAAAATAAAACTTATCAAATATATGAGTTCATTGTCATCAATTTGGCTTCATCACTGCCTTCCTTAAATATAGGAGAACATTTTTGGAAGTACCTCTTAAGTATTTATAAGGTAAGCGAGTTAAAAACAGATTCCGTTTATAATAAGCAACTTATTACTAAGTATAGTTTTTTTAGGTGCGGTACAGGCATCGATAGTTGCCTAAGCAAATTTGTAAAATTACAATTGTAGTGCATACAATATAGAACTTTATTTAATACACAAAAAGGTTCAAATTTCAGTGAGCGAATATGATCCAGCCTTTCTGTTACGTCCTGTATTTCTGCATTTCTGTTGTATCGCTATCTTTAAAAGTGCTCGAAAATTTGTGTCGCATGTCGGTGGAGTGAGCTAAAACGAAACGATGGGTTTGCAGTTACAGGTACCGCCACGTTAAAAGAACGCTGCCTTTGAATCTGCGCACTGGGCGATTTATTGATCTAATTGGTGGTATGAAGGGGGTGCGACGGGGGAATACTCCGCCAGTATTTCTGTGCGCGCACGCTATTGGTTCATCAGTTGACCCATGCTTCCCGCGCTGAGATCACGCTTCGTGCGCTCCCAAAATACAGTCGCACAGACAACTTTCTTTGCACGACGATGGTTTTAAAAATGTAGTTAAGGAAAATGATTTATTGTTTTATGAAGAAAGAAGTTGAGCGGTTGATAATTTATAATGATAATATATTTAAATAAAAATAATGCTCAAGTAAACATTAACTAATTTAAATCCAGCCTCTTCCAAAGTACTAAGTAGCTAGTAAGTACCTATTATGATTCTACAGTAAAAAAAATACTCTTCTATACCAATATTATAAAGAGGAAAGATTTTTTTGTTTGTTTGTTTGTACCGAATAGGCTCCAAAACTACTGGACCAATTTCAAAAAATTTTTCACCTTTCGGAAGCTACTCTATCCCCGGGTGACATAGGCTTTTTATCCCTGTATTCCCACGGGAACGGGATCTACGCGGGTGAAACCGTGAGGCGTCCTCTAGTCTATATATATAAAAATGAATCCCTATTTCCCTTGGTCACGGCATCACGCGTGAACGGCTGGACCGATTTCGCTTATTTTTTTTTTAATGTGTTTGTGATTGATAAGAGAAGGTTCTTATGAAAAAAAAAGTAAAAAAAAAAACATGTTATCTTACCTGGTATGTAGGTAGGGTAGGTAGGGTAGTGTGGGGCAGGTAGGGTAGGTAGGGTAGGGTAGGTAGGTAGGTAGGGTAGGTATGGTAGGGGACGGTAGGTAGGGTTGGTCGTGTAGGATAGGATAGGTAGTGTAGGGATGGTAGGTAGGGTAGAGGAATGTTTGGTGTTTTTATGGCAAAACAAAGTTTGCCGGGTCAGCTAGTATATAAAGCAATAGCCTAGTACTATAGAACGCGACTGTACCCATGCGCAGACACATCCCCTCCCCTGTCGCTCAGCGTTCTTTTTACGTGACGAGACATGTAAACATATTAAAATTGTGTTGTTTTCCTGTACTGCACGTTAATTTGACTATGTTTTACTTAAAATTAAAATACATTATACAAATTATATGTATGTATAAATGGTGTTTTATCTTAACATGACAATAACTGTCAATGCTCAAACGAAACATACTTTTTTGGTTTAAGAAATCCTCAACCAAAAAAATTAGTTCGTTTTTCATTAGTCAACAAATTTAGGGATCACAATAAATGTTTTCTGATCGGTTTCTGAATTGAGTATTTGGAATGACATGTGTCTATTTTAGCTAAAAAAAACCGTCCTGACAGTTTGACAGATATAAGAGTAGAGTTGGACACAAATTCTTAATTCAGAAATAAGGGGGTTATGTCTTTATTTCTGTTTTTGAAATAAATAATACAAAAACCTGCGCATTGCTATTGCAATGCTAAAACAAAAATAGTATAACATAAAAAATATCTAAAAAAATATCCTAAATAACTTAGATTTGTGCAAAGACATTTGAAGGTGCTGAGGGACATATTTTTAAAAGTTTTCAAATATATAAGGGCCATATTCCAAGTCATATATCATCAAATTGACAGACCTGCGACTGACAAATAGAGGTTCTTTAAACCAATTTTGAATATGAGCCAATAAGTCATGTATTCCGCAGTATGATTCATGCTCAACTCCAAAAACTCAAACTGGAACTTGAAAGATACGGCTTGTTATTTTTTTTTACATTAACGTACTCGACTGAGCAGTCAAATTCTAGTTACATTTGACAGATGATTCTTCAGTTTGACATAATTATGTTAACTCAAGTTGAGCATCTTAGGCCCATTTGCACGAAAATCTTAAAACAGATTTAGTTGCTAACAAGTTAAATTGACAGTTTGTCATACAATATTGTCAATTTAACCTCGTGATAACTACTAACTTTGAGTTAAGATTTTCGTACTAGGGGCCATAATGTAAATTTATGACAAGCTACAACTGTCAAAATGAGTTGCCGAGTTGGAGTTGAGCATGAGTCATGCAGCGAAATGTGAGCTTAAGAGTAGGGGAAGACCAGAGAAACAATGACTGGACTGTTTGAAATATGATATTGTTATCCAGAACAAAAAGACGATCACGTTTGAAAATTCGATGATCGAACGCGCGCGTCTTTATCTTTACAGAAGTGTGTCCCTTATTTAGTTGAGATAGAGGTCAATATGGCTAGACAGGCTGTCATGGAGAAGTATGGGAAAAGAGATGCTGCATTTAGCATAAGGGCGACGAAATACATTGACAAGCTTGATTAATAATATTCTAGTAAGCGAAATCTACCAGATAAAAATTTCGAATTCTTACGACGGTTGCGCACTAAATCCGATCCGTTTCCGTGAAATTCCAGTTCCGAAATATCCGTAGTACTTCTTGTAGGGAAGCTTACGCACTAAATCCGAACTGTATCCGTCATAATTCAAAACATTTTAAGCTCGGAACTTAAATCACGGACACGGACGTGTAGTGCGTAACCGCCGAATAAAAGTAGCTTGATTAATAATTCCTGTTATTTCTGATTTTGCTTTAAACTGACCTTAAAAAGCGTACTCTAAAATCCTGTGGTGAAAAAGATCCCGAATTATGAGTAAAATAGGGACATCGCTCACTTTAGTACAAAAAGTACAGTCAACACTATACTTTTTTAGGGTTCCGTACCCAAAAGGTAAAAACGGGACCCTATTACTAAGACTTCGCGGTCCGTCCGTCTGTCTGTCACCAGGCTGTATTTCATGAACCGTGATAGCTTAGATCGTTGAAATTTTCACAGATGATGTAATTCTGTTGCCGCTATAACAACAAATACTAAAAACAGAATAAAATAAATATTTAAGTGGGGCTCCCATACAACAAACGTGACTTTTTTGCGATAATGGTGCGGAATCCTTCGAGCGCGAGTCCGACTCGCACTTGGCCGGTTTTTGAAGTATTTTTGCTTATTACCCACAAATGGCATTTTTAGAGTTTATGTCACCTTTATTCTGAGGGTGCGATGTGTAAAAACTATCTACCAGGTAAGTTAACCACAACTTATCCGCAGGTGGTGATACACGCCAGATTACTTACAAACTATTTGCCCTGTTAAGGGTACCCATTTTAAGCTTATTATTTAAAACTATGAACAAGATATTTCAATTACATAGATACCAATATTATAATAATACTACAAATAAATACATTAAAAAAAATGGGTGAGGTTTTCCTTATAAAACATTGTGTTGCTAGCAACAAGGAATGTTAGTGTTGCTGGCAACATACTAATATTCCAATCATGGAAAAAAAATGAGTGGAACAATTTTGTTCCCAAACTTTTATACAATTATAACGCAGCCAAAGGCTTACACTCGGTTTCTGAATTGAGAATTTTAACTTTAGAACTTGTCAAACTTAAGCATTAAAATAAAGTTGGACACGTTCTTAACTTCAAATTCTCAATACAGAAACCGGTTAACATAAAGTACTGTTATCAAAAGATTGATTTTTATGTTTCTATTGCGCATAGTAATTTTCGTTTTGTTGTATTGTTACACTGCACTTTGAAACAGAATCGAAAAGCATTTCTGAAAATATACCAGTGCATTGCATATTGACCCCTATCGCCACAGCATAATGCATAAATTTCAATCCAGACGAAAAAGTCGATCGCGTTTGAAAATTCGAAGGACGAATGCGCGCGTCTTTATCATGAAATGTGTGCTTTACGTCATGGAGATAAGGGTCAATATGCTATCTACATTATTAGAGATTCGAACTCTGCATCAATATCCTGTAATCCTAAAGACGGATTCTAGCTTGCAATGTATCATTCGAAGCGAGCTTGGTTACAATACACAAGATGCCGAAACGTTCGCTTCGAGTACAGTAATGAAATTACTGAATACAAGTTTAATCAAAACCATTAAATACCTACAGATTTTTGCAGTGGGGTCTTAGGCTAACTGTAACACGTTACAAATATACGTTGCAAGTCAGTCTCCGACTTAAGGGCTTTTTTTTTCAACTGTATTACGCTAGGGTGCAAAATTCACTGTACATTTTCACAACAGTAACTTAAGCTAAACAAATACCAGTCCTTGGCTTATCATTCTGATCGACCCTGATCGTTGTGATCGACCTGAGCTCATTGATCAGCTCGAGCCGCTCCCTGAAACAAAAACGAAAAGCATTATTTATTTTTCTTATTTTTAGGGTTCTGTATCCAAAGGGTAAAAATGGGACCCTATTACTGAGACCACACAGTCCGTCTGTCTGTCTGTCACCAGGCTGTATCTCATGAACCGTAAAATAGCAAGACAGTTCTAATTTTCACAGATGATGTATTTCTGTTGCCGCTATAACATCAAATACTAAAAACTGTTTAAAATAAATATTTAAGTGGGGCTCCCTGTACGAGCAAACCCGTACATTTTGTATTGTTAAGTAATAATGCTGACGCTTGCACTCACGATGCGGTGCATCGCGTTCATTTATAAACTAATTACTTCAGTGCCAATAAATCCGTGTAATAGTAAACATCGTTTTACTTAATCAATTCCCTAACCTGGGTCGCGGCGCGGTACTCATAACATTAACTAACTAAGGTGTAAGGTGAACACTGTACATCTTTATGGTCCTTCGAGCCAACGAGCGGGATCATTAACGCGAATAATCAGTGGACATTGAGTCAATTCGTGTGAGTGGTTCCATATCAGCAGCAGCTGTGGAGTTGCAGTTCAGGGAGTAAACAGCAGCCTTGAGCGCAATCAACATACCCACCATACAGCAGAATCAAAG
Source organism: Orthosia cruda (assembly GCA_964057195.1). Lineage (NCBI taxonomy): Eukaryota > Metazoa > Arthropoda > Insecta > Lepidoptera > Noctuidae > Orthosia > Orthosia cruda. The sequence continues at coordinate 3,930,060 of OZ059853.1, read as the reverse complement.
TAAGATCTTTCCTTTTTATTGCTTGACCTAACAATATGAGCCAAACAATGGAGGATCTTCTGGCCAACCAGAAACGAATCATGGTGGCCATGAACCAACTTTTATCAAACTTTAAGAAAGATGGTCAGGAACGCAAAACTCCTGACTACATCAAACGTAAATTGGAAACTTTAGACTCCTACTGGCAGGAGTTTCAATCTAATCACGATCAGTTAAACCCATTTGGCAACAAATCAATTGAGTATTTTGCATTGAATCACTATCAACAAACTCAGGGTATCTATCTTTCAACGCGTGAATTTATCAAAAGTGTAGGAACTCCGTCTATTTTAAAACCCGCAACATCATTAGCCGGCACGATCAGGGCCGGCGTGGACGAGACCCTTAAGAACAGGAATCCCGATGACAGCGAGGCTACGACCTTTCTTGAAACGCCCAAATTCAAGTCTCAGGGCACCAACAGCAAGTTGGACGAATTACTGAAGAAGCAGACCATCAATTTTAAGGCTTTCTGTCGAACTGTGGCGAACATCAACATCGATGCCATAACTGAGAAATGGGAGTTTCAAGATACGTTGAAAACATTGGAAGCGAGGTGGTCGGCCATTGACACGCTTCACTGGGAGTTGGAAGGTGAACTCGACGGGCAATATGATTCGTATGAGGACAAGTTTACCTCGTATGAAATGACGTACAACAACATGAAGAAGTCTCTGAACAGTAAATTGTGGTCTGTATCACACCGAGAACATTCTACACCAAAGATGGAAGTGCCTACGTTTAATGGCCATTATCAACACTGGGTATCCTTTAAAGACTTATTCACGGAGGCTATCCACAACAATCCGTCGCTCTCTCAAGCTCAAAAGATGCAGTACCTTAAAGCTAAACTGAAAGGGGAAGCCGAAGGTTTAATACACCATCTTCAGATCAGCTCTGAAAACTATTCAACGTGTTGGGAAATCCTTAATCATAGGTATAACAACAAACTGCTTATATTCACCTCACATATGAATACTCTAACCAACCTTCCGGTCATGCAACAACCTTCAGTCTTTCATGTGAAACGCATCCACGATATAACTATCGAATGTGTCAACGCTATAAAGAACATGGGAGCAGACGTAAGCACATGGGACCCCATAATTTGCTATTTGATGTCGAATAAATTAGATGCTAACACGCATTCCGAATACATCGCATCTCTTAAGCAACCTCGTGAACTGCCCATTTTATCAGACTTTTTGGACTTCCTGGAAGCCAAGTTCACGAGTATGGAGTCATCGCGGCGTAAACAAGATCAGAAATCTCCAAATTCCAACGCAAAATTAGCTAAAGATAACAATTTTAACAACAAAAATATCAATCGTTATTCGAAACAATCCTATTCGAGCAACAAAAACGTGTCGAAATCGAACGGAAAATTTCACAAAACACGAACTTGCCCATTATGCGAAAATGGTCATGGATTATTCCATTGTGAACAATATATTGGATTGTCCCCAATCGACAAAAAACAATTTGTCGTTGACAACAAGCTATGCGAAAATTGTCTTTTTAGTCATAATGGCAAGGCATGCATTTCAACAAAACGGTGCCATGAGTGCGACGGAAGTCATAACACGATACTTCACGATGCGTTTGCGCAATCCGCAAACGCATTGCCTAACCAAGCAATACCTAAAGCTGGAAATGCACGTACTTTGCCTGAGCAAACTCAGCAACTTAGCACTCACATGGCTCAACAACGTGATTTACCGGAAACATTATTGTCCACAGCCATGATTAAGGTCCAAAAACGTGATGGATCTTATCTTAACATGCGAGCTCTGATTGATCAGGGTTCCCAAACTTCACTCATTACCGAAAATGCCGCACAACAATTGGGACTGTCCCGTCAAAGATGCAAGGGCGTAATAACCGGTATAGGAGTCAGGGATAATGCCTGTAAGGGAGTTATAAACATTAACTGCTCATCAAGAAGAGAATCTTACTCTTTTAACACAGATGTTTTCATCATGAAAACTTTAACAAAAAATCTGCCAACTTATACCTTTGCTAAGCCCACGTGGTCTTATTTAGAAAACATAGAACTTGCAGATCCTGACTTTTACGTCAGTCGTCCGATAGATATTTTATTTGGCGCTGACATATATTCAAACATCATTATGGAGGGTATCTGCAGAGTTGAACAAACAACACCCATTGCTCAACAGACTCGGCTTGGGTGGATTCTGTGCGGTAACGTAAACATACTGCAATGCAATGTCGTACAGTTTGATATTGACCAGTTGCAAAAATTTTGGGAAACGGAGGAAATTGCAGAGTCTACTTCGCTTTCATCAGATGATCAAGAGTGTATGCAATTTTACAGCTCAACAACAAACCGATTGCTAGATGGAAGATATGTAGTGAGGCTCCCGCTGAAAACAAATTTAGAAGAACAATTGGGTAACTCAAAATCAAAGGCCATAGCACAATTTGGTCATTTGGAACGTAAATTAATTAAAAAAGAAAACATCGCAAAAGAGTATAAAACATTCATACACGAGTACCTAGCGTTAGGACATATGAAACCAGCTATTTGTAACTCGAAACTCGAATGTTTCCTGCCGCATCATTGTGTGCTACGTGATGACTCTACAACTACGTCACTTCGAGTCGTTTTTAACGCCTCATCAAAAACATCAAGTGGCCAAAGTTTAAATGATTTGATGCAAAGGGGCCCAAATCTGCAACGGGACCTTCAGTCATTAATACTTAAATGGAGGCAGTATCAATTTGCCTTCACCGCGGACATCGAAAAGATGTTCCGCCAAATTTTGGTCCATAAGAAAGATCAGAGCCTGCAAAAAATAGTTTGGAGAGATAGTCCCCGAGATAAACTACAAGAATATCAGCTGACCACGGTCACGTATGGGACTAAAGCGGCTCCTTTCCTCGCAATGATGACGTTAAAACAGCTGGCGAACGATGAACGCTCCGAATATCAAGAAGCATCTAAAGTCCTCGAAGAGTCGTTCTACATGGATGACCTTCTCCATGGTACTCACAGCGTATCAGCAGCACGCCAACTTCAACAAGATTTAATTGAACTGCTGAAACGCGGGGGATTCAATTTAAGAAAATGGGCTTCTAATGATCCGCATTTACTGCACGATGAAGTCCCATGCCAACAACAAAGCAAAAGCTTTCGACAGCCGGAGTCTACTAAAACATTAGGACTACGCTGGAATCCTATCAAGGATAACTTTACATTTGAGCCAAAAATTGATTCAACAGTCAACAAGGCTACAAAAAGATCTGTGCTATCCGATATCTCCAAGTTCTTCGACCCTTTGGGGTGGCTCACACCTACAACAACAAAACTCAAAATTTTATTTCAACGAATTTGGACTTCACAAATTCAGTGGGATGAGCAGATACCTGAGGAAATTTTTGAAGAATGGAATAAACTTAAGGCGGATATCGATCAAATAAGTCAAGCTCAAATACCAAGATGGTTGGGCACAAAACCCAAGCGAAGAGTCGAGTTACATGGTTTCTGTGACTCGTCAACAAAAGCATACGCATGCGTTATTTACTGTAAAGTTTATAACGAACAAACAAGCATCATCTTGGTGGCCGGAAAATCAAAAATAATCCCGGCTAACAAAAACATATCGTTGCCACGATTGGAGCTTTGCGGCGCTCATTTATTAGCAAAACTCATGGCTAAGGTCAAGGCTTCTTTAACTGACTACAACATTGTTATTTATGGCTGGATTGACTCCACAGCAGTACTGGGGTGGCTGCAAGGAGATCCAGGTCGTTGGCAAACCTTTGTTGCCAACAGAACACGATTTATAACTGAAATCATGCCTTCTACCTGCTGGCGGTATGTCAAATCTGCCGAAAATCCTGCAGACTGCGCAAGTAGAGGCTTATCGATGTCGCAATTGATTCAACATCCTTTATGGTGGCAGGGACCATCTTGGCTACAAACATTTAAAGCTGATGAAAGAATTGAAGAAATAATCTATACAACAACATTGGAAACAAAATTACAGAAGCAAGCAAACACTGTCACGAAACAAACAGATGACGAAAGTATAATCATGAGCTTATTAAAAAGTCACAGTTCTTTTACCAAAGTTGTACACATTTTAGCTTGGGTGTATAGATTTTTAACAAACAAGCAAAGCAATAAGGAAACTTCCTATCTTACGTTAGAAGAGATAAGAGAAGCAAAAATGAAGATCATAAAGCAAGTACAGCAGCAGGAATTTGTAGAAGAAATCAAAAGCTTAAAAGAGAAAGGAAAGCTTAGCAACAAAAGCAGAATACTAAATCTAAATCCATTTCTGGATAACATTGGGCTTCTCCGTGTCGGGGGAAGGCTAAGACATGCTCATATTCATGCAGACATGCAACATCCTTTAATTATTCCACAGCGAGGACGTTTAACAGAGCTTCTAATAGAACATGCACACAAGCTAACTTTCCATGGCGGAGCCCGCTTGACATCGGGATTTATCCGACAAAAGTATTGGATTATAGGCGGAAATGAAGCAACGAAAAGGCAAATACGCTTATGCGTTAAATGTAAAAAGCTAAGTCCTAACAAACATAACCAAATTATGGGTGACTTACCTGCAGCGAGAAGCAATCCATCTCGTCCGTTTGACCACACTGGAATAGATTTTACCGGGCACCTACTCCTTAAAGCCAACAAAGGCCGTGGCATAAAAACCACTAAAGGATATGTGTCTGTTTTCGTCTGCATGTCTACAAAAGCTGTACATCTAGAGCTAGTCTCCGATCTTAGCACCTCATCGTTCATCGCAGCTTTACGAAGAATGGCAGCACGTAGAGGTACGCCGAGTCACATTTATAGTGACAATGGACGAAACTTTGTCGGAGCTAACAAGCAAATTCAACAAGAATACCAAGAAATGCAACACATATTTAACAACGAATTTTTGGCTGAAGTAACAGACATGGAAATCAACTGGCATTTTAATGCACCAATCTGGCCTTCCGCAGGCGGTCTTTGGGAGTCCGCAGTCAAAAGTTTCAAACATCACTTTAGAAGAGTTGTCGGAGAGCAAAAGTTAACTTACGAAGAGTTGTCAACAGTCCTCACGCAAATCGAAGCATGCCTCAATTCTAGGCCTCTATGTCCCCTCACTGAAGATCCGGAGGACTTAGACTACTTAACTCCATCTCACTTTTTGACTGGCGGTTCAGCACTTACCCTAGTTGAAACAGAAAGGGACTTGAGGACTAGGTGGCAGTTAACTCAGAAAATTTTCGCTGACATCTGGAAAAGATGGCGATCTGAGTATCTAACACAACTAACAACAAGAAGCAAGTGGCGACAGTCTCGTGAAAACATAAACCTAAACGACGTAGTCCTCTTGCACGATGACAACTTACCACCAGGAAAATGGTCTATGGGTAGGATCGTCGATCTACATCCCGGAGCAGATGGATTCGTTCGCGTTGTCAGCTTAAAAACGAAGAACGGAACTCTTAAAAGACCAATTACCAAAATATCGAAGTTACCTGTAAAACAAAATCAATCAGACTCGTCTGAAAACGTCCAGGAAGAGCTGAAGCCAAACAGCGAAAAAACACAACCTCAAAGGAAATCGAAGAGAGTTAGCGTAACAACATTATTTATATCTTTATTATTTTTTATGACAGGAGGACACTGCGATTTCCAAACAACAAAATTTAGACCTAACCAAGGCCTTTATTTCGATAAATTAACTAACATGCAGATTATACGGGACGAGTGGAAGCTCATTATCTACTACGATATGCAACCTTATTGGGAGGGCATAACAGCTCTCAACAAATACACGAAGTCCCTAGAACAATCATGCAAAACAATACGTAACATTATGAACTGTGATATCATATTATTACAGTTAATTCAAGGCTTCGGTGAACTTGAGTACTACAACCAGATGTTGCTCGGTCAGCACTCAAACGTGCAGCGCGCTAGACAGCGGCGCGGTCTTATCGACGGTGTCGGATATCTCGCGAATAGCCTCTTCGGGGTATTAGATACGAGATTCGCCGATCAGTATCGCAAGGACATAACGTTATTACGCGACAACCAACGTCATATTGCCTCCTACTGGAAAAACCAAACATCGATTATAGAAGTAGAATATAACCTCCTCAAACGAACAGAGCAAACCATGAACAAACAACATAAAATGGTTTCCCAACATATATTTTCCATTGAAAAAGCGCTAAACCAACTTCAATCCGAAACACGAAACATGTCTATCGTAAATGAGCTGACTGTCGGAGCTATTATCGGGAGCAACATGCTACATAACTTGAAGTCATTACAAAGCACCTTACTGGACACTATCACTGACATCTATCACGGTCAGTTTAATCCACATCTTTTAACTCCCGTTCAATTGCAAGATCAGCTGAGTACCATCGCTAGTCAGCTCCCTAAGGACGTGACATTGCCTGTAGACAATGTGCAGATGGATTTAAGGAAAATATATAAGCTTCTTAAAGTAAAGGCCAGAATGCTGGCAGAATACCTTATCTTTGAAATTAGGCTTCCTCTTATCAGTAGAGACTCCTTTGAGATATTCAAAATATTTTCCATTCCTCAAGTCAAAGGAACAGACATGGTTAACATCCAACCAATATCAGATTATGTGGCTATAAACTTAAAGAAGGATACCTACTTAACTATGACAGAGAAAACATTAACATCATGTCTCATATCAGAGGCATATCTGTGTCATATTCAGAGACCTATTTATCATCTAAATGGAGATAAAGATTTCTGTCAGACCGAAGAGCTTGAGTGCGAGACAAAGATCTCTCCTTGCAAAAACAGCTGGTTTGAAAGTAACACAATTAACAACTACATCTATTTTTGTTGCGATCAATGCTCTTTACGTATAATGTGCGAGGATCAAGTTGCCAGTCATCAGCTGACCGGTGCGGGTCTTGTCGCTATAGACAATGGGTGTATTATTAAAACGCAAGCATTTACTTTAATTGCACACAGACAACAGTCTAGCGAACTGAACATTAAACCTGATGTTTATACGCCACTGATACCGCCGATAAATCACATTATCAACATTACGATCCCGCATATGATAACTTTGAATGATTCTGAAACTGACCAGAATCAAATAGATTTAACAGAGCTTGGCCAGAAAATTAAGATCATGAAAGAAAATGCTGCTATAGCTGAAAGCATGTCTGTCCATGATATACACCACTACACGCTGATATACACCATCGTCGGCATCACGGGAGTAGCGGGACTGGTGTACGCGTGGCGTCGCGTGCGCGCCTGGAGAGTGCCGTCCACGCCGGCGCCGACACCAGCGCAGGCCCAGGGTGCGCCTGCGCCTCCTCCTCGCAACAACGACAATCCGTGCGTGATTATAGGTGACCGAGTGTCTTACCACAGTGTTAGTGAGTTAAATGACAACAATCAGAGCAGTGTTTCTAATCTCAATAGTGCGCGAGTGAATAAAGCTACGTCACCTATTTGCGTTCGTTGAGTTAAATGATGCGGCTAGTGACAATAATTAACTTTACCACTTAATCGTTAATTATTTTTGCTTTATATTGTCTCGACATTAAATTTTCTAGAAACATTGTTTTCAAATATGTTGATCTTTGATCTGTTAACATTAATTTTGTAACTTGTTAATTTCTCCTGTAGGGAGTATGTACGAGCAAACCCGTACATTTTGTATTGTTAAGTAATAATGCTGACGCTTGCACTCACGATGCGGTGCATCGCGTTCATTTATAAACTAATTACTTCAGTGCCAATAAATCCGTGTAATAGTAAACATCGTTTTACTTAATCAATTCCCTAACCTGGGTCGCGGCGCGGTACTCATAACATTAACTAACTAAGGTGTAAGGTGAACACTGTACACTCCCATACAACAAACGTGATTTTTTTGCCGTTTTTGCAATAGGGTTCCGTACCATACGGAAATTTAAACTCACATACACAAGACACCCGTAAATATCTAGGTGATTATTGATAATTATGAAATAAACTCAGTTCGCCTAGCTTTTTGCCAACTATATTGATAGTAAACTAAAGTCTCCACCAGATAACAATAAAATAAAATTCATTGATCCGACTTGTACCAAAAAGTATAGTTACGTAACTTGAAATAGTGTATTATGCAACTAGTGAATAAAGGAGGGATTTAAAGCTAGGGCCATAGATGAATCAAGAGCAAGTGATTTTAACAACTGAATCACGACCGTAGGGATTGATTCATGATGATTAGAATACTGAGCGATGCAAGTGATTTATGGCCCTCGATATAAATCCGTTTTATTCAAAAGTTGTATATTATACTTCATGCCGTGACTACGAGATTAAGAAAGATTTAAGCGAAAATCGCAAGCAGTCTTATTACAAAAAACGAAATAAACCATGGTCTAAATTTGTTCGTATTACAAAACTCATAAAAACCGTGGTCTTCTTAGTACCGTCATTTAAACCATTGTCTATACATCAACGACAGATTAATACAAATATCACTCGTTCACCATAATATCATTCTATTGCAACGTTCCGTATGCCCAGAAAAGAAAACTTTTTGATAATATGATAAGGATTAAATGATGTTTAGGAGTGTTAAAAATATTGAGACTTTGTTATTTTGCATGAATATAGACATTTGTTATTTATCGATTGAAGTTTTGTTTAGATTTAAACAAATTACTTAAATTCGTATTAATTTCTAATAATACGTTACACGTACGTAGATGACGTACGTGTAACGAAACGTAACATTCTAGCGCGTTATATGAAACCATAACATTAAACAAAACCATCGCAAGCTGAACAAAGTTCATTAAGCTTTAGTATTTTTAAGTTATCGAAGTCTCTAATAGAACAATTCTCTCTTTGTTAATAATATATATAATATTATATATTGATGGAAAAACAAAAAAAAAATATCTGAGAATTGGAGTACCGAGGAAAAAGTAATATCCTCAATATGAATTAAATCAACCATGTTAATATCGATTTTCGGGTAAAAACAACACAACACAATAAAAAAGATGCTATAACCTAAAAGAGAAACTTTGACAGATACGACTTAGACCATCGTTAAACTAGGGGCCGCCGAGGTTTAGCGTTAGACCATGATTTGGTCTATGGTTTATCGCTAAACCAGTGTTTGTAATATAATTTTTGTGTAAAACACAGTTTATAGAGACCTGGGTTTTTAGTAAAACCGCTTTTTGTAATAAGACTGAAGGAGTTTGTATGTCGAGTATTCTTTGCACAAGGAGTTTGTATCTAGTATTTTTGCGCAAGGTTGTTTAGCATTAAAATGGAGTTTGAATATATGAGTGTGTTCTAAATTCAAACACCAAAAGAGTGATTAGAGTGCGCGCAAGATAAGTGTGCGCGCGGCCAAAATCGGAACTAATTGTTTATCATTTATGTCAGGTGTCAAGAGACTGTGTTGTATGCCGTGTTTTTATTCGTTACCGAAGTAAATAATCGCCATCATTAAGCCAAAAGTAATTTAAAGTGGTGGCAGGGATGTTTTCTTGAACTGAACAAGACAATAACGGGCTTACGGTACCGTTTTACAAAGACAGAGCCCGCGTTGCTTCTTTGACAGGTAACTTTTAGGGATACCATTATATAAAATTGCCCTACATTTTTGCACTACCGGTGCCTGACAGTATTGGTTTTTGGGTGGTACATAAATATACCAGCGTGAAAGGACCAGCAACATGTTATATAATGCATCATTGTTATTTTGTTTTAGGCGATTCTGAACGTACCGTTACCCAAATAACTCAAGAGGGTTATGTGGCAGCAGCTTCTTCAGAAATTGTTGAAGAAGAAATTAAAAAAGAATTGAAATTGAAATGGACGGTATTAGCCGTTGCAGGACCATTGTTAGACCAATTTTAACAGTAGGCACTACTAAGTATTCAATTCAAAGATTTACAATAATTTCATGAAGCATTTTTCATCATATTCTATGCAAATTGAAAAGCTAGTAATTAATTATACTTAACTTAAATTACTTAAGTTTCTAGTACTGAAAAATGACTATAGATTAAATGAAGGAATAAAGATCAGTTATGCTGGCAACATTAAGCACGCCTCCCGTCGCGCGCAGACTTATCTTGCGCGCACTCTAATAAGGTTTTTAGAGGGGGAATATAATTCATGGGAGCGCCGGATGACGTGACCTGTCTTATCTTAACTTGTTAACATTCTACGCAACTTGAAATATAACTCACACTTAGAGGCGGTGCCCTTAGCGATGCGGTAGTTGTAGCTAGACATACAATGATGAGCTGTCTAAGCTAGCTCTTACCTTGAGGTGTCGTAGCGCACACCTAGCGGCGGTGCCCTTAACGATGCGGTAGTTGTAGCTAGACATACAATGATGAGCTGTCTAAGCTAGCTCTTACCTTGAGGTGTCGTAGCGCACACCTAGCGGCGGTGCCCTTAGCGATGCGGTAGTTGTAGCTAGACATACAATGATGAGCTGTCTAAGCTAGCTCTTACCTTGAGGTGTCGTAGCGCACACCTAGCGGCGGTGCCCTTAGCGATGCGGTAGTTGTAGCTAGACATACAATGATGAGCTGTCTAAGCTAGCTCTTACCTTGAGGTGTCGTAGCGCACACCTAGCGGCGGTGCCCTTAGCGATGCGGTAGTTGTAGCTAGACATACAATGATGAGCTGTCTAAGCTAGCTCTTACCTTGAGGTGTCGTAGCGCACACCTAGCGGCGGTGCCCTTAGCGATGCGGTAGTTGTAGCTAGACATACAATGATGAGCTGTCTAAGCTAGCTCTTACCTTGAGGTGTCGTAGCGCACACCTAGCGGCGGTGCCCTTAGCGATGCGGTAGTTGTAGCTAGACATACAATGATGAGCTGTCTAAGCTAGCTCTTACCTTGAGGTGTCGTAGCGCACACCTAGCGGCGGTGCCCTTAGCGATGCGGTAGTTGTAGCTAGACATACAATGATGAGCTGTCTAAGCTAGCTCTTACCTTGAGGTGTCGTAGCGCACACCTAGCGGCGGTGCCCTTAGCGATGCGGTAGTTGTAGCTAGACATACAATGATGAGCTGTCTAAGCTAGCTCTTACCTTGAGGTGTCGTAGCGCACACCTAGCGGCGGTGCCCTTAGCGATGCGGTAGTTGTAGCTAGACATACAATGATGAGCTGTCTAAGCTAGCTCTTACCTTGAGGTGTCGTAGCGCACACCTAGCGGCGGTGCCCTTAGCGATGCGGTAGTTGTAGCTAGACATACAATGATGAGCTGTCTAAGCTAGCTCTTACCTTGAGGTGTCGTAGCGCACACCTAGCGGCGGTGCCCTTAGCGATGCGGTAGTTGTAGCTAGACATACAATGATGAGCTGTCTAAGCTAGCTCTTACCTTGAGGTGTCGTAGCGCACACCTAGCGGCGGTGCCCTTAGCGATGCGGTAGTTGTAGCTAGACATACAATGATGAGCTGTCTAAGCTAGCTCTTACCTTGAGGTGTCGTAGCGCACACCTAGCGGCGGTGCCCTTAGCGATGCGGTAGTTGTAGCTAGACATACAATGATGAGCTGTCTAAGCTAGCTCTTACCTTGAGGTGTCGTAGCGCACACCTAGCGGCGGTGCCCTTAGCGATGCGGTAGTTGTAGCTAGACATACAATGATGAGCTGTCTAAGCTAGCTCTTACCTTGAGGTGTCGTAGCGCACACCTAGCGGCGGTGCCCTTAGCGATGCGGTAGTTGTAGCTAGACATACAATGATGAGCTGTCTAAGCTAGCTCTTACCTTGAGGTGTCGTAGCGCACACCTAGCGGCGGTGCCCTTAGCGATGCGGTAGTTGTAGCTAGACATACAATGATGAGCTGTCTAAGCTAGCTCTTACCTTGAGGTGTCGTAGCGCACACCTAGCGGCGGTGCCCTTAGCGATGCGGTAGTTGTAGCTAGACATACAATGATGAGCTGTCTAAGCTAGCTCTTACCTTGAGGTGTCGTAGCGCACACCTAGCGGCGGTGCCCTTAGCGATGCGGTAGTTGTAGCTAGACATACAATGATGAGCTGTCTAAGCTAGCTCTTACCTTGAGGTGTCGTAGCGCACACCTAGCGGCGGTGCCCTTAGCGATGCGGTAGTTGCGTCCGACGCCCTTGAACGTGCCGCGACCGAACACCTCCACGCACACACGGACGCGCCGACCATCAGCTAGGCGCTCCGGTTTACTGAAAATAGAAAAAAAAAATACTTTGGGGTTATTTCGTCAATGTAGTAACAGCCAAAAGTATAGATGTGTTTGTAATTGTGTCGTCGTATCCTATCCTAATACACTAGTGGAAGCCTTACATTGCCTGTTATAATTTCAGACTTTATATATAACTAACGGACGCCTCGCAGTTTCACCTGCGTAGTTCCCGTTCCCATGGGAATACAGGGATAAAAAGTAACCTATGTCACCCGGGGATAGTGTACCTTCCCAACGGTGAAAGAATTTCTGAAATCGGTGCAGTAGTTTAAGTTTATTCGTTAAGACATACAAAAATACAAATCTTTCCCCTTTATAATATTAGTTTAGAAATAGAAATCAAAGAATGCCACGACGAGTGCAAGATACGAATTCGATTGCAGAAAAGCAGAACTGCTCACATCCCCCTTACACTAGAGCGGAGGTCACAAATTACTTTGGGGTCCGTTCAGTTCGGTCTATAAGCCACCCCCACCCCTCTGCCTTTACATCGTCACGTGTATTTATACTTTGTTAAAACCGAAATAATAAACTTGAATTCAAAGTACGTCATTCGAGCTTCAAATAGTGTTGCTCACGAGGTGGACACTATATTTTTTATCACCCTCTATGAGAAAATAAGTAAGTGCAACTTATGAACAAGAACGTTACGTTTATTTATTTACATACAATTAGGAACCACAAGACATAGCATAGAAATAATTAGAGCCTAATGTATATATTTAAACAATTATGGAAGTGCATCGTAATAATTTTATTATTACCATCCGTTACAGTTGCAGTTGCAGATTTATTTTTTAGTTTGGCTCGCACGCGGTTTTCTAGCCAGTCACTTGTTCAATACAATGTTCCCGTGCGGTCCGAAATAGAACTACAAACGCTCATTAGCCATTTCACCTCATACATTCGTCGTAATCGATTATAGCGATGTAATCCTATTTTGGACCGCATTTACTAACAATATCCACATACCAAATTCAAATCACTTTTAATCCCTAGCTATTAATGAGCTATTTTAGTCCCTGTTTACGAAGAATAAACTAGCTCTTTTTGAACAGATGTGATATAAATTATATTGCACTGTTTACTTAAGGTCCACAAAAAGGCGGTCCGCCATTTGGTGAGTAAGGGAGACATGAACAAAGTAACTTCCCATAACGACTTCATAACACATTGATAATATTATCTAACTCACCCAAACTTAGCGGTATCAGGTTCAGCCTCCAATAGCTCTCTGACAGGCGACTTGGGCGCAGCTGCACTAAATGCTTCTAATTCAGCGCCCATCAAATTCACGTAGGATTTCCATACCGCGCCCAGGGACATGCCTGTTAAAAGAAAGTAGGGAGACGTAGTGAAAATTTGACGACACTGTTGGCGCAGTGGTTGGGCAATCGGCTGCTGCGTTGCGTGTCGCGGGTGTGATTCCCGCACGGAACAAATATTGGTATGTAGGCATACCAATATGATGATCCATAACATATACAATAAGCATAACAGTGTTATATTAAGGATTGTGAAAATTATTTAGTTAGTGAATATCCGAAGTAATTAAAGAATTGCCAAACTTAAGGGGCTGAGGACGAACAGTTGACAATCGACATCTGAGATTCTAAGCCACGCCCACTGTCATCGATAGCTTAGGGGCAAACTTAAATTGGAGCGAAAAGTATTTGAAAATTAAATACACAAGGCCTACCACAGAGGCCCACATCTTAAACGGACTCTACCGATGGTTTTTTCAAAAATATTACCGCGCAAGTTCTTATTTCAAACTGACGGCTAGCATCTGACATCAGATCGTTCACTGTTATTTTGCCTATGAATGCAACCTTATTGCTACGAAAATAAAGATCACTAAAATAGGTAATCTGGCTAGTGTCATACAAGTCTTTGCCGTGCAAATTGAATAAATATTTGATTTATGTATGCTGCTATGCGACTGCCACATATGAAGAACAAAGTAGGTGACAAAGAACACAGTAGGTGACATTTTTTTTATAAAGGTTTTATAGCTAGATAATTTTATTTATAATTTTTTTAATGAGTTCTACTATACTGAAATGGACTGTGTAATGTTAACTGTGTAATGGAAACTTTAAATTTGAATTGAGATTTGGTGCTTTCATTAATCAAATTAATCATTATTTACAATAGGCAAGTCCCATCAAATTGTAAAACACCTTAAATTTATGAATATCCAGAACTTACTAGGTTAGGTATTGTCTTTTTTAGGCATATTTAAAATATCCAATAGAATTTAGGACACTATTAATATAATTTGTACAATTCGTAGGTTCATATTCCTTGTTTAGTTTTCTCTTGAAATATTAAGATGTCATTTAGTTACTAATACAACATGACTTTCCATAGCCTACTTCAAATCATAATATATGTTTGCGCTATCCTGGAATATAATAGTTTCAAGGCACTTACTGGGTTTTGATATACACCAGCCCTCTGGGGTGAGGAGGTCACATGGTGCCGTTTTTGAGATAACATTAGTTCTATTTTTAAAAAGGCTTATTTACTTTTTAGTTATGGACTTAGTAAGTAAATTAAACGACATTAGTTGTTTATAATACAACAAAAATGAAGATGCTAGTGACAGCGTTAGTGCCAGAGAATAAAAATAATACAGAGTTTGACAATTTTCCTTGTGATTTCGTTAGTTCCAATTAAAGCCACAAGGCTACATGATCTGGCTGCATTATACCTGATATTTTTTTGACAGATTGAATTGACGAGAAATAAATCGAATATTTTTTGCATTTTGCGGAAAAACACCAACATACGTCCTCCTAGCACCGCCATAAAGCGGTCACTGTCGAATTGCACTGGATGGAAAGAGAAGCACGATGGAATTTGTATAGATTTTTTTATAAATAATAATTTGAATTACTTTAAAATAATGAATGAAATTTAAAAATATAAGACAATGAAGTTTTGCGTCCTGTTATGATACGTTGTTATTGTTAATTGTACAAATGTACGCTGGACAGTATTACCGGCAATTTTTTTTGAAGATCACGGTAAGAGGTTACTTTGCCATTCAATTGTATCGAGATTTTTGTGCGTAAACGTGTTCCGGCCACAACAAAGTTTTTGGAAATATGATCAAGATTAACATATCTTCATTCCGCAGACACATCTTCAATAGATTAGGCAAAAAAATGTTTAAAAGAAAGCCTATTTTGGGCATTCAGCCCCTTAAGTGGAAGTGGGCAGGGCACATTGCTCGCAGAACGGATGGACGATGGGGCAGAAAGGTTCTGGAGTGGCGACTGCGAACCGGAAAACGTTGCTTTGGAAGACCTCCCACTTGGTAAAGTTTGCAGGGATCCGCTGTATGCGGACGCACGGGATCGGTCAATGTGGCGATGCCTATTTCTAGCAGTGGACGTCTTTTGGCTGATATGATGATGATCCAAAGTAATTATATTGTTTTAAATTATTGATTGATTTAATAATTGTATTGTATAAAAACATAAATGTAAAATTTCGTAAAGTTGATAAAAAAAAATACGAATAAAATTGGTTTGTTGAACAATTTTTTTTTTTGTATAGAATGGAAAGATCAGATATAAGTTTTCATACAAAACAGTTTTTAGTTTTTTTTTCGCTATATTTAAAAAGTAATATCAAATTGAAAATATTTGGTTGAATCCAGTACCGAAAACACCTAGACACTTCCCGACCAAACCCGAGCCCGTGTGACGTCACGACGTTCATTTGTAGCACATAGCTGATACAGTGTTTTGACTTTTAACCGATTCAATCTTGTTATTATCGTCAATATATTGATGAAAATCAAATATATTAACAAAAATATATAACCATAAAAGTTATCGTTCTTGCTTCTTACCATTATGTACGAATATTACAAAAAAAAAACCATTATATGTGCATCGCGCAATAGCCAAGTACCTAGCAATCTGACTATTGAGAAATGTTCTTTGCCATGCTTGGAAATTTGAGCATTATTTTGACAACCTTCTTCGAGATAAATCGTAATTGCAGTACAGGACAAATACATGCGAGCAGCGGCCGGCAAAAGTTGTATGAAAATCCATATCTGTCGTGTGTAGCGGCCAAATAAATTACATAGTAAACTCATATCTGTCGTGTAATTTAAAAATGGAACGATCTTTTACTCCGAAACATGGCAACCAAGGAGGTAACTTATCAAAGGTTTTATTTAAATTTCGAACTGGCTTGCAAATAGAAAGCTGTTTATTGAAAAAAAAAACAAATTAACACTTTAAGGCTTAGCACCACTGACCTCTATCATACATTGTACACTGGACTTCATATTATCGATGACAAAATGAAGACATTTGATTATCGCCATTTTGGCGCTGATAGCAACGTGAATTAACGTGAGAGTCGCATGGAACTAATATTAGAGATGGGACACAGCTTTCGGTAAAATACTTTTATGGGTTTTATCGATCGTGAGAATAATTTAATACGTAAGAGAAAAAAAAACCAGTTATTTTTATTATGATTAATTTTTAAGTAATAGAATAATTGATGTAAAGGTTAACTGAAAAATATTTTCAGTCAGATTGCAAGCTATAAATTAGTGGATAGCTTGCTAGTAAAGTTATAGCACATTACTGTCAGATCAGTGAGATTTAAATACCGGGGATAGGCTAACAACTTATCCTTAAAACCAGTATATTTGAGCAAGTATCTTCTCGCACACTAGTTAGTTAATACTTACAATCGTTCGGATTCACTCGGTTGACGCCCATCGGGTTCGTGAAGGGAACACCATTTATACAATAATAATAATAAATGAGATGGATAATCATTTACAACGGACGTATTTCTCGCTATCATCGCTGAGATCCTGTCTCTGTAGTGTTAAGGTGCAAATAAGAGTGGTATCGCATTCCAGCAAGGTGAAGACTTTAACTCTGTTTCAGATGCAGATAATAAATTATTTGACTTCAAAACATTTGTTAATATAATTATAACTATCATGATAGTATTCTAGAATTAATTTCAGGCTCAGGAACGTGGTGATTGGTACAAGAGAGAGGCCTGTGCTCAGCAGTGAGCGGGCTGTGGATGATCATGATGATGATTCCAGAATTTAGTATTACACATCGCTTTTGAACATATTATTACTGATTATATGAATATACCTAACATTCATCACCAATATGAGATATTTAGTTCCAACATACTACGAGAAGTCAATACAGTAAATGAGTGATACGCCTTGCCAAGACTACTATTTTGATATTAGTGTAATTTAAAAATATCACTAATACTATACTATATTAGTTACAATATTATAATATTTCCAGTCAAATATATTAGTATTACCTAATTTTTAGAAATATCGGTAGTATCCTATCTCTAAATGTGTCAATTTTAGTTCATGATACGCTCGAGCGGGGCGCTTTGAATCAGCACAAAAATCAACTGTCATTTCATATAGCATGTTTAGTCCAGCGTACTTGTATAATAGAGGTCAGTGCTTAGCACGCACTGCGATATTTGTTTGCGCGGATTTTTGTAGTATTATACCCGCGTGATTTTTTTACCGCAATACGTGCAGCTTCATACAATTCCATAGGCCGCAGAATGGGCGGAATAAAATCGTGCGAATAAAATTCGCAGTGCGTGCTAAGACTAACGCGGGCATAATTATTGTTGTTCGTCATTGATTTCGAAAAGTAATTATATTTGACAAAATGGAGTTCCAGGTGCTACTTAGTTTTAATTTCCGCGCATTATTTGAGAAAAGCACTATACAAGCCTTGGCCACAACTAGGCATTGATGGACTTACGTATGTGTGCCTCGACTTCGCCTCGGCCCACATTTACACGTTCGTCCATCAATACCTGTTTTGCTGGCCGCTGCAGTAATATACTAATGTGTAACTAGATTCCAATTGAAATGTGTTAATTATGTTGTTATCTTGTTCTAATTTAGTATTAATCACTTACTTTGTTCATTAAAGACTGAGAAAAGTATTTTTTTATGGGAATTTTCGTGCAAAGTTGACATTGTTGTATAATTACGTAACTTGAAAACACGATTTTTTGGACGATGTTTATAGAGATATATTCATTATTTTATTCTTAAATGACAGAAATAGTCGTCAAACTAATATTTCTGTTTGAATTGTGAAAATCGGTCGACGCATTAAAGAGATATTTACTGAAGAATTAGTGTAAGAAAAATCTACCAAGTTCATATTTTCACGTTGTTGTTCTACAAAGTTTTGTAGTGTTTGTAAATATATAATATAGATATTAATGTTTAATATTATTGAGAGATATGTAAATAATGGGCATTACCGAACATTTTTAGGATTATGTGCAAAAATTAAATAAAAATAAAAGCTCCACAGATTTCGGTTTGTATTATATTTAGTGGTATCTAATGAAGTTTTTTGAAATCCAAAGTCGAAGTTTTGTGCCAATCGCGTTTGTTAACTTTTTATTTTACACCAATATCACCTACCCATATGTGAAAACGATTACGTTATCACAATTATGTTTCTCAATGAACCTGGTAAACATCAATAACAAACACCGGTCCACTAACACGTAAAATTCATTACCACTACTTTATTTACGCCCAAATCTTCCAAATCGTCCATCAGGTGGGTATATTATAGAAATAAGTCTTTATGAATCCTTTATCACACATGACTAAATAAAATTTGCTATTATAAATAATATTTTTGCACATATATTCGGATATTTTAGTCAATTCACGTGTAGTTGTCACTGTACTATCGTGAAATTCCTTGAAAGCAGTGAACGGAAATAAACATTGTTTATTTTTTGCTTGAACGTTATGACGGCGACAGTGGCAACATGGCGATCAGTCGTGGCCTGTTTGTAGTCACTTGGTTCTTTCTAAAATTTTATCGATTTTCAATTGCTTAAAAAAAAATATTTAAGGTTTTTTAGAAACGGCAATATTATATATGATATGTAAAGTTTCGATATACATAAAAAAAATGTATTTTTTTTTAATTCAGCATCCCTATTGTCGTTTTCTAAAAAATATCTAATTACTACGGCCGAGTTTCTCATTCTTAAATTATCGCAGAATTTGGTTGAAGCCTCACAACAGACAAAGCATGCTTGACAATTTGTCACATTAATTCTGCGATAATTTAGAGGTGAGAAACTCGGCCTAGGTCTTACAATAGTTTCTCAACAACAGCTAACGGTAATACCATTTGAGGATAAGCTATCATATGTATTCATTAATGCCCACTTGCACGAAAAACAAATTCTAAGTTAGTTGCTAACACGAGGTTGAGTAAAGTTTTTCGTGCAAGCGGGCCCAAGTTGTTTATAAAATTATTTCAAATCAGTGAGAATAAGTTTTTCTCATACAGCGCATGGCCGAAACATTAATCATTTGTTTAGTGTCATAATCATCATCATTTCAGCCGGAAGACGCCCACTGCTGGACATAGGCCTCCCCCAAGCGTCGCCACATTGACCGATCCCGTGCAACCAGCGGCGGATCCCCGCAACCATCACCAGATCATCAGTCCATCTCATAGATTATAGTCTGAAATAGCACATAGGGTACTTTTTATCCCTGGAATATGTTCCCTTGAGATAATATTTGACATGAACGCGGGCGAAGCTGCTAGCAAAAGCTAGTTTATAATATTTTTAAGATTACCTGAATCCAAGAATATAGCGCCAGCGACAGACTCGAACAAGTCTCCTAACGCTTTAGGCACCTCCACATCTTCAGCTTGCTCCATTTCATCTTCTTGAATTAAATAGTGCTAGAACAAAATAGAACAATTTATAGATAAAATATATTTATCTATACCAATATTATAAAGAGGAAAGATTTTTTTGTTTGTTTGTTTGTTTGTACCGAATAGGCTCCAAAACTACTGGACCGATTTAAAAAATTATTTCACCATTGGGAAGCTACTCTATCCCCGAGTGACATAGGCCACTTTTTATCCCTGTATTCCCACGGGAACGGGAACTACGCGGGTGAAACCGCGAGGCGTCCTCTAGTTATTTTATATATTATTAAATTTATAAATAGAAATTTCGTAAGAAAACCAGCAAATTGAGCACAGTGCTAGTTTGGTGGATTACATTCTGCCCAGAGTGGAGGCATGTGCCAGGTTTGTAAGTAAATAAGTCATTATCATCAGCCTCTATATGTTCTCACTGCTTGCACACAAGTCTCCTCTCTGTGAGAGGGAATGGGCCGTAATCCACTACGCGGGCCCAGTGCGGTTTGGTGGATGTCACATGTCTTCGAATTTTTAGTTCTACGACATGCCGGTTTCCTCACGATGTTTTCCTTCACAGTTTTGAGAGCAGTGGTGATGTAATAATTTACACAAAGTCAGGCGCTTACCACAGTGTCTCAAGGCGAAAGTCTATGTCCAGCGTGTGTTGCCAGTGATGACATTTGGCTCTGAGACGTGGTCGCTTACAATGGGCCTCATCAGAAAGCTTACAGTCACCCAAAGGGCACTGCTCGGAGTTTCCAGTATCAGGGTTAACGACATTAGGTACCCGAAGAATTAACAAACTTAAGTGGCAGTGGGCAGGGCACATTGCTCGCAGAACGTATGGCCGATTGGGCAGAAAAGTTCCGGAAGATGTTGCGTTGGAAGGCCTCCCACCAGGTGGACCGTTGACCTGGTGAAGGTTGCGGGGAAACACTGGATGCGAGACGCACGGGACCGGTCAATGTGGCGACACTTGGGGGAGGCCTATGTCCAGCAGTGGACATATTTCGGCTGATATGATGGTAATGATGAAAGCGTCTGCCTGGGTTCAAACCCACGACATACAACTTGTAAGTCGCGGCCGTTACCACTGGGCCACCACTGCTCCTTAAATAAGTATTAAGTTAAATTCTGAATGTTATGGCAACGGGAAATTGTACGAACATACCTCTTCACTAATAGAATGTCCATTTTCTTCTTGTATTTTGACATATTTTGTGAGAACCTCGTTCAATCCCGGAGACATGTGTCTGAAGTACCTGTAACATTTAAAAACAGGTATTGTAATATTTTATTAAAAATCGATTGTGTTGGTACAAAAATAGTGTACAGTACAACTATTTTCTTAATGTCCCTCGGCAAACTTCGTATTTCGTCAGTCGTCGGCTTTCTATCAGTTGCCCTTCGCACTTGGTGCAAACCGGACG
The DNA here is from genome assembly GCA_964057195.1 of Orthosia cruda. Lineage (NCBI taxonomy): Eukaryota > Metazoa > Arthropoda > Insecta > Lepidoptera > Noctuidae > Orthosia > Orthosia cruda. The sequence continues at coordinate 3,908,613 of OZ059853.1, read as the reverse complement.
CTTTTAATCAACATGGAAGTATATAGAGTTGTCCATACTCTTTTAACTCTATGTAATTTATATTTTAAATGGGAGTAAATCTGCTGCGGTTAAAAAGGGAATAAGTTTCACAGGTCTATATAGTTCACACGGAAATCAATACAAAACAACAATAAAGTACTTAGTTCTAAATTCAAATTATTTTACATGATAAATGGAATAATTGATGAACTTGTAAATTAGCATTTGTTTATATTCGGAAATGCGATGATTGCCGAGGGACATTAAAAAAATAGTTGTACTGTATATGAAAAAAGGAAACAAACAACAATCCGACGACGAAGTTTGCCGAGCGACATTAAGAAAATGTTTGTTCTGGACTTACTTATGGAATCCATGTCTTGCCGCTAGCGTGGCGAAGATAGTGTTGTTGACGAGCGCTGAGCGCAGATCTGTGAGGGCCCCCGGCGAGTGACGCCGCGGGTCTTCGTACAGGTGGCGAGTAATTAAGTAGTCTGAAACAACATGTAACAAAAACAAAAACCGACTTCCAAAATAAAACACTGCAAAGCGAAAAATAACTTTTTTTCGGCAGTCGATGTCTTTGGTACTTATTTTTTTTTTCGTTTTTTACACCGACTTCCGAAAAGAAAGTTATTATGCGCTTTGTAGTGTTTTGTTTTGGGAGTCGGTTTAATCTTTTTGTTAAAAAGTTTTAAATTTTCTCTTTTTAGTTTTAATATCTTATATTGCCATGAAAATACGCATTATTAAGTTTAACTTAAAAACTACTCGTCAGATCTTGATGAAATTTAAATGGAAGAATTTAAATTTACATGAGAAGCTGTAGCTTTCAAATAAAATAATCATCAAATTCGGTTCATAATAAGCGGAGTAATCGCGTAACAAAACATTCAAAAATATACAGTCGAATAACTAACAACTTACAGTTACTTCGGCAGAAATGTTGCATTTTGCTATAATTAGGAATTCTCTACCGTAGTCTCCCTGACTTTTCTGTATTAACTCCTTTCAACATTTTCCTTTGAGAGGATTACTTACCCAGTATGGCGTCTCCTAAGAACTCGAGTCGTTGGTAGCAGTCGGTCAGCCGGTTGCTGTGGTGTGACGCGTGTGTCAACGCTTGTAGTAAGAGAGATCGGTCCTTGAAACGGTATTGGAGAGTTGCTTCTAGGGCGTCGTAGCCTGTGGGCGAAAATCTTTGATTTAACAGCTGATTAAGTATATTCTTTAATTTAAAGAGGCCTTTTTATTTAGGCTCAATTTTAGATGTGTAATTAGTACACTTTACGTTGCAGGGAGCATGCACAACACAAAGCATGTACATCCTTTAGTGCTAAATGATATTGCTATATCCAGCTTTTGAAGTTAGTGTAGGCAGAATTACGTTCTGAATTCAGCTGAACTGTGTTACAATTCTGATGAACAATAAAATATGAATATTATAGTTGTCACAATCTAAGAAGCCCGTTAACGTTTCTCATTTTACATGCCACGATAACTTTCTAAGTAAGAAATTGAAACATCAAATTCATAATCCTAATTAATTACTATGTTACACATACACTATAACAATGAGAATCATTTGCAAGCATCAAGTTTAATTATTATTAAGTACTAGATGACCCGGCAAACTTTGTTTTGCCATAAAAACACCAATCATTCATCTACCCTACTCTACCCTACCTAACCTATCCTACCTACCAAACCTACCATACCCTGCCTACCCTACCCTACCTACCATACCCTGCCTACCCTACCCTACCTTACCTACCTACCCTACCTACACTACCCTACCTACCTACCCTACCTATCCTACTCTACCTACCCTACCTATGTAGGGAAGGCACCAATTTTTTTTTTTCTTAGTTTTTTTTTTATAAGAACCTTCTCCTAACAATAACAAACACTACAAAAAAAGAATAAGCGAAATCGGTCCAGCCTTTCACGCGTGATGCCGTGACCAAGGGAAATAGGGATTCATTTTTATATATATAGATTTTTAAAGCTGTCAAAACGGTTCTTTTATTTTTTGACAACGATATATCTATTGCAAGCTCAAAAATAATGTTTGGTGTTGAAAGCGGGATTTAACTATTTGCTTTTTAATTCTAATAGTATAAAAAATCTCTGTCCGATTGTCAAGCCGATATAGATGTTATGGACTTACCTGATAGCATTTGGTTCAGTTCACCTTCGGGATCGTCAATGTATCGGAGCAGAGGCGATGGTGGCGCCTTCAACTCTCCGAATATTGGCTGGTGACAAAATAATTCAGTTTTATTAAGCTTGACTACGAGTCTTATCATGAGATATTGCTACGCAGTTAATGGCTTGTGCAAGCCAGATAAGCAACCCCTTTATTAGGTAAATTACTGGCATTAAGCCTGCATATGTACCTATATAGAGCATATTAATCTGTGGAAACTGTTTCTGGATTGTGTTGAACTAATTGTATGCTTATGTTTGTTATTGCATCTGTTTGTTTCCCAAATAAAATAAAATAGAGCAGTGGTGGCCCAGTGATAACGGCTCCGACTTACGTATCGTAGGTCGTATGTTCGAACCCAGGCAGGCGCTTTACTTTGTAAAAATTATTTGATCACCACTGCTCTTAAAAGGTGAAGGAAAACATCATGGGCAAACCGGCATGAAACAAAAATTCAAAGGCGTGTGACATTCACCAACCCGCACTGGGCCCGCATGGTGGATTATGGCTGGACTCACACATTCTGAATTACTCTCTGAATTCAGATTCGAAATTCATAATCTGAATACCGGCAATGAGTAAATCATAATCTGAAAATCAGAATGTGTATGGGCATAATTAAATAGTATGCATTGCCGGGGTTTCTTAAATAATAATATGAATGCCGAGTCTGGATTCAGAGAGGAATTCAGAATGTGTGTTAGAGTTCTGACCGCCAAGCGAGCAAGCGAGCATCGCTGAGCGGGAATGACTTTGATAGTTCTTGTCGCTGCGACAAACTTCTTGTGAGATAGTACTCGCCGGCAATGTGAACAGCCAGCGATTAACTATTACTATATGTGTCTCTTTTATTGAGACGGAATCTTATATCTTTTGTAAGTTTCTTCAGCGAGAAAATACTCGATAGCTAATCGCTTACTCGTCGGCGGTGGAACAAGTACCAGACTGGAAGCCGGCCCCGATAACGCTAGACAGTATTCCCACAAGATGGACTGATGACCTGATGAAGGATACAGGAATCCGCTGATTGCGTGAAGTATAGGCCTGGTCTGTGGACTCGCTTAGGGAGGCCTATTTCCAGCGGTGGACGTCTTTCAGTTGAAATGATGTTAAGGTTACCTGCATCCATCGCCCCTGGGAATCCTTATAAAACTACAACACAGGCCCACAGCCCTGGCTGGCCACGACCAGTCTACTTCAGAGAACATCTCTTGCTGAGGAGCTTCATCATCGGAATAACAGGATAACGATCAAAATCAAGATAACCTGCCATAGCTGACTCAGCCAGAAGAATTGGCCAACTTAAGTGGAATTTGGGCAGGGCATATTGCTCACAGAACAGATGGCCAATGGGGCTGAACTAAAAGGTTCTGGAGTGGCGACAACTACCATAGGTAGGTTACCACAAGGTGGTACAATTATTTGGTGAAGGTCACGGGAATCCGTTAGATGTGGGAAGCACGGGACCGGTCTGTGGCCTATGTCCAGCAGTGGACGTCTTTCAACTGAAATGAATACCTGCATCCATCGTCCTTGTGAATCCTCATAAGGCCGCATCGACACAACGGGCCATGACCAGATTTGTTCAGGGAACAACTTCTGCTGAGGAGCTTCATCATCAGAATAAGATGATGATGAAAATCAACATAACCTGCCATAGCTGACTCAGCCAGAAGAATTGGCCAACTTAAGTGGAATTTGGGCAGGGCATATTGCTCACAGAACAGATGGCCAATGGGGCTGAACTAAAAGGTTCTGGAGTGGCGACAACTACAATAGGCAGGTATACCACAAGGTGGTAAAATTATCTGGTGAAGGTCACGGGAATCCGTTGGATACGGGAAGCACGGGACCGGTCTGTGGCTAAACTTGGGGAGGCCTATGTCCAGCAGTGGACGACTTTCAGCTGAAATGATGATAAGGTTACCTGCATCCATCTTCCTTGCGAATCCTTATAAGGCTGCAAAGATCCCACTGCCCTGGCTTGCCACGACCAATCTTCTTCAGGAAACATTTCCTGCTGAGGGGCTTCGTCTTCGTCGGAACAAGACGATGACGATGAGGTTCGCTTGCGTTCTGGTGATGCTGGTGGTGGCTGTAATCAAGGTTTGGAAGGTAGATACGACTCTGGCAAAATCTTACGACACATGCGACTCTCGCGACCTGTGCTATTATCACGACACATTTTTTTAGAACTCGCTTTATCAGAAATGGATTTATGGAAGTTACTTTAATTTGAAATCGCTTCTAATAGTCAGGCCAAGTTAGCTCAAAAAATAAGGGAGAGGAACGAAATGACAAAAGTCTGGAATGGAGACATATCTATCGTTTTTCATTAATAATGGTGTACCCAACATTCGTATAAATTTTCAGTTGTATGCAAATTATTGTAACCTTATATGTAAATTTCGAACGGACTATAAGGAAGTTATTCGTTTTAAAGAAGTTTATTAATTTTGGATTCTACTCGTATGTTGTTGGAAGTGGTTTTTAAGGCAGTCTAATATTTCAATGTTTGTCCATGGATGCTTCTGGAAATCCTTTTTGGAGATCACCTTTTTGGAGTCGGTAAAAGACCGTAAATATCAAGTCACGTTAAGGAAGTTAGTTTTGGAAGTCGGTCTTTGGAAGTTATTTGGAAGTCGCTTGTTTGTTTTCTCTCTACTCATTATCCTTATCCTTGGCGCGGCTGACGTAGCGATGTCCAGCGGAACGTGGTGACCGGGTAGCATTCTGATACCCAGCCATGAAATGAATAATAGGGTTACGGGGGGACCGCAATCTAGGAGGTACTATACTACAGAGCCTCTGACTACATCCCAAAGTTAACTTCTCAATAGTTCACCACTCTTCACTAATTTACCGTCCACTTTAGTCACTACTTCCAATAGTTTCTTTTTAAGAGTCGCCTTTTTGGAAGTCGGCCATATTACATATTTCGAACACAATGTAAATTGTTACTGAATAAATAAATTTAATTGAATAAATAAATTGAATTGAATATTACGAAAGTAGCCTCATCGGAAGTCGGTTTTTAGAGAAGTCGTTATTTTGAAGTCTTTTTCTATGTCAGTCTTTTTAGTCACTATTTTTGGCTTTAGCAACTCTTTGAAGTCACTTCTTAGTTAGACGCTATAGGTTGAAAGTCGGATAAATGAATAACACATTTTTTGAACCAATTTTTGTTTATTTGAATTTTATGCAGAAGTGGTTTTTTTCTCACCTCATTTTCCTTATCCTTGGCGCGGCTGACGTAGGGATGGTCGGGCTCCAGCGGAACGTGGTGACAGGGCAGCACTCTGATACCAAGCCATGACATGAATAATAGGGCGCCGCGGGGACCGCACTCTAGGAGGTACGCGCCGATTAGGGCTTCCACGCAGTCGGCTATTGATTTGTCTGGAGGAAGACAGAAAAACATAACATGAAACAATGGTTAATGCAATCAGAATTTAAAATACGAACTACAAGGCTGCAAACATGAGAGCACGGGTATCGATAATAATTGGCTAAGCATTGAGAGTGAAATTCCAAGGACGCGTCACGTTTTGGTACATTTCGTTACACGAGAGAGAAGAATATTATGACACTAGCTTTGCCCGCGGCTTCGCTCCCGTCAACAGCCTACCCTAACCTACCAATTTTTTTTTAGGGAATTTCTTACGCGGAGAAACATAACACCGCCATTTAGAAAATCACGTAAAATGCCAAACGCCATCTATCGAATATGGAGTTCAACTGTCCGAGTATCTGAATTGAGTGTGTTGTGATATTTAACTTCTTGAACAGTTTAAATTCATCTAACTTTTGATAGAGTGAACCGCTTGCGATGAAACAAAAACTAAGTAAGTAATACCTTAAGTTACGCACAATTTTTATGTCTGAAAGTTATCTACATTGGTTTCGTACATTTTACGTGATGCGTGCACAACTAAACAGACAAAGAGACAAAAATTCAAAAAATGCTAGAAATTGGTTTTGTTGGTTATCTTTAAAATCCTGGCTATATTTTATGGAAATATTTTCGATGAAACACGAAAATAAAGTATCTACGTCTTTATATAATATTTTTTGAATTAATATTTGGAACATTACGTTTTGAGTGTAGATAAATATCGCTCTATCCTTGTCTACTTCACACGATTTCTAGAAATATAACAAAATTGATTCATTCAGCGCTGTAAGCGGTTTAACGGGCCTTATATGTGAAGTCAGTCTGTATCCCATGGACATGTTATGATCCTTACCTGGTATACTATGTTGTGTGATCAAATTGTAAGGAATGAAGCACCCCGCAGAGTCCAGGGGAGTTTCTAAGTGCTGCATTATGTCCTTCCCTTCACCCTGCAAACGAAAACATGTTTCATTACAACTGTTACAGCTGTAATAGGGTAGTTTAATGAAAATTTGTTTTTTGTCCGTCAGGTAGATTTATAAAAAATATTTGACACGGATTCTTTTCTTTTGACACGTAAACATAAAATTACGACGATACAATGCGATCGTGAAACGTCACGCCGCTGGTACACTTTTTACTGCCACAGTGACGTCACAAGCCCCCACTCCTGAACTTTGATGCGCTTTAACTTTGTAATTTTTATTGATTTGGGAAAGCAAAAAATACGTGTCCAATATTATTTGTTAATCTCACTGACGGACTAAATAGAATTATCATTTTTATATCTAGGAAACATCCCTATTATAATTATTTAATGACTGTAATTGCATTGCAATCTCTCTCTTATTAATTATAGTATTTAATAAAATAATTCATGTCGTGCCAATAAGGCCTTCTTGCGCCAAAAACTTAACTCGGAGTTAGTTGCTAACACAAGGTTAAATAACAAATATGTCATACATAATAGGGCAGTTGACAAAAAATATCTATTTAGTCCGTCAGTTAGATTATCATATAATATTGGACACATATTTTTTGCTTTACCATATCAATAAAAAATTACAAAGTTAAAGCGCATCAAAGTTCAGGAGTCGGGGCTTGTGACGTCACTGTGGCAGTAAAAAGTTATTAGCGGCGTGACGTTTCACGATCGCATTGTACCGTTGTAACTTTATGTTTAAATATTGAACAGGTATTTTATCTTTTGACAAGTAAATAAATAATAACGACGATACAGTCCGTTGAAATATCGTGTGACGTCACGGTGTGCTTCACTTTATTCTGACAAAGTGACGTCACAAGCTCCCAATCCTGAACTTTGATGCGGTTTATCTTTGTCAGTTTTTATATACTTGATAAAGCAAAGAATACGGGTCCAATATTATTTGATAATCTCACTGGCTGACTAAATATAATTATATTTTTCCTGCCCAGGCAACATTCCTATTGTGTCATGTTTGCTACTAACTCGGAGTTAGTAAGCCGGGTGATGCGGGGTAATCCCCCGAGGAGGGTCCGGTGACGGACAGCCGCGGCGGGTTCGCGGTGAGTGCAAAAGGGAAAAAAAAAAACGGTGGCGCAAGCAGGCCTAAGCAAGGTAGACCACTTCTACTTGTTAAAGTACGCTGGACATCATATAAGCATATTCACTCATGGGAGCTATTTTATAGCATCATAAACTCCATTTGCGATAACATTAGACATTTAAATAAGCCCACTTTACAACCCGTTCAACCGATTTTGACTTCTATTGCGTTGGTGATACGACAAATAGTAGCTGTAGTAAACAGTTGGTTTTGGTAACAGTTTTTTTATGTCATCCTTATGTTTACGGGATAGAACTCAAAATCGGTTGAACGCTCTGTAAAAAGAGTAGTAAACAGTCTAATGTTATTTCAAATGGAGGATAGCTTATTCTACTTTCCTATTTACATTTAAAAAGGGCGAAAGCTTATTCAGAATAATTTCATTATAATTCTTTTTTAATATCATTTTAATTTTTTTATACTCTTTTCAGAAATCGTCAAAGATTCGACAATATTTTTAAAGGAGACATTTTAAGAGCCGAAGAGTCACATAATCCTTTATATCGGAAAATGCACGCTGCCTGAGGGATGGGCGGTACGGTTGGCGCAGTGGCTGAGCAAACGGCTGCTGCGCTGCGCGTCGCGGGTTTGATTACGGGACGGAGCAAATATTTGTACGGCCTATAGATAGTTGTTCAGGTCGGGCTGTTTGTGTTTGTGAGTTTGTATGTTTGTAAATGCACCCACGATACAGAAGAAATTTCTAATATGGGACAGCGGCTTTTTATATTTTTGAGGCTGATGGCAAACGATGATGTGGTAGCCGGCGAAGCACGCTTGCCTGGAAGTAACCTATTCACTCTTGACTTAAAGAAACATAAAAATACCAAAGGAGCAAAGTCACAGAAGAAAGCTATTCTATTATAAACCTTATGAACACTTACATTAATCCTAGGATGCAACGTAGGCGGCGGCTTATGACACGGCGGTAGCCAGTTGTCATGAGGCTCGAACTTGGACGCTATCATGCGCGCGCCGAGACGTTTGTTACGTCCCAAACGGTACAGGTTTAAATTTGATACCTGTATAACCAAAAATAGTATTAAATTTAATATGTCTACGGTTGATATAGCTTCCAGACTATATTATCTTTCGGCACCTTTGCGTCATTCAATATATCTAGCACATCCGAGTATGTTGAGGGGATTGCTGCAAGTGCAAGGTTCAAATGTAACGGCCTGACCGAGAGATATATGTTTGATCTGTTTCGAATTGAAACACTAGGGCCAGGACATGGTCACAATCATTAAAATTAATATGAGAGACGAGTTCTGTACAGTGTCGAGGAACTAGTGAGACGAGTTCTGGTGGTAGCGGCATCGTGAGTGAAAAACGAGTGAGGAAGAGGGTAGACAGATATGTCAGCTCGTAAACAACACACCCGCAAGACTTTCGTTCTCGTGATCATGGCGCTTGTAACAGTACCGAAATATCGAGCTGTCAACCAAAATCTAAATATACATGGTAAATATCCCGAAACAATTAATTCTAATACTAGGGCCAGGGTACGAGATTTTATCAATTTTTTTTGGGACATCAAAAAATAGTCGACTCTGCACGACCAGAGAACTGATCTTTTTAGGGTTCCGTACTTGAAGATTCCAAGCGAAGCCCTATTGCTGTCACTCACGCGTCCGTCTGTCTGTCTGTTGTCTACTTTCACATATTTTGTGCCGAAGAATTTTTTAACTTCCCATTGACCGATTAACTTTAAATTTGGTGATAATATTTATTATTACATATATTTTACTAACAAATACCAATTTATTGATAAATTGGCACGGAATCATGTGCGAAGTCCGACACGCACTTGGCTGGTTTTTTTTGGCCAAAGGATCCATGGTTTATTCCTTGTGGCAATTAGGGCATGAATATCGGAATCTCGGAATATCGGAAAGAAATCACCGATATTTCAATTCCGATATTGAGTAATCCAATATCGGAATCAGGAAAATCCTTATTGAAGCTCCTTGTGAAGCATCGAACGAGAAAGCACGGGTAAGCCCGTTGACTATGGTGATAAACAGTGGTCGGATAACCTGTTTACTAACCGGGCGCTTATTTACTTAAACCTCACTTCATGAAAAAATAATAAGTGCCACAACGAAAACCGATCTACAGTCACGAGATTGGTAAAAATGTAATCTTTAAGAGTACACGTGAATATACAGTTTCATTGAACCCGTTGCAACAATTATATTTTCATTGAATAAATTAGGTTACGGGCAACCGCTTTGCTTTGATTTGAGACGCACGGGATCGGCCAATGTGACGACACTTGAGGTAGCTTACGTTCAGCAGTGGAAATCTTTCAGCTGTGATTATGATGATGATGATGAATGCTAAGATAGTTTTTCATATTTTTGAGAGGGCTGTTTCGGAACGAGTACCTATCGTTGATAAACTTTATTTCAAATTCATAATGTGATACGTACTTGGAAACCTCAATAAATAAAAACTTTTCAGTCTTCTGCTTGTATTGAATACAAAACTCATATAATCACTAATCTGTTGGATAAATCAACTTCCACTACATGACTACATTGTTTCTCATCATCATCATCACTTCAGCCAAAAGACGTCCACTGCTGAACATAGGCCTCCCCCACGTGGCGATGCCCCACTGACCGAAACTTATACTGGATTTATAAATCATTATTACTCATTACACTTATCGGTACTACTTTCAAATTGATTAATAAAAAAATAATTTCTGGATTTTTTTGCATTATTCTTTTTAAGAAAGACTTGACTTATATTATTTCTTGGGAACAAATATGCAATTTAGGCAAAAAGCGCCCGATTAACCAGTTATAACACACAATAGAAAATCCTATTATGTCGCAGCATACACGTATTAACAAAAAATGTGCGATATTTAACAAAAGTGCGCAATTCCGATATTGAGATCTAATATCGGAAATCAGTATCGGAATTGAAAATCTTCCGATATTACATGACGTAGTGGCAATGCTGCCAACGGTTCGAATACTGCCCCACACCAACTAAATATTTGGCGAATAATTTCAGAAATATATGATAAGTTACAGACATACCAGGATTGAGTTAGCATCTCATGTATGATACTTCTGATAGGTTACAGAAACTAGTATCGCTCCAACTGTCAAGTTACTGCAAACAATAAACTTCGAACCTTCGATTTATGTCCCCTCGACCCTAAAGTGTGGGGATGCCTAAGAGGCATCTGTAAATGTTCGTGCAGGGTGTGGGGAGCGCAGTACAGGTACAGTAGGGTTCGGTTATAGCGAACTTGAGGAAGCTGTCGCCTATCATCTCTAGTCGCTCTAGATGTATTGTGTGACGAGGGGTGTTTTTAGCGCCCTGTGGTGCGGTATGTGTATCTAGTTATATCTCACCTGCTTGCTTCTCATATGAGTGAGTTTTCCTTCGTGCACGGTGGGGTGAGCGCAGTACAGGTAGGCGGTTATAGAGAACTTAAGGCAGCTGTCGCTTACAGACTCTAGTCGCTCTAGGTTTATGTGTGACGAAGCGTGTCTGTTGCGGGGTGTGGTGTAGGGTGGGGTGTGTATCTAGTTATATATATCATATGACTGAGTTTTCCTTCATGCACGGTGGGTGAGCGCAGTACAGGTAGGCGGTTATAGCGAACTTTAGGAAGCGGTTGCCTATCATCTGTAATCGCTCTAGGAGTATGTGAGACGAGGGATGTCTGTAGCGGGGTGTGGTGTGGGGTGTGTATTTAGTTATATCTCACCTGCTTGCTTCTCATATGAGTGAGTTTTCCTTCGTGCACGGTGGGGTGAGCGCAGTACAGGTAGGCGGTTATAGCGAACTTTAGGAAACTGTCGCCTATCGTCTGTAATCGCTCTAGGTGTATGTGTGACGAGGGGTGTCTGTAGCGGGGTGTGGTGTGGGGTGTGTATCTAGTTATATCTCACCTGCTTGCTTCTCATATGACAGAGGTTTCCTTCGTGCACGGTGGGGTGAGCGCAGTACAGGTAGGCGGTTATAGCGAACTTTAGGAAACTGTCGCCTATCGTCTGTAATCGCTCTAGGTGTATGTGTGACGAGGGGTGTCTGTAGCGGGGTGTGGTGTGGGGTGTGTATCTAGTTATATCTCACCTGCTTGCTTCTCATATGACAGAGGTTTCCTTCGTGCACGGTGGGGTGAGCGCAGTACAGGTAGGCGGTTATAGCGAACTTTAGGAAACTGTCGCCTATCGTCTGTAATCGCTCTAGGTGTATGTGTGACGATAGGTGTCTGTAGCGGGGTATGGTGTGGGGTGTGTATCTAGTTATATCTCACCTGCTTGCTTCTCATATGGCTGAGTTTTCCTTCGTGCACGGTGGGGTGAGCGCAGTACAGGTAGGCGGTTATAGCGAACTTTAGGAAACTGTCGCCTATCGTCTGTAATCGCTCTAGGTGTATGTGTGACGAGGGGTGTCTGTAGCGGGGTGTGGTGTGGGGTATGTATCTAGTTATATCTCACCCGCTTGCTTCTCATATGACAGAGGTTTCCTTCGTGCACGGTGGGGTGAGCGCAGTACAGGTAGGCGGTTATAGCGAACTTTAGGAAACTGTCGCCTATCGTCTGTAATCGCTCTAGGTGTATTTGTGACGAGGGGTGTCTGTAGCGGGGTGTGGTGTGGGGTGTGTATCTAGTTATATCTCACCTGCTTGCTTCTCATATGGCTGAGTTTTCCTTCGTGCACAGTGGGGTGAGCGCAGTACAGGTAGGCGGTTATAGCGAACTTTAGGAAACTGTCGCCTATCGTTTCGAGGCGTTCCAGGTTGATGCCATCGTTGGCGTTTGACATTGTTAGGGCCTGTTGACAGGAAATATTGTAAAGAGAAAAGATATTTTATTAATTGTTTTTGATTGACACATTGAAGACAATTTTTTTTTTAAATGTTTCTTTCATCGAAAACGGGGTATTAATAATGAACATTTTATTTCACTATGAGATTGTCACAAAAGAAGTGGACAAATCCAGCCAGGATTAAACACAGATGTCATTAGATCACTAAAGCATGGAAATTAATTTAATAGTACTAAGAGAGCATGTTGAATGTTTGGGAATATACTTGCATCATATCTGTTTTTCTTGTCAAGAAACTTTGCTGTGTCAAATGGAAACCATTTCAAAAGTTATGTGGGTAAATAAAAGTACCAATAACACGGGGTCCCAGCGCTAACAAAGAGACTTTAGTTCAATTAAATGTCACTAGATGGCGCGATATGCTTCGATTGTTATTGAATAGTTTATTTTTTTTCTTGTCAAGAAACTTTGCTGTGTCAAATGGAAACCATTTCAAAAGTTATGTGGGTAAATAAAAGTACCAATAACACGGGGTCCCAGCGCTAACAAAGAGACTTTAGTTCAATTAAATGTCACTAGATGGCGCGATATGCTTCGATTGTTATTGAATAGAGTTTATTATTAACATTTTCTAGAATTTGTCATAAATATTGTATGTTCTTTTTCAATCAACCCTCCTAAGCACAAAATTATGGAATATTGGACTCTTAATTCACATTTCAAAGATTATTTGAACGGATCATTGAATATTGATTCCAATAGATGGCGTTGTTTTAAATTTCCGAGGCATGCCACTTGATTTTTTTAATTTATACTGTAACACATTTTGCTACAGTGAAACTGTAAAAACGTGCAAAAAAATACTATAAAACAAATCGTCATTGTATTTAATGAAAAAAATTCACGAACCGAGTAAACAAGTTTTCTTGCAAGTCGCTGCTAACACCATATACAGGCGTGGAACGGAACCGAACGCGATCGAAGTACTTATAAAAATAATCATCTTAATCAGACGAAAAACGCTAGTTACGTCGGCACGGTTTCTTTGTATGGGATGAGGAATCTGTATGCTAGTATTATATTATCTGTGCCAACACTAATACAACGGGAACACTTTTTAACAAATGCATTAATTAAGTCAATAGTAGAACTTGAATTACGGTAACCGTTCTTACCACTATAATATAAAGATGCTTGCAAAGTCAAAGTCCTTGATGGTTGACTCAACAAAATATATAAACAAATTATCACATATATAATATTACAAACAAAATCTCTTACCTGCAAAATAACACTAGGACTAGGCCCAGGATGTCCTTCCAAAGTCGGCTGATGATCAAAATCAAAATCCTTCCCACTCAAATATGACGGTAGGGGACTAAAATCAGCGTAATACGGTTCAAATTCTCCGTCGCCTTTCGAAATATTCTCATACCCATCCCTAGTATCAAAACCTACATTGACAATCTTTTCATTGACATAATTTTTATCATCAATATTAATATCTTTCATAGAGAAACAATTCATTTTTTTAACTTCTTCTATTGGCATTTTTTTCTTTATCTTCGCTAGCAACACTCTCTTATTTTTCTCTATGCTTTCAACGTCAATCTGACCGTTTTTAATTTTTAATTCTTCTGTGCCAAAAGGAAAGAGCTCGTTTATAGCTTCTTCTTCGCTTTTTCTGCAAATGACAGTGCTGTGGTAGGTGTCTTTTGTCTCTGGCAAGACTTCGGTGATGCAATCCTCTTTGGTTATAAGGTGGTTCCTGTCTATGATTTCTTGTTTGTGGTGGGTGACTGAGGCGCGGAATTTATCGATGTACTGTGGAAGGAAGATTAAAATATATTGATTATTCTGTTATGATTTAATAAAATTGGTGCTTTTATACACAAGGGTGGTATACAGTCAATTACAATTCATGATGGCCTAGTCGCAAACACCTCGCCTCTCGTTCTCGAGATCTTGGGTTCAAATCCGGGCAAGCAATAATGTGACTCTTATAATCCATATGTAATTTCTAAGTTTATCTTGGACATCGCTGACACCGGTGTAGGAAAACATCTTGATGAAACCTGGACTTATAGTTAACTAGCGACCCGCCACAGCTTCGCCCGTGACAAATTATACACAAAAACCTTCCACGTTTCTTACTCTTTCTTTGGTGAAAACCGCATGAAAATCCGTTCAGTAGTTTTTGAGTTTACTGCGAACAGACGCAGCGGGGGTTTTGTTTTGACCCCCGACGGAAAAAGAGAGGTGTTATAAGTTTGAAGTGTGTTTGTGTATTTGTGCATCTCCCTGTAGCATCATAGCTCCTAAACGGATGAAACGATTTTGATTTGGTTTTTTTGTTTGAAAGCTGACAAAAATTGTCGGTATTTTGGAAATTTTCAATTTTAACTTGTATAATATGTAGTGATAGTGATTTAAGTCAAACCGTCAACCCGCAAAAGACTTCAGCTTCGTATGACATACGGGCAGTCAGCTTGATGATTTAATGTAGTTTGAACTTAACCACCCTGTTTATAAAGTCCCTTTTGTAATGATACACTTACCTCTTGCGGGGCACTCCCCTGTCTTATTAGTTCGTCATGGGCAGCTCTGTCCTGAGCATCGTCCTGTTCATCCGGCATGGGTGCAGGATTTACTTTCTTCGTTCGTTCTATATCGAAGGCTTCTGCTTCGTGCGCTGTCTTGTACTCTATCCGGACGCCCATTGATGCTAGAAAGAAAAATGTTAAGAGATGTAAAATTAGAAGAATTAGATATTAGAACGAATGATTGTCAAGAGTGAATGTTTCATAAAAGTAATTTTTATGTTACTCATTGATGGTCTTACGAAAATTGTATCGTTTTTTTTTTATTATCTTTTATTGCTTTGGTTAGTACAGTTAAATACAACAGTTATAAAAATACTTAAAATATGTACTAATATTTTAAGTATTTTTTATGACTGTATTGTATTTGAGTTGTTGTTATTTTTTTATTTATTAAAAAAAAAAAAATACATCGGTAGGGTAAATAATTAAGTGTAAAAAAACAGTATTGTGTTCGGTCCAATGTATCTCCATTACCAAATTTTTTTTTTTTTTAGTTTTTACTTGCGCCGCTTCACCACGTATTTTCTTTTCATTTTCTCAAACCAGTCAATTTAATACAATTTGAGCTGACCCATCTAATGTCAAATCAATCGCATCATTTTGCATTTCACTACATACGCATTCACGCTTTTGCCCATGGGAGTAGACAGAAATTATAGAACGTCACCAGCTGTTTTTTTTATTGTAAGTTGTCTTTCGCTTGACCAGTATCTCACCTGATGGTAAGCGATGATGTGGTCGAAGGTGTAGCACGCTTGCCTAGAAGTAACCTATTCACTCTTGATCCTTACATACTCCCTTTGCTACGTGTACTGTACGTACGATGTATGCGTGCGCGCACAAATGTGTGAGTACTAGCTCCGTCCCGCCAACCGCTTGTCGTTTAATTTTTCTTTACTATACTTACAACTATACATTTAATATTATATAATACTTACTGTTAGTATTCTTGCCGCCACTAAACGCATCTTCGTCACTGCCGTCAAAGTCCAGATCACTATCATCAGAATCTAGGTCACTGGAAAACAATTTATTTGTTTGAAATTAAACACAAGAAATTTAGTTTTGGTTTTGGAACAAGTGTGACAGTCCCCTATTGTTACAAACGTTTCGTATCGAAACTCTTTCTACAATCGTTAATCCTTCTATTTGTATGGTCTGACCACGTGACTTAACGTTGCGATGTGTCATTCCCATACATTGATTCATTTTCTACTAGCGTTATCAATAGTAGACTGTCAACTTGGCTACAGGCAAAGACCTTATACTTCTTACTACTAGAATGTGTACCAAAAATTTTCGTTTAGCTAAAATGAAATCTATCATCATACACCTAGGTTAGCTATTTCCTTATAAGCGGTAGCTAACCAAAAGCGGTCCTGGCGAGAGGGTTTCCGCTGGTAGTGTGTCTTTGTCTGACCTCTTGCTAGCACAACTAATCATTGGGTTTGGTAGAAATGGTAGAATATTTTATATTTTTCTTTTTTATGTTATAACAAAACGAACGATTCATAGACTTTGAAACGTATTTAAATATTTCTACAGTTCCTATAATTAATCAATTCATTGTATTTAATAAATAATTCATTAATACTGAGTAAGAGTAGTACTTTTAAATGTTTGGGCCTGGTAAAACCAAATGTAAGATGTGGTTTGTGCGGAGTTTTTGGCGGGATTTGCTCGAGTGAAATTTAGCGACTGTTAATATTATTTGCAAATTGATTCCTAGTGGAATACAATTGGTGAAGTTTTGTTTCTCAACTGTCTACGTAACTGGACAATATGTGAAATCATTGAGATCCTTTGAGATATATTTAGCTGCAGGTATTTCAAAGCACCGTCTGAAGACTGCAGGATCACCTCACGCCTCTCCATCATGAGCTTGAGAGTAGGATCAGAGATCTTTTTGTTCCTATCTATACGATTAGTCTTGAAGAACGAGACTTGAGGAGTCTTGGGATTTATCGAGTCCTCCCCCTCTCTTCTAACTTCAGATAACCCTATAATACTCCAATTCCTCTTGGAGTTAGGTGATCTTTTCGTCGGTCCGGAGTTTGCGCGTGTTGTACGTTGCCAGGTCCAGTCGTCGGTATTTGTTGTGGTAACCGGATCTCGTCCGGGATTCTAAGCACCCCTTGCACAGAGAACGCTGCTGCCCATTCTTTGGTTTGCCCCTTAGTTGCCTCTTACGACACCCACGGGAAAGCATGGGATGGCGGAATTATTTACGCCCGAAACCATACGGTAAGTTATGTAGATTCCAAAAAATACACACACAATTTTTTTTACAATAAAATATGTAGGTTTAGGTAGCGTAGTTAGGTAGCATCAATATATCGGATACTTACACTATCGTTTTTACAATCAATTTGTCCCATGTTCTGTTTGGTCTTGGTCACCTCATTAGAAAGAGACACACTACCAACGGGAGCCCTCTCGCTCGGACCGGTTTTTGCGCCATAGTGCACAGTCTAGTAGTAAGAAGTATAAGGTCTTTGGCTACAGGTGAGGCAGATGTAGACTTGACATAACACCTGACACTCAGTTTAGGCGGGAAACAAGTGACAATCTCAGAAAGGAAATGGACCAAGAAAAGGCCGGTATTGGATTTACGTGATACCAAATGTTAATATAGTTCTGATGGAATGTCTTTTATTTACCTTATAATTCAATAATTAACGCGGTTAGTTACATTGTAACCCTACCCTACAGGGAAATACGTTCATTTGTTTTCTCCTCGCCCAAGGACCCATGCATGGCTTTTGTTGACAATTATATGGTATTCCCTACAAGTCTCATTTGAGGTATAATTTACATAACAAAATACCGCAACTGAATTCCTGAAGGGAGATGATGAGAAGATGCACCTAAAGTACAACCCCAATATATACTAATATTATAAAGGGGTAAAGTTTGTAGGCGGTAATGTCTGGATCTACTGAACCGATTTAGATGAAATTTGGCATGGAGATAGTTTGAGACCCTGGGAAGGACATAAGATAGTTTGTATTCCCTTGGGCTGATAAAATACTTTTTACGCGGGCGAAGCCGTGGGCAGAAGCTAATAGGGAATATGTATGAAAAAAATATTTGTACATATGACGTCACGCGTCGGGCAGTTTCCCGGAACAGACACAACACCTGCCTGGTCGGAGGATACTCCCTTTTCAATAGAGGTATGCGGGACTATACACCCTGTTCCGCATACCTCCACACACATACGAAATCTAGGTAATTTAAAGTTTGAAATAAAATTATTCATTAAAAATCTTTTTTAAATCAAGGTTTTTTCGTATTCTTCTCAGCAAACCCTTTCATTTGATACCCATATCACGGCAGAGCACATAAAATAACTAGTCCGCCATCTGGGGCCGTCCGCCATATTGGATTCAGAATGACGTCACTTAGCTAACCATGCATTGTCGTCCAAACTAAACGTGTATGCATAACTTTATCTTAATCGGTTGAGGATAAGTGCTTTAAAATTCAGTTGCAAGATTTGACCCGAACACACTTACATACATACAAGTTAATAAAAACTTGTAAAAAAGCTACTAACCTACTAAAAGAGTCGTCGCTGTCTGCCATGTTGAACTTCTTGTCCGGGTTGTAGGTACTGAATTTGGGCCTTGCTACAGGTTCGCACCAATTGGTCCCGCCTAAGAAACACAGCACACTTAGGGTTACACTAGTGGAAATTTCTTCCATACAAACGTAGTCTGGCGATTACTCCACTGTTTGACGGTGTACGTTCAAAATAAAATGATATCAATTTGTCTCATCATTATCTAGCCCTGTGTGGAAACAGAAAAGTAAAAAAATACAATATTGCGCCTTCAAAATGTTTGCATAAGGGTCATATTCGGTTTGCGCAAATATGACCATGTTTCCGATTTCCGTTTGAAGCTCAAGTGGTTGCCAATTCGCCTTCGCCGGAATGCTCATATTCTTTCTCTTCTGTATAATGTGCTCTTTACTCCTTCCACTCCTTTTTACCTCAAGGATCGTTTTCAGTTTATCTGCGATTCCCACACGAAATCACTTAGGTCATCGGATAATTTGCGACTTAAAATGCCAATGCATTCCACTGCTTTCTTGGATAAATCTTTTACCATCCAAGCTGCTCATCTGTGGAATGCATTGCCCGACCTAATAAAACGCGCCCAGTCGTTGCCTGTATTTAAAAGACTCGTAATAGAACATTACTTTTCATTGTGATTGTCGTTAGTCAACATTTACTTTCATTGCCTATACATATTGGAGTATGTATGTATATATGCATCTATTATATAACATATGTATGTATTTGTGTATCTATGATGATCTGATTGTAAATTTAAAGTAAATATTCGTAATGTTATGTGTTACACCAATGTCAACCCCATTTCATGTCCAGGCTATCACTGTCCATTCCAGGTTGCCTGGAAGAGATCGCGGTATGCGATAAGGCCGCCCTTTGTTTGTATTTTAGTTTTAAGTTTCCTTTCTTTGATTTAATTTGGTGTACATACAATAAAGCATACATAAATATAAATAAATATTTGAAAGTTATGAGCGTCGAAAGTTCCATATTTCAACACTAATTTTAACGCATCTTTGGGCGGAAATAAATACTATAAGAAGAAGGAAAATTGCAAAACGGCCTCCATAGATGGATTGATTAGTAATTCAACAATGCTAATAATTTTATTTTGAAAATATACATTTAGTAGTTTTTTCATGATATCTAGACTCCCAAAGGTCTGTTCATAAAATTTCACGCGCTCGTTTTCGTCGTAATTCATCATCCATTTCGCTACAAGTTTGCAAAAGTGCTAATTCGTACGAGAACTAGCTTCTTACTGCTCATCACAGCATCAATCTCTTTCGCACGTGTTGTCGGATGAGACAGCATGCATTTTAACCCCACGCACAAAATAGTTCGGGCCGTTGACTAGGGGAACCTTAATGGTCAGTTCCTGGGAAGAATAATGATAATTCTATTCAGTCCCTCAGTGAGATTATATACCCGTTTTTTTGCTTTAACAATTAAATAAAAATTTACGCTTTAAGATAAAGCGCACCTAAGTTCAGGAGTGGGTGCTTGTGACGTCTCTTTGTCAGTATAAAGTGTAACGTCACACAATATTTCAATAGCCGTAATTTTTTGATTAAGTGGCAAAAAAAAAATAACGTATCCAATATTTTTAGGTTATCTAACTGACTGACTATATAGATATTCTTTGTCAACTAACCTATTCCAGAAGATCATTTTAGTGCGATGATTGTTCGAATGAATAACGACAATTCAGGAAAATATGGGGTATATGGGGTCAAAATAAAATTGCTAAGTGAAACTACGCAGACATATTAGGCAGGCTGGTCGTAATATATTTTTTTTAGGCTACACTGTCCCACAGCTGGGCAAAAGACTCCAACAAATACTACCAGGTAATCTTTTCCAGAGCCACTTCGAACCAGCCCTTGCAGTAGGTGTATAGGTCGCCACGATGGTAATATATGTAGTTACACGAAAATCAAAGTTCAGATTATTTATGTTTTATCCCGAAATATCTGAGGCATTTCGCTAGTTAATTTAGTTTGACCCTGTTAGACCAACGTAATACATAAACTTTAATAAAAAAATATTTTTTAGAGCAAACTATTTTTCGTTTTTACCAATAGCACGGCAGTGCACAAAAAAATAACTAGCCCGCCGTCTTGGGCCGTCCGCCATATTGGATTTAGAATGACGTCAATTTGCTAACCATGCACCTAAGAAAGAATGACGACAAAAGCTAACACATACCTGATGCTGAAGTGCAGAAGGTCAGATTGGGAGGTAAAGGATCTCTCAAGTCGTCATATTCTGAGTGTTCAGGTATAGACGACGCCATGTCGTTGCTCCATGTTCCGATTTCAAACTGGAAGAGACATTTTCAGTATATTTATAACTAACTTTTGCCCGCATGTCCTCTCGAGGTACACCCCGCAGGACCCGTTACTAAAGATAAAAAAGCTGATGACCTTCAGGCATAATGTAGCTGGTGAAAGAATTTTCAAAATCGGTTCAGTAGTGCTAGAGATTACTTGCTACAAACAAACTCACAAACTTTACCTCTTTATAGTATTATTATTTTCTTACAATAAGTACCTGTAGATAGGAACTTATTTAAAAAAAAAAATGCATACGCAAAACAAAATGCGACCTTGAAATTTTACTTAATTATTCACTATACAAAACCAACGCAATTGAAACCTTCCAACAACACCCACAAAAATAAAACAAATACATACGCCTCCACTGTATAATGTTCGGCTTATATAGCAACAGTGGGCGACATACCCGTGATCAGCGTGAGACCCGCGCTTGAATACACTTTTGCGTGCGTTACTTTATTTTGCGATAACTCTGATATTTATTTAAATTATATGGTGTAAAGTATAATCATAATGTGCATAAAATGCTTAAGGTAACTAACGTATTTAAGTTGATACGGATGAATACTGTATCCGTCCAAATTCTGCTTTCCAATTACCGCATTGTAGTTACCACAATTTTTTTGAAGTTAGAAGAATGGGTATAGTAAGCTATGCTTAAAAGATAGGTATATGCCCTTGCGGACTTTTCTGTAGACCTATAAAAGATAAATATCCCACCATACATTGTTTTGTTATATCTCAAAGGGATTAGGCAGCGTTTTCGATGAAGGCTCACTTTACTATTTTCGTCATTTAAAAAAATTATCGAATAATTTCAGCCAATTAAACAAAACCTTAACAAGTTATACACCTAAAGCTTCCTTCATGAATCACTCTGTATATTGGTGAAAACCGCATAAAAAGCCGTTTTACCGTTCTCGTGGTGCTCTCTTGTTCGATATTTTACGATAAAAGCTGGGATCACACACGAATATACCAATGTTCAATCAATCTGCCTAGCCTTTTCCCAACTATATTGGGGTCGGCTTCCAGTCTAACCGGATTTAGCTGAGTACCAGTGTTTTACATGGAGCGACTGCCTATCTGACCTCCACAACCCAGTCACTGGGTAACACGGTATCCCTTGGCAAGACTGGTGTCAGATCTCAAGCTTCTGACTACTCGTAACGACTGTCAAAGATCTTCAAATGCCAGCCGGGACCAACGGCTTAACGTGCGCACCGAGGCACGGAGGAAACTCGGTATGTTGAAATGGTCACCCATCCACGGACCGACCTCGTCAAGCGCTGCTTAACCTTGAAGATCGACCCGTGCGGCTGTTATTATTTAGCCACGAGCTCCTCATATACCAATGTTGATACGAATAAAAAAATGCAGTATGAAACTGTAAAGCGACCTAACATATCATCCGTAAAATATCGTACTGACTCTCTGCGTGATATGGTTTTTGTATTATATATAGGCTAGCGCTTGACCACTATCTCACTTGATGCTAAGCGATGATGTGGTTAACGGTGACGCACGCTTGCCTAGAAGTAACCTATTCACTCTTGACTTAAAGACCCCTAGATTGTAGCTATCAGGAAACACAGAATCTGGCAGGGAATTCCACTCCTTAGCTGAGGAGTCTGAGTTTTAAGTTTATTGAAAATAATAGCATTTCTAGGATACTTACAGCAGCCTCAGCAGCCGCCTCTTCTTTCTCCTGCAAGATTTCATTGATAGTCTTCTCTTTTACTTCTTCATCCATCTTCTCTTCTGAGCTATTTTCTTCTGCACTGTTCTCTTCTCTGTCTGGCGGCGTTACAATCTCTCCTTTTTCACTGGAAGAAGAATCAAAAAGTGTCAAAATGCCCTTGTAAGCTTCCTATGGCCAGTATAATTTTTAAAATAACTTTTAAATAAAAAAAATATACCTACTTCTAAAGCAAAACACTACAATGCGAAAATACACTTTGTTTTCCGAAGTCCGGTGTCTTTGGTAGGTAACTAAAGTTTTTGTTTTTCGACACCGACTTCGGCAAACAAAGTTATTTTTCGCTTTGTAGTGTTTTGCATTCGAAATCTGTTAGTTTGTTAATATGTTTTTTTTATTTTACTCTTTTTAGTTTTGGAACCTCATATTACCATGAAAATCATTTATTTGATTTGGTGACAATAGGACCACCTCGAGAGTATACCCTTGCAAATAAAAAAATATTTATACCATTCCCCCTCTAAAAAGCTTATTTTATTCACTGAAAACAGTGAATAAAAAGCACTTTTAATCACTGTTTTGGTGTTTGAATTTAGAACACACCAATATAATATTCAAACTCCATCTCAATGCTGTACAACCTCCTTACGCATAAAATATTCGATACAAACTTAGATAGAGATAGAGATAGGGATAGAGAAAGAGATAGGGATAGAGTTAGAGATAGAGTTGGAGATAGAGGTAGAGATAGAGGTAGAGTTAGACATAGAGTTAGAGATAGAGTTGGAGATAGAGTTGGAGATAGAGGTAGAGATAGAGGTAGAGTTAGAGGTAGAGTTAGACATAGAGTTAGAGATAGAGTTAGAGATAGAGTTAGAGTTAGAGATAGAGATAGAGATAGAGATAGAGATAGAGTTAGAGATAGAGTTAGAGATAGAGTTAGAGATAGAGTTAGAGATAGAGTTAGAGATAGAGTTAGAGACGGAGTTAGAGATAGAGTCAGAGATAGAGTTAGAGATAGAGTTAGAGATAGAGTTAGAGATAGAGTTAGAGATAGAGTTAGAGATAGAGTTAGAGATAGAGTTAGAGATAGAGTTAGAGATAGAGTTAGAGATAGAGTTAGAGATAGAGTTAGAGATAGAGTTAGATATAGAGTTAGAGATAGAGTTAGAGATAGAGTTAGAGATAGAGGAGTTAGAGATAGAGTTACAGATAGAGTTAGAGATAGAGATTGAAACACCAGTGCTGTTTCCTAGCTCAGGGGTCATGGTTTCACATTTTTTTATAAATTTTGAAGGTAATAAACCCATTTATTTATTATTATTCCTTGTGCCGCTTCAATCTTTCTTTTTCTCGTAGTCATGGTATAAAATATAGTATGCAACTCTTGAATAAAACGGATTTATATCGAGGGCCATGAATCACTCGCGTCGCTCATGATTCTAACACTTGAATCACTCGCTATGCTCGTGATTCAGTCGTTAGAATCCTTCACTTACTTGTGATTCATCTACGGCCCTCGCATTAAATCCATCTTTTATTCACTAGTTGCATAATATACTATTAATAAATATATATGACGGAGTTATACAAAAAACAAAAACACACAAAAAAAAATTAGAAACTTCCGAATTGAGAACCTCCTCCTTTTTTGGAAGTCCGTAAAAAAAATAGATAGTTTAGTAACCGGCCTTGGAGGAATTCATAACATTACGCCAATTTCCTAGAAGATTTAAGCAGATGTGCAGCTTAAAGTACGCCTTTATTTCGCTAGTTATTTAGGATAGAATAGATGGACCCCACTTCGCCGCACTTACTCTTCCATTTGGTCCGTTGTGCGTGCAGGCCTTCTCTCTGTGAGAGGGAATGTGGCATAATCCACCACGCGAGCCCAATGCGGATTAGTGGATGTCACATGTATTCGAAATGTTGGTTCTAAAACATGCCGGTTTCCTCACGATGCTTTCCTTCACCGTTTTGGGAGCAGTGGTGACGAAATAGTTTACACAAAGAAAAGCGTCTACCTGGGTTCGAACTTGTAAGTCGCGGCCGTTACTGCTGGGCCGGCACTACTCTGCCAGCTGTTCTCATCTAGCTATCAACCAGGCACAGATACAGATTCCGAGCTGCTACTAATAAATGCCAGATGAAAAAACCGAATGCTCAGGAGTTCAGGAGTTGCGTTTGCGACCTCTAGAGACTTGCGACCAACGAGGCAGTCATCTAGTAGTTATACCTTCAAAGTTCCAGGTCAAACACTTCTCAACCTTATTGCTACTGGCATGGGCATCCAACGCGAATAAATAAATTTTGGTTCATATAAATTGCACTAGATGGCGTGATAAGCTTTGATTCATTTGTTGTTGAATGTATTTTACCTATGTTTGCAATATTTGTAAGTATGTGAGAACCATGTTCCTGTTTATCAAATTAATTAATTTACCTGTTAATGCTTTTAATACTTTATACCTATACGTAGTACAGTATGTAGTGCTATTCTGGGTGCATCGTCCTCACATATATGAATTTATTAATGTAAACCACTTAATATTTTTAAAAGAGTAAGTATGGAGTTTCTTGTGCGTTCTTCTCCATAACAAGCTACTTTTCCGAATGCACGGTAGAATCAATTTTTATTACTTGTAAATTTTAACTGTTTACGTTCAAAAGTGTCGCTTAGTGGCCTAATTGAAATAAATATTTTTGACTTTGACTTGTTATTGAGTTTTGTGAAATATTAAGATTTTCTAGAGACGATCATAAAAAATGTATGTTCTTGTCTCTCTCCTAAGCACTAAATTAAGGAATATTGGGCTCTTAATTCACATTCCAGCTGCTACTGATAAATTCAAGATGGAAAAACCGAATACAACTTTCCCGGGAATCGAACACATGACATCATGCTCATCAGTAGCGCTTGCGACCAAGAAGCCAACGAGGCAGGAATTCAGTTAGGCGTAAATACATAATAGACAGACAGACACCATTTGTATGTTTAAACTTACGTCAATTCTTCATCTTTGTGTTTCTTTGAATCCTCGTCTTCCTTTCTCTTTTCGTGCTTTTCCGAGTCTTGACTTAACACCTGAAAATAAAATTGAATTATTAACTTACCACATTATCAGTGCCAGTGTGTGTTGTTGATGACATATGGCTCTGAGATGTGGTCGCTCACAATGGGTCTCATCAGAAAGCTTACAGTCACCCAAAGGGCACTGGAGAGGGCTATGCTCGGAATTTCCTTGCGTGATCGAATCAGAAATGTAGAGATCCGCAAGAGAACCAGGGTTACCAAGATAGCCCGAAGAATTGCCAAAATTAAGTGGCAGTGGGCAGGGCACATTGCTCGCAGAGCGGATGGCTGATGGGGCAGAAAGGTCCTGGAGTGGCGACCGCGAACCGGAATACGTTGGGTTGGAAGGCCTCCCACTAGGTGGACTTGGTGAAGGTTGCGGGGATCCGCTGGATGCGGGACGCACGGGACCGGTCAATGTGGCGACGCTTGGGGGAGGCCTATGTCCAGGAGTGTCTAAGTCTTTCGGCTGATATGATGATGATGTCCACATTATCAGGCTATTGATGAAATGACAAAATAACAAGGCATACATACATAAACTCACGGCTTCTTCCCATGGGGGTAGGCAGAAACTACAGAACGCCATCTGCTACGAACCTCACCTCACATCTCCTTTTGCTTCATTCACGTTCAAACATCATCATCATGATTTATTATATATACATATTTATAGCTTTTCCACGCGGCTTCGCTACCGTAACCCACCAAAAGGACCCGTTTTGGGATAAAACAAGCAAAAAGTTTAAAAGCTGTAACCCGAATACGGTTTTATTAGCCTTTGTTGCCCGGGCCATAATAACGAATCTATTGACACCTTATTCATCAAAATCGGATGAATAGTTTAGGCAATACGGAGGAATAAAACTACCTAAATACAAACATACATACATAGACTGCTAAAATTATAACCCTTCCTTTTGGATTCACCGTAATCGGGTAAAAATGAATTTTCATGACTTTGACGGGATATTGCTAGCAAACGGTACGCTTGACAAAAATACGATGTACCAAACCCTACCTTCATTTTAAAGTCCCTGTTCAATGATACCACACACGATGGGATGGGGAGATTTTTTGTTTTTTTCTTGACTTCCTGCCCCCTAGAGGACGCCATATTCAATTTAATGCGACCAATAAGACGTTTCCGATAACACCCCATTTTGTAAAATTATGATAAGTTGTTTATAAGTTATGAGGGAACAGATGAACATAAATACATACTTTCTCTTTTACAATTATTACTGTAGATTATAATTTTTTGTTTTTATATTTTGTTGCCACGTTTTAAACAATGCACCTGCCATATTGTCTCTTCACCACCCTTGGTTGACTGGTAGAGAATGCCTAAGGCATTAAATCCGCCATTGTACAAACCTTTGTGCATCAAGTTTGAAATAAATAATGAATCAATAAATAAATACATTTATACCATTCCCCCTCTAAAAAGCTTATTTTATTCACTGAAAACAGTGAATAAAAAGCACTTTTAATCACTGTTTTGGTGTTTGAATTTAGAACACACCAATATCATATTCAAACTCCATCTCAATGCTGTACAACCTCCTTACGCATAAAATATTCGATACCAACTTAGATAGAGATAGAGTTAGAGATAGAGGTAGAGATAGAGTTAGAGATAGGGAGAGTTAGAGATAGAGTTAGAGATAGAGATAGAGCTAGAGATAGAGTTAGAGGTAGAGTTAGAGGTAGAGTTAGAGATAGAGTTAGAGATAGAGGTAGAGAGAGAGTTAGAGATAGAGTTAGAGATAGAGGTAGAGATAGAGTTAGAGATAGAGGTAGAGATAGAGGTAGAGATAGAGTTAGAGATAGAGTTAGAGATAGAGATAGAGTCAGAGACAGAGTTAGAGATAGAGTTTGAGATAGAGTTAGAGATAGAGATAGTGATAGAGATTGAAACAGAAGTGCTGTTACCTAGCTCAGGGGTCAGGGTTTCATATTTTTACTCTAAAAAGCTTATTTTATTCACTGAAAACAGTGAATAAAAAGCACTTTTAATCACTGTTTTGGTGTTTGAATTTAGAACACACCAATATC
This sequence comes from Orthosia cruda, assembly GCA_964057195.1. Taxonomy (NCBI): domain Eukaryota; kingdom Metazoa; phylum Arthropoda; class Insecta; order Lepidoptera; family Noctuidae; genus Orthosia; species Orthosia cruda. Next base: position 3,880,765 of record OZ059853.1, on the reverse strand, counting down.
ATATTCAAACTCCATCTCAATGCTGTACAACCTCCTTACGCATAAAATATTCGATACAAACTTAGATAGAGATAGAGTTAGAGATAGAGGTAGAGATAGAGTTAGAGATAGGGAGAGTTAGAGATAGAGTTAGAGATAGAGGTAGAGATAGAGTTAGAGATAGAGTTAGAGATAGAGTTAGAGGTAGAGTTAGAGGTAGAGTTAGAGGTAGAGTTAGAGATAGAGTTAGAGATAGAGGTAGAGAGAGAGTTAGAGATAGAGTTAGAGATAGAGGTAGAGATAGAGGTAGAGATAGAGTTAGAGATAGAGTTAGAGATAGAGATAGAGTCAGAGACAGAGTTAGAGATAGAGTTTGAGATAGAGTTAGAGATAGAGATAGTGATAGAGATTGAAACAGAAGTGCTGTTACCTAGCTCAGGGGTCAGGGTTTCATATTTTTTTGTAAATTTTGAAGGTAATAAACCCATTTATTTATTATTATTCCATGTGCCGCTTCAATCTTTCTTTTTCTCGTAGTCATGGTATAAACTATAGTATGCAACTCTTGAATAAAACGGATTTATATCGAGGGCCATGAATCACTCGCGTCGCTCATGATTCTAACACTTGAATCACTCGCTATGCTCGTGATTCAATCATCATGAATCACTCCCTACGGTCGTGATTCAGTCGTTAGAATCCTTCACTTACTTGTGATTCATCTACGGCTCTCGCATTAAATCCGTCTTTTATTCACTAGTTGCATAATATACTATTAGACAAACACGTACTCCTGTTATGAGTATTGCGCACCTGGCCTCTCTGAAGAACAAGCTCTCTGAAGAAATATAATATTTACAATAGGACATACTTCAGCCAAGCTCCACCCGAAGTCTAACGGCGGCCATTGGAACTTGGGCGTGAACTTGTCGTTGATCTTAGGTATGCCGAGACCCACGTCTATCGCGACCGCGCGACGGATCTCGTCAGCTATTAGAAGAGCGTTGATTCTGAGGACAAATGACGAGGGTTAGAAAAAAAAGTTTGCAAAGTCGTAGGGGAATGATCATGTGATCTGCTTAACATTTTCCAAAATGTATTTTTAACCCCCGACGGAATTATAAGATGTTATAAGTTTGTCGAGTGTATCTGTGTGTTTGTGTATCTATCTGTGGCATCATAGTTCCTAAACGGATGAGCCGATATTGATTTAATTTTTTTTTTGTTTGAAAGGTGACTTTATCGAGATTGTTCGTTCTTCATTCTTGGCTATGTTTTATGAAAATCTGTTGAGCAGTTTTAAAGTTGCACGATATCGTGTCATAATTACGTGTTTAGTAGATTGTAGATCAAAGCGTGTCTACTACTAGGTAAATTATGTAGCATGAAATAATAATGAGTCGGGCGTTTTTTACATTTTACTTGTTCTTTTCGAGTCGACGGAACTTTTAAATATGTTGTGGACAGTTTCGGGACGAGTGAGCGAAGCGATTTCACAGACGACACGGTTTACGCGCTACGGTACTCAAGCGATAAGCGGGCCCCCACAACATAAGCGTGTTAATCAAGTTTACTCACACTTCCTCGACTCTTGCTCGAAAGCGTACTTGCCCACCCAACAAGTGAGCGAAGCGAAGCTCCTTCCACAAGAAACACACCAATTTAACTAGACTTTAGAGAGGAACGACCGAAGCTAGGGGCACTCACGACACTATACTCCGTTTGAAATAACATTAGACATTTCTACAAACCTTTTTACAGTCCCTTCAATCGATTTTGAGCTCTATTCTGAAAACATAAGGATGTATGTCACCCTGACCTCTATCCAAACCTGTTACCAAAAAACCAAATGTTTACTACATCTGCCATATCACCAACGCAATAGGAGTCAAAATTGGTTGAACGGGCTGTAAAATGCATTTATGTAAATTTTGTATGTCATTTCAAAATGGAGCATAGAGGTATGCGGAACGGGGTGCAAGTCCTGCAACCTCCATTGAAAAGGGAGGATCTTCCGACTACAAGGGTGTTGTGTCTGGTGTTGTCGGGAGATTGTGTTTAAATCACGCGCAGAACTTTGATTACACGATGTAGCATTTGTGCTCTGCAAAGAGCTCCGGTATCAACATCAGTACTAGCTACTTACACTACATAGTATAATATACTATATTGTATCAAAAAAAGGCAGCGCCATCTCTTGGCGAGTGGAGGACGGCAGCGCCATCTCTTGGTAAATAAAGGAAGCTAGCAATGTCATATCTTGCTAAATAATGGAGGCTAGCAGCGCCATCTCTTGGCAAGTGGAAGAGCAAATAAGGTGTTAATAAATTAAAGTGTAGTGTGTGAATTTCTGAACCATATCTCATTAGAATATGATCATTTAGTACCTGTACAAGACGCATGGTAGTGCCACTGACGCGAACCACAGCAACACCGCCCAGAGGGGGTGCCCTCTGCACAGCTCTGGTATAGTTTTCGCCAAACTTCTTGGCCGCCCTCATACAAAAACAGCACCGATCCGTGCATTGCGCATCGGAAAACCAACTTCAGGGCGGCCCAGAAATTTGTCGAGAACTATATCTATACTACATACACTATACAGTATAACATTGTTACAAGATAAGCTAGCGCCATCTCTTGGCGGGTGTAGGAGACTTGCAGCGCCATCTCTTGGCACGTGGAAGAAAAAATTAATTGCGATAAATTAAAGTGTAGTGTGTGAAGGGAGGGTTCAGGGATAAATTAATGAACCCAAGCTTATAACTATATGATCACTTAGTACCTGTACAAGACGCAGGGTAGAGCCACCGTCGCGAACCACAGCGGCGCCGCGAAAGGATGTACTCTGCACAACTCTGGTATCAGTATCTGCTTCTGGTCTAAGCGGTCTCGTTTTGCGCGGCGGGTACGTTCGGATGAGACTGGGAGGGCGACACCTTTGCGGTTAACGTATCTGTTGAGAGAGAAAATGGTTAAAGAAACTGAAGCATTATGATTATATTCCCTAATGAGATGAGCAAAACTCCATGTTAAAAGGGGCAAGAATTGAGGAGCAAATACCTTAGGGGTATAGTAGCTAATATAAAATTAGAATCACGTCTAAACGGCTAGTCGTATTTTTTTGGAAAAATATATGTTACATTAGACATTTTCTTAATAATTTGATCTATGAACATTTTGAGTTTTATTCGTATAACATAGTGTAATTAATTTGTAAAGTTATGTCTAACACGGACACAAAAACGTCAATCGCACCAAAACCGCCGGGCATAGAAAAGGCAGGTAAAAAAAGGTACTGAATTTTGGGTAGCGCCGGTGTGAAACTAGTGCGGCGGGTTCGCGGTGAGTACGTACGCGTGCCCGTGTCCCCGCCATACGCGGCACAGGAGGATACCGTGGACTTTTAGTGGAGTCCCACATAACTGCGTTATCTACCCGTGGTAGCGCAGTATGAGTTTTGTTCCCTCAAGGTCGTTGGCGATTGTCGTCGTCTTAAAGGAGATAGGCGAGCCCATTTCAATCTGTAGGATACAAAATCTGAGGGATTCAAGTGGTCGCGAAACAGATGATGCGCAAATCTAGTACAAACTTACTATTATCTGCATTAGGGATAGAGGTTGCGAGTGGAGGACAGAGGGAATGTGACAACAGAGAGTAATTGAGGAAGCATGACAGGGGGTGGATGACAGGTGGAAAATTTGTGAATGACTGAGGAGGGTGACAGGGAGCAAAGATTTTTTTTAATTATATACATACCTTGGTGTAAGCAGGTTGAACCTCGCACTGGTGTCGACGTTCAACAGCGGCTGCTCTCTTTGAATGCTGTAGTTGCCGCGGAAGATCTGGTGCTACGAAGACGGGAAAAGAGGAGGGACGGTTACAGGGAGAGGGTGACGGAAGGTTGGAGACATGGGGAGGGTGACGTGAGTAGTTTAAATGGTAGAGGATCATGGGGAAGGGTGAAAGCTAGAGGGTGATAGTTGGAGGATGAATGGGGAGAGTAACTATTTATATTCCCACCTTCCAGTCCGCAAGTTCAGTCCAGCACTGGTGCTCCAACAGCGGCTGCTCTCTCTGAGTGAGACTCACGCTGTACTTAGCGTTGTAGTAGTCACGGAAGCTCTGGTGTGTTGCAAACGGGAAAAGAGGAGAGGTTGGATGAGTGAAGGAACGTGTAAGAGGGAGGGTGCTTGGGGTAGATTGACAGTGGAAGGAGGGTGACGAGAGTAGGAGTGAAGGTAAGTGGGTGACGAGAGTAGGGTGATTGGTGACGGAGGGTGACTGGGGAGGGTGACAGATGAGGGTTGACATAGGTAGTCTGACACGGGAAGATGTCAATCTTTTTTCTTTGTCTATTTTCTTACCGTGGTGTGAGCAAATTAAGCCTGGCACTGGTGTGGTTGACGTCCAACAGCGGTTGCTCTCTCTGAGTTAGACTCACGCCGTACTTAGTGCTGTAGTAGTCGCGGAAGCTCTAGTGCTTCGCAGGTGGGAAGTAAGAAGAGGTTGGATGACTGAAGGAACGGGCTAGAGGGAGGGTGACAGAGGGAGGGTGCTTGGGGTAGATTGACAGTGGAAGGAGGGTGACGAGAGTAGAGAGATGCTGAGTGAGTGCCTACTGTAGGGTGATTGGTGAGGGAGGGTGACAGATAACGGTTGACATATGTAGTCTGACTTGAGGTGACCTTTTATTTATTAATGTGTTTTGTCTACTTTGTTACCTTGGAGTAAGCAAGTTCAGCCTGGCACTGGTGTGGTCGACGTCTAACAGCGGTTGCTCTCTCTGAGTGAGACTCACGCCGTACTTAGTGCTGTAGTAGTCGCGGAAGCTCTGGTGTGTTGCAGAGGGGAATGACGAGTCGGGGGTCAGGTTCCAGCAGATTTCTGCTACTAGGAAGAACTGGAAAACAAAAGTTGGCGTCAAGGTGTTTTTTATTCACTTATCCTCGCACTGGAACACCTTGTAGCAATTACACCAATAGAGAACAAACTTGTATTAACTATTTGAGTCCAGTTTTATTTTAACTGTTGTCAGCTTAGAAAGTAGGTACGGTGGTAGGTTTCTAAGTTATATGAATCGAGAAACCCACTTGGGTTGCCCGGATAGATATAGATATAGGGTGAGTTTTCCGAGTAGGCGAGGATGGCTGAATCCGAAACAATGAGGAATATCGAAAGACATAAAAAGGAGTCTCGAATTCGATATTAAACTCTCTATATTGGCATCAATGGATTTAAAAACATACAATATTCCAGGAAAAAAAAGAAAGCCAGCAAAAATAAAAAATAAGCATTATTTTTAGCTTACCATGCATTGTCACCCAAACCAAACTTGTATGCAAATTTTCATCATAACCAGTTGAGGTTAACTGCTTTAAAATTCAGTTGCAAGATTTGACCCGAACATACAACTATTTTCTTAATGTCCCTCGGCAATCATCGCATTTTCCAATGCAAACAAATGCTGATTTCCATGTCCATCAATTATTAGGTCAATCGTGTATAATAATTTGAATTCAGAAATAAAAACTTTATTGTTGTTTTGTTTTGATCTCCTTGTAATATATACAGAGCTGTATACCTATTTATCTTTAGCAGCTTTCCTCCCATTTTTTAAATAAATTACTTTAAGTTAAAAGATTATTAACAACTCTATATACTTTCAAGTTGATTGATAGCGTCCGGTCTGCACCAAGTGCAAAGGGCAACTGATAGAAAGCTGACGACTGACGAAACACGAAGTTTGCCGAGGGACATTAAGACAATTTTTGTACTGTACTATTATAGCACGGGGTCACGGGGATAAAACAGTAAATTTGGTTCAATCATCACTAGATTGCGCGATATGCATCGTTTTATCAAGAAAAACATTTTCTAAAATTGATCATAAAAACTGTGTTCTTCTTTAATCAACTCTCCTAAGAACAAAACATTATGGAATATTGGGCTCTTAATTCACATTTCGTATTTCGAAGTTTGCCGGGGGACATTAAGAAAATAGTTGTATTGTATGTATGTTCGGGTTAAATCTTGCAACTGAAAAAAAAGGATGTGTTGAGAATAAAAATTCATCAAATTAAAAGCCTTATAAAACCCACCTGAGGCTGATCCTGGTTCCTATACCACGGCGTTACAACCGCCTCTCTATATTTCTCCGCATCAAACACAAACACATCCCCTTTCTTCAACAGCGGATTCACCATCCTCTTCCTTCCCTTCCTCTTTCTATTGCCGTCTCTCTCCACCTTCTCGTCTTCGGGAGGTTCCGTCCAGATGATCGGCTTCTCGATGTCGGTGACTTTTTTTTCTTCGGTGTGTTGGTAGATTAGTTCAAGGAACGTCCAGTCAATGTCGATTTTTGTGGCGCCATCTGGTGTTGTGGCTGAAATAATAATCATTAGAATCATTGATGGAGAAGTATCATGACTCATAGTGGTAGTAAAACTGTAGTCAATAATAGACCGTTTTTTGGAAATTATTTTTTTTTTGGAAATTTGAAAGGGAATGTCCCCCATTTAAATTTGGTGAAGATCTGATAAAGAACTTCGGAGATATAAGGCAAATCTTTCGGGATTGCTTTTTTACAATAAAAATACAACCGACATCCATTCGAAGTCGTTTGTTTTTATTAGTTTTGCAACTTACTCTTAACAGTAGGCACAATATAGTAATTATTGTGTGTAGACCCTTCACTTTGTAGCTTCATACCGCGTCGACGAACTCTCAGCACCTCAGCAAACACAAATCGCATGAACCTGAAGAATAGTACATTACTGCAGCGGCCAGCAAAAGAGGCATTGATGGACGAACGTGTAAATGTGGGCCGAGGCACACATACGTAAGTCCATCAATGCCTAGTTGTGGCCAAGGCTTGTATAGTGCTTTTCTCAAATAATGCGCGGAAATTAAAACTAAGTAGTACCTAGAACTCATTTTGTCAAATACAATTACTTTTCAAAATCAATGACGAACACCGAACAACAATAATTATTCCCGCGTTAGGCTTAGCACGCACTGCGATTTTCATTCGCGCGATTTTTTTTCCGCCCGCTCTGCGGCCTATGGAATTGTATGAAGCCGCACGCGTTGCGGTAAAAAAACCACGCGGTAATAATACTACAAAAATGCGCGCAAATAAAAATCGCAGTGCGTGCTAAGCCTTAAAGTGTTCATTTGTTTTTTTTTTGCAATACACTGCTTTCTATTTGCAAACCAGTTCGAAATTTAAATAAAACCTTTGATAAGTTACCTCCTTGGTTGCCATGTTTGTTGAGTTGAGTAAAAGATCGTTCCATTTTTAAATTACACGACAGATATGAGTTTACTATGTAATTTATTTGGCCGCTACAAACGACAGATATGGATTTTCATACAATTTTTGCCGGCCGCTGCTCGCATGTATTTGGCCTGTACTGCAATTTCGATTTATCTCGAAGAAGGTTGTCAAAATAATGCTCAAATTTCCAAGCATGTTTGAGAAAATAATATTACATACTCTAAATCACTTTTTTTTAATGTTGCCCCACACTAGGAATTACTTCCTGTATCGTGGGTGCGTTTACAAACATATAAACTCACATACACAACACCCAGAGCCGGAACAACTATCTGTAGGTCATACAAATATTTGTACCGTGCGGGAATCGAACCCGCGACACGCAGCGCAGCAGTCAATCGCTCAACCACTGCGCCAACCGTGAACCCAAAATGTATGTATTGGTTGGCCAAAAGACTTGCTCCAAGAGATCTAACGAGACACTGTTAGGTCGTTTGTACACTGACTAGTATTCGATTATTTCTATGGCTAATATTCGCATCTGCTTTTATAATGTTCCTAAAAAACATGGATACAAATGAGTGCACAAACGCACTTAAAGTAACTGAGAGGACATTTGTCTACAAATCATTTCGTTGCAAAAAAAAAAGATTGGCCATTCGAGTCAGATCGGAAGAGTTGAAAAAAAAAAGACATTTTTTATTAACATTTTTTTTGAGTTGCCAGTTAGTGTGACAGAACTTGTTAGGAATACGAATCCGCCTGGTAGTCCTAGAGGTAAACGCGTTCAAACAAAGAGTCAAACTCTTCCGCTTTATTATATTACTAGCTGACCAACTGGTTACCCTACCCTGCCTAACTTGTCTACCGTGCCTACCCTGCCTTCCCTACCTACCCAACCCTAACCCCAACCCTGTTTTCTCAGCGCACGCCAAAGAGTGAATTTTATAGGCAACATTTTGCTACCTTGGGTTACATTATTGCAATTTTCATAAGGATCTCTATTTTTTTTGAAAATATATTATAGCTTATGTCACTCAGGAACAATGGAGCTTTGTACTGGTGATAGAATTATCAAAATCGGTTCAGTATATCCAGAGATTACCCCTTACAACGTCACAAACCCACTGAGCACTTTTCATATAATGAACAGTCTGTTTTCAGTAATTATATTTCTTACCTCCTGACAAGCTTAGCTCTTCGCGGCGACAGTCTCACATCAGCGTCCGGAACATGTTCAACAGATACTCTCACTTCACCGGAACGAGTGTACACAGGGAACGACGGGATCTGCAAACTGAACAAAATAATACAATACATGATAAGTTCGGAATGTTCGCTATTCATGTAAGATTTACGTAATATGCAACCGTACATCGGTACATGGTGAACACCCCAACTATTTTTTTTGTGGGTTGGGAACGCTATGGGTGAAGCGGGAGGGCGTGTCAGACTTTTATTAACTAAAACCCACCCGTGTTCCTTCAGTTGCTTATACCAGGACCACAGTAATATTTATCCGCGCCCCAGACATAGACACACGGCCCTAGCGTACCCCGTCAGTTTTACTGACATCTCATCGAAGCGCGCGTGATATACGATATTCGACTAACTTGTCAGGCTCGTGGCGCGACATAAGGATGCCAATCGCTTGGCTAGCTAGCTGAGGGCGTGCAGTTTTCTGTTGAACAGCTCTACTACACACCACAGACGATGATAATACGCAATGCTAGCTGAGGGCGTGCAGTTTTCTGTTGAACAGCTCTACTACACACCACAGACGATGATAATACGCAATGCTAGCTGAGGGCGTGCAGTTTTCTGTTGAACAGCTCTACTACACACCACAGACGATGATAATACGCAATGCTAGCTGAGGGCGTGCAGTTTTCTGTTGAACAGCTCTACTACACACCACAGACGATGATAATACGAAATATCAGACTTACTTGTCAGGCTCGTGGCGCGACATAAGGATGCCAATCGCTTGGCTAGCTAGCTGAGGGCGTGCAGTTTTCTGTTGTACAGCTCTACTACACACCACAGACGATGATAATACGCAATATCAGACTTACTCGTCAGGCTCGTGGCGCGACATAAGGATGCCAATCGCTTGGCTAGCTAGCTGAGGGCGTGCAGTTTTCTGTTGAACAGCTCTACTACACACCACAGACGATGATAATACGCAATGCTAGCTGAGGGCGTGCAGTTTTCTGTTGAACAGCTCTACTACACACCACAGACGATGATAATACGAAATATCAGACTTACTTGTCAGGCTCGTGGCGCGACATAAGGATGCCAATCGCTTGGCTAGCTAGCTGAGGGCGTGCAGTTTTCTGTTGTACAGCTCTACTACACACCACAGACGATGATAATACGCAATATCAGACTTACTCGTCAGGCTCGTGGCGCGACATAAGGATGCCAATCGCTTGGCTAGCTAGCTGAGGGCGTGCAGTTTTCTATTGTACAGTTCTACTACACACCACAGACGATGATAATACGCAATATCAGACTTACTCGTCAGGCTCGTGGCGCGACATAAGGATGCCAATCGCTTGGCTAGCTAGCTGAGGGCGTGCAGTTTTCTGTTGTACAGCTCTACTACACACTACAGACTATGATAATACGCAATATCAGACTTACTCGTCAGGCTCGTGGCGCGACATAAGGATGCCAATCGCTTGGCTAGCTAGCTGAGGGCGTGCAGTTTTCTGTTGTACAGCTCTACTACACACCACAGACGATGATAATACGCAATATCAGACTTACTCGTCAGGCTCGTGGCGCGACATAAGGATGCCAATCGCTTGGCTAGCTAGCTGAGGGCGTGCAGTTTTCTGTTGTACATCTCTACTACACACCACAGACGATGATAATACGCAATATCAGACTTATTTGTCAGGCTCGTGGCGCGACATAAGGATGCCAATCGCTTGGCTAGCTAGCTGAGGGCGTGCAGTTTTCTGTTCTACAGCTCTACTACACACCACAGACGATGATAATACGCAATATCAGACTTACTTGTCAGGCTCGTGGCGCGACATAAGGATGCCAATCGCTTGGCTAGCTAGCTGAGGGCGTGCAGTTTTCTGTTGTACAGCTCTACTACACACCACAGACGATGATAATACGCAATATCAAACTTACTTGTCAAGCTCGTGGCGCGACATAAGGATGCCAATCGCTTGGCTAGCTAGCTGAGGGCGTGCAGTTTTCTGTTCTACAGCTCTACTACACACCACAGACGATGATAATACGCAATATCAGACTTACTTGTCAGGCTCGTGGCGCGACATAAGGATGCCAATCGCTTGGCTAGCTAGCTGAGGCGCATGCAGTCGTCTACCGCGAGTGTTGTATCGCTCTGGTAAGGCGCACCATAGTTTTGAGACTATAGCGTAGAGCATGTTGCGTTTTTTTGCTGGGGATAAAACAAATTAATATTAATTAATATTATCAGTGTTACCACTACTGGAACTCAGGTCTCTCGGTTATAGAGATCTTACAAAATACTTGTTCTTTATCTGCAAAAGGCATTTTTAATACTGAGGGACTGATTTTTTTTCTTTTTTCATAAATGAGGTTCAAATGGTGATAAAAAAAAACAATAAAAGAAGTTTATTGTTTCAATAAAGGAGTGTTACAGTACAGTTATTAAGATGTAACCCTGGACTAGGATATCCTACTCGCAGAATCCAGTCTCTCTCGACAAATAATATGGTTGTTTGATTAGAAGTGTTTATTGTTATTGCTGACCGTACTTCTGAAGTTAGACTCATGCAAAGCTTATATGACATGAACATAAAGGCTTTATCAAAGCTGGGCGGGGAAAGAGGGAGGTTATAGCTATTTATGCAACTGTTGTTTAATAAGGGGCATTAAAACACGAATGTGGGTTTATCACACGAGGCGAGCCGAGTGTGATAATAGTTTCACATGAGTGTTTTAATACCTAATTATGTACAGTTGCATACAAGACTTTATCTACACCCATGATAATATGAATCCTCTATAAAAGGTTCTGAAAATATAGGGTACAAAGTTGTAAGAACTCTATGTAAATTCATGGAAAGTTTAGTTGCTGAGTATCAAATTTTTTGTATCACTCATTTTTGTAAACAACAAAGTAATATTTTTTTGCAATACTAATATCGAACAAAAACCGGCCAAGTGCGAGTCGGACTCGCGCACGAAGGGTTCCGTAACATTATAGCCAAAAACGTCATAAAAATAAAGTTTATAGCATGGGAGCCCCCCTTAATTATTTGTTTTATTCTGTTTTTAGTATTAGTTGTTATAGCGGCAACAGAAATACATCATCTGTGAAAATTTCAACTCTATAGCTATCACGGTTCTTGAGATACAGTCTGGTGACAGACAGACAGATAGACGGACCGCGGAGTCTTAGTAATAGGGTCCCGTTTTTACCCTTTGTGTAAGGAACCCTAAAAATGGCGGGATACGACGTAAATTCGAATAAATTATAAGTTTATTTTAAACTGGCTGACCCCCAGAGCTTCGCTCCCGTCAACTGGCTACCTACCTACCTACCCTGCTCGCCCTGCCTGCCCTGCCTACCCTACCTATCTACCTACTATTTTATATCTATCATCTATAGTTTTCTCAGCGCACGCCAAAGAGTGAATTTTATAGGGAACATTTTGCTACCTTGGGTTACATTATTGCAATTTTCATAAGGATCTCAAATCTTTTTGAAAATATATTATACCCTATGACATCCAGGAATAATGTATCTTTCTACTGGTGAAAGAATTTTCAAAATCAGTTCAGTAGACCCAGAGATTACCCCTTACAACGTCACAAACTCACAAACTTTACCTCTTTATAATATTAGTATAGATTACGGCGCTGTGATAGTGGAACGCGCGTGCATGACAATGTTCTTTTTTTGAAATTCATAAGGATATGAATAGTGAGAATATGGCTGTTTGATGAGTAGGGAAAGGATCGTTATTTTTTATTTATAAGTTTTTAAATATATATTTTTTTTCGAATTGTGTAGCGCCCAAAATCCACCACTTTTCTATTTTACATTTTAATGTAGTCAGTGATACTCGCAAGGTTAAGACGAATCGATTGACGTAAGAATCATTAAAATCGGCCAACGGGTTTGGTCTCTAGAACGCCACATAGGACCAAACAAACATACATACATAGACTGATAAACACATTACCCTCCTTCGGCAGTCGAGTAAAAAGCAAAGAAGTTGCATAATGAAATTTAGACATTATAACACTCGTTTGGATGATATTATGGTTACTATGACACTGGTTGTTTTAATGTTGGTAATAAGCTGTTTCAGAAACTTTTATTGAGGATTTATAGCATGGGTGAAGATAAACCAGTGCGAGGATAAACTAATAAATAAAAAAATATTATAAAGTTCTGGCCAATAGCCATTTGACTAAAACTCACCAGTCCCCTCCTTATTCTTAGCTTCCTTGTGCTTCTCCCTACTCTTCCCCTCTTTCTTAGGAGATTCGGTGTCACTCTCAATGTCTAAGGCTTCCAGATCCTCTCCTGGGTATATGTCAGCATCGGTCGTGTCAATAACTGGTTGGCACTCTGTGAAGGCCCAGGCTGTCTGTAAATAAAAAATGTTTGACGTTTGAATTTTTATTTAGTATTTTAATTGTGTATTTTATTATATAAAACACACAATTTTATACAAGACTAGGTGACCCGGTTTCGCACCCGTCAAATGGCTATCTAGCTACCTACCAACCTACTCACCTGCCCTACCGATCAACGATAGGTTACCTACCCTATCCTACATTATCCTACATCCCCACCTAAGCTACCCTACATACTTACCCTATCCTACATACCCTATATATTTTTTATGTATCATCAATAGATTACTCAGCGCACGCCAAATAATGAATTTTATAGGCAACATTTTGCTACTTGGTTACATTATTGCAATTTTCATAAGGATCTCAAATTTTTCAGTAGTTTCGGAGCCTATTCGGTTAAAAAAAAACAAACAAAAAAATCTTTTCTATTTATAATATTGGTATAGATAGTTTAAATTACATTAACCTTTTAGTTATAAATGGTTAACCAAAAATCAAATTAGAAATATCATCTGCCTGCTGAATGGAGCAACTGACCTCCAAAACCTAGTTACGGCGTAACACACATAATGCCCCGTAACCACTATCAAAGTTCTACAAAGAACGCTTACTGAGATCGGCAGACTTATTACGTATCTTTTGCAAGAGCAAAACGATAGCGATTTTTGCGCAATAATTGCTCTTCAATACAAAAGTTTTAGATTTGTTGACGGTTTTTTTTTAAATAAGTGCTTTTGACAAACAGCGAGTGATTAGCAAACGATTGTGTAGGACCTACCATACCTACACCGCAAGTAATGGCGACTTTTATGACATAAAGCGTTTGATCGCTATCGTTTTGCTCTTGCAAAAGATACGTAATAATGCTGCGGTTCATCATAACGAGAGTCATCCATGCCTCAGACAGTAATTCAAACCGTTGGTTTGATTCGGCTGTCAATTGTAGATCTTTGAAAATTGTTTACAGGTACTCAGAAACGCTAAAGCCACAAGGAGTAATTTTTGCGAAATAACATCATAACAACAAGGGAAAAATTAATGAGTATTTCTCAAAATAGATGTACATTTGTGTAAAAAAACATGTCGCAAAAGTTTGGGTCAAAATTTTGAATTACACGATGAAACTTCTTGTAAGATATTTTCTAAGAGATGAAGAAAATATACTCCTGATTAGGATTAGATATCGCAAGGAACGAAAATACATCATGAAATTGTGTCACGCTGCAAATTGTCACTATCATGATTTATTCTTCCATACAAAATCTTTTTGTCTCAATGGGTACCAACGACTTTGCCGCTTCAAAAAATACTACTTGTCGTATGTCTATCGTCCTAATTTTCTATAATTAGCACCTTCGTATTATCTGGTTTAATGTTCAGATATGCTTGTATCCTGCTTTCTTTAAAATAACTGCGTTTCACGCAATAAACAAAATGTCTCACATTTTTACTTTTTAGTCACGTACTCTTTAGTCACGTCATTTCTCAGTAATTTCTAAACGATTCTGTAATATTTTGTACTAGCAACATTAAAAGCGTTCCTATTGGACGATGGTAAATGTCAGCGCCATATTTTTTTCACTGTCAAAAACTATATTCTCTTTGTGCGCCGGCTGTTTTACTATTTCGATACGAGAGTAAAATATTACTTTTTTCGGGGTAAGTACTTCTGAATTGTATATCAAGTTAATAAAAATGTATGTTAGGATAATTGTTTAAGTGAATTACATTCTTCAAATTCATTTTGGACAAAAAATCTACTTCTTTTAGAGGTTATGAGTTATAATTCCTTTTACTGTTTCGTTGCTTTTCGTCACGTAATGAAATAGTATGTAAAGCACACACTATGCTTTAGTTTACTATTTCTCTAATACAAATACTCTAATAGAAATTTGACAGCTATATTTGCTCGCCGATGGATGTCGCTCTAATATTAAATGATCGCGATCACCTTGCTGCGCAAATTGTTATGGTGCGGCTATCGCTCATACATAATTCGGATCAGCGATTGAAGAGAAATAATTTCGCAAAAATAAGCCTGCCAATTTTAATGACAGAAAGCGTACGATCGCGCGATGACCGCGCAATCTCTGCGCAATTATTGCTGATTGCTTTTCGTTTACGTTAACGCGATCAAGCATGAGTAAAAACTCGCACTAAACCTACTGGATCCAACAACATCTTAGTTGAGGCAAGGCACGACCCTGCGCAGTAGCAATTTTTGTGTCAATGTTGAAGATAGCATTGTATAACTGTATCTTTCACTCGCTTACGTTTGTCGCATCGTCCTATCTCGCTTACTGTATGCAGTATGCTCGATGACAAACTGTTTCTTGCGCAATAGTTCGCAGAACTAACTTCAGAGACACAAAGATCCGTTGTATTTGTAATGACTTACCCGTTTGTAATAATACTGTCTTCTCTTGGTAGATCCGGGTCGAGCGGAATCGTGTGTGTCGTTCTCTCCGCCGCCGATGTAGGCGCACATTGTGTTAACGGCCTCTAGTTCCACCGCTTTGAAGTTTTCTTTACCTGTTGATGTAAGATGGAGGTTTTGTTATAATTTCTTTGCGGAACATGAAGCCATATGAATGGAGATGGTATTTTAAATAATAAAACCGGCTAAGTGCGAGTCGGACTCGAGCACGAAGGGTTCCGTACCATTATCGCAAAAACGGCAAAAAAATCACGTTTTTTGTATGGGAGCCCCCCTTAAATATTAATTTTATCCTGTTTTTAGTATTTGTTGTTATAGCGGCAACAGACATACATCATCTGTGAAAATTTCAACTGTCTAGCTATCACGGTTCCTGAGATACAGCCTGGTGACAGACAGGCAGACAGACGGACCGCGGAGTCTCAGTAATAGGGTCCCGTTGTAAAAACGGGACCCTATTACTGAGACTCCGCGGTCCGTCTGTCTGCCTGTCTGTCTGTCTTTTCTCCGCGGTCCGTCTGACCTTTGGGTACGGAACCCTAATAAAAGGTATGGTTCTAAAATGTTTTTTCCTGGTCCACATAAGGACCAGGACAAAACATTTAAAGTCAAATCAAGGAACCTTGGCAGACAAAGGACAGAAGGGATTAGACAACAATAAACAGTTTTTAACCGTGTTCAAATAGGATCAACAACGACATACAATGTAAAACAGTGCTGCAGTTTGCAACAATTTCAAGTTTTTTTTTAATTTCACGGTTTTTGTCTAAATGCATTAGACAAAGCTTCTATGAGGGATGAAAATAAATCAATGGTCTAGTTACTCTTTAATAACCAACGCAAATCAAATAAATTGTATCTGCTCCAAATGGCTCGTTGTGATGAATTGCACGACATACAAAATTATCATGTACATGTTTTACCCGGCTTCGCTCTAGTATTTTTTTGCAATCAGATCAGTACTGTCAGCAAATTTTTATTAAAGAGGATATTAGTTTAGAGCAGCCTTTCCCAAAGTGGGCGATAACGCCCCCTTGTGGGCGCTGCAGGACCAGAAAAAAATGGGGGCGTTGTGTAGAGGCTTGGGGGGTGATTTGTAATTTCATTTAGCTAGGAGGCCTTTTAGACACCGACTGCTTGAGCTCTCGACTCTCAACTGCAACTTGTGAACATCAACTAATATTAGTTAAGAGATTACTCAAACTCGGTTCGATATTTCTCTCCGCGTAGTTCATATATCTGTCCTGTTTTATTGAATATATAAAATAAAAATCATGTCAATCGGTCGCTCCGTTTCGAAATGAAAGTAGACACAAACAAACAAATAAAAAGGCAACAGACATACTTTCGCATTTTAATAGTTATTAATTTAATATAATAATTGATTAATTTAATTTGAAGTTATAGTGTTTTTTAAGTAGGTGAAAAAATGAGGGCGCTAAAAAATAATTTATTCTCAAAGTGGGCAGTAGACAAAATAAGTTTGGGAACCCCTGGTTTAGAGGTTTACGAAACTTACCAATAGGCATCAACTGGTTATCCAGTTCTCCAGACTTGTGCAGTATCCTGCAAGCTTGCAGCGCCACCATCCTTCTGGCTAGCACCCTCGTTGGCATCGGGTGACCCTGGAAAGAATTATTTTACTAGATAAGGTCTACTGTGACTGTCAATTGATTTGAAGTTTAATGAAAATTTTAAATTATAACCAAGATTGTCTCGTATATCCAGTGATCACAAACACGATTGCTAAGTCAGGGGTCTTACGTGCGGTGTTCAGTCTCAAAGTCATGGCTAGTTTTTGTATAATAGTACTCTAAAATTGCAGCTCTTCTTATAATTGAAAAATGACTTCATGGAACACTAGATAAATCTATACTAATATTATAAAAAGGTGAAGTTTGTGAGTTTGTGACGTTGTAGGGGGTAATCTCTGGATTTACTGAACTGCTTTTGAAAATTCTTTCACCAGTAGAAAGCTATATTATTCTAGAGTGTCTATATTTTCAAAAAAAAATTGAGATCCTTATGAAAATTACAATAATGTAAACCCAACCCAAGTTAGCAAAATGTTGCCTATAAAATATATTCTTTAGCGTGCGCTGAGAGAACTATTGATGATAGATAAAAATTTGTATGTAGGTAGATAGGGTAGGGTAGGTAGGGTAGGCAGGGTAAGCAGGGTAGGTAGGTAGGTAGCCAGTTGACGGAAGCGAAGCCCCGAAGATCAGCTTGTTATTTATAAATTAATGAATTTAAATTTGATAATATTTGTATGCTTAACGGCAAAACATAGAGAATGTAACTAATATTGTAACATCTCGCACACCGTGTATGTTTACAAATAAAGATTCTTATTTTCATTATTCTTACAAAATACGGGTCTTTCCATCATGAATAAGAATACTTTTGCAGTAGCACCTGGATTTGGCAAACAAATGCATATTTAAATAAAAAGACTGTAGAAAAAAAAATCCGATTAAATACCTAGGCGGCGCCAAACAAACCATGAACAAAAATCTACCTAGCTACAATCATCCTACGCTTTAGGTAATTAATTTGCATGCTTGTTTGTTTGGCGCCAACTCAAAATACTAGACTAAAATTTTATTTTTCCACTACCTTGTCTATTATGTAACACATTATCTAAGAAAATTGTTTCGAAATATGAATATTTAGACAAAAGATTATAAAATTAAAATAAAAAAACAAAATTACATAATAACAGTTACGAAATGACTTTTGTATGGAGTTTTGATGTCATTATGTAACTGACAGAATGATACTGAACCTGTTACCTCGCGAAAAAGCGCGCGTTGATTTTGTGTATATAGTCTGTGGTTTTTAGTCTGAACGTTTCTAATAAATTGTTGTTGGAATTTATTTGCATTTAATTAAGTAAGCTCATCAGGTAGTGGAAAAAGAATAGTTCGTATCTCGCATAAAAAGGCTTTATTTTCACAGCATTTTAACACACGCATGTAGCTGGCTTCGTGTTCGCTACATCGCTCGTGTTAAAATCTCGACTTTTTATGCTCGATACGAAATGTACTATACTATATTGTACTTGACGGGGCAATTCAGAGGCAGACCTAGCTTGCAGATGTAGGCTGTCCTGGTCTCCTGACTGTCTGAGACAGATAGCTGTACCATTTCCGTCCACCACTGAGGAGAGAGGCGGGTAAACGTGTCTGTATCATGTACTCACCACTATATTGTACTTGAAGATACGGTTGAGAGGCAGGCACAGCGTGCAGATGTAGACTGTCCTGGTCTCCGGACTATCTGAGACTAGTAGCTTGTACCTCTTCTCTTCCATCCACTACTGAGGAGCGAGGCGGGTGAATGTGTCTGTTTCATGTACTCACCACTATATTGTACTTGACGGGAAATTTCAGAGGCAGAGGTAGCGGGCAGATGTAGGCTGTCTTGGTCTCCTGACTGTCTGAGACGGGTAGCTGTACCTCTTCCATCCTCAACTGAGTAGCGAGGCGGGTGAATGTGTCTGTATCATGTACTCACCACTATATTGTACTTGACAGGGCAGTTGAGAGGCAGGCGAAGCGTGCAGATGTAGGCTGTCCTGGTCTCCTGAGACCCTGACAGTGGTAGGTTTACTTCTTCCATCCACCATTGAGGCGCGAGACGGGTGAATGTGTCTGAGGGGAGTTTGCCGCAGTATCTGAGAAAAAATATAATTCTTTGGGCATGCTTTGGATGTTTCTGTCATACATTTTCCCAAGATAACGCCCAATTACATTTCACATCCTATTAAGGCCCCCGTAAAGCCAAAGGCAATAACGGTGTTGCACTGGTTGTGGGTTCGAACCCAGGTTTATTTTGTTTAAGTTATTTCATCAATACTGCTCTCAAAACGGTGAAGGAAAACATCATGAGGAAACCGGCATGTCTTAGAACCAAAAATTCGAAGACATGACATCCACCAACCGGCAGGCTTATAACGTATCTTGCAAGAGCAAAACGATAGTGACTTCGCAATAATTGCTCTTCAATACAGAAGTTTTAGAGTTTATGGCGGTTTTGTTAGAAATTATTGCATTCTTACCTATTAATTAGCGCAATAGCAGTACTCAGATCCACGCTATCCGAACTATCACAGTCATTAAAACTTTTCTTACTCTCACTTCTACTCAAGTTAGCCTTAGCCAACAATTGATAGTACAGATTCACATTAGAAATAAAATTATTAATTATAATTACTTTTTTAATATTCCTTTCAGCAAACCCTTTCATTTGATTCACGAGCGTGTATAAAAATATTGATCCGCCATCTTTTGGAGTCCGCCATATTGGATCTAGAATGATGCTACTTAGCTAACCGGGCACTGTCATCCAAACCAAACATGTATACGAAATTTTGGCTTAATAGGTCGTAAGATTGACCTAGTTGTAAGATTTGACCCACATATACTAACTATTAAGGCAAGTTATATAAATAAATAATTATCCATTTAAAATCTTTTTAAAACAATCTTTTTTCCTTTTTTTTCTCAGCAAACCCTTGTATTTGATACCCATATCATGGTGCAAAAAAAAAACCTTCTTCTTCTTTCTTTTCGTGTGAGGTGTGGCCACTTCTGGTGTAAAAAAATAACCAGTCCGCCATCTTGGGCCGTCCGCCATATTGGATTTAGAATGACGTCAATTAGCTAACCATGCATTATCATCCAAACTAAATGTGTGCGGTAGAGGATAACTGCTTTAAAATTTATTTGCAAGTTTTGACCCGAACACACTTACATACATACAGGTACAGTTGGTTACAAACAAAAAAAAATGGTAGGTAGAGTTGGTTGGTGGGTAGGCAAGGTAATGTGTTCTGGTGCGCTGGTGATCAGCCGCGAAGGATTCACGGACCACTCGTCTGTGAATCATAACGCGTGCCCGTGTTCCCGCCATAAGCGGCACAGCAGGACACCGTGTAGTTTTAGTGAGTTGGAGTCCCACATTATGGTACTACCTCCTCATGGTAGAGCAGTATGCAAGAACATTACTCAAAAAAGAAAGAAAGTCGTTAGTGTAGATAGGTAGGGTAGGTATTTGGGTATAGTACGGTAGGTAGGTAGGGTAGAGTAGTGTAGATAGGGTAGGCTAGGATAGGCAAGGGCAGGTAGGTAGTTAGCCAGTTGACGGGAGTGAAGCCCCAGGCACAGCTAGTCTCTATTTAAAAAGGTAATAAATATAATAGCTTACCTATTAATCAGTGCAATAGCAGTACTTAGATCCACGCTAGCCGAACTATCACAATCACTAAAACTTTTCTTACTCTCACTCCTACTCAAGTTAGCTTTAGCCAGCAGCTGATAATACAGATTCACGTTAGTACACAAACATACTCCATTGAGTTTAATGTTGAAACATTTATCACATGAAACACTTTCACAATCACGATTCACATTTGAAGTTTGAGATTCACGATTGTCATCGGCGATTGTCACTTGTTTTGACGAATTGGACTGATTGTCCGAACTTTCAATATCGGTGATTGTCAATTTTTTTGAAATGTTTGTAGGATTATTTGAAGTTTGATTATCTTTACTACTCATTTCTGTATTGGACTCTTTAGTTTCGCCTGTATTTACTTCTGTGCTTTGTATTTTATCTTTAGCATCAATTTCTAGTATATTTGCTTGAGAATCATTTTCTATTTTGCTCTTGTCAAGATTAACCTCCATTTCTCCAGTCTCGCTATTTTGTTGTGTACTTTCAGATGTAAAACTACCAATAATAGTTAAATCTTCGATTTGGTTTATGAGATCATCCATTCCATCTTTTTTAATGACTTCATTAACGGTGTTTATGGCGTCACCAACTTCGTTTATAGTGTCATTGACAATTTCCATAGCTTCATTGACTTGTTTATTTTTTAAGACATTGTCATTTTCTATACTGGTTCTTGTATTAACTCCTTCTAAGTTGTTGTTTTTCTTTATTTGGTTATTTCCTTCACTGCT
Organism: Orthosia cruda; assembly: GCA_964057195.1. NCBI lineage: Eukaryota > Metazoa > Arthropoda > Insecta > Lepidoptera > Noctuidae > Orthosia > Orthosia cruda. The sequence continues at coordinate 3,859,497 of OZ059853.1, read as the reverse complement.
TTCTATTTTATTATCATTGTTACTAGAATCGTTGTCTAAACATATATTTTTATATTCATTGCCAACCTTTTTACTGACACCCTTTTCATCTAAATCATTGCTGATACTAGTTGTATTAACATCTTTATCAATAATTTCATTTGTATCTTTTTCTAAGGCTTCACTATTACTTGTATCCTTATCAATATTACCATCTTTTGTATAATCACTTTTCTTATTTTTAGATTTCTTTTTCTTTTTACCTTTTGTGTAAGTGACATTGTCACTAACTGACTCAGACTTAGTGACAATACCATCTTTAATTTTCGCTGTGTCTTCAAAGGAGATTTTCTGACTAGTTATAGTAGTATTTAAGTTTGTTACGTTGTCTGGAGAGTAAGGTTTGACAAAGTTTGTGAAGGCGTCAGCGTGGTCTTCTTCTGTCTGAGGGGGTTCGTCTTGAATGCCGCAACCGCATTTTCTGCTGATGATCTGTTGGAGAACACAATAGCATAGCCAGTAGAATTATTTAGGAAACTTAACAGGACCTTTTTATTAGAAGTTCTAAACCAAGAAATCTCATTCCGTCGTTTTGAATTCTAATAAAAAGAACTAAAATAATCAACGATTGCAGCATTTTAAAGTCTGAATATTTCGTATTTATTTTCAGTATCCGGCAATAATTAGGTATCCAGTCAGATATTAACCAACTATCCGGCCAGCTTATATCCAGCTGGGCATTGACTCAATATCCAGTATTCGGCCGGATAGTAAAATTGGATTAGGAGAGTTGGGATATAGAGAGATAGTTCTCTAATTTATGTTTCATCTCTAAATCTCCAGTAACAAGACGTTTTTTTTTTTAGTTGCGAATTCTTCCAATGACTTCTCCCGCTCAGTGTGAAGCGGGAGGGCGTGTCAGACTTTTACTAGCTAAAACCCACCCGTGTTCCTTCAGTTGCTTTAGCCAGGGCCGCAGTAAATCTCTTTCAAATTTATCCGCGACCAGTGACTACAGATCTGCTAGTAAGTTTCATGATCCTATATTTACCTGATCGAGTTCTCTGTAGGTAGCAACGTTGTGTAATAACATCTGCGTTGTTTCAGAGTTGTTGCTACATAAAAGGGCTGCTGTCGACCTAGTCGCACGAGCTCGACCGCGACAGAGGCCGTAGGAGCGGTATCTAGGGAGTAAAAATTAACATTAAAAATAGTAAACCAGTAATCCGAAGGGTTAGTCGTGCAAATATATTTTTTTCGACATAATCAGATATTTGGCAAGTAGTTTTATAATTTAAATATCTGGCTGTGTCGAAAACGAATATCTGTCAAGTAGCTGCCACTAGAATTGATCCACATTTTAACAAGTGTTAGTTTTTCTTTGATAAATACATCTTTTATTTGTTAAGAATTAAATTATTAATGTTTTACATCAAATAGTATTTAAAAGTTGTTAAATCGATTATCCTAGAAAATATTCAAATGTCAAATGACGTCACATCTAATGACAGTTGACGTTTGGATTGATTGTTCGGACACGAGGCTGGTTGAGTTAGTTCGGCATTCTAGTCTAGACGGGCTTGAAAGATTGTTGTGTTGACCTAAGTGGATATATTGTATGGAGTAGATAGAGAACTTAGTGTGAACTGGAAAATAAAGAATAGTTGAAGTCCAAACTGTGTGTTATTTCTGAATGACCAACTACACGCGAATTTAATTTATTCACTGACTTCTAAGATACAGGCGTTCGCCTAGTTTGGAAGTCAGGGTTCCATCATTTGTATTTCGCCTTTTCGTGAATTTATTATTTGTAAACATTTTTTGTATGGCTTGATGAATGAATAAATTATTATTATTAATATATTATTTTCTATGCTCTGTTGGGTACTATGGGCCAAAGCTATATCTGATCACTTTGAAAACAAAATCCCGTGTACAAGATGACCAAAGCTGCGTCCGCCCTTTTTGCGTCGACCATAGCCAAATGACTTGTTTCTTTTTTTATTACAAAACAATGGGCTGACAGGTACTAGAGAAACAGTCACCCGATGCTATTGGTTGATGAGTATAAGTCGGCGTTAATTTAGCAGGCGAGCCCTGCAAGCAGAAATAGTCCTTACGGTGATCAGATATAGCTTTGGCCGATTGTACATAAAATTAGTCGGATATTTTAAAACTTTACAGTTTTTTGTAAACAGATGGCTAGCACCTCTATCCGTTCAGCAAATCAATGAGTGAGTTTAGGAACGTATAAAGAGAAAAGGTATAACAAAAGTATATAAATCTGATTTAATGTGATCAATGAGTCTTCAATCTCACAAGATCACTAATAGCTGCACTTTTGTGTAGGTAATTAAAATAACCTAACCTAGCTTTATCCATTCCGTGATACTCTGTAATTGTCATCATCTCACTGTCACTGTGCTGTGTGTGTGTTTACTAATTACTAAGATGCTAGTAACGTTGATACAACTGCACTGGGCTTTTCATTGACAGTGAGGTGAATATCTATTCATGTAAATTAGTAATAAGCTGTTAAGTTTCCAAATAAATCCTTACATAGCGAGATTATATTATTATATACTAGCTTTTGCCCGCGACTTCGTTCGCGTGGAATAGTGACTTCCGGCAGATTTTTCGTTTTACCCACATAGTTCCCGATCTCGCGGGATCTCTCTTTTTTAGGGGAAAGTTGTATTATATTATATTTTCATACCTTTTTACTATTTATTTACATTTTTCCGATGAATTTTCAGTACTGAATTGATGCCGACTCTTCACCAATAGATGGCGCTGTATGTCCGGAATAAATTTTATTTTATATTTTATTTTTTGTAATAAAATCTATCCTATGTCCATTCTCAAGTTCCAAACTATGTCTGTACCAAATTTCACACAAATCGGTTCAGTAGTTTAGGCGTGAAGCAAAGACAGACATACAGACAGACAGACAGACAGAAAGGCAGATAGACAGACAGAGTTACTTTCGCATTTATAATATTAGTTTGGATATCATACGTTGTTTAAAAAATGACAAAATACTCACGAAACCGGGATATCCCATCTCAGTACAAGGTTGCATCGAGGTAAGTCAATCCCTTCTTCTAACGTTGAAGTAGCCAGTAGCAGATTACATTCGTGCATTCGGAACCTGTGGACAAAACATTAAAAATTTATATTGGTCCCTTGATTTATTTCAAACGCATTCACTGTTAATTTCATTAATTATTACAACTGCTCTAGAAACTGTAAAAGAAAAGGTTCGAAGAACCGTTAGTGATCCTAAAATCTGAGTGTGTGTGCGTGCGTGTGTGGTTGTATGTTTGTTACTTCTTCACGCTCAAACAGCTGGACGGATCTGGATGAAATTTGGCACAGAGTTAGATTATAGTCAGGTATAGCACATAGGATACAATTTACTCCGGGAATATGTTCCCTAGGAAAACAATTCGATATTCACGCGGGCAAAGCCGCTGGCAGAAGCAAGTAAATAAATAAATGTAGGATTTATCAATTAGATTTAAAAATTGGGCGATGGTTACATTTTAATCGTCTATCTTCGCCTTTTCTGAGTAAGGTAAACGATGTAACTTTTGAACGTTAAAATATATAACTCTTAGCTTCTACCAGCGGCTTTGTGCGTGCGAATATCGAAAATTATGCGAAGGGAACATATTCCCGGGATAAAAGTATCCTATGTGCTATTCCAGACTATAATCTATCTCTGTGCCAAATTTCATCCAGATCCGTCCAGCCATTTGAGCGTGAAGAATTAACAAACATACAAACACACTCACAAACTTTCGCCTTTATAATATTAGTGTGATAATTGTGATAGTGTGATAAAATTTCATTAAAATCCGTCCAATAGATTTTGCGTGAAAGAGATCACTGTTATTCACCCAGCCATTCTAAAAAAAATGAGATTATAAAAGTGATAGGATTTACATACCCAATAGCACAGATAATGTAATACTAGCATACAGATGCCTCATCCCATACAAAACAAACTGTGCCGAAGTAACTAGAGTTTTTCGTCTGATTAAACTGATTATTTTTCTAAGAATATCGATCGCGTTCGGTAACGTTCCACGGATATAGATGGTGTTAGCAGCGACTTGCATTGTACCAAAATCGGGTGGATACCGATTTTTGAAATTGCGGTTTTTTCCTCCATATAGTAAAATTTAATTGAGGCGTCCTGTCACATCGATTCGATGAATCACTTATGATTGAGCCTTACCTACAACACTATACTCCGCACTTGCAACAATAAAAAAAATAAGATCATTGGCAGCTGTCAGTTTAGTCTACGAAATTAAATATCACATTACAGATGACACCACAGAACAGAGAAGACAGTAGAAGTCGCTTAGCGCTTCATTAGTATTGGGACCAGCGTACCCAAACTCACACATTTAAAGGTTAATTTTACTTCCTAACACTAAGAAACCTGTGGTGTGATTGGTAGTATAAAAGTAGGAAATATATCAGTCGTCGCTTGTTTGAAAATAATCCACAATTTTATGAACATAGAGTTGTTAATTATCTACTCTTTTTAGGTATTTATTACTTTTTCCGTTCAAAGCTGACACGGAATAGTTTAGTGAGCAAGTTATGCTACCCGCCGCTAGATGTCAGTATAGTAAATGCATTCAATTTATAGCTGTATTTCGTTACTCATAAGATTTATATTTGCGTAATGATGTGATTACAATTCGTCCTCCTCTAGGGATGCACCACTGTCGATGACTTATTTATCGACATTCCGTTTTACTTTCAAACAAAATACAATCAACAGCTAGATTCGTTAAATATTATTATCTTTGAAATCAACTGTGATATATATATATATATATATATGATGGCTACACTCGTACTATATTTAGCTTGACTAAACGTACATTGATGAAGTTTTGGTATATTATAGGTAGATCATAAATGTCAGACTAACACATAAAATACTTTTTAAACGACTCCAAAAATAGGTAGTTCTATGTTAATCCGTTTTTATTTTTCACTTTGTCGAAACTAAATATTACACTTTGTAGATTTTGAAGGCTGTTGTCTTTTTTATCACGATACTACATTTGCGAAATCGCGTCTACTCATTCGTATTTTTTTTAATCTTGGACTTATGACCTCTATTGATAATAAACAATGGTTTTATTAATTATCTAAGTAAAAACAGCTAAAGACTAAATACACAGATTATTAAGAAGTTGCCTTTTTGTTTGTTAAATATTAATGTAGATTAATAATTTATAATAATTAACCCGCACATTAATTTAGCGTTCTGTAATAGCTTTTGTCAATTCAGTTACATGGTTTTATGTGGTAAATTTTCCAATTTGATGTTATTTTTTATCTTCGAACAATTTTTCTCTAATAAACTTACTTAATATTTTGGGCATTATTTCTTCTTTTTAAATAGTTTTCCATAGTTCGAATGACAACTTGAGCCACTTGATTTTTTTATCATGTCACTTGATGGATATACAAGCAAATATGTTATAAAATATGGAACCGTAAAAATGACTAGGTACATTTTCCTTAGGACAACAGAGAAATAATAACATAATTATGTAACTTCTTGAAAATTTTGAAATTTTTGTTTTGTCACTGCTGGGTCGGCTAGGTATTTTTTGCCGCTTTTAATAAAAAAATCTAGTTCTACGAAGTGATCTGAACAAATTATAGATATAATAATTTTTTGCAGGCAACTAACTTTGCCTTCCAGACGCTTCAATCCATTTTTCTTTTCTGTCTGGATCCTTAGCAAATCTATAGTCACAAAATAAAACGAAACCCACTTTTTTAAAGGTTGTATTACACTTTTTCGATTAACCTTTTCTCAATAAAAATATTACGTATGTTTTATTTATTTCAAACTTGGTTAAGGCAAAATTAGAAAAAAAAAGGTTTGAATATGGAAATTTGTTTGATTACTAATACTGAATCACCAAAAAAAAAAAAAAAATTTTGTTTTTTTTCCGATATAAAACACAGAAAACATTGTAAGTTTAAAATATCGATAACGGCAATCTCTAATTGAGTAGCTGACTATGACATGTGTATAGTTGGAATCTTCGAGAACAAAATGTTTGAGTTTAAAAGAAAGTAGACCTTAATTGTAACAAAATAAAAACAACTTTTACTTGTGTTGTTTAATAAAATATATTTTTGCAAATTTTAATCGAAATAAAATCAATTAAGACTGCCCGATGGTATGATATACCTCCAATAGTAAATTTTTTGGTTATGGTATCGTGTTTACATTTTAAAACAGCAGAATAGGGTATTTTTGTATTATTTTTCAATTTCTTTTCATCGTGACGGTTGTAACAAGACTGATGTGCTTGGTGTGGGCGGGGCAGCAGACATATGCTAAGCTGTGCAAAACTCGGGGTACGCGAGCCCCGCCTACTTGCGATTTCTACTGTAGAAGGCGTTTTTTCTGTTCTGTGGATGACACTTACTTCTTCAACACATCTTCCTGCTTCTTCCCTTGTCGCTGGCACTCGCGGGGTTCAGTGCTGGGGTCGGCAGGGCTCTCTGTACCACAATACAGGGCAGAGATGTAGCTCAGACGGCTGTTACACTGGGACATGTCCTAGAAAAGAAATGGTTAATTTGCAAGTTGCTGTCTGTAAAAAAACAGTTCCATTCTCAGTCCCAGACAGGGACGGATCACCCATCTGCGGACCAACCTCGGTAAGCTTAGGTTAACCTTCAACCAATCCTGCGGCTGTGATTATATTTAGCCACAATACCTCACACAAGTGTTTCTTAACCTGTGTCCGCGGACCCCTGGGGGTCGTCAAGTATATGTATGGGGGTCCGCAGTCTCATCTATGGAACATTTACGAATACTAAATAATGCCACCTAAAGTCTCGTAATCGCTAGACCGTTTCAACACAGATGTTATTGATATCATTGGCATTTTTTTTTGACGTGAAGAAATGATCGTGCATACCGCGCTACCACGGGGAGACAGCGCAGTTATGTGGCACTCTAACTCACTAAAAGTCCACGGTGTCCTCCTGTGCCGCTTGTGGCGGGAACACAGGCACGCGTTAGCACTCGTCCGTGAACCCGCCGTAGCTGTCCGTCAGCGAAACCCCCTGTGGGGATATCCCCTTATCACCGACGCACCTGCACATGGGCGCCAGACAACCCTTGGTCCCCATGTGTAGCCCTGGTTCAACTTAGTAGTAATATTTATTACATATTTATTTCCTAGGGGTCCGTCGACCGAAAAAGGTTAAGAACCTGCCTTATACAAAAGAAATTTTGTGATTGTTACACGGCAGATCGTCTGCCGAAGGCCTTTGGACAAGAAAATCACTTACCACCATAACAGAGAACATGATCTTTGCTATCAGAGGTTCCTTCATATACACGATACCACATAGTGCATCTGGGTTTTGTTGCATCTGTAGAGCTCTGGCTGCATTGTTTCTTTGTAGACGAGTTCTGCCTCTGTAAGATAAATATTTTATTCAGTACGATACATTTAGCAATGAGTTTGTTCAAGCTTTTGGCTCAAATTGTCAGTTTCAAGCTATATGAATTCGGCTGGCACATCTTATTGGTCTGGGACTGCTAAACCGTCCGGGGTTCGATTCTCAGATCAATCAAAGAAAAATTCTAAGTAGTAACCTGGCGCCTGGTTTTGTAACCGATTAGTGGCCAAAGACTCACTCCGTATTACGACATTTATATAAGCCCCATGTACTAGAGGCGAACCTAAACCCAAATCTAACCCAAATTACAATATTATATAATAATAATATTATTATTTTTTAATATTTCGTGTAAGTTTTATGGTTTTGTAAATCTCGTTGATGATCCTTAAATAAATAAATTTGCCTGATATATATTCTGAATTTCATTTTTATTTTATTTTGTAGACTAAACTGACATTTGGTGGTTTGCTAGTTTATTGTTATATCAAATACAAAACCATTTTTTTTATTTTATATTGGCCTAGGCTTATAAAACATCGACAAAGGTGCACGGTTCGGGTTGGTCATGAAACTCCATGGTTACTCTTTTAAAAAATGGTTTGGTTTTACAATATTTCCATGTTACAGCTTTAGTACTTAGATATGGGGGGACAACATAGGCCCGACAATAAGTCATAAGAAACCAAAAACAAATCAGTTTAGTCCAACAATCGCTTTTGCGGCCACTACACTAACGAGATACTCTAAATCAAAATAATAATAAAAAAATACATTACCTCAGTCTATATCCAGACCGCCTTGTAAACCCTATCAGGCCTCTTTGCTGCACAAAAATTTCGTTGCCACGACGATCCATCCCACTGACACGAGTATCCGTCTGAGTATCCGTCTCTCTTATAGAATATTCGGTTTTGTCTGTAGTATCAGTCTCACTTACGGCAGTATTCGATGGAGTATTTTCATCATTTTCGGTTTTATTCACAGTATCCGTCCGAATAGTAGCCAGAATGCTTGAACTGCTAATAGAATCATCGGTGGGCGAGTCTAAATCTTTTAAATTGGACTCGTAAGTGTTAACCCTATCTTGTATTTTGTTGCCTAAAGTCTTAAAATCACATCCTTCGATATCATTCAACATTTTCTTTATGCTTTCTTTGCTAATAGAATCACAACCAGTACCAGTCTCATTGTCGTCCTTAGTATCCGTCGAGATAACACTATCCGGCCTTACCTCATTGCCGTCCTTAGTATCGGTCGAGATGACACTATCCGGCCTTACCAAATTCAGGTTTCTAGTATCCGGAGGTTTAAATTTCTCTAAAATTTCGGCGAATCTCATTATTTTTGGTGACGAAAATGTCTTTATTCGTTCCCATTCGTCTTGGAATTGTTCGAAGAGTAGTTCAGCGTAACATCGGATTTTTATGAATACAGTTGTACATAAACACATCAAGATAAAATGTCTTTCGTAGGGTATTTTGATTTTTAGTTTTTCTAGCCTTATCAGTAGGCTGACTGCTGCTTTGTCCGCTGCGTAGGGTCCTGGAAAGAAATAATAAATTAACATAAAAAATGCGACTACATTCGTCGAAGGGGTTAAATTTATGTATATTCAAACAGGTTTTTCGGCGGCCAAGAAGTTTTGTGAGAACTATATGTTCCTAATGGGAACGATTCCCGCTAAAACTTTGCCCTACTCGGAGGTCTAACCCGAAACCTCACGCTACGCACTGGCGGTTGCAATAAGTAGACTGACGAAACAGTCAAATACTATCTGTAGTAAATATCATTTGACAATCGCGATTGTGCGCGCTAAGCACAGATAATATAATACTAGCACACAGATGCCTCATTCCATACAAAGAAATCGTGCCAACGTAACTAGCGTTTTTCGTCTGATTAAGCCGATTAATTTTCTAGAACATCGATCGCGTTCGGTTCCGTTCCACGGATATAGATGCTGTTAGCAGCGAATTGCAAGTAAAAGGGTTTACTCAGTTCGTGAATACTTTTTTATAAATACAGCGACGATTTGTTTTATAGTATTTTTGCACGTTTTTACAGTTTCATTGTATCAAAATGTGTTACAAAACAAATAAAAAAATCGTGTGGATGCCTCAGAAATATAAAACCGCGCCATCTATTGGAATCAATTTTAAATGATCCATTCATATAATCTTTGAAATGTGAATTAAAGAGCCCAATATTCCTTAATTTTGTGCTTAGGAGAGTTAATTAAACAAGAACATATTTTTATTATGATCGTCTCTAGTAAATCTTAATATTTTACAAAACTCAATAACAAATCAAGGCTTATTACGCCATCTAGTGCAATTTATTTGAACCAAATTGTCTTTCTTCGCTTTGGGTGCCCGTGGCGCTAAATGTCTTTTATATTATAGACATAAAGTTGAATTTGCAATGATTAAGGGACGCTAATGAAATGCAATTATTGTACTTTTTTTATGTAACATTATTTTCCAACTGCTAGGCAATAGATCGCCCAATATTTTAATAAACATTAAAATAAATAACTGCCGCTTGTTATATGACGAATCGAAATTTAAACACTGTCACACAGGACTGTCACAGACACAGACATAAATCTAACTAGATAACGCAACTCCCTCCATCTGTATGAAAACCAAGCGTGCCACTTTTTCACACACAATTTAAAAACAAATTTACTTACCAACGAAAGAAAACATTTCCAATGCCTCGGCCAACTTTTTCTATAGTCTTTACAGCTCAATATGACATAATTAGGCATTTGTCTAGATTTCGGTGGCTTTCCGGTGCCGGTAATGCTAAATGAAAAAAATCAAAGTACGATCATTGATCGTAATTTTACTCCTTTTTTTGACACGCGAAGTACATACAAATACTTCATCTAGTTAGTTTTATATCTGTGGTCACAGACGACGCTCAACGAATTCGCATTTTTGCCCCTGACGGAATAAGAGGGGTGTTATAAGTTTGACGTGTGCACCTGTGTGTTTATATTTGTGTATCTGTCTGTGGCATCATAGCTCCTAAACAGATAAACGGATTTTGATTTAGTTTGTTTTAGTGTTTGTGTGTCTGGTAAGTGTCTTTTGTGACTTTTTCGAGTGCCCTTAGCTGTTTGATGAAAATAGTTTAAGCCGTTCAAAAGTCATGGGCGCTTTACTGTTTGAATCGGGGTATTTTCGAAAGATATCGTGTTATAATTACGTGCTCGATAGATTGTCTATCGAAGCGTGTAAACTACTAGATAAAAAAAACCGGCCAAGTGCGAGTAGGATTCGCATAGGAAGGGTTCCGTACCATTATCGCAAAAAACAGTAAAAAGATCTCGTTTGTTGTATGGGAGCCCCACTTAAATATTGTTATAGCAGCAACAGAAATACATCATCTGTGAAAATTTCAACTGTCTAGCTATCACGGTTCATGAAATACAGCATGGTGACAGACAGACAGACAGACGGACCGCGGAGTCTTAGTAATAGGGTCCCGTTTTTACCCTTTGGGTACGGAACCCTAATTATGTAGTTTAAAGATCATGACATAAAAAGGTGTCAGAGGTGTTAGGTTTTATAAATTTTACTTGTCTCATACTCGATTTTATTGTTAGAAATCCGGATACTATGGGCCCAGCTTTTTTTTATTTATCTTTTTAGCTGTGCATAAACCTTTGGGTAATGCAGGTTTGATGTTATGTGATTCGATTTACAAGCTTGAAAGTGTAGAATTGACTTTCATTTTGTTTAAACTCACCTAATTGCTCCAAAACATATAGAAACTGTTTGAATATATTCTTGGGATCAATGGTGGGGTGTGGAATGCTCATAAATTCGTCGTACATCTCATCTCCGTATATCTCTGTGGGGTCGTGTCTGAAATTAAAAGAGAATTTATAAGTATAGGCTCGCGCTTGACCACTATCTCACCTGATTGCAAGCGATGATGTGGTCTACGGTGAAGCACGCTTGCCTAGAAGTAACTTATTCACTCTTGACTTAGTCAGACCACTAATTTATTATAGTCACTAGCTGACCCCCGGACCTTCGCTCCCGTTAACAGGGTACCCTGCCAACCCTACCTACCTAATAATTTTTATGTATCATCAATAATTTTCTCAGCGCACGCCAAAGAATGAGTTTTACAGGCAACATATTGCGACTTTGGGTTACATTATTGCAATTTTCATAAGGATCTCTATTAAAAAAAATATATATTATAGCCAAAAATATATGACACTCAGGAATAATGTAGCTTTCTACTGGTGAAAGAATTTTCAAAATCGGATCAGTAGATCCAGAGATTACCCCTTACAACGTCACAAACTACCTCTTTACAATATTAAGTATAGATACTAATATTATAATTGCGAGAGTAACTCTGTCTGTCTGTTACCTATTCACATCTTAACTACGGAACGAATTTTAATGAAACTTAGCATGTGGACAGACCAGCACCTGGGCTAAGACACAGCCGAGAAATAACTCTGACAATTCGACCCATTGGGATCATTTGTGGTCCCCGAGATAATCTACTCCTCCCCAAACTCGTTACTACGAGACTAGGAGATATGAGCCTATAGTCTTTCAAGTCTTGGATATCCTACCCCTAGGAGACTCATTCACTTACCAGCCAGTGCATCGCATGTGCACAGAAGGTGCCCCATGCGTTCCGTATATTCCCCAGGATAGGTAGGACACAGGATACATTTTATCCTAAAAAAATACTTTCCACACGGGCGAAGCCGCGGGCAGAAGCTAGCTGCGCTGTTATATATGCTTACCGGTGGTCTTCAATAAAATCTAGCGCGTCCTGCACGGTTTCCCTCATATATTTCTCTAGTTCGATGTACAAGGGAGATAGCTGCTCATCTGAAGGGCGGGCTGAGTACTCTATTATTAATTCTCGTGGTTTTGCCGAAGATGATATTCTGAAAGAAAATATAGATTTATTACGTGAGGTGTAAAATATGGAACTACTGGGTGCAAACAGGGATTGTAGGATAAATACTGTAATTAGCATAAATAAGATCCCATCATAGTTCTTCACACTTATAATCTATATATATATAAGCGCCTTTCACTCACCTATCACAAAATATCGAAAACCGCAAGACGTATAAAGATGAAATTTGAGAGAGAGGTTTCTCAAGTGACGTAAGTGCGCACTAAGAAAGGATTTTGGGAAATTCCACCCCTAAGGGAGTAAAAGGGGGGTTGAAAGTTTGTATGGAATTTATACAGTATGTAAATTGGACACATGGAATTTAAGATTTATGCTCTTGGTTGATAAAAAGAATTCATGAATTTATTGTTTTTTGGAGATTTCACCCGTAAGGAGGTAAAAAGGGGGTTGATAGTTTTTGTGAAATTTCTACGCGTTTAAGTGTGACACGTGAAATTAAAGATTTGCGCTTTCGTTTGGCAAAAAGAATTCATGTATGAAAAGGTGGCAATTTGTTGGGTTTATATACTTGAAACTTGGCATAAATAGTAACCTAAGTAGGTAAATAGTTAAGGTTTTCATTAATAGTTTTTCAAAACTATTCCAAAAAAAAGATTTGGGGGTTAGTAAAGAATATTGAAGAATTTTACTGTACAGGACGGGCAGGACTTCTTTTTATGATGTAAGGAAGCACTAAGAAGGGATTTTTGACAATTCAACCTTTAAGGGGGTGAAACTAAAATGTCATACGTAGGATAAAATACGGATCAGTCGCGGGCGAAGTGCTAGTAATATTATAAAAGCGCAAGTTTGTGAGTTTGAGTGTGTGTGTGTGTTTTTATGTTTGTTACTTCTTCACGCTCAAACGGCTGGAAGGATTTAGATGAAATTTGGCAGTGACAGATTATAGTCAGGAATAGCACACAGGATACTCTTTATACCGGGAATATGTTCCTTCAGGATAACTTTTGACATCCACGCGGGCGCGAAGCTGCTGGCAGAAGCTAGTCTTAATATAATAAGGAGCGAGCCAGTGCCCGTAAATCTAACCCAAAGCCTAATGCTGGCTCCATCGCAGCGTGAACGACGCTTTAGTACTATCACGGAGTCTAAGCGCTAACAAAGACAATTTAGTTCAAATAAATATCACTAGATGGCGGGATATGCATCGATTTGTTATTGAATTGTGTGTAAAATTAAAATTTTCTAGAATTGATCATAAAAATTCGGTTAAAAAGCCTGATCATTAAGATCTGTTTTTGTTGGCTCCGTTCACGATAGAAGACATACTCACCTCTTCCCGCCATCGATATCCTCGGCCAGGTCCATCTGGCAGCACAGCTCCTGCTCCAACTCCTCAATCTTCCACTCCAGCTTCTCATACATATTGAAGTCATCCACGTTTTCATACAAGCCCATCTCTTCGTACTTCGTTACTGCCATTCTTGGTAGTGGGCCTGATGGATAGATAATATTTGTTTTTGAAATCTTTTTATTTAAACTAAACAGTTGGATCAGGAGAGCCAAGAGATATATATCGTCAGGATTTGAAGTTCCCATTTTATTGGGATAAACAAGACTGTAAACAATAACAAGGTTTTTATTACAGTTTCACTATAACAAAACAATACAAACGGAAACAAGATAAAGTAGGTTAAAAAGGTATAGTAACAACAATACAGTTAATCGAACAAACCCTTAAGGTTACAGTTCTTACAGCGGCCTAAGCCACCCAAATACAAAGTGTATCGTTCGCCATTAGCAAGCCAATACAGCTATGTGAATATACAGCAATGCTGTACCAAATAAACCGACAGTTTTGTCGGGAACAGGGGAGCTCTTTATCGAGTCTAATCCGACGATCGACTAACATGCATACCAATGCAAGCTCTTTTATACCTTGCAATCCCTCCACAACAACTCTGTCCGATGACGTACGGAAGTACGTCACGTGTTTACTTGATACAAAACACAAAAATTTGCTAAATCTAATAAGACTTAGATTCTAAAATTATCAAGTAATACAAGAACAATTGTCGTAAGTAAACAATGGTGATTACACAAAGAATAATCAAATTAACATGTCAACAATTCTTTTGAACTTTACCATCGATTACAATTATCAAAATAAGTTGCTAAAAACCAATTGGTGCGTACACTGAGTACTCAATACATTATGTGCCGATTTATTAGGCAATAATTGATAGTAAAATCACTAAAATTCTTAATAAGAAAACAAACTATTACAAATTCTGTTGACTACCTGCAAACTTAATTGATAACCAACTCCGACATATCCTTCCATAGTTTAAAACAAAGTCGCTTTCCGCTGTCTGTTCCTATGTATGCTTAGATCTTTAAAACTCCGCAACGGATTTTGATGCGGTTTTTTTTAATAGATAGAGTGATTCAAGAGGAAGGTTTATATGTATAAACACGCAGGCGAAGCCGCTGGCATAAGCTAGTATATTATATAAAGTCGTGTTAGATACACCATTTATAACACGAGAACGACTGAACTGATTTACATAATCTTTAATTGGTTGGATTTATCTCCGCCCCGAATGACAGAATAATTATTAAAACATTGAAAATTGTACCCCAAAGGGAGTTAAAAATTTGTATGAAAATCTAATTCCCACGCCTAATATTCTTAAAACTTTGCACATATAGTAATCTAAGTAAATGATAAAATTTGCCATTATTCGTTTTTTCGAACCAAAAGTCGAACTATGGGGTGTAAAAGTTTTTTTTTTTTGAAGAATCCTATTTCATGGGTTGCTGAGCTCTCTTCATCTCGCTCACTTCAGCTCCCGTCATCTCCTTCGAACCTAACCTATCCGTGTCGGGGTGCCCGAAGCTCACGAGCCCGCCTCGCTCGCTCTTGGACTAATTCATTTATCATAAATATCGAATTGCCCAACCGTTACTTAGCAATATTCATAATGACCAGACAATGTGATAAATAGAGATGTTTAAATCAGTATTCATTACATAGCCAGATTTAACTTGACTAGATTCATAATGCCCGGGCGATATACCTAGTGCCCTTATTAATCACCAAGTAATCCATGACATATATATTTGTATAGTTGTAGGAACGTAACTTGGCAAGAATCGTTAGATGCGCACGAGTAGTTTTTTAGGTCTCTTTGATTACCAAGTGGGACGCGGGGAACGTTTAGCACCGTTCCAAGCACACGATTGGTTGCTCAGTTGACACAAGGATCGATTGTCCAATCGCGTCGCGTCCACGTTCCGTTCGCTCTATGTGGTGGTTGGTCAGTTCACGCACTATGCGCGAACTTATCCCCATTATGCCAAAATCTTGCCAAGTTACGTGCCGACAACTATAGGGATGCGAAATTAACTGTCTGTCTATTATATCCCGGCAATCATCCTTAAGGTTACACTAGTCGATCATTCTTCCATGCAAACTTAGTCTAGCGATTACTCTACTGTTTCACGATGTACGTTCAAAATAAAAATGATATCAATCTGTCTCATCATTATCTAGCCCTGTATGGAAACAAAAAAGTTACAAATAAAATATTTGAAAGTTATGAGCGTCGAAATTTCCATATTTCAACACTAATTTTAACGCATCTTTGGCCGGAAATAAATACCATTATAAGAAGGAAAATTGCAAAACGGCCTCCATACAGGGATAGATTAGTAATTGAACAGTGCAAATAATTTTATTTTGAAAGTAAACATTTAGTAGTGTTTTCATGATATCTAGACTCCCAAAGGTCTGTTTATAAAATTTCGCGCGCTCGTTTTCGTCCTAAATCATCATCCATTTCGATACAAATTTGCAAAAGTACTAATTCGTACGCGAACTAGCTTCTTACTGCTCATCACAGCATCTATCTCATTCGCCTGTTGTCGGATGAGATGGCATGCATTTTAACCTCGCGCACAAAATAGTTCGTGCCGTCGACTAGTTGAACCTTAATTGGAAAAGGTGGTGAAAGTTTGTATGGTGAACTAATAATTTCTCAAGTAAGGTGGACACACCTACAATATTATTGCGAAGTATAACTTGCAATAATAAATTCCCTGAATCTCCGTGATCAATTTGATTAGTGGCTCAGATAAGTAAAACAAGAACTGTAGTTATAGCTAATTTAATTGAATTTCTTATATTTTGTTTTTGTATGAATGTGGTTTATTTTAAGAGTTCTATTGTTTTTATTATTGTTAGAATTTTAATTCTTTTTGATATTTTTTTAATTTTATTATCTTTTTATTTTTTCTTAATGATCCTTTAGATTTTAAATACTTTTGACATTAAAATTGTATGCGAATTTTAATTACCTTTTACATTTAAATTATTTTTGAATTTTAATTACTTTTGACATTTTAGTTGCCTAGTTTTAACATTTTAGTTATTTTTTTTAATTTGAGAATTTAATTACTTTTGAAATTTAAATTAAGTGCTTACTTTATGAATTTTGATTAAGTATTTTTTTTTTAATGCTTAATGCTTTTTTTAATGCAGACGAAGTCGCGGGCAACAGCTAATAAAACAAATATCCCTTACCATCGTCCATATCTTTCTCATCGCCAGACTTATCCGATGTATCTTTCTTCCGTAACAAAGCTTGAGCATCTTGTATCTCTTTCCTTTTTTGCCGATCCTCATCTTGCATCTCTTTCTCTCTTGGAGCTTCGTCTTTTGTTTGTGCTTCGGCTTTTGAGTCGGTGTCTTTTTTATTTGTCGTGAAAAGAGGGTAGGTGAGCGCTAGGATTGTTGGTTGGGCGTCTTGGGGACATTGCTTGTAGGATTTCATTATCTGTGGAATAAATAGATATGATTAAATCTTATCTTACTAATATTATAAATGCGAAAGTTTGGATGGATGGATGTAACTTTGTTACTCAATCACGGCAGAACGGCTGAACGGACCTGGATGAAATTTGGCATAGGTGTAGATTATACTCTGGAATAGCACATATGCTAGGACTTTTATGTGCACAATTGAACAAGGAACAAACTTGCCCTAGAACTAATTGCAGTAAAATCATAACTTTCAGAGAAATACACAAAAACTGATTTTTGTGACCTTTGACCTTGAATAAAAAATATTGTACACATGTAATCGATGAGGATTTTCACAATAACTTTATAATGGTATCCCTAACGTTCGTGTAAATTTTAGATTCTTTGGAATTTATGCAAGAGTACCCCTATTTTCAGGCTAACTTGACCGGACCTAGTCTATCCCACTAAGCTTGTTGTTCTGGGTTTGATCCCCGGATCAGGCAAATTATTTTGTATTGTTTATCGGGTTGGAGTCTACGTAAGGCTAAAACAAAATGATTGAGGCTCTCTCCATGTTCATT
Organism: Orthosia cruda; assembly: GCA_964057195.1. Lineage (NCBI taxonomy): Eukaryota > Metazoa > Arthropoda > Insecta > Lepidoptera > Noctuidae > Orthosia > Orthosia cruda. The sequence goes on along the minus strand of OZ059853.1, from coordinate 3,841,755 downwards.
TAGGAATTTTCATTAGAAGCCTGGAGTCCTAAGGTTGCCCTAGTCGATCGTCTTCCATGCAAACTTAGTATGGCGATTACTCCACTGTTTGACGATGTACGATCAAAATAAAAAATATATCAATTTGTCTCATTATCTAGCCCTCAATGGAAACAAAAAGTAAAAAAAATACATTTGAAAGTTATGAGCGTCGAATGTTCCATATTTCAAGACTTTTATTTATTTATTTATATATACTTTATTGTACACCAAGATAAGACAATACAAAAGAAACATTAAAAATTAAAACAAATATACAATAGGCGGCCTTATCGCGCTCTGCGATCTCTTCCAGGCAACCTTGAATGGATAGAGATAGCCTGGACACGACATGGGGTTGCACTTGGTGCCAATTTCAAATCAGGTAATACAAACTACTAAAATAGATACATAAATACATACATACATCTAAATAAACAAACAAGAAAACAATACAGCTTAAACAAGGACATAATCACAGAGAGAGGTAATGTTCCTTTATAAGTTTTTTAAAGACAGGCAACGACTGAGCACGTTTTATTGGGTCAGGCAATGCATTCCACAAACGAGCAGCCTGGACAGTGAATGACTTATCCAAAAATGTAGTGGAATGCATAGGCATTTTAAGTCGCAAGTTTTCTGATGACCTAAGAGATTTCGTATGGGAATCGCAGATAAACTGAAAACGATCCTTGAGGTAAAGAGGGGTGGAAGGAGTAAAGAGGACATTTTATTATTTATTTTTTTATTTTATTAGAGGACTTTTCTCATTTTTTACTTTTCTTTCTAATTTTAACGCATCTTCTGGCACAAATAAATACCATAAGAAGAAAGAAAATTGCAAAACAGTCACCAAACCGGGATAGATTAGTAGTTCAACAATGCAAATAATTTTATTTTGAACAGATACATTTAGTAGTTTTCAATAATATTCATATTCCCAAAGGTCTGTTTATAAAATTACGCACGCTCGTTTTCTTCCTAAATCATCATCCATTTCGCTACAAATTTGCAATAGTGTGTTTTCGTACGCGAACTAGCTTCTTACTGCTCTGCTCTAGCATCTATCTCTTTCGCATGTGTTATCGGATGAGACAGCATGCATTTTAACCCCGCGCACAAAATAGTTCTTGCTATTGACTAGGGCAACCTTAATGCCTCGAAACGGCCATAAGGCGGGTCTTTTATTACATGTGTCTTGTAACATACACTGCCTACCCTCCAGGAAAAAAAACATACAAAATATTCAGAAAACAGTGTAAGTTACGTATAGCACTTACATATTTCAAATCCTCATCCCTGTATATAAGATGGCAGCTATCCACAATGAGCACGTTGATGTTACTCATTGTCAGCAGTTGTTCTTCCAAGATACGCTTCAGCACTGAAGATGTGCAGATTACGACCTGGAATGTTAAGGAAAAATATTACAAGGCTGCAGTGAAGATTTAAAAAATTGTTTGAGGTTGGGAGAATGAGGGGAAATTGTTTTTTTTTTACTAGTAATAGAGTTGATTTTGCTATAACAGCGCGGTCTGCGGCGTTTGATTTGTGTTGGAGCGAAGAAATTCTTCTCAAATCGTGAAAAAGAAGAAAGACCGTGGCTTCCAATAGTGCGATCCATAGGACAGTGAGGTCACTCCACTAAACCTATGAAGGCCCTAGGAATGTTGTGTGTTTCTGGGCGCAACTAGGCACACCCATGAGATTGGGGGATAGTATGGCGGCGATTTATTTCCTTAGTCTCCAGTTCAGTGAGCCAGTCATACACATCGTCGTACGCCTGGGCTGCCACCGTGCCCTGATCTGTGAGTATCTTGAACTGTTAGAACGTTCTAGAAGGATCTAGAACCTTACCTCTTTAGTTTCCAGTTCAGCGAGCCAGTCATACACATCGTCGTACGCCTGGGCTGCCACCGTGCCCTGATCTGTGAGTATCTTGAACTGTTAGAACGTTCTAGAAGGATCTAGAACCTTACCTCCTTAGTTTCCAGTTCAGCGAGCCAGTCATACACATCGTCGTACGCTTCTGCTGCCACCGTGCCTAAGTCTGTGAGTATGTTGAGCTCGAAGGCGACCACCTGGACGCGAGTAGCCCGGGTTATGTACACGGAGCGCTTCTTGCCTTCGTAGAGAGAGCTGGAAGGAAAATGTGTGTAGAATAACATTATGTTGCCGCCACTACAAGTACGCCGCGTGGGAGGGGCAATTCCACCGCACTATTCCCAAACCACTGCAACTCCTGAAAGCCAGAATCACCAGTGGCGACCACCAGAAAACTGCCGAGGCAATGAAGCTCGACGAAGTCCCGGCGAATGAATTTAACTTTCGACTGACTTTTCTTGGATCCCGTAACGAAATTAATCAGAAAAGAATAAAGGGGGAATAGGCAAAAAAACATAGTTTCCACTTCCCTCCATATCAATCAGGAGACAGAACAAACAAGGCAAATAGGCACAAAGGATCGTTTATAACTGGGATAAGCCCAAGTTTCAAGTTATGTATACACCAGTTCTAGCTGTAATAGTACCAAGAATCGTTTTATTGAAGAAGCACCCATAAATCCAATCCATCACAGATGATGTATTTCTGTTGCCGCTATAACAACAAGTATTAAAAATAATATAAATATTTAAGTGGGGCTCCCATACATCAAACGTGATTTGAATGCCGTTTTTTGCGATAATGGTACGGAACTCTTTGTGCGCGACTCCGACTCGCACTTGGCCGGTTTTTTTTAAACATGCTTTTATCCTTAGATACCCATATCATGTCAGTGCACAAAAAATAACTAGTCGGCCATCTTGGGCCGTCCACCATATTGGATTTAGAATGGCGTCACTTAGGTAACCATGCGATAATGCATAGTTAGCTCAGTGTCGTCATTCTAAATATTAACTAAATGTGTATGCAAAATTTCATCTTAATCGGTGGAGGATAACTTCTTTAAAATTCAGTTACAAGATTTGACCCGAACACACTTATATACATACATAAATACATTACAAGTTAAATATAAGCTTGTAAAATTTCTGCTCAGCAAAGACGGATCAAGGCACAAAAACTAGTACAGACAGCAAAATAAATGGCCATTTTTCTGTTTGCTAGAACTATGGAAAAAGTTTGGTAATCAAAATATTTGCCCAGCACTAGAATATTAAAAGATTAGATCAGAGTAACTCACCCGCGGATCTGATAAGCCTTCTCATACAGCAGTCGCACGGGTATGAAGCTGGCATACTCCACAGCGAGGATGTTTTTTGTAGCGGCCGCCGCTGCGAGTCGGGCTCCGCCCTCGGCCGCCGTGAAGCGAGAACAGCAACCCTCTATCATGATGAACTGAAAATAACAAGTGAACAAAATATAGAAACATACTAATATACTGCCACGTTGATCAAATCATCAACCTAACCTAATTAATGTTCTCACTGCTGGAACACAGGCCGTCTCTCTGTGTGAGAGAGAATGGGGCTCAATACACCACGCGAGCCCAGTGCGGGTGGGTGGATGACACATGTCTTCGAATATTTGGTTCTAGGACATGCAGATTTCCTCACGATGTTTTCCTTCACCGTTTTTAGAGCAGTGGTGATTATATAATTTACACCAACTATAGGGCCTGCCTGGGTTGGAATCCACGACCTAAGACACGTAAGTCGGGGCCGTTACCTTGGTCACGGGGCCCCAACGCTAACAAAGAAAATTTGGTTTAAATAAATGTCACTAGATGGCGCGATATGCATCGAGTCGTTATTGAATTGTGTGTAAAATTATTTTCTAGAATTGATCAAAAAGAAGAAGCACAAAATTATGGAATATTGGGCTCTTAATTCACATTTCAAAGATTATTTGTACGGATCAATTTAAATTGATTCCAATAGATGGCGCGGTTTTAAATTTCAGAGGCATGCCACTCGATTTTTTAATTTGTCACAATACAAATTAAAAAATCTTATGAAAATAATCATCTTAATCAGACGAAAAACGCTAGTTAAGTCGGCACGGTTTCTTCGTATGGGATGAGGCATCTGTATGCTAGTATACCACTGCACAGATATAATACTCTAATTGCCTGTTGATCTAGTGGTTGCAAGCATTACTGCAGAACATGAGGTGCAGGGTTGGATTCCTGGGTATGGCAGTTTTGTTGGGTTTTCTAACTGGAATTTTTCAGTAACAGGCTGGAGCCTGTGCCCGGTAGATAGCAACAGGTTCGCCTCCTATTACATGGGACTTAAACCTACCTGGTTTAATGTAGGACTTTCGGTCCCTCTGCCTGACTTGCCTGACCCTTCTGCCTTGCCTTTTGTTAGTTAATTTTAAGGGTTCCGTAAACGAAGGGTCCCAACGGAGCCTATTGCTGTCACTCACGTGTCTGTCTGTCACACAGGTTTTACAGCCAAATCCTTGGAGCTACAGTCTTCAAATTTTCATAGTATGAGCATTTTGTTGACCCAAAGCCATACAAATTGTCAAAAAATATTTTTAAAAGCTTTTCCCGTTTAGCTAAAGGGTGGCGCGAAAAAAATGTTTGCGCTACCAACAGAACAGAGAAGACAGTAGAAGTCGCTTAGCGCTTCATTAGGGTTATAAAAAACTTTTTAACAAAAAATCAAACCGACTTCCAGAACAAAAAACTACAAAGCAAAAAATAACTTTCTTTTCCGAAGTCGGTGTCTTTTGTACCCATTTTTTTTCAGATTTCGACACCGACTTCGGAAAAGAAAGTTATTTTTTGCTTTGTAGTTTTTTGTTCTGGAAGTCGGTTTGATTTTTTGTTAAAAAGTTTTTTATTTTTCTCTTTTTAGTTTTGGTAGGTACCTCCAATTAGCATGATTATCATTTACAGCCAAAGTACATCTCATTGCGATTCCAATAAGCCCAAACACGACTAGGATACATTGTTTTATATTAGAGTTCCAGTGCCTACCTTCCGGCTTCATCATCAGATCAGTTCGATGGTGCCATTTTCATCAGTACCATTTATTTATAAGTATTTGCTTCATTATAGTCGGTTAACTATTCGACTTTTTTTTATACCCGTGACATACTTAGCATTTAGGACTTCCAGTGGCCATCTGTGGTCTTCTTCATCAGTTCCACTTCACCAAATTATACTTTCTGAGTGCAAGTGATTGCATTGTTGATGAAAATACCAAAATCACTATATGAATGCCTATAATATTTGAGTTGAACTGTTCTGATGATGAAGCCGGAAGGTAGGCACTGGAACTCTGAAATAAAACAATGTATCCTAGTCGTGCTTGGGCTTATTGGAATCGTCATGAGATGTTCTTTGGCCACAAATGATTATCATGTTAATTGGAGGTACCAAAACTAAAAAGAGAAAATAAAAAACTTTTTAACAAAAAATCAAACCGACTTCCAGAACAAAAAACTACAAAGCAAAAAATAACTTTCTTTTCCGAATTCGGTGTCGAAAAACTGAAAAAATGGTTACAAAAGCTCTTGGACTAATTCTCATTTTTTACCTCATGAAAAACATACAAAAAAACATTAAATTTCTTCCGAGTCTTGAAAATTTGTAAAAAGCTTTCTATATATGAGTACTCCCTATAAAAAAAAAATGAACTTCCAAATCAACGGCCCATAATGGAAATTTTATCCAATATATCAGTCGTCGCTTGTTTGAAAATAATCCTTGAGCAAGTTGCGCTACCCACCGCTAGATGTCACTATAGTAAATGCATTCAATTTAAAGCTGTATTTCGTTACTCATAAGATTTATATTTGCGTAATGAGGTGATTACATTCGTACACTCCTCTAGGGATGCACCACTGTCGATGACTTATTTATCGACATTCCGTTTTACTTTCAAACAAAATACAATCAACTGCTAGATTCGAAAAAAACTTTTTGCAAAAAAATACTACCGACTTCCAACTACAAAGTGAAAAATAACTTAATTTTTTGAAGTCGGTGTCTTTCGTAGGTGCCATTTTTTTGCGTTATGGACACCGACTTCAAAAAATTAAGTTATTTTTCACTTTGTAGTTGGAAGTCGGTAGTATTTTTTTGCAAAAATATAAATTTTTACTTTTTAGTTGTACGTACCTAATAGACAAGTTAGTAAGGGAACTATTTCGCCAGAATAGATTTCATGAAACTTGAACATAACCGGTGAAATGATAGGTCTGCTTACCCCTTAAGAGCGAACTGGCGTGATGTTATGTTATGAAATGTTATAAACAACAAACAGACATGCGATTGCAGCAATCCCGAGAGATTTGCCGTTATTTATTGAAGAGTTCTGTTGTATATCTCGGAAGTTCTTCATCAGATCTTCACCAAATTAAAATGGGACCAATTTCGGAACATACTTTTTCAAACAAAAAAAGAATTTCCTAAATCGGTCCACAATTGACGGAGTAATCGGTGAAAATACACAAAAAAAAAAAACAAACTTGAAGTCGAACATAGAACCTCCTCCTTTTTGGGAAGTCGGTTAATAAAATATTATTATGTTTGAAATCAACTGTGATATATATATATATATGATGGCTACACTCTTACTATGTTTAGCTTGACTAAACGTACATTGATGAAATTTTGGTATATAGGTAGATCATTAATGTCAGACTAACACATAAAATACTTTTTAAACGAGTTCCAAAAAAAGGAGGTGCTATATATGTTAATTTATTTTTCACTTTGTCGAAACTAAATATTACACTTTGTAGATTTTGAAGGCTGTTGTCTTTTTTATCACGATACTACATGTGCGAAATCGCGTCTACTCATTCGTATTTTTTTTTAAACTTAGACTTATGACCTTTATTGATAATAAACGATGGTTTTATTAATTACCTAAGTAAAAACAGCTAAAGAAAAAATACACAGATTATTAAGAAGATGCCTTTTTGTTTGTTAAATATTAATGTAGATGGTGTATCCGCACATTAATTTAGCGTTCTGTAATAGCCTTTATCAATTCAGTTACATGGTTTGATGTGGGAAATTCTCCAATTTGATGATTTGTTTTATCTTCGAACCATTTTCTCCAATAAACTACCTTAATATTTTGGGCTTAACTTACTTATTATTTCTTCTTTTTAAAAAGTTTTCCATAGTTCGAATGACAACTTGAGCCACTTGATTTTTTATCATGTCGCTTGATGGATATACAAGCAAATATGTTATAAAATATGAAACCGTAAAAATGACCAAATTGCATAAGTACCTTAGGATAACAGAGAAATAATAACATAATTATGTAAGTAGTTAAAGAAATTTTTGTTTTGGCACTGCTGTGTCAGCTAGGTATTTTAAGCCGCTTTTAATAAAACATCTAGTTCTACGAAGTGATCTGAACAAATTGTAGGTATTAGTTTTTGCAGGCAACTAACTTTGCCTTCCAGACGCTTCAATCCATTTTTCTTTTCTGTCTGGATCCTTAGCGAATCTATAGTCACAAAATAATACGACACCCACTTTTTTAAAGGTTGTATTACACTTTTTCGATTAACCTTTTCTCAATAAGAATATTACGTATATTTTATTTATTTCAAACTTAGTTAAGGCAGATTTAGAAAAAAAAAAGGTTTGAATATGGAAATGTGTTTGATGACTAATACTAAATACCCAAAAAAAACACAGGTTTTTTTTTTTCGATTTAAACAGAAAACATTGTAAGTTTAAAATATCGATAACTCATTATCGATAACGGCAATCTCTAATTGAGTAGCTGACTATGACATGTGTATACTTGGAATCTTCTAGAACAAAATGTTTGAGTTTAAAGAAAGTAGACCTTAAATTTAACAAAATAAAATCAACTTGTGTTGTTTAATAAAATATATTTTTGCAAATTTTAATCGAAATAAAATCAATTAAGACTGCCCGATGATATGATATACCTCCAATTGTTAATTTTTTGGTTCTGCTACCGTGTTTACATTCTAAAACAGCAGAATAGTCCATTTTTGTATTATTTCCAATTTCATTTCACCGTGACGGGTGTAACCACAGGGTGGCAACTGGTATACATTTTAATTTCATAGCATTCAGCGCCGTCTACATACCGGGACATGAACTAAAAATGAGTAGTGTTGCCAGCGTATATCCGTACAGCAATTGGTAGTATATTTTTGGTAGGAGGGTAAACTTATAACCTTTGATTTTAATCTATTGTGAGATAATAATATTATTTGTATTTTTCTTTGCATTTTTTAAAGTTTCCTTATCATAGTATTTAGTAAACTTTTGATAATATTGATAAAAAAAAATAACTATTAGTAGAATTTACAAATATGGAATGGCTGTACAGGTTGATCGGTGAAATTCAAAAACAAATTGCAAAAATTATGTCAAAAATGTTTGTGTTTGTACGCATCTTTTTGTAATTAATTCGTTTGCTTTGCGATTTTCAGTGTAATTTACGTCGAGTTCAGTTCGCTGCTCCGTGTTTGCTAAAAATCTTGCAAGATAAAAGTTTGCATCGTGTAATTCCTGTATAAATCACGTCGAGTAGAGATCGCTGTGTTCCTCCGTGATTTCGGAATTACTTGCTTAGGCCCTCCGTAAATTGGAGTTTGGACCATACTTTATTGTGTAAATAACAATGTCTCGAAACAAGTGCTGTGTGCCCAGCTGCCAAGTCATCAAAGATGACGGTAAGTACAAGTATAATGTAATTTTTATATCTTTTCCTATGTATAGTTCTCGCCAAACTTCTGGGCCGCTCTGAAGTTGGTTTTCCGGATGCGTGAGGGACGAAACGGTGCTGTTTTGTATGAGATTTACTACTGCGCAGCCATTGTAGCCAAATTCAGGGTGGCCAAGAAATCTGGCGAGAACTATACATAATGTATTGCTGATTGCACCTAATTGCAAACTGGAAACTATCATAAGCCCAGAATCTATATTGTAATTAGGTAATAATTTATTTACAGCATTCAGCGTCAAGTACCTAAGAAATAAACAAGTACAGTTCGCCAACACACTATATTTATTACATAATTGTACAATCCGGGTGATGTCTGGCTGGGCCGCTAGTTGATTTGTATAGATTTAAAAATGTATAATATTTGTTTATATTGAAATTATGGTGTAATGTAGGCCTGCCTCTTCTCCTTTTAACAGATCTGCTGGTCCAGTTTGTTATGATCTGGGCCCCTCGTTGTAGTTTCCAGCCTTTGATAAAGTATGTTCTACTTTATGGCATAATAATAACTTCATGTTTGTTTTATTTCAGGTATTCCTCTACATCGGTTTCCAGATCCAAAAACCAATCCTGAAAGATACCTGACATGGGTTTCAAGCATTGGCAGTCTACATCTGCAGGATAAGAAATATGTTTACAACAATCTTCGAGTATGTCGTAAACATTTCAAATCGGTTTACCTCTACCCAAACCACCATCTCTGTAAACTAGCAATTCCAGAACTACAACTATCAGGTAAATATTATTTTCATTCCCGTCATAGATATTCTAAATTATAATTAATTTTTACCCGACTGCCGAAGGAGTGTAATGTGTTTATCAGTCTATGTATGTATGTATGTATGTTTGTTCCTATGTGGCGATCCAGAGACCAAATGCGTTGGCCGATTTTTATAATTCGTACGTCAATTGATGCGGGTTAAGAACCATGCGAGTGTCACTAGCTACATTAAAATTGAAAAATGGCGATTAACCTTCAAAGGCAAAGTTCGCGTACATTCGCAAGAACTTGGCAGCAGTGTCATTACAACGCAAATTTTTATCCAATTGTCTATTTCTACTAATTGTATAGTTGTATTCCTATATTTCATTTATTATTTATTGTGTAAATTTATGTATTGTATATATATTTAAATCCATTAGTTATCGTGATTACACCTACCACTATTTATCTCTGCATCACCCAAAGGTTGACTGGTAGAAAATGCCTAAGGCATTAAGTCCGCCTCTGTACATTTTTTGTGCTTAAAATATTAAATAAATAAATAAATGCCCTTATATTTTGTTTAGCAGTTAGTTTAGTTTTGATTATTTTATAAGTACATAAAATAAATAGTTTTTTTTTAATAATTTCAGAGATTACCAGAGTGAGACAGTCTAGAACTTCACAACGCAAGAAGCAACAATACAAAAATACAGAACAAATTCAGACATGCAACATGACAAGGATGACTCCAAAAAGAATTTCAAAAACAAAAGCTTTCCAGATTGTTGCTAGAACCTTGAAAGATGTGAACTCAAAAACATTTTTTCTTATGCAAGTTAAGCAAGCTGGGAAACGACATGTAAGGGGTAGAAGATTTACCATGGACGAGAAAATTTTGTCTTTATCTCTATATAAGCCTTCACCTAAAGCCTATAGGATATTGAGTAAGTTTTGCATTTTACCCAGCAGAAGAACTTTGCAGAATATTTTGTTCAAAGTAAAACTGGGTCCTGGGTACAATGAAAGGATTTTTAAACATTTGAAGGAGATTGTCGAAAAAATGCCACAGATACAAAGATACTGTTCATTGGTGTTTGATGAAATGGCTATTGCTCCATCATGTTCTTATAACAAAACGAGAGACTCTATTGAAGGCTTTGTGGATGATGGTGAACAAAAAGAAGATAAGTTTTGTGATCATGTTTTGGTGTTCATGATAAGAGGTATTGTCAAGGCATACAAGCAACCTGTTTATTACAGCTATTCAGCCGGTACAACTAAAACATTAGCTTTAAAAAAACAAATTATAGATGTTATCACAAAACTACAAGAAGCTGGTCTTAAAGTTGTAGCCACTATTTGTGACCAAGGTACAACAAACGTTGCTGGGATTAACAGTCTAGTTACAGACACCAAATCCACATATTTGAGAAGAGGTTCAGATTTTAGAGGAGGATTCTTCGAAGTAAATGAAGAAAAAATTTATTTCTTGCATGATCCTCCACATCTGTTAAAGTGCATTAGGAATAATTTGATTAATAAAAATCTGAATTATGTTATAGATGGCAAAGCTCAAACAGCAAAATGGAGCCATATCAGGAGTTTATTTGAGAGGCCGCCTAACTATAAAGGTTCTAAAATACTGCCAAATTTAACATCTCAACATGTTATGCCGAATCATATACCAAAAATGAAGGTTAAGCACTGTGCACAAGTGTTCAGTCATTCTGTTGGGGCAGCATTAGGATTTATGACAGGTATGTATTTTTCATTCTTACCATGATTTAGAAAGTAGTCTTTGTAAATTTTTCATGAGGTAGTCTAGTTTACAATTTCTCATGCGATAGTCTATACCAATATTATAAAGAGGAAAGATTTTTTTGTTTGTTTGTTTGTTTGTACCGAATAGGCTCCAAAACTACTGCACCGATTTAAAAAATTCTTTCACCGTTGGGAAGCTACTCTATCCCCGGGTGACATAGGCTACTTTTTATCCCTATATTCCCACGGGAACGGGAACTACGCGTGTGAAACCGCGAGGCGTCCTCTAGTCTAGTATAAAAATGGACGCCCATCCACTTTCTTTGTAAGTTTTGATGTGATGTAATAACTAACTATTGTGAACAACCAATTTAAACCAATATTCAAAAAGTTAAATGTAAACAATCCTAACATGCCTTTTCAAAATATGCAGGTATATTAATAATGCAACCTTAGTAATGATAATGACTATAAATGGAATTTTTCTTAATTTTCAGAGCTGGGAGCAATGCCAGAAGAGTGCACTCACACCGCAGATCTCGCAATATTCTTCGACAGATTATTTGATAGTGTGAATTGTGGGAGTTATGAAGTTGTGCCAGGAAAACCATTGAAAAGCGCTGTCAAAACTAACTCGGCTCATCATGAACTCTGGAGTGCCAGTTTGCCTGTCTTGAAATCAATGAAATTCGACACTCCAAGAAATGTGCCATCATTGATGGGCTGGGTAAAAACCATTGAAAATATTCAAAAATTGGTCAAATTCCTTCATGAAAAAGGTATGAAAGCCATATTGTTGCGCAGATTAAATCAAGATGCCCTCGAAAATTTCTTTGGAGCCATAAGAGCCCATGGATATGCGAATATCATGCCAAATTGCTCGTCCTTTGAAGCATCGTATAAAAATATTATTGTTAAACAATTTAACATCTAAACACTCTGTCGGTGCGAATTGCGAGGCTGACAATGACTTTTGTTTAGATTCACTAAAAATTTTTTTATGTGAACAGGACGAGCAAATTAGCAATGAGGGCATCAATATCGTGGAATATGAGCACATGCACATAGAGCTCATAGACACGACGTCAATGATAAATAAAAAAGATAAAAGTAATATAGAAAAATGCGCAGCAATAGGATATTGCAGTGGGTGGTTAGCACGCCAAGCCAAAAGCAGGCTGTTTAAAAAATGTCAAACATGCCTTAAATCCATGGAAACTGATTATAATGAAGATTTCCATGGATATATAAAAATAAAAGAATACGATAGCAAAAGATGGCTGTGCTATCCTACGAGGTGTTTGTTTGACTTCTTTGCACAAGTAGAAAACATAACTTACTCTATTTTAAAATCATCACCATTAAAAAAAAATATAGCTGAATACATCAAATTGGTGGTAGTAGTTAATATAGATGTTAATTTTATAAAGTGCGAGACACATAAAAATATTTTAACAGATTATTTAATTAATAAAAGCATCCAATTTTTCATTTATATTTGGTGCAAAGAAGTCAGCCTCCTCACGGGCAAGGCTATACATTATGATAAGGATGACAAATTAAAAGAAAAAGCCCATGAGCACTATAAAACAAATAGAGGTTGCAAACGACTAAGGCAGACTGGCACTGCAGTTAATGTTTAGTTTTCATAGTTTGTGTAATGCTGTATTTTTGAATTGTTGGTTTTACTTTAGACGCTTTTACATGCATTTTGATTTTAACCTAATAAATTTGAATATCCTAAATTGGTATTTGTTTTATTATCTTCGAATCAACTAGCTTAGTGTCATAATGAATTAGCATAAGGTATAGACTAGAATAATGTAGAATGGATGAAAATTCAGTTGTAGTATAACTAGAATCTAGTTTTGGATTAGTGAAACTTAGCCTAAAAATCCAAAACTAGATTCTTGTTGTACTACACTGAATTTTCATCCATTCTACTTTATTCTAGTCGGTATATGTATATATACCTACCTAGCTATCTTGACACGTGACCGATGAATAGTGTATGTCCGGGTAACTAGATGGCGCTGCTTAAGAAATGCATAAGTTGCCAGTCTATCTCTAGTATATAATAGTAGTCTATGGGTGTAACAAGACTGATGTGCGTAGTGTGGGCGGGGCAGCAGGCATATGCTAAACTGTGCAAAACTCGGGGTACGCGGGCCCCGCCTACTTGCGAATTCTACTGTACAAGGCATTTTTTCTGTTCTGTGGCGCTACCCCATCGAGTGGGGGTATCGTTATTTAGAGCTTGTTGAGTAGATAAATTTTGTATTGTTTGTGTTAGAATATTATATTGGAAAGCAAAGGAATGAGAAGCCACCAAAGGCAGGTTTTATTTTCCAAAATTGATTCTGAAGAATTTTTTTTACTTCCCATTGACCTAAGAGCTTGTTTGGTAATAATGTTATTATTGTGTATTTATTAGTAACAAATAACAATATATAGATAAATCAGATTTTTCTTAGAAATTCCCACATTTTTCATATTACAATCAACTTGATTTTGCGGTCAAATGCGTAGCACGGAAGGGATGCGTAATAAACAATATTCTAAATTTGGTACAAAGGACCCTACATGTGCCAATAAGTTTAATATTATTTAAGCCTTTTTTTTCCTTTTTGAAATGCATACTGCACTATCACGGGGACATAGCGCAGTTATGTGGTACTCCAACCCACTAAAACTCCAAATTGTCCTCCTGTGCAGCTTATAGCGGGAACACGGGCACGCTTTAGCACTCACCGCGAACTAGGTCATGAATATCGGAATCTCGGCATCTCGTAATATCGGAATCTCGGCACGTAATTTGCGATATTTCATGCTCATGGTGCATCCTGCTGACCAACAAACCAGGCTCTGACGACAACCGACAATTGGCGACCAAAAGCTCTATAACAACTGTGGATTATTATTGTAATCCACGCGACCACTGTGTTTCTCATGATTAGAGACTTTGTAGGTTTTAAATTAGTTTTGGTTACTAGTTTTTTTAATGGTTTGATCTCAAGTTGGAATGAATGTGCTTATTTTGTGACAAAATAATCAGATTTTTTTATTTTACAGTATTTGGTAAACATTTTGTATGTTATCTATCTAAGAATACTTAATTTTTTTGCATATAAAGGCAAAATAAAGATGAATCTTTTTTTTAAATGCTACACTCCCATTTGACCACTATTGACTGATTCTAGTATCATTTTCGTTTTAAAGTTCATTACATACGGAAACCATGCAAACATTCACATAACTTTTTAAGGTGCAACCACTGCGGCGCTTAGAGTAATGAATAGTGCAATGGCAATTGATTTGAGGCCTTTGCCACTGACAGACAGTCATCATCATCTTCCTGCCCTTGTTCCATGTTACTTGGAGTTGGCGCAACACATCCTCTTCCATATCATCCTGTCTTCCGTCACACTATCACTGATTCCCATTTCTTTTATATCTGTTGGGAATTTAGAGTATAATAATAACACAGTGGAATATTCATATAGTGAACAGAACACAACTTTTATTCGATATTGACAACCATTGTTAGGAATGTTGCTAAGCATCTGAAACTACCATAAACCCTCTATGATCTTACTGACATAATGGATTATCCTTCATGGACAACACCCCCACTTAATCCTATATGTCTGATGCAGAACATATGCTTCTGACGTACTGTTCCTTTAGTTAGCATATCTGCAGGCATTAAATCAGTCTGACAATAATTGATCGATTGATTGATTGAATTGTAGGACAAGGGAGGGTACCAATAACCAAATAGTTAGGAGTACATCCACCAACAAGAAGGTACCTTCTTGCTCTCACATAGTTAATTTAAAAAAAGGGGCTAAGCAGAATTCTATAAAATTATTCCATCAAAACATTCAAGGTTTTTCTGCAAAGCAATTGGAAATAGAACTGTTTTTAGAAAAGACAATGTTTGAAATTATTTGTTTTACTGAGCATTGGCTGAAAGAACATTCAATGCTTATTAATTATGAAAATTATACTGTGGGCAGCTGTTTTAACAGAAATGTTATGTTACGTGGAGGTTCACTTATTTTAATCAAAAATGGTATTAAATCAAAATCTCGTAAAGATATTGTAGATCTATCAGTTGAACATAGTGTTGAACTGTCCTGTGTTGAGCTGGATAAGCATATTATAGTGTGCGTTTACAGACCCCCCAATTATAAAAACTACTGTATATTTGAGTCAGTGATGGAAGATGTTTTGGCAAAACTTACAACTGGTAATAAACTAGTCATAATCTGTGGTGACTTTAATATAAATATTTTAGAAAATAATTCAGATAGCAGTAGACTATTGAATCTCTTCAAATCATTTAATTTGTCGCATGTGTTTGAGGAACCAACCCGAACAACTGTGACTACTGCTACATGTATTGATAATGTTTTTTGTTGCTGCGACTACTTAAACAAAGCCATTATGAATTGTCTGCCTTCAGATCATAGTGGGCTACTGGTAACATTTGAGTCCAGCATACCAATACAGCAAGTGCAGATTCAATCCAGACCAATAACATCCGGCAAATTAAATAAATTTAACAGCGCTTTAATTGGTAAGTTAAGTTGTCAGGACCTCACGGTGAACGATGGTAATATTTTATACAAAAAAGTTTTCTCAGTTGTTCAAACAGAATTCAATAACACTTTTAAGAAGAAAACTAAAACTATATGCCCTAAGTTTTTATTCAGTGACTGGGCGACTAAAGGAATCAGGAAAAGTAGGGAAAGACTTTACGAGCTGTATGGCCTTAAGCCTTATATAAACACTGAAACTTTTAATAAGTATGTTGCTACTTACTCAAGAATTTTTAAAAATTCATGTAAACTAGCTAAGGTTTTATACATTAGCAATAAGGTTAAATTCGCAGAAAATAAAATAAGGACGGTTTGGAAAATTATTAACAATGAAACAAACAGGAACAAAAGAAATAATACTGATTACACGCTTGAGACTACACATGGACTTATTAGAGATAACAAAGAAGTTGCTCAAGAATTTGTAAATTTCTTTACCAGCATCCCAATTAAAACTACTGAAACCTTAAATTCTTCGCCGTCGCTCGCTTATGGTTTATTACACGCTAACGTTTCAGCGTGCCCGACTGAATTCAACTTTTCACATATAAACCCAATAACAGTGATAAAAGCTTTTAAGCAAATAAAGATAAAACTGACAGAAGATCTATGGGGAATGTCCATCAAAGTTTGTACCTCCATTATTCAGACTATAGCGCCGTACTTAGCTTTAATTTTTAATTTGTGTATAGATCAAGGAGTCTTTCCGGATCTAATGAAATATAGTAAGGTTATACCACTTTTTAAATCCGGGGACAGTAAAGACACAAATAATTATAGACCAGTATCCGTGTTGCCGGTTTTCAGCA
This sequence comes from Orthosia cruda, assembly GCA_964057195.1. Taxonomy (NCBI): domain Eukaryota; kingdom Metazoa; phylum Arthropoda; class Insecta; order Lepidoptera; family Noctuidae; genus Orthosia; species Orthosia cruda. The sequence continues at coordinate 3,825,173 of OZ059853.1, read as the reverse complement.
AGATATTTGAAAAGATAATGCTAAATCAAATGCTCATTTATTTTAATACGAAAAACATCCTGCACGAGAAACAATATGGTTTCACCAAAGGACGTTGTACAACCGACGCTGGTGTCACCTTAATAAAACACATCTTTGATGCGTGGGAGGAGGGACAAGATGCCATAGGTATCTTCTGCGACCTGTCGAAGGCGTTTGATTGCGTTGATCATGAAACATTGCTTTTGAAACTTGAGCATTACGGGCTAGGCCAATCAGCATTAAATTTAGTAAAATCCTATTTGAATGATAGACAGCAATTAGTTCAAATAAACGGTGTCAATTCGTCGGGGTTGAACGTGAAAATGGGGGTACCCCAGGGCTCAATTTTAGGTCCTTTCTTATTTTTAGTATACATTAACGATTTACCCCATCTATTGAAAAACAAACTGAACATGGTGTTATTTGCTGATGACACTTCTTTGATTTTTAACATAAATAGACGTACGAGTAACGTTGCCGACGTAAATAATGCATTGCGGCAAGTTCTAATTTGGTTCACTGCTAATAATTTAGTTTTGAATGCTAAAAAAACTAAGTGTGTAAAATTTGCCTTGCCGAATGTCAAAAGTTATGATTGTGACATTATATTAAACAACGAGAAGCTAGAATTCGTCGACAAAACCGTTTTCCTGGGTATCACGCTAGACTCAAGGTTACAATGGGGTCCTCATTTAATATCACTTGCGGGGCGGTTAAGTTCGGCGGCTTATGCTGTTAGAAAAATTCGTCAATTTACTGATGTAGATACCGCGAGGCTGGTCTATTTTGGTTACTTTCATAGTATAATGTCTTACGGCATATTACTATGGGGAAGGGCTGCAGACATTCAGTCAATTTTTGTTCTACAAAAACGAGCCATCAGAGCGATATACAATCTTCGCCGGCGCGATTCTCTAAGGGAACTGTTTAAGGACATTAACATCATGACGGTACCTTGTCAATATATTTACGAAAACATCATGTACGTTAGAAAGAATTTACATCTTTTTAGTAAAAACAGCGATAGACATAGTTATGTTACTAGAAATAGGGACCAATTAATTCAACCAGGTTTCAGGCTGGCTAAAGTAGCGTCATCTTTTAGGGGGTACTGTATAAAATGTTACAATAAAATACCGCCACACATTCTAGAATTGAATGAGACGAAATTTAAAACTTGTATAAAACGCACACTATGCAGGCAGGCATATTATAGGTTGGGGGATTACATCGCTGATAAAAATGCTTGGCCCAACGCTATTCCAGCTCCACAGCCACTAGGGCACAAAAACAAGTGATAAGCAGAAAAGTTCTGAAGTATTGTTGGACCTGCTGAAGACTGTACGAATAATTATAATGTATATTTGTGTTGTATAAACTCAATTTATTTTTTGGATTATATAACTGCACAGCACATGTGTGAGTACTATGTACCAACTGTAAATCTACCATTTACTGTACCTATGTGTCGTTCGTTGACTTCAGTGTGCCCCGGCAGTTGAGTGTGTCATGCTCTCTCTAATGTCTCTCTGATGGTGGCACATGTGTTGGATCATTCGGTTCCCTTCATGATGGTTGAGCTGAGTGGTGCCGATCCATGTGTCATGTTCGTGAACGGGCGCCGTCAGTTGGGATTGGTCATATCTTAGCTGCCTCCGCATCTTTTTAATTATCTATTTATTGTATTTTTAATTGTTTGTTTTACTCTAGACGCTTTTAAGTGCGTTTTTTTTTTTTTTTACATCGTTCTCACATATGTGTATTTTTCCTACAAGATTATTGTAACCAAATACTTGTAAAACACATTTTTGTTTTTTTAAAAAGAGTAAGTTTGGAGTTTCTTGTCCGTTCTTCTCCATAACAAGCTACATTTCCGAATGGACGGTAGAATCAATTATTATTACATTTAATTTTTATTTTTGACGTTCGAAAGTGCCGCTTAATGGCCTAATTGAATAAAGAAATTTTGATTTTGATTTTTGATTTTGATCCTGATCACCTCACTACCAGCTAACTCTCTAACAAAATGATATTTTATATTTATATGCTTAGATCTTTTACCGATAGCAGGACTATAAACTAACATGCTAGCGCTTTGGCTATCACTAAAAACAATCACAGTCTCTGTCCGATTAGTCAGTTCAGCATATAAACCTTTCATATTTACAACTTCTTTAGCAGCCTCACAAAGAGCAATGTATTCTGCCTCGGCAGTACTTAATGCTACGCACCGCTGTTTGCGAGCTTGCCAAGCTACAGCAGCACCACCAAACATAAGGAAATAACCTGTAAAAGAACGACCATCAGGCCCATTTCCCCAATCAGCATCCGCATAAGCAACCAAAGATTTGTCGCACTTCTTATAGCACAGCGATAAATCAATCGTCCCCTTCAGATACCTAAGCACACGTTTCAGTGCTGCCATATGAGAGGAATTGTTAAAATTATTAAACTGACTCAGCATTGTAACCGCAAACGAGATGTCTGGTCTAGTACTACATGCCAAATACATAAGAGAACCTATAATCTCCTGATATTCAACGTTCTCATTCCTCTCTCCTGGCTTCAAGTGAATGTTAGTTTCAACTGGTGTACTAACTGGTTTGCAGTCTTTCATACCATATCTTTCCAAGATCTTTTCAATATAGGATCTTTGAGAAAGAATAATTTCTCTCCTTGTTTGATCTCTGAAAATTCGGACCCCTAAACATTCTCTGGCTTCTCCAAGGTCTTTTATCTTGAAATGACTTGCAATATGCCGCTTTACTTTCTCCGCCTCGATGATATCATTTGTAAAGATATAAAAATCATCGACATAAAGCGCAATAGCTAAGAAAACATCTTTAGTTTTCTTTGTATAAACGCATGGATCATATTTGGATCGAATAAAGTCCATTTTCATAATATGTCCATGGATTTTCTCGTTCCAACAACGAGCTGCTTGCTTCAGACCGTATATTGCTTTCTTTAACTTGCAAACTTTGCGTTTATCCTCAATAAAACATTCTGGTTGCTCCATATATAAATTTTCCTGAAGCTCGCCATTTAAGAAAGCCGTGGTCACATCGATGTGATGTATCTGCAGATCTTTTTCAGCTGCAAGAGCTACCAGAAGACGGATTGAAGACATTCTCACCACAGGAGCAAAGGTTTCAAAATAATCTTCTCCTGGTTTCTGGGAGTAGCCTTTAGCTACCAATCTTGCTTTATGACGCTGCACGCTACCATCTCCGCCAATCTTAAGTTTAAATATCCACTTTGATTTTACCACATTGACTTCTATTGGTCGATCAACTAACTCCCAGGTAGAATTCGCCTTAAGGGAATCATATTCATCCTTCATTGCTTGCAACCACAAATTTTTGTCCGAGCGCTGCATAGCATCTTTAAGAGATACAGGATCACCAACTACATGAAAATTATAGACCATGTCCTCATCACGCTTAGGACGCCTGTTCCTAAGAGGATACCTTCGTTCTGGAATCTCTAGTTCACGAACGTTTTCATCCGAACCAGAATCAGAAGCATCGTAAAAATCTTCTTCCGGGCTTGACAACGGATTAGCCTCTTCGGGAGTAACCACCTCTTCAATCATCTCATTTTCATCACGTACTTCATGAAAACTATTAACTGGACTAGAAGCAGTCCACATGGGAGCATTTGCAACACTGCTCTCAGTAATAACTATTTCTTCACGAATATCTTGATCAGTAATCGGAGCCACCACAGTAGACGGAGTTTCCAATGGCTGAACATTTGTATTCGTCAATTCAGGAACATCTGGCTGAGCCACTTTATTTGGCTCAACATTCCTTTCCATAAATGTTGCGTCTCGAGCGTAAATTACCCGCTTTGTGTTGTTCATATTTATGAACCTGTATGCCTTCTGATTCTCACAATATCCTGTCATTATCATTTCAGCAGTCTTGGAATCAAACTTTCTCCGGCCATGATCTTTCACCAGGACATGAGCTTTACATCCGAAAGTCTTCAAGTGTGAAAGGTCCACTTTCTCCCCAGTGAATACTTCCTCCGGAACTTTATCCGCAAGAGCCATTGTCGGAGATCTATTTTTCAAATAAACGGCACATCCAACGGCTTCACCCCAGAACTTCTTATCTAATCCAGCTTCATGCACCATACATCTCGCCTTCTCAACAACAGTGCGAATAGTGCGCTCAGATACCCCATTTTGTTGTGGCGTGTGCGGCACTGATGTCTGGTGGACAATTCCATTAATCTTCAAATAATTTTGAAAATCATTGCTGGTATATTCGGTTCCGTTATCGCTACGCAATTTCTTAATTTTCTTACCAGTTTGGTTCTCAACTAGTGCCTTAAATTCTTTAAATTTAGCAAACACTTGGGTTTTGGATTTCAATACATATCCAAATGTTTTTCGACTATAGTCGTCAACAAAAAATCAGATAATATCTGTTTCCACCCCATGATTCAACTTCCATAGGTCCCGCTAAATCCGAATGCACTAGTTCCAGTAATCCCTTAGCCCTTTTACTGTGTTTCCGCCTTGGAAACTTCTTCACACACTGCTTACCCTGGCAACATGCCACACATGGTTCCTTGTTCACATCTCCAAACGAAAGACCATCCACCATGCCTTTCAACTTGACCATTAGTGGTCCACTTAAGTGACCTAATCTCCTATGCCATAAATCATACGCACTTGGAGCACTTGAAGTATCTGAAGGAGTCGTGAGAACCATCGCTGCCTCTTTCGGATCTAAAATATATAAACCCTGTTTAAGAGGTGCTGTTAACAATGGTTTACCAGCTATGTTTACATCATTTTTCATAAAAACCTGACAACATTTTACATCAAAGACAACAATGCATCCATTATGACAAATCTTACTCACCGATAGCAAGTTAGTAATCAGATCTGGCAGCAACAGCACATCCTCAAATTTAATTTTACGCCCCATGGCAAAAACATCACCTTTTAGTTTAGAAACAATTTTGTCATTGTTAGCAGTAGTAATATAGTTTGAACTTCCTGCACTAACATTTTCCAAAATTTGTTTTTGCGACGTCATATGTGATGTTGCTCCGGAATCTATAACCCATTCCATAGGTTCTGTGGTTGTCGATAAAAGAGTAACAAAATCTTTATGTAATAATAGCGACACATTACCTGCAGTACCCTTACTAGAACTATCCTGGGTAGAAGATACATTGCCCTTACTGTCTTTAGACTTGCGCTGCTTACACTGCCACTTATAGAATAGAATAGAATAGAATAGAATATACTTTATTGTACACCAAAAACTAAAGTTACACATCTCTTTTACAGTTCATACATTTCTTTCAGTTTCAGTTTTCAGTTTTTACATTTCTTATAGTGGCCTTTCCGTTTGCAAAAGTGACATATTACATCCTTCTTGCTAACAAGCGCCGAGTCCATTGCCTTCGTAGTTGTCTTCTTCCGTTCACTTTCCTTCAGAAGCGCTGCCATCACTGTTTCCGTAGTGATTTTCATGCTGGAGTGCTCAAGTGACATTACAAGAGGGTTGAATTCTTCAGGTAGTCCAGCCAACATTATAATTGCAATAAATTCGTCATCCAGACCAGCTTTTATCTTAAACAAAGCCTGGCTTGTGGCTTGGATCTCATGAACATATTCTTCTGTTGAGCTATAGTCTGTGAGCTTCACATTGAATAATTTCCGAAGTAAATTCAGCCTCCGCAGCAAACCTCCATCTGCATAAGCTCGTCGTAGCGCTTCCCAAGTATCCCTCGCCGTTTTAGTTTGCATAATGAGGGGGTAGATCTTCTCTGAACACATAAGGCAGATCTTACTCCTAGCCTTGGCGTCTTTTTTAATCGCCTCCGCGGTTTTTGCCTCAAAATCCTCATTTAGACATTCCCATAAATCCAGGTCTGTCAAAAACATTTCCATCGAGAAAGACCAAGTCCCATAGTTGGACTGGCCCGACAACTTCTCAAATGTAACGGCTTGCATTTTCGTATATGTCCGCAAAAGTTTAAATTTACAGAGATACTACGTTATGCCAAGCAAGTCATGGGCTGGGCCCATAACCTGTTGGGAATTTAGAGTATAATAATAACACAGTGGAATATTCATATAGTGAACAGAACACAACTTTTATTCGATATTGACAACCATTGTTAGGAATGTTGCTAAGCATCTGAAACTACCATAAACCCTCTATGATCTTACTGACATAATGGATTATCCTTCATGGACAACAATATCACACCTCAAACATTCTTCTTCTTCTTTGTCCAACCCTCTAACCAGTTCATCTGGGGTCGGGTCTCCTTGTACGTCTGCACCAGAGAGCTCTGTTCTGGGTTGTCTGAGTGCTCAGGTTCTCCTTCAGGACCTCTGTCTGCATGTCACACCTCACACATTCAATCCATCTTATTTTTGGCTGTCCTCTCCCTCTCCATCCATCCATATTTATATTCATAACTCTTTTAAGAACATGCGTTTCACCACTCCTTGTCACACAACTTTTCTGTCACCAGCGCCACTTTCAAACTTACTCTAATGTACTCATTTCTCAATTTATCCATTCTTGTCACTCTACACATTCATCTCAACATTCTCATCTCTGCTACATGCAATCTCTTTTCATCCATTTCTTTCACAGCCTAATATTCTGTTCCAGTACAGTCTCAAAATTATAATAACAATAGAGTTCCTTATTGGTTCTTCACCCATAGACCTATTATAGGTCTGTTTAACTTAAATTTACCACTCACCTGTCTGTACATTATGGATGCAATAAATTTAATTTGAATTTGAAATACCAATTGGAGTCATGCATTTAAATTTGAATTGTGTTCACATCCATACATACGGTCATACAAAGCTCAACTTGTCGGATGTCCTCTTAGATAAGTTCCAGTTAACTTATCTAATAGATACTTGTACCAGTGTATTTGCATACAGATTAATTTCCTGAAGAATATACACTGATTATTAGACCAAGTTTAATAAGTAATACAGGCGTGAAGTCATCTACAAAAAATAGTTTTATTTTTATGGGTTATAATGGAATAAGTTCAACTCACATACTGGATATATTTTGCTTAAGCAACTATTATGCATAGAAAGTTTTCGAAACCAAAATAATTGGAATCTTATTGTTATGATAATTTAAATGTAATCTATTCATTTAATATTTGTGCAATTAATGCCAATGTTTATAAATATAAATAGGCACAGAAAAAACAAAAAATTGACCACTTACATCGTAAGAATCGAGGTTAGCTAGAAATTCAATTGGGCACGAAATTAATCGGAATACTCACGTCTGGCACACTCAACGGCCACTAAATCGTGGAACACGAACACAACACTTCGTTTCTTGTGAAACAATACAGCAAATTGTTATAAGAACACTGAAATATGATCTTAAAATGCCGACACATATTTATGATAGCATGTTCACACCAATACACTGGGTTACGCCAAAAATGGCAGAGATATTGATCTCAACTGTTTATCCATGAATTTTGAGCGAATAGTACTTCGTAGAAAATAATTTATTTGTTAGTAACAAGCAAAAAATTACGAAAGCTTCGCGACCGGGGATCGCAGAATTCGCAGACGCAAACTTCGCAAAATGCGAATGAAACGTCAATATGATTGTCAGTGTCACAAAATTTTTCACAGGCCCTAAAATATTAGTGTTGCTAGGTCTAGTAAGCAATTTCGACAAGTCGAGCCTTTCTGGCGTAGACAGAGAAACCAACTTGTTTCTCTGTCTACGCTTTCTGGTGCACACATAGAAGCATGGTTAAAATGAGAGATCCTGAGTGAGTGTGAGTGAGGCTCACTAGGGCAAAGACTGGAAACGGTTGCATCGTTGAATACTTGAATAGGATTGGGCGAGATGGTTTAATTGCCTACAGCACACACTCGAGAAGTAACCTGCGTGGGTCAGCAGCTGAAGCCTTAGTGCGAGTTTTTACTCACGCTCAATCGCGTTAACTATTGAAATTGGTCGTCTGAGGCCTTAGTGCGAGTTTGTACTCTTACTCACTCGTGATAACGTAAACGATCTCTTATGTCAAAATGTATACAAAAAAAGTGGTTCCTCCTTACCATCACCAGACGGCACTTATCCAGTTTCAATACAAATTGACGTTAACGCTATTGAGCGTGAGTAAAAACTCGCACATATGTCATGTTAAATGTGAGAACTTATTTCAAATTCCAGGATACTCTGATGGCTTATACTCTATGTCTAGACATAAAGATCACCGGGGTGGTGCCCAGAAAATTCCACTCTATCTAGTTTCTTACCCAAATGTCCTGGCGCCTTTTAATTAAACGGAAAACTAGACTAAGTGAATTGTATGTTTCCCAAATTAGTCCCCCTGATACTAAAATTATAATAAGTATTTTTATGGAAGCAACCATAAATGAACAGACTAAAACAAAAAGATTTTCTGGACTTCCCCAATATTGTTCACGGAAGGTAAGAGTCTTACCACACAATTTGACGCGATGCTTGGCAAGAAATAGAAACCTCATGATAAAACCTTCTTATTACTTTCGTTTTTGCATCTTCTTTTAAGTACGGGATCCCATTGTTGTAAAAGATAATCACTGTTTAGAATCAAGTGTTTATCCCACATGACATTATGTCAAGCTACAAACAAGGAGGTACAATACTGTTATAAGATAGGCCAACGCCATCTAGTGACGAGAGGAAAAACTAGATAGTAACTAGTGGCGCCATCTAGTATCGAATAGCGGAACTAATATTCTGGAATATTCTAGACGCTTCGGGAACAGTGAGTTCGAAAGTTAATTGTTCTGGAAGATTCTCGAATTATCTAAAACAGTATGGAACGTTCTAGAAACATCTTCCGTGCTATATAAAGAGCGGTCGGGTTCGATTGAGAATCGATACAGAGCGATCGGAAAAGGAAAATAGTGTGAGGTAATAGAATTGTTTTTGTAATAAAGTGTCATTAAATGAAGTCTGCTGTTTAGATAATAATTTATCCCTGAACAAATTGTTGTCAGAAGTGCGGGATAAATTATGCCGGTTCTACCGAAGGATGACACGGAGGGTATGCGCACCAGGAGTCAGCGCCAGCAAGACATAGACCAGATGCGCTTTGGGGACGCTCCCTCACCGTCATCAAGATGACAACGAGATTCCGAGACTGCAGCGGAAACAGCTCAATCGTCGGTGACCCCTGACCTCGCTGCCCTTATGGCATTGATGCAGGAGCAGGCCTGCCGTCAGTAGGAGCAGGTCCGCCGCTTGGAGGAGCAGCTGCAGCGCGACGAGGAGGTGCAGGCTCGCCGTAAGGAGGAGTAGGCTCGCCGTCAGAAGGAGCAGGCCCGCCGCTTGGAAGAGCAGCTGCAGCGCGACTAGGAGGAGCAGGCTCGCCGTCAGGAGGAGCAGGCTCCCTGTCAGGAGGAGCAGGCTCCCTGTCAGGACGAACAGGCTCGCCACCTGGAAGAGCAGCTCAGCGGGAGAAGGAGAAACATGCTCGCCGTCAGGAGAAGCAGTTCATGGTGATCAAGGACATCCGCACCGCCATCTGTAAGGAGATGAAGAAAGTAAAGGACCAGGTCCAGCAACATGATATCCGCATTATTGAGATGGAGAATTTAATACGTGGGCTCAAGTCTGGAGATGGGACCGTGGCAGCTGCGGTAGTGGTGCCTTGGCCACGTGGTTTTAAAGTGCCACCATTTGATGGCTCTTCGTCATGGTCCGCCTATAAGATTCAGTTTGAGGCCGTGATGTAATCGAATGGATGGACTAAAGAACAGGCCTTGATTGCTCTTACCTTGGGTCTTCGCGACCAGGCCTTGACTGTGTTAGAGACACTGGGACAAGACGTTACTTTCGAGAAGCTTCTGGAAGCATTAGAAGCTAGATACGGCGACGCGCACCTGGAACATGTGTTTCGGGCCCAACTGAAAGACCAATCGCAATTGGTGAAACTCTTCAGCAGTGGGTTCTGGAGGTGGTCATCACAATCGTGTGACGGGAACACGGCTGGGATCCGCGACCTGGAGGTTAGGGCTGCCGTAAGGCTAGGTCATTTCAAGGACCTCAAGGACGCTCTAGCCCACGCTTTGGAGGTGGAGGCAGTTCGAAGGAATTATCGAACTCACCGAATCAGGGAGATTGCGACTTCACCTTGATGCTATGGCTGCGGGGAGAGAGGCCACATCCGATTGAGCAGCCTGAAGCGAAGGCCTCCCCACGGTGGTAAGCAGTTACCAGTGGAAGGATCACCTGCAGCAGGGAAACGAGTAGATGCCAGGACTAAGGGGCGGGTGCTGGCTGGTGATGGAAGAGCCCCAAGGATCTCGATCTCACAATCCTGTGACGGGAAGAGCCTGATTATCGAGGGCGAAATTAACAGAACACAATGCAAGCTGACATTGGATACTGGGGCTTCTCGGACAGTTGTCAGTTTCCAACTAGCAAGGCGGTTTCATGGGGACTTCTTCAGGGCCATGAAGGTGTACATCTGAGAACAGCCACCGGTCAACACATAACCGTCCGAGGTGAGAAGGAGGTGGACATGAAGTTAGGGAACAAAGTTTATCGCCACAATGTTATTGTGGCCGATATAGTGGACGACTGCATTCTGGGTTTGGACTTCATGCTCGAACATCACTGTGAGATCGACGTTTATCAAGAAGTGTTGAAGTGTGGCTCAAAGGAAGTCTTCATGGAAGGTGCATCATCGAGAAAGGTGTACTGCCTGGAGAAGGTTATTCTTCGTCCAAGGTCAGAAACAATCGTACCATTTTGTCTACCAAGAAATTCGATGTGTACTTATAGAAGGTTTAGATAACGATGCTTCATGGCAAATTGCACGCATATTGGAGAGGGGTACTAGTGTATCATCGGTACGTGCACTCAACACAAGTGACCAGGACCTGGTACTTAAGAAAGGCACAATGTTAGGTACTTGTGAAAGAGTGGTTTGGATGCGAAGATGCCACGAACAGTCTTCCAACGCCAAAGTTCAAAAAGCAAGATACGGCGTGGCTTCACTTTTGAAGGACTCCCAGAATAACTTCTCGGAAGAAGAAAAGAACAAGGCTAAGAAGATTGAAGTGGACTGTATTGGTTGTTCGTTGGAGTCTTGTTGAGCAAATGAAAATACTATCTTGATTCGTACCTTCAAATTTATTCCTTACTTGTTACTCCTTGTAGAGTGGAAGACCAACTGTGTCTCTGCCCCCAAGCGGGCCGGCCTTTATACAAAACCGTTCGGCGAGAACAAAGGCGCCCCTCTCTCCCAACGCCACTCGGTAATGGCGCCATAGAAATGCCGATTTTATCTATCTTATCTTACTTAAATCTACACAAATTATACATTTCCTTAATCTACATACTTAATTCTACATATGAAAAATATAAAAGGTGTACAAAGGTCAACACAGAAGTCTTAACCACAGACTACTTAGAGATACTACGTATCAGACTGCCAACTCTAGAACAAAAATTCTCATCATTCTGTTTTGATGATATATGACGTTTCTTTTTTTTTTAATTTATATTGACAATGGCGAAGGAATAAAACGGATACAGCCTGAGACGCCGTGCTTATTAACCGACTTCAAAAAAGGAGGAGGTTCTCAATTTATTTTTATTATTGCTATTACTGCCCCAAAGTGGGGCAAACTTATTAATTTTCTGGAATTAATTTTGCGGATAAGTAATTAAAACCAAGAATTATTTATTAAATGATATATTTTTTAATTTTTCAAATGCTTTTTTTGCATCGCAGGCAAATTACCCTTCGAATATAAAATATAAAATAATTCTATTAATCATATTGCACCAATTCATTATTGTAAACCTCACAACTAAGGAAATAAAATGATTTAGGACAATTGTCTTGTGTACGGTACAGTCAATAAAATCAAATGAATACTTGGAAACAATAACATCATTTACATTTGATGCTACATTGTTTTTATGGGCATCGTGTTCCAAGTAAGCTTTTCTTTCAGTTATTACTGTACCAAAACACCGCACTGCACCTTCAGATGGGTAGTTTAGGCTTTTTTTTTGCTGCCGTATATTCCCGGTAGTTTATCCAGTCGTGGATACTACTTTCATTACTCGTTAGGCTAGTTTTACAAGAATTACATTTAAATTTATCAAAAAATTTGCGTAATACCCATACAGCAGTGTAGGCTCGCGAGTGGACATTCAATCGTTCTCGGAGAGCCTGCTTCACAATCATTTCAATATTTTGACCTGCACTTGAATGACCTGGCTCGACATTTCCTTTGAATTCTTCAGTAAACAATGACTGTAAATTTATTACTTGGTCTGCCAGGTCATTCTCACAATTAAACGTTTGGTTGTGGAACTTTATGATTCTGGTTATTAATAATTAATTGAAGATGCAATTGAAGCTGTGGCAGATTGGGTCATTATTATGGTAATTATATGCCCTTACTTGACTAAAAAAGTTTTCTATAGGATCAGAATTAAATTATCTGGGTCTGATTATTTTTATATTATTGATTTTAAATATCTGCCACAGCCTCATGTAACTTTTTAGTGTTATAATAAAATTTACTAGAGGGCACAGATTTTTCCTTTCCATTGGAATCAACATAACATATTTTTTCCAATTTACCAACTGCCTCTTTCCAAAGCTGGTGGTGGTGATTTTTCTACCACTGCTGTTCTCAGGATTTTTTCCTTACTTCTTTTTGATAAGGTTGCAGCTCCATTGACACTATCAAATAGTTGGTCAAAAAATAAAACTGTCTCTGCTGTATTTTGTAATGTGCTAGTGACAGGTCTTCCATCTGCATAATGAGCTGAAAAAAAAAAGATGTTATGTTTAATATTATAAACCAAACCGCCCACTCCACCCTGCCCCCAGATTTAGGCTCTAGAGTTATATGAAAACAATGTATGTATTATGGAATGATTTCTCTTAATAAGATCTACTGACTAGATGTATGAACCTGAGTGAAGCAATATAAAGGTCTATCCATACATATCAGGGCCGTGCCAGGGATGTGGACAGACCGTGCCCCATCAGAGGCTCAAAAAACAATCAGTGCGTATATTTTATATCGTTCACACACGTCTGTACAAGGGCCAGTGACAGAGCTTCAATGTCTGGGCCCAGCCCTGCCATGTCCCGGGCACGGCCCTGATATGTGTGGATAGACCTTACGTATGTAAAGATCATAGCAGGTGACGCTTTGTAGTTTCTGCGTACCCACATGGGAAAAAGGCGTGAATTTATGTATATATGTAGATCTATTAAAACTAAAGTAACGCCATATGTCTACCTTCTACCACGGAGGCACCTATACTTAATAAATCTAGGCAAAATATTTATTTTCATATAATGTTAGGTACTTACAAAATTTTGCTGTATATGACAAGGCTGCAGATACAGTTTTGCTGAAGACCTTTACACAATAGTTACCTGAAAAATAAAAGGCATTAATAAAATCTGTGTTAATATAATCTGACGGTCATTATAGCAGAATATAAATAGCGAACTAAATAAAATAAATTTGAAACTAACCTTCATTTTTTTATCTTTTCTGGAATGACTTGCTGGTCATTCAATTTATACAGAAGTCTGGCTTCTGCGTGATGGCAATCCATTTCATACACATCTACTATATCTTGCCATTCATTTTCATAATTGTGATCAAAAAGTTGTTTTCTCAGTCCCTTTATAAGGTGTGACGGGTCATATACAATACTCAGATTGACTCCGCTTATTGTGACTGTGCCATCTGAAATTATTAAACAATTTGAACCAAATTATAATTTCAAAGTGCCATCAAGTTTTACAGCATTCATGTAAATATGGTTAAAAACATTGGTTGTTGTAAATCTTTGCGACGCAAGTTCCTTAAACAACATGCCCACCACTGAGCCATACATTCGCAAATGTTGGTCAGTCTTAGCGGCGGAGTTCAAATGTTTCTGAATATATGGATCACTAGGATGGAAAAGTTAACTGAATAAAACTAACCTGGTCCTTGATTTGCAAGTAATTGGTCACGTGTTGTGTATGCTTTCAGGCTTCATATAGCAGAAGCAGAATGAAAAGCAGCTCCGTGGTCACAAATTAATGCAATTGGTTTCAGCTTTCAGCATGCTTCAGTCCACAGAGTACCTTCAGTCACATATATAAAATATTAAGATCAACATGAACATAGTACCTGTAATGTCATGTTAAAATTCAAATGGTACAAAACAAAAACAAATGGCGGAGGCGGCCTACCGGCGCCTGTGACAGCCAATCACAGCCAAGCAGAAACGTCATACATCATTAAAACAAAATGGCGCTACGTCGAGCGTTTCGTTCTATGAAGATTACCAGCCGTGGTCTTAACCTAGATTCCTCCTTACTCCAAGTATGAAACTATGAAAATATACATAATCTTATCTAATTAGCTACCATTTCTCTAAATCTTAAGTATATTACAAGTTTTATTATACTCCTACTATAAAATTCGCGTGGAACATAAGTGTGTCATATTCTAAACACCACGTGGTAATTTCTTAGTTACACTAAGAAGAGAAAGCTGGGACAATCCTAACAGGACCTATTGTTTTCTCTCGCCGCGTCCACACCGTCTGTTTGGGTTACAATACAGGCCGACACTCATTCATTTCTGGTTTTATGACGGTTGCGATGGTCGCTTTTCAACAGTTTAAATGACGGTTCAGTTTACAGTTCCAAAACAATAGGCATTAGTTTTAGCCTTAAGAGATCTATATTGCGTCATTCATAAACCCGCTAAAAAACCCCAAACACATGTACATTTAAAAAGCTATTATCAAATTTAGCGTGAGAGGTGTCCGTTTCTAAATCACCACGCGAAGTCTCGTGTCTTTTACAAAGATGTTGAATAAGTTCGGCGTCATTTTCTCTACAAATGATGCCGGCAAAAGGAAGACTGCATTAGTTCAACACAGAATAAATACAGGCATTGAGGTACCAATCCGCCAGCGACCAAGATGTATGCCAGTGGCACGGGAACGTGAAGTTGACGACATGATCAAGGGTATGGTGAATGATGGCGTGATTGAACCTTCATCCAGCCCATGGTGTTCACCCGTAGTGTTGGTGAAGAAGAAGGACGGCAGCATACGCTTCTGTGTAGACTATCACTCACTAAACGACATCACGAAGAAGGACAGTTATCCGTTGCCAAGAACCGACGACACTCTGGATACGCTAACGGAAATGAAGTGGTTTTTACCTTAGATCTGAAGAGTGGCTACTAGCAGGTCGAGATAGACCCTCGAGATAAGGAAAAGACAGCACTCTCTACACGAAAAGGATTGTGGCAATTCAACGTCATGCCAATTGGATTGTGTAATGCTCCTGCCACCTTCGAGAGATTGATGGAGCGAGTACTAACTGGGTTGAATGGTGACGCCTGCCTAGTCTACTTGGATGACATTATTATCGTGGGGCGGACGTTTGAAGATCACCTCCGCAATCTGGAACGTGTTCTGTCAAAGATACGAGGAGCCAATCTAAAGCTAAGCCCAAAGAAGAGCGCGTTGTTCAGGCGGCAAGTGAACTCTTTAGGACACGTGGTTTTCGAAGAAGGTATCCAAACGGACCCAGATAAAAATCCACTCAAAACCGGTACCCACAGTCCCGCTACTGTGTCATCCTGCATACAATATTCAATCTCAGTGTGATAGAAATGAAATAATAAAATTACTTGTACAACGCCGTAACGCAAAGCAATTAAAAACGTAAATTTAAATTAATTTCGCGATTTGCGTAGCTGCTAATCTATAGGTACTAATATTATAAAGCTAAAGAGTTTTTTTTTTGTTTGAATGCGCTAATCTCGGGAACTACTGCTTGGAATTGAAAAAATATTTTTGTGTTGGGTAGTTCATTTATTGAGGAAGATTATAAGCTATATAAAATCACGCTACGATAAATAGGAGTGGAGTGCAAATGAAAAATGTTGCGAAAGCGGGCAAAATTATTAATTTTTGAGAGCTTAGAGCGTGTGCTGCGTAAACGGTTTAAGTTATGTAACAATCATGTCGCACCTTCGGTAGAACAAGGGCATAATTGCAGTTTTTGCTATTTTACAGGAGAGCTATTTTAAGATATTTATTGCATTCAGTGAGGTCTTGCTCTGTTAATATTGCTCGAAAGTTTTTCTTCTTTGCATGATATAAACTATATACTATATCCTTTTTAGGCGTATAGTTAACAAGAATTAAGAACTTTTAGTTTTTTTTCAATTAATTTTAATTTTAAGGAAGGGATACATTTGTGCCCTTGTTCTACCAAAATGTATATTATTTTGTAAGGACAAGGGCATAACTGTCTGAACGACTTTGTCCTTCCAATTTTAAAATTATAAATTAGGCATAAGTGTAATAGATGTGGCATTGTCGCTCCAGAAACCAAAAAATTCAAAGGGCATATTTACCTTTACGACGTTAGCGGTCCAAGTGACGACTGCCTCTCTCCCCGCCGACGGCGCAACTGACCAATGAGACTATGTCCAGCCAAGAGAGCAGTAAAAAGGCACCAATAAGACAAAGTCACTATTTTCGCCTAGCGGATTTTTAAAGGAATTAAATGACTGTCTTTGTTCCTCCAGTTCAAATAGCATTTTTAAGGCATTTCTGTATACTTAACTCATTTTTGCAATTTTTGACAATTGTGCCCTTGTTCTACCGAAGGTGCGATGTATGTAGGGTAGGTAGGTAGGGTAGATGCGTAGGTAGGTAGCCAGTTGACGGGAGCGACGCCGCGTGGGACAGCTAGTATAATAATAATATAATAAATTAAATTTTCAGACCAGAGTCCATAGTAAAATAGGGGGGAACTTCGTCGTAACATTTGTTACCAGCCTTAAACACCAGAAGTTCACTCTTGGTTGCGTTATACCTGAGCACGAGTTTCACCGCATAATCTTCACAGATACGGAGAAGCCTCCTAAGTGCACTGATCGAAGGGCTCAGCAATACCATATCGTCCGCGTAGCTGATGTTACTGACGCAGTGCCCATCAATGGAGCACCCAATATTACGTATGCGCCTGAGCATAAAAGCGTAAGGCTCACGCTAATTAAATTAAGATAAGGGCGAGAGAATGTTAATGATAATTTCGCAAGAGTTCAATGTGGCTACAGGCTATAGTTTTAATGATGTTTCAGAATATTAATATGCAATTACAACCACAAAATAATCAATAGATCTTTTAGGAAAATCAAGACAAAAATCTAAACTGACAATGACAAATCCGACGTGATCCTTGCGAAATCGAAATCGCAAACCCAGTATATAATAGTAATCTTTGATCGCAAAGCAAACGTCTGGGACTACTCTAGTACTCTTATAAATTTGACAGGAGAGAAGGGCGGGAAAGTCGTATTAGAAAAGGCGCTCTTTTTTAAATTGCATAAAATTTATTTTGTTTTGGGCTTCATTTAACCAGTTTGAGCCCTTAATTTTTAGATTATGAGCGAATTTAGTAGTGGGCTCATGGAGCCATGTAATTCCGAGGCCACTTTAAAGCGGAAAAGCTCTTGCACCCATGATGATGAGCCGGTTCCCAAGATGATTCCCAAATATTTAACTACGAAAAGGGGTTTATTCAAAGATATACTTCCTATTTATGAAGAGCTGAACAGAAAAGATTATCCCGTTTTACTTTTTCAAGAAAACAAAGAAAAAATTGATCTTTTTAAAGTGAACAAAATTCTTAAGGACTTGGTGCCACCTAACACGTATGTTAAACCTATTGGCAATTACTATATCAAGATATTCTTCGCAACAAAAAAAGAAGCGAACTCTTTCATTTTGAATAAGTCTATTCACAGTAAAAATAACTGGTCAGTCAAGATACCTTTTGATCATATTGAAAGTCAGGGAGTAATCAAGGTCCCAACTGAAATCGATGATACTGAACTACTGTCATCTTTGAAGTCACCTGGGTGTGAAGTTTTAGGTATCAAGAGATTCAAGAAGAAGCTGCCCGACGGTTCATTTACTAGCCTGCCTACAGTCCTGGTAACCTTTTTGAATACTAACAGGCCCAACCATGTTACTTATGAACATTTATGGTTTGAAGTTAGAGAATATTTTAAACCTTTGGTTCAGTGTTTTAACTGTTACAAGTTCAACCACACTAGTGGTTCTTGCAAAAATGCTCAAGTTTGTTCCATATGTGCAGGTAATCATTACTATAAAGATTGTTTACAAAAAGATAATATTAAATGTAATAACTGCCAAGGACCTCATGTAGCAGTTGCATATGAGTGCCCCCTTAAAGCTTCGAAAGTTGCTGAGATTAAAAACAGAATTTTGGGTGGTACAACATATGCATCGGCTATTAAGGGCACGAAATCAGTCTTACATAATTCTAATGACAAAACTTCAAAAAATATTCTTCAGAATTCCGATTCTAATTCTAAAATTACTTCACCGCAGAAACGATTTATTATTAGCGACATATTGAACTGTGATTCAACATTGAATGGCATTATAAAAACTGTTGTAGATTTGATTTCTAGGAAGGATGGGGCACCAATTACGTCTAAGATTATAAAAGAATTATTAATACATAATCTAAGCAATATATAATAATTTATGGATACTAAAGTTTTAAAACAATTTAATATAATACATTGGAATTCTAGAAGTATTTCCCCTAAACTTGATTTTTTAAACGATTTTATCAATAACAGTACTGATAGGGTCGACATTATTTTAATGAATGAGACCTGGCTTTGTAATAATAAAAATATTAAACTTAAGGGTTATAATATTATCAGGAGAGACTCTGATAGACCTCACGGAGGTGTAGCCATTGCAATTAAAAGTTCATATAAATTCAGTATTATTGATACATATTCAGATTATAATTTTCAAAATATTTTAATTCAAATTGAAATAGGTTCCTTGTTCTTTAACATTCTATGTTTATATTGTCCTCCTCCACCTAATGGTAAATTTAATATTAATTTACTCAAAGATACTTTTGATAAAATAAACACAAATAATTTCATAATCATTGGAGATTTTAATGCTCATAATCTGTCATGGGGTAGTAAAAAAAATGATAGTAGAGGCATTTCGATTTACAATTTCATGAATGATAAAAACTGTATTTGCATTAATGATCACAATATTACTACTTTAGCACCTTTCGGACAAGAGGGTAATGTTTTAGATTTAGCTTTTGCTTCACAATCTCTCAGTTCCAGTTGTGACTTTTCTGTATTAGGTGATCCTATGAGTAGTAACCACTATCCCGTTCTTATCAAAATTTTCTATCAGGCTTCAGATTTATATACTGCAGACCTTCTGAGGAATGTTTCTTCTGATTTTCCTGAAATTTCAGAAATTAACTTTAACAAAATAAATTGGGATATTTTTGCTGATAAGTGTAATACAGCATTTACATTGTTTACTCTTACTAATGATCCTATTGGTGATTATGACAGATTTGTTCAATTATTATATTCAGTATTGTTAACATTCCAAAAAAAGTCTGCAACTCATCATCGTCAAAAGAGAGTTTTATGGTGGGATGAAAAGTGTAAGTTAGCAGTTGCGAAAGTACAGTTAGCGCTTCATTCTTATAAAATGTATCCATCATTAGAAAACTATTTGATTTATAAACAGTTAGATGCTGAAAAAAAGTTAGTTGTACTACAAGTTAAACGCACCAGTTGGCAAAACTTATGTTCTTCATTTAGCCGCTTGACTTCCATTAAAATAATATGGGATAATATACGTAAATTCAAGTTCTCTAGTGTCCAAGGTAGCAAAAGAAATGTCTTCATGCACAATCCAGACAATGCCTCTGCTTTTCTAAATAAAATCACTTCTCCGATTAATAATGCTGACATTAACTCTCTTAACACTTATTTCTCACAGTCTGGTAAAGAGTCATTTTCCTGGTTAGTTAAGCCATTTTCATTTGACGAATTACTTGTCTCTCTGCATAAGAAAAGGGTTACCTCCCCTGGGCCCGATTGTATTCCTTACTCTGTAATACAGAATTTACCAATTAATATTAAACATATTTTATTGTCAATTTACAATGCATTGTGGTCTACTTGTTATATCCCAGATAGTTGGAAAATTCAATATGTTACTCCTATTTTAAAGCCTAATAAAGATCCAAATTGTATAAGCTCATATAGACCTATATCATTAACTTCCTGTTTTTCTAAACTTTTTGAAACTATGCTCAAGAATAGACTTGAGTGGCAATTTGAACATCATAATTTGATACCCCCACTACAATTTGGTTTTCGTAAAGGTAAAAGCACCCAGCACAATCTCAGCTGTTTAATAGGTGACATTAAAATGGATTTCAAGCTAATAAATCAACCTTAGCTGTATTTTTAGATATACAAGGTGCATTCGATAATATTGATCATAATTATTTAATCCATGCTTTATATAAGTTAGGAGTTCCTGGTTTAATTTTGAAATGGATTTTCAAGTTCTTGAATGGTCGGAGTACTTGGGTTAAGGCTGGGAAACAATTGTATGGACCTAATAAATCGCACAAAGGTACTCCACAAGGTTCTGTAATTTCACCTTTAATATTCATACTTAGCCTTATTAATTTTATGTCAATAATACCTATGCAAGTTAAGTATTTATTATATGCAGATGACTTAGTTATTTATGTACAATGTGGGAGTGTTAAAGAAGGGGAACAAATTATGAATAAGGCCCTCCAACACATAGGTTCTGTATTAAGGAATAAATTGAAGCTAAAAATTAATGTTGATAAGAGTGCTACCATATTTTTCTCTAAAAATGGATCTGATAATCCACAAATTATCTATGACCATGCAGTTATTCCCAATTGTGATTCATTCAGATATCTTGGTTTGATTTTAGATTCCCATTTATCTTGGCAACCACATATTGACTATCTTTGTAGAAAAGCCGAGTTAGGCCTAAATATTATGAAGTCTTTGGTTGGTCTTAGTTGGGGTTCTGACCCCAAAATCTTAAAACTTCTTTATATTACTACTATTCGTAGTTGTTTTGATTATGGATGCAGCTTTTACTATGATATTGACAGTTATCTATTGAGAAAGTTAGATGTCTTACAGAATAAGGCTCTACGTATAATTTGTGGAGCTATGATGTCATCACCTATAAATTCCTTAGAAGTAGAAACTGGGATTGTTCCCCTTGCTATTAGAAGATCTTATATCACTGACAAACATTCTTTGAAGTTAATTAGTCTTGACAATGTTATAATTTCTAAATTACTTGATGGGTTTGATGTTTCTAATTATAATAATGAAATAATGAAAGTAGCTATTTCTCAAATTGAATCAATAACTTTTTTAAATTTCAATTTTCAAGATATTATATTTTGGTCTAAACAACATCCTTATTATAGTGTTGACTTTGTCTGTACTTATATGAACATTCCTATACATGTAAACAAATATGATTCTAAATATGAATTCTTAGAGTTTTTGGACACCAAAAATAACTTCATCAAAATTTATACTGATGCTTCTAAAACTACAGAAAGAACCGCTTTTGCCTTTTTTGATCAAATCTACAACTATGGTAAAGTCTACAGATGTAATGACTATTTATCTGTTTTTTCAGCAGAAATGCTTGCTATTTTACATGCTCTTCAATATATTCTTGAAAATTTTAATAATTATACTCAGTCTTACTTTTTAATATTATGTGATTCAATGAGTGTGGTAAAAGCCCTCTGTAATAAAAATAAAAATATGTCTTCTCACTATGCAATCTATAAAATAAGATGTTTGGTATATGAGCTCTCTATCAAGAACCTGTACATTGAATTCTGCTGGGTACCGAGTCATTCGGGTATACTTGGTAATGAACTAGTTGATAAACTTGCAAAATCTTCCTATTCTGTTATCTGTAATTGCTCGGTGCCATTTACTGATTTGAATAATTATATCAAAGAGTTAATGATTAAGCGCTGGGAGTTGTCGCTTGCCCATACTCGGCTAGTAAAAGGCAAATGGTTAGCAGAAATTACTCCCAAACCATCAACATCTTCTTGGTTTGAAAGAAGTAAGAAATTCCTTGGTAGACAGTTAATTACCGCCCTTTGTAGGCTAAGAATTGGACACTGTAAAATACCTTCTCATTTGTATAGATTAAAACTTACCGATAATGAATCTTGTATATATTGTAATTATGAAATATGTGACCTGCAACATTTGTTCTTTGATTGTAAACAGTTTTCGGTTCAACGGTTATTGTTGATTTGTCAATGTCAGGACTTACTAGGTAAATGTGACCTACCTAAAAATATTTGTGATTTGTTAAAGTTTCCTATATTATATAATTCTATATTTCAATTTATCCAAAGCACTGTTGGATCTATATGAATTATAATTATTATTTGTGTAGTTTTTGTTATGTCTGATTATTAAATTTTAACATATTTTAGTTTATTTGTCTTCTGTTTTTATATCTTTTGTATGTACTTTAGGTAGATTAATCTAATGTAATTTTATTATTCTGATTTAATCTTTAGAATGTAAATTGACTATACTGTAATGATTGTTGGGCTGATGGTATGCCAATGCCCTTATAATAAATAAACTAAAAAAAAAAAAAAACTAAATTTGACAGCTTGTTTATGTTTTAGTACATACTATGTATCAGTAATCTGCTCCCATATTATTATTTTACTCTTTGCTAATCTGTGTACACCGTACACGGTACGCCACCGACAAAACGTACGGCGAAATACAATGCAACCCATTGTTTTGGTTACTAATCCTTTAGTGAGTACTGAGTTCTATAATTAGACGAAGTGGAAGCTGGAAGCCAAAGTCCCTGATTTATCTTCTAGGCTTTCCAGCGTTTTAATCAGTTTGAAAAACAAAGTTTGTGATCAAAAACTTTTTGACATTTTCTTCCTATCTATCAGATTTATCAGTGAATTTGATGGTAAGATTATCATTTACAATTTTATATTTTAATAACTATCTTGCTTTTATACAAGCTACTTTAGGATATTATCCAAATGCTTCCCAGTCAATAATTTACTAATGTTTATCAAATTGATAACAAAACTTTATCGGCAGGAAGTGTTAACTTTGAGAAAAAGTTAGAATTAAAAATACTTGTTATTTTTTTTTTATAAATCTGTGATGACTTAAATATATGGATCATTATTGAAATCCTCCTTTCATATCTTTTTTGAGATTTGTTAAATGATGTAATGTTGTGTAAACCTATAAAATATTGCAATATGCATTGGAACTTATACTTGTAAAGTTTGATTCAGTAATTAATTTACTATGGTAATGTCTTATTATCATTGCAAAAATAGGCAAGACATTAATATATTATGAACTTAGGAATGGCATTCCTATTTTAAATTAATAAAACTCCTCATAGACTATGAGCCTTCACTCATAGTCTATGAGGAGTTTTATTAATGTTAACCCTTAATGAAAGTAATATAGTATTATTGTATAAGTACTAGCTTCTGCCCGCGGCTTCGCCCGCTTAAGAAATGTGTTATCATCCCAAGGGAATACAAACTATCCTATGTCCTTCCTAAGCTATCAAAATATCTCCATGCCAAATGTCATCTAAATTGGTTCAGTAGATCCAGAAATTACCCCCAAAAACCTCACAAACTTTACCTCTTTATTTAGTATAGATATCTTACTGACAGAAAATTAACAATTATAAATTACTAGCTGACCCGGCAAACTTTGTTTTGCCATAAAAACACCAAACATTCATCTATCCTACCTACCCTGAACTACCCTTCCTACACTAGCCTACCTACACTACCTTACCTACCCTACCCAACTACCCTACCCAACCTACCCTACCTACCCTACCCTACTCTACCCTACCCTACCCTACCTTACCTATGTAGGTAAGGTACCATTGCTTTTTCTTATTTTTTTTTTCATAAGTACCTTCTCCTAACAACACAACAAAAAAAGAATAAGCGAAATCGGTCCAGCCGTTCACGCGTGATGCGGTGACCAAGGGAAATAGGGATTCATTTTTATATATAGATATTGATTTCTTTAAGTTGGTGTAAAAACACTTCTTCGACATCAAATAATAATAGAAAACTAGCTGATTGTTCTGAGAAATGCTGGAACTAACTCGAGAGGTACTCTTGAAGTCCAGACATTATCTTGGTCATGACATATGAGGATCATGTAAAACTTTAAATAAATATTATAAACTACTAATAGAATACGGACAAATCACACAAAGTGATCACCATAATATTATTTTAGTTTTTATTCCAGAAGATGATCTTTCTAGACTTGAATTTAAATAACGGTCCTTATTCCAGGTACAGCAACAATCATGCAGCATACTTCAAAAGAGAGCGTAATAAAGATTCCTCCGAATTTGCTTAAGAATTTTAACGTATACGACATTTTGGAACCAGAAAAAAATGGCGCCAAAAGTAGTGATGCAACCAAGGTCGATAAACTTATAGACATCGATGATTGCTCAAGGGATTCGGGCTTTCAGGACTCGGATTTGTTCCTCGATAAAAATCGGAACTTTGATTTAGTTGATCTGTATCAAAATATTTATGTGACTCCGGGACATATTAAAAATAATGCAGCTATTGACGAAGTTGATACAAGTGATACAACTGCTAGTGCTTCGAAAGTAATTGACGCTGGTTTTAAACAATTTTTTGATATGCTAGAGTCTGGACAAAAGGTTGATTGGACGAATTTGGATCAGTCGGGAGAAGAAACCTTTACTAAACACAAGTTTATCGAGAAAAAACCAAAAGTATTAGTACCAAAAGTTTTTAAGGAACCAGATTCAGATCCTGAGGATGTAATCAATGAAGTTTTGACTCAGAAAAAATTGGAAAAAATAGTTTTTGACAGTATTAGTAATTCGCCTAAATATGACTCAAGCCATAAGGATAACCCAAGCGAAGCGAAACAACAAGACAGCCCTAAGATAAAAAAAATAGATCTAAAACCAGAATCATCTCGTATAAGTTCGATCAATGGAGTAACTAGAGTTTCCAAATTCGAAAGTCTAACCAATGAAACCGTATCTCGTCCTTCTGAATCCGGAACATATCCTTTAAAAGATTCTTTAATGAGTTTCACTGTGAAAGCCATTCAAAAAGACGAAAAGGTTTACAAAAAGAAACGTTTGCAAAAACCTGAGGGTCAGACAGCTAATTACACTCCAGGTCCAGACTTTTACGAAAAGTCTGTAGTTTTACCACAAATAATGGCACGATTACATGCTAGACTGGATTACTTAGACGAAAAAGGCAATCAGAAAAAGAGGCTGATCTTAGATGCGGGCGCAAAACCAGTAAAAGCTGAAGTTACGTCTAACGCAAACTTGCAAGTTAAGAAAAAAGCCAGCAACCAGGTTTCAAGTAGCTTGCCAAAAGCTAAAGAGCCAGTTGTGACAAAACTCACTAAAAATGAACTTCCGAAAAAAGTGGCATATAACGCTGGCAGTTCGGGAATTAATTCATTAAAATTTAATAATAATAAGGAAGATGTACAACTGTGCATCAATAAAATATCTAAGGATATAGGAATACACACCACGGACAAACCATGTTTGAACTGTGGCAAGTTTCCAACTCCTAATAAGGTTGAAAGTCGTGTAGCAGGCGAGTATGGAAAAGTGGCTCCTGTAGTCCTTATGGAAGATTGCAACAAAGAAAGATTGAAAAATCAGAAACAGAGTCAAATGTTTAAAAATTTTGTGCTTAACGGCAAATTTGACTCTTAAAGTTTAATGAGAACGAA
Organism: Orthosia cruda; assembly: GCA_964057195.1. Classification (NCBI taxonomy): domain Eukaryota; kingdom Metazoa; phylum Arthropoda; class Insecta; order Lepidoptera; family Noctuidae; genus Orthosia; species Orthosia cruda. The sequence continues at coordinate 3,799,366 of OZ059853.1, read as the reverse complement.
AGAAAAACAAAATTGTGTAACAATTTACTCCCAATTTATCGTTAGAAAAGACGGATGATAGCAGTGAAGAGGATTTTCTGGTGCCATTGAAAAATAAACTTTATAATCAGTGTATTATAGTACAAAAGGTACAGGACGCCTGTACATCCGCCTGATTTCAGTGTCGGTGTCTGTACAAATTTGGACTTTATGGCACTAAAATTAAAGGCTCTACTTTAATGTATCCGGTAATCCATTTTCATTGGTGTCTACCTGGGTGAAGCCGAAAGGAACTATTTCAAAGAAACTGAATTATAATTATTGACAGTTATTTATATTGTCTTCAGAGCTATATGAAAATTAATGATGGTAATTCTAGCATAAAGGAATAATATTTAATGGATTTCTATGTAAGTTACGCTTTTTTATTATTTTAAACAACCAAAAATGTCTTTGATATTATAGGTAGCTATTTTTTATATTAATCACAAATTATATATTGAGAATATAATTATATATTGAGAAATATTTAAGATAAAGGGCGAATTGTTGGTGCGATCTCTAGGCGTCCACTGCTGGACTTATGCCAGTTTTCACTAACAATAGGCAGCACCTAAATGAATGCCTAAATAAAGGTTGGCTGATGGATTTTCAACTCTCGGCTCGGCACCGAGAGTTGAAAATTCAACAGAGAAGTATTATTTAGGTACTCAATGTCCAGCAGTGGACGTCGTTTGACTGAAATAAATTTATTTATTGAAAAAAATCATGATGATTTTGAATAGTGTTAGGTACAGTTGGTCGCTAGTCAGTGGTAACAAAACCAGTATAAGCTGGCCTTTTATTTTATTGAAACAGCCTACGCTAGGCCAGCTCAAGGACAAATTGTTACCACCAGCGTGCGACAGACTATACGTTCACTCATTGATTTGATATTGTTTTGCTTTATTATACTGTAAGAAAAGTTAACGCTCTTTCATAGAAAACGTTGACAAAATGTTAATCAATTTCGCAGCTGTTTTTTTTTATTTATAGAAAATATTTGACATTATGTTGAGATAGATATGTTATAGACCAAGTGATTAATACGGCATTATTCATAATGCCTGGGCAAATTGAAAAATCCCAATATAATAAAAATCTTTCTGAATAATGCCCATCACTTATTGGGCCGGGTAATAAAAAGTGTGTTTTTTTTTAAATTATTTTAATGTTTCATTGGTTTGCTCGCTCACTTCAGCTCCCGTCATCTCCTTCGAACCTAACCTATCCGTGTCGGGGTGCCCGAAGCTCCCGAGCTCGCTTCGCTCGCTCTTGGACTTTTTCATTGACCATAATAACCGAATTGCCCAACCGTTACTTAGCAATATTCATAATGACCAGACAATGTGATAAACATAGAAGTTTAAATCAGTATTCATTACATTGCCCGATTTGACGTGACTAAATTCATAATGCCCGGTGTTATACTTGGTCCATGACATATATAAGTCGAAATGCCTCAATTAGAATGTTAATGATACTTAAGGACGCTGTTACATTTTCGACGAACTCAAATTTAGGTATCTAGTCGCACACAGCAACATTACGCGCACGCACTCATTGAAACTACTGAGCGCTCGATTTTATACACCACTCAAATAATATTGGTCCTTGATATTATTTTTTAATTTTATCGAAGTTGATTCAGGAAGGTTAGTTGGCACTTTGAATATGCATTTGGTAACTGTTGCAAATCGTCGTCGTAAAAAGTATGTTATTATTTTCAACCGACTTCAAAAAAAGGAGGTTCTCTATCTATTCGACCCGTATGTATCCGCAATTTTCTTAATAACTCCTGATCCGATACTGATCGGGTTTTCGTCGATAAATGTATGTGTTTTCAGGGAAGGTTTTATTGTATAATTTATTAGGATCTGATAAAGATCTTCGGAGATAGACAATGGAACTTTTCAATAACAAACAGCAAATGACCTGCGATTACTGTGATCGTATGTTTATGTTTTGTTTTCACCATACCCTAACATAACATCACGCCCGTACGGTTTAAGAGGGTAAACAGATGTATTTTGTATACCCAATATAGGGTACCAACAAAAACTAAAACATGAAAAATAATAACTTTCCTGTGTCGAAAAACGAAAAACAATAGGTACCGACACTCACTTCCGAAAAGAAAATTAATTTTTTACTTTATTAAGTAGGTATTTTTAAAAAAACGCTACGTGTAATAAGTAGATACCTAAAACGAAATAATTTCCGGTAACAAGGATTAAAAAATTACTTGAACATTTTGCATTACATGGAACATATAAAATATTACTATCTAAAATTTTTGGAGCATTACATAATGAGCAGCAGCCATGACGAAAAGATGTAAAATTTTCGTCGGCGCGTCCATCTTGTATTTTGGTTTTGACCCCGTATTCGATATAACCGACCCCAAAATCCATGAAAATGACACCCATGATGAAAATTTGTCTAATTTTTGTCGGCGCCATCTTGTATTTTGGTTTTGACATCATATTTGATATAAGCGACCCCAAAAACCATGAAAATGTCACCCATGACGAAAAGATACCCAAATTTTCGTCGGCGCCATCATGTATTTTTGTTTTGACCCCGTATTCGATATAAGCGACCCCAAAATCCATGAAAATGACATCCATGAAGAAAAGTTGTAATTTTTTTATCGGTGGCATCTTGGGTTTTGGTTATGACCCCATATTCATTACTGGAAACCCAAAAAACCATGAAAATGACACCCATGACGAAAATATGTTTCATTTATGTCGGCGCCATCTTGTATTTTAGTTTTGACCCCATATTCTATATAAGCGACCCCAGAAACCATGACAATGACACCCATGATGAAAAGATGTCAAATTTTCGTCGGCGCCATCTTGTATTTTGGTTTTGACCCCATATTCGATATAAGCGACCCCAAAAACTATGACAATGACACCCATGACGAAAAGATGTCAAATTTTCGTCGGCGCCATCTTGTATTTTGGTTTTGACCTTATATTAGATATAAGCGACCCCAAAAACCATGAAAATGACACCCATGTCGAAAAGCGGCCAAATTTTCGTCGGCTCCATCTTGTATTTTATTTTGACCCCGTATTCGTCATATACACCTAAATACAAACCGGTTCAAATCATAAATCTCCTCCCACCCATCCACTTCTAACCTTCACCGCCGCCTGCTTAACCTTGCCCATCCAAATCCTAACCGTACTAAGAGCTGCTTGAACCCACCCATCCTTTTCTCAACCTTGTCAACAACTGCTTAACACCACCTACTAAATCCCGATCTTACCCAACATAATTTCTAAATCACACCCTAATAATAATAGGAAACTAAAACATACTTTTATGTCGGTCCGATAAAATATCAACTCCTTTCGATCACGACAAACGACTCACGCATGCACACTACAATATTTTCTATTACTTTTATCGTATTTTTTTTTTGCGGTAAAAAGCGGTACGTTCGTCCTTCCACGAGCGCTTCTGAGCGCGGAATGATGAGCTTCGAGAACAAAATGTATGAAGAAGTCGGCAAGTGTTTTTATTTTAGCTAATAATTAAAAAATATATTGATTTGGGTAAAAAATAATTAGCTGAACCTGTAAAGGACTATATATACCGCAATTTCTTATAATTATGAAGATAAAATATGCTGTAAAATTACCTAAACTGGGACCTATTCGGACCCTACATATTTTTGCGATTATTGTGATGGGAAAAACATATTTGTGCGAAAATTTTGTATGATGTCATGCAATTTTTCTGATGCCAATCTGGAGCTGAATATATTATCCATAAATTAAGACCATGATATCCTTACATCTGTGATTTCATATACGTTAAAATTGTACCTGAAAAGCACTGTTATTTGTAGAAAAATGTAATAGCGTCCTTAAGTCAGAGTAATTATTATTTGTCACCTTTGGGTTGAATAGGTCTATATGACAGTAACCCCCGGTTTCTCAACACTCGACTATCGGGCTGTTAACGTAATCGACGAATAATCGCCGGTTATATGCTGTGATTGGCTGTTGAAAATGTATTCAGCCAATCACAGCTGATAACGCGTGCTTGACAAATTCTCACATTATTTCTGGGATAATTTAGCGGTGAGAAACCCGGCCTTAGATACTTTCAATCTTTTGAAGTTTTAAAGTAGGTGGGCTTAGTGCGAGTTTTTACTCTTGATCGATCGAATTAAGGGCCTGCCACCGCTTTAGTGCCGAACAATATTTAATACTAAAGCATACCTACTCCTTGGTAACGGTTAGGTTGAAAGGTATGAAAAAAAAAAATATGAATTCATTTTTGAAACATGTTTTTTCGTGTAACTAATAGTTTTGCTTTGAATAAAACAACTAACAACATGACTTGGATGTTTAAAAATATTTTTACACAGAAAAATTGATGGCTAGAATTTCTTCATAACTGAAATAGCATAAATGTAAATTTAAGAATATTTTGCAAACAAAATTGTCCAAAACGACAACGACTTCTTCTGGGTAAGCTTTGTCTCTGTCGCCTCTGACCTAGACTAGAGTCAAGAGCAAACTCACAATAAAAAAAAAGCGATGTTCAATATTGATATTTTGGCTTCGATCATGCGCTCGGTCAGTACTGCGTTAACATTGGGGAGTATATACGCCTTAACGTATACTCCATAATGTATTGAAACTGGAAAAACACAGTCTGAGGCCTTAGTGCGAGTTTTTACTCACGCTCAATCGCGTTAACGTAAACATCATTTTGTATTGAAACTGGATAAGCGCCGTCTGGTGACGGTAAGGAGAAACCACTGTTTTTGTATACATTTTGACATAAGAGCCCTTAGTGCGAGATTTTACTCACGCTCACTCGTGATACGTAAACGATCACTAATGTCAAAATGTATACAAAAAAAGTGGTTTCTCCTTACCGTCACCAGACGGCGCTTATCAAGTTTCAATACAAAATGATGCGATTTACGTTAACGCGATTGAGCGTGAGTAAAAACTCGCACTAAGGCCTAAGAGATCGTTTACGTATCACGAGTGAGCGTGATACGTAAACATCATTTTGTATTGAAACTGGATAAGCGCCGTCTGGTGACGGTAAGGAGAAACCACTTTTTTTGTATACATTTTGACATAAGAGATCGTTTACGTATCACGAGTGAGCGTGATTAAAAACTCGCACTAAGGCCTAAGAGATCGTTTACGTATCACGAGTGAGCGTGATACGTAAACATCATTTTGTATTGAAACTGGATAAGCGCCGTCTGGTGACGGTAAGGAGAAACCACTTTTTTTGTATACATTTTGACATAAGAGATCGTTTACGTATCACGAGTGAGCGTGAGTAAAAACTCGCACTAAGGCCTCTGGTGCCAGTGATCGAGAAGATAAAACTTACACTAAGGCCTCCGTTGTCTTCAAATGTGGTAAACCAATAACTTTTATGACTTTATATCAGAACATGGGTTATCACAATGGCCTACTTATGAGTATTTTGAAACAAATGGTGCTTTGATTCCGCCTATGTTTTGATTTTTAACCGACTTCCCAAAAAGGAGGAGGTTCTATGTTCGACATCATGTTTTTTATTTTTTTTTATTTTCACCGATTACTCCGTCAATTGTGGACGTGGGGAAAATTCTTTTTTGTTTGACAAAGTATGTTCCGAAATTGGTCCCATTTTAATTTGGTGAAGATCTGATGAAGAACTTCGGAGATATACAACAGAACTCTTCAATAAATAACGACAAATCACTCGGGATTGCTGCAATCGCATGTCTGTTTGTTGTTTATAACATTTCATAATATAACATCACGCCAGTTCGCTCTTAAGGGGTAAGCAGATCTCTCATTTCAACGGTTATGTTCAAGTTTCATGAAATCTATTCTGGTGAAATAGTTCCCTTACTAACTTGCCTATTAGGTATGTACAACTAAAAAGTGAAAAATAAAAAACTTTTTGCAAAAAAATACTACCGACTTCCAAATACAAAACTACAAAGTGAAAAATAACTAAATTTTTTGAAGTCGGTGTCCATAACGCAAAAAAATGGTACCAACGAAAGACACCGACTTCAAAAAATTCAGTTATTTTTCACTTTGTAGTTTTGTATTTGGAAGTCGGTAGTATTTTTTTGCAAAAAGTTTTTTATCATGTTAAATAAATGTGGGCGTCCAAGTAAAAAGGGTCCAGTTCTCGGCATTTAGTTTCCGACTTTTTTTTACCCGACTGCCGAAGGAGGGTAATGCTAATGTGTTTATCAGTCTATGTATGTACCTATGTTTGTTCCTATGTGGCGTTCTAGAGATCAAATGCGTTGGCCAATTTTCATGATTCTCACGTCAACCGAGTCATCTTATTTTTGGAGTGTCACTGGCTACATTAAAAATGGAAAATGGCGGCTTTTGGACGCCATATTGTGGGGGCCCAATTTTTTTTCTTCCAACTACAATCAGGTGGGGGATATCAAAATAAAGGGTATTAAGAGGTGACTTCAAAAATATATAACACTTACATGTTTAAATGTAGGTAACTAATTCGAAAAAAAACATGTTATTAAAAGTTATAAATTAAAAAAAAATATACAAAAATCTAAAAACCCGACTGCAACTAAAACCAGAAAAAAAGCATGATGTGCTGTCGGAGGATACATCTGGTTTAGGTCAGCCAGCTCGCAAATATGTTATATGGGTTATATGATTTTTTTAATTGACTATTTTGAATATTTTTAAATCCTTATGATCAATTGACTATTCTATATACCGTAACTAGTCTTAACTCAATACCCCACAACTGGAACCTTTCTGCTTGGACGCCCATTGCATGTACATAGTTATAGATCGTGTAGTTCTAAAATTGGGCGCTCCTTCACTGCTTTTAAGTATTTGACTGGGCAATGGAGGTTAGATAGGCAGTCGCTCCTTTTAAATATTGCTATTCAGCAACATAGTTCGAAAAAGACTCTTCAGATGGTTATATTTTTAGAGCGGATTTCACAAATCAAACTAATCGCGATTGGATCAACTGAACTCAGTTTATGCAAATACAGCGTTCTGATTGGTTGAGACCGCTGAGAAACTACATTGGTAGTTTCTCAGCGGTGCTGTAATGGCCCAGTGGTAGCGGCGGCGTCTTACAAGTTGTAGGCCGTGAGTTTGAACCCAGGCAGGCGCTTTCCTTTGTGTAAATTGTTTCATCACTACTGCTCTCAAAACGGTGAAGGAAAACATCGTGAGGAAACCGGCATGATCTAGAACAAAAAAAAATCGAGGACATGTGACATCCAACAACACGTACTGGGCCTGCGTGATTAATTACGGCTCATTCCCTCTCACAAAGAGCGGGCCTGTGTCCCAGCAGTGGGAACATTAAAAGACTGATGATGACGATGAGTTTAGTTGAACTAAATGCGATAAGTTGCATTTGTGAAATCGGCCTTTAGTAAAGGGACGCATAATTTTAAATAAGACAATCTATACATAGTCTGACTGCCTCGTTCGTATAGTGGTATAAGTGACTGCTGAACGTAGTGTCCTGGGTCCAATTCCTGGGCCGGGAAGTGTTTTTCCATTAGGAATTCAATAGCAGTCCGGAGTCTGGATTTTTACCCCGTTTATGAAAATTGGCTTGTCGTTGACGAAATGAAAGCGGTAATGGACGTCAGATTCCAAGTAGGTCAGATTCCATGTACGTCATTTTGCAACTAGGTCAGATTTTGAGTTAGTCAATCACATGGGATTTGAACGAGACTGGTGAAATGAGGGTATTCTGTACTCCTCTGCCTTCCTCTTCGCAGAATAGAGGCATCTGTAATGTTATTTACATATTGTTAAGTATAGACTCTGATTAACATTCTGTGCTAAATTGTTGTTATTATTGTATTTACTCAATTTTTTTATTTCGTTTTAATAATTAAACACATTTAATCATGAATCTTTTTCGAATCATTATTGTACATCCTACAACAGTAATAGGTAATTTGTCAGATATAAATTTCAGATTTAGGTACCTACCCATTCATAATGTAAGTGTGATTTATCTATGTGACATTGATCGACTATCAGATATGGCTATGGGGCCAAAGCTACATCTGATCACTTTGAAAACAAAATCCCGTGCACAAGATGACCACAGCTGCGTCCGCCTTTTTTGCGTCGACCATAGCCAAATGACTTGTTTGATTTTTTTGCCGTCTTTTTTTAATTACAAAAACAAGGGGCTGACAGGTACTAGAGAAACAGTCACCCGATGCTGTTATACTATTGGTTGATGAGTATGTCGGCGTTAATTTAGCGGGCGAGCCCTGCATGCTAAAATAGTCCTTACGGTGATCAGATATAGATTTGGCCGATTGTACCTACTTACTTGCCCAACCCTATCTACCTACCTTCCCTATCTACCTATCCTACCTACCTACGTACCCTTCCCTATCTACCTACCTTCCCTTCCCTATCTACCTATCTACATACCCTATCTTACCTCCCTACCCTACCTACTTACCTACCTATTCTTTTTTGTTTTTAAACCTTCCCTGTATTCTAGCGAACAAAACAAAAAAAAAAAAATATTCAAATCAGTCCAGCCATTTTTGAGTTTTAGCGAGACTAACGAACACCTATTGATTTTTATATATAAGAGAAGAAGATAAGATTTAGTGTAGTGAACCTACATGACTGGTAAAAAAAAACATTTGTTTCATAACAGTGAGCGCAATTTTCCTACTGCACTGCAAAAAATTTCACCTCAAACTACGTGCGGTTAACACACAGTACCTACTCGCCAATCTTCTTCTAAACATAGGCTTTCCGATGCGCAAGGCATGTACCTATGCCTTATGATGTGTTTGCCTATATGATGCTGTTTTTGTATGAGATTAATACTGCTCAGCCATTGTAGCCAACTTCAGGGCGGTCAAGAAGATTGGATAGTACTACAAGTAGGTGCACTACTTGATTTTCGTAAAAGTTTATAAAAAATAGGTACCTAACCTCTTTATTAACAAAAAATAAATTGAAGTGAATTGCTATTTTATAATAGTTCTACAGAATTAAAGACTACAATTTATACTTATTTCTATAAATACCTACTGCAGTCATAATCCTTTATTTTTGACTTTTTGATGCTAAAGAAAGATGTCGCTTCAGACACCCTTTTTGTTGCGTGCTTGTAATCTGCAGCTAAAGATATATGTAGAACTAGGTAAAATACGTCTTATATCAAGAAATAAACGTCACTGTTTGCTTTAATGACGTATGATTAACATCGCTATCTTTAATTGCATTGATAAAATATCCACCTTATTACAATCGTGACGCAGTTTAATTTTTATCCTCATGAGTCGTGAGAAAGTTTAACTTTAGTATCTAGTGAACAAAAGGAAGTCTATATAAAATATTCTGTATTTTATGATAAAGGTAAATGATCAATGATTTTATGAACAGAACCATGATTAATAAGTATTATAAATAGGTATATACTTACTATAATTATTTCACTATACTAATTTAACTCGAACCTATTTGATAAAACCATAATAGTACACTGTTAAGAACTGTTGTCATTTAGTGATTACATTATATACAATAGATACTTTGTAGTTTATTCCACGTATGACACTCTTGAAAAAATAGATAAGCCATTTTTATGATTACGGGAATTACCTGTTTCATTATCTATAGGGCGTGCATATATCTTTGCCATAGACAATACGGGGAACTCCTGTTATAGTGTGCCCAGTATTTTTAAACTGTCATGATGGATTCAAAACATCGATTAAAATGTAAAATTATAATAATGAACATAATACCCGGCAATAGGGGCGGATCGTGCATTGTAGGGCCCTGGGTTAGCAGTACTTGATAGTATGTAGTGAATGTGAAACTAATCTCGACTAGTTCAACTAAACTCAGTTCTCTGATTCTAAACTCGCTATCAAACGTAAAAGTTTGGCGAGTTTAGAATTAAGTAACACCTCTGTATTAAAATATAAATTAAAAAAAAAAAAAAAAAAATATGCTAATACAGCGTTCTGATTGATAGTTTCTCAGCGGTATAAACCAATGAGAACGGTTGCATAAACTGAGTTAAGTTGAATTAATCGCGATTAGTTTCATAGGTGAAATCGGCCCTAAAATATAAAATAGAAAGTATACAGAAGGGCCACTCCCGCCGTTTCGAAAATTGACAGCTAAATTTGAAAGATTCACTAGGGTTGCTAGGGTTGCTACTATATTGATTCCGAATTTAAAAAAGGATAGTTTGTTTATGTTACAAACATTTATACATAGATTTGTCTAAACATACATCTTAATTATCAAGCTTACATGCTTTAGAGGGTAGACAGTTCACGACGCCACATACGACGAAGATTGGAGGCTAACAAGACGTAATAATAGTGTAATAATGATCCCACTAAAAACATCAAAATTTGAAAAGCACCAAGCTCGACAAAAATATAAATGTGCAAAAAAACTTAATGAAACCCGACTGCTGAAGCGAACTTAAAATATGTACCTAAGCAAGAAGAAAATAATGCTGTGCAGTCGGAGGAAACATATTTGTGAATTTAAACCATATTATTATGACAAGTTTCATAACCTATCCAATTTCGTCTATGGACTTAAAATAATATATTATTTTTCTAGATATTGAATTTCTAAATTATCATCTTGAAATATTTAATGACTTTTATAACTGAAAAATTAATGAAATAACGAATTTAATGAATTCTTTTGAAGTATGTTTGGGCTGTAACAATTAATACAGGTAACCCAGCCAATGCAGTACTCGTACAGTACTTTATCTATGAAAATGGTATGAATGACGTGACAAACGCCCGCACAAAGCACTCGTGACAGCCGCGACTGAGCTTGTTCCAATATTGCCCAATATTCCCTGTAAAATCGCATTGTCAATGTGTATGTGCAAAATGACGCTTTGTTCGTACTGGCCTCTCTGTCTGCGGCGCGCCGCCGCTTACGTACTTTGTGCCTAAAACCTGTTTTCTACTTTTCTGAAAGTGTGCCTGTCCGCTCTTGACAATAATCGATCAAAAGAGTTTTCTAGTGAAGTAGGTTCTAGCGAAAAGTTTTGACCTCAGCCCTTAAGTCCCATCGTCTGGGAAACTCAGGACAAGTAACCAAAGAAACCAAAGTACCAAAAGTTAGAAATTAAACCAAAGTACCTACTTTTTCGTAAATTTTCAAGCTGTGCAGAAATATCCGTGTATTCCCGTTCGTCCCCTAGACTTCGTCCCCCGAGGGGGACGAACGGGAATTCGTTATTTATTTTCCCGATGGTCCCTCAAAATTTTTAATTCTGAGAGCAACTTGGAAGTAGCGCTCGCCGGCCGCTACCGCGGCACCGCTCGCTTCGCTCGCTCGGCTCACGCGCAGTTGGTCACAGTTCTAACCTAACCTAACCTATTTCACCCGATCAAAATAACGGATCATACCTACAATCTGCCTACGACTAGATAATTAGACAATGGTGAAAACATATCTGCGGCAGATTTCAGGTGAATGATTCGTCATTTTGAACTGGGTTAAATAGGTTAGGTTAGATTAGAACTGTACGAAGGGCACTAATCGAAGAACATATTCCCATTCGTCCTCTCTTGAATTAGGATTGGGACGATCGGGAACAAATTAAATATTATTTTTGTAAATTCCCGTTCGTCCCCCTCGGGGGACGAAGTCGAGGGGACGAACGGGAATACACTGAAATATCGAAAACAATTGACCCAGGCTCGAATAGGTCAGATTTATTTTGTCAATTCCTACAGAAATATCAATAAATGTAAAATTATTATGCAGTTTCCTGCACCTGTCGACAATTTCATGAATCGATGAAAATTAAGGATTGCTACCTACAGCCCAGCAATTGAAGCTAGGTAAGTAAATTTTAGGACCTTACCTTGAGGAGGATAACGCACAGATTACTGACATGTAGGGATAACTTTTCTTTTAACCATTCGTAACTACAAAATTGATTGTACTTAAAATAAAGAAATTTAAGTAAATATAGCTAATTGGGATACAAACCTACATTTTATTTCAACATTTTGTACAGAAATAGGATTAAGTAAGTTTATCACATGCAAAAAAGGTGAGAATCTAGGGAATACAGGCCGTAAGAGAGCAAATTTTTGCCATGTTATTAAAAATACCAATATCGCTAGATATAATATTTATGGAGTTCCCTCGATTTCCATGGGATCCCATCATCCCACCACCACCTAACCACTCGGGCCATAGCCTACGGCGCGCCACGTCGGCTTAGGGGGGTATTACACTATATATCTAGGATCATATCAAATGTCAAAAATCTTTTAACAAAGACGTTAGGATTCATATGTTTATATTAGGCTTAGCACGCACTGCGATTTTTAAACGCGCGAATTTTTTTCCGCGCGTTCTGTGGCCTATGGAGTTGTATGAAGCTGCACGCACTGCGGAAAAAAAATCGCGCTCAAATAGTACTAAAAAATTCGCGCGGAAAATAATTCGCGCGAATCAAAATCGCTGTGCGTGCTATGCCTTATACTATCATAAAAGACTCATAGTTATATGATCCTAGAAGTATGTGTAATAACTCCTGTAGACTGTAGACTGTGATCATGGCGACAATACCTAACCGATCATCGCGTTCATTTTGTTGGAAAACCAAACGCATTGTCGCGCTGACAGAGGGCACCTTCTAGTTCCTAAGAGGTTTCACCAGCACTAATGATGAGCGCGACTAAGCGACGCGATGCCTTCAAGTACCTACCGCCCTTAAGAAGCCTACAAAGCAAGCAACTAAGTTAATTACAAGTAAATTGGTTGGTTGCTAGATAGGAAGTCAAAGTTTAATTATGTACCTGCCTAAATCTACTTTTTAGGGTTCCGTAATCAACCGAGTTCCTGCCATATAGTTTCTCCATATGCGTCTGTCCGTCCATCTGTCCGTCCGTCCACTGCTTAGCTCAGAGACTCTTAGTAGGTACTAGAAAGCTATAATTTGGCATGGATATACCTACATATTAATCACGTCGACAAAATGGTAAAATAAAACCAAGAAAAAGTTTTTTAGTTTAGTTAGGTACCTCTCTCCTGTACACTTAAAATAGTGATGTTTTTTCTTTCTCGTCTCGACCTTTCCCCGCTCTTAAACTAGTTTATTTATTACTATTAGAATATTGCTACGTAACGGTTGGGCCGAGGTAGCAAAAGCAATATTCATAACGACCAGAAAATGTGATAAAATTAAATATAGAAGTTTAGATCAGTAGGTATTCATTACATTGCCCAATTTGACTTGACTAGATTCATAATGCCCGGGCATTATACATAGTGTCCTGATTAATCACTTGGTCCATGACATACCTATTTAACGAAATTAAAAGCAAAATTAGTAGGGTTTACAAGTTTATGAGTAATAGTCGACCGACTTATAAAATTTTCTTGATAATGTAAAAAATATATTGATGTATGGGGGCAAACGTTTTCGAACGGCAAAACTAATTTTGTCCCTTCGTTTGAGCAATGTTCGGTGCTTTCATTGTTTATGAACGTTAGTAATGTTACCTATTTATTTTGGTTATGCTAGTGTGGTTGTGTGTGTTATCTGTGTTTTGGTGAATGTAGCTGTTTATTCGGAACCCTCTGGCTGTGCGCGAGTCAGACTTACACTTGGTCGGTGTTTCTGATTTGGTATCGACAGTTATTTATCGACTAAATAATTATTGTTGCATGACATCACTAGAAACTTCAAATTTAACATGGGCGTTACAGAGATTCGAAGTTGTAAAAATGTTAAGTTTCTGCACTGTTTGTATTGCTGTCACTTTCACACATCTAACAAACTATTTGACTGTCTCACTCTTATGTAAATGTTATTATTGTTTGCTGTTCTGTTCTTAGCATGTTCTTAGTGACTGCTGAAAGTGCTGAAAAATGCTATCAAATTATTGTTTATTTTCCGATGTAGTACTAATTAAATAAGCGAAAATTACAATTCTATACGTTCTAATTATAAGAGAAAAGTTTTAAAATCGTGCAAAATGGAGCGGCTAATATCGCTGGAGAATGAAATCAAAGAATTGCGAAAAACTTTAAAAGAAAAAGAGGATGAAATGGAGAGAATTCGGCAAGAAATGTTTATCGTAAGTATTTTTTTTCGAATATATTAAAAATATAATTTCAGATTTAGTTCAACACTGGAGTAGTATTGAACAGTTGTGAAAATACTTTTGAAATATCGTAGTCACTAATAAACCGTATTTATATCAGCAATTTTTTTTAACATGGTAGCTAATGCCGGTAATTTGCCCATAATATACTATGCAGTGACTATTTTCAGCCAGTTATGCTTATCATAACGCCTGTTTGTTCTGAAAAAATAGACAGAGATAAATAATACACCCTTAATCTAGCAATTAGGTTATATTTCCCATATAATAAGGGTCAAGCCTATTGCCAAGTAAATGATTGGCCTATAAACGGAATCTTTGAGAAATCCCTGATAACAAAAACCCCATTAACTCTTCTCTGATTCAGAGACATGCTCAGGACAAGACACTGTTCTGCAATAACGCTTTATCAATGGTGGTCTACAAATGTAACCTACTTGGCTTTGCATTTGATTACCTCCCAAACCCATGTAACTTCTTACTAATACTAATTACTAATATTATAAATGTGAAAGTTTGGATGGATGTATGTTTGTTACTCAATCACGCCAGAACAGATGAACGGATCTGGATAAAATTTAACACAAAGATAGATTACAGTCTGGAATAGCGCATAGGCTACTTTTTTATCCTGGTTTAATGCTTTCTTGGGATAATAAAACACATTTCACGTATGGGAAGCTGCTGGCAGAATATAGTAAAATAATAAATTACAGAATTCTGTGTCCATAAGGATTGATTGTGTGGAAACGAGAATGATGTGAAAGAAAAAGAATTGAATAATAGCATGTCAGTGGACAGAGGAGAATGAAAGATGTTGTGCCGACCACAAGTAACATAGCTTTTAGTTAGTTTCAACGGGCTGGTGTCCGCAACTCCACGACCAAGTGCGTATTGTGCATACCTCCAAGTAAAATGCGTTGAGGGCAGTAAAATGATGTATCCTACTAATGCAATCGCCAATCTGTTTGCAATGTGTGTTTATTAATAAATTTCTGCTAAATGCGATTTATGGAAAAAGGAACAGAGGAAGATAAAGAAAGAGATGGGAGGACAAATTGAAATTGACAGTAGGTCCTAATTGGAAAAGAGTCACTGGGGACAGAAAACAGTGGAAATTGTTAGAGGAGGCTTTTGCCCAGAGGCACGCTGAATTGAGAGATAAGAGAATACAATCGAGTTAAGAACCTAAACACAGGATGGAAAGGCTTATTATCTTTGTAGATATTTGTAACTATTGTTAATTTTTTTATCCAACTATATTGCCAGACTGCTGTGCAAAAGTATCCTCCATAGCCTTACTCTGTTCATCTGGGACCAATCCGTCATAAACGCCTTGAAAGTCGTCATGCTAGCTAACGATTCCCAAGGCGTTCCTTGGCGACGGCCTTTCTTCTGGCCTATTGTCTAAATATCATATATATCATTTATGCTCAAAAATATTTTTAGGGAAATCATAAACATGCCTAGGATTGGAGAGATGGACCCACTTTACCGTATTTGGTCCGTTGTGCGTGCAGGCCTCCTCACTGTGAGAGAAAATCGGCTGTAATCCACCATGCGAGCCCATTGCGGGTTGGTGGATGTCACATGTCTTCGAAATTTTGGTTTCAAGACATGACCGTTTTGAGAGCATTGGTGATGAAATAATTAACACAAAGTAGCCTGGGTTCGAATCCACGACCTACAACTTGTAAGTCGCGGCCGTTACCACTGGACCACCACTGCTCCTAGCTATGCGGCTATTGCGCTATATAATTGGGTACTTTACTGTTTGTTTTATGTCCGTCAGGTAGATTAATAAAAAATATTGGACATGTATTTTTCTTTTGACATGTAATCATAAAGTGACGACGATATAATGTGTTGAAATGTCGTGAAACGTCACGCCGCTAGTACACTTTATACTGTCTTAGTGACATCACAACTTCACAAGCCCCCACTCCTGAACTTTGATGCGCTTCTTTCTTTTATTTTTTTATTTAGTAAAGCAAAAAATACGTGTGCAATATTATTTGATAATCTCACTGACGGACTTAATAGAATTATAATTTGTCTACCCAGGAAACAGAATTATAATTTGTCTACCCAGGAAACAACCCTACGCCTGCTGGATAGCGCTAAAGCGAATAACTCAATTTCTACAAGTTGAACAAGCTCTACAAAAAAAGCATTATGTAATTTACCTATTTTTTATGCATTTAAGACCTCTTCTCATACAAAAAAGGCATGAGCATTAATCACCAATCAAATAAGTTGCTCTATGAGCGTTGGGTAATTTTTCTTTTTTTTTAAGTTGCGTCTCGCAGTTCAACCAAAGTGATTGTTTTCTGAGTAACCGGGCGATCCTGTGGAGACTAAGCTATATAGCCTCCAGCCATGCACAAGAGCTTTGGGTTGGAATTGTCAAACTTATATATATCTGTATGTCGGGTTTAATCAATAGTACGGACGTAAAACAAATTACAAGGACGCCACGTTGTGGCAAATCAATGACAACTACGCATTTTCGCGCTTTTTCTAACCACTTGCGTGGTGGGGACAGCAGATCAGAATATGGCAGTTGATTACAGAGTCTGACCGCCTTAGAGCTAAGACGTCGTAGAATCACTGTCGATCCGTAATATTAGTAAGAAGGATTGTAACTGTGAGTTGTGACTATTTGAATAAACTCAGTGTATGGAATAATTTGTGAGATTTCATTTTCACGATTGTACCCACCGACCTGCCCACACACGATTTCTTAACCTAAGGGAATACATCCAGACTTCCCGATGGTTTGCATCTATCGGCCAGCCTTGATGCGACATATCTATACTAATATTTAAAAAAAAAACTTTTTACAAAAAAAACCACCGACTTCGAACTTCGGAGATATACAACAGAAATCTTCAATAAATAACGGCAAATCACGCCAGTACGCTCTAAAGGGACACGCAGATGTGTGCAGCTCACCTTGGTACACTGGTACACTCTCATTTCACCGGTTATGTTCAGTTTCTTAATCGTATAGTAATAGTTCGTTTAATCTATTCTGGCATTATAGGTACCTTACTTAACTACTTGCCTATTAGGTAGGTCCAACTAAAAAGAGAAAAATAAAAAAAACTTTTTACAAAAAAATACTACCGACTTCCAAATAAGAAAACTACAAAGTGAAAAATAACTTATTTTATTGAAGTCGGTGTCTTTGGTGGTTACCAATTTGTTTCGTTATGGATATAATTTTCATAATCTGTCCACAATTGACGGAGATATCGGTGAACAAACATTAAAAAAAAACATACATAAAGTCGAACATAGAACTTCCTCCTTTTTGGTAAGTCGGTTAGTAAAAAGAGGTAAATTTTGTGAGGCTGTAGGGGGTAATCTCTGGATCTACTGAGCTGATTTAGATAGTTTGAGACCCTGGGAAGGACATCACAACAAGATATATATTCACAAGATACACATCACACAACACACAAGGATATATATTGTATTCCCTTGGGATGATAAAACACTTTTTACGCGACTGAAGCCGCGGGCAGAAGCTAAAGTTGTCGAAAAATAAAAGGCCCGTTTTGACAGCTATAAAAATACTTAATAATAATTAAACTTGATGCTTGCGAGTGATACTCGTTAGTATAGTGTATGTGTAACATAGTAATTAATTAATTTGATTTTTCAATTTCTTACGTAGAATGTTATCGCGGCATGAAAAATGAGAAACGTCAACGGACTTCTTAGATTGTGACGTTTTTAGTTAGCTTTATGTCCAGGTTTTATCATAATATTTTCCTTCACCAATGTCCAAGATAAACAAAAAAAAAATATTATAAAGTTATATAAAAACTTACAGGCGAAACCAGAATACAGGGATTTTGGAGTAACAGGCGAGGCCAGTCGTGCAGACCCTTTGGTCAAATGTGGGCAGCTACCCAAATGGGCTATAGAGAGGTAAGTTATCCTGGCATCAATAGATGACTGTATTTATTTATTTAACAATGAATGTACACATCTATACTAATACTAATAATATTACAAAGAGGAAAGATTTTTAGTTTGTTTTTTGTACCGAATAGGCTCCGAAACTTCTGGACCGATTTTAACAATTCTTTCACCTATGGAGGAAAGCTACATTATTCCCGAGTAACATAGGTAGGATATAATGTATTTTCAAAAAAAATAGAGATCCTTATGAAAAATGCAATAATGTAATCCAAAGTAGCAAAATTTTGCCTATAAAATTCATTATTAGGTGTGCGCTGAGAAAACGATTGATTATACATAAAAATCCGAACCCGTCACTGGACGGAGTTTGTCCCCAGTATATAGTTTACCCTTCACAAATGAGGTAAGTTTACATGATTAAAGTACTCATTATTACCTACAAAACAGTCTGAGAGAGAATATATCTCACAATCATAGTTAAGTCACAACAGCAGGTGATTAGGTTGGTAGGTAGGTAGGGTAGTTAGGTAGGTGGTAGGTAGGTTGACCGGTAGGATAGGTTAGTAGGTAGGTAGGGTAGTTAGGTAGGTTGACCGGTAGGATAGGTGATTAGGTAGGTAGGGTAGGTAGGTTGACCGGTAGGATAGGTGAGTAGGTAGGTGGTAGGTAGGTTGACCGGTAGGATAGGTGAGTAGGTAGGTAGGGTAGTTAGGTAGGTTGACCGGTAGGATAGGTGAGTAGGTAGGTAGGGTAGTTAGGTAGGTTGATCGGTAGGGTAGGTGAGTAGGTTGGTAGGTAGGTAGCGTAGTTAGGTAGGTGGTAGGTAGGTTGATCGGTAGGGCAAGTGAGTAGGTTGGTAGGTAGGTAGGGTAGTTAAGTAGGTGGTAGGTAGGTAGATAGCCGATAGCAGTTGATGGGAACGAAGCCGCGGGGGTCAGCTAAACTTTGTATATATGAGATAGTCTCAATATAAACAGATGTATGAATAGCAGTATTGGGCAAAATGTAGTTTAACTACTGATTACTAACTACGACTACATAAAGTAATTAGTAATCATAACTACAAACTACATAAAAAAATCGAAAAATGTAGTTAAACATTTTGACTACTAACTACTAATTGTAGTTGCAATCACGATTACTTGATTACTTTTTATAACTACAGATTTAAAATGATGTTGCGTCATTAAAAAAGCAAACACGCGCGATAGTCGCTACTATCGACTACTATCGTGAAAATGTGGCAACTATATCGAAGAAAATTTAAAATGTTTAAAACCAATAGCTGAGGCCCTTGACATTTTGCAAGGTGAAAAGGATATGTTCTATGGCTTGCTACTTCCATGCTTATTATCTCTAAGAAGAAAATTACTAAAACTGTGCAATGAAAACTTGTTTGTCTACTGCAACGATCTGGCAAGAAAGCACTTGGAAAGCGTAAATAACCGTTTTAATGACATTGATTTTTCTACCGCCAAAGCACAAAATGCAGCGATCGCTGCAATTTCTTTACCACGCTTTAAAAGCAAATGGTGTACTTGCATTCCCATAGAAGAGCATCAAAGGTTGAAAGCCTTTTTCAAAGCAGCTATTGCAAAAGAAGTTTCGGAAAATGCTGAATTCAGTTCAGCAATAAATAAACAAAACAAAGATGACTTTTTTCAATTTGATAGCTCTTCTTCAGATACTGAGGTACTGTATGCCGAGTCAGAGGTCAAAAGTAGATCTGATTGTTTGTTGTTATTTATCAGATATGGATCGAGAACTAAATTGTCTTCATAGATATCCAGAAGTGAAAAAAAGTATTCTTAAAATACAATACTCCATTACCTTCTTCGGCTCCAGTGGAAAGACTGTTTTCATATGCAACTATGATAAAAAATCACACAGGCTATCGGATGAAATGTTCGAAAAACGTGTAGTAATAAAAGCTAATTTAAATGATTAACTCAATCAACCTTTTTTGTTTATTTATTTGATTCACAAATAATTTGAATTAAGTTAATGTTTGCTGAGTATTTTTTTTTTGATTACATGACAATAAAAAGTAATAAAGATCTGATAAGTATAGGTACATATTATCTACGACCTCAATCCTTGCATTTGATTATTCATGAAAATATACATAGGTACGTGCAATAAACTATTTTTTTATATATAGCCATATTCCAAAACATATATTACTACACATTACATATTTATTTAATTGCAAAATATAAGTTCATAAAACTTAAATAATCAGTAATTATAACTACTAGATTGCAGCAATCAAATTAACAACTACTTAATGTAGTTTGATTACTGTAGTTAAGTTACATGTAATCATAACTACATGTAGTTAACTACTTTTAATCGTAATTAGTAACCGGATTACAAAATTGTAGTTAACTACGCCCTACACTTATGAATAGTAGACAAGACAAAATTCACGCGATCGTTGAGACCTAAATTTATCATAGTGTAAACTCCGAAATCCGAACCCTTCACTGGACGGAGTTTGCTCCGGTAAATAGTTTACCCTTCACAAATGGGTTAAGTTTACAGTCTAAAACTCTTAAATCATTTAAAACCATGCTTGTCTTTAACATTATCTATTCTTCTTACAGATACAGTCGTCAGATCCTTCTCCGAGACATAGGAGTCAAGGGCCAGAGCCGCATCTGTGAGTCCAAAGTCCTCATCGTAGGAGCTGGGGGCCTCGGCTGTCCAGCAGCTTTGTATCTCGCTGCGGCTGGCGTTGGTAAGTCTAATATCAACTACTCCAAAAACAAATACAGTCATCAGATCCTACTCCGCGACATAGGGGTCAAAGGTCAGAGCCGCATCTGTGAGTCCAAAGTCCTCATCGTAGGAGCTGGAGGCCTCGGCTGTCCAGCAGCTTTGTATCTCGCTGCGGCTGGCGTTGGTAAGTCTAATATCAACTACTCCACAAACAAATACAGTCGTCAGATCCTACTCCGCGACATAGGGGTCAAGGGCCAGAGCCGCATCTGTGAGTCCAAAGTCCTCATCGTAGGAGCTGGAGGCCTCGGCTGTCCAGCAGCTTTGTATCTCGCTGCGGCTGGCGTTGGTAAGTCTAATATCAAATACTCCACAAACAAATACAGTCGTCAGATCCTACTCCGCGACATAGGGGTCAAGGGCCAGAGTTGCATCTGTGAGTCCAAAGTCCTCATCGTAGGAGCTGGGGGCCTCTGCTGTCCAGTGTCTATGTACATCGCTGCGGCTGGCGTTGGTAAGTGGTTACATAATGTATACCACCTGAAGAACATTGTAAAGTTTTGATAGATACTAGAGTGCTTTTATTTACTGGCTAGTACATTATTAGACCAAAACAAATTTTAAACAATGTTCCAAGAATGCCAAATGAAGTAAAATAAAGAAATCATTTCAATCAATGGGTCCTATGGGGTGGGCCACGGGAACGAAGCCGCGCGGAAAAGCTAGTTAGTTATAGAAGAGCAACCTACATGCTCAAGCAATCGACTTCAACTCTTTTTTGGCAAAGAAAGAAAAAGCACAACAAAACTGACAAAACGAAACAAAGAATAAAGAAGGTAGAAAGAACAAAAGAAAGAACGAAAGCAAGAAAGAAAGAAAAACAAATATTTATTTCTGTCCCGCGAAGGAGACACGAGAGATAAGCAAAAACAATAAAAGCAAAAGGCTCCAATGCAATGCCAATAGCAGCCCTCACACGTACACTTTGGAGCGCGCCCCGTGAAGTGTCGTTCCAAACCGCGCGCAAGAGCGTCCTCGAAACCGGTGGTTTGGAACGCGCTCCGAACCTTTCGTTTAAAAATAGCGTTTTAGACATCGCACTTCGGAGCACGCTCAGATGCGTTATCATTTGAACTGACGCATCAAACCACACGTCTAAAGGCATTTAATTGTCTACCTACCCAAGGTTCACAAATACGCTGCCGATACGTGTGGCGCACCTTGGACAGTCAGCCTAGTACCACCTTGCTGACTAGGTAGTAATTAAATCAAGCCATGCTTTTTATGTCTTAGTAAGACACATATAAAAGTAAATAAAAATGGCCCTTTATTCCACTACTTACCATTTTAAGAGACATTATAGCGGCACCTAAAGAAATAACGTCACACAAATCCTACATCCCGTAATCAAGATTCTCCGCGCGATTTGCAATTATACATCAGCCTGGAAAAAATCACCTGTTGCCCACCGGACACAACACAGGATTATCATCACACACTGGTCACAGGATCCTCCCTTATCAATGTAGGTTGCGAGACTTTGCACCTTGTTCTGCATATCTCTAAGGACGTTGCGATCTAGTGTTGTTTACTATGCGGACCTTGTAGAAACTAGAAGAAATTGTGTGTGCAAGTGTTTTTGCCATACCTATTATTGAAATCAAATATAACAGCTCACAATGTTAGGACCCATTAATATTAATGCTAATTTTTATCCGTGGTGCTAGGCAACTGGGCTTATCCCAGTTGTAAACGACCCTTTGTGCCTACTGGCCTTGTTTGTACTGTCTGCTGCTTGAGATGGAGGGAAGTGGTATTTTGTATTTTTTCCTACTCCTCCGTTAGTCTTTTCTGATTAATTTCGTTGCGGGATCCAAGACAGTTAAATTCATTCACCGGGACTTCGTCGAGCTTCATTGCCTCGGCGCTTTTCTGGTGGTCGCCACTGTTGATTCTGGCTTTCAGGAGTTGCAGTGGTTTGGGAATAGTGCGGTGGTATTGTCAATACCTCTAAGTATAGTTTGATACAAAACTCAATATGTTATTTTTCTTTTGCAGGTGAGATTGGAATCATAGATTACGATGTGGTAGAGTTAACGAATATACATCGACAGATTCTGCACTTTGAACAGGATGAGAATACAAGCAAGGCTGAGTCTGCGGCCGTTACAATGAGGAGGTATCTCAATATCTATAGCAAACTGTTTTCTCTAGAAATGTTATCTTTTGAAATCTTATTTTTTTTGTTTAAATCTTTTATTGGCTAATCTTTGAAATACTACTAATATGATAAACTAGCTCCTACCTGCGGCTCAGTCCGACTGGAATAAGTACAGTAATAAATCTAAACCTTGGCAACACTGAATCTCGGAAACGGCTCCAACAATTTTCATGAAATTTAGTATGCAGGGGGTTTCGGGGCGATAAATCGATCTAGATAGGTTATTTTTTTAAAAAACGTTGTTTTCTCTATTTTCACCCTAGCAGAGCTCGGTCGCTCAAACGGTGTTTAATACAGCACGGGGACCCGACGCTAAGAAAGAAAATTTTATTCACGTCATTAAAGTTTCGTAAATCCTAACTTAAACCGTAAATTTCTACGATATCTTATTTGTTATTGATTTAACAATAGCTTATTTTTACCCGACTGCCGAAGGAGGGTAATGTGTTTATCAGTCTATGTATGTAAGTATGTATGTATGTTTGTTCCTATATGGCGTTCTATAGACCAAAGGCGTTGTCCGATTTTGATGGTTCTTACGTCAATCGATTCGTCTTAACCCTGCAAGTGTCACTGGCTACATTGAAATTGGATTTAGAAAAATGGCGGCTTTTGGACGCCATATTGTGGGAGTCCAAACATTTTTTTCTTCTAAACCCATCGTGTGGGTTATCAAAATAAAGTGTTTTAAGAGGAGATTTCAAAAATATATAACACTTATATGTTTAAATGTACCTAATTAGAAAAAAAAATAACTAAAAGGTTATAACTAAAAAAAGTTAATTAAAAAAAATCAAAAAACCCGACTGCTTAAAAGTCGAACTAAAAAGACGTAAACAAGGAGAAAATCATGCTGTGCAGGCGGAGGATACATCTGGTTTTGGTCAGCCAGCTCGCGAATAGGTATCCTCCGACTGCACAGCATGATTTTCTCCTTGTTTACGTCTTTTTAGTTCGCTTTTTAAGCAGTCGAGTTTTTTGATTTTTTTCGTTTCTACTTAGTTGAATAAAATACGAAATCATGCGAACGAAGTTGCGGGCGGAGTACTAGTCTATAAGTTAACAAACACTCAAATATTTACATATTTGTCCTGTTTTATGTTTTCCGGAGTTTGCAAAAAACAATGTTGTCACAAAAAGATTGGGCTCGTCCGGGATTTGAACCCGGGACCTCTCGCACCCTAAGCGAAAATCATACCCCTAGACCAACGAGCCGCTTGTGAGTTCGGTCGAAAATCGTTAGCACATTAGAAGAGATGCGTAGACGCGTCAGAGAAAGAGATTTGACCACTCTTGACCTGCGATGTACGATCAAGTTAAAAATTAGGCAGTTCCGTATAACAAAATGTTTTTGAAGAAAAACCGCGCGAATATCTGTTTAATGCATTTATTAGCATTGCGAAGTGTCTACTAAAATTCACAGCGAATTATTATCAACGATATACCCTAAGTTTAATATTGAGATTGTGTTTTAAATTTATTTATACCTTAAATTATAGTTTGTAGTAGTGAAATAGCGCCTACCGAAAATTTTAATAACTTTTCAGCAGATGTTTGCTTTCTCTCGCTAAACATAGGCGTGTTGGTATTTTTCATGAAAATATAATAAAAATATCTCCAATGGATATAATTATTGTGACATTATCTTAAACAAGGAGAAGTTAGAATTCGTCGATAAAACGGTTTTCCTGGGGATCACGCTAGACTCAACGTTACAATGGGGTCCTCATTTAATATCACTTGCAGGGCGGCTAAGTTCGGCAGCTTATGCTGTTAGAAAGATTCGTCAATTTAGTGATGTAGATACCGCGAGGCTGGTCTATTTTAGTTACTTTCATAGTATAATGTCTTACGGTATTTTACTATGGGGAAGGGCTGCAGACATTGAGTCAATTTTTATTCTGCAAAAACGAGCCATCAGAGCGATATACAATCTTCGCCGGCGCGATTCTCTAAGGGAACTGTTTAAGGGCATTAACATCATGACGGTTCCTTGTCAATATATTTATGAAAATATCATGTACGTGAGAAAAAATTTACATCTTTTTAGTAAAAACGGAGATAGACATAATTACATTACTAGAAATAGGGACCAATTAGTTCAACCAGGTTTCAGACTGGCTAAAGTAGCCTCTTCTTTCATGGGGTACTGTACAAAATGTTACAATAAAATTCCTCCCCACATTCTAGAACTGAATGAGACGAAATTTAAAACTTGTATAAAACGCACACTATGCAGGCAGGCATATTATAAGTTGGGGGATTACATCACTGATAAAAATGCTTGGCTCAGTGCTACTCTTGCTCCACAACCACTAGGGCGCAAAAACAAGTGATATGCAGAACATTATTGTTTTGTAGAATTGTTGGAACTGCTGAAGACTGTATGAATATATTTGTATTATATAGACTCAATTTCTTTTAGTATAGTATAACTGCGCAGCACGTGTGTGAGTACTATGTACCCAACTGTAAATCTACCATTTGCTGTACCTCGGTGTCGTTCGTTGACTTGTGTTTGCCCTGGCAGTTGAGTATGTCATGCTCTCTCAAATGCGCCGTCAGTTGGGATTGGTCTTAACTTAACTGCTTCGGATGCTAGTGTTTTTCTAGCGCTTATTATGTAACTGCACAGTACATGTGTGAGTACTTTTAATACTTTGTACCTGTACGTAGTATAGTATGTAGTGATTCTGGGTGCATTGTCCTCACACATATAAATTTATTAATGTATGTACTTATGTACCTAAATATTGTAAAAAAAACATATATTTTTTTTAAAAGAGTAAGTATGGAGTTTCTTGTGCGTTCTTCTCCATAACAAGCTACTTTCCGAATGCACGGTAGAATCAATTTTTATTCCTTGTAAATTTTAATGTAACTAACGTTCAAAAGTGCCACTTTGTGGCCTAGTTGAAATAAAAAAATATCTTTGTCTTTATTTATTAAAAATAAATTGGACACAGGATATTTTATTTAAAAAAAAGGCTTAACCAAAATGTAAAAAAAATTGGGCTCGTCCGGGATTTGAACCCGGGACCTCTCGCACCCAAAGCGAGAATCATACCCCTAGACCAACGAGCCACCTGTCTAATGGCATCAAATATCAATTTGCAATCGCAGTGTTACGACCGATACAAAATATTATCGTTGTTTTAGGTGACGTCATCTTCAGAACTAATAAAAATCTCATCAAATTGTAACGGTTGTCTTAGTGAAGCGATTCAAAGTAGAACATAACATTATACAATACTTAGGTACCTATTTTTTCTTACATCTTTATAATGTCTACTAAGTTTATGTTTGTAAAAAGGTGTCGTTTTAGCAAATTTATTTAAACAATAATTGTTTTATCATCAATGGGTACGTCAGCATTGAATTATGACACTCTCACTAACAGACGTCAGGTTATTGACCTTTCGACATTGAAACATGGTACACATGTTGACGAAGTATGAATGAAACTAAATGAACTCGGAGTTCCATCTGCGCAACTGTAATAGTATTAGTGATACCCGTGTATCATCTATACTAATATTATAAAGAGGTAAAGTTTGTGGGTTTGTGAGTTTGTGACGTTGTAAGGGGTAATCTCTGGATCTACTTACCCGATTTTGAAAATTCTTTCACCAGTAGAAAGCTACCTTATTCCTGAGTGTCATAGGCTATAAAAAAATTTCAACAAAATTAGAGATCCTTATGAAAATTGCAATAATGTAACCCAAGGTAGGAAAATGTTGCCTATAAAATTCATTCTTTGGCGTGCGCTGAGAAAACCATTGATGATAGATAAAAAATAGTAGGTAAGTAGGGTAGGCAGGTTAGGTAGGGTAGGCAGGCTAGGCTGGCTAGGCAGGGTAAGCAGGGTAAGCAGGGTCAGCAGGGTAGGCATGGTAGGCAGGTTTGGCCGGGTAGGCAGGATAGGCATGGTTGCCAGGGTAGGCAGAGTAGGCAGGGTAGGCAGAGTAGGCAGGGTAGGCAGAGTAGCCAGGATAGGCAGGGAAGGCAGGGTATGCGCGGCAGGCAGGGCAGGCAGGGAAGGCAGGGAAGGCAGGGTAGGCATGGTAGGCAGGGTAGGCATGGCAGTCAGGGTTGGCAGGGAAGGCAGTGAAGGCAGGGTAGGCCGGGTATGCAGGGTAGGCATGGTTGGCAGGGTAGGCAGGGGGGCAGGGTAGGTAGGTAGATAGCCAGTTGACGGGAGCGAAGCCCCGGGGGTCAGCTAGTGCCTTATAAGTATGGCAAGTTTTTTTTACCCGACTGCCGAAGGATAGCTTAAGCATACATACATAGACTGATAAACACATTTCCCATGTGTTTATCAGTATAAGTATGTATGTATATATGTATGTATGTTTGTTCTTATGTGGCGTTCTAGAGACCGCGTTGTCCGATTTTGATGATTCCTTACGTCAATCGATTCGTCTTAACCCTGCGAGTGTCACTGGCTACATTAAAATGGGAAAATAGAAAAATGGCGCCTTTTGGGCGCAATATTGTGGGGACAAATTTTTGTTTATCTTCCAAATCCATCGTGTAGGGTATTAAAATAAAGGGTTTTAAGAGGTGATTTCAAAAATATATAACACTTATATGTTTAAATGTAACTAAATTAAAAAAAAAAATAACTAAAAAGTTATAAATAAAAAAAGTTAATTCAAAAAATCAGCTAAATAAAAAAAAACAAACTGCTTAAAAACGAACTAAAAAGACGTAAACAAGAAGAAAATCATGCTGTGCAGTCGGAGGATACATCTGGTTTTAGACAGCCAGCTCGCAAATACGTATCCTCCGATTGCACAGCATGATTTACTTTTGTTTACCCAACTGGTATAACTTTTTAGTTTACTTTTTTTTTTCGTTTTTTAAACCTTGCCCCACGCTTGGAATTTCTGCCTGTATCGTGGGTGCGTTAACAAACATATAAACTCACAAACACAACACCCAGAGCCGGAACAACTATCTGTAGGTCATACAAATATTTGTTCCGTGCGGGAATCGAACCCGGGTCCCGCAGCACAGCAGTCAATCGCTCAACCACTGCGCCAACCATGCGAAATCACCTCTTCAGCCCCTTTATTGGACACGATGGGTTTGGAAGAAAAACTAAAATTAGGCCCCCACAATATGGCGCCCAAAATCCGCCATTTTTGTATTTTCCTTTTTTAATGTAGCCAGCGAATCGATTGAAGTAAGAATCATCATAATCGGCCAACGCGTTTGGTCTCTAGATCGTCACATAGGAACAAACATACATACATAGACTGATTAAAACATTACCCACCTTCGGCAGTCGGGTGGAAAAAGGCATTTTACGGTCTTAATGGTATTTCGATAATTAATTCTCTATTTTTCTTTCCAGTATAAACTCCCGTATAAAAATAACTCCATACAACGTGCAATTGGATTCAAAGAACGCGTTAGAAATAGCGTCTAAATATGATGTGATACTGGACTGTACTGACAATGTACCTACTAGGTACTTGCTGAGCGACCTTAGCTGTCTTACTAAGGTGAGTGTAAACAAATAACAACTTTATGATGATGTAAATAAGGTAGATTTTAGAGCGACTGTAGCCATTCCATGTGCATTAGAAAATACTTAGGTTGATAAAGTTGATATTTAAAAGAATATCAACTTTATTTTCGTTGGAATAAGTTTGATTTTAGAGTGACCATACTTGCCGAGTGATCTGAGCTGTCTTGCTGAAATAGTTTAAAATGTGTCCACTTAATCAAATATCAACCTTATTACAGTGTAACTAAGGTTAAGTTTAGAATGACTAGTCCAATGTGTCCCGTTAGAGCAAGTACGATCTGATACTGAACTATACTGACAATGTACCTATTAAGGTAGGATTCGGTTCTTAGCGACCGCGACGCGCGGCTGCGACCATTCAACTACGCGACCATGGTCGCCTGTAACCGGGCGACCCCTAGCTTTCCGATGTCAGCGACGGCGACATCGCCACTCTACCCGCAGATTTTTATGGGTGACGGTTGTGTTCTATTGTAGAACGATATGTCGCACAATTTATCCGCAGCTAGGAAAAAAGTTATTCAGCAGCTATTGGAGGATGAAGAAGATGATGATTTTCTTAGGTTATTATCTATGCCTCAGGAAAAAAGGATGAAGATTGACTCAATTTTCAAATCAAAAGAAAAAGAGGGTTGCTTTCAAGTATTCATAAAACGACATTTAGATTATAAAGAAGAAATATTCAGAATATATTGTATTTTGATGTGTTCCCCGCCTGCGTCGCGTGACGGCACTGCTCCCGAAGCGACGGAGTCGCGGTCGCCACGCCGCTCTCTAGCCACGCCCACCGGTCGCGCGACGCGGTCGCTAGATTTGTTTAGTACTCCATATAAATCCACACTAAGCAGTGGGTCGCGCGACCCGATCGCGGTCGCGGGTCGCGGTCGCTAAGAACCGAATCCTACCTTTAGGTACTTGCTGAGCGACCTTAGCTGTCTTGCTAAGGTGAGTGTAAACAAATAACAACTGTTTTCACAGTGCAAATAAGGTAGATTTTCGAATAAGTCTACTCCAATGTGACCTTTTAGAGCCAGTACGATGTGATACTGGACTGTACTGACAATGTACCTACTATACTACATTTGAGATAATATTAGACATATAAATAATCCCATTTTACAGTCCGTTCAACCGATGCTGACTTCTATTGCGTTGGTGATATGACAAATGGCAGCTGTATTTAACAGTTAGTTTTGGTAACAGGTTTATCTTTCTTATACTATCCTTATATATACGGGATATAATTCAAAATCGGTTGAACGGAATGTAAAAAAGAATTGTAAAAATTTATAATGTTATTTCAAATAGAGTATAGGTTACACTGCTTTAACATACATGTTCTTTATTGCAGCGTCCCCTAATATCGGGCAGCGCTCTCAAGATGGAAGGTCAGCTAACTATATACGGATACAGAAGTGATACTCATTCCAGTGAGAAGGTGAGATCCTTTTTGAGTAATTTGCTTTATTGCAGGATTATTTTAAGTGGGTATACATTTCTGCCTTGTCTTTCTAGGGTGTGACATATCGAGGTCCTTGCTACCGCTGCGTGTTTCCCACTCCACCATCACCCGACGCTGTGGGCTCCTGCTCAGCTCATGGAGTTGCAGGTCCGGTTCCTGGAGTTATAGGTAAAATATTTCAATTTTGTAAAGGGCTACCTTCACCGCGCCTTGCGAGTTTGTTTTAAAGTCCGATGCAATTCGTGAATCGATCATTCGTTCGCAAGCGGCTCGGGAATGATTATTCGTGGCATAACAAAACCTCGAGCATCGAATCTTTGCAAAACAAATTTGTGAATAACTACATAGTCCGGTCAAGTTAGCCCGAAAAATAGGGGTACCCTTGCATATATTCGAAAGAAGCTGAAAATTTACACGAACGTTAGGGATAGTATTGATATTCTGAAAAATCCTCATTGTTGTGCAATTTTGCAGACATGTAAGTCTGCAAAAAAAATTCAAGGACAAAGGGCACAAAAATCAGTTTTTTGCTTAATTTATCGGTAAATTATGATTTCACTGCAATTTTTGCAAGGGCAAGTTTGTTCCTTGTTCAATTAAGGACAAAAAACGTTCTTTATAATATTCACTAATGTTCATTAGTTTACGAGATATGAGCCAAAATACTTTTTTCTTTCTGTTCCTGAAATAGCACTACGTATTTTAAGTACCCGATAATATTGCTGTCAAAACATGAAAACATACCAGATAACGTCAATTTGAATGTTCAATCGCTCTCTTGAGCATAAAAACATAATTTAACTTGCCTAAATTACCATACGCACAGATTTAGTAGGTACAAAAAAGTATTTTGGCTCATATTTCGAAAAGTAAAGAGCATTAGTGAATCTTATGACGGACTTTTTTGTGCCCAATTGAACAAACTTGCCCTACCTAGCACAAATTGCAGTAAATCATAACGTTCCCAGAATTAATTATTTTCGTGCCCTTTGACCATGAAATTTTTTTTTTTGCACACATTGTATCTATGAGGATTTTTCGCAATTTCAATATAATGCTATCCCTAACGTCCATGTAAATTTTTAGTTTCTTTGGAATTTATGCAAGGGATAATGTCTATTTTGACTGGACTAAAGGTGACGCCAAACGAACGTAATTTTGTGCGTTGTGAGTCGCGTAAATTGCGTCGCGGAGTTTACGTTGCTTTCGGTTTCATAGTAAAGTCCTGTTTGTGCCACACGGCGACGCAAAATTAGTTGTCTGCTGGCTCACGCACATTATTTCAACCGAATTGCGCTCGAGGTAAGCGAGGCAAGCGTCAGTTCACGGTGTAAGAGTTATTTCCTAATTAGTGGATTTACTCAGCTTCTCTTTCTGACAATTTCTAATGCTGAATATATTAAATGGATCCATTGCACAACACAAGCACCCCGCAGTGGTTTTACAACCGCAGTACAATAAAAAAACATGTATAAGCCGCGACACAATAAGATTTTCTATTGTGTCTCTCTCTAATCACCAGTGATTGTGTAATCGAGCGCTCATTTACCTAAACTACATTTTTTTCCCAAGAAATAATATAAGTCATGTC
Source organism: Orthosia cruda (assembly GCA_964057195.1). NCBI lineage: Eukaryota > Metazoa > Arthropoda > Insecta > Lepidoptera > Noctuidae > Orthosia > Orthosia cruda. The sequence continues at coordinate 3,767,726 of OZ059853.1, read as the reverse complement.
TTTCTGAAAAAGGAGAATGCAAAAAAATCCAGAAAATAAATGTTTATCGATCAATTTGAAAGTAGTCCCGTTAAGTGCAGTGAGTAATAATGATTTATACATTCAGTATAAGTATTGGTCAATGTGGCGACGCCTCCTGGGGTAGGCCTATGTTCAGCAGTGAAAGTATTTTGGCTGAAATGATGATGATGATGAGAGACAATGTACCTACTCAAGTATTGGAAGTTGATTTATCCAACAAATTAGTTATCGGATAGACTAATTTATTATATTCGATACAAGTAGAAGACAGAAAAATATTAAGATACTAGCTGACCCTCGGGGCTTCGCTCCCGTCAACTGGCTACCTACCTACCTACCCTGCCCCTACCCTGCCTACCCTGTCTACCCTGCCTACACTGGCTACCACGGCTACTCTGGCTACCCAACCTACCCTGGCTATCATGGCTACCCTGGCTACCATGGCTACCCTGGCTACCATGGCTACCCTGGCTATCATGGCTACCCTGCCCCTACCCTGCCTACCCCGGCTACCCTGCCCCTACCCTGCCTACCCCGGCTACCCTGGCTACCCAGCCCCTATCCTGGCTACCCTGGCTACCCAGCCCCTATCCTGGCTACCCTGGCTACCCAGCCCCTATCCTGGCTACCCTGCCTACCATGGCTACACTGCCCCTACCCTGCCTACCCTGGCTACCCTGCCTACTATGGCTACCCTGCCTACCATGGCTACCCTGCCCCTACCCTGCCCCTACCCTGCCCCTACCCTGCCCCTACCCTGCCTACCCTGCCTACCCTGCCTACCCTGCCTACCCTGTCTACCCTGCCTACACTGGCTACCACGGCTACTCTGGCTACCCTGCCCCTACCCTGCCTACCCTGGCTACCCTACCTACCCTGGCTACCATGGCTACCCTGCCCCTACCCTGCCTACCCCGGCGACCCTGGCTACCCTGGCTACCCAGCCCCTACCCTGGCTACCCTGCTACCATGGCTACCCTGCCCCTACCCTGCCTACCCTGGCTACCCTACCTACCCTGGCTACCATGGCTACCCTGCCCCTATCCTGGCTACCCTGCCTACCATGGCTACACTGCCCCTACCCTGGCTACCCTGCCTACCATGTCTACCCTGCCTACCCTGGCTACCACGGCTACTCTGGCTACCCTGCCCCTACCCTGCCTACCCCGGCTACCCTGGCTACCCAGCCCCTACCCTGGCTACCCTGCCTACCATGGCTATCCTGGCTACCCTGCCCCTACCCTGCCTGCCCCGCCTACCATGGCTACCCTGGCCACCCTGCCTACCCTGGCTACCATGGCTACCCTGCCTACTCTGCCTACCCTGACTACCATGGCCATCCTGGATACCCTGCCCCTACCCTGCCTACCCTGGCTACTTTGGCTACCCTGCCTACCCTGCCTACCCTGCCTACCCTACCTACCCTACCTACCTACCTACAATTTTTTATAGATAGACTAATTTATTATATTCGATACAAGCAGAAGACAGAAAAATATTAAGATACTAGCTGACCCTCGGGGCTTCGCTCCCGTCAACTGGCTACCTACCTACCTACCCTGCCTACCCTGCCTATCCTGCCTACCCTGCCTACCCTGTCTATCCTGCCTACACTGGCTACCACGGCTACTCTGGCTACCCTGCCCCTACCCTGCATACCCTGGCTACCCTACCTACCCTGGCTACCATGGCTACCCTGCCCCTACCCTGCCTACCCTGGCTACCCAGCCCCTATCCTGGCTACCCTGCCTACCATGGCTACACTGCCCCTACCCTGGCTACCCTGCCTACCATGTCTACCCTGCCTACCCTGGCTACCACGGCTACTCTGGCTACCCTGCCCCTACCCTGCCTACCCTGGCTACCATGGCTACCCTGCCCCTACCCTGCCTACCCCGGCTACCCTGGCTACCCAGCCCCTACCCTGGCTACCCTGCTACCATGGCTATCCTGGCTACCCTGCCCCTACCCTGCCTGCCCCGCCTACCATGGCTACCCTGGCCACCCTGCCTACCCTGGCTACCATGGCTACCCTGCCCCTACCCTGCCTACCCCGGCTACCCTGGCTACCCAGCCCCTACCCTGGCTACCCTGCCTACCATGGCTATCCTGGCTACCCTGCCCCTACCCTGCCTGCCCCGCCTACCATGGCTACCCTGGCCACCCTGCCTACCCTGGCTACCATGGCTACCCTGCCTACTCTGCCTACCCTGACTACCATGGCCATCCTGGATACCCTGCCCCTACCCTGCCTACCCTGGCTACTTTGGCTACCCTGCCTACCCTGCCTACCCTGCCTACCCTGCCTACCCTGCCTACCCTGCCTACCCTACCTACCCTACCTACCTACCTACAATTTTTTATAGATAGACTAATTTATTATATTCGATACAAGCAGAAGACAGAAAAATATTAAGATACTAGCTGACCCTCGGGGCTTCGCTCCCGTCAACTGGCTACCTACCTACCTACCCTGCCTACCCTGCCTATCCTGCCTACCCTGCCTATCCTGTCTATCCTGCCTACACTGGCTACCACGGCTACTCTGGCTACCCTGCCCCTACCCTGCCTACCCTGGCTACCCTACCTACCCTGGCTACCATGGCTACCCTGCCCCTACCCTGCCTACCCTGGCTACCCAGCCCCTATCCTGGCTACCCTGTCTACCATGGCTACACTGCCCCTACCCTGGCTACCCTGCCTACCATGTCTACCCTGCCTACCCTGGCTACCCTGCCTACCATGGCTACCCTGCCCCTACTCTGCCTACCCTGGCTACCCTGCCTACCCTGTCTACCCTGCCTACCCCGGCTACCCTGGCTACCCAGCCCCTACCCTGGCTACCCTGCCTACCATGGCTATCCTGGCTACCCTGCCCCTACCCTGCCTGCCCTGCCTACCCTGCCTACCATGGCTACCCTGCCTACCATGGCTATCCTGGCTACCCTGTCCCTACCCTGCCTGCCCTGCCTACCCTGCCTACCATGGCTACCCTGGCCACCCTGCCTACCCTGGCTACCATGGCTACCCTGCCTACTCTGCCTACCCTGGCTACCATGGCCATCCTGGATACCCTGCCCCTACCCTGCCTACCCTGGCTACTTTGGCTACCCTGCCTACCCTGCCTACCCTGCCTACCCTACCTACCTACCTACAAATTTTTATCTATCATCAATAGTTCTCTCAAATAATGTATTTTACAGGCAACATTTTGCTACCTTGGGTTACATTATTGCAATTTTCATAAGGATCTCTATTTTTTTTGAAAATATATTTATAGCCTATGACACTCAGGAATAATGTAGTTTTCTACTGGTGAAAGAGTTTTCAAAATCGGTTCAGTAGATCCAGAGATTATTCCTTACAACGTCACAAACTCACAAACCCACAAACGTTACCTCTTTATAATATTAGTATAAATAATTTATTTACATTATAAATTTGAAATAAAATTTAACAAGGATAGGTACTTTTGCCGAAACATCCCTCTCAAAAGTATGAAAAACTATCTTAGCATTCATTGTCATGATCATCGTCATTTCAGCCGAAAGATGTCCACTACTGAACATAAAGCTCCTCCAAATGTCGCCATATTGGTCGATCCCGTGCGTTTCATATCCTGCGCATTCCCGTAACCTAAGCATTCATCAATTAACATATTATTGTAACAACGGGTTCTATGAAACTGTCTATTTAATTGTACTCTTAAAGGTAACATTTTTAGCAATCGCGGGACTGTAAATCCGGAATTCATCAAAGCACACCGCCCGATTAGTAAACAGATTATCCGATCACTGTTAATCCCCGTAGTCAACGGGCTTAACAGCGCTTTCTCGCTGAACGCTTCACAAGTAGCTAAAATAAGTTTTTTTTGATGCCGAGATTCCGATATTATATCACTCAGTATTGGAATTGAAATATCGGTAATTTCGTTCCTTAATTCCGAGATACCGTTATTCATGCCTTAGTCTTGTATTTTTTTTTGTTGCCTATGCGCTTGGAAGCCCCGACAAACGCATGGCGCGCGGAACAAGTTTCGGTTTGGCAATACGTCGCACCAGACGCAATTTTAGCGAAACAACGCTATTAGTATCGCTATTTAAATATCGGTAAATCCTGTGATTTAACGTTAAATATTTGACGTAAACTAACGATATGTTTTGGTACTTTTACCGGTATTTTTTGGTAAGGTAACCGTCCCTGCCCCGCACAAACGTAGAATAGCAACTTCTGGCAGCCTAACCGAATTTCAGTTGAACGTAAATTCCGGGACTCATTGTACTCGACTCACAACTCACAAAATTACGTAAGTTTGACCTCACTCTAACATAGCGTCGCTGAAGTTCTATCACCACGTATCAAAATCGGGAACTTTTCAGAATAGCAAAAAATGTGTTTGGTTGTTGTTTATACGATGATACAACCGTGTTACGCGGTTTTGCTGTCGTTTTTTTTACCACACCATACGTATTATTATTTTTATTTTTAAACTAGCTTCTGCCACAGAGCTTTTAAAGAATTACACTTACTTACTTGCCAGCGACTTCGTCCGCGTATCCCGAGGGAACATATTCTCGGTATAAAAAGTATCATATGTGGTATTCCTGACTATAATCTGTCTCTGTTCTGAATTTCATCCAGATCCGTCCAGCCGTTTGTGCGTGAAGAAGTAACATACACATACACACACACTCCCACAAACTTTCGCCTTTATAATATTAATGTGATAACGTGTCACTACCAAAACATCACGTAACGTATTTTGTCAATAATAAGTGACTTACGTGGTGTTAGAACTTCAATGACGAAAGGTTTTTTTTTGACTACGAAACAGTCAAATATCCTATTTGATGAAAACTATTTGAATTTTTCAAATAATTCTTTATTCATCCCATTTCATCCATCGTCCTCCCAAACATAACTAAACCATCTATTCTTACCTTACAGGCACTCTACAAGCGATGGAAGCCCTTAAGTACATCCTAGATATGTCGCCACAGAAGTTGCTAGTCGAGAGGATGTTCATATTCGACGCTGAAGATATGGTGCCTAAGACTGGTGAGTTTGTTGTAACTTTAGTATTTGAGGAATCCGCTGGATACCAGGCGCACAGAAATGGTCGAAGGTACTCTACAAGTGATGGAGGCTCTCAAGTACATTAGTGGAGAGAATGTTTATATTCGACCCTGACGATATGGTGCCTAAGACTGGTGAGTTTGTTGTAACTTTAGTATTTGAGGAATCCGCTGGATACCAGGCGCACAGAATTGGTCGAAGGTACTCTACAAGTGATGGAGGCTCTCAAGTACATTAGTGGAGAGAATGTTCATATTCGACTCTGACGATATGGTGCCTAAGACTAGTGAGTTTGTCGTAACTTTAGTATCTGAGGAAACCGCTGGATACCGGGCGTACAGTTCGAAGACCCTCTACAAGCAATAGAAGCTCTCAAATACATTCTAGACGTTTTGCTACGGAAGCTGGTAGTCGAGAGCAAGAGTTCATATTCGATACTGAAGATATGTCCTTCCCATGGTCTTAAACTATCTCCATACCAAATTACATCTAAATTGGTTCAGTGGTTTAAGAGTGAAAATTTAAAGCATTTAAAATATTAGTACGGATGGTTGCGCCGGTTAGAACGCAACGCAGATACGCCAAAGGCTGGTTTCGATAGACTGGAAATTATAAGCGATTGGATTAAAAGGAAGGTGACTCGCCTACAATAGGGTTAGGGAAAGCACAGATACCTGTGTTAGACGAGTTGATGTGAAGGAAAGTGGTTCTGGGCGAGTTATTTTTTTTTGTAATCATTTATTGGCTCGCGCTTGACCACTATCTCACCTGATGGTAAGCGATGATGTGGTCGACGATGAAGCACGCTTGCCTGGAAGAAACCTATTCACTCTGACTTAAAGACTCTCAGGTTGTAGCTATCAGGAAACACAGACTCCGGCAGGGAATTCCACTCCTTAGCTGTACGCACAATAAAAGTATTCCCAAAACGTTTGGTGCGTATGGTTGGGATGTCCACCATGTACCGATGACGCATCGCCTTACCTACGTCTTGTAGTCTGATGATGGAACAGGCTAGGTGGAATTTAGCTTGAGTTTGAGTTCACCGTCTTCGCGAAGGTCCGCGTGCTGTGCTGTCTACTGGTCTCCGCGAAGGTTGACCCGGCAGTAGCAACGAAGCAAGAAGGGTTCTTGCCGACGACACGAATTGAAGAAGAAGGGACCTGCGCAGGATCCGCAGGTCGATATATAGAGACAAAGTCTGTCAATCTGGAATACGCACGTGGGGTGCTGTCTTGCTCACACCTGCGGTGATAAAAATGTGTGACTAAAGCCTGTCACAGTAGGCCGTGTTCGCCGCGCTGGTATTGCGCGGGAGAGGAAAGGGGATAGGATTCGAAACAAGCCTATCTCGCGGTTTCCTCGTACCCGCATGCACGTTACAAATATAATCGACGACACGGCTGGCGAAGTGGTTGAGCGATCGGCTGCTGCGCTGCGTGTCGCGGGTTTTATTCACGCACGGAACAAATATTTGTATGGCCTACAGAATCTACAGATAAATGATCCGGATCTGGGTGTCTTGTGTATGGGTGGCCGATATTAAAAAGTGTTACCGCGGCTCTGGCACAAGCAACTGAAGGAACACGGGTTGGTTTTAATCAGTAAAAGTCTGACACGCCCTTACCCAGAGCGGGAGAAGTCGATGATTTCCGACACAAAAAGAAAAACCGGCCAAGTGCGAGTCAGACTCGCGCACGAAGTGTTCCGTACCATTATAGCTAAAAACGGCATAAAAACGACGTTTTTTGTATGGCAGCCCCCCTTAAATATTTATTTTATTCTGTATTTGTTGTTTTAGCGGCAACAGAAATACATCATCTGTGAAAATTTCAACTCTCTAGCTATCACGGTTCTTGAGATACAGCCTGGTGACAGACAGACAGAAAGACAGACGGACCGCGGAGTCTTAGTAATAGGGTCCTGTTTTTACCCTTTGGGTACGGAACCCTAAAAAGGGTGTCTTGTGTATGTTAGTTTATATGTTTGTAAACGCACCCACGATACAAGAAGAAATTCCTAATGTAGGGCAACGATAAAAAGAAACTAGAGTGAACTTCGGATTAGTATGGAACTAGGATTTAACTTTAGATCTGCTATCTGTTTCAGTGCGCCTGCGCAAGCGCAACACCATGTGCGCGGCGTGCTCTGACAGCCCCACTATCACACATCTAGTTGATTATGAAGCGTACTGCATGGCCCCTGCTAACGATAAGGTAAGCATTTTTACTGTTTTACAGGGAAATTGCAGTGATCGTTTTGACCACAGATAAAAATCTAACTAGATTACGCGATTGTATTGTATATACAATACACATATATTGTATATACACATATATCGCGTGTCAAAAAAACGGAGTAAAATTACGACAAAAGATCGTACTTTGAGATTTTCATTTAGCATTATCGGCTTTGGAAATCCACCGAAATCTAGAAAAATGCCTATTTATGCCATATTGAGCTGTAAATACTGTATAGAAAAAGTTGGCCGTGGTATTGGAAATGATTTCTCTCATTGGTAAATTGGTTGTGTTGTTGAGTGGCACTCTTTGAGTTTCATACAGATGGAGGGACTTGCGTTATCTAGTTGGATTTATGTCTGTGGTTTTGACAGCTTTTGTGTGAATAATGTTTCGAACAGCCATTTTAAACTTTATAAAAAAAAAATGAAGATTAAGAAATCGGCCCTAAATCACAGTTAATATAGAGTTCAGAATATCGTGCATTCGATGATTTCCAGTGGCGCATTGCTAACTCATCCCTGCGCTAAACCCTTGTTATCATTTCATACGGCTGATAAATATTGACTTCATAATATTCGTAATTATTCGGTTTTTCGTCAAAGTCGAATTTTAATTTCAAACTTAAGTCGCCGCCAAAAAAATAAAAGTCATTGACCCGACTTGTACCAAAAAGTATAATTACGTAACTTGAAAACTAAATCATGTAAATCGGTCTACGCGTTTATGAGATATTAACTCATTACTGAATGCCAAGTGAAAGGGTCACGGACGCCCCTTACCGCGATACGTTTGTTTTGACCGTGTTAGCGATACTGCCTTTACATTTTTTCGTATCGTTATGAAATAATGGAATGTACTGGTAGACAGGTGTTAACGACTTTTATAGTTTTGTTATCTGGCATTGACTTTAGAAGTTGAGGTCTAAAAAAACAACTTATATTCGAGTCAAGACATAAATTTTAAATAAAAATGTTAATTAATCTTTTTTTCGCTTTCTCGTTAAAAGGGGTGGTATGTAAGTGTATTTTGCCAATTATATTCTTTTGTAATGGGCCTTACACAAGGGCAAGAAATAGCCCTTATGTTGTTGTGTTGCATGTACTATGGGCCAAAGCTACATCTGATCACTTTGAAAACAAAATCCCGTGCACAAGATGACCACAGCTGCGTCCACCCTTTTTGCGTCGACCATAGCCAAATGACTTATTTGATTTTTTGCCGCCGTCTTTTTTTAATTACTTAACAAGGGGCTGATAGGTACTAGAAAAACGTCCGATGCTGCGATGCTATTGGTTGATGAGTATGTCGGCGTTAATTTAGCGGGCGAGCCCTGCAAGCTAAAATAGTCCTTACGGTGATCAGATATAGCTTTGGCTGATTGTACATAGTTAATTATGCATGCGACATTTGTGTCTGTAAAAGTATCCAGTGTAGATGATTTTGCACAGTGACTAAGTAAGGGGGCTTCCTTACGCACTAGCGGTTAACCGCGGGGGTGGCTGACCGATCGGCTGTTCTGCTTTATCATTTCATAATGCAACCGCTTCGTATCGTACGCATTTAAGTGCCACAAAATTTCAACCAGGCTGGCCGCCATCTTATACGCACTGGCGGTTCATGGGCGGTTTAGATTATGACGAAGACCTATAGTATACCTACCCTACCCTATCTACTTACCCTACCTAACCTACCTTCATACCCAACCTACTCTACCTACTTACCCAACTTTCCTAAATACTTAACTATTTATTTTTGTTTTTATACCTTCCCTGTATTCGAGCGATCAAAACCAAAAAAAAAAGAATTATTCAAATCGATCCAGCCGTTTTTGAGTTTTAGCGAGACTAACGAACAGCAATTTTTATCTATACCTCTATACCAATATTATAAAGAGGAAAGATTTTTTTGTTTGTTTGTACCGAATAGGCTCCAAAACTACTGGACCGATTTCAAAAATTCTTTCACCGTTGGGAAGCTACTCTATCCCCGGGTGACATAGGCTACTTTTTATCCCTGTATTCCCACGGGAACGGGAACTACGCGGGTGAAACCGCGAGGCGTTCTCTAGTATATCTATATACTAGCTGTCCCTCGCGGCTTCGCTCCTGTCAACTGGCTACATACCTACCCTACCCTACCTAGCCTGCATACATTTTCCCGTTATTGCAGCATTTTCATTTATGCTCCGCTCCTATTGGTTGTAGCGTGATGTTATATAGCTTATAACCTTCCTCGATAAATGGACAATCCAACACAAAAACTATTTTTTCAATTCCAGCCAGTAGTTCCTGAAAACAAACAAACAAACTCTTCAGCTTTATAACATTAGTATAGATAGATATTGCAAAGTCACGTCTAAAACTTGGACCGAGATTTAATGATCTTGGTCTAGACCAAGGTAATTAAATCGCGGTCCAAGTACAAAAAAAAACTAGATATTCTTTTTGTTTTGAATAAATTCTGTCGTCAATCGTCGAATAAGACCTTTATGTCTATTGTCTACCCCTATCGGCCAATGAACCGGGTTCTACCAAACAATGAATTTAAAAAAAAGTGTGTTTAAGAAAATCAAAACTGCGAATGTTCACGGTAAGTTGATGTACAAAATTGTTTGATTCGTTATTATTTTGGGCTTATTTTTTTCAAATTATTATTTCGATTGTAACATTCGCGGTGTTGACATTGTATTTTTCAAATGGGCTTCTTTTTATCTTTTACGCCTTTCAGATTTTTCGTAATTTCTTAATAGGTTAATCTAGGGGTCTATAAGTCAAGAGTGAACTAGGTTTTTTCTAGGCAAGCGTGCTTCACCGTCGACCACATCATCGCTTACCATCAGGTGAGATACTTGTCAAGCGCAAGCCTATAGACGATTAAAAAAAATAACTGCACCTGTAGCCTAGTTGACAATCTACAATCGGTAACGCTAGTAGAAAACGAATCAATGTATGGGAATGACACATCTGAACGTTAAGTCACGTGGTCAGACCAAACAAATAGAAGCGTTAACGATTGTAGAAAGAATTTCGATACGAAACGTTTGTAACTTGGCTAGGGGGTCTAGTATTCTGCTGTATCCGGAGGAATCGCCATCAAGCCTAATATAGTTGGGATGGGCCAGACAGTAGATGACATTAGGGCGTGTCTCACTTGTCTTTGCAATGCCTGCCATGTGGAGTCAAAGTTAATCCTTCGATTAAACAAGCTAGAAACTATCTTGTGTTCAAAGAATAATCTTTGCAAAGTTTCTAGCACATAAATAATTTTAATTTTTCTTTATCTACCTCATCTATTTCAGTCATGTATTAATTTTAATTTAAAACAAGTCTAATTTTAAATTTAAAAGAACCCTCAACACATTTTTATTTCATGCTACATAATGTATCTAGTACTAGACACGGTTTGATCGACAATCTATTGAACACGTAATTATGACACGATATCTTGCGAAAATACCCCGATGCACCCAGTAAAACACCCATGACATTAGAACGGCTGAACCGATTTTCATCAAACACAGCTAACAAAACTCTCGATAATGTCACCTTTCAAACAAAAAGAAAATCAAAATCGGTCCACCCGTTTAGCCACCCACCCCGTGTATGATGCCACAGACAGATACACAAAAAAACAAACACACAACAAACTTATAACACCCCTCTTTTTCCGTCGGGAGTTAAAAAGAAGCCCATTATTCTATAGAAACAATAATCCTTATACAATTTTTTCACTTCTCCATACTTCTACTTTCATTTCTTCCACAGACAAAACAAGACTCCCGCCTAAAATCAGAAAGAAGAAAACTAGAAAAGGAGAAACGGATGACCGGACAAAGCTACTTCGGTTTCAGAACTACCACAGAAGGAGAAAAGAAGACTTGGGTACAAGACGTACTGAAATCTGAAAGAAAAATAGGACCTCCATGCAAATCAGACTACTGCGCAAAGAGTAACTCTCGCTACTGTAAGAAACTGTCAGAAGCTGACAGAAGAGACATCTTCCAACACTTCTGGCAGTTAGAATGGAAAGAGAAGAAGAAATTTGTTAGATCTCTGATAGATTCTGTACCAGCTAAGCGTAGAAGAACTTGTCATAAGGGAATCGCTTCAAGAAAAGGCGATTCAAAGTTGTACCATTTAATTTTGAATTCAGAAAGAGTTGCAGTCTGTAGAGTAACCTTTTTAAATACTTTAGGTATTAAAGAAGCCATGGTAAGATGCTGGTTGGTGACAGAATCGAAACCTAGGTCACAAAAAGTACCCGTAAAGTCTCAAAACGTAGTTGAATATATAGAAAGTCTACCAAAAGTAGACTCAAAATGCCAGTACTGTGCAAATTCAAACTCTAACATCAAATACATAGATTTGAATGTCAAAAATCAGTTTCAGTTGTACAATATTTACGTCAAAGATATGCAAGAGAAAGGTATAAATCCGGCTTCGAGAAAAACCTTTGCTAAAGTGTTGACGAGAAAAAATTTAAGGATCTTTAAGCCGAAACATGAAAGAGATATTTGTGATTTGGTAAAACAACATAATAATGTTAATTTTGGATACCAGAACGATAAATGTGATGGGTATTATTATGAAGTCGGTAGTTTGAACGAGCAGTGGCCGTCATAGGGTACGGTGACATATGTGGAACACTATGTATTTCTTGATTTAGAAGTAAAAGAAATACCATATTGTTGTATATAGGGATGTGATATCGAATCAAAGTATCGAATACAATTTTAATGAGCAGTGGCTCTCATAGGGTACGGTGACATATGTGGAACACTATGTATTTCTTAATTTAGAAGTAAAAGAAATACGATATTGTTGTAGATAGGGATGTGATATCGAATCAAAGTATCGAATACAGTTTTAATGAGCAGTGGCTCTCATAGGGTAGGGTGACATATGTGAAACACTATGTATTTCTTGATTTAGAAGTAAAAGAAATACGCTATTGTTGTAGATAGGGATGTGATATCGAATCAAAGTATCGAATACAGTTTTAATGAGCAGTGGCTCTCATAGGGTACGGTGACATATGTGGAACACTATGTATTTCTTGATTTAGAAGTAAAAGAAATACCATATTGTTGTATATAGGGATGTGATATCGAATCAAAGTATCGAATACAATTTTAATGAGCAGTGGCTCTCATAGGGTACGGTGACATATGTGGAACACTATGTATTTCTTAATTTAGAAGTAAAAGAAATACGATATTGTTGTAGATAGGGATGTGATATCGAATCAAAGTATCGAATACAGTTTTAATGAGCAGTGGCTCTCATAGGGTAGGGTGACATATGTGAAACACTATGTATTTCTTGATTTAGAAGTAAAAGAAATACGCTATTGTTGTAGATAGGGATGTGATATCGAATCAAAGTATCGAATACAGTTTTAATGAGCAGTGGCTCTCATAGGGTACGGTGACATATGTGGAACACTATGTATTTCTTGATTTAGAAGTAAAAGAAATACGCTATTGTTGTAGATAGGGATGTGATATCGTATCAAAGTTATCGAATAATGATTAGTGGCGGAAAACAAATGTGTCAATATCTGTCAGTACCAGAGTAGCAAAAAAAATATCGATACTGTGTTCAGTAGGCAGTATTGGATCCAAACAACACGGTTTGCGCAGTAGCTGTTCCGCTGCCTGACGTGGGTTCAATTCCTACACGAAATAAATATTTGTATGGCCTACAGATAGTTGTTCCGGATCTGGGTGATTGTGTATGTGAATTTAAATGTTTGTAAACGCACCTACGATACAGGAGAAATTTATAGTGTAGGGCAAAGTTTTTTTTGGAATTCAAAAGATATCGATACTATGTTCCGTAGCAAGCAGTATCGAAGCAACAAAAGTATCGATATAATTTCTAGTGTCGCGGTCGTAACAAAAATATGGATAGATAAGTATCCAAGATTATAGAGTTTTTTTTCTGGATATTGAAATGTGGTGCTCCGGTTTTATGGCTGGTTTTTTGAATTCAGTATTTTGTGTTAAAATGTGTCAACAACTTCTTGCCCTTTCCCTACGCAACGGTCAGCGCAACACGTATTCTTGTTCCATACCGTTCTGTCAACCGTCACGCTGTCACTGACTGCCTTTTCTTTCATTTCACTTTTCTCACATTTCATCGATGTTTTCTTTGACCTTCCTCTCCCTCCCTACTGTTAAGAATGTTTAAATTTTCTTTAACCTCTTGAGTGCTTGAAACGTGGATCCACGGGAGACACAATGGCTTTTCGGTAATTACTGCACACTACCGGTTAATGCCAAAGATTGAAAGGTTTTCTATAGTAGAGTTTGGCAAATATGCCACTTCATACTTTTAATTCTGAAAACTGAAAATTAATGACCGGAGCTATTTTACAAAAAATATATTTTTTAAGTACCTGCTTTTGAAAGAAACGAAAATGAATGAAATATCGAATTTATTAGAATTAAAATCTCTTATTATGGACTGATCAATTGTATTGTTATTAATTGTTAAGTTGTTATTATGATTATAACTTTGAAAATATTTGCTAAGTAAATTTAATTGTTGTTTTATTTCACTATACCACAATCTATACTCTATACAAGTGACATTCTATGAATGAAAGCTTCGCGATACCGATTGGTGAAATGTCAAAAACCGGCCAAGGGCGTTTTGGACTCACGCACGAAGGGTTCCGTAACATTATCGCAAAAACGGCAAAAAAAAACAAGTTTGTTGTATGGGAGCCCCACTTAAATATTTATTTTATTCTGTTTTTAGTATTTGTTGTTATAGCGGCAACAGAAATACATCATCTGTGAAAATGTCAACTGTCTAGCTATCACGGTTCATGACATACAACCTGGTGAAAGACAGACAGACAGACAGTGGAGTCTTAGTAATGGGGTCCCGTTTTTACCCTTTGGGTACGGAAATATAAAAGTCGACTAATCACATGCGAGATGAAAGACGCGATGTGGATTTCCGTCTATGTGGTTGGACGAATTTACATACTCTCTGCCTTGCCGAAATCATTACACAATAATGCTGCTGGTTTTACATAACAAGGCCCATATTGGGTTCTATCAACCGCAAAAAGCAAAATAATGTGCAATAAAACGAGAACAACAGAGTATTTGGTGTTTAACGCGCTTTATTAGCTTGGTATGTAACGGAATCTTTGAACGTGATTTTCATCCCCATCAAAACGTCGGATTCATTTGCAACTTTGTATACTGTATCAAGGACTGATGGATGAGAATGCAAAAAATTTAATAGTTTGTCCCGTTATCCTTACCAGGATCTTCAGAATCAGCGATTGAACTAAAAGTAAAAAATAAATACTAGTTTATAAAACTAAAATCACGCTTTAATATAAAACCAAACTAAAAGTAGATAATAATAAAAAAAAATAAAATTAAGAATAGTGTGATTAACAAGTATAAATATTTTATTGTTCATCACACTGTTCTTAATTTAAATTTATTGAACATTATTTTCTACTTTTTAGTTTGGTTTTCTATTAGCGTGTTTTTATTTTTGTAAACATACGTTTTTGTGTATGATGGAGTATAAGAAAACAAGCACATTATTATTTTGCAAGGGATTAAAATACTGCTTAATTATTTAATTATGTTTTTCCAAAAAGATGTAACCATAGGCATGTTGCATACATAATAGGTAAAACTAAGTATCTAGGTCCTTTACTTATATATGATCACGGCATGCACAAACGTTTTTTTCGGCTCAAGAATATTCGCATGCTATGCAGTATTTTACATGTTGCATGACCTCACATATTGTCTTAAAAACGCTCAACTTATAAAATCCTGATAACTCTAACTCAACTCTTTAACTCGATCTTTTTCAGGAATTGGACCTCAAAATCCTCCCGCAACGTAACCGTATATCAGCGCCGGAAGTCTCCAAACTCCTTAGAGAGAAGCAACCAGTTTATATGGTGGACGTACGTGCAGACTCCGAGTTCCATATGTGTCACATAGTGGGTGCGCACAGCTGGCCTGTCGATCTACTGAGTGGGTGTACTCTGGAGCGACTGCTGCGCTCTGTGGAGCAGAGTCCAGCGTGTGGTGAGTACAGAGTTCCATATGTGTCACATAGTGGGTGCGCACAGCTGGCCTGTCGAGCTACTGAGTGGATGTACTCTGGAGCGACTGCTGCGCTCTGTGGAGCAGAGTCCAGCGTGTGGTGAGTACAGAGTTCCATATGTGTCACATAGTGGGTGCGCACAGCTGGCCTGTCGAGCTACTGAGTGGATGTACTCTGGAGCGAACTGCTGCGCTCTGTGGAGCAGAGTCCAGCGTGTGGTGAGTACAGAGTTCCATATGTGTCACATAGTGGGTGCGCACAGCTGGCCTGTCGAGCTACTGAGTGGATGTACTCTGGAGCGACTGCTGCGCTCTGTGGAGCAGAGTCCAGCGTGTGGTGAGTACAGAGTTCCATATGTGTCACATAGTGGGTGCGCACAGCTGGCCTGTCGAGCTACTGAGTGGATGTACTCTGGAGCGACTGCTGCGCTCTGTGGAGCAGAGTCCAGCGTGTGGTGAGTACAGAGTTCCATATGTGTCACATAGTGGGTGCGCACAGCTGGCCTGTCGAGCTACTGAGTGGATGTACTCTGGAGCGAACTGCTGCGCTCTGTGGAGCAGAGTCAAGCGAGTGGTGAGTACAGAGTTCCATGTGTGTCACATAGTGGGTGCGCACCGCTGGCCTGTCGATCAACTGAGTAGATGAACACTGGAACGACTGCTGCGCTCTGTGGAGCAGAGTCCAGCGAGTGGTTTTTACAGAATTCCATGTGTCACATAGTGGGTGCGCACAGCTGGCCTGTCGATCTACTGAGTGGATGTACTCTGGAGCGACTGCTGCGCTCTGTGGAGCAGAGTCCAGCGTGTGGTGAGTACAGAGTTCCATATGTGTCACATAGTGGGTGCGCACAGCTGGCCTGTCGATCTACTGAGTGGATGTACTCTGGAGCGACTGCTGCGCTCTGTGGAGCAGAGTCCAGCGTGTGGTGAGTACAGAGTTCCATATGTGTCACATAGTGGGTGCGCACAGCTGGCCTGTCGAGCTACTGAGTGGATGTACGCTGGAGCGACTGCTGCGCTCTGTGGAGCAGAGTCCAGCGTGTGGTGAGTACAGAGTTCCATATGTGTCACATAGTGGGTGCGCACAGCTGGCCTGTCGAGCTACTGAGTGGATGTACTCTGGAGCGAACTGCTGCGCTCTGTGGAGCAGAGTCAAGCAAGTGGTGAGTACAGAGTTCCATGTGTGTCACATAGTGGGTGCGCACCGCTGGCCTGTCGATCAACTGAGTAGATGAACACTGGAACGACTGCTGCGCTCTGTGGAGCAGAGTCCAGCGAGTGGTTTTTATAGAATTTCATGTGTCACATAGTGGGTGCGCACAGCTGGCCTGTCGATCTACTGAGTGGATGTACTCTGGAGCGACTGCTGCGGTCTATGGAACAGAGTCCAGCGTGTGGTGAGTACAGAGTTCCATATGTTCCAAAGCGACTGCTGGAGCTGAGTCCACTGAATGGTGAGTACCTCAAGAGTTAGCTCCAGACGTGCGTTCCATATGTGTCACATATATACTAGGTGAATATAAATAGACAGAGAATTATGAGGAACTGACGATTTGAGAGGGCCAATAGAAATAAGGAACAATAACTCCGGGGAGTAGGATTATTATTGTTAGAAAGCAGTAGAAGGCGAATAACTAAGCGCAATTAAGGTCATGGAGGGAAGACCTACAAAAATCACGGTCCATTTCTGTAAAGTGTCGGCAATCCTCCTCTTTTCATAGTAATGCCGGAACCCTAACTGAGTAACTGTTTTGACAGCACGAAGCTTGCGCTCTCTTTCATTTTGAAATCCCAAAAGCTGTCAAGCAGATGGTTTTTGGAGCATATGGAGCAATGATTGCAAGCAAAACCAGCGTGCGGCATTCTTTGAACTTACGCAATATGGATGTTTTGTGGGAAGAAAAATGATAATTCTATTTAGTCCATCAGTGAGATTATCAAATAATATCGGACACGTATTTTTTGCCTTACAAAATCAATCAAAATTGAAAAAGATTATCATCAAATTTGAGGAGTGGAGGCTTGTGACGTCACTATGTCAGTATAAAGTGTACTAACGGAGTGACGTCACATGACATTTAAACGCATTATATCGTCGTCGTTTTATGTTTACGTGTCAAAAGAAAAAATACGTGTCCAATATTTTTTATTAATCTACCTGACGGAATAATAGTATATTATGCAACTAGTGAATAAAAGACGGATTTAATGCGAGAGCCGTAGATGAATCACAAGTAAGTGAAGGATTCTAACGACTGAATCACGACCGTAGGGAGTGATTCATGATGATTGAATCACGAGCATAGCGAGTGATTCAAGTGTTAGAATCATGAGCGACGCGAGTGATTCATGGCCCTCGATATAAATTCGTTTTATTCAAGAGTTGCATACTATATTTTACACCATGACTGCGAGAAAAAGAAAGATTGAAGCGGCACAAGGAGTAATCTATATATATAAAAGAAGAAACTGACTGACTGATCGATCAACGCACAGCCTAAACCGCTAGGCCTAGAAAAATGAAATTTGTCAGAAAGGTTTCTCATGTGGCGTAAGTGAGCACTAAGAAAGGATTTTTGGATATTCCACCCCTAAGGGGGTAGAAAGGGGGTTGAAAGTTTGTATGTAATTTCTACAGTTTGTAAGTTGGGCACGTGAAATTTTAGATTTACTTTCTTGGTTGATAAAAATAATTAATGTATTTATTCTTTTTTGGATATTCGGCCCCTGAGGGGGTAAAAAGGGGGTTGAAAGTTTGTATGAAGTTTTTACAGTTTGCAAATTGGACACATTAAATTTTACATTGCGCTCTTGGTTGATAGAAATAATTAATGTGTTTATTGGTTTTTCTAAATTCCAACCCTAAGGGGGTAAAAAGGGGGTTGAAAGTTTGTATGTAATTTCTACAGTTTTTAAGATGGAAACTTGAAATTTTAGATTTACGCTCTTGGTTGATAAAAAGAATTAATTCATATATTTGTTTTAGGAAATTCGTCCCCTAAGGGGGTAAAAAGGGGGTTGAAAGTTTGTATATAATTTCTACAGTTTGAAAGTTGGACAACTGAAATTTTAGATTTACGCTTTTGGTTCATAAATAGAATTAATATATTTATTGGCTTTTGGAAATTCGTTCCCTAAGGGGGTAAAAAGGGGGTTGAAAGTTTGTATGTAATTTCTACAGTTTGAAAGTTGGACACGTGAAATTTTAGATTTAATCTCTATGTAGATAAAAAAAAACAAGTATTTATTAGTTTTTGGAAATTTTACCCCTATGGGGATAAAATAGAGGTTTTAACGCTATATGAAATTTCTTCGGTTTAGAAGGTGAAACATCTAAAATTGTAGGTTTTCGCTCCTGATTAATAAAAAAACAATGAGTTTAATTATTTCCGGAAATGCCACCCCTAACGGGGCTAAAAAGGGGGTTGAAAGTTTGTATGTCATTTCTATAGTTTGTAAATTAGAGTTGGAGTTGGTTTTAGAAATTCTACCCCTAACGGGAAATAAAGTAGGGGTTCAAATTTTATATGAAATTTCTTCGGTTTGGAAAGTTAAATATCAAAAATAGTAGGTTTACGCTCTTGATTAATAAAAAAAGTAATGAGTTTATTGATTGCCGAAAATTCTACCCCTAATGGAGGTAAAAGGTGGCAATTTGTTGGGCTTATATATTTGAAACTTGGCATCAATACTAACAGCAAATATTTCATATTTTTTTTATTGATTTTAAAGTAAAGGTTGTCAAAACATGTTTTTCAAAACTACTCCTAAAATACGATTTAAGGGATGTTACAGTTTGTATGGAAAATCTCATTTCTTGGATTAATAAACTTGAAACTTGGGACAAATACTAACCTAATTAAATAATAAAGGATATCATTATTAGTTTTTCGAAACTACCCCTAAAAGATGATTAGGGGGTGTTGAAGTTCTTGGTTTAATAAACTTGAAATTTGGCACATATACTAACCTTAATAAATAATGTGAGTTGTTATTAGTTATTCGTTTTTCGCAACTATCCCCAAAATACTATTCAGGGGTGATCAAGATTTTTGAAGTATTTTATTACACATAGCTTCTTTTAATGATGTAGGTGAGCACTTAGTAGGGACTTTTGGAAATTCAACCTTTAAAGAGACATTTATTTGTATAAAAACATTTTTACAAAAAAATATTACTGACTTCCAACTAAAAACACTACAAAGTGAAAAATAAATTTCTTTTTCGATGTCGGTGTCTTTGGTAGTATTTTTTTGTAAAATAGATTTTTTATTTTTCACTTTTTAGGTGAACCTAATAGGCAATTTGCCTTACAAAGGTACTTAATTATTTTTTGTGTATGTTCTCCTATATCTCCGTCAAACAACACTGTGCAAACGGTCCAGTTCGGTAGTTCCAAATCGAGGAAGAGGTCATCTTAGTACCGTAAGATTCTTCAAAAAACCGTTGACACATCTAAAACATCTTTTGGGGGTAATTCTGAAAAACTAATGATGGCAATTTATTATTGTCCAATGAATAAGATTTTTAACCGACTTTCCAAAAAGGAGGAGGTACTCTGTCCTCTAAATCCTAACTTAAACCGTAGATATCAACGATATCTCTTTTATTTATTTATTTTACAATAGCTATTTTTGATCGCCTTCACTAACTGCACATAATTTAGTTGAATAAAATACGAAATCATGCGAACGAAGTCGCGGGCGGAGTGCTAGTAATAAATAAATGGGTTTATTACCTTCAAAATGTACAAGAAAATGTGAAACCCTGACCCCTGAGCTAGGTAACAGCACTTCTGTTTCAATCTTTTTCACTTACATAAATATAAAGATTTGGTGTATGTTTGTATTTGGGTTGGTTGGCGCAACGTTGTACAAAATTGTTTGGATTGATCGAGCAAAACCAGCAATATTCATGAGTTTTCATTTGTATGTCGGTTTTACGTTACAATTTACGTAAACTGTATTTATGTAACAATCTATTTGAAAAGTAGTAAACACTGTTCTACATTTCCTATTCCTTTGTTTAATGCATGCCGTGGCAGCCTTTAATTAAGGCTACACTATAAAATGTAATAATATGAGTGCTTCAACATGTATTTTTTGGTGTATGCTTTGTTGGTTGTCCTTAATTAAATAAATAATAAATCTCTATCACTATCTCTAACTCTATCTGAAACTCTATCTCTAATTCTATCTCTAAATCTATATCTATCTCTATCTCTAACTCTATCTCTAACTCTATCTCTAACTCTATCTCTAACTCTATCTCTAACTCTATCTCTAACTCTATCTCTAACTCTATCTCTAACTCTATCTCTAACTCTATCTCTAACTCTATCTCTAACTCTATCTCTAACTCTATCTCTAACTCTATCTCTAACTCTATCTCTAACTCTATCTCTAACTCTATCTCTAACTCTATCTCTAACTCTATCTCTAACTCTATCTCTAACTCTATCTCTAACTCTATCTCTTACTCTATCTCTAACTCTATCTCTAACTCTATCTCTAACTCTATCTCTAACTCTATCTCTAACTCTATCTCTAACTCTATCTCTAACTCTATCTCTAACTCTATCTCTAACTCTATCTCTAACTCTATCTCTAACTCTTACTCTATCTCTAACTCTATCTCTAACTCTATCTCTAACTCTATCTCTAACTCTATCTCTAACTCTATCTCTAACTCTATCTCTAACTCTATCTCTAACTCTATCTCTAACTCTATCTCTAACTCTATCTCTAACTCTATCTCTAACTCTATCTCTAACTCTATCTCTAACTCTATCTCTAACTCTATCTCTAACTCTATCTCTAACTCTATCTCTAACTCTAACTCTATCTCTAACTCTATCTCTAACTCTATCTCTAACTCTATCTCTAACTCTATCTCTAACTCTAACTCTCTCTCTATCTCTACCTCTAACTCTATCTCTATCTCTAACTCTATCTCTATCTCTATCCCTATCTCTATCCCTATCTCTAACTCTATCTCTAACTCTAACTCTATCTCTAACTCTATCTCTATCTAAGTTTGTATCGAATATTTTATGCGTAAGGAGTTTGTACAGCATTGAGATGGAGTTTGAATATTATATTGGTGTGTTCTAAATTCAAACACCAAAACAGTGATTAAAAGTGCTTTTTATTCACTGTTTTCAGTGAATAAAATAAGCTTTTTAGAGGGGGAATGGTATAAAATAGTATATTATGCAACTAGTGAATAAAAGACGGATTTAAAGCGAGGGCTATAGATGAATCACGAGCATAGCGAGTGATTCAAGTGTTAGAATCATGAGCTTCGCGAGTGATTCATGGCTCTCGATATAAATCCGTTTTATTCAAGAGTTGCATACTATATTTTATACCATAACTACGAGAAAAAGAAAGATTTAAACGAAAAACACAAGGAATATTAATAAATAAATGGTTTATTACCTTCAAAATTTACAACAAATGTGAAACCCTGACCCCTGAGCTAGGTAACAGCAACAATTTTTCAGGGGCCAGTGACCACCTCCGTTACGTTACATAATTATAATTAATTAAACACCATTGCAATTAATATTAGAATATCAATCCAAATAAGTATTCAACATATAACCTAGACTAAAATCAACATCATTATTAAAATCCTCAATATAAACAAACTCAAAATTAAAATCGAAGAAGGAGCGTGATTCTCTGCACAAGAAGTTTGTATCGAGTATTTTTTGCGCAAAGAGGTTGTATAGCATTGAGATGGTAGTCGAGTACATTGATGTGTTCCAAATTCAAACACCAAAACAGTGATTAAAAGTGCTTTTTATTCACTGTTTTCAGTGAATAAAATAAGCTTTTAAGAGGGGGAATGGTATAAACTAATTTTCAATACCCTATTACGGTGCAGTTATCAGCTCAATAGAAGCGTGGAGTTTTTTTTTATTTGTATTAATTTTGTTTCAGCAATCTTCATCTGTCGCCGCGGCAACGACTCTCAGCTGGCAGCTAAGATGGTACTTGACATGTTACCAGAAGAACATCGACACAAAGTCAAGGACATGATAGGCGGACTGCACGCGTGGGCCTTCGATGTTGATACTACCTTCCCAGTGTATTAGACGAGTCTAGATAGGACCCTCCCCTTGCACTAACTCCCAACTCCCCCTCATATACCCTCAAATTCGCCCTTTTAAGAACCTTATCTCGCTCCGATAGGATTCCAAACTTGCCACCACAATCTCCAAAAACTATCCCCAAAAGACTACAATTTCGCCCCCATGAGACTACTATCTCGCCCCCATAAGACTCCGATCTCATTCCCATAAGTACTCAATTTCGTCCGTACATACTCTCAGATTCGGCCCTTAGGTGGTCTGCACGCGTGGACCTTCGATATTGATGCTACCTTCCCAGTTTTTTGGAAAGTGTAGATCGCCACACAAACTATCTCTATACCCTATCCCGTCCCCACAGACTCCCGATTTGTCCCCAAAAATTCCCAGACACACCCCCACAAACTTCCAAACGCAGAAACATTTTGAGCCGACTTTGAATTTTAGACTAGAAGCCGACCTTAACACAGTTGGGAAAAGCTGAGCAGATTATGATGATTTACTTAGTCTGTAAGTAAGATTATATAAATGTTTTTATTTTTTTTATTATTTTATAAATATTTTATAAGAACGATTCCGCGATGGAAGTATTAATGTATGTAAGAGTAGAATGAATTGATGGCCCAAATGCCAACCCTAAAAATGATAGGGAAAAACGCCTAAACAAACTAAATAAAAAACAAAACGTTTTGAACAAATAAAGCAAAAAATAAAGATATTTATTAGACTATTTTGTGAGGGGGGTTGCTTAGCTCTTCTCATGCGAGAGCGCGCTCCGCTGGCTTAGCTCGCTTCGCTCACTCGGCTTGGGCACTCCCAAGAACATTAAGCGAAGCGTGCTCAGCGAGCATGCTTGTTCCGCTTGAATTTCATGTGGGAGAGCTTGCGAAACGGCCTATCACTTGCAATTGATTAAAAATAACGCCATTAGGTAGGTACAAAATTCAAAATTAAGCGAACTTATAAAAAGAGCGAACTTATAAATGTTAGCAAAGCTAATTCGGTGCTCACAGGGAATCGACTGAAAATTAAAATATGATTTTATATTTCAACTATGTTCCTTCATTTGTGATTGCATTTATTGTAATAGTTTATAAATACATACAATTTACTATGCTTACAGTTATCCCAAAACAATCTATAGGTTATTCTTTTAGGCCGAAAACTCTTTGATACACGAACTAATGCTCTGTCGTCAAACAAAACCCAGCTCGCGCAAGCGTAGACTTTCGGCGCGATTTGAACACATACAACAGTCCGTCAACAACCGTTGGGCAGTTTCCCGGACCAGACACAGCACCCGTCTGCTCGGAAGATCCTCCTTTTAACAATCTTTTATTCAATTTGCAATGTATAGCTCTCGCCAACTTCTGGGCCGCCCTGAAGGTGGCATTCTGCATGCGCGAAGCACGAAACGGTGCTGTTTTTGTATAAGATTTACTACTGCGTAGCCATTGTAGACAACTTCAGGGCGGCCAAGAAGTTTGGCGAGAACTATATGTAAGTGTGTTCGGTTCAAATCTTGCAACTGAATTTTAAAGCAGTTATCCTCCACTGACTAAGATGAACTTTTGCATACAAGTTTAGTTTGGATGACAATGCATGGTGGTGGCGGACGGCCCAAGATGGCGGACTAGTTATTTCTTGTGCACTGCCATGCTATGGGAATCAAATGTAAGGGTTTTCTGAGAAGAATACGTAAAAAGCTTGTATTAAAAAAGTATTTTTCAAGCTCCATAACGCGGTTTGGTTTATTTCACGTACCTAACGAAAATCCTATCAGACGTTCGGTTCCGTCCGGCGTAGTTCGGACATTATAGTTTACCGGTGGCCGCCATACTTGCTTGCATCATGTAGACTAAGCTGACAGCTGGGAATGACTTTATTTTTTTTTAATGTTGGAAGCGCAGAGTATAGTGTTGTAGGCAAGGCTCAATCATAAGTGATTCATCAAACCGATGTGACATGGCATCTCAATTTAATTTTACTAATTGGTGCAAAGGAGTGTTTTATGAATATAAACGAAATATATTTAAATATAACAGTATTCATACACATAGTGAATAAACTTTTATTGTGTTAAATATGAAAACAACAATAAAATAAATGCAAACGATAAAATAAAATCTGACATAAATGAGTAGAAACTAAATAAGGGCCGCTAGGTTCTTAACAAATGTATTTTTTTGACGTGAAATAGTTCCATTTTCGATCTACTTCAATTTTCAATCAACTTTCGATCGCTCAGGATAGTCAGGATACGACACTATTTTTATGTAATGATAAAGTGACAACCCCCCAAATGTCAGTTTAGTCTACGAAATAAAAAAACAGAGTATAGTTAAATGTGACTTTATCTACCAAAAAAGTTTGTCGGCTCATCTCACCGCGCTGTCGCCTCTACATGACACCGAAAGAATAGCTCACTTCGACGGCTAGCCTCATTGCGCTGTCGTCTCTACATGACACTGGCAGAATAGTCAGCATCAGCTCAGTTGCCAAAGAAGAAAAAAAAAAGAAGAAAATGTGACTTTTGTCTGATGTCGAAAAATATCGATATTTAATTATTAATTTCGGCGTTGAAGAAAAATTTGTGCTTTGCGTTGCGTCGTTTTACATATATTAAAACGACGCGACAGCGCTACAAAGACGCAACGCGCCGTTACTCCTGTAGATATCAATTTGGGATATCTGCAAGCATACAGAAATATATTATTAAGCTCAAAATCAATCGAATTAGCAGTACTTAGGTAAAATAAGTTGACATAAAAAAATACATTTCTATGCAATTATATACAGTATAATTGTCTTAAATTTAGAGTATTTAAACTGGAACAGACGTAACATTACGCCTATAGTATACAAAGGGTTGGGCAGCAGTATTTAAATAATACCAGCCTCTTCTCATATAGAGTAGGCACGACCATTTATCACCATGCTTACTCAATGCGTGTTAATAATTTAAAAAACCCTCGATATTATTATTTCATGTTACATAACAAAACAAAGAAAAATCGATGTCAAAATCGGTTAATCCGTTTAGGAGGTATGATGCCACGTGAAGATACACAAACACACAGGTACACACGTCAAACTTATAACACCTCTCTTTTTCCGTCGGGGGATAATTGACTCAATGAGTGTTGATAATTTAAAAAAAAGGTATTTAAAGGCCAGGTTTCCTCACGATGTTTTTTTTTTCACAAATCTAACATTTGAGAAAGCGTGTCAAGAAGACAGATGTCATGTGAAAAGTCAAGCGATTTTGAGCCTTATCTTATATATAAAATTCTCGTGTCACAATGTTCGTTCCCGTACTCCTCCGAAACGGCTTGACCGATTCTCATGAAATTTTGTGAGCATATTGAGTAGGTCTGAGAATCGGCCTACATCTATTTTTAGTTAGGGTAGGTAGGATAGGGTATGTAGGCTAGGGTAGGTAGGATAGGGTAGGTAGGGTAGGGTAGGTAGGTTATAGTAGGTAGGGTAGGGTAGGTAGGGTAGGTAGGGTAGGGTTGGGTAGGTAGGGTAGATAAATGTTTGGTGTTTTTATGGCAAAAAAAAGTTTGCCGGGTTAGCTAGTATTATGTAAATATTATTGTCACATTGGCCTGCTTTGTGATTGAACTGCTCAGCATAAGGTTTCGAGGCCAGTGTTTGTCTTTCTATCTCCATATTGAATGCTCTAAAACTTAACAATAGTTAAATTAATTGTTCTA
This sequence comes from Orthosia cruda, assembly GCA_964057195.1. Taxonomy (NCBI): domain Eukaryota; kingdom Metazoa; phylum Arthropoda; class Insecta; order Lepidoptera; family Noctuidae; genus Orthosia; species Orthosia cruda. The sequence goes on along the minus strand of OZ059853.1, from coordinate 3,741,479 downwards.
GATTAATCACAATTCTGTCAGTTAACTATACATAGATATAAGCAAATTCCACAATGGGTATTTGACAAAAAGTATCTATTCAATCCGTCAGTTAGATAACCTAAAAATATTGGACACGTATTTTTCCTTTTCCCACGTAAACATAAAATTACAGACAAATACAGTGCGTTGAAATATCGTGTGACGTCACGGTGTGCTACACATTATACTGACAAAGTGACGTCACAATGCTCCACTCCTGAACATTGATGCGCTTAATCTTAGTAAATTTTTATTTATTTGATAAAGCAAAAAATATGGGTCGAATATTATTTGATAATCTCACTGACGGACTAAATAGAATTATCATTCTTCTACCAGTAAAAACATCCTTATTGAACATACAGAATCTGAAATAAAATCTCAAGTGTTTTCACAATAGTGTATTTGACTGTATGTTGGCACATCGAAAAACTTCTTGAACTCCGGCAGTCTGGCAACCAGTATTACCATATACCACCATTGGAATTGGAATTTTTGGATCACCATTTCAGCCGAAATACGTCCACTGCTGGACATAGGCCTCCCCCAAGGGTTGCCACACTGATCGGTCCTATGCGTCTCGCTTCCACCGGGGTATCATATCACCCAGTAACTTGTTGCGGAGGTCTGAGCCCCTAGCACAAGTTTCTAACGTTTTCGTATCGTCATCGTGACATTTTACCAGACGAAAACGTAGTCGATGCTGCGACAAGTTATTTTGGCAGCACGAGTTCAATAAAACGTCTTGCGACAACTCGGAAGTAGTAATTGAACTATGGTTAATTAAGGCCGAGACTCCAATAGCGTTTGGATTGATTTGTAGTGAATGGTGCGTTCTGAAAATCTAAGACAAAAACGGGTAACATTGTCTTAAATAATTTAGAGACTAAAACTGAACAAATATTTGTTATAAACACACTTTAAAACATATTTAACATTTTTATTCATTCTTTTTTTAACAAATCATTGAAAATTTCAGTTTATTGGAGTTTTAATTTATGATAAATTGTTCGGTTTCGAACGGTCCCGTTCATGACGTTTGACAATTGTCACTTAATGTTTGACGGTTTCCTTCAAATTACAAAAATATAAAACCGTTAGCACACTGATGCAAACGCGTGTAGAAGCGAAATTCTTCCGACGAACTTTCCGAACTCAGTGATTTGTTCCAATAGGTATTTTGCACGTCCACACCGAAACGTTAAATACCTTATTATACTTAATTATTAATTACTTTATTAAAGGCAATAGAGCCTACAGAATAACATAACCTAAATACATATTATATACATAGTATTAGTAACAATATAAACTTATCAAAGTCAAAATACTTTATTTCAACTAAACCATTTAAAGGCATTTCTGAATAGACAAACAAAAGATGAAACTAGTTGCACATTCACAAGCGTCAGTAAGTCTCTATGGAGAATAAAGTGCAAGAAACTCCACGAACGCTCTTTTCCATCAACACAGTACAATTACAAGTATTTGGTTACAAGAAAATTACAAAGATATGTCAGAACTATGTAAAAAGACTTATACACCTATTTTAGTAACACAATAACAACAAACAACATTTATACACACAAATATTTAACACTTACACACAGGTAACCATCATTGCTTCAATATTCCAGCTGAAATACTGGATCAACGATTCTATACAAAACAGCCTGCCAGCAATCATGCCCAGAATGCTAGACATAATAAGTATACCTCCACTATTACTCACCAGGATTGTCCACATAATCATTCACATTTTACGTATAATAATATTATGTATATAAACATATAATTATATAGATTTCATCAGCAAAGTTATGACTGAGCAAGCTGAAGTTAACAACGCCACTTACAAGCCTAAATACAAACGCTAGAAAGCATCTGTTACTCCAAAAGAATAACATAAAACAGAAATAATAGAATATGGAGACTTTGATCACTTTTTCATTTTAAATGCCGCGCGGTTTATATGTACTATCGCTTTGCGTCTCGGTGTGAGCAGACCCTAAGATGTAAACGTCTATTGTTGTTTGTTGTCATTTAAAATAATTATTTAAATTTACCAATTTCATACGTAAATCTGTTATGTGCGATGGTTCTGTGATTTTAGAATTAACGAATCCAAAAAGAACTTGCGTCACTCAGGTCATCATCATGGTGGACTTCATAAAGAAGCAAACAAGTAAGTTTACTGCACAGATTCATACAATTATGCAAAATGCGCTTCATCCGCTTAATCCTATGAGGTCTCATGTAATAAGAGGCGGGCCTATTGCCGTGCACAGCACTTAGAGTGAGACTCCGGGTTGCCACTAAGAAATTCCTAATGGAAAAGTGCAATAACACTGCACGACCGACAATGTTGTATTTAGTTACAGAATATTTGTATTTTGTTCTATATCAACTTCTTTTGCCAACAGGAGATGATGAATAAAATATTCCCGGTACTAGCCAAAAGCCTTTGTCGACACCGGAACAATATAAGCCAGCATTGCCACTTAGAGAAGACAAGCCATTCCAATCGCTTGCACCACCGTCTGTCTACAAGAGTGCAGCCGTGATTTCTTCAAAGCCCACGGCAAGCAATACATCTCTTCGTGCAATAGTGACATCCAACGAAGGAATTGGGGGAATATTTTGTAACTTACGACGACGTTAAAAGTATCTACTAATTCACAACCGTTTTGGTACTAGGAATTTTAAATAATAATAATAGGCTGAGCCAACAAGGCTTTCCATGTACGAAGGAACGATATGACTTAGGATTCGATTAGTTTTGAAGGAGAGTCCTATCACAGTCCACTCTCTGCATCGATTTCTCGTCTCATAAAGATTACTCTGGATTCTGGAACATTGGCTGTCAGGTGGCAATAACGATGGAACGTCTTTATAATAGACCGTTCGTCACGCTGCGAAGGGATTCTGTTTCATTTTTGTCCTAGTTTTCTCTCTTTCGTTGTACATCTGTCTCTGTTTATCATCGACAGACTAGCTAGAATAATAGGGTACCTACTCAAGAACATTTTAGCTGCCGATAAATGCTTCAGTTGCCTTGAAGCAACTGCCAATGTTGTTTATCCCAAATTCTAATCCATATTTCCAAACTAACTGTAAATACCGGTATAAACCGGTTGCAAAATATATAGGCATACGTGCATACTAGTATTATAATCTCTAATTTATAAGGCATATCGCCGTTTTCTTCGATTCTTGAATCTTTAAATGAGTCATGATAATTATGGAGAACCGCAAGTAAAACGTAGAGTTGCGGCGAATAACGCGCTAGAGACCGTACTCCACCACGGCAGGAAGCCAGCGCGGGCGATGCGCGGGCCTGCCGCGCCTCTCTATGTGTGGTTAATATCAATAACTTATAGAAATGGTTTATTAAAAGAAACTACTACTACATTTGTTTACAAAGAAAATGAAAATGTTGTCTACCTCGTTTAACATCTTCTCCTAGCCTCTTTATGAAATTAGGAGGTAAGATAATCAATAGACAGCATGCCTGCCTCTTTTATTCATGATTAAATAGCATTTTATTGCAAAAATACCCAAATAAATACGGAAAATTATTTGACGTGAAATGTCTCACCGAGAAAATGTCAGTGAGATAGTTTTCGACGTGCTTTCGTCACACCTAGCGTAAAATTCGATACTACATGTCAAAATGAAAACTCGTGCTACCGATTCCCATACATTTGGAGCGTTAACGCAACGTAAATACGTGAACTCGATACGAAGGCAATTGTCAAAAACTTGTGCTACCGATTTGTTAGTTCCAAATACGGACACATGGCGCTGACTAATTTTGCATACAAAAATTGTCGGAGGCGATACGTTAACGTAGTCGATCCAATTACGCAGAAACTCGTGCTAGGGGCTCTGATAGCTAGTCGGTTCATGTAATAGTACATTTTTACCCTAGGGATGAAAGTAACTTATCTAGTCCCGAGACGGGATCCGCCAATAGTTAAAGAGACTAAATTAGTAGATTATTAACCAAGGGGATAAAGCAGTGTCTTCTGTCGCGGGTGACGATTTAAATCGCGAGCGTAACGAGCGACTCGAGGTTTACTCCCGAGCGTAGCGAGGGTCTTAAAAACTTAAATCACGAGCGAAGCGAGGGATTTAAGACGAGTCCTGATTGTAGCGAGGGATTTAAGTTCACCCAAGACTAAGACAGCTTTATCACCGAGGAAATTACTCTACTTTTCGTACCATTTGCGAAAGAATTAACATATTTGCGAGCTGGCTGACCAAAACCAGAATGTATCCTCCGACTGCACAGCATGATTTTCTTTTTGTTTACGTCTTTTTAGTTCGCTTTTTAAGCAATCGGGTTTTTTGATATTTTTAATTAACTTTTTTTATTTACAACATTTTAGTTTTTTTTTTTATTATGTATATTTAAACATATAAGTGTTATATAAATCCGCCATTTTTCTTTTCCAATTTTTTTTTTTTTTTTTTAGTAATAATTTTATTTATTCAATTCAATTAATTAAGGTACATAGAATGTGCAACAATTTTTATGATCTTAAGGACGCTATTACATATTTCTACAAATAACAGTGCTTTTCAGGTACAATTTTAATGTATATGCAATCACAGATGTGAAGATATCATGGTCTTAATTTAAAGATAATATATTCAGCTCCAGATTGGCATCAGAAAAATTGTATGACATCATACAAAATTTTCGCACAAATACGTTTTGCCCATCACGATAATCGCAAAAATATTAAAAAAGTAGGGTCCGAATAGGTCCCAGTTTAGTTAATTTTACAGCATTTTTTATCTGCAAAATTATAAAAAAATTGCGGTATATATAGTCCTTTACAGGTCCAGATAATTATTTTTTACCCAAATCAATATATATTTTAATTATTAGCTAAAATAAAAACACTTGCCGACTTTTTCATACATTTTGCACTAGAAGCTTATCATTCCGCGCTCAGAAGCGCTCGTGGAAGGACGAGCGTATCGCTTTTTTTTCAAAAAATAAATACGATAAAAATAATAGAAAAGATTGTAGTGTGCATGCGTGAGTCGTATGTCGTGATCGAAAGGAGTTGATATTTTACCGGACCGAAATAAAAGTATGTTTGAGTTTCCTTTTATTATTAGAATGTGATTTAGAAATTATGTTGGGTATGATCGGGATTTGGTTAGGTATTGTTAAGCAGTTGTTGACAAGGTTGAGAAATGGATGGGTGGGTTTAAGCAGCTCTTAGTAAGGTTAGGATTTGGATGGGTGGGAGGAGATTTATGATTTGAACCGGTGTGTATGTATGTATGACGAATACGGGGTCAAACCAAAATACAAGAAGGCGGCGACGAAAATTTGCATCTTTTCGTCACAGGTGTCATTGTCATGTTTTTTGGGGTCGCTTATATCGAATATGGGGTCAAAACCAAAATACAAGATGGCGCCGACGAAAATTTGACCGCTTTTCGATATGGGTGTCATTTTCATGGTTTTTGGCGTCGCTTATATCTAATATGGGGTCAAAACCAAAATACAAGATGGCGTCGACGTAAAATTTGACATCTTTGCGCCATGGGTGTCTTTGTCATGGATTTTGGGGTCGCTCATATCGAATACGGGGTCAAAACCAAAATACAAGATGGCGCCGACGAAAATTTGACATCTTTTCGTCATGGGTGACATTTTCATGGTTTTTAGATAGTATGTCATTAGTTGATGCTCATTATGTAATACTCCAAAACAATTTAATGGTAATATTTTATATAATATGTAATGCAATATGTTCAAGTCATTTTTAGGGTTTCCCCTATTACTAAGACTCCGCGGTCCGTCTGTCTGTCTGTCATCAGGCTGTATCTCATGAACCGTGATAGCTAGGCAGTAGAAATTTTCACAGATGATGTATTTCTGTTGCCGCTATAACAACAAATACTAAAACAGAATAAAATAAATATTGGGGCTCCCATACAAAAAACGTGTTTTTTTTTTGCCGTTTTTTGCAATAATGGTACGGAACCCGTCGTGCGCGAGTCCGACTCGCACTTGGCCGGTTTTTTAATTCTTGTGACCGGAAATTATTTCGTTTTAGGTATCTACTTATTTTACATTGCGTTTTTTTAAAAATACCTACTTACTACAACAAAGTGAAAGCTAATTCTCTTTTCGAAAGTCGGTGTCGGTATCTATTGTTTTTCGTTTTTCGACACGGAAAAGTTATTATTTTTCTCTTTTTAGTTTTTGTTGGTACCCCATATTGGGTAGGCATACTAAATAAATCTGTTAACCCCCTAAAAATGTACAAGCGTAATTTTATATTATGGTATGGTGAAAACAAAACATAACTATACGATCACACTAATCGCAGGTCATTTGTTATTGAAGAGTTCCATTTTCTATCTCCGAAGATCTTTATCATATCCTAATATATTATACAATAAAACCTTCCCTGAAAACACATACATTAATCGACGTAAACCCGATAGTATCGGATAAGTAGTTTTAAAGAAAATCGCGGATACATACGGGTCGAATGGATAAAGCACCTCCTTTTTTTGAAGTCGGTTGAAAATAATAACCTACTTTTTACGTCGACGATTTGTAACAGTTACCAAATGCATTTTCAAAGTGCCAACTAACCTTCCTGAATCAACTTCAATAAAATTAAAAAATAATAACAAGGACCAATATTATTTTAGTGATGTATAAAATCGAGCGCTCAGTATTTTCAATGAGTGCGTGCGCGTAATGTTGTTGTGTGCTACTAGATACCTAAATTTGAGTTCGTCGAAAATGTAACAGCGTCCTTAAGCTAAACAAAATTCCACAAGACGTCTGAGTCTGAACTAGATAACTTAATATCTGTATCCCAGACAACAGTGCTCTTCCGTTATACATTTAAAAGCTTACGAGTTCAATCCTGCTTATAAGCATTATATTAAATTATACATAAACTAGGAGCAGTTAAAAAATAAATGAATGAACAATAAAAGTAAAGTGGTGTGGTGACCTCCTTTTGTGTAGAGTGTAAATGATTGAGTGTATGTAGGAGGGTGAGTAGGTATGTGACCTTAATGTGGTACAATTATGAGGTTTTCTGTTTCGTCATAGGTCAGTTTATGAATGTACTCAAACACTTTATTCTTAAAACTTCTGTTATTTAAAGGAAGTATGTCGATAAATTTATCAATCCTGTCATAAAGGTACGGGCCTAAGAAACAGAAATACTTATTAACGAACGGGTGTTTAAACATAGATCTGTCAGTGCTGGCTATAGGTTTTCGTCGTCTGGATACTGTGGTTGGTTTTATGAAGGACGTTTTCTTATGTTGCATCAAGACAGTGTACAGTATGAACAATTGACGAATAGAGAGGACTTCACAAGTTTGGTACAACTGATAAGTTGGAAACAAATATGGACGGAAAGTGCTTAGCTTGAGAATAGCTCTCTGGGCCACCTCAAGTGGTTTAAGTATGGTTTTTGGTGCACCACCCCAGACAGAAATACAATATGACAGAATGGATTGACCGAGCGCCAGATATACTTGCTTCATCAATCCGGGACTAGCCACATGTCTCAGATTTTTGAAAACGTATATCAGTTTTCTTAGTCGAACAGTTACTAACTCTATATGCGCTTTAAATGAGAGGTTGTTATCTATTGTTATTCCTAGATATTTTATGAAGTTAGTCTTGACTAATTTTGGACACAGACAGATTCCACTGTTACAGCAGTTGTGTGCAGTTAAGGAGAGTGTTGTAGGAGGTAAGTAAGAGTTACGCATTGAAAACGTTATGTACTGTGTTTTATCAGCATTCAGTGTCAGCATGTTACTTCCCAACCAGTGGCACACGATATCCAAACCACGTTGAGCATCATCATAGACCCGTTCCCACGTATCAGCCGAGAACAGAAGAACAGTGTCATCTGCATAAGAAATTATTTATATCACCTACAGAGGTAAGTCCACAGAGACCATTCAAGTACACAAGGAAGAGACTGGGTCCCAAAATACTACCCTGTGGTACACCAAAAGTGACCGGTAAGTCACTGCTAACGAACTTATCAATTTTAACACATTGATAGCGACCCGAGAGATAATCCTCAAACGATTTTAGTTGTTTACCTCTTACGCCCAACCCTTCCAACTTACTGAGGAGAAGTGGCACGGAGACCGTGTCAAAAGCCTTTGCCAGGTCCAAGAATATGCCAACCGTTTTTTTACCAGAATCAATATTCCTAACCACGTAATCTACAAGCTCGTGGACAGCATCACAAGTTGATTTGCCTGCTCTGAAACCATATTGATTATTTGAAAGAAGGTTGTTTGTTTCCATGTACTTGACTAATCTACTGTTGATGATGCGTTCCAAGAGCTTGGAGACCGCTGGGAGGATAGAGATGGGCCTGTAGTTGGTGACACGGTCTCTATCACCGGATTTATGGATTGGATGAACAACTGACTTTTTCAAAACAGAGGGGAATGTTCCATCTTCTAAACACATGTTAAAAATATGGGTCAGAGCAGGGATAACCACATTTCTGTTTTCTTTAAGGAGGTTATTTGGTATAGAGTCCCACCCAGTGCAACAGACATTTTTAAGACTCAAAAATTTTATGTAGCCTGTGACACTCGCAGGGTTAAGACGAATCGATTGACGTAATAATCATCAAAATCGGCCAACGCGTTTTGTCTTTGGAACGCCACAAAAGAACAAACATACATACATACTTAGACTGATAAACACATTAGCCTCCTTCGGCAGTCGGGTAAAACGATAGGGAGATGATGATCGCATCTAAAAAATTCTAACACTCGCAAGTTTTCCCCGAAGGTATGGGAAGAGGTGTAAATGTCATGGACCAAGTGATTAATCAGGGCACTATGTATATCGCCCGGGCATTATGAATCTAGTCAAGTCAAATCTGGCAATGTAATGAATACTGATTTAAACTTCTTTAAGTATCACAATGTCTGGTCGTTATGACGATTGCTACGTAACGGTTGGGCAATTCGATAATTATGGTCAATGAATTAGTCCAAGAGCGAGCGAAGCGAGCTCGGGAGCTTAAGGCATACTTCCGAGGCTAGCGGCCCAAGCGTCGAACGCGCGGGGCGTTTTAGCGTGCGGCTGTGCTAGGCCAAAGACGCGCTTGGCCGACGCCCTGTATCGCTCCCAGTCAGTGTTGTTCTTTCATCACTTACAGTCGTGTCGTTACATGAAAAATGGCGCTATCTAATCAAGTGTATCTGGACATCCTTGATGAAGGAGGAGGATGATGAACTGTTATTGCTTTATTATGATAGTTTAAACAGAAAACCAATTCATCCGATGAAATGACGAAGGATTATGAGGAAAGATTTCGGAACTGTTTGATTACTCATCCTTTAGAAGATCCCCAGTAGATTGATTTCGTTGGAAGCCGTATTATTCCGTCGTCACTAATGATCACGTTAGTTTCTAGGTATGCCAGGAGCTTCGTGTTAAGTACACGCTCCATAGTCTTACAGAGATAAGTTTGTAGTAGGCCGGGTCAGCTCGACTGCCCTTCTTCGGCACGGGCTGTACGTTAGCTTGCTTCCAATAATTCGGCACTTTTCCAGTCTCATACGAAAGGCGAATAGGCGTGTCAAGATCGGAGATAATTCAGGCGAACAGGTTCTAAGAACTATTGCTGGTATTCCGTCAGGGGCGCTAGCCTTGTTCATGTCAAGGCAGCTCAACACCCTACGACGTCCTTTGATGGATGCGAATGTCCGACATACTTGTCTCGCATCCATCAGGACAAGGAATGGATTCCGCAAATAGAGCCTTCTCCTCAGGGGAGTGGGCCAGTGACCCGTCTGGTTTCAGTAGTGCTGGACGGCAGAAGTTCGACTCGACCGACTTAGCCAGGGACCAAAACGCTTTACTACCTGCTAGGTAGTAATGGGCTGTCGCTTTGGCCGCTAGCCTCGGAAGTCTACCTTTGGGCACCCTGACGGGAGCTAAAGTGAGCAAGCAAAGCGAGCGAACTACTCAGATCCCGTCTAAATAATAAAAGGCATGATATTATTTTGCTACTTTTGCCAACTCCTCCATAACGACTTAGATCTTTAAAAATATTTTTCAACACACTTGCTCATAAAGTGGCTCTAATTTCACCGCAATTAGGCACATAATGACACCTGTTATCAAACTGTGACTTTTTCATTACTATTATTCACAAGTGAGACAAAGAGTTTTTTTATTTTATTTATTGGTTGAGTTGCTTTGTTCTTAAAAAAGTTTCGATACAAAAAAGTTCGTGCTCAATAGTACAAATGCAACACATTTCATGCAACATTTCAAAACTTCGTATTTAAATAGATAATTTCAACTTGTACGTGTTTAATAAATAAAACTTTCACTTAAATATAACTTTTGTTTTTGTCTGTAATAAAGAAAACTTGAAATTCCCCATTTTGTACGTGGCTAAAACGCTATCCGCGAAAAGCCAAAAAAAAGATAACTCATTATTTTTAGTCTATGGCCGATCGCAATTGTTAGGTGCGCGCATAGGAAAACTGATTAATTTTGCCCGCCATTGCGAAAAAAAATTCACAACTCGTTTTCACTATTTGAAATGATTTTTTAGTATTATTTTCTTCACAAGTGTGTTGAAAAACGTCGTATGATACACGTGTGTATTGATGATTACCGTCCTCGGCTCTCTTAAGACCCTCACCTAACGGCTCGGGTCTCAATGGCACCTCAGCGGTAATCCCCAACATTACACACTTGTACCATAATGTACTTATTATCTACTCTCATATCGTAATATTCGAATTATAAAATTCAAAACGAGTTTATATTGGCATACTTTATAAAGACAATACCGAAATTGTCTATGAGAATGCCTGCTTTAGACTTAGCACGCACTGCGATTTTAATTCGCAATTTCGCGCGAATTTTGTTTCCTTCTACCTGATCATAGAGCTCAAAATATTCGGGTGAATAAAATTCGCGCCGTAGTGCGGTGGATTCTGTGGCAAAACACGGATTTCTTGCGCTATTATTTCTGCACGATTTCTTTACCGCAATGCGAACAACTTCATACAATTCCATAGGTCGCAGAATGGGCGAAAAAAATCGCGCGAATAAAGATCGCAGTGCGTGCTAAGCCTTAGCGCATGCGCGGTTAATGCGGTGATGTGCTGGGTTTTGGCGCCATTCATACGTTTTGCAAGTTTTGCTGTGCTGAATTTCATAAGTTATTTAAATTATTGTTTAAAAATGTCTGATATCATGTGAAGAAAATTTGACTCCGCCCGATATTTTAGATGCGGCGAAGGAAATTACTCTTAATTTATTACCAGCAAAGTCGAGAAAAGTATATGACAAATGCTATCACGATTTTATGGCATGGAAAATGCAAAAAGAGGTATTTTGTAGGTTCAATCCCAATTTATGAGTGATATAATTAATGATAATAGTAGTGTATGAAACTGCACATAACTAGGTATTTTAACAACACATATCTAGGTAACATTCTTGTGAAAACTATTAACATTTATAACACACACTCATGTTTTAATACCCCTCATTATGCAACAGTTTCATAAACTACTATTATACAGAAAAATTGATGGCTTAGAATTTCTTCTTAACCGACACCGCTTAATAAATCAAAAAATATTTTGCAAACAAAACTGTCCAAAAGGAGGTCCAATATTGATATGCTGCCTGTGGGCAGGGCCTAGGGCCAGTACCGTGGTAGCATTGGTAAATATATACGCCTTAAAGTCCCATTTGAAAGGGGGCCAGCAATGATATTCAAATAAACAGATATGTTATGAGCGCGCGCATTTTGAAGACTCGAATAGGTCACAATTGTGACCTTTAATCTTTAGTTTATGTCACGCATGGCGAAGAGCGATAGGCTTTGTTGAAACAAAAACAAAATAAAATAAATGCCATCGTGTGTATTTGTAATTTATTTATTTATTTATTGATTAAAATAAATATTTTTTAACGTTAGATGAATGAAAAGTGTGTATGTGTGCTGCCGCTATGTGCGGCACACTTTTTCAATTGTTTTGTGAGTGTATAACGTATCTGTTTATTTGAACATCATTGGGGGCCAGCCTATTCTTTATCAGTCAAATACACTATTGTAATAACCACATAAATAGTCCTGTAATCTCTTATATTCAATTATTTTATGATTATTATGTTCTAATACACTGTGTACCTATTATATTTTGTTGTGAAAATAAATTGAAAATCAATATTGTGTTTTTATTTTCTTACTTTTTATACAAGCGTGAATATGTGTGTCCTTCTTCCCCAACGCCTTTGTCTAATCAGTTAATTTTGCTGAAATCCAATAGTATATCGAATCAAATTGATCCTTCTAATTTATCAGAAAGTCGGTTTTCATATCTTTATATGCATAAGCATTTCTTAAATTCTAATCAATAAAATATTTTATCAATGCTTATAAATCCACTCACGTTGTATACCGGAACTAGCTGTAGACGGTATCCTATTCAAACTTCCGAGTTGATTAAAAAACATAGGAATAAAAAAGTTAATTAAAAATAAATAAAACATAATGGCGAGTTGACTGACCAAAACCATATGCATCCTCCGACTGCACAGGATGATTTTCTTCTTGTTCCAGTCTTTTTTTTTAGTTTGCTCTTCGGCAGTCGGGTTTTATGTTTTTTTTAATTAGCTCTTTTTTACGAATTTCTTTTATACGTTATATTTTTTATATATTTTTGTAATCATCTCTTAAAACCCTTCATTTTGATACACCAAACGAAGGGTATGAAAAAAAAAATTGAGGCTCCCACAATATGGCACCCAAAAACCGCCATTTTTCTTTTTCTCAAATCTAATGTAGTCAGTGACACTAGCAAGGTTAAGACGAATCAAATAAGAATCATCAAAATCGTCCTATGAGTTTGGTCTGTAGAACGCCACATAGACACAACATACATACTTCATTCATGCAAACAAACATAGACTGATGAACACGTTACCCTCCTTTGCGTCGCGCAGTCGGGTTATAAATAATTACAGTTTTTTCTCGAATTTGCTTGTTTGCGGGCAATATTTTCTATGTTTCTCCAAAACCTTATGATGTAGGTACATGTTTAAACAAGGTTTAATCAAATTCATGCTGTTAGTTGGTAAGCGCATCAGTTAAGAATGGTTTAACTGATGCGCTTACCAACTAACAGCATAAATAAAGCTTGGAGAACTCATCGCAGAAGCAAATGGATCTATTAAAAGCTGATTGCACGCTCGAATGGAATTATTCAAAGCTAATCGCAAACTTGGACGAGGCGTTCAAGAGCTAATTCAAAGTTAACTTCTGTTAGCTTATTGAGAACTCAAAACACGGCGATCAAAAACGCATTCTATATAAAAAGGGTCGTTTTTGTATAATACGATTCGTTACGGGTAGTCAGAAGTCAGACACCAGCGCCCTAATAGCGTAACTTCAAGGAATGGCGCACTCGTGCTTCACTTGCATTTATTGCTTCATTTGTTCAAAAATCCGTCTGCTCGACAGCGTAAACAAACTGTTGAGTAGTCAAAATTAAAAGCAGCATGCGTGCTTCTAGCTGTTACAACAGTTCCGCAGTTAGGTTGCTGAAACTCTGACACCAGGGGGGGTCACCATAAGCTCTTAGGGTAGAGTTATTTTGAGTGTGTATAAGGGACAGATGCTTTTATGACTTGTATGTGACCCTGTCTTGAATAAGGCTATCGTGTTACCCAGATACTTGGGTCCCTGGGCATAAAGGAATCCATGGTAACGAAATGACGGATGAACTGGCAAGAGAGGGCTCAGCAAATGATTTTGTGAGTCCAGCACCATGTATAGGCATTTTAACGTTTCTCGTAAAAGCCACATTCAGGGAGTTTGCAGATCACAGACAAAAAACACATTGGCTGTCTAATACCGGTCTGGAACACTACAATAGATTATACATATGTTCAAAGCACGGGAGTGCATTTGGAATATGAACAGGAGACAAATCCACTACCTGCTTGGGCCTTTACTTAAGAATGGTTTAACTGATGCGCTTACCAACTAACAGCATAAATAAAGCTTGGAGAACTCATCGCAGAAGCGAATGGATCTATTAAAAGCTGATTGCACACTCGAATGGATTTATTCAAAGCTAATGGCAAGAGAGGGCTCAGCAAATGATTTTGTGAGTCCAGCACCATGTATAGGCATTTTAACGTTTCTCGTAAAAGCCACATTCAGGAGTTTGTAGATCACAGACAAAAAACACATTGGCTGTCTAATACCGGTCTGGAACACTACAATAGATTATACATATGTTCAAAGCACGGGAGTGCATTTGGAATATGAACAGGAGACAAATCCACTACCTGCTTGGGCCTTTACTGGCGGCTTTGAAACCAAAGACATGCTCATGAAGATGGGTCTAACTGTGACACCCATTTGCAGGTTGTGTGGGGAACATACGGAACGCATGGAGCACCTTCTATGCACATGCGATGCACTAGCTGGTAAGCGAATGAGTCTCCTAGGGATAGGATATCCTCACCTTCCGTCTGACACAAGTCGTCAACGTACGCGGCTGTTTTGGGAGGTTCCTGTTCAGGATAAGGCGGGAGGAAACACCTGGGTGTCACCATTGTGTGGATCTCCCGGAGAACACGGTAGAGCATACGGTGGAGGTCTGCCCCGCTTGGGCGGAGCACCGCCGAGTCCTCGTGAAGGCGATCATCGGTGGCAACCTCTCGCGTCCGGCCCTGGTTCAGGCCATGGTACGAAACGAGAGGGTATGGGAAGCTGTCACATCCTTCTGCGAAGCAGTAATGCTCGCGGTGGACGAGGCGGAACGCGTGAGAGAGGCCCCTAGCCACCGCAGGAGATGCCCTGGGCGTCGGGCGTCGCAAGTCGATTCCCGGCCACCGTAGGTGAAGGCTTGCGGACGGCGAGTAATGGGTATTTCGCCTTCCGATAAGTACCAGGACCGAGTCGAAGGCGAGTATTGTTCCACGCGCCTCAAAGAGATGTCAGCAGAAACTGACGGGGTCCACTAGGGACTAGGGTTTTAGTCAGTAAAAGTCTGACACGCCCTTCCGCTTCACCCAGAGCGGGAAAAGTCATTGCAAAATACCGACCTCAAAAAAAAAAAACAAAAAGAAATAAGTAGGATATCCAATACCAGAAGACTATAGGCTCATATTTCCTTGTCTCGGTGTAAAACTCATGAAGAAGGGTTTTAACGAGATTTGGGAGGAGTAGCTTATCTAGGGGACCACAAAAAATCCCAATGGGTCGAAGCGTCCGAGTTGTTTCTCGGCCCCTCCACAAGATAAGAAGATACCCAGTTACTGGGAGGTCAGATAGGCAGTTGCTGCGTGTAAAATACTGATATACAGTGGCATCTGGTTATACTGGAACCCGACCTAGGCAGATTGATTCCTTTTTGTTTTGATACCTTTATCAAGGGCTAGGTACATAAATACTTTCAATATCGCGTGCTGTGGATTACTACAATAATATCTAATCCGTAATTATCGAAAAATTGTTTAAGATAAGACCATAATGCTTCTGGATAAGATTTGATAAGTCAGTGCAATATTTGTTTTATTTGGTGTAAAATGGCGCGGTTACGTGGTTGGGTGTTTTCAATATGTTTAATGTAAGTAATTGTTGTTTATTTACTTATTTCATGCGTAGCATTCCCTTTAAAGATTCTTGAGTACCTACCTACAGCCAGCAACCTAACGTTGACTCGGCTTCCCACAAGGTGGACCGATGACCTGGTGAAGGTCGCAAGAGTATGCTAGATGCGACAGGGTCGGTCGATGTAGTGATGCTTAGGGGAGGCCTATGTCCAGCCGTGGACGACTTTCAGCTGAAATTATGATGATTTCCCCCGACTTCAGAAACAAAAATGTCAGCCTCCCATTCAAATCACTTGCAAGGGAGTTCTATTACACTTATACTGCTTTATTTCCGTGTCGAAAGCTATTCCTACATCCCATATTCATTTTTTAATTAAATTACATTAAGTTAAAAGAGTATTAACAACTATTTATACTTCCATATTGATTGATAGCGTCCGGTCCGCAAAGAGGCGGATTGAAAGTCGAGAACGCCCTAGGCAAGCACCTCATGGGCGCCCCTCTAGCGGCCATATACAGAATTATTATAAATGATAACTAGAACTTAATCAAAATAAAACCCCAAATCAGGATCATGAAAGCAATCTATTATACCTTTAGTCGATCTAATTTCAATCTTATGCTTTTAGATACACTTACAAGTTACAACATAACGTTTTTACTCAGTATTGCTCTTGATCTAGCAATCAAAGCATAGTGAATTTCTGGAAATGACTAACAAGCATCTGCTTGAGCTGTATCTTACGTATTTCTATTATAAAATCAGGCGATGTAGGAATAATTAAGAAGGAGCACACTTCGCAATCTTTTATATTGTATAAGTACTTAATACTGGAACTTGAACTAACTTACTACTTACTTGTCTTATTTATAGCAATTAATATATTTTTTTATCTTTGTTTAATAACTGCCGCGCGTGCGCCCCTTTGTAACCTCGCGCCCCTAGGCACGTGCCTAGTTTGCCTTAGGGATAATCCGCCACTGGGTCCGCATCAAGTGCAAAGCGAAACTGATAGAACGCCGACGACTGATGAAACACGAAGTTTACCGAGGGAGGGACATTAATAAAATAGTTGTACTGTACTTACCTCGCTTAAAGAGTAATAGTATTCCAGTCAACTAGTTAGATCACTTACTGTCCTGCAGCCTAATTGCGTAAGTGAATTCGGCAAGGCAGATGGTCTGACCGCAATCTATCGACCAATTACATAGACGGAAATACACATGGCATGTGATTGGTCGATTGATGGCGTCGAAACCCTTTGTCTAGCCGAATTTACTTACGCTATAAGGCTGCAGGACGCGCTAGACGTACCACATAAGTAACGTTGCTTGTGAAGGCAGTTTTAAGGAGAATTAACAGATCATCCACGATGTCTCAGCAGGTACAACTGCCGGTACATATCCTGGAAAGTACTCGGCTTCCTCATCGCTATAACCTTACTTTGCACAATCGCAAATATTTTCATAGCTGTCTATTCTTGTATCTAATAGATAGATCCGAATTTATGAAAGTGCCATAACTTAAAATCTTTGTAACTTTCAGATTAACGGCAAGTCTGGTATGTGGTCACATACCATATTACAACTCCGCCGAGCCGGATGCACCTGCTTTTAGTAAGTACTTTTACTATTTCAAGCTAGACTATAACAACGAACGAGACGACGGACGATTTGACGAAACGTCTTTACAGCCTATAGACACCCCTTAAATATGGAACTTAACGAAGCGTTTTTTTTTAATTTTTACCCACACTAGGAATTTCTCCTTGTATCTTGGGTGCGTTTTCAAACATTTAAACTCACATACGCAAGACACGCGTTCCGTGCGGGAGTCGAACCCGCGACACGCAACGCAGCAGCTGATCGCTCAACCACTACGCCAACCGAGTCGTCAAGTTGTATGTTGTGTCGTTGTTTATCTTATGAGACAAAGAGCAGTAGATGGCTATGTGATTTCATTTCCGTTTCTCCTGACACTGCTAAATCAGATCTGCTCCCTATCATGCAGCACTTGGCATTCGTGGCCACAGGTCAGTATAGATGCTTCATCCCATACAAAGAAGCTTGCGTTTTTCGTCTGATTATCTGATTATTTTTTTGTACATCGATCGCGTTCGGTTCCTTTCCATGGTGATAGATAGATGGTGTTAGCTGCGATTTGCAAGTTAAAGGGTTTACTCTGTTCGTGAATATTTTTATCCTTTAAATATACGATTTGTTTTATAGTATTTTTTGCACCTATGTGTTGCAATACAAATTTAAACAGTCGAGTTGAATGCATCAGAAATTTAAAACCGCGCCATCTATTGGCGTCATTTTTAAATGATCCGTTCAAATAATCTTTGAAATGCGAATTAAGAGCCGAATATTCCATAATTTTGTGCTTAGGAGAGTTGATTAAACAAGAATATACAATTGTTTTGTTCAATTCTACAAAATGTTAATTTTACCCACAATTCAATAACAAATCAGTGTATATCGCGCCATCTAGTAAGATTTTTTTAACCAAATTTTCTTTCTTAGCGCTGGGACCCCGTGACGAGGCATATGTTCATCCTTCCTTTTTCTCAGAACGTCTTGTTCTAGTTAACTAGCTTTGTATGAGGTTCGAAGTGAACTTAGCAAAATGACACTATGTTTCTGCAATGTCCATTTAATAGAATGCGAACATATTGGCATCAATATGACACAAACCTGGACTCCAGGGCTACTATTGAGGAAGTCCTATAGGGAAAACTTTGTGGGCTCTGGGAATGTAGTCCAGGACCTTAAATAATAGTCACAACGGATCTTAGTGTCTCTGAAGTTGGCTCTGCCAACCATTGCCCAAGAAACAGTTTGTCATCGAGCATACTGCATACAGTAAGCGAAATATAAACGTAAGCGAGTGAAAGAGACAGTTATACATTGCTATCTTCATCTTCAACATTGACACAAAAATAACTACTGCGCAGGGTCTTGCAGCTAATTCAGAGACAAAGATCCGTTGTGAGTATTATACTCAGCAGTAACGCTTGCAGCCCAAGAAGACTATAAGTTGATACTAAATATTCTTTCATTGTAATCCACAGTAAGCGACATCCCAGCTAGCAAGATGAGTCGCGAGACCGCTGCTGATCGCCTGAGAGCTGTGCGCGCCGTGATGGCAGAGATGAGGGTCGATGCGTACATCGTCCCTACTGCTGATGCCCATAATGTAAGTAGATTGAATATAGCATGTTTAAGGCATATAGAAAGATTTTGTGGCTTCGGATCATGAGTTCCTGAGTTAATTCACCAATCGGGCCAAAAATAACTGCCAATATTTGCCTCTTAGGTTAGCAGCTTTGGGCATTCAAGATAAGCTGTGCTCTAAAAGTGTTATGGTAGATCATGGTGAATATAGAGGGAAGTGTCTGACTCTCATAGAAAGGATAGAACCCACTCATCGTACTGACTGCATTCACTGTTCTTTCTTCGTTCAGTCTATCTCTCTGTGGAATCCGTTCCCCAAGAAATCAGTATGGCAACCAACCGATTGGCATTCAAAGTGAAAGCTCGCGAGCACGTTCGTAAGAAGTTGGCAGTAGTATCGTAACAATGATAATGTTTTTCAATTATCTGCTACCACTAACTGTTTAAAGTATCTTCTTTTCTTTCTTCTAGTTTGTATTACCTTGGGATGATAAAACACTTATTACGCGGGCGAAGGCGCGGGCAGAAGCTAGTACTAAATAATATCATATTTAAATAATAGATCATAATAATAGTACGCTATATCATCATTAAATTATGATTATTCTTTTCAGTCTCAATACATCTCCCCAGCCGACGCCCGCCGAGAATGGCTGTCAGGTCTCAGAGGCTCATCAGGAACAGCTCTAGTGACAGCCACCGAGGCCCTAGTCTGGACGGATGCACGATACTGGACCCAGTTCGAGGTGGAGGTTGATGGCACACTCTGGACGCTGATGAGGCAAGGTAGGTCTCAGGGCTGCATTCTAGTGACAGCCACCGAGGCCCCAATCTGGACGGAATCACGATACTAGACGCAGTTCGAGGTGGAGGTCGATGGTACACTCTGGACGCTGATGAGGCAAGATAGGTCTCAGGGCTGCATTCTAGCGACAGCCACCGAGGCTCTAGTCTGGACGGAATCACGATACTAGACGCAGTTCGAGGTGGAGGTCGATGGTACACTCTGGACGCTGATGAGGCAAGATAGGTCTCAGGGCTGCATTCTAGCGACAGCCACCGAGGCTCTAGTCTGGACGGAATCACGATACTAGACGCAGTTCGAGGTGGAGGTCGATGGTACACTCTGGACGCTGATGAGGCAAGGTAGGTCTCAGGGCTGCATTCTAGTGACAGCCACCGAGGCCCCAATCTGGACGGAATCACGATACTAGACGCAGTTCGAGGTGGAGGTCGATGGTACACTCTGGACGCTGATGAGGCAAGATAGGTCTCAGGGCTGCATTCTAGCGACAGCCACCGAGGCTCTAGTCTGGACGGAATCACGATACTAGACGCAGTTCGAGGTGGAGGTCGATGGTACACTCTGGACGCTGATGAGGCAAGGTAGGTCTCAGGGCTGCATTCTAGCGACAGCCACCGAGGCTCTAGTCTGGACGGAATCACGATACTAGACGCAGTTCGAGGTGGAGGTTGATGGCACACTCTGGACGCTGATGAGGCAAGGTAGGTCTCAGGGCTGCACTCACATCGTCAAACTCATCTCTAGTGACAGTTACCGAGACTCCAGTATGGACTGATGCGCGGTACTGGACGCAGATCGAGGTAGAGGTCAATGACACACTCTGGACTTGGCTCTTGCAGAGAAGTAGCTTTTCGCAGTTTTGCTTCTCTGTCCTGTGGTTCAAAACCTGGGCATATTTTCGGGATTAAATTACCAAGAGGTGTGATTTTTTTCCAATAACTGGGTTGTGGAGGTCAGATTAAAACTTTTATTTCGAGTTGCATCCGGCGATTCATTGTTCGGGACTGGAAAATCCTCATTGAATGTTCTCCGCTCTGGTGGGGGGGAAGGGTTTGACGGGGTCTGCCAGATTCGTGCCGACTAAAAACCACCCCGGTGTTCCAAATCACACCTATTTCCGCGTCCACGGGCCCTGATCTCGGGTCAGGAGGGGGCAATGAGGTGTTTGATACAGTTGTGAAAAAATAGACAAAAATATTTTTTTTCGATTTAAAAAAAAAGTAGTCATTAAATCAAACTGTTAACGACTGGATAATTTCTGATAAATTAACTGGTGATTCTGCTAGTCTATACTCCAATTTGAAATAACATTTGCAATTTTTACAACCCTTTTTTACACTTCGTTCAACCGATTTTGATTTATATCCCGTAAATGTAAGGATAGCTGAACAAGCATAAACCTGTTTCCAAAACTAACTGTTTACTACAGCTGCCATTTGTCATAACACCAACGCAATCGAAGTAAAAATCGGTTGAACAGACTGTAAAATGGGGTTATTAATAGCTATTTATGCAACTGTTACGTTATGGACGGTCTTTTAATACGAGTGCCATTTTTCGGTACAAGCGTAGCGCGTACCGAAATAGGTGGGCACGAGTTATTAAAAGACCAATAACGTACAGTTGCATACAAGATTTTATCTACGAAGGAAGGAATAAAACACAGATATAGACAAATAAGTATTTTAGGAAGTGTGTTTAAGTATTTCATTTCTCATATACTTGTCTTGATTTTTCTGATAGTAAGATATTTGTAGCCGCATCTGCTCTATTTGTTATATCTGGTGGTGTATTTTCAATATCACTTGATGTTGATTACATTTTTAATAAAATTTGGAATAAAATTTCACTCAGAAATTTTTGCCAGCGTCCACTTTTTATTTTATTTTTTTATTTAGTCTTTATTAGGTATAAGGCAAAGATCTTGTAGCCGCAACAGCCAAATAGTATACAATACTTTTTTTCTAAACTTGTTCTATTTTTAAAAACATCATTTACATTGTCTCTATTTCGAAGTAATATTATAGGTACCTGGCTGTATCTTCAGAATGTCTTTGCTTGTGTTTTAGAATTTATGACGATTCGCATAATGCAACCCGATGTCGTTATGGGTATCATAATGAAACCGCTGTCAATTTTATAATTCGAATATAACGAAACCGAAGTAGATAAAATGTCTAAAGTTATCTCTATTGGAGTATAATAAGGTGTTAATTTTTGTTTCTATCGTTTTAAGGAACGGACCCGTCTCTCCAAGAATGGCTGGTTGCTAACATGACTCAAAGAACCGTCGTAGCGGTGGATCCCACCACGTATACTAGAAGCTCTTGGCGTACTTTAGAAGTAAGTTGACTACATATCATCTGGTTTTTATCGGTTCCATCGAGAGCAATAAGCTAATTTTCTTTACTTCCAAACCATCGACCACACAGCCACTAGAAAATGAACTGAGAATATGAACTCCGATAAATAATATCAGAAAATAATTCTAATTATGTTTATGTAATTATTAGATTATGTCTTTTTCCCGGCATCCCGAAGTCTTGCAATTGTTACCACACCAACGTATTGTACAAGGGGCCATTATAATATTTATTTTATAAATTTTTATTGACGGACGCGGAACTGTTTACGGCTCACAGAAATGGTCGCTACTAATTCGAAATTGTCGAGTGGCGACCTATATAAGATCTTTAAGTCATATGCGTTGACAGACATCGCACGCCTGTTATAATAATAGGCGTCTAGGGGCTGTGTTGTCGCTGTGTGAGAAACACACAGAGGCAGACAACGACTTTTTTATACCACCTAGAGATCTACCCGAACATAAAAAAAATATTTCCCTTGTAACAAACCCCTTGAGTGCCTGAAACGTGGATCCAAGCGAGACACGATGGCTTTTGACAAAGTTTTATTTAACTTGAAACGTATTTATGTATGTAAGTGTGTTCGGGTCAAATCTTGCAACTAAATTTTAAAGCGGTGATCATACACCGATTAAGATGCAATTTTGCATACACGTTTAGTTTGGATGACAATGCATGGTTAGCTAAGTGACGTCATTCTAAATCCAATATGGCGGACGGCCCAAGATGGCGGATCAGTATTTTTTTGTGCACTGTCATGATATGGATATCAAATGAAAGGGTTTGCTTAGAAGAATACGAAAAAAAGAAAAGAAAATATGTTTAATATTATTAATTGTTTCGGGACATATTTTTAGGCAGCCTTAACAAGAGTCGATGTTACACTAGAAGCTATATACGAGAATCTCGTGGACTTAGCACGAAGGAGTCTGAGTGACGGACCGCCCGAGAGATCCAACAATGATTTGATACCATTACCCGTGCAATATAGCGGTAAGTTGACCACTTTTTCATTTTGTTTTTTATTTTTATTTTGCTTGATTATTTTCGGTGTATACGCACTATGCAGGGTCTGTTTTGGCCACAGATAATTAATACTAGCATACAGATGCCTCATCACATACAAAGAAACTGTGCCGACGTAACTAGCGTTTTTCGACGGACTATTTACTAGAAGTACATCGATCTAATCGGTTCCACGGCTATAGATGGTGTTAGCAGCGACTTGCAAGTAGTTAAAAGGGTTTAATCGGTTCGTCACATTTTTTTCTTTGAATTCCTACAGTGACGATTTGTATTACATGCAGTATTTTTTTGCACGGTTTTACAGTTTCATTGTGCCAAAATATGTTACTATACAAATTTAAAAAGTTGAGCATGCCTCAGAAATTTAAAACCGCGCCATCTATTGGAATAAATTTTTATGATCCGTTCAAATAATCATTGAAATGTGCAAATATTTCATAATTTTGTGCGTAGGAGAGTTGATTTAAGAAGAACATACAATTTTTATGATCAATTCTGGATAATGTTAATTTTACACTCAATTTAAAAACAAATCTATTCATATCGCGCCATCTAGTGATATTTATTTGAACCAAATTTACATTCTTAGCGGTGGAATCCTGTGGTCTTGGGGTAATTATACAAAAGGTGACGGAACGGTATGATCATATCTTAAAAACTGCTTCTGCCCCTAATTGCACCTCCTCCACTAAAATTGTATCTTATCTATAAACAAGTTTTTGACGGCAACATTGTACAGTACAACTATTTTCTTAATACCCCTCGGTAATCATCGCATTGCCGAATACAAACGAATACTAATTACATGTCCATCAAATATTAGATTTAACCTTAATAATAATTTTAATTCGTTCTGAATTTAATATACTTTTAAAATTTAAGTACTTTATTGTTGTTTTGTTTTGATTGCGGTGTTAAATATATAGAGCTGTAAAAATAGCAGCTTTAGTAGTATCCCTCTCATTTTTAATAGCACATTATGGTACAAGTGTGTAATGTTGGTGATTACCGCTGAGGCGCCATTGAGACCCGAGCCTATAGGTGAGGGTCTTAAGAGAGCCGAGGACGGTAATCATCAATACACTCGCGTATCATACGACGTTTTTCAACACACTTGTGAAGAAAATAATACAAAAAAACCATTTTCAACAGTGAAAACGAGTTGTGAAAAATTTTCGCAATGGCGGGCAAAAATAATCAGTTTTCCTATGCGCGCGAAACTAACAATGGCGATAGGCCATAGACTAAAAGAATGAGGCTTCTTTTTTTTGACTTTTCGCGGATAGCATTTTAGCCTCGTACTAAATGCGGAATTTCAAGTTTTCTTTATTACAGAGAAAATAAAAGTTATATTTGAGTGAAAGTTTTATTTATTAAACACGTACAAGTTGAAATTATCTATTTATATACGAAGTTGCATGAAATGAGCAAGCAATAGGTACATTAATTTATTTGTATTATAGAGCACGATCTTTTTTGTATTGAAACTTTTTTAAGAACAAAGCAACTCAACCAATAAATAAAAAAAATAACTCTATAACTTACTTGTGAATAATAGCAATGAAAAAGTTACAGTTTGATTACAGGTGTCATTATGTGCCTAATTGCGGTGAAATTAGAGCCACTTTAGGAGCAAGTGTGTTGAAAAATAAATTAAATTATGTTAAATGAGTATCATCATCATTCATCATCATCATCATTTCAGCCGAAAGACGTCCACTGCTGGACATAGGCCTCCCACAGGCGTCGCCACATTGACCGATCCCGTGCGTCTCGCATCCAGCGCCTTCCCGCAACCTTAACCAGGTCATCAGTCCACCTAGTGGGAGGCCTTCCAACGTATCGTCTTCCGGTTCGCGGTCGCCATTCCAGAACCTTTCTGCCCCATCGGCCATCCGTTCTGCGAGCAATGTGCCCTGCCCACTGCCACTTAAGTTTGGCAATTCTTCGGGCTATGTCGGTAACTTTGGTTCTCCTGAATGAAATGAGAATTAACAACTCTATATACTTCCAAGTTGTTTGAGAGCGTCCGGTCTGCACCAAGTGCAAAGGGCAACTGATATAAATTCGACGACTGACGAAACACGAAGTTTGCCGAGGGTCATTAAGAAAATTTTTGTACTGTACTATTTATAGCACGGGGTCCCGGGACTAAGAAAGTAAATTTGTTTCAATTAAATATCACCAGATGGCGCGATATGCATTTATTTATCAAACACAACACTGACATTAAGAAAATAGTTGTCCTGTGTCTATGATTTTTTTAGTATAGCCTATGGCTCCCTCTTCTTGATACGCAGACGAAGTCGCGGGCAAAAGCTAGTCTTTTATATGCGAAACTTCACAGAATTAATGGTGTCTACGCATCATCTTGCTGCCCTTGTTCCATGTCACTTGGGGTCGGCGCAACACGTTTTCTTCTTCCATACCATCCTGTCCCCCGTCACGTTATCACTGACTCCCTTTTCTTTCATATCACTCCTCACACAGTCCATCCATATTTTCTTTGGCCTTCCTCTCCCTCTCCATCCATCCATATTTATATTCATAACTCTTTTAGTAACATGCATTTCATCCTTCATCTAACGGTGTCTACTACATAATAAAGAATAACAAAATAACATTATTGTTTTTCTTTTTACAGGTCAGCAGTCTTTTACAAAGATCTGGGATTTAGTTCAACAAATGAACGCTAGGGGCGCCTCCGTGCTACTTCTAACTGCCTTAGACGACATTGCTTGTAAGTACATTATAAAAATAGACCGCATTCAAAATGGACGACATTTTGAAATCAGCCAAATACCACACTTTTTTTTAACGTTCCCCCACACTAGGAATTTCTCCTGTATAGTGGGTGCATTTACAAACATATAAACTTACGTACACAAACAGCCAGACCGGAAAAACAATCTATAGGCCGTAAAAAAAATTGGTTTCACACTCTTTGCCTTGAATTCATTACGCAATAAGGCTGCCGGTGAAGGTTGCGGGGATTCGCTGGTTGCGAGACGCACGTCACCGGTCAATGTGGCGACGCTTGGGGAAGGCCTATGTCCAGCAGTGGACGACTTTTGGCTAAAATGATGACATAGTAATGCGTGTTTTTGACCATATGAAACATATGAAACATAATTATTTTTTAAATTAGCTTCTGCCAGTTGATTTGCCCGCGTGAACATATCCCAAAAAATATCGATATGTATAAATTATGATATTCGAAAATTATCCCGAGGGAACATATTTCTGGAATAAAAATAATAATAATCTATCTAATAAAAAAAATTATAATCTATCTATTCTATATATATATATAATCTATCTCTGTGCCCAATTTCATCTAGATCCGTCCAGCTGTTTGAGCGTGAAGAAGTAACAAACATACAAACACATACACACACAAACCTTTGCCTTTATAATATTAGTGTGATATTTTGTTTTAATTATTTCAGATACACTTAACATTCGTGGCTCCGATATTCCGTTCAATCCTGTATTCTTCTCATATCTCGTTATCAGGACCAACCCACTTGTTGTAAGTATTTTTCTTTATCATTACTGTGAGATTTTTATTTTATAGATTGCTTGGAGAAAGTTCACGGACTTCTACAAACTGAGAAATAATAAGGCCTATTCATTGGCTCGTATTTGACCACTCAGAGATTATAATAATTTAATTTTTTAACCAAAATTAATTTAATTTTCTACCAAAATTAATTTAATTTTCTACCAAATTTAATTTAATTTTCTACCAAATTTAATTAAATTTACTACCAAAATTAATTTATTTTTCTACCGAATTAGTTTAATTTTCAACCAAAATTAATTTTATTGTCCACCGAATTAAGGGCTTTTTGCAATAGGTCCAAGTCTACGTCTAAATGAATTAATTTGAAATATTTTTGATATCATTTGAAAGCTAACAAAATTAACTTTCAAATCATTTCAAATGATATACTTACCACAATCCATAGTTGATTGCATAGGAATTGTATTTTTTTTTGCAACTCGCGATTTAGTGATTCTAGTTTATTGTTTACAAGTGTAGTTAACTGTAGTCACAATATCGCACTAGTAAAGATATAGAAGAAAAAAAAATATGAGAAGACACTGCATTCTGAACTTAAAAGTAGTGCAATAAGACCCAGATTTCGAGTAACTTTGTTGAAAACCTGTTTTTTTTCCAGCCCAACTTCGGTAGTAGAGTGATTCTCTTTTGGCGAGATGGTGTGCTTGCCAGTGACATTAGTTTTCATTTCGCTTCAGAAAATACACTCGTAGAAGCAAGACCTTATGAAGACATCTTTGACTACCTGAAGGAAGTATCGGTGAGTAATAGAATATTGACTCAACTATCTGCTTTAACGGAAAAAAAGATCAAAGAGAGATATTTAAGATCTGTATTTATTTAAGAAATAAATAAATAAACGTTATGTATTAACCACAGATAATATAATACTAGCATACAGATGCCTCATCTCATAGACAGAATAGGTTTCGCCGTTTTTCGAGGGACAATTTTACTAAAAGCACAATGAACGCAGTCGGTTCCGTTCCAAGCGATAGATGGTGTTAGCAGTGACTTGCAAGTAAAAGTGTTTACTTGGTTCGTGAATATTTATTTTCTTTAAATACAGTGACGATGTGTTTAATATTTACAACTATACAGTACTTATGCTCGTTTTTACCAAAATGTGTTACAATACAAATTTAGAAATCGATTCGCAAACCTTGAACATGTAATACAGCGAAAACTATTGGAATGGATATTTAATGATCCGTTCAAATAATCTTAGAAATATGATTTAAGAGCCCAATATTCATTAATTTCGTGCTTATGGGAGTTGATTAAACTAGAACACGTATTTTATGATCAATTCTAGACAACCACAATTTTTCAGAAAATTCATTCAAAACAAATTTATAACGCCATCTAGTCAAATTTATTTAAATCAATTTTCTTTCTGAGCATGGTATCAGGGTCGCACCCTATGGTACGGCACTTATAACAAAAAATATTTTTTTAATTGTTGACGCCTGGCCAGATTTTGATAGCACTGTCAGTGGCAGATAGCTGATGAGGATTAACTTTGACTTACTTTGATTTTAATAAAAAGAATAAGGGTTTCGCGTAAAGCAATTAACGAGTTTGACGCAGACGGAGCCGCGGGCAATAGCTAGTGTTATTTAAAAATGATTAGTACTAGCGGACGCCTCGCGGTTTCACCCGCACAGTTCCCGTTCCCGTGGGAATACAGGGATAAAAAGTAGCCTATGTCTCCCGGGGATAGTGTAGCCTCACAACGGTAATAGCTATTTATGCAACTGTTACGTTATGGACGGTCTTTTAATACGAGTGCCATTTTTCGGTACAAGCGTAGCGCGTACCGAAATAGGTGGGCACGAGTTATTAAAAGACCAATAACGTACAGTTGCATACAAGATTTTATCTACGAAGGATGGAATAAAACACAGATATAGACAAATAAGTATTTCAGGAAGTGTTCTTAAGTATTTCATTTCTCTTACATGTCTTGATTTTTCTGGTAGTAAATTATTTGTAGCCGCAACTGCTCTATTTGTTATATCTGGTGTAGTATTTTCACACTTTTCACTTGATGTTGAAGACTTTTCACTTGATTTTTAATAAAATTTGAAATAAAATTTCACTCAGTAAATTTTTCGCGCGTCCACTTTATTTTTTATTTTTTATTCTTTATTAGGTATAAGGAAAAGATCTTGTAGCCGCAACAGCCAAATAGTATACGATACTTTTGTTCTAAACTTGTTCCATTTTTAAAAACATCATTTAACTACATTGTCTCGATTTCGAAGTAATATTCTAGGTACCTCGCTGTATGTTCAGAATGTCTTTGCTTGTGTTTTAGAATTTATGACGATTCGCATAATGCAACCCGATGTCGTTATGGGTATCATAATGAAACCGCTGTAAATTTTATAATTCGAATATAACGAAACCGAAGTAGATAAAATATTTTTTGAAATCGGTCCAGCTGTTTCGGAGTCTATAAGGAACATCTCTTTTATATAAATAGATTAAGTAAAATATTTTTTAAAACAAGCTCTATGAACCGAAATTCATATCACTTGCCAATACGCATCCAATGAACCCAAACTTGATGGTGCTACCTTCACTTGGTTGAGGAGTTGCTATGGCCACCTTCTGGCTCCATCATGATACCAGCTCAATAGTACCATAATATTTTAATGTTTTCAAAGTTACATAAATACGCCATGTTTCGGCTTAATCGGATGCCATGCTTGAAAAATGGATTACTATTTGCCGGACAAGAGCAGTGGTGGCCCAGTGGTGACGACCCCGACTTACCTATCTTAGGCTTTACTTTGTGTAAATAATTTCATCAGCACTGCTCTCAAAATGGTGAAGGAAAACATGGTGAGGAAACCGGCATGTCCTAGAACCAAAAATTCGAAGACATGTGACATCCACCAATCCGCATTGGGCCCGCGTGGATTACGACCCATTCCCTCTCACAGAGAGGGGGCCTGTATCCCAGCAGTGGAAACATTAAAAGGATGATGATGATTTGCCGGACATACATACGAAAACAATATAATATAAAGATTGCAGCAATGTTTTTTTTTTTAGATTGATTTGGGCCAACAAGGTACTATTTGGGTTTCCGATGAAGCCAGCCACGCTGTACTGTTAGCAATTGAGGTAAGTCCAAGTCAGTATTCAGTATTTCGCCTGTCAAATCTGCATTATATCCATTCGCCGCTAGAGGCGCTGGTGTAGCGTGAGGTCTCCGATATGTCAAATTTCATAGTATTTTGGATTTTAGCGCGAGTTTATTCACATTTTTTTTTATTGTTGTGAATATTGTCCTAATATGGCAGATTAAGTTAGGTACGGGTTTTTTCAAACACTGCTTCGGAAAATGTTATCCTCTTTTTTTCGAAAAAAGCGGCTGCGCGAAGCTGCAGTATACTCGATTTTATATTTAATCGCACTTTTACGATATTAGAAATGATTTTAATTCAAACTTTGCTTCTGTGCGCGTAATAACAAAGTCTAACAGCTATATTTAAGGACCTTACTCGCCAGTGGCGCCAATTGGTGGGCACAAAAACGAAAGCCCTCATTGGGTAACCGCTTTGACAGCTCGAAGCACGCACGCCCCCTTACATTTTGACAGTTCAACAGTATTCATTGCTTGTTTTACGCTGTCGATTAGACGGATTTTTGAACATATGTTACATACGTCATTCTAGCAATTAGGGTACTCTTGTGAGTGGTTGACAGAAATAATTAGTGACCAAAGTACGAAATCCAGTGAACGTGTCAAACCATACTTGAATGCCATAGTTTGACAGATTTTGATAAATACTCAACTTCACTCAACTTCAAATTCTTATATAAACTTGAAATCGGGGGTGGGTTCATTTTATAATTTCCTTTCACTATTTCAGGAAGGTCCAGCTCAAATTCTTTCGACCTCTATTTCTCCAGTTGCTCTGAAGAAATGTGTGAAGAATGATGTGGAACTTCAGGTAACAGAAACTTTTTTGTTCAGTCGACTGCCTCAGTTAACTTCCTACTACTTTTAAACAATGTTGTGAGTACGTTGACGAGTCTGTATACCAAATAGCTTGTTTGACTGTACATTTCTGGTACAAACAGCCAAATATTGACCTCTCACAGGAGGTTGGTGTCCCAGCAGTTGGCACATATAGGATGATAATACTAATGGAGCAGTGGTGGCCCAGTGGTCCAAGACTTACAACTTACAACGCGGTTCGAACCAGGCAGGCGCTTTACTTTGTGTAAATTATTTCATCACCACTGCTCTCAAAACGGTGAAGGAAAACATTGTCAGGAACCTAAAATCTTAGAACCAAAAATTCGAAGACATGTGACATCCACCAAACCGCACTGGGCCCGCGTGTTGGATTCCGGCCCATTCCCTCTCACAGGGAGGCGGCCTGTGTCCCAGCAGTGGGAACATTAAAAGTCTGATGATGATGCAGCTAATGTCCCGTTGAAACCCTTTGGGTACAGGATCTTTAATATAATTTGATTTTGATTATGGCCAGGGTTTCCGCCTAGCCCACATAAAAGACGGAATAGCAGTGGTCCGGTCACTTCACTGGGTGGAGCGTCAGGTTGCTGCGGGCCTGAGTATTTCCGAGATAGATCTGTCCGATCAAATGGTGCAGTTTAGACGGTAAGTTAAAATACCTAGTAGCTATCGCCTGTCAGTCCGTATTTTTTAGGGTTCCGTACGTGTCCGTCTGTCTGTTCGTCATCTGTCACACGCGTTTTACAGCCATCATATTACAGTATTAAAATATTACCAATATTAATATTAGAATATTACCAATAAAATATTAAAATATTACCAATATTAATATTAAAATATTACCAATTTTAATATTAAAATATTACCAATATTAATATTAGAATATTACTGATTCGATCACACAAGGAAACGCCGAGCATAGGCCTCTCCATTGCCCTTTGGGTGACTGTAAGCTTTCTGATGAGGCCCAATGGTGAGCGACCACGTCTCAGAGCCATAGGTTACCACTGGCTACACACACTGGTCATAGACTTTTGTCTTGAGACACTGTGGTCAGAAATGTAGAGATTTGCAAGAGAACCAGGGTTGCCGACATAGCCCAAATAAATGCCAAACTTAAGTGGCACTGGGCAGGGCACATTGCTATCAGAACGGATGTCCGATGACGCAGAAAGGATCTGGAGTGGCGACCGCGAACCGAAAGACGTTGCGTTGGAATGCTTCCCACCAGGTGGACCGATGACCTGGTGAAGGTTGTGGGGATCCGCTGGATGCAGGACGCACGGTACCGGTCAATGTGGCGACGCTTGTGGGAGGTCTATGTCCAGCAATGGAAATCTTTCGGCTGATATGATGATTACCAATATTAATATTTTTTCTGCAGCCAAGAAGAGAACTTCATGGGCCCTTCTTTCTCGACAATCGCGGGGGCTGGTGAAAACGGTGCGATCATCCATTACAGTCCACAAAGAGAGGGACCGCAGCGATACATCAGACCTGATGATATGTTGTTAGTGGACTCCGGGGGACAGTACTTGTAAGTATATCTATATATATATAACAGAGAAGGAATGTATGTATGTTCCTCCGTATGTAGACTCCGAAACGGCTGGACCGATTTCAAAAATTCTATCACCGCTGGGAAGCTACACTGGTGACATAGGCTACTTTTTATAGGACGCTTCGCGGGTGAAACCGCGAGGCGTCCTCTAGTTACTCATAAATTGACCAGACCAACCATTCTTAGGACTTTTGCACGAAAAACTTAACTCAGAGTTGCTCTCCGTCCTGTTATTTTAAATTTGACAGATGCACGCTTAAGTAGTTTCATAATTATTAACAGGCAACCATAGTGTACGCACCGGGACTTACGGCTTAGTACGGCTGCTATTCCAAATGCGTACAGTGTGGCTATGTTTGCACCAAAAGAGCCAGGTACCTATGAGATACCCAAGCCTCCACTGACTACAAACCTAGCCCTATAATAATTACCTAGCACCCTAGTTATCCTACTGCCCTACCCTATCATACAAACCACACCAAACGTAGGTTACGTTGGCTTTACGTGCGGGAAGTCTGTTACAAGGAGACCTACGGTAACAGACGGAATTTGTGTAGGAATAGGGGGTTGTGTACGTCGTGCAATGTACACAGGAAATGGTTTTCTCACTGCCGATCTAACAGACTCATAGGATCGTTTAAGGCTCTTGCGTGCTTATTAAAGCGTCTTGGCCACAGTAAGAGGAGTAACGGAGAGATGAATAAAACTCGACTCCAGCTTGATGACTAATTTATCACAGTAATTAACTTAATTATATACAAATTTTGTAGTCAATACACATTTATACCTATTTACATGTGTGTTCTATGTGTATTGAGCCGATCGAGCGAAGATGAGCGTAGGTCAAGTGACCTTAGCGCTGACGGTGTGACGGAGTGGTCGGCGCGTGGACCGAAAGTATGTCGCTGACGCTGTAATGCTGTTCTTGGCACGTGTAGCTGTGACCTGTTCAGGGTTGAACACATAGACAATAAAATGCAATACTTCATGGACGCTTACAGTAGTGAAGCGACGTGCTTATTCGCTCCGTTATGCCGATAAATTAAAATTCACAGTTAAGTCTAATTTACTTAGCAGTAAATATCGCAGTGTAAAGGTTAAAATTTTGAATGAAGTAATATTGGATATATAAATATAGAAAAACAGCAAATAAAATACTAACGATTTTATTATGATGAATCGTTGGATTCTTGATTGATTTGATTTGATTTCAAACAATACAAAATGTTAAGCAGAAATAAAATAACAATGAAAAACCGAAACCGATTAAAATGTATTCATTGATAAAGTCGATTGTTATAAGAAATCGAATCGGTACCACATTCCTCACTAAATTATTAGTTTTTGAGCTGTCAAATGTAATATTACAGGCTGGACGGAGTATAGTTAGTTGCTAATACGGGTTAAATTGACAGTTTAACCTCGTGCTAGCAACTATCTCTGAGTTAAGTTTTTCGTGCATGAGAGCCTTACCAAGGCGATAGAAATAATTTTAATGTTCTTGTTTTAATAAATATTCGTTTCAATCCACAGCGAAGGCACAACAGACATCACTCGCACACGTCATATGAGCGGGACCCCTACCGATGCTCAACGCATGACGTTCACTCGGGTCCTGAAGGGCCAGATCAATCTGGCTACTACTGTGCTACCTAGAGGGATTTTGGTAATACCTAGCTATCATCATATCAGCCGAAAGACGTCCACTGCTGGTCATAGGCCTCCCCCAAGCGTCGCCACATTGATCGGTCCCGTGCGTCTCGCATCCAGCGGATCCCCGCAACCTTCACCAGGTCATAGGTCCACCTGGTGGGAGGCCTTCCATCGCAATGTATTCCGGTTCGCGGTCGCCACTCCAGAACCTTTCTACTCCATCGGCCATCCGTTTTGCGAGCAATGTGCCCTGCCCACTGCCACTTAAGTTTGGAATTTTTTTGGGCTATGTCCCTGGTTCTCTTGCGGATCTCTACATTTCTGATTCGATCACGCTAGGAAACGCCGAGCACAGCTCTCCCCATTACCCTTTGGGTGACTGTAAGCTTTCTGATGAGTTCCATTGTAAGCGACCACGTCTCAGAGCCATGTCATCACTGTCAAAACACATTCGTCATATACTTTCGTCTTGAGACACTGTGGTACGTTGGACGAGAAGATACCGCGCAACTTCCCGAATGCTGCCCAGCCGAGTCGGATTCGACGGTTGACCTCTTTCTCGCAGTTAGCCCTACCCAACTGGATCGTTTGTCCCAAGGTAGACATAGTCGCCCACTACTTCGAGTGTAGAGTCTCCGTCCTTGATAGGAGTGGGTGTAATATGGACTAACTTTAATGTGAACACATGAAAACATGAACTAGCTTGCTATAGAAATAGACATGACATTTTACCCCTCCCGAAAAGACTGGCCAACAACACCAGGGTTTTGGAGAGAAAAGAGAGACGGAGGCCTTCTGCCCAGTAGTTTGACAATACGACCGAGGGAGATTGAGATGAAGGTAGAGAAAAAGACTCAAGTAAGTAGTTCCTTTTTTGATGAGGACCTATTCAATAGATGAAAGCAAATTATCTGCAGTTCCTGCAATAGTGATCTATATACACATTTTTATGGGTTACCACTGTTTCATCAAAATCCGCAAATTTTCCGGATAATTTTATTTGCCAAATTATTACTTAGCAGCAAATAAATTTTTCACAAATAATTGTAACGCAAACCTAATGTTTGGCAAGTGAACGTTTAAACAATAACTTGCTTACCGAGTACTGTTACCAATTATAATGTGGTCAAATATTTCAGTTTGTGTAACTTATTTTACGCAAAATAAAATAAGCCAAATATTTAGTATGAAGCATGCAAACAAGCATACATCATGCATGCAGCAAGCATGTAAGCGAGCTGTAACATGCAGCAAGCATGTAGGCGAGCATGCAACATGCAGCAAGCATGTAGGCGAGCATGCAACATGCAGCAAGCATGTAACATGCAGCAAGCATGTAACATGCAGCAAGCATGTAAGCGAGCATGCAACATGCAGCAATCATGTAAGCGAGCATGCAACATGCAGCAAGCATGTAAGCGAGCATGCAACATGCAGCAAGCATGGTTTTTGTCACGGCTCCGGCACAGCTGCGGGGCTCCGGTGGTTCCGCGCGATCTTACAGTCGCAGTTGGTTTAGCGCTCACCACCGCAGCTTCGTCTTGCTGGCAGCCACAGCCGCGGCGGCGAACGTTAAAACCACCTGCTCCTCAACTCGCGAGCCGCCTCGCCACTCCGCGCCAAGCGATTCTAAATAACACTCTAGGGGTATGACATATATGACTGCGTGGAGTCGGATTTGCAGCGATTCGTTTCTGTCACTATCACCAAATTTTTGTCTTTATTTTTTTTTGTCATAACAAATCATTTGACTAAATGTTTATTGTCTAGAAGATTGTTTGCTGTAATAAACCATTTGATTAAAGACCAAATACCTTAATGACACTATCCTTGGTAATATTCTGCCAAGTAAAAAATGACACCGACTTCGGAATAGAATGTTATTTTTCGCTTTATAGTGTTTTGTTTTGGGAGTCGGTTTGATTTTTTTGTTATAAAGTTTTTATTTATCTCTTTTTTGTTTTGATAGGTACCTCCAATTACCATGAAAATTTATAGCACGGCTAGGATACTTTGTTTTATTTCGGAGTTCCAGTGCCGACCTTCCGGCTTCATCATCAGATGTTTGATACTATCATTTTCACCAGTACCATTTATTTATAAGTATTTGCTTCATCATAGTAGGTTTACTATTTTATATATTTTATACCCGTGACATACTTAGAATTAAGAAGTTCCAGTGGCCATCTGTAGTCTTCTTCATCAGTTCCACTTCACTCATGATACTTTCTGAGTGCAAATGATTGCATTGTTGATGAAAATACCAAAATCTCTATATGTATGCCTATAATATTTGAGGAGTTCCCTCGATTTCTCCAGGATCCCATCATCAGCTCCTGACATGATGACTATGGGACCACCTTGGAAGTATACCATTTCGAACAAAAGAATAATTATCCAAATCAGTCCAGGCGTCTTTGAGAAATCGGGGAATATATATTTAAAAAAAGAAGAATTGAGAACCTCCTCCTTTTTTTGAAGTCGGTTAAAAATTTTACCTTATGAAAATGTGCGTACTAAAATCATTCCATATATTGCATTGGTAAAAAAAGGTTGCTAGAATTAGTTTGGATACGGAAATTTGTCAAAATAATTTTGGCAAAACGACAGGATCCCCATTTTTCTGCAGTGTCTCCAACGGTGCCAGATCGACTACCGGTACATCGAGGTGTTAAAGTGTTTATACAAAAACGCCACCATGTCAGTCCGTCTTCAGGATCAGACCTCGAAACCTATCTTTCTCCAGCGCGGTGTGAGACAGGGAGACGTCATTTATCCGAAACACTGCTGCACTGGAAGTATGACTTCAAGGTTCTGGACTGGACGGGACTAGGCATCAACGTTAATGGCGAGTACATCACTCACCTTCGGTTTGCCGACGACGTTGTGGTCATGGCTGAGATCATGGAGGACCTCAGTACAATGCTCAATGACCTTAGTGGAGCTTCCGAAAGAGTGAGTCTTAAAATGAACATGGACAAAGCCAAGGTCATGGTGAATGCTTATGTGACACACACTCCTATCAAGATTGGAGACTCTACACTCGAAATTGTAGACGATTATGTATACCTGGGACAAACGGTGCAGTTGGGTAGGTCTAACTTCGAGAAAGAGGTCAATCGTTGAATCCGACTCGGCTAGGTGGCGTTCGGGAAGTTGCGCGTTATTTTCAAGTCCAATTTACCACAATGTCTCAAGATGAAATGTTATATTTTTTTGTCAAAATATTTTTCTATTTTAGTTTTAGTACCTAATATTACCATGAAAATACGCATTATTAAGGATAACTCAGAAACTACTCGTCAGGACTTGATCAAATTAAAATGGGTCCACATGAGAAGCACCAGAATTCAAATAAACAAATAATCATCAAAATCGGTTCACGTAGTAATATAATAAACTTCTGAGGTAAAACACATAAAAAAAATCGAAGTGAGAACCTCCTCCTTTTTGATGTCGGTTAAAAACAAAATCTTCTTACATAGTTATATTATTTTATTTATTCTAAAGCGATTTTTAGTGAAACAGTTGCGCAAGTCGGTGTCAAAAATCTTGAATTCTATTTTTTAAACATGCCTCATATAATTCTCCTTTCCCAGGGCAACGTAATAGAAGTTTTAGCCCGCAAAGCCTTATGGGACGTGGGTCTGAACTACGGCCACGGTACGGGACATGGAGTGGGCCACTATCTGAACGTGCACGAGGGGCCCATATGGATCCTTAGCGGCCCTACCGCTGACGATCCTGGCATCGCGCCTAAGATGATTTACAGTAACGGTGAGTCAACATCACAGATATGAATCTAACTAGATGACGCGATTGTACCAAAATCAGAAAAACAAAATCAAAATGTCAAAATCAAAAATTAAAAAAAACAAAATCAAAAAAATTCGCATCATGAGCAATACACTGCACCTTAGCAACCTCCCACGAATAGCTCCATAATATTTCTGAAGTAATGCCCCCTATTTGTGCTCAGAACTATTTGGTTTTGTCTATAGCATTTTCACATACTGTTCAGTCTCCCCCAGATATAGGACTGTTTAGGATAACATGAAAGCATATCTGACGATAACAGATGGTCTGTCATTTCCAGACAGACTCAACTCAAATTGTTTTAGATATGGAATGCCTTAGTTATAACATTCAACCTAATTTTTTGCTCTTAATCTAACTTCTAGATACGTTGAAATGTGACACAAAAAATGGGCTAATTATATCGAGCAAAAAGCACTTTAAAATAACTTGATAGATCTATCTCGACAATTACAAAACACAGCTTAGCTTCTGACGCAAGGAGAAGCTTTAAAAGGACAAATTTCTCAAACAATTTACGATTAATGATCGTAATTTGACCTTTTCATTTATCATTATCGGCACCGGAAATCCACCGAAATCTAGAAAAATGCCTTTTTATGTCGTATTGAGCTGTAAAGACGGTATAGAAAAAGTTGGCCGAGGCATTGGAAATGTTTTCTTTCATTGGTAAGTAAATTGTGTGTGAAAAAGTGGCACGCTTGGTTTTTATATAGATGGAGGGGCTTGCGTTATCTAGTAAGATTTATGTCTGTGGTCTGAAACCAGTCTTGCCAAGGGATATCGTGTTTCCCAGGTACTGGATTGTAGACGCCCGATAGGTAATCGCAGAATAAAAAAATATAAATAAAAAAAACATGAAGTCGAACATAGAACCTTCCCCTTTTTGGGAAGTCGGCTTAAAAAAGGTACATATATTCTACATCAGACTGGAAGCCGAGCCAAATATTGTTTGGAAATGGCTTTGCAGATGATGATGCGCAATGATGGACTTACTGGCGCAGGAACTGGCCCGGGATCGGTCTTGGAGTGGGCCACTTTATAAAAGTGCACGAGGGCCCATCTAAATTCTGAGCGGCCCCACCGCTGAAGATCCCGGCATCGCATCCAACCTGATCTATAGTAATGGTAAGAGGTTCGTGGTTAACTGGCTGAGGAGAAAGCAAAGTTGTTTGTCTCTTTATTTGCGGAATCTTCCTTCTCTCTTTTTGCGGATGAGAGACGAGTATTACGGACATTCGCATCCATCAAAAACACGTCCGTAGGGTGCTGTACAAACTCGACCTGAACAAAGCTAGTGGTCCCGACGGGATATCGGCAATTGCTCTAAGAACTTGTGCGCCTGAACTCTCTTCAAACCTAACATGCCTGTTTCGCCTTTCATATGTGACTGGAAAAGTATCGAATGCTTGGCAGCAAGTTAACGTTCAGCCTGTGCCCAAAAACGGCAGTCGGGCTGACCCGGTCAACTACAGACCCATCTCAGTAACATCCATCATCTGCAAGAGTATGGAACGGGTGCTAAACTCTAAGCTCCTGGCATATCTAAAAGCTAACGAAATCCTTAGTGACCGCCATTATGGCTTCTGCCAAAATCTGGAGTGAGGCCAACAAGAGGCATGGGGCAGTGCTTGCCGTCTCCCTCGACATCTTGAAGGATTTTAACTGGGTCTGGCACGAAAGCCTTATTGGTAAGCTTTCTTCATTCGGTCTGTCCAGTGTTTTATGCGATTAGATTGCAGACTTCCTGAGAGACCAGTCTATTCGAGTGGTTATTGATGGCCGCTCGTCTGACCAACTATGTATATACAAACATCGGACCCATCAGGGATCGGTATTCTTGTTGCACATAAACAATCTGCTTAAACTTTTTGGAACGCAGTCGACAGCACTGTTGCTGGGCGATACGTGTCCGACGCGCGCGCTTTTGGGCCTCAGATCTGGTATCTCCAGGAGGCCATGGTTGGGTGCTTGAATCTGTCCTTGAATCTTCGAATTGTGCGGTGACAATCTGGTCACAAAAAATGCTACTATGACCCAGACTTGTCTTTTGAGCCAATTCCACCCGGTTCTTTCTTTCCGGGTGTGACTGTCCAATAACAGACCATCTTGAGCTTCTTGGCGTTACGTTCTTCTTCTTCTTTTCGTGTGAGGATGTGGCCACCTCTGGGGTTACGTTGACATCGACCCTCAAGTTTGGTCCATTCATTAAAGCAAAAGTTCAACTGGCTGCCAAAGTTTTAGGGGTCTTTGCAAAGGTGAGACGGTACTTCACGCCAGAACAGTTGCTCAACTTGTATCAAATGCAAGTTCAATCATGCATGGAGTATAACTGCTCTCATCTCTGGGAGGGATCTGCCAAATACCAGCTTGACACACAGAAAAACAAAGGGAAACAGTATATATCTTTATTTTTCAGTTTATGGAATATCTTTTAAATTGGTTCAATGTTGGAGAAGGAAATAGGCGAGAGCCAAACCTCGAATTACGACTTTTTACTTAGGATATGCACTCGGATATATACGACCGCATTACCTCTTAACAGTTGGTACATGGTTTCGCGAGGTTCCTGTTCAGGATAAGGCGGGAGGAAACGCCCGGGTGTCACCATTGTGTGGATCGCCCGGAGGACACGGTGGAGCATACGGTGGAGGTCTGCTCCGCTTGGGAGGAGCACCGCCGTGTCCTCTTGGAGGCGATCGGCGGTGGTGACCTCTCGCGTCCGGCCCTGTTTCAGGCCATGGTACGGAGCGAGAGGGCATGGGAAGCTGTCACCTCCTTCTGCGAAGCAGTAATGCTCGCGAAGGAGGAGGCGGAACGCGTGAGGGAGACGCAACGGAGACGCCCTCACGTCCCCAGCCACCGCAGGAGACGTACCGGGCGTCGGGCGTCGCAAGACGATTTCCGGCCACCGAAGGCGCGGGCTTGCGGACGGCGAGCAGCGGGTAGCTCGCCGTCCGATAAGGACCAGGCCCGAGTCGACGGTGCGTAGTGTTCCACGCGCGCCTCAAAGAGATGTCAGCAAAACTGACGGGGTCCGCTAGGGCCGATGCCTGTCTGGATCGCGGATAAATTTGAAAAAGAGTTACCGCGGCCCTGGCTCAAGCAAGTCAGTAAAAGTCTGACACGCCCTCCCGCTTCACCCAGAGCGGGAGAAGTTACTGGATGATTTCCCAATCTAAAAAAAAAAAGGTATCGTGTTACCCAATAACTGGGTACTTCAAAAAACCATCTTTCGGTACCTGGATGATTTTGAAGTTAAATTATCTCTTTTCTTCCAGAACCTGGATACTACGAAGTTGGTGAATACGGTATCCGTCACGAAGACCTGGTGGAAACTATAGAGATGACCAAAGATGCTGACCATATACGAGTAAGTACCCGTTATATGCTGGGGATCCAAACTTTTCAGATGTGATAGTAATGAGATCCTACTACAAAAGTAATGCGATGGACCAACCAGATCAAGTCTACAGTGGAAGGTCCATTGCAAGAGAGCAAACGAGTCAAAGCCGACAATAAGAGATGGCGTCGCATCGGGAGGCGATCATGGGAGCCCTGTGTCTCACTGCTACATGCTAACCAGTCTGCCAAGAGTGTACCGTCGAAGAAGAAGATACTCAAGTCATATTTAGCCCACTTCTGGGCAAAGGTCTTCCCCGAAATTAAGATGTCAATTTAAATGTAACTCGCCTTACAGGCCCAGGATCTAGAAGGAGATTTCGATGGTCGAGGCGCTGTGGGCTTCTACACCATATCATTGGCACCGCATCAAACAGCATGTTTGGATGTAGATCTTCTAACTGATTTTGAGGTTAGTTTCAATATCTATTTAAAAAAAAAGTCGCTTTTTAATATATTTTTTAGTATGTTATTACAATAAAAATTTACTTGTCACGAAAAAAGAACGTAGGTATGTGTTTCAGCTCAATCGGACACCAGGAAATGTGTCAAACATAACTTGCAAGCTTTATTTATGTATAAATTTGTTATTTATATTTCGATTCGATCGAGACTTGGGCTGTACTGCAGTCTCTCCAACGGTGCCAGATCGACTACCGGTATATTGAGGTGTTGAAGTGTTTGTACAAAAACGCCACCATGTCAGTCCGTCTTCAGGATCAGACCTCGAAACCAATCCTTCTCCAGCGCGGCGTGAGACAGGGAGACGTCATTTCTCCGAAACTGTTCACTGCTGCGCTGGAGGATGTCTTCAAGGTTCTGGACTGGAGGGGGCTGGGCATCAACGTTAATGGCGAGTACATTACTCACCTTCGGTTTGCCGACGACATCGTGGTCATGGCTGAGACCATGGAGAGCCTCAGTAAAATGCTCGATGACCTCAGTAGAGCTTCCGAAAGAGTGGGTCTTAAAATGAACATGGACAAAACCAAGATCATGGTGAATGCCCATGTAACACCCACTCCTATCAAGGTCGGAGACTCTACTCTCGAAGTTGTAGACGATTATGTCTACCTGGGACAAACGGTCCAGTTGGGTAGGTCCAATTTCGAGAAAGAGGTCAACCGTCGAATCCGACTCGGCTGGGCGGCGTTCGGGAAGTTGCGTGGTATCTTCTCGTCCAATTTACCGCAGTGTCTCAAGACAAAAGTCTATGACCAGTGTGTGTTGCCAGTGATCACCTATGGGACCGAGACGTGGTCGCTCACAATGGGCCTTATCAGAAAGCTCAAAGTCACCCAAAGGGCAATGGAGAGGGCTATGCTCGGAATTTCCTTGCGTGATCACGTCAGGAATGATGATATCCGCAGGAGAACCAAAGTTACCGACATAGCCCGAAAAATTGCCAAACTTAAGTGGCAGTGGGCAGGGCACATTGCTCGCAGAACGGATGGCCGATGGGGCCGAAAGGTTCTGGAATGGCGACCGCGAACCGGAAGACGATACGTTGGAAGGCCTCCCACTAGGTGGACTGATGACCTGGTTAAGGTTGCGGGAAGGCGCTGGATGCGAGACGCACGGGATCGGTCAATGTGGCGACGCCTGGGGGAGGCCTATGTCCAGCAGTGGACGTCTTTCGGCTGAAATGATGATGATGATGATGATGAAATTTGTTATTTATATACAGAAACCAGGCTGGTAAAACTAAATAATCGCTGGCAAAAAAAACTTTTTAACTAAATAATTAAAATGATTTCCAAAAAAAAACATTCAAATTCAATACAGAAATCAGGCTGGTAAAACTAAATTATAGCATGCAAAAAAACTATTTAACAAAATAATTAATACTACTTCCAAAACAAAACACTACAAAGCGAAAAATAACTTTCGTTTTCAACATCGACTTCCGAAAAGAAAGTTATTTTTCGCTTTGTAGTCTTTGTTTTGGAAGTCGGTTTAATTTTTAATAAGTATTAAATATTTTTGTTTTTTATTTTGGTACCTTATATTTATCATGAAAATTATTCATAGGCTTCTCATTACAATTCCAACAAGCCTAAACACGACTGGGATACCTTGTTTTATTACGGAGTTCCAGTGCCTATCTTCCGGCATCATCACCAGATCAGTTCGATGGTACCATTTACCATTCACATCATCATCAGCCTTTTAAAGTTCCCACTGCTGGGACTCAGGCCTCCTCTCATAGACCCAGTGCGGATTGGTAGATGTCACGTCTTTGAATTTTTGGTTCTAGGACATGCCGGTTTCCTCACGATGTTTTCCTTCACCGTTTTGAGAGCAGTGGTGATGAAATAAATTACACAAAGTAAAGCGCCTGCTCGGGTTCGAACCCACGACCTACAACTCGTAAGTCGGGTCCGTAACCACTGGGCCACCACTGCTCCCATTTACCATTAAAAGCATTTATTAAATTTTGCTTTATCACAATTCTTTGATAAGTTCCAGTGGCCATCTGTGGTCTTCTTCATCAGTTCCACTTCTCAAAATGATACTTTCTGCATGATTTGCATTCTTACTGCTTACCATGTCGATGAAAATACCAAAATCGCTATATGTATGCCTATAAAATTTGAGGAATTCCCTCAAAACCCATGGGATCCCCTCATCAGATCTTTGGTGACAACGGGACTACCTCGACAGTATACCTAGTAGTAGTACCTTTTCAAACAAAAAAAATATTTTCTGTTGGTCCATAATTGACGGAGTAATCGGTGAACATATAAAAATTAAAAAATAAAATACAGCCGAACATAGAACCTCCATTTTGGAAAGTCAGTTAAAAAGAAAAAATCTCTAAAAAATTGATTTTAGAATGACTTGTGCTGTTGAAACAGTGAGCTTATTAAACTCAACGAAAACAAATCTTCCTTAATCGAAAAG
The DNA here is from genome assembly GCA_964057195.1 of Orthosia cruda. Taxonomy (NCBI): domain Eukaryota; kingdom Metazoa; phylum Arthropoda; class Insecta; order Lepidoptera; family Noctuidae; genus Orthosia; species Orthosia cruda. The sequence continues at coordinate 3,697,543 of OZ059853.1, read as the reverse complement.
CTAAGCCCATTAGGCTTGTTAAAATGTCCATTTATTGATATATCGTTATTTTTGGTAAAATTTCTTAATAGACATCGCTGCATTTGAAAAATATCGATACAATCCATAATTTGTGACAATTTCGACATAAATTAATTTATATTAAATGCTAATTTTTATATACTTTTATTTTACTTGTCTTTAAGTTAGCATAAAGAATTCTAAAACAGTTATCCCACTTCCCAGCTATCAGTTGACATGTTGCATACAAGTTTGGTTAAAAAAAATGCACTGTAAGCTAAGTGTCATCATTCTAAATCCAATATGGCGGACATCCAAAGATGGCGGACCAATTATTTTGTATGCACCCCATGATATATGGATATCGAAGTTTCCTGAGAGGAATACGAAAAATGCTTTGCACTTTTCCAATTAATAATTTGTTCTTTCCAGATCCAATACCTGAACGACTATCACAAGCGCGTCTTGGAGACACTTGGACCTATTCTGCTAGAGCGACGTTTCACTGACGAGTATGAGTGGCTGGAGAAAGAATGCGCGCCTATAGCGCGGGGGGCCGCCATCTTGTTTACGTTACACCCTGTTTTGGCGGGCATCAGTGTTGTCTTTGTTTGGCTAGGATATCAATAATTTAAATAATTAAGACTAATAAAATGTTACTTATACCTATTCTATATTAAAATCAATGTCAACATTAAAATAATTTAATAAACATCTTTTTATTACCTTGCCCATTAAAAATTAAAAATTATTTCAATAATTTTATAATATTGCCTACTTAACAAAATTGCTTAATCTACTGCTGTGTTTATAAATGAATAATCAGCATGTAGGCGCTGTTCAGGAAGATTGCCCGTTATTGTCTGTGAGACCCTGCCTGAAAAATTACAACATGTAACACAGCTATGTACTGTTTTACTAGAAAGATTTCTACCATTTCATGGCCAAAATATATGACGAGTATTTGACAGCAGTAATTGTGGACGTAGCATGCATGAGTAATTTGTGATAATATTTAAAAATAAGTATTGTGATGTACTTTTGTGAAATACGCTGCGGCAGGTTATACAGAAGACCGAAGAGTACAACCTGCCTCTCTGCTTAGCGTTTGTGGACTACGAGAAAGCCTTTGATTCGATCGAGACTTGGGCTGTGCTGCAGTTTCTCCAACGGTGCCAAATTGACTACCGGTACATCGAGGTGTTGAAGTGTTTGTATAAAAACGCCACCATGTCAGTTCGACTTCAGGATCAGACCTCGGAACCTGTCTTTCTGCAGCGAGGTGTGAGGCAGGGAGATGTCATATCTCCGAAACTCTTCACCGCTGCACTGGAGGATGTCTTCAAGGTTCTGGACTGGAGAGGGCTAGGCATCAACGTCAATGGCGAGTACATCACTCACCTTCGGTTTGCCGACGATATAGTGGTCATGGCTGCGACTATGGAGGACCTCAATACAATGCTCGATGACCTTAGTAGAGCCTCCGAAAGAGTGGGTCTTAGGATGAACATGGACAAAACCAAGGTAATGTTGAATGCCCATGTCACACCCACTCCTATTAGTGTCGGAGACTCTACACTCGAAGTTGTGGATGACTATGTCTACCTGGGACAAACGATCCAGTTGGGTAGGGCCAACTTCGAGAAAGAGGTCAACCGTCGAATCCGACTCGGCTGGGCAGCGTTCGGGAAGTTGCGCGGTATCTTCACGTCCAACTTACCACAGTGTCTCAAGACGAAAGTCTATGACCAGTGTGTGTTGCCAGTTATGACCTATGGCTCTGAGACGTGGTCGCTCACAATGGGCCTCATCAGAAAGCTTACAGTCACCCAAAGGGCAATGGAGAGGGCTATGCTCGGAGTTTCCTTACGTGATCGAATCAGAAATGTAGAGATCCGCAAGAGAACCAGGGTTACCGACATAGCCCGAAGAATTGCAAAACTTAAGTGGCAGTGGGCAGGGCACATTGCTCGCAGAACGGATGGCCGATGGGGCAGAAAGGTTCTGGAGTGGCGACCGCGAACCGGAAGACGTTGCGTTGGAAGGCCTCCCACCAGGTGGACCGATGACCTGGTGAAGGTTGCAGGGATCCGCTGGATGCGGGACGCACGGGACCGGTCAATGTGGCGACGCTTGGGGGAGGCCTATGTCCAGCAGTGGACGTCTTGCCGCTGATATGATGATGATGATGATTGTGATGTGGTTAGATGCATGTACAATGTATTTATAATGTGAATTAGAGTGCCTACCTCCAACTCTAATAAGACCATCAGTATGTAAAAATGGATTAAAATTTGTTAATTTATTTTAATAAGAAAAGAGAGTAAGTAAGTATTTTTATTTACATAGATACAAGTATATACAGAGTATAAAATACTTAATATAAACATATACACTTAAACCAAAAACTACTCGCTAACTAAACCTAAAAATATACTAAACTAAAATAAGGCGTCGAAAAACTCCTCCACATCGTAGTCCACTGATAATGTGTTCAAAACACTGGCAGCATTGCCACGTTGTATGGCAATGCTTATTCTCTGACCAAGGTAAAAGCCAGCCCTTGGATCACGCGAATTGTCAACTAGGCGTTTGGAAAGATCTTTAAACAAAGCGTGAGCAGTCTGACCCCATGGACCAAGAGTTTCAACCCCAAACGGCTCGAAAATATAACTACCGATGAGGTTACTATATTTCCGCCGCTTGAGGTTCTCTGCAGCCGTAGCGGCAGCGAACAGCGAATTTATTTTTAACCGACTTCCCAAAAAGGAGGAGGTTCTATGTTCGACTTCAAGTTTGTTTTTTGTTTATCTTCACCGATTACTCCGTCAATTGTGGACCGATTTTGAAATTATTTTTTTGTTTGAAAAAGTATGTTCCGAAATTGGTCCCATTTTAATTTGGTGAAGATCTGATGAAGAACTTCGGAGATATACAACAGAACTCTTCAATAAATAACGGCAAATCTCTCGGGATTGCTGCAATCGCATGTCTGTTTGTTGTTTATAACATTTCATAAAATAACATCACGCCAGTTCGCCCTTAAGGGGTAAGCAGATCTCTCATTTCACTGGTTATGTTCAAGTTTCATGAAATCTATTCTGGCGAAATAGTTCCCTTACTAACTTGCCTATTAGGTACGTACAACTAAAAAGTGAAAATAAAAAAGCTTTTTGCAAAAAAATACTACCGACTTCCAAATACAAAACTACAAAGTGAAAAATAACTTAATTTTTTGAAGTCGGTGTCCATAACGCAAAAAAATGGTACCAACGAAAGACACCGACTTCAAAAAATTAAGTTATTTTTCACTTTGTAGTTTTGTATTTGGAAGTCTGTAGTATTTTTTTGCAAAACGCTTTGCTTTAATGTCAATTGTTGTTTGTTTTTTAATAATCTATACTCCTTTAGAAATGATTCACGTTGTGAAATTCTACAAAATGTGATTCAAGACCGTTTAAGTTCATGTAAAGTAAAAAATCCTACACATTTGTTTTGTGAATACATAATATATTAATCTCAATATAAAGGCTGTAATGCGGTGTAGCTTACTAAAAATGGCTTACAAATTCAACTGATTGTTGCTCTGAGAAATTTAAATGACATTGAACCTTAAATGCCGGGAAGTCATCTTCCTTAATATTTGTTGGTAGGCCAGGCCAATTAGACTATGGTTCTGTTAAAAAACGCAGGTCCTGACCACCACAAGCCATTGGATGCCAGATGGCAAGCATCTGCACTGCGCGATCCTATAACAGCAGGTTTCGACTTTGTAGGTACATAACGCCAAGTAGCCGGTTCTGTAAGAGAGTTCAGTTCATGAATTCTGTTATAAACAAATGGTTTTAATAGATTGGTCTTGGAAGTATTAATCCAAGCCAGTGTTCGAGTCACACCAGTAAGTGCAACTGTGCAGAGGCGGATTAAAAGTCGAGAACGCCATAGGCAAGCCCCTTATCGCCCCTCTAGCGGCCATATTCAACCTCCGGAAATATGAACATGTGTCGAGCTGCAGAACTGAACTCAAATGGATGCCTATTCGGCAAAGAAGAAATTTGCGCGCCTTGACTGCGCTTTTCTCTCTACTCAACTCTCCCACACCTCCTTCTTATCTCATACCTCACTTTCAATACCTATGTAATTCACACGCTAGGAATCTGCGTTCGTCTAACAATATTATCTTGCTCTGTCCTTCTCATACTTCTGATTTTGTTCATTATTCCTTTCATATTCAATCCATTCTTCTCTGGAATGCGCTTCCTCTCGATATCAGGACGGCCACTACCAGTCAGTATGCATTTTAGCGGAAGATGCGGCATTTTTTTTCTAAACGAATAGCAGAGTAGTCTCATTATGCCCCTTTATTAATTTATATATATATATATGTCGGGTTTAGTCAATAGTACGGACGTCAAAACAAATCGCAAGCACGCCATCTGGTGGCAAAGCAAGAATAACTACGCATTGGCGCGCTTTTTCTAAACACTTGTGTGGTAGGGATAGCAGTATAGGGCAGTTGATTACTGACAGCCGTAGAGCTAAGACGTCGTAGAATCAGTGTCGATATCCGTAATATTAGTAAGCAAGATGTAACTGTGACTATTTTAAATGAACCCAGTATATCGAATAATTTCTGTGATTTAATTTGCACGATTGTACCCACCGACCTGCCCGCACACGATGTCTTAACCTGAAGGAATACATCCTGACTTTCCGATGGTTTACATCTATCGGCCAGCCTTGATGCGACATATATTATTTTATATATAGTATTTATTACAGGACATATTTAAGTATGTTTATTTTAACAATATATCATCATCATCATCATACCAGCCGAAAGACGTCCACTGCTGAACATAGGCCTCCCCCAAGCGTCGCCACTTTGACCGGTCCCGTGCGTCTCGCAACCAGCGTATCTCTGCAACCTTCACCAGGTCATCGGTCCACCTGGTGGGAGGCCTTCCAACGCAACGTCTGCCGGTTCGCGGTCGCCACTCCAGAACCTTTCTGCCCCATCGGCCATCCGTTCTGCGAGCAATGTGCCCTGCCCACTGCCACTTAAGTTTGGCAATTCTTCGCGCTATGTCAGTAACCCTGGTTCTCTTGCGGATCTCTACATTTCTGATTCGATCACGCAAGGAAACGCCGAGCATAGCCCTCTCCATTGCCCTTTGGGTGACTGTAAGCTTTCTGATGAGGCCCATTGTAAGCGACCACGTCTCAGAGCCATAAGTCATCACTGGCAACACACACTGGTCATAGACTTTCATCTTGAGACACTGTGGTAAGTTAGACGAGAAGATACCGCGCAACTTCCCGAACGCTGCCCAGCCGAGTCGGATTCGACGGTTGACCTCTTTCTCGAAGTTGGCCCTACCCAACTGGATCGTTTGTCCCAGGTAGACATAGTCGCCCACAACTTCGAGTGTATTGTCTCCGGCCTTAATAGGAGTGGGTGTAACATGGGCATTCAGCATCATCTTGGTTTTGTCCATGTTCATCCTAAGACCCACTCTTTCGGAAGCTCTACTGAGGTCATCGAGCATTATACTGAGGTCCTCCATGGTCTCAGCCATAACCACTATATCGTCGGCAAACTGAAGGTGAGTGATGTACTCGCCATTGACGTTGATGCCTAGCCCTCTCCAGTCCAGAACCTTGAAGACGTCTTCTAGTGCAGCGGTGAACAGCTTCGGAGATATGACGTCTCCCTGTCTCACACCTCGCTGCAAATGTACGGGTTCCGAGGTCTGATCCTGGAGTCGAACTGACATGGAACGGTAGTCAATTTGGCACCGTTGGAGAGACTGCAGTACAGCCCAAGTCTCGATCGAATCGAAGGCTTTCTCGTAGTCCACAAACGCTAAACAGAGAGGCAGGTTGTACTCTTCGGTCTTCTGTATAACCTGCCGCAGCGTATGTATGTGGTCTACGGTGCTGAAGCCTGTACGGAAACCGGCTTGTTTGGGAGGCAGGAAATCGTCAAACCTGCGCGCGAGACGATTCGTGATGACTCTTGAAAACAGCTTGTAGACATGGCTAAGAAGTGAGATAGGCCTATAGTTCTTCAGTAAGGCATTGTCACCCTTCTTGAAGAAGAGTACCACCACACCCCTGCACCATGCCTGCGGCATCCTCCCCTCGAGTATGACGGAATCAAACAGCTTCTGAAGGGCCTTAAGGACCGGTTCCCCACCCGCCTTCAGAAGTTTGGCCGTGATTCCGTCATCACCCGGCGCCTTGTTGTTCTTAAGCTGTTTCAGAGCCATCCTAATCTCATACAGGCTGACGTCCGGAATGTTTTCGGTATAGTGTCGGGTCAATCTAGCTCTAGGGTCATTCGCTAGATTCGCGACGGGTTTACTGGTGATGTGTACAACTGCCCATAGAATCTGTCGATCTCCCTCAGAAGCTCCGGTTTAGCGGATACGATCCTGCCATCATCGGTCTTCAGTTTCGTTAGCTGGCTCTGCCCAATAGACAGATCTCTTGCAAATACCTTGGAGCCCTTATTCAGCTCAATCGCGTCTTTAATAATTTCGGTATTAAAGCGGCGGAGATCGCTTTTCAAGGACTTTGAGATCCGTCTATTTAGCTGCCGGTATTTCAACGCATCGTCTGAAGACTGCAGGATCATATCACGCCTCTCCTTCATGAGCTTGGGAGTAAGACCAGAGAGCTTTCTGCTCCTATCTGTACGGCGGGTCTTAAAAACTTAGACCCGACCGTATGGACAACTTCCACAAACCCATCGCTGTATTCGTCCACGGAGCTCCCCAGGCACTCGAAACGATTCTGGAGTTCGAGTTGAAAGGTCTCGGGGTTTTGGACCTGGATTTGTGCTGGACGGAGCGTGGACTTCATCAGTCGAGACCTTTCAAGCTTGACATTAATGGTCGATGTGCCTCTTACCAATCGGTGATCGCTCCCGGTTTTCACAGAGTTGATCACAGAGACATCATTGAACATTTGCTTCTTGGTTGACATGATGAAGTCGATCTCGTTTTTAGTTGCACCATCGGGGCTTTGCCAGGTCCACTTCCTGTGCTCACGCTTTCTGAAGAAGGAGTTCATCATATAGAGGCCCTCCTTCTTTATAAAACTGGCCAGTAGGTGACCCCGGTGGTTCCGACGTCCAACTCCAAATTGCTCCACTTGCAGCTCATCCTCGTCTCGTTTGCCCAGTTTCGCGTTGAAGTCCCCCATGACAACGGTGAAGTAAGTTTTGGAACCATGCATGGCTCTAGAGATATCCTCATATATGGTCTCTACCTCGTCGTCGGGGTGTGCCGAGGTCGGGGCGTAGACCTGTATCACCTTCAGCGAATATCTTGTGGATATTCTGAGTATAAGGTACGCCACCCTGGTCGACACACTCTCGATCTTCACCACATTGTTCACAAGGGACTTGTGGACGATAAAGCCGACACCACCCTGGGACTGCCGGTCACCTTCTCGGAAATAGAGCAGGTTACCGGATTTGAGGATTATCGAGTCCTCCCCCTCTCTTCGGACTTCAGATAACCCTATAATGCTCCATCGTAACCTGCTCAATTCTTCCTCGAGTTCTGATATCTTCTCGTCGGTCCGGAGTGTTCGTGTGTTATACGTTACCAGGTCCAGTTGTCGGTGTTTATTGGGGTAGCCGGGTCCACTCCGGAGATTCTTTGCACCCCTTGCCACGCCATCGCCTCGACCACAACCGTAGCCGAGGGTAGACGGGCTGCCGGGCACTCGGGGCCATTTTTTTGTTGTGCTATTCATATTGATTTGGGGGGTTTTGCCATAATCGCCACGCTTGGCAGACGGGTTGGCGATCGCAGTTTGTTGATAAAGTACACAGAGAACGCTGTTGCCCATTCTCTGGTGTGTCCCTTAGTCGCCTCTTACGACACCCACGGGATGATATGGGATGGTGACATTCTTTACGTCCGTCACCATACGGTACAACTAACTATATACTTTTGTACTAATTTTGCGTTTATTATTTCTATTTTTATGCACCTGCCATGCTATCTCTTCACCGCCCTTGGTTGACTGGTAGAGAATGCCTATGGCATTAAGTCCGCCTATGTACTTTTATGTTGCATGAAGTTTTAATAAATAAATAAATATACATTTTTTTTGTCATTGGTATACTCGCGCTTGACCACTATCTCACCTTATGGTAAGCTACGATGTGGTCGACGATGTACCACGCTTACCTAGAAGAAACCTATTCACTCTTGACTTAAAGACTCCCAGGTTGTAGCTATCAGGCAATTCCAGGGAATTCCTTTCCTTAGCTGTACGCATAATAAAAGTATTCCCAAAACGTTCGGTGTGTATGGTTGTGACCACCATGTACCGATGACGCATCGCCGTACGTCTTGTAGTCCGATGATGGAACGGGCTAGGAGAAATTAGTTCATGCAATTCCATCGCACTCTCCCAGAAATGTAAATGATAAAAAACCGACATATTGGCAACTTGGCACCGGTGTTAAAGACTCTGGAGCCTAGACTTGACCAGTGTCTCATTGCCGATGAGCCTCTTGGCCCGTTTTTCAATCGACTCTAGTGTATCCAGCTGGTACTTGGCAGATCCGTCCCAGAGATGAGAGCAGTACTCCATGCATGACCGAACTTGCGCTTGATACAAGTTAAGCAACTGTTCTGGCGTGAAGTACCGTCTTACCATTGCAAGGATCCCCAGCTTTTTGGCGCCGGTTGAGATTTTAAAAAGTACGAAACAAAAAAATATACCCGTACATTTATTGTATAAACATAAATGCATACCGATCAACAAACACTTTGCGACGCCACGCCGCCGTAGTCGGGTTATAAAAAAATGCCGATGTGTCGCAAACGGTAAGTTTGGCAAAAATATGATGTACAAAACCCTACATTCCTTTTCAAATACCTATTCAATGATAGCACACATGGTGGGGTGCGGCAAAATATTTTGTGTCCTTTTCTTCGGGCCCCATATTCAATTTAATGTGATATTGCATATACCTCTAACACACCTCATTTATCAAATTAAAATAAGTAGTTTAGAAGTTGTGAGGGAACATATGGACATACATACATACCTATCCACATACCGGTCAAAAACATAACTCTGCCTTTTGCTTCTCCGTAGTCGGGTAGAAAGCAAGCAAAATTAAAGGAATTTTAGTAAAGCACAACGTACGCTAAAAATTTACTCATTAAGTAAAATTGAACCCTGGGGTACCCCCATTTTCACGGTTAACCCCGACGAATTGACACCGTTTATTTGAACTAATTGCTGTCTATCATTTAAATAAGATTTTACTAAAGTTAACGCTGATTGGCCTAGCCCGTAATGCTCAAGTTTCAAAAGTAAACTGTGCCCGGATTTAAAAAGTGGTATAACCTTACTATGTTTCATTACATCCGGAAAGACTTCTTGATCTACACACAAATAAAAAAAAATGTGCTATAGTCTCAATAATGGAGGTACAAACTTTGATGGACATTCCCCATAGATCTTTGATCAGTTTGATCTTGATTTGCTTAAAAACTTGTAGTACTGTTATTGGGTTTATATGAGAAAAGTTAAATTCAGTCGGGCAGGCTGAAATGCAAGGTATTATTTAACTTGTAATGTGTTTGGCTAGTCATATTGAGTTTAAAAAAAATGTAATAAAGGAAGTAAAGAAAATTTCCAATAATATACGTTATAAGCGTTATTTTGTAAAAATAAATAGGTTGCATACAAGTGCTGCGAATTCGACTCGACATGCGTTTTCGGCAAAATACTCATTTCCACACCAACATGAGGTAGAGTAAGCGGCGCGTTTTTTTATCGTGGTATCCCCAGTAGGCCTAATCCACATGTAATGAGCCCTTCTGGTATCATATGACCCTCTACGTGCGTATAAGTAAAGCCGTGGGTTCTCTACGTATGTACGGAGGGTTATTCATGTCACGGCTGTAATTCTGCTGCTTTGCACTGGCCTGTAACTGGAGTAGTACCAGGTGAAACCATTGCGCAACGAGCCCAGCATGGAGCGTAGCGGCTGGTTCGTTATTGGTGCGCTTGGGCATCACCTTAATTGGACGACCTTTAAACAATGAGTCGTCCATTGCCACAGCGGTTTGCACACTATTTTTATTAGCAAATTCTATGTAGGCGAATCCCTTTGGTTGCAAGAATTTATTGCATACTATGGTGACTCTTTTAATGTACCCACATCCATGGAAGTGATGACCCATTCGTTGGAAGGCTTCATCGTGCATCTTATGCAGTTTTTCAATCTCTTCTTCTCTTTCTAGACCTGCTTGTTGCCCTAATGGCTGCCAAGTGTGGCAGTTTATCGCCAATAGCTTCATCACCACCTCCGTGAATATTGTCAGTCATGTTTAGGTATTTATTGGTACCGTCTAAATGATTGTTGTCAATCGTAGTGGTTGTGTCTGCCATGGCCACAACTATAACTGATTCCATAATTATTTCAACAATAAGAACTTTACACTTGAGAAAAACCCGGTAACCAAATTGAAAAAATGTCTTTTAAAATACTACTCACATAGAACACTTAGAGTCATTGGCTAGTCGTCTATCGGTTATTGCTCATTAAAAACAGTTTTTTTAAATTTAAATTATTAGAATCACACTATTCTCTCACTTTTCGTACACAACAGACATAAGTATGGAACGCGTGGTAGTTTCAAAGCGTGCTCACTACTCGGCAGCCACTGACACACTGAATTGCATTTCGCCGTGTGCCATGTTTGTTTCCGAGCCTACCGAGCGCAACTAGGTGGAGAGGGGAACAAAAGGTGCCATTGTTTAACGGGCGTCGGCAATGCTTCAAAGAGGAGGTTTTTATCTGGTACGGCTAAATCGAGTCTCTGGGCAGGTACCTGATACCATTCATTGTATAAAACAATAGATTGGATCTTATCTGCATTTTTTTTTGGAGTATTATTGAAAGGGTTTTAAACTACCATTGTCTGTTACGCCGAATAAGATTAGGGATTCTAGTAAAATTATGATAAGATACAATATAATTTTTATTTTAAGGGAACTACTATTATGAGTCGATTTGTTTGCTTTTTTTTACTCTTAATAGTTTTACTGAGTATACATTGCTTTCCAACGTAAGTTTTACTAACGCTGTTATTTCGAGTCCGATTAAATGAATGACAATAAATATTTTGAAAATTGTATTAAATAATATATTTGCAAGTAGTCAATTCACACAAGATTAGTTTCGAAAGCAATGCAAAGCAGGGAAAAATCTTCAAGTTTACGTTGGCTAACTTCCGAAATTAATTACCTTATTTATTCTAATTAATTTGGAGTTGGCTAAACATGTTTTATGCAAAGATTTCTAAGAATGACACCCAGAATCTATAGCAAAATACCCAAGCATGTTTTAGAAAAACACGAATAACAGGCTTTCAAAAAACACTTAAACAAGTTCCTAATTGGCAAGGCATATTAAACGATTCATGAATACAGACGTTATGCAAATAATGTGGATAAATACTCGTATGCGCAATAATAGCTATTTACTTTCCTACATGCTATGATTATGTTTCCCGTTCCTTAGTGTCGTGTTTTAACAAAATACAAAAATAGCCCCCACTAATAGTGTTAATGGATGGTGTCAATTAATTGTTGTTTAATAAGTTGTTAATTCGCGTTTAAGATTTTCACGGTGTAGACTGTTACCTAAAAGATGCAAAGTACATTTTTGACAAAAATTTAATAAAAACCTGGGAATTTCAGAACTTATAGGTAATGATACAAACTAGTGCACCGTACCCATATTGGTACATATTTAGACGTAATTACTGTAAAGAAAATATGCAAAAGTTTCAAAGTTGTTTACAAAATATGACATTTATTCCTTCAAAGAACTCGATCACGCTTTTAATAAGTTTCACGATACATTTAAATTATTATATGATAATGTGTTTTCCGCTTAAGAGACTAAAACGAATTGCGGATAAAATTATGTTTTTTTTTTTTTTTTTTTTTTATCTAATGTAGGCTCGCGCTTGACCACTATCTCACCTGATAGTAAGCGATGATGTGGTCGATGGTGGAGCACGCTTGCCTAGAAGTAACCTATTCACTCTTGACTTAAAGACCCCTAGATTGTAGCTATCGGGAAACACAGACTCCGGCAGGGAATTCCACTCCTTAGCTGTACGCATAATAAAAGTATTCCCAAAACGTTTAGTGCGTATGTCGTGCTTTAAACTAAAGCGCGACATGTTGTGGCAATTTCGAAGAGACCCCGACCCCAATATTATAAAACTTTTCAAAACATATACGAACCGCTTTAAAACCAAAATTCCGCTGACTATGTAATCCAATAATGACAATTACATTAATAATGCGTCTAACAAGAGCAAAGCTACGTAGAAAATAATAAATAAGTGCAAGAATAATAAGCCGGTTGATGGGATACCAAGACAGAATAAATGACGAAAATTTAACTGACCCAAACTTTTAATGACTAATTTACTGACGAAATTGAATTAGCATCTGACATTAATATTAGTTATCAGAATTTTAAATTTGGCATGCATCTTTACTCTTTATTTTTAATACCTACAGTTCCCCCTGACATTGTAAAATTAATCAATTCATCAAACAATACAAATAGCTCTGATTATGATGACATTACAACACATCCTATTAAATCTATTTCAACTATTATAGCACCATTACCAATGGACAATGAAGTGGAGGAGTTTTTCGACGCCATATTTTAGTTTAGTATTCTTTTAGGTTTAGTTAGTGAATAGTTTTTGGTTTAAGTGTATATGTTTGTAGTCTTAGTTAATTAAGTATTTTATACACTGTATATACTTTTATCTATGTTAATAAAAAAATACCAGTAATGAGTTACATAATAAATATGTGCTTGGTTGTGTCTTCGATTAGGTTAAAATTAGGCGTTATAAAACCGATACATAAGAAAATTAGGAAATATGAGCCAACTAACTACTGGCATATTGCCTTACTAAACATATTATCTAAAATGATAGAAACACACAACAATCTTTTTGCTGATGAACAGTACGGTTTTTGAAGAAAAAGAATATAAACATGGTAATTTTCAATCTCTTGGAAAACTATAACTGGTGTTGATAACAGAAATCCAGAAGCTGCTTTTCTCTTGGACACGAGCAAGGCATTTGATTTTGTGGATAGAAAAATACACAGAAAGCAAGTTACGAAAATATATAAGGTTTGCATCACTTCAAAAACTAAGCATACGTATCTATTAAGTCAGAAAGCTAATAACTATGGTGTACCCCAAGGATGTATTTTAGGATCTTTATTATTCACATTAATGATATGCCCAGAGAAACACATCACCCTATGGTTTTCTTTGCTGATGATAGCACGGTCGTTTTTACTGATAATAATGATGCAAAGACACTTAAGGGAAATATAAACAACTGTCTCCAAGTATTAATAGAATAATGAAAAAAAAAATTGGTTTTTGAGCCACTGGTTTTTTAATAATCATAAAAAACCTCACATACAATTTCGAGACAATATAATTTCAGAAACGACAACTACATAATTCATGGGACTGGAACTGGTTAGAGACATGTCGTGGAAAACTCACACTGAATGTGTATGTAAACGCATGAGCCAAAATTCATGTGGATGGCGCAACTTCATAAAGGAGGTACACCAAAAAGTTTAACTGCAGCATATCATGCATATGTTACGTCTACGTTACCTGATTATATATTGGGGTGACCCCACGAACATATAGACTGTGTTTAGAGCGCAAGTGACTCTTTTTGTAAAAACAAACTTGCACTTAACAAACACTACACAGCGTGCGACATAAAAATAAGATAAGCGGTAGACAACACAAAAAAGCGGTATTAAAACTTTCTAGTAATGGTACCAAAGATCAACAATAAACTTCCTATATATTTATTAAATATTAACGATATTAATATGTGTGAAAAGCAAATGTATAAGTTACTGTTAAATAAGACGTATTAAATGCCAGACAAAAAACTATCTGTTAGTTTAGTCCGATTTATTTTCAATTATTATTTATGTGTTGTCCTATGTACTAGGCTCAGACATTATTTACGTATTGTGTTGTTTATTATTATGAGATTTTAGACTCTGACGTTATAATTAATGACATTGTATATTTGAGTATTTATGCGTTGGTTATGAAGTTGTATAAATTTGAATGATATTTATGATATGGTATAATTTTATTATAATTTAGGACATTGTATAATTTTAGTAATAATGTATGGCTTGTATAGTTTTACGATATGGTATGATGTTAATCATAATTTGTGACATTGTATATTTTAAATAATAATTTTGGATGCTCAAATTGGTACAACACAGTAAACTGCGCATTCACCTCACTTCTGGAAATGTATGATTATATACTGTGTTGAGCAATCAATATTTCTGAAGATAAACGATACCTTATTGAAAACGGACTGAATTATTCGTTTGAAATACGAATGAGTATTTTACTTGGCAAGAAAAATAATGACTCGTCCATCACATGTCAAGATATTACTTCAGATATAAATAAAGTATGTAGCGCAAATAAAGCCAAAACAGCTAATTAATCAAATAAATAAAACAAAAAGCAGGGCTGATGGCAGTCAAGGGTTCACATAGAAGAGCACCCTTACTACACAAATATCAGAATTCTTATGTTCATAGGGCATGAAACTAAATAAAAATGCAAGTTGTCGAACACAAACCACGTCTAATTGGTCGCTAATTTTATTAGTACAAAAATCAATAAATAGAATTGCCACACCTCCATAATGAATGCACGACACTATGTCTCTCACTGCCACGTTATCACTTGACTTTATGGACTTTTGCATGCCATTTGTAGACTTGACTGTACCCATCCCCGATGTCATCTTCTTCTTCTTGCGTTCCTCTCTTTCTGACAACAATGCTAACCCTCTATTGTCAAAGAAGTAAGGAAGAATATTAACATCTTATAAATCGTTTTTTATAATTATGTTTCATCATCATCATCATCATCATTTCAGCCGAAAGACGTCCACTGCTGGACATAGGCCTCCCCTAGGCGTCGCCACATTGACCGATCCCGTGCGTCTCGCATCCAGCGCCTTCCCGCAACCTTAACCAGGTCATCAGTCCACCTAGTGGGAGGCCTTCCAACGTATCGTCTTCCGGTTCGCGGTCGCCATTCCAGAACCTTTCGGCCCCATCGGCCATCCGTTCTGCGAGCAATGTGCCCTGCCCACTGCCACTTAAGTTTGGCAATTCTTCGGGCTATGTCGGTAACTTTGGTTCTCCTGCGGATATCATCATTCCTGACGTGATCACGCAAGGAAATTCCGAGCATAGCCCTCTCCATTGCCCTTTGGGTGACTTTGAGCTTTCTGATAAGGCCCATTGTGAGCGACCACGTCTCGGTCCCATAGGTGATCACTGGCAACACACACTGGTCATAGACTTTTGTCTTGAGACACTGCGGTAAATTGGACGAGAAGATACCACGCAACTTCCCGAACGCCGCCCAGCCGAGTCGGATTCGACGGTTGACCTCTTTCTCGAAATTGGACCTACCCAACTGGACCGTTTGTCCCAGGTAGACATAATCGTCTACAACTTCGAGAGTAGAGTCTCCGACCTTGATAGGAGTGGGTGTTACATGGGCATTCACCATGATCTTGGTTTTGTCCATGTTCATTTTAAGACCCACTCTTTCGGAAGCTCTACTGAGGTCATCGAGCATTTTACTGAGGCTCTCCATGGTCTCAGCCATGACCACTATGTCGTATAATTATGTTTAGACAGGTTAAAATTTCATACAACATAATATTAGTATTAACAATAACATAGCACATGCACACGCATAATATCATTTTAAGGGACCAAACCCTTGACCAGTAGCGTTATAAGGCCGAAAAATCCAAAAAATATATTAGGTTTGTGTCTGGAAATATCGATACCATCAAGCTACGTCACGGTATATAGGACAGAGAAGACAAAAATCTCTCGGCAAATCCGACAGGAATCATCCTGCTCTATGTCCTTTATCTTTTATTTTTTAATGAATGCGAAAAACAAAAACCCGACTACTGAAAAATAACGCTATAAAAAGTACGAAACGAGAAAATATACCCGTAAATTTATTGTATAAACATAAATGCATACCGATCAAGCAACACTTTGCGACGCCACGTCGGGTAAAAAATATTTTTCTTGACTTTGACATTTGCCGTGTGTCGCAAACGGTAAGTTTGGAAAAAAATATGATGTACAAAACCCTGCATTCATTTTCAAATACCTATTCAATGATACCACACATCATGGGGTGGGACGAAGTTTTTTTTGATCTTTTCTTCGGGCTCCATATTCAATTCAATATGACTTCACATATACCTCTAACTAGCGGACAAATAAGACGCTTCCAGCAACACCTCATTTGTCAAAGTAAAATAAGAAGTTTAGAAGTTGTGAGGGATCATATGAACATACATACATACCGGTCAAAAACATAACCCTGCATTATGCTTCGCCGTAGTCGGATAAAAAGGACGCAAAATTAAAGGAATATTAGTGAAGCACAACGTACACTAAAAACTTAACTCATTAAGTAAAATTGAACCCTGGAGTACTCCCATTTTCACGGTTAATTCCAACGAATTGACACCTTTTATTTGAACTAATTGCTGTCTATCATTTAAATAAGATTTTACTAAACTTAACGCTGATTGGCCTAGCCCGTAATGCTCAAGTTTAAAAAGTAAACTGTCCCCGGATTTAAAAAGTGGTATAACCTTACCATATTTCATTAGATCCGGAAAGACTCCTTGATCTACACACAAATAAAAAAATAATGTGCTATAGTCTGAATAATGGAGGTACAAACTTTGATGGACATTCCCCATAGATCTTCGATCAGTTTGATCTTGATTTGCTTGAAACCTTTTATTACTGTTATTGGGTTTATATGAGAAAAGTTAAATTCAGTCGGGCAGGCTGAAATGCAAGGTATTATTTAACTTGTTATGCGTTTGGCTAGTCATATTGAGTTTTAAAAATTTGTAATAAAGGAAGTAAAGAAAATTGCCAATAATATACTTTATAAGCGTTATTTTGTAAAAATAAATAGGTTGCATACAAGTGCTGCGAATTCGGCAAAATACTCATTTCCACACCACCATGAGGTAGAGTAAGCGGCGCGTTTTTTTATCGTGGTGTCCCCAGTAGGCCAAATCCACATGTAATGAGCTCTTCTGGTATCATATGACCCTCTATGTGCGTATAAGTAAAGCCGTGGCTTGTCTACGTATGTCACGGCTGTTACTTCTGCTGCTTTGCACTGGCCTGTAACCAGAGTAGTACCAGGAGAAACCGCTGCGCAACGAGCCCAGGCCCAGCGGCTGGTTCGTCGTTGCCAGCCCTGGCTTATTGGTGCGCTTGGGCATCACCTTAATTGGACGACCTTTAAACAATGAGTCATCCATTGCCACAGCGGTTTGCACACTATTTTTATTAGCAAATTCTATGTAGGCGAATCCCTTTGGTTGCAAGAATTTATTGCATACTATGGTGACTCTATTTATGTAGCCACATCCATGGAAGTGATGTTGCAGTTCCTCTTTCGTGGCACCGTAGTCCACTTTTCCGACGTACACTGATCTGTTGTCTGCCTCGAGCACGTCGTCGATCGACGTGGTTAGCGGACCCATACCCATTCGTTGGAAGGCTTCATCGTGCATCTTATGCAGTTTTTCAATCTCTTCTTCTCTTTCTAGATTTCTAGACCTGATTGTTGCCCTAATGGCTGCCAAGTGTGGCAGTTTATCGCCAATAGCTTTATCACCACCTCCGTGAATATTGTCAGTCATGTTTAGGTATTTATTGGTACCGTCTAAATGATTGTTGTCAATCGTAGTGGTTGTGTCTGCCATGGCTACAACTATTACTGATTCCATAATTATTTCAACAATAAGAACTTTACACTTGAGAAAAACCCGGTAACCAAATTGAAAAAATGTCTTTTAAATACTACTGACATAGAACACTTAGAGTCATTGGCTAGTCGTCTATCGATTATTGCTCATTAAAAACAGTTTTTTTAAATTTAAATTATTAGAATCACACTATTCTCTCACTTTTCGTACACAACAGACATAAGTATGGAACGCGTGGTAGTTTCAAAGCGTGCTCACTACTCGGCAGCCACTGACACACTGAATTGCATTTCGCCGTGTGCCATATTTGTTTCCGAGCCTACCGAGCGCAACTAGGTGGAGAGGGGAACAAAAGGTGCCATTGTTTAACTGGCGGCGGCAATGCTTCAAAGAGGAGGTTTTTATCTGGTACGGCTAAATCGAGTCTCTGGGCAGGTACCTGATACCATTCATTGTATAAAACAATAGATTGGATCTTATCTGCATTTTTTTGGAGTATTATTGAAAGGGTTTTTAACTACCATTGTCTGTTACGCCGAATAAGATTAGGGATTCTAGTAAAATTATGATAAGATACAATATAATTTTTATTTTAAGGGAACTACTATTATGAGTCGATTTGTTTGCTTTTGTTTACTCTTAATAGTTTTACTGAGTATACATTGCTTTCCAACGTAAGTTTTACTAACGCTGTTATTTCGAGTCCGATTAAATGAATGACAATAAATATTTTGAAAATTGTATTAAATAATATATTTGCAAGTAGTCAATTCACACAAGATTAGTTTCGAAAGCAATGCAAAGCAGGGAAAAATGTTCAAGTTTACGTTGGCTAACTTCCGAAATTAATTACCTTATTTATTCTAATTAATTTGGAGTTGGCTAAACATGTTTTATGCAAAGATTTCTAAGAATGACACCCAGAATCTATAGCAAAATACCCAAGCATGTTTTAGAAAAACACGAATAACAGGCTTTCAAAAAACACTTAAACAAGTTCCTAATTCGCAAGGCATATTAAACGATTCATGAATACAGACGTTATGCAAATAATGTGGATAAATACTCGTATGCGCAATAATAGCTATTTACTTTCCTACATGCTATGATTATGTTTCCCGTTCCTTAGTGTCGTGTTTTAACAAAATACAAAAATAGCCCCCACTAATAGTGTTAATGGATGGTGTCAATTAATTGTTGTTTAATAAGTTGTTAATTCGCGTTTAAGATTTTCACGGTGTAGACTGTTACCTAAAAGATGCAAAGTACATTTTTGACAACAATTTAATAAAAACCTGGGAATTTCAGAACTTATAGGTAATGATACAAACTAGTGCACCGTACCCATATTGGTACATATTTAGACGTAATTACTGCAAAGAAAATATGCAAAAGTTTCAAAGTTGTTTATAAAATATGACATTTATTCCTTCAAAGAACTCGATCACGCTTTTAATAAGTTTCACGATACATTTAAATTATTATATGATAATGTGTTTTCCGCTTAATAGACTAAAACGAATTGCGGATAAAATTATGCTTTAAACTAAAGCGCGACATGTTGTGGCAATTTCGAAGAGACCCCGACCCCAATATTATAAAACTTGTCAAAACATATACGAACCGCTTGAAAACCAAAATTCCTCTGACTATGTAATCCCATAATGACAATTACATTAATAATGCGTCTAACAAGAGCAAAGCTACGTAGAAAATTATATATAAGTGCAAGAATAATAAGCCGGTTGATGGGATACCAAGACAGAATAAATGACGAAAATTAACTGTCCCAAACTTTTAATGACTAATTTACTGACGAAATTGAATTAGCATCTGACATTAATATTAGTAAACAAAATTTTAAATTTGACATGTATCTTTACTCTTTATTTTTAATACCTACAGTTCCCCCTGAAATTATAAAATTAATCAATTCATTAAACAATACAAATAACTCTGATTATGATGACATTACAACACATACTATTAAATCTATTTCAACTATTATAGCACCAGCATCGTTGTCCATTACCAGTGGACAATGAAGTGGAGGAGTTTTTCGACGCCATATTTTAGTTTAGTATTCTTTTAGGTTTAGTTAGTGAATAGTTTTTGGTTTAAGTGTATATGTTTGTACTCTTAGTTAATTAAGTATTTTATAAACTGTATATACTTTTATCTATGTTAATAAAAAATACCAGTAATGAGTTACATAATAAATATGTGCTTAGAATCGGGTGTCTTCGGATAGGTTAAAATTAGGCGTTATAAAACTGATACATAAGAAAATTAGGAAATATGAGCCAGCTAACTACTGGCCCATTGCCTTACTAAACATATTCTCTAAAATTATAGAAACACACAACAATCTTTTTGCTGATGAACAGTACAGTTTTTGAAGAAAAAGAACATAAACATGGTAATTTTCAATCTCTTGGAAAAACTATAACTGGTATTTATAACAGAAGTCCAGAAGCTGCTTTTCTCTTGGACATGAGCAAGGCATTTGATATTGTGGATAGAAAAATACACAGAAAGCAAGTTACGAAAATATATAAGGTTTGCATCAATTCAAAAACTAAGCATACGCATCCATTAAGTCAGAAAGCTAATAACTATGGTGTACCCCAAGGATGTATTTTAGGATATTTATTATTCACATTAATGACATGCCCAGAGAAACACATCACCCTATGGTTTTCTTTGCTGATGATAGCACGGTCGTTTTTACTGATAATAATGATGCAACGATACTTAAGGGAAATATAAACAACTGTCTCCAAGTATTAATAGAATTGATGGACGCGAATAATGAAAAAAAAAATGACTTTTGAGCCACTGGTTTTTTAATAATCATAAAAAACCACACATACATTTTCGAGACAATATAATTTCAGAAACGACAACTACATCATTCATGGGACTGGAACTGGATAGAGACATGTCGTGGAAATCTCACACTGAATGTGTATGTAAACGCATGAGCCAAAATTCATGTGCATGGCGCAACTTCGCAAAGGAGGTACACCAAAAAGTTTTCATTGCAGAGCATCATGCATAAGTTACGTCTACTTTACCTGATTATATATTGGGGTATATAATATTAAATAGATATATATTATATCATATCATATTATATCCACGAACATGTAGACTGTGTTTAGAGCGCAAGTGAATCTTTTTGTATAAACAAACTTGCACTTAACAAACACTACACAGCCCGCGACATAAAAATGAGATAAGCGGTAGACAACACAAAAAAGCGGTATTAGAACTTTCTAGGAATGGTACCATAGATCAACAATAAACTTCCTATATATTTATTAAATATTAATATGTTACAAAAGAAAAGCAACTGTATAAGTTACTGTTAAATAGGACGTACTAAATGCCAGACAAAAAAATATCTGTAATTTTAGTCCGATTTATTTTCAATGATTATACTGTAATTATTATTTATGTGTTGTCCTATGTACTAGGCTCTGACATTATTTACGTATTGTGTTGTTTATTATTATGAGATTTTAGACTCTGACATTACTTTTTGATCTCAATCTATGACGTAATAATTAATGGCATGGTATGATTTTAGTGATAATTAATGACATTGTATATTTGAGTATTAATGCGTTGGTTATGAAGTTGTATAAATTTGAATGATATTTATGATATGGTATAATTTTATTATAATTTAGGAGATTGTATAATTTTAGTAATAATGTATGACTTGTATATTTTTACGATATGATATGATATTAATCTTAATTTGTGACATTGTATATTTTAAATAATAATTTTGGATGCTCAAATTGGTACAACACAGTAAACTGCGCATTCACCTCACTTCTGGAAATGTATGATCATATACTGTGTTGAGCAATAAATATTTCTGAAGGGGTTAAACGATACCTTATTGAAAACGGACTGAATTATTCGTTTGAAATACGAATGAGTATTTTACTTGGCAAGAAAAATAATGACATTTCCATCAAATGTTAAGTCATATTAATATTATAATGAATATTATAAATGTGATATTACTTCAGATATAAATAAAGCATGTAGCGCAAATAAAGCCAAATAAGCTAATTAATCAAATAAATAAAACAAAAAGCAGGGCTGATGGCAGTCAAGGGTCCACATAGAAGAGCACCCTTACTACACAAATATGAGAATTCTTATGTTCATAGGGCATGAAACTAAATAAAAATGCAAGTTGTCGAACACAAACCACGTCTAATTGGTCGCTTATTTTATTAGTACAAAAATCAATAAATATAATTGCCAAACCTCCATAATAAATGCACGACACTATGTCTCTCACTGCCACGTTATCACTTCACTTTATGGACTTTTGCATGACATTTGTAGACTTAACTGTACCCATCCCCGATGTTATCTTCTTCTTCTTGCCTTCCTCTGTTTCTGACAACAATGCGAACCCTCTATTGTCAAAGAAGTAAGGAAAAATATTAACATCTTATAAATCGTTTTTTATAATTATGTTTAGCCAGGTTAAAATTTCATAGAACATAATATTAGTATTAACAATAACACAGCACATGCACACGCATAATAACATTTTAAGGGACCGAACCCCTGACCAGTAGCGTTATAAGGCCGAAAAATCCAAAAAATATATTAGGTTTGTGTCTGGAAATATCGATACCATCAAGCTACGTCACGGTATATAGGACAGAGAAGACACAAATCTCTCGGCAAATCCGACAGGAATCATCCTGCTCTATGTCCTTTATCTTTTATTTTTTAATGAATGCGAAAAACTAAAACCCGACTACTGAAAAATAACGCTCTAAAAAGTACGAAACAAGAAAATATACCCGTAAATTTATTGTATAAACATAAATGCATACCGATCAAGAAACACTTTGCGACGCCATGTCGGGTAAAAAATATTTTTCTTGCTTTGACATATGCCGATGTGTCGCAAACGGTAAGTTTGGAAAAAATATGATGTACAAAACCCTGCATTCATTTTCAAATACCTATTCAATGATACCACACATGATGGGGTGGGACGAAGTTTTTTTTGATCTTTTCTTCGGGCTCCATATTCAATTCAATATGACTTCACATATACCTCTAACTAGCGAACAAATAAGACGCTTCCAGCAACACCTCATTTGTCAAAGTAAAATAAGAAGTTTAGAAGTTGTGAGGGATCATATGAACATACATACATACCGGTCAAAAACATAACCCTGCATTATGCTTCGCCGTAGTCGGATAAAAAGGACGCAAAATTAAAGGAATATTAGTGAAGCACAACGTACACTAAAAACTTAACTCATTAAGTAAAATTGAACCCTGGAGTACTCCCATTTTCACGGTTAATGCCAACGAATTGACACCTTTTATTTGAACTAATTGCTGTCTATCATTTAAATAAGATTTTACTAAACTTAACGCTGATTGGCCTAGCCCGTAATGCTCAAGTTTCAAAAGTAAACTGTCCCCGGATTTAAAAAGTGGTATAACCTTACCATGTTTCATTAGATCCGGAAAGACTCCATGATCTACACACAAATAAAAAAATAATGTGCTATAGTCTGAATAATGGAGGTACAAACTTTGATGGACATTCCCCATATATCTTCGATCAGTTTGATCTTGATTTGCTTGAAACCTTTTATTACTGTTATTGGGTTTATATGAGAAAAGTTAAATTCAGTCGGGCAGGCTGAAATGCAAGGTATTATTTAACTTGTAATGTGTTTGGCTAGTCATATTGAGTTTAAAAATTTGTAATAAAGGAATTAAAGAAAATTTCCAATAATATAGGTTATATGCGTTATTTTGTAAAAATAAATAGGTTGCATACAAGTGCTGCGAATTCGGCAAAATACTCATTTGCACACCACCATGAGGTAGAGTAAGCGGCGCGTTTTTTTATCGTGGTGTCCCCAGTAGGCCTAATCCACATGTCTCTCTGGCTCAGCTCTTCTGGTATCATATGACACTCTATGTGCGTATAAGTAAAGCCGTGGCTTGTCTACGTATGTCACGGCTGTTACTTCTGCTGCTTTGCACTGGCCTGTAACCAGAGTAGTACCAGGAGAAACCGCTGCGCAACGAGCCCAGCATGGAGCTTAGCGGCTGGTTCGTCGTTGCCAGCCCTGGCTTATTGGTGCGCTTGGGCATCACCTTAATTGGACGACCTTTAAACAATGAGTCATCCATTGCCACAGCGGTTTGCACACTATTTTTATTAGCAAATTCTATGTAGGCGAATCCCTTTGGTTGCAAGAATTTATTGCATACTATGGTGACTCTATTTATGTAGCCACATCCATGGAAGTGATGTTGCAGTTCCTCTTTCGTGGCACCGTAGTCCACTTTTCCGACGTACACTGATCTGTTGTCTGCCTCGAGCACGTCGTCGATCGACGTGGTTAGCGGACCCATACCCATTCGTTGGAAGGCTTCATCGTGCATCTTATGCAGTTTTTCAATCTCTTCTTCTCTTTCTAGATTTCTAGACCTGCTTGTTGCCCTAATGGCTGCCAAGTGTGGTAGTTTATCGCCAATAGCTCATGACAATCATCACCACCTCCGTGAATATTGTCAGTCATGTTTAGGTATTTATTGGTACCGTCTAAATGATTGTTGTCAATCGTAGTGGTTGTGTCTGCCATGGCTACAACTATTACTGATTCCATAATTATTTCAACAATAAGAACTTTACACTTGAGAAAAACCCGGTAACCAAATTGAAAAAATGTCTTTTAAAATACTACTCACATAGAACACTTAGAGTCATTGGCTAGTCGTCTATCGGTTATTGCTCATTAAAAACAGTTTTTTTAAATTTAAATTATTAGAATCAGACTATTCTCTCACTTTTCGTACACAACAGACATAAGTATGGAACGCGTGGTAGTTTCAAAGCGTGCTCACTACTCGGCAGCCACTGACACACTGAATTGCATTTCGCCGTGTGCCATGTTTGTTTCCGAGCCTACCGAGCGCAACTAGGTGGAGAGGGGAACAAAAGGTGCCATTGTTTAACTGGCGGCGGCAATGCTTCAAAGAGGAGGTTTTTATCTGGTACGGCTAAATCGAGTCTCTGGGCAGGTACTTGATACCATTCATTGTATAAAACAATAGATTGGATCTTATCTGCATTTTTTTGGAGTATTATTGAAAGGGTTTTAAACTACCATTGTCTGTTACGCCGAATAAGATTAGGGATTCTAGTAAAATTATGATAAGATACAATATAATTTTTATTTTAAGGGAACTACTATTATGAGTCGATTTGTTTGCTTTTGTTTACTCTTAATAGTTTTACTGAGTATACATTGCTTTCCAACGTAAGTTTTACTAACGCTGTTATTTCGAGTCCGATTAAATGAATGACAATAAATATTTTGAAAATTGTATTAAATAATATATTTGCAAGTAGTCAATTCACACAAGATTAGTTTCGAAAGCAATGCAAAGCAGGGAAAAATGTTCAAGTTTACGTTGGCTAACTTCCGAAATTAATTACCTTATTTATTCTAATTAATTTGGAGTTGGCTAAACATGTTTTATGCAAAGATTTCTAAGAATGACACCCAGAATCTATAGCAAAATACCCAAGCATGTTTTAGAAAAACACGAATAACAGGCTTTCAAAAAACACTTAAACAAGTTCCTAATTGGCAAGGCATATTAAACAATTTAATAAAAACCTGGGAATTTCTGAACTTATTAGTTAATGATATAAACTAGTGCACCGTATTATTACTTACTTATTATTATTATTTATTATATACTTTATTGTACACCACTTAAATAATACCCATACCCGTACCCATATTGGTACATATTTAGACGTAATTACTATAAAGAAAATATTCAAAAGTTTCAAAGTTGTTTACAAAATATGACATTTATTCCTTCAAAAAACTCGATCACGCTTTTAATAAGTTTCACGATACATTTAAATTATTATATGATAATGTGTTTTCCGCTTAAGAGACTAAAACGAATTGCGGATAAAATTATGCTTTAAACTAAAGCGCGACATGTTGTGGCAATTTCGAAGAGACCCCAACCCCAATATTATAAAACTTTTCAAAACATATACGAACCGCTTGAAAACCAAAATTCCTCTGACTATGTAATCCCATAATGACAATTACATTAATAATGCGTCTAACAAGAGCAAAGCTACGTAGAAAATAATAAATAAGTGCAAAAATAATAAGCCGGTTGATGGGATACCAAGACAGAATAAATGACGAAAATTTAACTGACCCAAACTTTTAATGACTAATTTACTGACGAAATTGAATTAGCATCTGACATTAATATTAGTATTCAAAATTTTAAATTTGACGTGCATCTTTACTCTTTATTTTTAATACCTACAGTTCCCCCTGACATTATAAAATTAATCAATTCATTAAACAATACAAATAGCTCTGATTATGATGACATTACAACACATACTATTAAATCTATTTCAACTATTATAGCATCAGCATCGTTGTCCATTACCAGTGGACAATGAAGTGGAGGAGTTTTTCGACGCCATATTTTAGTTTAGTATTCTTTTAGGTTTAGTTAGTGAATAGTTTTTGGTTTAAGTGTATATGTTTGTAGTCTTAGTTAATTAAGTATTTTATACACTGTATATACTTTTATCTATGTTAATAAAAAAATACCAGTAATGAGTTACATAATAAATATGTGCTTAGAATCGGGTGTGTCTTCGGATAGGATAAAATTAGGCGTTATAAAACCGATACATAAGAAAATTAGGAAATATGAGCCAGCTAACTACTGGCCTATTGCCTTACTAAACATATTCCCTAAAATGATAGAAACACACAACAATCTTTTTGCTGATGAACAGTACGGTTTTTGAAGAAAAAGAACATAATCATGGTAATTTTCAATCTCTTGGAAAAACTATAACTGGTATTGATAACAGAAATCCAGAAGCTGCTTTTCTCTTGGACATGAGCAAGGCATTTGATTTTGTGGATAGAAAAATACACAGAAAGCAAGTTACGAAAACATATAAGGTTTGCATCACTTCAAAAACTAAGCATACGTATCTATTAAGTCAGAAAGCTAATAACTATGGATGTATTTTATACATTTTTTATGGATCTTTATTATTCACATTAATGACATGCCCAGAGAAACACATCACCCTATGGTTTTCTTTGCTGATGATAGCACGGTCGTTTTTACTGATAATAATGATGCAACGACACTTAAGGGAAATATAAACAACTGTCTCCAAGTATTAATAGAATAATGAAAAAAAAAATTGGTAAGACTAATATAATGACTTTTGAGCCACTGGTTTTTTAATAATCTTAAAAAACCTCACATACTATTTCGAGACAATATAATTTTAGAAACGACAACTACATAATTCATGGGACTGGAACTGGTTAGAGAGATGTCGTGGAAAACTCACACTGAATGTGTATCTAAACGCATGAGCCAAAATTCATGTGCATGGCGCAACTTCACAAAGGAGGTACACCAAAAAGTTTTAATTGCAGCGTACCATGCATATGTTACGTCTACGTTACCTGATTATATATTGGGGTGACCCCACGAACATGTAGACTGTGTTTAGAGCGCAAGTGACTCTTTTTGTAAAAACAAACTTGCACTTAACAAACACTACACAGCGCGCGACATAAAAATAAGATAAGCGGTAGACAATACAAAAAAGCGGTATTAGAACTTTCTAGTAATGGTACCAAAGATCAACAATAAACTTCCTATATATTTATTAAATATTAACGATATTAATATGTTTGAAAAGCAACTGTATAAGTTACTGTTAAATAAGACGTACTAAATGCCAGACAAAAAAATATCTGTAATTTTAGTCCGAATTATTTTCAATTATTATACTGTAATTATTATTTATGTGTTGTCCTATGTACTAGGCTCTGACATTATTTACGTATTGTGTTGTTTATTATTCTCATAATAATAAACAACACAATGACATTGTATATTTGAGTATTTATGCGTTGGTTATGAAGTTGTATAAATTTGAATGATATTTATGATATGGTATAATTTTATTATAATTTAGGACATTGTATAATTTTAGTAATAATGTATGGCTTGTATATTTTTACGATATGGTATGATATTAATCATAATTTGTGACATTGTATATTTTAAATAATAATTTTGGACGCTCAAATTGGTACAACACAGTAAATTGCGCATTCACCTCACTTCTAGAAATGTATGATTATATACTGTGTTGAGCAATAAATATTTCTGAAGGGGTTAAAGGATACCTTATTGAAAACGGACTGAATTATTCCCTTGAAATACGAATGAGTATTTTACTTGGCAAGAAATATAATGACTCCTCCATCACATGTCAATATATTACTTCAGATATAAATAAAGCATGTAGCGCAAATAAAGCCAAATCAGCTAATTAATCAAATAAATAAAACAAAAAGCAGGGCTGATGGCTGTCAAGGGTCCACATAGAAGAGCACCCTTACTACACAAATATCAAAATTCTTACGTTCATAGGGCATGGAACTAAATAAAAATGCAAGTTGTCGAACACAAACCACGTCTAATTGGTCGCTTATTTTATTAGTACAAAAATCAATAAATAGAATTGCCACACCTCCATAATGAATGCACGACACTATGTCTCTCACTGCCACGTTATCACTTCACTTTATGGACTTTTGCATGCCATTTGTAGACTTGACTGTACCCATCCCCGATGTCATCTTCTTCTTCTTGCGTTCCTCTCTTTCTGACAACAATGCTAACCCTCTATTGTCAAAGAAGTAAGGAAAAATATTAACATCTTATAAATCGTTTTTTATAATTATGTTTAGACAGTTTAAAATTTCATACAACATAATATTAGTATTAACAATAACACAGCACATGCACACGCATAATAACATTTTAAGGGACCGAACCCTTGACCAGTAGCGTTATAAGGCCGAAAAAACCAAAAAATAAATTAGGTTTGTGTCTGGAAATATCGATACCATCAAGCTACGTCACGGTATATAGGACAGAGAAGACACAAATCTCTCGGCAAATCCGACAGGAATCATCCTGCTCTATGTCCTTTATCTTTTATTTTTAATGAATGCGAAAAACTAAAACCCGACTACTGAAAAATAACGCTCTAAAAAGTACGAAACAAGAAAATATACCCGTAAATTTATTGTATAAACATAAATGCATACCGATCAAGAAACACTTTGCGACGCCATGTCGGGTAAAAAATATTTTTCTTGCTTTGACATATGCCGATGTGTCGCAAACGGTAAGTTTGGAAAAAATATGATGTACAAAACCCTGCATTCATTTTCAAATACCTATTCAATGATACCACACATGATGGGGTGGGACGAAGTTTTTTTTGATCTTTTCTTCGGGCTCCATATTCAATTCAACATGACTTTACATAGACCTCTAACTAGCGGACAAATAAGACGCTTCCAGCAACACCTCATTTGTCAAAGTAAAATAAGAAGTTTAGAAGTTGTGAGGGATCATATGAACATACATACATACCGGTCAAAAACATAACCCTGCATTATGCTTCGCCGTAGTCGGATAAAAAGGACGCAAAATTAAAGGAATATTAGTGAAGCACAACGTACACTAAAAACTTAACTCATTAAGTAAAATTGAACCCTGGAGTACTCCCATTTTCACGGTTAATTCCAACGAATTGACACCTTTTATTTGAACTAATTGCTGTCTATCATTTAAATAAGATTTTACTAAACTTAACGCTGATTGGCCTAGCCCGTAATGCTCAAGTTTCAAAAGTAAACTGTCCCCGGATTTAAAAAGTGGTATAACCTTACCATGTTTCATTAGATCCGGAAAGACTCCTTGATCTACACACAAATAAAAAATAAAATAATGTGCTATAGTCTGAATAATGGAGGTACAAACTTTGATGGACATTCCCCATAGATCTTCGATCAGTTTGATCTTGATTTGCTTGAAACCTTTTATTACTGTTATTGGGTTTATATGAGAAAAGTTAAATTCAGTCGGGCAGGCTGAAATGCAAGGTATTATTTAACTTGTAATGTGTTTGGCTAGTCATATTGAGTTTTAAAAATTTGTAATAAAGGAAGTAAAGAAAATTGCCAATAATATACGTTATAAGCGTTATTTTGTAAAAATAAATAGGTTGCATACAAGTGCTGCGAATTCGACTCGACACGCGTTTTCGGCAAAATACTCATTTCCACACCACCATGAGGTAGAGTAAGCGGCGCGTTTTTTTATCGTGGTGTCCCCAGTAGGCCTAATCCACATGTAATGAGCTCTTCTGGTATCATATGACCCTCTATGTGCGTATAAGTAAAGCCGTGGCTTGTCTACGTATGTCACGGCTGTTACTTCTGCTGCTTTGCACTGGCCTGTAACCAGAGTAGTACCAGGAGAAACCGCTGCGCAACGAGCCCAGCATGGAGCGTAGCGGCTGGTTCGTCGTTGCCAGCCCTGGCTTATTGGTGCGCTTGGGCATCACCTTAATTGGACGACCTTTAAACAATGAGTCATCCATTGCCACAGCGGTTTGCACACTATTTTTATTAGCAAATTCTATGTAGGCGAATCCCTTTGGTTGCAAGAATTTATTGCATACTAAGGTGACTCTATTTATGTAGCCACATCCATGGAAGTGATGTCGCAGTTCCTCTTTCGTGGCACCGTAGTCCACTTTTCCGACGTACACTGATCTGTTGTCTGCCTCGAGCACGTCGTCGATCGACGTGGTTAGCGGACCCATACCCATTCGTTGGAAGGCTTCATCGTGCATCTTATGCAGTTTTTCAATCTCTTCTTCTCTTTCTAGATTTCTAGACCTGCTTGTTGCCCTAATGGCTGCCAAGTGTGGTAGTTTATCGCCAATAGCTTCATCACCACCT
Organism: Orthosia cruda; assembly: GCA_964057195.1. Classification (NCBI taxonomy): domain Eukaryota; kingdom Metazoa; phylum Arthropoda; class Insecta; order Lepidoptera; family Noctuidae; genus Orthosia; species Orthosia cruda. The sequence goes on along the minus strand of OZ059853.1, from coordinate 3,666,675 downwards.
CCGTGAATATTGTCAGTCATGTTTAGGTATTTATTGGTACCGTCTAAATGATTGTTGTCAATCGTAGTGGTTGTGTCTGCCATGGCTACAACTATTACTGATTCCATAATTATTTCAACAATAAGAACATTACACTTGAGAAAAACCCGGTAACCAAATTGAAAAAATGTCTTTTAAAATACTACTCACATAGAACACTTAGAGTCATTGGCTAGTCGTCTATCGGTTATTGCTCATTAAAAACAGTTTTTTTAAAATTTAAATTATTAGAATCACACTATTCTCTCACTTTTCGTACACAACAGACATAAGTATGGAACGCGTGGTAGTTTCAAAGCGTGCTCACTACTCGGCAGCCACTGACACACTGAATTGCATTTCGCCGTGTGCCATGTTTGTTTCCGAGCCTACCGAGCGCAACTAGGTGGAGAGGGGAACAAAAGGTGCCATTGTGTAACGGGCGGCGGCAATGCTTCAAAGAGGAGGTTTTTATCTGGTACGGCTAAATCGAGTCTCTGGGCAGGTACCTGATACCATTCATTGTATAAAACAATAGATTGGATCTTAACTGCATTTTTTTGGAGTATTATTGAAAGGGTTTTAAACTACCATTGTCTGTTACGCCGAATAAGATTAGGGATTCTAGTAAAATTATGATAAGATACAATATAATTTTTATTTTAAGGGAACTACTATTATGAGTCGATTTGTTTGCTTTTGTTTACTCTTAATAGTTTTACTGAGTATACATTGCTTTCCAACGTAAGTTTTACTAACGCTGTTATTTCGAGTCCGATTAAATGAATGACAATAAATATTTTGAAAATTGTATTAAATAATATATTTGCAAGTAGTCAATTCACACAAGATTAGTTTCGAAAGCAATGCAAAGCAGGGAAAAATGTTCAAGTTTACGTTGGCTAACTTCCGAAATTAATTACCTTATTTATTCTAATTAATTTGGAGTTGGCTAAACATGTTTTATGCAAAGATTTCTAAGAATGACACCCAGAATCTATAGCAAAATACCCAAGCATGTTTTAGAAAAACACGAATAACAGGCTTTCAAAAAACACTTAAACAAGTTCCTAATTGGCAAGGCATATTAAACGATTCATGAATACAGACGTTATGCAAATAATGTGGATAAATACTCGTATGCGCAATAATAGCTATTTACTTTCCTACATGCTATGATTATGTTTCCCGTTCCTTAGTGTCGTGTTTTAACAAAATACAAAAAGAGCCCCCACTAATAGTGTTAATGGATGGTGTCAATTAATTGTTGTTTAATAAGTTGTTAATTCGCGTTTAAGATTTTCACGGTGTAGACTGTTACCTAAAAGATGCAAAGTACATTTTTGACAACAATTTAATAAAAACCTGGGAATTTCAGAACTTATAGGTAATGATACAAACTAGTGCACCGTACCCATATTGGTACATATTTAGACGTAATTACTGTAAAGAAAATATGCAAAAGTTTCAAAGTTGTTTACAAAATATGACATTTATTCCTTCAAAGAACTCGATCACGCTTTTAATAAGTTTCACGATACATTTAAATTATTATATGATAATGTGTTTTCCGCTTAAGAGACTAAAACGAATTGCGGATATTTTTTTTTTTTTTTTCTTTTTTTTTTATCTAATATAGGCTCGCGCTTGACCACTATCTCACCTGATAGTAAGCGATGATGTGGTCGATGGTGGAGCACGCTTGCGTAGAAGTAACCTATTCACTCTTGACTTAAAGACCCCTAGATTGTAGCTATCGGGAAACACAGACTCCGGTAGGGAATTCCACTCCTTAGCTGTACGCATAATAAAAGTATTCCCAAAACGTTTAGTGCGTATGTCGTGCTTTAAACTAAAGCGCGACATGTTGTGGCAATTTCGAAGAGACCCCGACCCCAATATTATAAAACTTTTCAAAACATATACGAACCGCTTTACCAAAATGCCGCTGACTATGTAATCCCATAATGACAATTACATTAATAATGCGTCTAACAAGAGCAAAGCTACGTAGAAAATAATAAATAAGTGCAAGAATAATAAGCCGGTTGATGGGATACCAAGACAGAATAAATGACGAAAATTTAAGCGGTAGACAACACAAAAAAGCGGTATTAGAACTTTCTAGTAATGGTACCAAAGATCAACAATAAACTTCCTATATATTTATTAAATATTAACGATATTAATATGTGTGAAAAGCAAATGTATAAGTTACTGTTAAATAAGACGTATTAAATGCCAGACAAAAAACTATCTGTTAGTTTAGTCCGATTTATTTTCAATTATTATTTATGTGTTGTCCTATGTACTAGGCTCAGACATTATTTACGTATTGTGTTGTTTATTATTATGAGATTTTAGACTCTGACGTTATAATTAATGACATTGTATATTTGAGTATTTATGCGTTGGTTATGAAGTTGTATAAATTTGAATGATATTTATGATATGGTATAATTTTATTATAATTTAGGACATTGTATAATTTTAGTAATAATGTATGGCTTGTATAGTTTTACGATATGGTATGATGTTAATCATAATTTGTGACATTGTATATTTTAAATAATAATTTTGGATGCTCAAATTGGTACAACACAGTAAACTGCGCATTCACCTCACTTCTGCAAATGTATGATTATATACTGTGTTGAGCAATAAATATTTCTGAAGGGGTTAAACGATACCTTATTGAAAACGGACTGAATTATTCGTTTGAAATACGAATGAGTATTTTACTTGGCAAGAAAAATAATGACTCGTCCATCACATGTCAAGATATTACTTCAGATATAAATAAAGTATGTAGCGCAAATAAAGCCAAAACAGCTAATTAATCAAATAAATAAAACAAAAAGCAGGGCTGATGGCAGTCAATGGTTCACATAGAAGAGCACCCTTACTACACAAATATCAGAATTCTTATGTTCATAGGGCATGAAACTAAATAAAAATGCAAGTTGTCGAACACAAACCACGTCTCTCAATTGGTCGCTAATTTTATTAGTACAAAAATCAATAAATAGAATTGCCACACCTCCATAATGAATGCACGACACTATGTCTCTCACTGCCACGTTATAACTTGACTTTATGGACTTTTGCATGCCATTTGTAGACTTGGCTGTACCCATCCCCGATGTCATCTTCTTCTTCTTGCGTTCCTCTCTTTCTGACAACAATGCTAACCCTCTATTGTCAAAGAAGTAAGGAAGAATATTAACATCTTATAAATCGTTTTTTATAATTATGTTTAGACAGGTTAAAATTTTATACAACATAATATTAGTATTAACAATAACATAGCACATGCACACGCATAATAACATTTTAAGGGACCGAACCCTTGACCAGTAGCGTTATAAGGCCGAAAAATCCAAAAAATATATTAGGTTTGTGTCTGGAAATATCGATACCATCAAGCTACGTCACGGTATATAGGACAGAGAAGACACAAATCTCTCGGCAAATCCGACAGGAATCATCCTGCTCTATGTCCTTTATCTTTTATTTTTTAATGAATGCGAAAAACTAAAACCCGACTACTGAAAAATAACGCTCTAAAAAGGGTGTATTCCCGTTCGTCCCCTCGACTTCGTCCCCCGAGGGGGACGAACGGGAATTTACAAAAATAATATTTAATTTGTTCCCGATCGTCCCAATCCTAATTCAAGAGAGGACGAATGGGAATATGTTCTTCGATTAGTGCCCTTCGTACAGTTCTAATCTAACCTAACCTATTTAACCCAGTTCAAAATGACGAATCATTCACCTGAAATCTGCCGCAGATATGTTTTCACCATTGTCTAATTATCTAGTCGTAGGCAGATTGTAGGTATGATCCGTTATTTTGATCGGGTGAAATAGGTTAGGTTAGGTTAGAACTGTGACCAACTGCGCGTGAGCCGAGCGAGCGAAGCGAGCGGTGCCGCGGTAGCGGCCGGCGAGCGCTACTTCCAAGTTGCTCTCAGAATTAAAAATTTTGAGGGACCATCGGGAAAATAAATAACGAATTCCCGTTCGTCCCCCTCGGGGGACGAAGTCTAGGGGACGAACGGGAATACACGCTAAAAAGTACGAAACAAGAAAATATACCCGTAAATTTATTGTATAAACATAAATGCATACCGATCAGGAAACACTTTGCGACGCCACGTCGGGTAAAAATAATTTTCTTGACTTTGACATATGCCTATGTGTCGCAAACGGTAAGTTTGGCAAAAATATGATGTACAAAACCCTGCTTTCATTTTCAAATACCTATTCAATGATTCCACACATGATGGGGTGGGACGAAGTTTTTTTTGATCTTTTCTTCGGGCTCCATATTCAATTCAATATGACTTCACATAGACCTCTAACTAGCGGACAAATAAGACGCTTCCAGCAACACCTCATTTGTCAAAGTAAAATAAGAAGTTTAGAAGTTGTGAGGGATCATATGAACATACATACATACCGGTCAAAAACATAACCCTGCATTATGCTTCGCCGTAGTCGGATAAAAAGGACGCAAAATTAAAGGAATATTAGTGAAGCACAACGTACACTAAAAACTTAACTCATTAAGTAAAATTGAACCCTGGAGTACTCCCGTTTTCACGGTTAATTCCGACGAATTGACACCTTTTATTTGAACTAATTGCTGTCTATCATTTAAATAAGATTTTACTAAACTTAACGCTGATTGGCCTAGCCCGTAATGCTCAAGTTTCAAAAGTAAACTGTCCCCGGATTTAAAAAGTGGTATAACCTTACCATGTTTCATTAGATCCGGAAAGACTCCTTGATCTACACACAAATAAAAAATAAAATAATGTGCTATAGTCTGAATAATGGAGGTACAAACTTTGATGGACATTCCCCATAGATCTTCGATCAGTTTGATCTTGATTTGCTTGAAACCTTTTATTACTGTTATTGGGTTTATATGAGAAAAGTTAAATTCAGTCGGGCAGGCTGAAATGCAAGGTATTATTTAACTTGTAATGTGTTTGGCTAGTCATATTGAGTTTTAAAAATTTGTAATAAAGGAAGTAAAGAAAATTGCCAATAATATACGTTATAAGCGTTATTTTGTAAAAATAAATAGGTTGCATACAAGCGCTGCGAATTCGACTCGACACGCGTTTTCGGCAAAATACTCATTTCCACACCACCATGAGGTAGAGTAAGCGGCGCGTTTTTTTATCGTGGTGTCCCCAGTAGGCCTAATCCACATGTAATGAGCTCTTCTGGTATCATATGACCCTCTATGTGCGTATAAGTAAAGCCGTGGCTTGTCTACGTATGTCACGGCTGTTACTTCTGCTGCTTTGCACTGGCCTGTAACCAGAGTAGTACCAGGAGAAACCGCTGCGCAACGAGCCCAGCATGGAGCGTAGCGGCTGGTTCGTCGTTGCCAGCCCTGGCTTATTGGTGCGCTTGGGCATCACCTTAATTGGACGACCTTTAAACAATGAGTCATCCATTGCCACAGCGGTTTGCACACTATTTTTATTAGCAAATTCTATGTAGGCGAATCCCTTTGGTTGCAAGAATTTATTGCATACTAAGGTGACTCTATTTATGTAGCCACATCCATGGAAGTGATGTCGCAGTTCCTCTTTCGTGGCACCGTAGTCCACTTTTCCGACGTACACTGATCTGTTGTCTGCCTCGAGCACGTCGTCGATCGACGTGGTTAGCGGACCCATACCCATTCGTTGGAAGGCTTCATCGTGCATCTTATGCAGTTTTTCAATCTCTTCTTCTCTTTCTAGATTTCTAGACCTGCTTGTTGCCCTAATGGCTGCCAAGTGTGGCAGTTTATCGCCAATAGCTTCATCACCACCTCCGTGAATATTGTCAGTCATGTTTAGGTATTTATTGGTACCGTCTAAATGATTGTTGTCAATCGTAGTGGTTGTGTCTGCCATGGCTACAACTATTACTGATTCCATAATTATTTCAACAATAAGAACTTTACACTTGAGAAAAACCCGGTAACCAAATTGAAAAATGTCTTTTAAAATACTACTCACATAGAACACTTAGAGTCATTGGCTAGTCGTCTATCGGTTATTGCTCATTAAAAAACAGTTTTATTAAAATTAAATTATTTGAATCACACTATTCTCTCACTTTTCGTACACAACAGACATAAGTACGGAACGCGTGATAGTTTCAAAGCGTGCTCACTACTCGGCAGCCACTGACACACTGAATTGCATTTCGCCGTGTGCCATGTTTGTTCCCGAGCCTACCGAGCGCAACTAGGTGGAGAGGGGAACAAAAGGTGCCATTGTTTAACGAGCGGCGGCAATGCTTCAAAGAGGTTTTTATCTGGTGCGGCTAAATCGAGTCCCTGGGCAGGTACCTGATACCATTCATTGTATGAAACAATAGATTGGATCTTATCTGCAATTTTTTTGGAGTATTATTGAAAGGGTTTTAAACTACCATTGTCTGTTACGCCGAATAAGATTAGGGATTCTAGTAAAATTATGATAAGATACAATATAAATTTTAGTTTAAGGGAACTACTATTATGAGTCGATTTGTTTGCTTTTGTTTACTCTTAATAGTTTTACTGAGTATACATTGCTTTCCAACGCATGTTTTACTAACGCTGTTATTTCAAGTCCGATTAAATGAATGACAATATATATTTTGAAAAATGTATTAAATAATATATTTGCAAGTAGTTAATTCACACACTATTAGTTTCGAATTCAATTTGTAGTTAATTCACACAATATTAGTTTCGAATTTTCAATGCAAAGCAGGGCAAAATCTTCAAGTTTACGTTGGCTAACTTCCGAAATTAATTGCCTTATTTATTTCAATTAATTTGGAGTTGGCTAAACATGTTTCATGCAAAGATTTCTATGAATGACACCCAGAATCTATAGCAAAATACCCAAGCATGTTTTAGAAAACACGAATAACAGGATTTCAAAAAACACTTAAACAAGTTCCTAATTCGAAAGGCATATTAAACGATTCATGAATACAGACGTTATGCAAATTATGTGGATAAATACCCGTATGCGTGTTACGCAACGGTGTAACATAAGGATCGCTGATATTACGATTCGGCAATAACACACGGACTGCGGACTCTTCACAAGGTTGGAATTTTGTAGGAATTTACGGAGCTCGTTCGAAATTGGTACAGTTATCTGAGAGGATGCTTTCTGGTTTACCACTGTGAGCCACAATACGACTTAAGGCAGCCATATAAGCTTCCTTCGTCAGATCTGTAACGAGTTCGATATGAACAGCATTGACACCAAGGCAAACAAAAATACAAATATACGCCTTTATAAGCCTACACCCTCGACCTTTGCTATCAGCTATCAATACTGGCCCGGCATAATCAACGCTGCAGTTTAAAAACTGGTATTCCAAATGTGTCCTTGAGGAGGGCAGTTGACCCATTGAGGGTTGCACGATTTGACATCTATATTTAAAACATTTAATGCAATTTTTAACTGTGGGCTTTGAAAGGTTTCTGCCGCCAAGAGGCCAATACGTTTGCCGAATGTTAGCCAACAATAACTGAGGGCCAGCATGTAAGAAGTCGTAATGATACTTACAAGATGGGATGTTTGACGTTGTAGTCATTATGTCGAATAATCAAGCCTCCCTCCTACGCGAACGAGACCGTCCATATCTATAAAGGGACTTAGGGAAATAAGCCTATTTTTAGCACGCAACGGTTTGCCCGATTGCAATAAGGCGTACTCTTCAGGAAACATATCCATTTGGGCATGACGTAAAATAAAGTTGACGGAGCTGCTAAGTTCTTGAATGGAGAGGGGATCACGGGAACGATCATATTTATGTTATAAATTGTAGATAAATCTATGTAAATAAGCAACTACTCTCTGTAAATGATTAAAATTAGAATATTTGTGAATTAATGATTTAATGAATGATTGATTGCACGAAACTATATTATTATATGAGAAAGAAAGAAAGAAAGAAAAACTTTGTTTGTCAAACATGCGTTTACATGACTAATCAGACATGCGTGGTATTGAATTAATAAATGTTGTGAGCGTCCATGTTTTGCCAATAATGGCGTACAAAATTTGTAGGTACATTTAATTGCATTTTACATTCAGTAATTTTAAATTTAATTACAAAATACAGAACAAATAAATAATAATTGATTTAAAGATATTATAGTATAATTAAGTATATTATAGTCAAAATAAATTAAATAATGTCCAGAATATTCATTACTATGCAGTCAATTATGATCATTCAAAAGTTAATTAATTTAAAATTCACATTATTCAATTGTTATTCTTAACTATGTTTATTAGTAGCTGGTATGAAAAAGTCCTTTTCATTTAAAAAATCTACAACATTGTAATACACTTTACACACTAAAAAAATTCTCAGCTTATTTTTGAAAAGTGCCAAGGGCATTTCTCTCCAACTTTTAGGTAATGTATTAAATATGATAGGAGCCATACAGAAAACACTTTTGCGCATGAGGGTTGTTCTCGCAGTATGAGAACATATCCTGCTGTTGTCGCGCCTATTACGTATCTAATCGTTTAAATCGTTGTGGATTTGTTTTAACAAAAACAGCCACTCCTAAAATGTACAGACATGGCAAAGTAAGTATTTTATATTTTTTAAAGTAAGGCACGCAACTATCAGTAGGTTTAATTCTAAATATTGCACGAATGCATCTCTTTTGAGCCTTGAACACCGTGTCTTTTTCTGTCGAGTTGCCCCAAAAAATGACACCATAGCGTAGATGACATTCTGTTAAACCATACGTTTGTACGTCACTTGAGTCGATTGACTAACGGGCCAAGAGGCTTATGGGCAACGATGCACTGGTCGCCTCAAAGCTCCAGAGCCTTGAACATCGAAGCCAAGTGGCCAGTCTTTCGGTTTTTTATCTGGCTTAAATATAAGTTTAGAGTTATTTCCTGTACACACAACAATATTTACTTAGATAAAGGTGGGTACTCTTTTACATTTGAAGGTAGTTGACACCACAATAATAATTAAGGTAGTTACTTAGACATTTGCCGGTAGGTGCTTAATAAATATGACAGGTATGTATTATGTAGCAAACCATTGAAAAATGAAAATTAATGATTTAATGACGTCGCACATACTTCAAATTCTAACACGGCCATACTGACAAATACTTCGTCCACGAAGTACATATGTACAATTCTATATAACTTATCTAATACAGGAAATTAATGAAAACAAAAATTAATGGCATACGACTTTTAAATTAACTTTGTAGCTGGGATTAGTATAGTGACTCAAGATAGAAGAAGTGTTATAAAGTTATTATACCCAAATCTTACTAATCATATTATTTTTACTTTTGTCACAATTATTGATAATTAAATGTTTATAAAATGTGGCAACCAATTTACATTCAAATAAACTTACAATGCTACTTGACATCGTAGTCACCTTCAGTCGTACTAAGATATACCAGATACTTTGACATGTCAATCACATTCACCATCTGCAGGTGAGATTTGTCGTATACCAATTTAACGATTTATTAACGAATGGTTGAGCCAAATAAATGGAACAGCGCCAGACGCTTTCACTCACTACCAGTGAGACTTAAATGGTGTTTAGTAGCGAATATTTGAGCCATATAAATAGACACGCCAATCGCTTTCACCCGCTACCGGTGAGACTTCATGGCGCCATTTTAAATGCCTAGTAGCGGATATTTGAGCCATATAAATAGACACGCCAATCGCTTTCACCCGCTACCGGTGAGACTTCATGGCGCCAAATTAAATGCCTAGTAGCGGATATTTGAGCCAAATAAATAGACACGCCAATCGCTTTCACCCGCTACCGGTGAGACTTCATGGCGCCATTTTAAAGGCCTAGTAGCGGATATTTGAGCCATATAAATAGACACGCCAATCGCTTTCACCCGCTACCGGTGAGACTTCATGGCGCCAAATTAAATGCCTAGTAGCGGATATTTGAGCCAAATAAATAGACACGCCAATCGCTTTCACCCGCTACCGGTGAGACTTCATGACGTCAAATATAAGGCTTAGTAGCGGATAGTTGAGCCAATTATTTTAGACACGCCAATCGCTTTCACCCGCTACCGGTGAGACTTCATGACGTCAAATATAAGGCCTAGTGTAAGCCGGATAAGTTACAACTATCATTGTAGCAAAACATGCCGATTCCATTTACCGAATTTCGGTAAGTTCTTTTTTTAATATTTTAATAAAGTATCTTAGTGGTACCAATGTCAAAGTAAATGGAAAATCAATAATTCAATATTATTTCACCAACCAACACAATACATCGCTCGGTCAATCTGACAATATCTTTGCAAATTGCATTGAACGTACATATTTTCTGTTAATATATTTTTTACGGATTTTGAAGTTAACAAATTATCAACTTTTAATTTTAACTTCTATTCATTATTATTGCAATTTTCTCCTTAAAATCAGTTGTACAAAATATTGGGTTCACCGTAATTTAATATTTACCAGAAATAAAACCAAAATAATCTCAATGGGTACAAATAAAGGCAAGGCAAGGCAAATATTTTTTCTTTTATACCATGCTGATGATGGCACGGCCTGACTTTATTATACCTCTTCTCTGACTCTCTCGTGTCATCTCATTTTACAAACAATCCACTCGGTAAATAATACCAAAGCGGTTTTTATTATTCTAAACTAGTTGACCCGGCAAACTTTGTTTTGCCATAAAAAAACACCAAACATTCATCTACTCTACCTACCCTACCTGCCCTACCCTACCTACACTACCCTACCCTACCCTACCTACCCTATCTGCCCTACCCTACCTACACTACCCTACCCTACCAACCCTACCAACCCTACCTACCCCACATTACCTACCCTACCCTACCTACCCTACGTACGTAGGTAAGGTACCTACGTACGTTTTTTTTCCAATTTTTTTCATAAGAACCTTCTCCTTACAATAACAAACACAACAAAAAGAGAATAAGCGGAATCGGTCTAGCCGTTCACGCGTGATGCTGTGACCAAGGGAAATAGGGATTTATTTTTATATATAGATATACTTTTAATTTCAATAGTTTTATTCTACACGGCAATTACTTAATTTCTTTTCAAGACTCAAAGACAAGAAGTTACTTATAACGTAGCTGTCCCGATTGAACAAAACTATGTTAGATGTATGGTCACAAACAAACACATCCCCAGAAATTCACACACTGGTGTTTCTTATCAATCAACCTTTGTTCCTAGCAAAATAAATTATGTGGGTATCCACACTAAGGTACCCACATAAGGTGCTAATTTGTTGCAGCACTTTTGCTTAGTTTGCAATAAATTATTATAATTCTACCTCTATATACCATTAGATTATGATTTATTTATATCAAAATCTGGATCACGAATAACCCTAAAACTAATTACTTAAATTTATTTTCAGATCGACCAAAATTTCGTCATGAAAATATGAACTGGATTATATATTTTAATATTTTTGAAGAATCTAATATTTATTTTATTAATTAATACAAACTATGAAAATAATTTTGCTACAGCTTTTGCCGTAACTACTATTCCATTTTAATTTTGCCCAAAATACAGCTAAGAGAAAAACAGAGGTGATAATATTTTCTTGTAAACGCGACAATATTGTATAAAACTACAATTCTGCATACATTAAAAATAATGATTCTATGCAAATCCTTTGTACCTCTTAAGTATGAAAGTTGAGTTGGGTACAGTTTAGTAAAAATACTACTCTGGTAATCAAAATATTAATAAAAAAATTAGAAAAAAATCTTTAAAATCTCATAGTACATCATAAATGAAATAGCATAAAATAATGTACTGTTATATAACTCATTTTGACATCTTGAATCATGGGGAAATCAAAATGTTAGGATTTTATTTCAAATAAATAAGTCATTTTCTGGTAAATAAATTGAAAACCTTCTTAGGAATTATTGTTTAATTGTTTTATTCAAACGTGTCTTTATAACACCGAATATCTTATTCAAAATTCACAGAAATGCAACAGTAAAACGAACAAAAACCAAGGTATCACTACCTTTAGCTACTTCGTGCTGTAGCTGTTGGCTTGATGTCCATACCTAGTCAGACTCTGACGCTCTGACAATAGTTTGCAGACTCACTGACCCACTGCTCGTAAGGTAGCTAGAAGAACCGTAGTTCTAATGGTCGTACAGCTTCTAGGTCCGCAAGCTATGCAGCTCGCAGTACCGTCGTCTGGGGCGGCATCGCGAAGTCATCGTCTTGATGCGAGTGGGAAGGTGACTCGTTGACAAATTGTTTATGAAAATGACAAAATGAAATTCATTAGAAATCTGTGTGAGCTAGAGCAGAATCCCTACTTCTGATGTTAGAATCATGAATGGAATTCTATATAAAAGTATTGGTATCTACCAAGATAGCGAGCTTTGAATGTCAAGATGGTTATTGGTTATTTACTGTGTATCAGAGTTCTAATGTATGTGGTGTGTAAGGAAAGGGTTTTATAAATAAAAGCACATAAAGACAAGACTAGGTATTTATTTAAGTAAGGCTTGTCAATCAATTCATATTTAGAAGGCTCATTGAGCTTACTGCCCAGTCTCTAGACTAGTTCTCGCGGGGAAGAAGAGCAACAAACCCCACGGAAGCTCTTTCATAGTATTTATCGATATCTTTTACAAACACAAAGTATTTACAATATTATAGATTCAAAATAACAAGCATAAGGCAAAGGACATAGAGTAGCCCTTAAATCAATATAACATATTAGGAATAAAGGCCATAATACGATAGCTTCAACACAACCATTAGAAATAATAAAGTTATAATATCAAATAACTTACGTTAGTCTTGTGTAGTCGATCTTACGCCAAGTATTATAAAGTAGTATACTTCTAAATAAAAATATCTAGCCTGTACTGGCTTGTAGTTTAAAAAAAAGTAAGTCCGCTTATCAGTTACACAATATTTTATAATATCGGGTCTATCTGTGTCTCAATACGTCCAATATGAGAAAATAGCGCGGTATCCCGCCATTTTCTATATTGCTTTAAATAATCTCAAAATTAGGTGAACAATAATCAATTACTATGAAGTGAATATGTTTTAAAACGTATCAAGACAATTAAGGAATTTAATATCGCCTATATAGTAATTCTTAATCAATATTCGAAAGAATATTGATACTAACAGACAGTATTGTACTAATTGTTTCAAAGGACTTATGATACTAATATAGCATTATAAAATCCAGGATACATCACAATGATCATTACAAATTACGTAATCATTTATAGGAATATTATCAACGTGGCTTAAATATAAGTTTAGAGTTATTTCCTGTACACACAACAATATTTACTTAGATAAAGGTGGGTACTATTTTACATTTAAAGGTAGTTGACACCACAATAATAATTAAGGTAGGTACTTAGACATTTGCCGGTAGGTGCTTAATAAATATGACAGGTATGTATTATGTAGCTAACCATTGAAAAATGGAAATTAAAGATTTAATGACGTCGCACATACTTCAAATTCTAACACGCGAATTATGATTATTGGGCAATCGGCGAGCTTTCATAAAGAAACAACTTTTCAGATAATAAAAATATAATAACTTTTAGTACATGTTGTCGAATGAACAAGGTAGGAGAGTCTGCTTAAAAACTAGCATACATGCTACGCGGCCGGAGCGACGCCTACGTACACACACACTTACACATATGCACTACCGACACACACTATAACACCCCCCGCACTAGTATGAAGCCCTTTCTTCTCCCAAGAAGAAGGGTTGAGTGCGGCCTCCGTCTGTTGCTTGGACTACTGACGTTTCCTGGTTCCTCTTATGTCTTTTTATTGAATATAATATTCCAGAAACCAATCCAATAATACACAGTACCGTATATATAGGTACAGTCCAATAGTGATAACTTTTATCTTGCAGGGCATCCAGGTTTAGAATATTCTCCTTCTCAATTAAATTCTGTAATTTATTGATTTGTTCTAGTGGGACATTTTCCAATAACAACGGCTTTTCTTTGTTTTCAATATTGATTTTAAATACCGGAAAAGACAAAAGTTTTATAGGTGTACCTTTTATCAGATTTTTGTAATTCTTTATGTGGTTTAACTTTGTAGAAACAGTGCATCCCTCAGGCACCTCAAATAAGTAAGTGCCGAGTAAAGATTGGTACTCTTCCTGATCGCACTTATACTCGATCCTTGTTTCTTTTATAAATGACAGAATATAATGAAAATCGTCCAGCTTTTGAATTATCTCTGTTCCTGTTTTAAATCGTACCAAGCTGCAGCTGCTGCATATTTCTTGTTTCAATATCAGTTGGTGTGAAGTGGCTATTAGGTCGGCTTCTGGGCAATAATATATTTCCTGGAACCTTTTACATTCTCCATCCATATAGTGATAAATATTACTATTCATTGCCAGATATGGTTTAGGTGGAATTAATATTGTATTATTAAATGTTGGAGTAGAAAATAGATGATAATAAGTGAAAGTATCTAAATGCAAAATATGGAACTTCAGAATAAATACAATTACATTATCTACATAGTAGGAACCACACTCAATAATATCATAATAGTCTCTTATCTCAGTGTTCTCATGTACAAGCAACTCAGAAGGTTCATATAGGTTTCTTAGAATATTAAACATGTAATTAATATTTTGTGAACTTATTACACTGTGATGAGTTACTGATAATTTGGAAAAACTCAAAGCATTTTCTAATTTTGTAATACAATTCAAAATATTTTGTAAATTGATTTTTAACAAATTAAACAAACTGTTTATTTTAATAAAATCTCTTATCCTAAAATTAGTCATATTAACATTAGACATGATTTCATTTAGTTTAATATGTATTTTGAACTCATTTGATACAATAGTAGACAAGGTCATATTGAAAGTTTGCAAAATTTGTTTATTCAAGGCAATGCGAGCATTATATTTATCTTTCAAACTATTCTGATTATTTTGCAAAATGTTTATGGCTTTACTATAAAATAATGCGTCTTCGTGATCGAGATTACCGGTGATACCTTTTATGATGGAACCCAAACCATTGATAAGCCCACATTTATTTCTCGGGTGTTTATACATAGTGTTGAACTTATCATAAATTGTTTCTAACATGATAATAAGGATCTGATTAATAACTAATGAAGTATCGCCAAAATAAATTGGGTTGGCTGACTTTATGTACTATATAAGTATCTAAATAGCCTTCTATAGTTCTAATACTATCTTTAATCCTATCTAACTCGTAATAATGTATGAACGCATGTTCGGTTTTAATAAACTTAGCACTACCTAACTTAAAGGGGAGTATCCCAGGGTTGTCCACTAACTTCGTGGTCACGACTTGTTCAGCCCGGATTATTATCGGAATCCTGCAACAAGACATTTTGATATCTTAGAGGCTTCTTCACGATACGTTTGTGGTGGACAATGTTCTTATCGTCTATGACCTTTAAACCTAAATTCTTCTTAACTCTACGACCTAAGTAACGAGGTTTTGTCTTATGCCTAACGGCTAGCGGGTTTTTTATATATAACGCCTTTCCCTCTTCGTAAGAAATGGGTTCTTCGCGGTCTTGATTAGTATTCTGTAGTCCGTCTGTTAGTCCGGTTACAGAGTAATTTTTTGTTTATTTCATTGTATAGTTGTTTGGTCATTTCCTTGTGCCTAATTACATAGTTCTGAAGAAAAGTAGCTTCCAAATTTATATCAAATGGGTCACGACTATTTGAATGCCCATTAATGACATCAATAGGTTTTTGTGTAATTACTGAGTGAATACTATTATTATATCCTATAACAGCATATAGCATTAGCTGGTTAGTGGATAAGGTAGGTTGAGTAACAGATAACACACGGATTTGTTCTAATATAGTGGAATGGAATCTTTCAATAGCTCCATTTGACTGAGGATTGTTTTCACTGATAAAATGTAACTTAATTTTGTGTAGGCTTGCAAATTCTTGTACGGGTAAATTTTTAAATTCGGTTCCTTGATCTGTGGTAATGCTAATTGGTACTCCGTGGTGTGAAATAAAAATAGACAATGCATTTATCACATTTATTCCTGTTACTGACTCTAGAGGATATGCTTGAGCATATTTAGAAAATACATCTAGGGAGACTGGGGACACTTGATCCCCCCTTTTGTTTTTAGACCGTAATATCCTCATTTATTATCGTATTTTGAATTGGTTTGTATTAAAAGAGGTGAAATTTAATTAAGAATAATTACTACATATACCATTAACCTCCGTTTATAAATAATGTAAACAACCTACCAAAACTAAAAGAAGTCAATAGTATCAAGTGTCCCTTACTTATGGGCGACTTGATCCTCCCCTATGGATGACTTGATCCGGGGAGGATCAAATCTCCCTTATGTAGGGACACAAGGTACTATTGGTCTGTTTTCAGGATAAAGTATTTTTATTTTGAAATAAAAGATATTGAAATTACTTAAATCACTTTTATTGTCAATTAACAAAAAAATATACTTCTAACTCAGTCATATACTTATACTATCAAAACATAACAAGCATTTGTGGGTAGTATCTACCATTTACCTTTTGCAACATCAGTAGGTACCCATCTACTATCTAAAAAACAATCATCAAACAATATTTTCTTTAATCTTAAAGGTAATAATTAATCTTAAAGGTAATCAAGTCTTTTCATTTCAACTGAGATTCATTTACTTAATCCTGTCGACCTATTTGATATTAAACTTTCTCAGGGATTTTGGGCATTCGATGCTGATAACTCTTTTTGACGATGATTTTTGCTTTGGATTGGGTAGCTTCTTCACTATTTGATATTTTGCAACTGCACCAATATCATCTTTAATGGGCCACTTGAAACACTTGTCGTTTATTTTCTTAGCGAATTTGATGTCATATCCTGCTTGTGATTCTTTAATGACCTGTCCGACAAATCTATGGACAAGATTCTTTTCAGACACTAAATTCACAATAACCCAGTCAAAACAGTTAACTATTGTAATATTGGTGACGTCTGTATTTTCCGATTCGCTTGAAGAGACTTCACTTTCACTAAAGGGGCTCAAGTCTGATTCTGGCGATGGTGGTACTTGCTCATCCTCTGACGTTGTGAGTTCTGCATCTTTTGAATTTAGGTTACGTTTTACTTTCTTGGCTTTGATTTTGCAAATCTTTTTCTGTTTCTTTTGTTGTCTAGCTGCCCATGTAGTATGCCGATGTAGTATTTGAAGCGGTAACAGAATTTGTTGCAGGTCGTGCCTCAGCAGTTGAAATAGGTTTTTCATTATTTGCTGCTGGTATTGTTGTGGCAGACATAACGGCATCAGCATTCACTGTAGGCAGAGACTCAGTGGCAAAGACGAATTCTTCATTATAAGTCGGAAGCACAAGCACAGCAGCATCAGAAGACGGACCGGATAGCAAAGATGGCGAATCATCTCGTGGGATTATTTCGTTTTCATCCTGCGTTGATGGTTCAACAATCAATGCTGACGAAATAATTTCTATGCCCTGATTATCTCCGACCGGCCTGTCCGTAACGTACGAGCTTAAGAATTAATCGTCTGTGAATATATCAGGATTGAAGGGGGAAATTCCAGTAATCGAAAAACTTTTCTGTATATTTCTGGCAGTCATCGCGTTTGGATAGGCACTGCCTAAGCATCCAGCCAAATCGTATATTGTTAATGGCCGCCCAGGGTGATTCACCATCCAGTTATCACACGCAGTATTATAGTACGATTTCATCGTCCCAAATAATATCCGGTCCAGTGGTTGCAGTTTTTGTGATGTGTGGGGTGGTATAGTTAATAGATGAATTCCATTTTCTTTGCTGAAATTTATAGACTCCACCGTTAAGTGAGACTCGTGGTTGTCAAATATAATAAGACATGGACTATCTTTGGAGCATCTCACGTACTTCAGAAAGAATTTCAAGTACAGCAAAAAGTTTGGTCCAGTCATCCATCCGCTAGGATGTGGAGCTCCTTCTGTACTTGGTGGCGCACCATCTATCATTCTTTGTTGCCAGTTTTTACGAGGGAATATCATAAATGGGGGCAGATGATTTCCCATAGCGTTTATAGCTGCACACACGGTAACAAGCTGGCCACGCTCCCCTGACGTTACTTTGGATACCTGCTTAAGACCTCTGCATGCAACAATTTTTTTCGGTTTGTGGACTGTGGTAATGCCCGTTTCGTCAATATTCCAAATTTGGTCTGGTCGAAAGTTATACCTGTCGTACAAACTTCTTAAATTTTCAAAAAACTAGCCAACATTGTGTTTATTGAATGCTGTGGCGCGAGACAAGCTCGTAGCTTCAGGAACTCGCAGGGACAGTTCCCGATGGCGACTCATGAACCCATAAAACCAATCATAGGTGGCTGACTCATGTTCTGCCCACTTTGGTGGATAGTTTTTTTGGTTGCTATAAGCGTATTGGTACGCAAGTTGTCGAACAGTCTTAGGTGTCAATCCGTGATAGAGTTTGCTAGCCATAGTTAAATACTCGGTTGGAGTGTAGCCTTAGCGTATACTCCAACTCCTACACTCCGCCCCTAAGATGACCCACCGACCACACCTGTGAGTGTCTATAGTTTGGAGCATATTCAATTTGTTCATCCTCTGTAGCATTTCTTGTTTTTCGAACGTACCTTTTTAAAGTCATGACTGCTATTCCGTAAGCTTTTGCAGTGCCACGAATACTTTAGCCTTCCAAAACTTTTTGTACAGCAGTCTCCAAGTGTTCTTTATCTAGAGGTACTCTCTTTCGAGCACCTTCTCTTGTTTTATACTTCCTCGGCATAATGAAATCTGAAAAAAAAAGAATCACTTATACTAAGGGACACTTGATCCGGGGTGATTAACTCTCCCATACGAATGTGTATCAAGTGTCCCCTAAGTAGTACTTGTTATGAAATTATTGTCAACAAAAAATCTATTTGGACTTCACTGTATTTCTGTATTTAGATGATGACGACATCGACAATAACGCGTGTTAAAACACTTAAGCACTTCGAACAACTTTCACAAACAATTGAATAAACAAAATTAAAACTTACGAAAAATATTCTGCACCGCTCCAAACACCGAACAATCCGCCATTTGAAAAGCTGTCAAGTTTGACAGTTGACACTACTTTAAAAAGTTTTTAGGTATCATAAACAACAAGTGTTGTCCGTCGAAAATTATCCAATGCTTTTAGAAGTTCTGAAAATATCGTGTACCTAATCTCCCGAAAGGATCAAGTGTCCCCAGTCTCCCTATAATTGTTAAGATTTTTTGTCGATTTACGGTAAGAGTATCAATATGCAATACCTCAAAAGGTTTTTCAGGTATAGGAACTATCTAAAAGTTTTGTTTACTTGGATTTCTCTCGTATTTACAAGTTTGACAAATGTTACAATTATTTACGAATTCTGTGACTTGATGTTTTATATTAGGCCAATAATATTGTACTTTAATTCTTTGTTCAATTTCTTGAATGCCACGGTGATTACTTTTTCCTTCGTGGTAGTTCTTAATTATTAAGTATTGTTTATCTGGACAGGTCACATCTTCGGTTTTAGACTTGCAAAAAAACAATTTATAAGCGGAATTTTGAAATACCCTTTGAAGTGTTTTTGTAATCATTGGAATAAATTTAACATCTGGTAGATATATACCATATTTAATATTTGGTGTTAGCTGTTCTTTGAATAAAGTAACAATACTTTTTTCTAAATCATTTTCATTTATTTGAGCTAATATTATTTTTTTTCCGGGAAAGATATTAACGGTTTTAGTATTTGTGGGCGAATGATGTACGAAATCTAAAAATAGCTGATTATCAAAGGTATTTACATTTTTATCAGAGATAGGGATTTCTAAGCAGGGTTTTCTAATTCAGTATGGATGGTGCTATCGTCATCGATTTCAGTGTTAGGTTCTTTTTTTGACTGATTCACAAATATTGATAACGGTAAGTCATCGTCATCACTGTAAGACGTAGATTCAATTTCATTATTGTGTATTTCTATTCTAGATAGAGCGTCGGCATTTGTATTACTTTTTCCTTTTTGGTATATGATGTTATATTCAAATTCTTCTAAACGCAACCTCCACCTCGTTAAACGACTATTGGGTTCTTTTATATTCATCAAATACTGTAGAGGCTTGTGATCCGTAATAATGTAAAACTTCCTTCCATATAGATACGGTCGGAAATATTTGGTGGCCCATACAATAGCCAGCAGCTCTTTTTCTATGGTGCTGTATTTTGTTTCGGTATCGTTGAGAGTCCGCGATGCATATGCAATCGGCTTATCAGCTCCTATAGGCCCTTGTGATAGTATGGCGCCTAGGGCAACGTTTGAGGCGTCTGTACGCAAATTAAAATCTTTTTCAAAGTTAGGGTATTGAAGAATAGGATCATTAATGAGTAAATTTTGACAATGTTTAAAACAATTAACGTATTCAGGGGTAAGTTGAATTTTAGCTCCTTTTTTTAAACAAGATGTTAGTGGTTTAACAAGATGGGCAAAATTCGGTATAAACTTCCGATAGTAACCAACTAAGCCAAGGAAGGACTTAATTTCCTTGGTAGTTTGTGGTATAGGAAATTGTTGAATGACTTTAATTTTATTTGGATCCGGTTTTACGCGGTCGGCTGTTACAATATGACCTAGGAAAGGAGTTTCCCTTTTTAAAAACTCGGTTTTGTCAAGCTGTATTTTAAAATTAGATTCTCTAAGACGTTGGAAAACGGCTTCTAAATTAAGGATATGTTCTTGTAATGATGAACTGTATACTATTATGTCATCCATATAAACTGTCACATTTTTGAGCCCACGCAAAACATTATCCATGACCCGTTGAAAAGTCGATGGGGCGTTTTTTAAGCCAAAAGGCATGCGTAAAAATTAGTAATGACCGCGATAACCATTATCAATACTAAAGGCGGTTTTTGGGATGTCCTTGGGATGTAATTCAATCTGATGAAAGCCTGATTTTAGATCTAAAACAGTGAAATACTGACTTTTGCCTAATTTATCTAAAATATCGCTGATATTTGGAATTGGATACCTATCACTCACAGTTTTCTCATTGAGTTTTCTAAAATCAATCACCAAACGCCATTTTGTTTTGCCAGAGGCGTCTTGTTTTTTCGGTACTATCCAAATAGGTGAAGACCAAGGGCTATTTGAAGGTCTTATAATTTTTTGACGTAACATTTCAGTTATTTGTTTTTCTACTTCCTGTTTGTGAACATGAGGATACCTGTAGGATCGTGTAAAAATAGGAATATCATCTTTAGTATTTATCTGATGTTTAATCTGGTTAGTGAAAGTTAAAGGACTATTTTCGGTGTAAAATATGTCATTGTAACTGCGGCATAGTTTTAGTAAATTAAACTTTTCTTCCAAATTTATATGACCAGTGCGAACCAAAGAATCAATGTCTTGTTCATTTTTATTGATAGATTCAAAATTAAATATATCATAATTATTGTGAAGTGTCTGCGCCTTAAGTGGCGAAACTAAGCTTACAATGATATCATTCTTAGTAGGATTCACTATGTCAAGGTAAGCGTAACCTGACTCCGACTGTGTTATCGTCGCGGGAATATAACAATTGTTTATATAAGTCTCGGGTATGAATATATCATCACGCTGAATATTAACGGGTACCTTTACACATATTGTCGAATTTGACCTAACTAAAGCTTCAAAAAGATTATTAATGCCGGAATTTAGAACTTTTATAGGTATTTCCGCGTTCGGCGTAATTAACTTTTTATTGTGCAGTCAACGTTTGCTTCCAATTTTTCCAGCATTCTATAGCCAATTAAACCATCAAAAACATTATGAAATTTATAAATATAAAACTTTGAGGGGCATTTTTCATTGAATTCAGGAAAGCTTGGTATTTTGAATATTTATTTCCATCAAGTTTCGGGGTTGGCACTCGAACCCTGGTGAAAATTTGGATCATCCTGTTTAGGCCAATATTGTGCATTGTCATTATCAAGTTCATTATATTCATTTTTATTCCCATAGGAATAATTTGCATACGGATCATCCTTATCAATACAAGGTACGTCGCAACTGTGCTCGGCGTGGGAGTTGTTTGGATTAGTCTCGAGCATGTGTAATTCTTCGAATTGATTGCACATTGTTGCCTCGGGATACTGTGTACTGTGATAATTAGGTACTGATGGTCTTAATGGAATATTTGCGGAATTATAGGATATTCCACTCATGGGATACCCAATCATACCCAATCTAAACCTGTACAGGTTTAGATTGGGTATCCGGTTTATTGTTAATATTAGATTTATTAAAGTTTTGCTGCAACGCTTGGTATGGGTTATGTGGTGTATTCCAGGTATTAATGTTAAAGTTTGGCTTATTAAAATAAGGTTTCGATGCGACAAAACTATTACTATTATTCCTGTTAAAATAAGGTGTAAACGGTTTGAAAGGTTGTGGAATATTGAACTTGAAATTTTGATGAGGTTGTAAGGGTTTGTTTAAATTTGGAAAAGGCAAATTTCTAGAATTATTATTATTATTCTGGAAAGGCTTGTTGTTATTTACCATGGAAAAATTGTTACTTTTCTGTACATACCTAATATTTTCTTCATCTTTAATGTAATTAAGAGCTGTGGGTAAATCTACAGGGCGCATGGCTCTTATAGTCGTGCCAAAAGGTTCCTTAAGCCCTGCTAGAAAAGTTTTAAGGGTTTGAGCTTGGAAAAAGTTCCTTTTGCAATCCTTTACAGCATCAACTGTTTCGTGAAGGTTTACGTAATTAATAATAGTGTTCAAAATGTTCATGCAACGGTTGTAATATTCCTGAGCGGATTCGTTTTCTTGCTTCATATTAACTAAATCACGGTTCAGCGAATTTTCATCCCTTTGGTCCCCAAATTTTTTTAGCAATACGGCTTTTATGTGTTCCCATGATGAAACACCGTTAATATTAACTATTTCCTCGGCTTTGCCTTCCAATTTGTTTAAAATATTGTGTAAAATAATGGAATTGTTAAAACAATCCGGGGCAGTTCTGTCATAACATTGTGTTAATATAGTTTCGGATGTTTCTATAAATCTGTGTAATTGATTCGGGTTCCCATCATATTTAGGGATAATCATTAAAGCGGTTTTAATACAAGATAACTTTTGCAAATCCATTTTGCAAAATATATTATTCGCCTTGCGATATTTTATAAAAAACGACAACACACACAAATACACAGTATAAAAATAAAATTCAATCAAAATAAAAAATTGAGATCTCTCCTATTCAATACAAAAATAAACAAAACAAAAATTATTACTTTTTCTGAAGTTCTCTAAAAAATTTAATAAAAGGTATATTAAATCCACCAACAATCAAAAGAATCTGGACTTACGATGTGATGAAGGCCCAGGTCCACAACTTCATGATTGAAGCCACTTCCGTTCTTCTCGCCGAAAACCACAGTAGGAACACGGTTTCAAATGTTGAGAAAAGTCTTTGTTTTTGATTTTTAAAAACGCGGTTTCTCTTCAACTTTATCCAGTCGACTGCGCCAATTATGATTATTGGGCAATCGGCGAGCTTTCATAAAGAAACAACTTTTCAGATAATAAAAATATAATAACTTTTAGTACATGTTGTCGAATGAACAAGGTAGGAGAGTCTGCTTAAAAACTAGCTTACATGCTACGCGGCCGGAGCGACGCCTACGTACACACACACACTTACACATATGCACTACCGACACACACTATAACACGCGCATACTTTGGGGCTACAGAGGGGGGAATTAACCTGACTGCGTACCGTGGTCGGATGCTCTCTCTGTTTCAGGTGCTTGAGCCAGCTGTCAACGTTTCGGCTCAACGTCTGTTGAATCAGGTGCGGGTCATCCAACGTAACCGTATGTTGGATGATGCCGTACTTGATAGACTGCGGAATGAATCACGGAATAGCCGTGTCTCGCCTGCCTTGCCACAGGCCGCGGTGCAACTGCAACCCAGTGTTTAACCGCGACCAGATAATGATGGTGAGGATGACGACGACAGGGCTATATCTGTGAGTACCCAATGCAATGCACGTTTAAGGAGCGCTTTGGAATGTGCATTCAGCGAGTATCGCTCCACACCGTCTGAGCTTAGACCTCGACTACCTCGTCTGCCCATGCATAAGAAAAATAGGGCGCTGGTGTGTGCTCTAGATTCGCAGCTATCAAATGTAGCAGCGAAGACCTTGCCGATACCCACTTAATACTGTACTGTGCGGCTGCTGCGGCATGTCGTGTAGCTAAAGTCAAATTCCCAAAAATTGACAGAGCTACACGACCAGCTGTACCAGCTTGGCAGCCCAGGATTGAGCGTCGTATCGGTGAGGCTAGAGCACTCATCGGCAAACTTATCTGCTTTAGGGAGGGCAAAACTCGCCCTAGAGTGATACGCTTTGTGAGGCGGGCGTTCTCGGGGACTGATATCAGTTCTCGAGATTATCTGTCCCGCGTGACGGTCTGACAGAGCGTGTCGACTTCCTGAAGCAGAAGATCTATGCATGGGCAAGCCGTATTCGTCGGTACAAGCGGCGAGTGGAGCGATACACTCAGAATCGCACATTTCAAAGCAACGAAAGGTGGGTTTATAGGGCTTGGGATCGACCTGACCAAAGTGTGACTGATATGCACCTACTAGATAATGACGCCATGTGTTCTTTCTGGCGCGATATCTGGTCGGTGCCTGTCAGTCACACCGAGGGTGACTGGACTCGGGAGGTCGAGCAAGCGTGCGATCCGATACCATGAATGGGGGCAATTACTATCAGCCCCCAAGATGTAGCTCGTGCAGTCCGTCCGTTGCCCAACTGGAAATCTCCAGGGCCAGACGGACTGCACCACTTTTGGATTAAGTGGTTCCAAAGGTCGCACGCTCGTTTGGCATCTCAGTTCCAGTCTGCCTTAGAGTCAGGGTCAGTGCCCCAGTTCCTAACGACAGGTATCTAAGTATATATTTGTATGTATTTTTATATATGTTTTTTTTCTCAATTTATCCCTTAATTTAGTTGCACCTGCCTTATTTTATCTCTGCACCACCCTAAGGTCGACTGGTAGAAAATGCCTAAGGCATTAAGTCCACCTTTGTACTTGTGCATAAAGTTTTAATAATAATAATAATAACCCACCTGCTCTATAAATCGGGTAGTACTGCGGATCCTAAAAATTATGATCTGAAGCTCTTTGCACCCAACAACTTGCAACTGATGAAGCTACTGAAGGTAACAGAAACCTTCAGTGACGCCATCAGGATGGAATTTGGTGTGGACAAATGTGCAGTCATGCATGTAAAGCGAGGGGAGATTATGGAATCCGTGGGAATACAACTCTCGGATTCCATACACCATAGATCCCTTTCCTCAACCGAAACTTACAAGTATTTGGGTATGTCGGAAGCACTAGGCATCAATGTAACTGACGTGAAACAGTCGTTGAAGGAACGCTTCTTTGGACGCCTGAGAAAAGTACTAAATAGTCTTTTATCAGGTGGGAACAAGGTGCGCGCCTTCTACGGCTAGGTCATGCCGGTCTTGATGTACTCTTTCGGCATACTCAAATGAACTCAGACTGAACTTGACGCCCTGGATAAGGGGGTCCGCACGCTGCTTACCGCAAATCGGAAGTGAGGGGGTCGTGGCTTTTTAAATGCTAAGACCCTACACAACCGCGAGGTATGCAGTCTTAGGGAATACTTCCAGGCCGCTGACGTGGGTATGCATCGAGATGCGGTAGCAGTGGACAAGGGCCTTACCCCGCTCTCCTTGGCTAACGAGAACTGGCGCAAACCTATAGTATTAGATACTAATGACCGCAGGGAGGTATGGCAGAGCAAGGAGCTTCACGGACGCTTCTACCGGGTCCTACATCATCTTTTAGCGTCCGTGGCCTGGCTGCGTTTTGGTGATCTTTTCGGGGAAACCGAAGGTTTTGTCTTTGCGATAATGGACGAAGTTATGATGACAAACAACTACCGGAAATACATTGTGAAAGACGGTACGGTTGACATCTGTCGGGCATGTCACCGACCGGGGGAATCCATCCGTCACATTATCTCCGGTTGTTCCGTCACATTATCAACGGAGACTATTTGCATAGACACAACCTTGTAGCCAGGATTATACATCAGCAACTTGCAATGTGCCCGATCCAGTTCTCGAAAATGGCAATGTCACGTTGTATTGGGATCGGTCTATCATCACTGACAGGACTATTGTTGTCAATAAGCCTGACATAGTGGTGAAAGACCGACTAGAGCGTCGCGCAATGATTGTTGATATAGCGGTCCCCCATGACAAGAACCTCGTGAAGGCTGAGAGAGATAAGAAAAGTAAGTATCTTGATCTGGCTCGCGAGGTTATTGACATGTGGGACGTGAATACAGCGATCATTGTGCCGATAGTCGTTACGGCCAATGGCATAATAGCCAAGAGCCTCGATGAACATCTGAGGAGGTTCTCGTTGGGCAGCTGGATCAAGGGCTTGATCCAGAAAGCGGTACTCCTGGACACGCCGCGTATCGTTAGGAGGTTCGTTCCTCTCTCAGGAGCCCTGACCACCGGTAGCTTGGATCCTGTTCCCGATACCGGTGGGCTACTATTTTTGTATTTTCAAATGTTTTTTTATTTAATTTTTTATAGAATAATATTTAAAAGTGTAAAAATATGTATATAAAATTAATAAATGGAATAATAATAAAATTTATTCAAAAAGGCACACAATCCCAATTAAAACAAAATTGAAACAGAAAAACGCCCAAAGGCTTCCACTTTTTCTGCACCCTCATGTTTATAATGTGGTGATTAACAAGTGCGACTTCAGAAATCTCACTCGAAGTCAAATCAAAAATAAACTAACTTCATGGCTGCTGAACCTTTCATATGACGAAGCTGAAAAAGTAACAAACGTGTTAAAATAAATCTTAAACAGGTCAACCACCCACTCTTAAACTCACACTCATACACATACTCACAAAACGATCTCCCACTCACTCAAATCTTCACTCTTACACTCACAGTCACACATATGCTCACAAACAAATCTGCGCCTTTCACTCACTTTCATACATAAACAAATAATCTAGCGTTTTAATTCAGGTTATGTTATTACTCTTCTTCTTTTAATTTTTGCAAATTGTATGTTTTACTGTAATTATTTTTGTTTAATTTATTTTATGTAATTTAACTTCAACAATCACGTTTAAAAATGTTTAATGGTAAACCCTCATAATTGGTACCCAAGATACAGGCTTGCCTAGTTTGGGGCCAATGCTAAAACTTTGTAAAAATTCTTGATTAAAATAAATAAATTTGAATTTGAAATTTGAAATTCTTTATAAAAATAATAAAATAATAAATCATTAATATAAATAAAATACATCGTCAGTAGAAATCATTAAAATTAGTCGATAGTCGAAGCATATATTAAAAGATATTTACCGTCGGTTTGCACTCTGGTGGACGCCGAGCCAATACCTGTGGATCGGACTGGACCAATCCTCACTAACAACCTTTATAAGCTGGTTAGCCGATCCTCGCAAGCTGCTGGAAAAAGACACTATGCGAGATCGTATGACAGCAAAAAAGTCAGGCACCCTCGCCTCAGCGAACAGCTGCAGTAGACTTATAATATTCTTAGGATAACTTTCGGTAGTTCTTATTCTATAATCTAATTTTTAATTTTATTTAAGTTTAAATGATATAATGTTATAATGATAAATGATATTCGTGATCAGTGTGTGTGTGTGTGTGTGTGTGAGTGTGTGTGTATGGTGTGAGTGTGTTTAAATTCATTGTATGATATATGTTACTCAATATATGTCAGTAGGTCTTCCGTCTTCTGATAGTCCAATAGATGAAGCCAGTCATAAACTTTACCTTTATTTATTTATTATATTCTTTATTGTACACCACAAAAATGTATATACAGGACAAAAACATATAAAAACAAGTGTACAATGGGCGGTCTTATCGCACTGGGCAATCTCTTACAGACAACCTCAAGACAACTTTTTTACCTTTAAGTTCTGTTTGCTAAGAGAGGTAATGCTGAGATACTTTTTTATGGTGTTGTATAGCTTACAACTTATGACTTCGTATTGTCTCTTGCGAAGAAGGTCTTGCATGAGACACGAGAGCTCACAGTCATTTTGCTGTGTCTATTTGGGTTGGGTAATGGTACGCTTTGGTGTTTCCTGAGAATAGCTCTGTGCACAAAAAGTTGGCAAACTGCTAGGTCGTTGCATTCCTAGTACAGCTGACATGTTTGATGTCTGTAAATTGTACTATAGATTGACACCAAGTATATAAAACTGAGTTGTTTTGTAGTTGCACTATCTCCAAGCGTTTTAAATAAAGGGTGTCTCAGTAAGAGTGCACTTTTTCATTTTAAAATAAAAACTAGTATTTTATGACAGAGTTGTGATATTTTTATTGTATTGTAAAGAAGACATGTTCCGATTAAGTATGGAATAAAATATCCGGCAAATGACCCCCACGGCTCCGATGACAGGCTATTACTCTTTTCATGAAATTTTCCATGACTTTTGCACAGAGATGTGGCTGTATCTCATCGATGACGCGTTGGATTTCCGATTTGAGCTCAGGAATTGTTTCGAGTTTATTCGCATAAACCCGAGATTTCACAATACCCCAAAGAAAAAAATCGCACGGCGTTAAATCGCACGATTTTGGTGGCCAGTTGACATCAGAATTTCGTGA
The DNA here is from genome assembly GCA_964057195.1 of Orthosia cruda. Lineage (NCBI taxonomy): Eukaryota > Metazoa > Arthropoda > Insecta > Lepidoptera > Noctuidae > Orthosia > Orthosia cruda. The sequence goes on along the minus strand of OZ059853.1, from coordinate 3,637,833 downwards.
GATAATGTGTTCTGGAAATCGTTGCTGCAATAAGACGATTGTTTCATGCGCGGTGTGGCAGGTTGCGCCATCCTGCTGAAACCACATGTTGTCCAGATTCACGTCGTCCAGTTGAGGTCACAAGAAGTCCGTTATCATATTCCTGTAACGAATGCCGTTCACAGTCACTGCAATTCCGGCCTCATTTTCAAAAAAGTAAGGTTCAGTCACGCCGCCTGACCAAAATCCGCAACAGACAGTTACTCATTGTGGTTGCATTTGTTTCTCATGGATTGCATGGGGATTTTTTGAGTCCCGAATTCGACAATTTTGTGTATTCAAGAAGCCATTCATTGGTAATGCGCTTCATCGGCGAAAATGACTTATTTCGAAAAATTGGCATCGACTTCACTTTGCTCCATTACCCATTGAACGAATTGCCGGCGCTCTCCTTGGTCTGCTGGTTTGAGCTCCTGAGTTAACTGAATCTTGTACGCATGCAGGTGGAGGTCTTTAGTCAATATTCGCTGCGTAGAGCTTCGTGAAATTTGAAGTTGTTGAGAACGATGTCGAATTGATGTTTTCGGCGACACTCTCGTTTACGGCAGCAATGTTTTCAAGAGACCGACCGGTACGTTGACGCATAGGATTCTTACTATCCATAATTGACCCAATTTCTTCAAATTTTTTGACCACTCTTCGAATGGTTGACACATTAGTTGCATTTTCTCGGCTTAAAATTTGGCGAAGTTTGCGAGCGGTTTCAGCGTAACTTTCCCCATTTTTGTAATGAGTTTTCACAATTATAACGCGTTGTTCTTTCGAAAAGCGCTCCATTTTTAATAATCGGAATAAACAGAGGTGACAGCTGTCAAATTTCAGAGTTCCCACATGCATAAAAAAAAAAACCAATTTTAAAAAGTACACTCTTTCTGAGACACCCTTTATATGAATGAGTCTTCTGATTCTGGAATTGACTACACTTATGTATAGCCCATCTCAAGCTACTATCCATGTGTACTCTTTGTATAAAGATGACTGAGATAGAGTGACGAGTGATTTAAGTTGCAAGTGTGCCTAAATATCCGTTGTCATTATTTTTAACCGGACTTGGTTAATTTACACAAGTACTTACTCTGTTTATCAGTTGTGTTTGTATTAATTAATAATGCGCATATAAAACATTGGCGATACAATGCAAAGTGAACTGGAACTGATTACTTATTATTATTATTAATTTATACTAAACTATTCACTTTTGACATTGGCTATTGAAACAATGCAATATAAACAATAGTGCAATTCTAATATATTTTTTATTACTGCTCATTATATCAAAGAAATAAATTCATGGAAGAGTATTGTTTGAAATGTAAAGTAAGGTACAAAAAAGATAATATTTATTATAATCTATTTGTACCTACGAGTTTCGTAGGTGCGGTAACGGAAACAGATGTTCGAATTGGTTTCTCATCTGGCAGAATCTTGATGCTCCGAAATTTATTTGGCATAACACACTTGGCATAATCTTCTTTAAACAAATATTTTAAGGCATATATTTTTTAAATATAATTATTGTTTGGTCCAATGTTTGTATGTCCGAATTTATAATGGCTTACTTTTAAGACGTCAGAATATTAATTGGCATAATTTCACTTGGCATATTATGAAGATGGCAGAAATTCGTTTGGAATAATTTTATTAGGCATTTCTATAAAATTGCATTTTAACCTTAAATTCGAATTAAAATGACAGTGACAGAAACGAATCGCTCCAAAACCGACTCCTTGCAGTCTTGTCTGCCCAACCTCTTGAGTGTAATTAAAGCCCGCGTAGGCGCGGATGGGCGAGCTGAGGAGCAGGTGATGAGCGATAAAACCATCTGCAATGATAAGCTCGCGTGGGACCGCCGGAGCGCCGCAGCGCCGGAGCCGTGACAGAAACCATGCCTGCTGCAGGTGAGCCTGCAGCAGGCTTGAATTTTTGCTTGCATGTTTATTGCTTGCTGCATGCTCACTTGCATGTTTGCTTGCAAGTTGCATGCTGCGTACTCACTTGCACGCTTGATTCCATGTTTGCATGCTTGCTGCATGCTCACTTGTATGTTGCATGCATGTTGTATGCTTGTTTGCATGTTTTCATGCTGCATGCATGCATGGTATACGCTTGTTTGCATGCTGCATTTTTGCTGCATGCATGGTGTATGCTTGTTTGCATGCTTCATACAGCGAAATAAAAAAACCAAAAATAAATTGTTTTCATAAAAAAATATTATTATGGTAACATGAAATACTCATATATGTGATATATGAGTATTTCAAATAATATGGATATGAAATGTATGCCAAAAGACAATTCTGACTGTGCACTTTCTGCGATATGATGGTTCTGCCTTTTAATTACTATCGATATCAAATGTATGCCTTGATATTATGAGATAGAATGCATTTTAACCTCGCGCACAAAATAGTTTGTGCTGTCGACTAGGGGTACCTTAGTTTCATGTTCTCACAAGTAAAATTTCAAAATTTAAAAAACCCCCGACACATTTATCTTGCGAAAACATCACGATCTAAACAGTAAAACGCGTATAACTTTTGAACGGCTGAACCGATTATATTAGCTAAGAACACTCTCGATACAATCACCTTTCAAACAAAAAAAACTAAATCTAAATCGGTTCATCCGTTGAGGCGCTATGATGCCACAGACAGACACACATATACACAGACACACAGATACACAGCAACACACCTCAAACTTATAACACCCCTCTTTTTCCGTCGGGGGTTAAAAAGAAGACTTTATTCGACTGGTTAGTCGAAAAGTATCCTGAATTTCTCCAGTGTGTTTTGCTGAGTCCGAGGATAGCGATTCCCTTCTTTTGCATTTCACTCTCTTCTATCTGAAGTTTTCCAGGCCGCTTACAGAAAGTTATTGAGCAAACTGCCAAAAAAACATGCCGCAAAACCTACAATGAAGCCTTTTACTGCGGAAACAGTGACCTAATTCTTCGTAGAAGTGAGTTGAAGGGAAAAGGTCTAAACTCACAAGAGAACAGAAGGTTATATGATCAACTCAGCACAGAGGTCCAGAAAAGATGCCGCAAGTTTTATAACCACTATATCAACAACGCCTGTGCTGATCTCGAGCAGAATTATGTGATTTAAGATATCAATGAACCTGCAATACTATAATATGTATCTGCCTATAATATCTGTACCTTCAGAAAGAGAGAGAAGAAGTGATGCTGTTATACATAGTATCCAGCAAGTTTTTATAATGTAATACCACTGTTATTTATTATTTGTTTCTGTTCTATATAAGTACAATAATATTTACAAACTAATATTAAAACTTAAAAAGAATAAAAATATGTACAATTACGGGGCGTCAAAAAATTCGTCTACATCGCTGTCAACAGGAAAAGTGCCCAGAAGGCTGGCAGCATTGCCACGTTGGATGGCAATGCTGATTCTTTGGCCAAAAAAAAGGCCAGCCCTCTGGTCTCGTGAAGAGTCGACCAACCGCTTGGCGATATCCCGAAAATAATTACCAATCAAGTTGTTGTATTTGCGCCGTTTGAGGTTTTCAGCACCTGCAGCAGCCGCCCCAGCGCAGCCGACCGTGCTAGGAAGATGGGATGGTGCAAGGGTGTCGACACAAGTTGCATCCCACACCAAAGACCTACCCAACTTCCATGGCATTATGGTCATACCATCTGGTCTCTTCCCATCGACGCGTGCCAGGCCATTGGGTTCTAAGACAGCTGGCACCCCGGCGGTGGCAAGAGCACGACGGATGAGATCATTAATGCTAGCGTGCCGCGCAATCCGACCTGCACTCTTACTACAAGAAAGGCCATGGTGTCCGAGGCAGTCGACTGCTTCACCGCATTGACAGCGATGTGGAGCCCCACAAGGAGCGCCCAAACGCAAGCATGTAGCGAGCCGGAAGGTTGTGTCACCTAGCATAGTGCCTATGTTAGGCGACGGTAGTGCCTGAAGCCAGAGGCCCGACTCCCACTCACCCACAGCCAGCAGGCGGGCACGCTCAGCAGTATTGGTAGACGTATTAATTAGGTTATTCCGTACCAACCTGCAGAGCGGCTCATCCCACTGTCTCTGGCCGATCCGTAACCGGGCAAGCCACTTTCCAGGCGTCCTCTGCGTCTGTCAAGCACGGCACTTCCGAGTCAACCAGGGAAAGAGCTAAAATTTTCCTGGTCAGTTTTTCAGTGCTGTGGACAGAAGACAGGAACGCTGGTAAGCTTACACTAGAAATTTTGCGGACGCCGAGGCCACCAAAACGAATTGGTAGGGTGGCTTGCAGCCACGCTCGGTCGTCCAAGGCCACATTAAGAATGGATGTTAATGTGTTGCGAATAATTTGGTCAATTTTGTCCAAAAGTTCAGGTTTCTTCCAAAGAGGAGAAGAACGGAGAAAATACATAAAATTTGGTCCGAAACAGCAATATCTGATAAGGGTGAATGCCGAATGTAAATTAATTTTTGAGAGTCTATCCGAAATATCATTAAAATGTTTGATTTTGTCTTCGATGAAAGATGAAAAACTTTCTTCTAAAATAGGGGAACCTAGGAGGTGCAGGGAACTTTTGTCTAAGATTTTGATTTGCGGGGCTATTGCATTAAATTTATCTAAAGTCGATTGTCTGTCGGTAACGTCAGAGAGGTAAATTTCGCACTTTCGTATCCAGCATATATTTTTACCTCTAATAGTAATTTGTTGCATTTTTATGTTCACAGCTCCTCGTAGCGTCGTTTGCTAAAGGTACGAGGTCATCTAATCCGAGGCTCATTTCACAACCACCTTCACAAAGACAGTCACAAATGGAGCTTAACTAAATGTTTCGTCGCTATTGAAGAGAGGCGCTTGGAAAACCAGCAACTCTTTATTGACAACCAGTGGACGAAGTTGGATATGTATAAGGAAATAATCGAGTCATGGTCAAGAGAAACCTGAGAACTGCAGGATTTATGTGCATCCATCGGAAGAGGAAGTTAGATGCCTGGAACATGATTTTGATATAAATATAGATATACTCTTAATACTCACAGTGGATATTTTTAACCCCTGACGGAAAAAGAGGGGTGTTATAAGTTTGAGGTGTGTTGCTGTGTATCTGTGTATCTTTGTGTCAGTGTATCTGTGTATCTGTGTGTCTGTCTGTGGCATCATAGCGCCTCAACGGATGAACCGATTTTGTTGATTTTAGTTTTTTTTGTTGGAAAGATGATTGTGTCGAGAGTGTTCTTAGTTATGTTTGAAAAAATCGGTTGAGCCGTTCAAAAGTTATGGGCGTTTTACTGTTTGAATCGGGATGTCCTAACAGGCATATTCAATCAATGTTTGGACAGCGGCACTTTTCCTGACTTAATTAAACACAGTAAAGTAGTACCAATTTTCAAATCAGGCTGTAAGAGTGATCCTTCTAATTATAGACCTATATCCGTGCTTCCAGCATTGAGTAAAATCTATGAAAAAATCATGCTGAAACAGATGTTGTCTCACTTCAATTCAAATGGGATCCTGCATAGTCAACAGTTTGGTTTCACGAAAGGTAGGTCGACAACGGACGCGAGTAAAACTCATCAGCCACATCTTGGAGGCTTGGGAGAGGTCCCAGGATGCCATTGGCATTTTCTGTGATCTCTCAAAAGCTTTCGACTACGTCGACCACAACACACTGATCTGTAAATTGCACCACTACGGAATTCGTGGAAAATCTGCTGATCTCGTGCTTTCCTATTTATCAAACAGACAGCAAAAAGTAAATGTTAATGGGGCGACGTCCTCCGGGTCTCTAGTCAAGATGGGCGTGCCCCAAGGTTCAATTCTCGGCCCTTTCCTTTTTCTTGTTTACATTAATGATCTCCCTTTTATGATGGCCAAATTATCGGATATAATTCTATTTGCTGATGATACTTCGCTAATTTTTAAAATAGATAGGCAAGATACGGATGTCATAAATGTCAACGAAAGTCTAATTGTTCTCTCAAAATGGTTCGCAGCTAACAATCTTTTACTGAATGCGAAAAAAACAAAATGTCTAAAGTTCTCTTTACCAAATGTACCACAACATGACCTAAACTTAAATCTTGACAGCAAAAATCTTGAAGTTATAACGGAAACTGTATTCTTAGGGATTACTATCGATTCAAAATTGCAGTGGGGCTCTTTAGAACTCTTTCGGGTAGGTTAAGTTCGGCTGCATATGCAGTAAGGAAAATAAGGCAGCTAACCGATGTAGCTACAGCTAGGTTAGTATACTATGCTTATTTCCACAGTATTATGTCTTATAGCATTCTGATGTGGGGATCAGCAGCAGACGTTGACTCAATTTTCATCCTACAAAAGAGGGCAATCCGCGCAATCTATAAAATGGGTCCTCGCGAGTCCCTCAGAGAAAAATTTAAAGAGATCGATATACTGACTCTACCTTCACTTTATATTTTGGAATTTATTTTGTATGTCCGTAAAAATCGGGGGCTTTTCAAAACTAGAAGCGACTTCCATAATTTAAATACACGCAGTAAGCACGAAATTGTAATACCCAAATTCAGATTAACGAAAACTAGCAAGTCTTTTCTTATAAACAGTATACGCTTTTATAACAAGTTGCCAAAGTCAGTTATAGAACTAACCGATGGAAGGTTCAAAAACTACATCAAACGTATCCTTATTAAAAAAGCATATTATAAAATCAAGGACTACGTTGAAGATTAAAACATTTGGCCTTAGCTCCTTCTGCGCATGCAGCTTCCCTGGTAACTTGTAAACGGCACAAATATGTGGATGTCTCTAACTATTCTCAATCTTATTTTTATTTCCTTCTTTTAATTAGACTTTTTACAATGGTTTTCAAACATCTTTATAGTCCTTTGCTAAGAATAGTTACAGCACTGATAACAAAATTTGTGCCACATGTTAAATTTAGTCATGTAATACTTATTTTTATTTACCTTTGTATAGATTCTTTTACCGATTGTTTTGTGAATGTGTGAACATTGTAGGCCTTCTAGATGCTAGTTAACATTTGTTAACTTTTTTTATAAAATATATAATCCTTTTATTTTATTTTTTTAGTTTCTTACGACTTATTGTCATAAGTTGGGCCTACGTTGTCCCCCCATGTCTAAGTACTAATGCTGTAACATGGAAATATTGTAAAACCAAACCATTTTTAAAAGAGTAACCATGGAGTTTCTTGCCGGTTCTTCTCCATAGGAAACGACCAACCCGAACCGTGCACCTTTTGTCGACGTTTTATAAGTGCCCATGTAGGCCTATGTGAAATAAAAAAAAATGATTTTGATGATGATTTTGATTTTTGATGTTTTCGCAAGATAAATGTGCCGGGGGTTTTTTTAATTTTGAAATTTTACTTGTTGTCACTGAATTGGCTGCAAGATTCTGTGCAGAAGCTATTTTTATGTCAATGTTGAAGGTGAAGATAACATTGTATAACTTTCCCTTTCACTCGCTTACGTTTGTCGCGTCGTCCTATCTCGCTTACTCTATGCAGTATACTCGATGAAAAACTGTTTCTTGCGCAATGGTTGGCAGATTCAACTTCAGAGACACAAAGACTGCTATATTAAGTTTAGTTTATGAGATATGTTAAGAAATTTTAATACAAATTTAATTCTTAATTATTTATTGTGCACCAAGTATTACACATACAACATGTATGATTATAAAGTTGATGTAGAAATGCGAGCTTAACTCAAAGAAGAGTTTACTACCAGCAAACCTTAGAGCAGATAGCTTAGATTTAAGTGCAAATAATGAAAAATTATCACTACTATGTGGGATAAGTTACATTTATTATACTAACTTAAATTTTAATTAAAGATTTAAACGAAAATACTTGAAATTAAAAACAAAAAGCGTATATATTATAGAATACAATTATATTCCTAGAAAATAGTTCAATAAATAAATCTGAGATGTGTGTGTATGTCTAATTATTTTCCATAATAACATATTAATCTGTTTTGCAGTCTTAATGTACATGTTTGCTTGTACAAACAAGAATTTGGTCAATTAAGATTCAGCATATAGCCGGAAGGCAGGTTGTGAAGGTTGCGGGGTTCCGCTGGATGCGAGACGCACGGGACCGGTCAATATGGCAACGCTTGGTGGGCCTTGGTGGCCTATGTCCAGCAGTGGACCTCTATCGGCTGATACGATGATGATGTAGGCGGATCAATAAACATGATTTACATCGCAAAAATTTATTTAATATTTATTGTCCTCAATTATATTTAAGACATATAATTTTAATTATATAAGCTATTAATTTACCTATGCAATCCATACTAATATAATGAACGCGAAAGTAACTCTGTATGTTACTTTTTCACGCTTAAACTGCTGCACCGATTTAGATGAAATTTGGTATGGAAACAGTTTGAAACTGTAGGTAACTATCCCATGTCCTTCATGGGATAATTTTTATCATGGAAACCCTCCTTATGGGGATGGCAGTTTGAATCGTGAATAATTATTTCTGTAGTAAAGCGGCCCACACACCTACAATATTATTGCCTGATATAAAAATTGCCTATTCAAAGTACTAATGCCACGCAGACGTAGTTGCGGGCAACAGCTAGTTGCATAATATATAAATTAACATTCACATGAAACGTATAAAACGCCTGTACGCTAAGATCTAAGTCATTATCTAATACGTAATTAAATCCTGAGAAAGCTTGTTACTATGGATAAAGTCTGGTTATCTATTATATTATCTAACTTTTTTATCCATAATTTAAAGAGCCATAACTTTTTCTGTCCTTATTATCACTTTTCCGAATAATAACTTACCCGAACTTAATATCACCTAATATCACGTGCTATAAAATTTAAATCCTTAAATATAATATTTTCTAAATCCGTTTGTCATAAATATTACAATCAATAATATAGAAAAGACATAAAACCGTTTACAAAAAATGTATAAGTCCTAAATTCAAATTACATGCAAATACAAGCAAGCACGCAGCATGCAGCATGCAAGCAAGCATGCAACATGCAGCAGGCATGGTTTCTGTCACGGCTCGCGGCGGCGAGTGTTGCACCTGCTCCTCAACTCGCGGAACGCCTCGCCCCTCGCGCCTACGCGATTTAAAATTACATTTTAGGGGTAGAGAATACAAGACTGCGTGAAGTCGGATTTACAGCGATTCGTTTCAGTCACTAAAACCAAATTTTTTGCAATGTTTTAGGACTAAAATTTTTATTATAAATGAACATTACAATATTTATTTATTTAAAACTTCATGCAACATACAGATACATAGGCGGACTTAATGCCTGAGGCATTCTCTACCAGTCAACCAAGGGTGGTGGAGAGATAACATATATATATATATATATATTGTAGTTAAAATAAACATACATATATATTTACTATAATAAATACCTTTTTATATATATATATATACATATATAAATTAATAGAAAGGAGATTGAGACGACTCTGCTAATGGTTCAGAAAATAATGTCGCAGCTTCCGCTTAAATGCATATTGACTGGTGGCCGTCCTGGCAATACTTAGGACATATGACTTTAGGTCATGTAAAATTAGGAATTCAATTATTATAGAACTCGATATTATGACAGAATACTTTTAGAACTAAAGAATTATGTTAAACAAAATTTCGGGATTTTAACATTATGGTTACTGAAGTTTATAGCAAACGTGTTATGGATAATGATTATCGGACAAACAATTTTAGGAGAAGAAAGAAAGTACCAATCCCGGGATATTGTTTTTAACGTTGCTAATTCTCTCGCCTGTTGAGCTCTGTTAAAATCATTAATTTTCTTAGCTTCTTCTAATAAATGTAGAGTTTAGTTGACCGAGCTGCCATTTTTTTTAATTAATCGAAATAACTTATTTTATTACTAGCTTCTGCCGGTGGCTTCGCCCACGTGAAAAGTATTTTCTTATCCCAAGGATACATTATATCGGGATGAAAGCCTATATGCCATTCCAGACTATAATCTATCTCTATGCTAAATTTCATTTAGTTCCGTTCTGGCGTGATTGAGTAATAGACATACATCCACACACACATCTATCCTATAATAATAGTAATTATAAATGTGATTTGTCAGATAAAAACGAGGCTGTAAGGCGAGGCACCCTTGGGTGCGAGCGCTTTCGACGCTGTTTTTCTTAGGGAATACCAAACTGTATGAAGAACTGTCCACTAGTGTCAACTTGCTTGACGTTGAGTTATAAAATTCTAACTCACGGCCGTCAGAGCTGTGTACTTCAAAACTTGACGGGTAGAGACATCATTTTAAATATTTCTTGTATAATTTACATAAACTTCTACTAAATATTATTTCAGATTATTCACATGCGCTGATTGTGGGACGCACGGGATTGGACAATGTGGCGACGACGCATGGGGGAGGCCTATGTCCATCAGTGGACGTCTTTCGGCTGAAATGATGATTTACATTGCAACGACATTTATAATCAAACTTGTTGTTTTTGCGAAAACTAAGTAATGATTATATGGCGGTTAAGGGGCGGAGGAGAATCAAGCACCTGTTATAGAACGACAGAGCGGAGTCTCACCATAAGGGTTCTCTTTTTAATATGTTGTTATGGAACCCTAAAAGAGTAGAACACTAAAACTGCATACATTGAATGAATATGTTTAAAACAATTGCATATAAAATGCAATTAATTCGAGTTCTAGGTATAAATTTCGGAACTTAACATTATTTTGACATTTATAAATAATTTGTAAGTGGATTTGGAACAGTCAAAAGTTAACTTCAGTTTTGTTTTTAGGTGTAAATTATTAATAAATAATATCCCCATTATTTTTGTACCCCGATTTTAACAAGGTAAGTATTTTTTGAATTCTTTTATTGAATATAATATTATTTAATAAATACATATAATAAATCTGTAGAAAAGTCGTTTTGGTATATAGGACGTCACTGGTGAATTAGGTGCAGACGCCCATGTTTCTATTTCAGTGTTTACTGTTTGATTATAAATATCTGTGATAATAGGATTAGGGTACCGTGTATGTCTTCGTAATGGCATAATTTGATCTATATGTTTTCGGTGTTCTACGTGGTCACTAGTCTCTGCTCTTGTGCGTTCTGAGAGCTCTCCTTCCATCCACTTGGGATTGTTTCTCGAGTACAAAACAGCAGTCGGTCTCCAAGCTGGACCTCTCTGTTTGTACCTTGAGCATGTTCAACCTGCTTGGTCAGCGCCACCTCGACCGCATCTGCAGTGTTGCTGCGCAGAAAGTCCAAGCGCTTGCACAGCCTCCGTCCCAGCAGCGCCACAGCTGGCTCGCAATGTGTGCTTGTTTTTGTACTGTTTCTATACATTAAAAGAAAATTGGTTATTGCTCGCTCGATATTCTCACCTTCAGAAGCCGCTTTTATTATTACTTTCTTGACAGTTTTGACGGCGATCTCGGCGGCGCCGTTACTCAATGGATGGTAAGGGGCTATTAGAATGTGTTTAATTCCGTTGCGGGTTAAAAACAACACAAATTTCCCGGATCGAAACGGCGGACTCCCAACACTCACCAAGCACTATGGCAGCCCAAATCGGCTGAAGCATTCTCTGATTCTGTTCTATACTAAATTAGCCGAGGTACCGCTGCCCATCAGAAAAACTTCGATCCACTTAAGAGTGCGTGTCAGGTATCATAAAATAATATTTACCTTGGTACATTAGAAAATCGGTCCGTGGATGGGTGACCATTTCAACATACCGAGTTTCCTCCGTGCCTCGGAAAGCACGCTAAGCTGTTGGTCCCGGCTGTCATTTGAAGATCTTTGACAGTCGTTACGGGTAGTCAGAAGCCTTAGATCTGATCTGACACCAGTCCTAGCCAAGAGGTATCGTGTTACCCAGTTACTGGGTTGTGGAGGTCAGATAGGCAGTCGCTCCATGTAAAACACTGGTACTAAGCTGAATCCGGTTAGACTGGAAGCCGACCCCAATTAAGTTGTGAAAAGGCTAGGCAGATTGATTGATTGTACAGTAGAAAATCTATATGAAGTCTCATCCAAGGTTCCGAAGTCCATACGTACAGTTCGGGGGACGGTCGCGGCGGTGCGTCCAGCTGCGCCAGACAGGCGGCGCAGGAGGTACCGCGCGACTCGATGTCAGCGTTCTGGCGCAGCCACCACGCGTACCTCTTCATGCGCACGACTCCCACGTGCCCCGCGTGCACTTCATCCAAGATCTGCGCCCACAGCTGCTCCGGCATCACTAGCCTGTATCCCGAAACTATACACCCGTGATGTATATGTAAATTTTCACGTCGATGAAAATATGGGTTATTTTCTTCCGAATCGCCTATGGCATCCACTCATTAAGTAATCATATACTTTACATACAATTTTATCATTTGTAGTCGCCTGTGCTACATCTTTGTGACTAAAAGGGAAACTGTGCCCAACAGAGTATACATATGCCGCATCGTCTTGGTTCTCCACCTTAGTTTCCGCTATAGGTAATCGTGATAACCCATCTGCATTGCTATTCATTTGAGATTTTACAAACACGATGTTAAAATCGTATCTCTGTAGGTGGCTGGCTGCAGTTTGTGATAAAACCTTTTTAGGCCCGAATATATTATCTTAAACCTTTATGATAGCTCCATAATGTGAAATGCCTACCAAAGAGAAATTGATAGTGCCTCGTGACTCCGTATACAATGGCTAGCGCCTCTTTGTCTACTTGGCTGTAGCGACGCTCAGCGTCGTTAAGCGTGCGCGAAGCGCAGCACACGAGGCGCTCACCGCCGTCGGGGTAGCACTGCCTCAGCAAGGATGCGGCGCCCAGGCCGTACGCGCTGCTGTCCACGGCGAGCCCCAGCGAATAGTGAGCCAGCACCGGGTCACTCGTCAATCTCACCTTGATCGCCTCAAAAGCGGCATTACAGTTCCGACCACGCCCATTTAACTCCCTTTTTTAAAAGTGCGTGTAATGGATGTAACATCATACTGAAATTGGGTATAAAACGTGCATAGTAATTAATGGATCCCAATAAAATGTCACATTTTCGGGGACAGGTATTTTCAGTAACAAACCTCAACTTTAAGAAAGTCACATTTAGATAACTTTTTTGTAATCCGGCTTATCTAAATCTAGTTAGTACCATCCTTAAATTTTTCAAATGATGAGATTTATTCCTGCCACTAACACAAAATGTCATCAATAAAAGCCACCACAAATTCTAGGCCATTTAACGTATCACAAATTGAATTTTTCATGTAGGCACATAAGTCTTACGGTTTTCCCTCCGGTCTGGAGCACACATAAATCGGTAGGTCGGCGCTCCGACATGCGTCACCTTGACCACGCGCAGTTTATTTTTGAAATCGTTTAACAAATTAAATTGTTAACCGACTTCACCAAAAGGAGGTCAATTGGTCGGCTTTTTTTTATATTTGTTACCCGATTATTTAAAGACGCCTGGACCGATTTCAAAAATACTTTTTTTGAAAGGGTATACTTTCCAGGTGGTCCTATCGTCATCAGGTTAGGATCTGATGATCGGATCTAGAAGAAATCGAGGAACTTCACAAATATTATAGGAATACATACAGCGATTTTGGTATTTTCATCAATAATGCAATCATTTGCACTTAGAAAGTATTATTTGATGAAGAAGAACACAGATAGCCACTGGAACTCCTTAATGCTAAGTATGTCACGGGTATAAGATAATACCTTGAATAGTAAACTGACTATGATGAAGCAAATACTTAGAAATAAGTGGTACTGATGAAAATGGTAACATGAAACTGATCTGATAATGAAGCTAGAAGGTAGGCACTGGAACTCCGTAAAAAGACAATGAATTCTGGTCGTGTTTGGGCTTTTCGGAATCGTCATGAGAACGTTGAATGTTGGTAATTGGTTCGAAGAACGGAAAACAATAGGTACCAAAGACACCGACTTCGCAAAAAAAAGATTATTGACGCTTTGTAGTGTTAAGTTTTGGAAGTCGGTTTGATTTTTTTGTTAATAAGATTTTTGTTTAGTTTAGTTAGTTTAGTTTTCTATTAAAGCGTGTTTTTTAGTTTATTTAAACTAGTTATTATTTTTTACTCTTTAGTTCAAACGTGTACTCGGCGAATAATGTCACTCCTTATGGACGCTGTTACATTTTCGACGAATTCAAATTTAGGTCTCTAGTCGCACACAGCAACATTACGCGCACGCACTCATTGAAACTACTGAGCGCTCGATTTTAAACATCACTGAAATAATATTGGTTTTTAATTTTATTTTTTATTTTTATTGAAGTTGATTCAGGAAGGTTAGTTGGCTCTTTGAAAATGCATTTGGTAACTTTTACAAACCGTCGTCGTAAAAAGTAAGTTATTATTTTCAACCGACTTCATAAAAAGGAGGTGCTCTATCTATTCGACCCGTATGTACCCGCGATTTTCTTGAAAACTACTTATCCGATACCGATCGGGTTTTCGTCGATAAATGTTTGTGTTTTCAGGGAAAGTTTTATTGTATAATATATTAGGATCTGATAAAGATCTTCGGAGATAGACAATGGAACTCTTCAATAACAAATATAGCAAATGACCTGCGATTAGTGTGATCGTATGTTTATGTTTTGTTTTCACCATACCATAATATAAAATCACGCTTTGACGGTTTTAGGGGGTAAACAGATGTATTTAGTATACCCAATATGGGATACCAACAAAAAATAAAAAGAAAAATAATGACTGTGTCGAAAAACCAAAAATATAATAGGTACCGACACCGACTTCCGAAAAGAAAATTAGTTTTTACTTTGTTGTAGTAAGTAGGTATTTAAAAAAAAAACGCTACGTGAAATAAGTAGCTAAAACGAAATAATTTCCGGTCACAAGGATTAAAAAATTACTTGAACATTTTGCATTACATGGAACATATAAAATATTATTATCTAATTTTTTTGGAGCATTACATAATGAGCTGCAGCTAAAGACATTGTAGGGTGCAAATGCAAATACACCTTAACATTAATTATTGTAAATGTAATGCAAATGTCAGTGTAATGTCAAAATGTCAATGAGTGCCAACGGGCTGGAATCAAAAAATAAAAAATGCAAGTTGTCCGATCCAAACCGCGTCTATTAGAACACTAAATTAAATATTGGCACAAATGTATCATCAATGCTCTGCTTGCTGCTGCTGCATGATTGATCTAATGTAGGTCGCACGTGTAAGTGCAAAGGTGCGAGCCTACTGATTGCACAACTCCTTACTTACTAAACAATTTTAAAACCCATGTACGTGCACCGTGCATATTGCCACCACAAAGAATGATAACAACTACTGAACTAAACATTAATCTAATAAAATTAAGACAAGAACGAATGCAATATAGACACACGTCACTATGTTTTTCAGTGTCAAATTTCACTTCACTTAAGGCGCGGTCAACACTTATCTCTTCGTTCACTTTTGAATCCCGTTTGTTAACTTTGCTACACCAATCCTCGATGTCATCTTCTTCTTCTCGTCCTCTTCTGCTTATCACATCTCGCTAACCCTCCCCCTGTCTTTTGGTGCCCGTTTTTCTCCAAAAATACACCGATGTTTCAGACAGTGCAATACTAATCGTTATTACAACATAGATTGCGGTGTAGTGGTGAATGTCGTGGGGGGATAAGGTTTCCAGGTTAGATTGCTCTTTAATCGAGCGCAGTTGTGTGTCAATCTTCTGGAACATTTCTTCGTGCGTTTCGATAGGCAATGACGAGTTACGGATCGACGTGTTGATGATGTTGTTAATAGGAGAGATCGTGGGTATGATCATGGCGAATGGTTCATTGACTATGACGTTACTTTTATGTTCTATGTATGTGTGCAACATGAATGAGTCACCCCGCAAGTTACATCCTCGTTTAAGTGTAATCAGACCCGAGTGATGTAACGACTCCGATGTCATTTGAGCGCCGCAAACTAATTGCACTTCGCACGTGCCACAACAATAATAAAACCATGCGTTTTGCTGGTATAGTTTTGCCCATTTGTCAACGCATTCTTTTATTTCCGTGTGACAGTACACACTATGTTCTTCATTGTCTCGGATCAGCTGTACATCGCAAATTAACTTGTGTCGGTCACCGGTGCTATAGATAGGGTGGTTTAATTTGCACATTCATGTTTTGTCCTGGATCTTTTGGCATTCTTGAACGTCAGATTGTTCGAGGGGTATGAACGAGTATTGGTTTGCGTTAAATGCTATTAGGTCAGAGTTTGGGATGACGTACATTACCCGATTAATGCCGATGCGTTGAGGTATGCTAATGAGTTTATTCAGCTCGTATAGAGCATCATTCAGAATAGGTATTTTTACTTCCGTCAGTAAATATTGATGTGTAATGCGTACATGTATTCTGAACAGTCTGTAGATGTCTCGTACATCGTTCTGGTCTTCCGGAAGCGTGGCGTTGCGAGGTAGCTGTCTAGCTACTCTATCCAATTCGGTTTGCATTTGAGTTGGTGATAGTAAGTGTAAGTCCATATGACCCTGGTACATGTTTGTCAGCGTATTGATGAGGGTTTGTTGGATTCCCTTTAGATTTTGGGCCATTTTTTCTGCAGCTATTGCCGATGTAATGATGTAGAATGCATTTGCGGTGTCATGTTTATTGTTTTCTGTTTTATTTTCCAGATTAGTAAGATGGTCATTCATCAAAATGCTTGTCTGATTTTTGAGAAGGTGTAATAAGTAGTTTTCATTGTGTTGAATGGAATTGATGTCGTGTTCATACTTTTCTACAAAGTGCTGGTCTAGAACTCCAAATAGTGAGTTGGCAACATATCCCACTCCATCGATTAATCCTGTTTGAATCTGTGTTGAATTAATCGCTGTGACTTCAGTAGATTATTGTAATAGTCCAGTTCGTTCATGCTCTGTTCGAGTTGATTGATTAAAATGTGGAATTGCATCGTCCAGTCCTCGCAACGATATTCTTTTATATGAGACACGAATTTCTGCAGTGTCCACGTTTTGCCAATAGTTTGTCATATATCATGTAGAATACTA
Source organism: Orthosia cruda (assembly GCA_964057195.1). Classification (NCBI taxonomy): domain Eukaryota; kingdom Metazoa; phylum Arthropoda; class Insecta; order Lepidoptera; family Noctuidae; genus Orthosia; species Orthosia cruda. The sequence continues at coordinate 3,620,764 of OZ059853.1, read as the reverse complement.
ATTTCCATTTGTTGAGGTGTGTCCTCGTGTATCGGGAATGATAATCAGGGAGGTGCTGGCAGCGAATGATTCGTTTTATTTGTTCTTGTTAAATTAGATTTAATATTACAGAAATTATCAGTAAGACAGAGAAGTTTAGAGCTGGTTGCCCGTGATGGAAAAGAGAGCCTGGTTCGAGGTCGTCGTTCCTATATATAGGCATCGTTCACTGCCCTCTCTCGGCAGGCCGTCGAACTCCGCAGCTGGGCGACGTCGCAAGCGCACGAAGGTGTTGTAGTGGTTCGCGCTTTCAGCTCAGCAACTGCTTGGTGGTTCCTGCCGTTGTTGGTAGATGGCGCTGTCTTCAACACCATTCATCTCGTATTTCTTGTAAGTCTGCAATCTTGTCAAAGTAAATTGTTTGATTGTCAGTGGGGTTAGCTTCATGTCTTGTTGAACAGTGGGCTTTATAAATGCCATGGTCAGCATCAATGTGTAGCATATCAATCTGTTCCAGGTATGCCATTTCAGTCTGCTCTGTCTGTTTTTTCTAGATGTGTCAGTATGTTCTTCTTCAACTTCAACTAGTGGTACTGGTTTTGTGATCGGCCGTTTAACTTCTCCTTTTGCATTTTGTAATGTGACAACTCTCGTGTGGCCGTCTTTTCCTGTACGTAACTCTGCTACACGGCCCAATGCCCATTTGCCTGCCAGTAGTCTTTCATCCTTGATGCGAACAATGTCATTATTATTTTCTCGTGGATCGGTAGTCTATCTTTTCCATTTTAGCCTTGTTTGGAGTAGTTGAAGGTATTCTTGCGACCATCTCTTCCAGAAATCCTTATTGAGCTGCTGCACAATTTGCCATATTTTGCCTAAATAATACGTATTATTAATGTCCGGTTCTGGAATAGTCATGTATGCAGTTGTATTAGTTTTGGAATTCGCTATGACCTTTGTAATGTGAGCCATGTCGCTGTGTCAATCTAATAACTCAGTTACAATTGAAGACGTTTCGAATTTCACAACATACGCTTTCATTTGTTTTTGTTTTGATTCGCATGTTGTCGGTATGATTCCAACTTTATCAGCTGTTTTGTTACTGTAATTTTTCACTTATTCTGGTCCTTGCCAAAGTATGTTGCAAAAGCTGGGAGCAACTGATGCCGCGTGATGCACAGTCTGCTGCATTTTCTTCTAATTTGACGTACCTTCCGTGTTGTTTCGGTTAGACTTCATGCACTTGCTGCACTCTGTTGCTCACGAACGACTTCCATTTTGTGACGTCACCATGCAGCCAGCCTAGTACAATCATGGAGTCCGTCCAGGCGTATGTGTTTTTGTCAATGTTGTCCCATTTGCATGTTTTCCGGACCTTTGCCATCAGTCGGGAAAGTAATAAGGCTCCGCATAGTTCAAGCCGTGGTAAGTTATTTTTTTTATTGATTGGCGATAATTTAGATTATGCAGCTATTAATCGACTTCAGGGCTTGTTTTTGCTGTCTAATGTCATTATATAGATAGTGCATGCGTAGGCCTATTCTGAGGCATCGCAGAATCCATGTACGTGGAAGGGTTTAGTTGTATCTCCCAACCATCTCGGTATCTCGTATCGCGTTATGTTGTGCAAGTCGCTTGTGAACCGCTTCCATTCTTCTTGTACGCTTATAGGTAAGGTGTCATCCCAGTTGCATCCTGACAGCCAAACGCTTTGGAACATCAATTTTGCTTTCAATGTCAGAGGTGTCAGCCATCCCGGTGGGTCGAAGATTTTTGATATCTCGGACAGTAGCTCCCGTTTTGTCAATGGTTTGTTGTTGTCAAAGTTTATTTTGTTAGAGAATGCAAATGTGTCAGTTGTAGGGTTCCACTGTACACCCAGGGCTTCTGTAGTTCCATCGTTTGTAAAGTGCATTGTAGTTTGGTTTAAGTTTGATGATGATAAACTTTTAATCAAGGTCGGGTCGTTGCTTGACCAGTTCCGTAGCGTCAGTCCTGCTTCGCTCAGCATGTTGATGAGTTGGTTCTGCATTTCTTGTGCTCGCTCGATGGAGTTACTACCACTTAGTACGTCATCGACATACATCTCGTTAGTAATGACGTCAGCTGCTAACGGATATTTGTCTGCGTCATAGTTTGCTAATTGCTTTAGCGTCCGAAGTGCTAGAAATGGTGCCGCCTTATTTCCATATGTCACTGTGCATAGCTTGTACTCCTTTACCTTGGTTAGTTTCCCTCCACACTATCTTCTTCTATCTTCTTCATGCACTAAGATCATGCGATACATTTTCTCACAGTCTGCTGTAAAGACGTACTTGTATCACCGCCATCCCGTGAGTAATGTCAGTAGATCTTGATGAAGCTTCGGGCCACACTCCATCAAGTCGTTCAGGCTGTAACCTGTGTCAGTCTTCTGTGAGGCGTTGAAAACCACCATTAATTTTGTTGTCAATGAGTCCTGTTTAAGTACTCCATGGTGAGGTAAATAACATGACGGGGTTGCAGTCCGGCTTAATCTCTTTCATGTGTCCCATTTCCAGGTACTCTTGCATGAATTTGATGTAGTTTTCTGACAGTTTGTCATCCCTGCATAATCTCCTTTCTAATTGCATAAATTGTGCTACTGCCCGTGACTTCGATTTTCCTAATAGCTGATCGTAATTAGGCTTCATTGGCAAACGAACAGCATATTTGCCATTTTTCAGGCGTTTTGTTGTTGCAGTGAAGAACTCTTCGCAGTGGCTCTCCGCTGACGTCATTGAACTGCATGCATCCCCACTGATGTCTTCCACTTCCCAGTATTTTGTCAAGTCATCCACTTGGTTTATTACCACGTTGCAGTTGCCATTGACAGTTGTTGTTGACATTGCCTGTCAGAATCCACCCTAAGCGAGTCTGTTAAGCTTTGGGTTCATTAGTCTCTCCCTTAATCAGACCATTCATCAGGATTTCAGAAAATACCTGTGCATCTAAAAGTATGTCAATGGGCCTTGATATGTTGTACTCTGGATCGGCTAATGTGATGTTTGTTACGTGAGTCCAAATTATTTTTGTAAAGGTGGTGTTAGTGATTGTTTACCAGCCGAGGCATGACTAATGCTTTCGTGGTAAACTGGAAGTCGTTATGTGCGGACCTGCAAAGTAGGTTTACCTTTCCTTTGCTCCTGTTGGATAGGGTGCCGATCCGACTTATGCTCGCGTTTAGCTGTTGACGCTTTACTCCCAGTCTTTGTGCTGTATTCTCAGTGATAAGGGTATTTGTGAGCTTTGATCAACTAACGCCCGTAGTGTAACGTTATCGCCATCAGCTGTTGCTACTTGCAATAATGCAGTGGCCAATAGTATCTCGTCATCATTATTCGATGCGAAGTTATTTTGCTTACTTTTAGTTGACCTAGTTGCATTTGACTTCGACGGTTTATCCACCTTTTGTGTTGCTGAGGGCATTTGCGCTGACTGGACAATGTCGTTGTGCAATAGCGTGTTGTATGGGTCACTGCACTCTCTGCATCTTTTTTGTGACGCACAATAGCCCTTGCTATGCACATACAGACAAATTCTGCAAATGTTGTTGTTTTCGATGAATTCTAACTTTGCTGAACTTGTCATGTCAGTGAATTTGGAACACTGGAACAATGCGTGGTTAGTGTTGCATAATGCACAAATGATCTTGTTAAATTGACCAGCGTTGTATGCATGGAAGTTTCGAGAGTTTGCTGGTTTAGGGGTTTTGCTAAATGGATGAGATGCGTTAGATAGTCGTTTTGCAGGAGGCTTGCTACTGTTTTCTGGCTTTTTTCTATGCAAAGGTTCTAATGCCATGAATTTGTTCTCAATAAAATCCATAAACTGGTTGAACGTAGCTATCTCTCGCGGATCCGCCCTAGACTGCATATATTCCGCGTACGTTTCAGAATCTAGTTTCTCGCATAACACGTAGACTAGAACAGGATCCCATGAACCTGTATCTACGCCCAAATTGTGTATCGCGTTTATGGTTTCATTGCTCGTGTCATATAACCGCTTAAGGTCGAATGCAGATTATTTTTGCAGATGTGGTTGACGCATGTCAGTCTGGAAATTCTTGGTGAACAACAGAAACTTGTTGTTGTACCGGTGGTTCAAGATTTCTCAACACGTTTTGTAATTTTCGGGTGGGATGTGTAGATGCTGGACAAGTTTGTCCGCTTCGCCGCGCAATCTCCCTTTTAAGTGCTGCATTTTTTGTGCTTTTGCAATTACAGGGTTATTGTGTATTGTTTCCACGAACAGATCCATAAAAGTAGGCCATAACGAATAGTTCTCGTTGAAAATTGGTATATCTATTTTGGGCACGGAGTTTTGTTGGTGCACGGAGGCGTTAAGTTTTACGTTCAGCGCCTTTATTGTTACAAATGCCCGTTCGTGGCGACAAAACTCGTCATAGTACTCATTAGGCGTCCCCTCTAACAACCCAGCGATCTGCATGTGCATATTGTCAATAGCTGACCACCGAGACCCTAACGTCTTCAAAGCGTCTTCTATCTCCCATTTTCGATGACCTCTTCAATGATCTTACTCGTCACTAACCTGTCGAAAGCACGGAAGTTCGCGTTTTGCAGCTGCTGTAGCTCGAGTAGCTTGTTCTCTGCTCCCGAGGAGTTCACGAATAGGGTTCTGTCAAATTCCACGTGTACCTTGCTAGAACCGGCGTTGCTGGGTCCACTCTGCAGCTTGGTCCCGCATGCTTTAAGCTCCTGCCGCACTCCGTGGTACCAATCCCTTAATACCTCGTGAATATTGTCGAAGTACTCATTCGTTTTGTCATCTAATGCACCCAGCTCCTGATGTTTCTCTTTACATTCCGCCCAAGCTGATCTAACCGCTCAAGCCTTTGTTGAATGTAATCGGAGGTCTTGCTGCTCGCTGAATCCTTCTTGAAGTTGGTATGGATCCTCTTCATCTCCTCCAGGATTTCAGCCTGACGCGCGATTAAACCCTCCATTGTTAAAGTAGTAAGCAAAAAATTTACGATCTTACTTGAAACACAGGCACTCTCCCTTTACGCTTCTTCTTTTCGGGTGAGGTGTGGCCACCTCTGGTGTCAGAGTTAATTAAGCCGCCTCTGGGAATCCCCACAGGCCTCTGACTTGGCTATTTCAGACTTACATTATAACTATATAAGACTACTATACTACTTACGCTGATGCAACGTGTCGCTCTGGAACCTGGATCGCTGCTATTGCTTCTGCACGGCAACACTCGATCACGGCACAGGTCACACGCGACGTATTACTGACCGATAAATCGGACGATACGGAAAGACCAAAAAAAATAATGTAGGGTGCAAATGCAAATACACCTTAACATTAATTATTGTAAATGTAATGCAAATGTCAGTGTAATGTAAAAATGTCAATGAGTGCCAACGGGCTAGAATCAAGAAATAAAAATGCAAGTTATCCGATCCAAACCGCGTCTATTAGAACACTAAATTAAATATTGGTACAAATGCATCATCAATGCTCTGCTTGCTTCTGCTACATGATTGATCTAATGTAGGTCGCATGTGTAATTACAAAGGTGCGAGCCTACTGATTGCACAATTCCTTACTTACTAAACAATTTTAAAACCCATGTACTTGCACTGTACAGACATATACTACCCAAAAACCATGAAAATGACACCCATGACGAAAAGATGTAAAATTTTCGTCGGCGCCATCTTGTATTTTGGTTTTGACCTCATATTCGATGTGAGCCACCCCAAAAACCATGAAAATGACACGCATGTCGAAAAGCGGCCAAATTTTAGTCGGCGCCATCTTGTATTTTGGTTTTGACCCCATATTCGATATAAGCCACCCCAAAAACCATGAAAATGACACCCATGACGAAAAGATGTCAAATTTACGTCGGCGCTATCTTTTATTTTGTTTTGGCCTCGTATTCGTCATACATACATACTAAGATACATACAAACCGGTTAAAATCATAAATCTCCTCCCACCCATCCACTTCTAACCTTCACCGCCGACAGCTTAACCTTACCCATCCAAATCCTAACCTGACTAAGAGCTGCTTAAACCCACCCATCCATTTCTCAACTTTGTCAACAACTGCTTAACACCACCTATCCAAATCCCGATCTTACGCAAAAAAAAATCTAAATCACATTCTAATAATAATAGCAAACTCAAACATACTTTTATTTCGGTCCGATAAAATATCAACTCGTTTCGATCAAGACAAACGACGGGGACGGTACTCACACGCATGCATACCACAATCTTTTCTATTACTTTTATCGTATTTATTTTTTGCGAGAAAACGATACGCCCGTCCTTTCACAAGCGCTTCTGAGCGCGGAATGATGAGCCGCAAATGCAAAATGTATGAAGAAGTCGGCAAGTGTTTTTATTTTAGCTAATAATTAAAAAATATAATGATTTAGGTAAAAAATAATTAGCTGAACCTGTAAAGGACTATACATACCGCAATTTCTTATAATTTTGAAGACAAAATATGCTGTAAATTTACCTAAACTGGAACGTATTCGGACCCTCCTTTTTAATATTTTTGCGATTATTGTGATGGGCAAAACGTATTTGTGCGAAAACTTTGTGTGATCTCATACAATTTTTCTGATGCCAATCTGGAGCTGAATATATTATCTTTAAATTAAGATCATGATATCTTCACATCTGTGATTGCATATACTTTAAAATTGTACCTGAAAAGCACTGTTATTTGTACAAAAATGTAATAGTGTCCTTATGCCGCAGAGGAACTGATCCAGCAAATTCTCGTTCAACCCTTCTTTGAATTCGCAATAACGTGAGAGTTTCTTGTACTCGGCTACTGGCGATGATGCCAGATATTGACGTATTAGCTCGACCGCTCTGTCATACTTTAACTCCGCTGGCTTTTTGGGACTTGCAAGATTATACAACAATTCAAACGAATCGTTCCCCATGATGGTTATTTAGCGTAGGCTATTTCGTTTCCTCATTTTTTTTTTCACTTTAAAGAACATCTCTAATCGGTCCACATACACTGACCACATGCAGGATATTTTTCTATCGAAATCGTATTAATTCCGGTTCGTATACTAGCGACAAATCGGCATAATGCACAATACAATACAAATCACACGTGAAATCGTTCAAATTTGCAATCCTTTTGCGGAAAACGTGTGCTGCCTGGTGGAAGCCGGAGCCTTCGGTCCAGACAGCCGTCAGTCTATCCCTTATTGTCCTAATATTATATATATTCCCCTATCCCTAATCTCACGGCACGATATTGATCGACCCCCAGGAGCCTACCGCAGGAATCCCGGGTAAGTGCATATATTACACCATAATATTACCGGCCAACCTTTGTAACACCTTACTTACACCCGTAGTAGGAACCAGTATATCTTTCAATAAGGAGCAAATCCCCTAGCTTTCCACTGCTGCGTTACGGCAGTTTCGTGGGATCCAGGTTCGAACAGGGTCCAGGAGTCCCAACGCTGCTATGGGCCCCAGCCTTGAGCTCCTGGCTTGGGACCCGGAGACCTGTATTTAACAACCTACATTACTGATAAAAAAAACACAAATGGAACAACCTTTTTAATTTATTGCATAGTTATCGGTATTTGATAGTGTGCAAAGTTTTAATTTAATCTGACATTTTGAAGGGGGTGAAAATCACGTTCAAATATTCCGTTACGTAGATACATACACACCAAGCTAATTAAAGCGTGTTAAAAATCATTTATAAATTACTTATGGGACCACACTCCTTTTGTTTTCCTAAAACAGGCTGATCTAATTGAATCTTAATTTACATCAATATAAATAAAAAAAACCTAAAGAAAGTAATCAGTTCTTGCCTTTCACAGATCATTCAATCCCCAGTCAGTCTTCATCAGTTTGAGAAACCATGGCCCCATCTCTTCAGTCAACTATGGTGGATCAGAACACGAAGACCATTCCTCAAAGATTAACTGGTGAAGAATGTGTGATCAGTGGCTTGTCAGGCTTGTTTCCTAAGTCAGACAGTGTTTTGGAGTTCAAGGAGAATCTTTATAATGGGGTAAGTAAAGTGTTTTATGTATTACAGTGTAGTTGATATAAACACATCAAAAGTGTCTAGAGATCAATTACATTTTTAACTATTAAAAAATATCCAGTTAATGTTTCCCAAATCTTCCAGACTGGCATCTTACTTTAATTCCTATGTTTAAGTTAACAACTTATCCATCCATAGTTCATTTATATGGAGGTGGAACAATAATGGTTTGAGCCGGTATTTGGATCGGTGGAAGAACCGATCTCATTTGGATCAGGGGCAAATTCAATGCTCAGATTTATGAGGAGAGGATTATTTCAGACGTGATCATCCATTTGCGACGACGGTTGGGCGATAGCGTATCCAGATGCGGCTTATAACGCTCTGTATAGTGCCAAAAGCGACAGCCACAGAACATTGCCTGGAACCAGTTTGCAACATTCCAACGGCTCTCATCATCTCGTGTCAAATTATGTCATCGCTCCATATCAATGCTTTTTCAGTTCCAATGCAGACATTGTAATGGTTTTGTAAAAACCTATTACACACTTTTATAGTAATCCGTGCGTAGTACATTATTACCTCAATGAGTAATCCTGATTGACAGTTGACTTTCTACTCATCATCACTCATCTTATCTTCTTTTTTTTTTTTTTTTATTGAAATAGTGAAATTTACTAAAACTATCAATAACGATCTAAAAAATTAAAATGATAATCCTCATTTGCGGAGATACTCTAAAACATACTTGATCCCTAGACACTTTTGATCTGAAGGCTACTGCTGAGCATGAAGGCTGGGTTAGATACCTGGGTCAGGCAAAGTTTTGTTGAGTTTTTCCATCTAGAATTTTGGGTTTGTTTTCGAGTTGGCTATCCAGGAGCTCGGTTTTTGGTTTTTAAGGAATGTTTTTATAGGTTAGGTTAGTTTTCCCTTTCAAATGGCACCCCTCATAAACAAACGCGTAGTTTTTTTTATATGTGTATAAAGTTACGTGCAATGGAACGTCATTATGCGTTTAAATTTTCGTTTTTTTAGTTCCATTTTGTTGTTTTTTTATTATTTATTAATTTTTTTATAAATATTTATAATTTTTATTTCTTTTTATTTTAAATAATAAATTAAAATGATAATAAAACATAATTAAAATAAACTTAACGTTTATGTATTATACATACATTAAAAAATTAGATGTCAAAGTCACAACGACACCTCAAAAAGCTATAACTAATAAAAGAATAAACAAAGAATAACTAATAAAATAACCCGCCCCTAACTGTTCCCGGCGCAAAGGTGCCCATAACGCTTGCTGCATTGCCACGTTGGATGGCAATGGCTAACCTTTGCACCAAGAACGAGCTGGAGCGGGAGTCACCCGTTTTGTCACTTAGCCTATGCCCTATCTCACTAATGAGCTTCTTGGCCTCAGTGCCCCAACCGCCCATGGTCTCATCGGCAATGGGCACAAAATGGTAACGGCCCTCCAACGGTGCGTACTTCACCCTCTTCCTCTCAGCGGCGTCTTCCGCCGCAGCTGACGGCGAGAGGACGGTGCGACCAAGGTGGCTGGCGGCAACAGTGCTGACGCCTTTCGAGTCCCACGCGACTTGGAATATCCTGCCGCACAACCCGACTCATCCACAAGCTGGCTAGCACTAACCGACTCGATGTTTGCCTTCACCTTTGCCGTCATGTTTCCGGGAGCGTCCCTCAAAGGAACCCTCAGCACACCAAACGCAAAAGTGAGAAGCGCGCCCCAGTCCTCCACACCGTTGTCGCCTACGCACTTATCAATAATGTCGCACAGCTTGCCCGCCGCCTGGTTCCGTGCACCCTTAGGAATGTGCCTAAGTATTGGCGTACTCACCTTCAAGGCCGAGAGCCTCTCCAGGGGACAAGGATGTAAAACCAGCGGCACCTGTCTCACTGGCAGGGAAACGGCGGCAGCAGACGACGTCCGAGGAGCGGCGTCAGGCCGACGCGCACTCCTGTGCATACGCCCACATGAACTTTGAGCCCATGCGAGCTAAACACACGTGAAGACCCAGGACAGTGAGGACAAGAAAACATTGCGGACAGGGCACTCATTTGGGCGTATATAAACGTACAATATTTGCATTTACTACAAATACAAAAAAAAAATACAATCTGGCTACAACCAATATAACAGAAAACTCTGACAATAATAAAATTTGAATATTATTTCCAGTCATAAATGTAAAAAGTTAAAACATTTTTGATTAATATTATTTAATATTAAATTATTCAATAACTAGCTTTTGCCCGCGACTTCGTTCGCGTGGAATAGTGACTTCAACTCTTGACCAATAGATGGCGCTGTATGTCCGGAATAAATTTTATTTTATATTTTATTTTTTGTAATAAAAACTATCCTATGTCCATTCTCAAGTTCCAAACTATGTCTGTACCAAATTTCACACAAATCGGTTCAGTAGTTTAGGCGTGAAGCAAAGACAGACAGACAGACAGACAGACAGACAGACAGAAAGATAGACAGACAGAGTTACTTTCGCATTTATAATATTAGTTTGGATAGTTTGGATTATAAGATTAGGTATGTCATGTACAGTATTAATACGTTTTAAATAGTCAATTAATAAACAAGGATAAAACAAAAGATATAACCGTATCAATTAACCTCGTCAAAGTAATGATGTAGGTACTTATCGATTTCATACATAAATCAACATGAAAACAATAATTGATTGTCCCCAAGAAAAAAACAACAAAGGAAAATAACGTCTTTACATAAAAATATTGCCAACATAATGTTTAAGCGAGTCGCTCTTTTGGCTGCACCTCCGTTTCTTTAAGATAGATCCCATAGACTAATATAGGTCCTGCCATCCATAGTAGCCGGAACTGGTTGGCTGGAATGCAATGACGACTGAAGCGAGCCGAATACTAGCACTTCGCATCTACTGCCACTTCGACCTCCATTTATTGCTTGATTACCCAGGTAGGGTTTGAAATATCATAGGTTTGTTTAGGTACCAGTAGTGTCCTCTATTGACAGGCCTCCGTACTGATAGCCCGAATGGTAGTCTTGATCGATAGTGTGGATCGGTGTTTATTGCCGTAGTACTCGCAGCTTTTAAGAGATGGTGCTGGGTACGTTCTAAAGTTAACGTCTTGCCAAGTAATGTAGGTATCGGATTAGTATATTTAAACAATGTTTAAATTATGTCTTAGCTTCCACGAAAATCACTTATGAATGAGTCTACACTTTTTCACGGCTTCACACGGTAATAGTACATTACTGCAGAATCCAGTAAGTAAGACTTCCTGGCCAAGTATGAGTTAACTGGACCGAACCGCAGGTGTATTTATTTATATTTTCTCAAACATGCTTGGAAATTTGAGTATTATTTTGACAACCTTCTTCGAGAAAAATCGAAATTGCAGTACAGACCAAATACATGCGAGCAGCGGCCGGCAAAAGTTGTATGAAAATCCATAATTATCTGCCGTGTGTAGCGGCCAAATAAATAACATAGTAAACTCATATCTGTCGTGTAATTTAAAAATGGAACGATCTTTTTCACCAAAACATGGCAATCAAGGAGGTAACTTATCAAAGGTTTTATTTAAATTTCGAACTGGCTTGCTAATAGAAAGCTGTTTATTGAAACAAAAAAACAAATGAACACTTTAATGCTTAGCAGGCACTGCAATTTTATTTGCGCGGATTTATGTAGTTTTTTACCGCAATGCGTGCAGCTTCATACAATTCCATAGGCCGCAGAATGGGCGAAAAATCGCGCGAATTAAAAGGCCTAACGCGGGCATAATTATTTTTGTTCGTTGTTTGTTATTGATTTTGAAAAGTAAATGGGTTGGTTCGGTTTTCAGATATCGGTATAAGTAGTACAGTTATATTAGATATAGTTTCTGTAATATCGGTTATTTTGATATAGATATCGATATGATATCTAACACATGTCCGATATAAGTTACGTTTTGATATATCGGACCTATCCCTACTACTGTCCAGTAAGTAAATTACATACTTACTTACTGGACAGTAGGAGATTCCAAATTTAAAATCTCGCTTCTTTCTGGACAGTTGTGAATAAGTCTCCGGTAGAATTCACTTTCTGGAGACTTTTTAGAGGTGTTATGGCAATATTACATACCATTTTTGAGAAAATAAAGTTTCGGGGTGAAAGCGAGGTAGCACTCGGTGCGATTTCTTTCGCTCGTGTTATTCTCACTATTTTAGCGTCATTCACTTGCTATTAGAACAGTGTCCACAATGTATGTTATAAGTCTTTGGGTCTTTTAACACTTTTCTTCCTTTCACGAAGCATTCGTACTTGTTTTATTTATTTAAAACGCAATATAATACGGAGAACAATGTAAACAGAAGCACTTGCGCCTACCCTCTCAAATGATAATTATATTTATTTTTTTATAAATATTTATTATTTTTCTACAATAAGTTTTCTTGTGAGTCACTATAGTGACAAACATGTTATTTTTGACATCAACATTTTTGTTGATAAATTAAAGTCGACAGGCGATACTTTGTATCTGCTTCTTAGGGTAAGACATCAAATAGCTCGGCTATTATCTTATACAATAAACTCAGACATAAGTAGTATGTCGAAGTATCCAATTATTATTGATATTAGTAATAGTACTAATTTAAAGGTAGTCAATACCTTAAATAATGTTAGCAAAAATGCTATTAATATTTATTCATCATCAACTAAAAATAGCTAAGATCGCCCCAATTTATAAAAAGGGTGTAAAAACTGATCCAAAAAACTATAGGCCTATTTCTTTATTGCCCACTTTAGCAAAAATCTTTGAAAGAATTTTAAAACACCGCTTAAATAGACATCTTGTCTTGAATAAAGTAATAAACTTAATACAATTTGGATACCAGAAGAATGTTGGTACAGGAGATGCCATTTATACGCTACTAGATGATGTAGTTAATAAATTAAATTGTAAATTGAGGATAGCGGGTATTTATCTGGATTCAAGCGCGGCTTTCGACACTATTGACCATAACTTGCTCATCACAAAAATGGAGCACTATGGCGTAAGATTAAAGCCTTACAACTCTTCTCATCGTATTTCAAAAATAGAAAAATGTTTGTCGAAATTGATTGTACACAACCAAACGGGTATAAAGGCAACTATAGGTCATCTATGTTAAACATTACAGCCGGTGTGCCTCAAGGATCAATTTTAGGCCCTTTATTATACATATTGTTTACTAATGACCTAATTAGTTTCATACATGAACTTTTACCGGACATACAACTTGTAGTTTTTGCGGATGACACAAATGCTATAGTTGTAGCTAAGGACATCCAAGACCTTACTGTTAAGGTGAACGCAGCGCTAGAGGCATTCCAAAATTGGTTTAATGCTAATAAGCTTATAATAAATACGACGAAAACCAACGTTATGTTATTTAAAACTACTGCGCGTAACACGGACAATATGGACATTGAACTTAACAACGTTAAAATTGAGCTTGTCATGGAAGTCAAGTTTTTAGGTATTTACATTGATGAAATGTTAAATTGGAACAAAGAATTAGCCGCATTGGATTCGTCTATATCATCTGCTTGTTATGCTTTAAGAACTGTGAGGGATGAAGTGAGCATAGCACATTTAAAAATTGTATACTATGCGCTGATAGAGTCCAAACTGAGGTATAGCATACAGTTTTGGGGAAACAGCTACCATTATAACTGGCACAGGGCATTCGTTCTCCAAAAAAGAGCGATCCAAACCATGGTCCGCATTTCTCAGCGAGATACATGTCGACCATATTTTAAAGAACTTGGTATTCTCACAGTACCTAGCATTTACGTAGTTGTGCTTTTAAACAATTTAAAAAAATATGCTTTTGACTACGAAACAGACTGGTAGGGGAAAAAACGCGTAGGAAAGACCTTGGAAACAAAATCATCCCGCGTTTCGGTATAGTTAAACATAGTCCACAGTATCAGGTAGTTAAGATATTTAATAAGTTACCGCTTGAGTTGAAAAGCATACTGTACACAGGCTCATTTAAGTCAAGACTCAGGGAATTCCTATTGGGAAAGTGTCTCTACTCATTAGATTATTTGTAAGTAGTCTTGTTGCTCTTAAACTGACATGTCGTTATTTGTTTATATTGTTATATTGTGTTCATATAACATTTACTTTTTGATTATTATTTTCGTTTTAATTTGTTATTAATTAATTTATTGACATATGGATTTTTTTGTTGTTGTTTTCTTATGACATTTACTTTTTGATTATTATTTACGTTTAAATTGTTATTAATTAGTTTATTGACATATGGATTTAACTTTTTATTTATTTTTTTGTTTGCTTAATTACATTTTTTATATAAAATAAATTAAAATATTATTTTCTAATTGAAATAGAATTGCATGCATTCTTATCAAAAATCATTTTTTTTTTATTTCACATAGGCCTACATGGGCACTTATAAAACGTCGACAAAAGGTGCACGGTTCAGGTTGGTCGTTTCCTATGGAGAAGAACCGGCAAGAAACTCCATGGTTACTCTTTTAAAAATGGTTTGGTTTTACAATATTTCTATGTTACAGCATTAGTACTTAGATGTGGGGACAACGTAGGCCCGACTTATGACAATAAGTCGTAAGAAACTAAAAAAATAAATAAAAAGATTATATATAAAAGTTAATAAATGTTAACTAGCATCTAGAAGGCCTACAATGTTCACACATTCACAAAACAATCGGTAAAAGAATCTATACAAAGGTAAAAAAAAAAAAAAAAACATGTATAACAAGACTAAATTTAACATGTGGCACAAATTTTGTTATCAGTGCTGTAACTATTCTTAGTAAAGGGCTATAAAGATGATTGAAAACCATTGTAAAAAGTCTAATTAAAAGAAGGAAAGAAAAAATGAGATTGAGAATAGTTAGAGACATCCACATATTTGTGCCGTTTACAAGTTACCAGGAAAGCTGCATGCGCAGAAGGAGCTAAGGCCAAATGTTTTTATCTTCCACGTAGTCCTTGATTTTATGACAACGTAGTTTGATGTAGTTTTTGAACTTTCCATCGGTCAGTTCTATAACTGACTTTGGCAACTTGTTATAAAAGCGTATACTGTATATAAGAAAAGACTTGCTAGTTTTCGTTAATCTGAATTTGGGTATTACAATTTCGTGCTTACTGCGTGTATTTAAATTATGGAAGTCGCTTCTAGTTTTGAAAAGCCCTCGATTTTTATGGACATACAAAATACATTCCAAAATATAAAGTGAAGGTAGATTCAGTATATCGATCTCTTTAAATTTTTCTCTGAGGGACTCGCGAGGACCCATTTTATAGATTGCGCGGATTGCCCTCTTTTGTAGGATGAAAATTGAGTCAACATCTGCTGCTGATCCCCACAGCAGAATGCCATAAGACATAATACTGTGGAAATAAGCATAGTATACTAACCTAGCTGTAGCTACATCGGTTAGCTGCCTTATTTTCCTTACTGCATATGCAGCCGAACTTAACCTACCCGAAATAGTTCTAATGTGCGCGCCCCACTGCAATTTGAATCGATAGTAATCCCTAAGAATACAGTTTCCGTTATAACTTCAAGATTTTTGCCGTCAAGATTTAAGTTTAGGTCATGTTGTGGTACATTTGGTAAAGAGAACTTTAGACATTTTGTTTTTTTCGCATTCAGTAAAAGATTGTTAGATGCGAACCGTTTTGAGAGAACAATTAGACTTTCGTTGACATTTAAGACATCCGTATCTTGCCTATCTATTTTAAAAATTAGCGAAGTATCATCAGCAAATAGAATTATATCCGATAATTTGGCCATCATAAAAGGGAGATCATTAATGTAAACAAGAAAATGGAAAGGGCCGAGAATTGAACCTTGGGGCACGCCCATCTTGACTAGAGACCCGGAGGACGTCGCCCCATTAACATTTACTTTTTGCTGTCTGTTTGATAAATAGGAAAGCACGAGATCAGCAGATTTTCCACGAATTCCGTAGTGGTGTAATTTACAGATCAGTGTGTTGTGGTCGACGCAGTCGACAGTCAGTTCAGTTTATATATATTTGTACCTACATCTAATAATGCTGATTATGTTAATGTTCCATGTTGGGTTATATTCGAACGCAATGTAAATTGTTACTGAATAAATAAATTGAATTGAAATAAATTGAATTGAATTGAACTCTTTAAACTAGTTGATAGGACAAGGGAGGGCACCAATAACGGAATAGTTACGAGTATATCCACCATCAAAAAGGTACCTTCTTGCTCGCAAAAATTAAAAAAAAAGGTCTGAGCAGAATTCTCTGAAATTGTTCCACCAGAATATTCAGGGGTTTTCTTCTAAAGAATTGGAAATCGAACTGTTTATAGAAAAAACAATGTTTGAAATTGTTTGTTTCACTGAGCATTGGCTGAAAGATTATGCAATTCTAATCAATTATGAAAATTATACTGTGGGTAGTTGTTTTAACAGAAATATTATGTTGCGTGGGGGTTCACTTATATTAATTAAAAATGGTATTAAATCAAAACCTAGAAAATATATAGTAGACCTCTCAGTTGAACATAGTGTTGAACTGTCCTGCGTTGAGCTGGATAAACATGTCATAGTGTGCGTCTACAGACCCCCTAATTATAAGAACTACTCGTAACGTAGCTTCTTGAGACATACAAACTCCTCGAAAGCCAGCGCAATTGACGAGAGTTGTGAATTATGGAAAATCTGCCCCTTAGAAACGAACTACAGTGGCCAATCCGGAAATCCCTGAATCGATTGTGGACCCAGGTTCACCGCTTTAGAAACAACTGGCTTGGTTGACTGGTAGAGAATGCCTCAGGCATTAAGTCCGCCTATGTATCTGTATGCTGCATGAAGTTTTAAATAAATAAATAAATAAATAAACAACCTGGCCAAATGGAGTATCATAGACCCTAATATTAACATTATAAGCGGGATATTTACCATGTTTACTGTTTGTAGCGAGTTTCCGATATTTATACAAACAGTAAACATGGTAAATATCCCGCTTATAATGTTAATATTAGTGTTAGTGACTATGACAGTTTAATAACTTTTATCATAGACCCATCCAAAACACAGTGCCAGTGTGGAGCCCCTTCGCAAGATATGGCCCACCTCCTTGTCTGCCCTTCATGCCCGATCACCTGCACCTTACGGGATTTGAACGTAGCAAATGGCAGAGATGTCCGAGTAGCTACATACTCGTCGGAAAAAATCTGAATGGTTTTAGTTTATCGACACGAAAGAAGAAGAAGACCATCCAGAAGCGATTGGCGGCATTTTCAATTCATTTGGTTATATATGTTAGTTTTTGTGACCACCTAGCAACCTTCATGGGTTACTTTAAAACTGTCTATTGCGTTGCTTTTTTGTACATAACCTCAAAACTTAAATATTTTCACAATAATACACACAATAAACTACTTATTTGCAGGAGTAAGGGAGGAACTTAATACCTAGACCCACCCTCCCCCCACCCCCTATAAACCCCAAAATCAAGCTTCCAGATACTAAATATTTCCAGGAATTTATCTGTAGTAGCCCGGAGTCTGGCTTTGTGCCCTGCTGTAAGCAACAAGCTCGCCCTTGTACATAGGAACCCCTTAAATTAACTCTGCCTAAAATTACAGGGAATTTTGTGATGGATATCAAAAAGAAAGTGTCCTATCTTCCTTGGTTATATTGTTTTTAGTCCTGTTAAAATTAAAAGGATATACATAGTTCTGTGTCTATTAATGTAAACCATTGTGATGGTTAAACGTAATCTTCAATGTAAAAAATCATTAAACATTGAAAATGTACTGCAAAATACATAGGTAGGTACTGTTTATCAACTGCTTTGCAGATTCTAAATACAAATTCCCTTTAGGAAATTGATTTAAGAAAAAATCTGCAGCCAAGATTTTTTTAATTAAGATCCGAGTACCTATTGTCTATTGTCCTTCAAATGCTAAAAATAACTTAATCCGACGACAGCCCGTTTATTTGGTTATTTGCGATAAATAATCATTCTGTGAAAGTCATCTGGTTAATGAAAATATTTTGTCAACAAACTTTATGGCTCTTAAACAAGTAATTATTATGTCCTTTATTTAATTTATTTTCTTATTAACTAAATTTTTAAATATTTTTATAAAACACAAAATTTGAAAAAACATCGGGAACAGGGTCCAAGCTACCGGCGGTCAGGGCTCCAAAGAGAGGAACCTCCTAACAATGCGAGCCGTGTCCAGCAGTACTGCTTTCTGGATCAGGCCCTTGACCCAGCCGCCTAACGAGAGCCTCTTAATTATTATTATTATTATTATATACTTTATTGTACACCACAAAAATACAAACATACAGAACAATCATTTTTAAAAACAAAGTGTACAATGGAGTAATTTTACCTCTCAGGTGGACATGGTCACCAACGAAAACATTCGCTGGAATATCGACCATCCCGAGATTCCGAAGCACTTCGGCTTGATCACTGGAATAGACCGCTTCGACGCTCAGTTCTTCAAAGTGCACTACAAGCAAGCTACCATCATGGACCCAATGAGCAGAAAATTGCTGGAGCATGCGTATGCCGCCATTTTTGATGCAGGTCAGTATTAAAGGATTAGCTTTTAATTGGGGTATCGCAAATCACTACGAATTTCCTTTTTTTTATATTTTCCCTACAATATGAATTTCTTCCTGTATCTTGGGTGCGTTTACAAATTTATTATCTCACATATACAACACCCAGAGCCGGAACACCTATCTGTAGGTCATACAAATATTTATTCCGTGCGGGAATTGAACCCGCGCCACGCAGCGCAGAAGTCAACCGCTCAACCACAGCACCAATCATGCGCCGTTGATGGGAATATGATAAGTAAGGCTGAGGCCTTATTAGTGCGTTGCATTGCGTCGTCTCTCCAACAGTGCCAGATCGACTACCAGTACATTGAGATGTTGAAGTATTTGTACAAAAACGCCACCATGTTGTTAGTCCGTCTTCAGGATTAGACCTCGAAACCAATCCTTCTCCAGCGTGGCGAGAGACAGGGAGACGTAATTTCTCCGAAACTGTTCACTGCTGCGATGGAGGATGTATTCAAGGTTCTGGACTGGAGGGGCATCAACGTTAATGGCAGGTACATCACTCACCTTCGGTTTGCCGACGACATAGTGGTCATGGCTGAGACCATGGAGAGCCTCAGTATAATGCTCGATGACCTCAGTAGAGCTTCCGAAAGAGTGGGTCTTAAAATGAACATGGACAAAACCAATAGCCCGAAAAAAATCCAAATTTAAGTGGCACTGGGCAGGGAAAATTGCCCGCAGAACGGATGGCCGATGGGGCAGGAAGGTTCTGGAGTGGTGACCGTGAACCGTTGCGTTGGAAGGCCTCCCATCAGGTGGACCGATGACCTGGTGAAGGTTGCGGGGATCCGCTGGTTTCGAGACGCACGGGACCGGTCAATGTGGCGACGCTTGGGGGAAGCCTATGTCCAGCAGTGGACGTCTTTCGGCTGATATGATGATGATGATGTTGCGTCGTCGGTACGGATTAACGCATTGTATGCCACAACTTTTGCGACGACGCACGACGTCACAACGCAAGATGGTGACACGCGCTTCACAGCGCAGCGTCTTGGTGTGGATTTCAGATTCGACAATGTATCGGAACAAACACATCCGCCTTTGCATTCGAGATCCGACAGAGTAGCGCATCACTCTCTCCTCGCTTCGTGTTTGGCATGCCACATTTTGCGTTGGGTCGTATATTGTAAAATGACGCAGCGTTGACGCTGCAACGACGCAACGCAACGCACTACTCAGGCCTCAGCATAAGCATGTGGCATTTTGTAGTTTCTTTCTACTACCAAAAGAAAAATGGCCCGTGATTATGTGTTTATTCTCGATGGGATAAGTAGCGGTGTGTAGACATTGTAGGCTAAACACAATTTGCCAGATCTTTTTTTCGACCGTGGTTGTGCCAATAATCAAAAATAAAACTAGTGATGCGTCAGGCAACAGCAGGGTCATATTCAAAATAATTGTAATAATTATACTGTCATAGTGTCCAACCCAATTATTTTTATAACGAGATACAACTGACTAGAATTTCATAAACAAACAGATTGAATGTTTATTTGAATTTAATAAAAAACAACAAAACATTTGATATAGCTAAACAATTCATTAAAAAAAAATGAAACCTAACATTGCGTAGATTCCGTTTCATACAAGTACTCAATGTCCATGTCTTTGACTGTTAACTAAATAAAATAATTTAATTATTAACTATTACACAAAGGTTAAAAAAAAAACTATATTCAGAGAATACTGTTTAAACTTTCAACACTTCACTAAACAAAATATAAAATACTATTTATTGTTCTTCAAATTTAATTTATTAATGAGTCTCCTGATTTTACACATATCTGTTATTCTTCTCTGTTATGCTATTTTAACATTATTTCCATGGTAATAAAGAAATATGATATACTGGCATCATTAGTCCACTACCTGTCACTACACGACGTAAAAATAAATGATCGGCCATTTTGTTCAATATAGTTTCTCAGCTCGTTTCGTTGTCGAAGAAAATTAGACTTTTAAAAGTAAATATTTAATGTGAGACGTTTAAAATAGCGGTAAGTAAGTTTACTGTTTTATTACCCATACTAGGAAATAACTGTATTGTGCTAATTGTTATAAATATAAAATATTCGTATAACATTTAAATTAATGTGGAAATAAATGGATTTGTAGTTTAGACACGTGCAATTAATTCATATACGTTATTTTATCCATCACTTTTTTCTGTTACGTAACAGATATGAATGATTAGGCGTTATTCACATAGTGTCATATATGAATTAATGATAATAAAATATTATTCAACTTACTGCACCGCAGGTTAGCCAAAACTGTTTTTTTTTCTTTTTATTTGAAGTATGTTAAGTTTTCGTATAATGTGCCCTGTATTGCATTGCTGTGCCATGTACTGTCTGTGTGTGCATGTTTTATTTATTTATTTATTTTACAAATGTATGCTATTTAAACTTGCCCTAATAACTCCTTTCTGTTATTTTTCTGTTACAATAAAATAATATTCATATTTGTTTCCTATCCGTAACTTACAATTATTTTGAATATGACCCAGCAGTTAAAGGCCCATTTCGTTAGCTACAACCATAGCGAAAGTCCTGGACAGTCTGCTTGATCGTGTTTTGAACAGCCATACAAAGCTTAACGATGCATGCTCAGTTCATTAATAACATCAGTTACGCGGACGATATGGTGTTGCTGGGTCCCTCCATTAGTGCCATTCGAAAACTGCTCGCAGTATGTGTGGATTATGCCGGGACTCGTGGGTTCAGGTATAATGTGAAGAAAAGTGAACTCTTGGTTTTACAATCTGCTGGCTATAAGGTCACGCACGTAGGTACCACCCGTCTTCATAGATGGCGTGCCGTTAACCAGAGTTTCAAGAATCAATTACCTGGGCCACTGGGTCTCGGATGCCCTCTCAGACCACGAGAACATTGAGAGGGAGCGCCGGGCGTTGGCTGTTCGATGCAATATGTTGGCTCGTAGATTTGCACGTTGTACCAAGGCAATAAAAGTAACATTGTTTCGGGCTTTTTGTCAATCTTTTTACTTGTGCAGTCTATGGGTCAACTTAGGGGATCACAATAGATCCCAATGGGTCGAAGTGTCCGAGTTGTTTCTCGGCCCCACCACAAGATAAGATAAGATGGGTCAACTATACGCAGAGGACAATCAACGCCCTGCGCTTTCTGTATAATAACGCTTTTAGGATGCTGATGCGGCTGCCGCGGCACTGTGGCGTATCGCGCATGTTTGCAGACCCACATGTCAATGGCTTTCATGCCATCCTTAGAAAAAGAGCCGCCTCGAGTCGTGTCCGCGGCAGTGGCAACAGCATTCTCAGCGTTGTAGCGGGCCGAACAGACTGCCCAATATTGTGGCATTGTGTAAATTTTTTATTTGACCTCTACTAAACACAGACTTATATTTTATAATTTTTTATGAATTTTACAGAACTTAAATTAATTTTAAATTAATCTTAATGTATTTTATTTTTTTGGATTTTACATTAATTTTAAATGATATTATATACATTGTACCAAAATGCATAAATTAATTATTCTTTTTAGATTTTAGTGTACTTCAATTTTGACATGTTGTGTATGTATTATGCGTATCTAATTTTAAGTGACTATTTAACATAGTTTATAAGTATTTGTACGTACTAACAAAACTATGGATTTCATATCTAAGCCAAATACATAATAATAATATGTTGAATAATGTGCAGGCTGCATCAGGAGTTATTTACTATACGGACCTTATGTAAACTAGAACAAATTTTCGTGCGTTCAAGCGTTTTTGGCATACCTATTATTGGAATCAAATCTGCTCACAATGTTCTTCTCTTCTTATTCGTTGTCTTTGGCTCTTCTCATAGCATTGGTCACAGTGAGTCCCGTAATGGCCCTGATCTGGTCAGACCAGCGAGTAGGTGAACGTCCGCGTGGTCATTTTCGCTCAAAATGTTAGGACCCATTAATATTAATGCTATTTTTTATCCGTGGTGCTAGGCAACTCGGCTTATCCCAGATGCAAATGACCCTTTGTGCCTATTAGCCTTGTTTGTTCTGTCTCCTGCTTGATATGGAGGGAAGTGGCAATTTTATGTTTACCTCCTCCGTTATTCATTTCTGATTAATTTCTTTGCGGGATCCAAGAAAATTATATTCATTCTCCGGGACTTCATCGATATCCATTGTCTCGGCGCTTGTTTGGTGGTCAGCACTGTTGATTCTGGTTTTCAGAAGTTGCAGTGGTTTGGGAATAGTGTGGTAGGATTGTCCTAAAACTAAAAAGACTTTTGTCTTGAGACACTGCGGTAAAGTGGAAGAGAAGATACCGCGCAACTTCCCGAACGCCGCCCAGCCGAGTCGAATACGCCAGCCGATATCTTTCTCGCAGTTAGACCTACCCAACTGGATTGTTTGTCCCAGGTAGACAAAATTGTTTACAACTTCGAGTGTAGAGTCTCCGATCTTGATAGGAGTGGGTGACATGGGCATTCACCATGACCTTGGTTTTGTCTATGTTTATTTTAAGACCCACCTTTCGGAAACTCTACTGAGGTCTTCCTGGATACTAAAGAAAAAAGCCTAATGAAAAAGCCTAATAATGAATATCCCAACCTGTAGATCCGATACAAGACAACAAATGTTTTTTTTGTGATAAATCTGGCTACTAATATTATCAATGGTACTTATAACTTATACAAGCCTCTACCGGTTTCCAAATTTTCTTATTCAAAAAATTATCAGCTATTCTGTGTTTTCATCACGTTATAAAGTAACTTAAAATCTATCTTCTTTATAAATAGAAAAAATATATTTGGGGGCCGAGTCATCCACGTCCGTAGGAGTGTACCCTTTGATTCCCTGCACGTGGTCCCCGGTGGAGTAAATCAGGTGACATCTGGTGGTAGGCTTCGGCCGATGGCTTGCGACTACCCACCGGGCAAAGGTGCACCTCGAAGCGGCCTAGCCGTGTTCCGGTACGATGCTTGGTTTAGCCACTAGAGGAGTTGGGTCGAGACAGCTGTTCCACTGCAGGCTGACCAGTCTGACGCGCGTTGTTATGGACGTATCGGAAGACTAGTCGCGGAGGGTAGCGTGATCCGAGGCACGGTGCGCCGCTAGCCGACCGCAGGTAGTTGGGGGCCCGAGTAGTGTGCCAGCCACACACGAAAGGCTGCCCCGCCAGCTTCAAAAAAATCCCGGAATGCCTCATCGTGCTGGTTGGCGACCAGATGGGGAAGGCCTGATGGACATTCCGGGGGGGTTCGGGCATCCCCGCAGTCTGCGCGTCCTAGTGCCCCAATGAGTGCGTGTCTGTAGGTTAGCAGCGTGGAACCTCGTCTTACTCCCTACTCCTCTCATCCATTCATTCTTCAATTATTAGAATGACAAGGAAAAAGAATACTGGATCTAAATAGCGGCTGCACTCCCTCCCCCACAAAGTGCACCTCACCAACATTAGAGGTCTGCACTCAAATCTCTTTGCAGTCCACTACCAGGCTGAGAAACCAGCGCTGTTTTTTCTTACGGAGACGCAGGTAGCGAGTCATTTAGACGTCTCGTACTTATCTTATCCAGGGTTTGCCCTGGAGCACAATTATAAAACACGCGCGAGTGTGTATGTACGCCCGTAATGACATATGCTATCGGCGTCTCCGTAACCTTGAGGACTCCAGATTCTCTACGCTTTGGGCTCTGGTGGACACAGGTCTGGATCAAATTATCTACACCTGTGTCTACCGTTTGCACAGCAGAGATCAGAAGACAACCAGGCTCTCAGAAGGCTGATGCGGCACAGAAGCGGTACCCTTCTGCCCAATTAGTGTTACTAGGGGACTTCAAAGCCCACCACCAGGAGTGGCTCTTCCCATACCAGTGCACTGACCATGCTGGACGGGAGATGCGTAAGCTTTCACTTGCACTAAACCTTACCCAGCTGGTCCATGGGGGAACGAGGGTGCCAGATGTTGATTCTCACACAGCCAATTGCTTGGACCTTCTGCTGACAACAGATCCAGACCGATACTCTGTGTCGATAGCTTCACCTTTTGGTTGTACCGACCATTGTCTGGTGAAGTCTGCGTCCGTCTACTCCCCGCCCGATCCCAGCCCAAGAGGCACCCAGCGGGTTTGGCGGTACAGGTCAGCAGATTGGGATGGCATGCGATCTTTCTTCGCTAGCTATCCTTGGCAGCCTACTTGCTTTTCTTCGGCTGATCCTTCGTCGTGCGCGGACGCCGTGACGGGTGTGTTGCGTCAGGGAATGGAGTACTACATTTCGTTCTCCGACGATGTCCAGCGTTGACTGGCCATGGTTTGGCGCCGAATGTCATCGCGCCGACTCGCTTAAACATGAGGCGTACCTGCTATGGGTCGACACTCGATCGCGCAAAGCGAGTGACGTGGGTCTGGACAAGAAAGCCTACAACAGGGCTGCCAAGTGATGCAAGAAGGTAATGTGAACGGCTCGGTTCGACCAAATTTGCCGAATAGGGGCCAAACTTGCTTCTTACCCAGCAGGTAGTAAAGCGTTTTGGTCCCTGGCTAAGTCGACCGAGTCGAAATTCTGCCGTCCTTCATTACCACCACTGCTGAAACCCGATAGGTCGCTGGCCCACACCGCTGAGGAGAAGACAAATTTACTTGCCTCTCTTTTTGCGGGATCTTCGCGTCTGAATCCTGGTGATTCGCGGTCCCCTCCTTCTCCTGATGGATGCGAGACGAGTATGTCGGATATTCGCATCCATCAAAAGGACGTCCGTAGGGTGCTGCGCAACCTCGACGTGAACAAGGCTAGCGGCCCTGACGGCATACCAGCTATAGTTCCTAGAACCTGTGCGCCTTAACTGTCTCCGATCTTGACACGCCTATTCCGCCTTCCATATGAGACTGGAAAAGTGCCGAATGATTGGAAGCAAGCCAACGTACAGCCCGTGCCCAAGAAGGGCAGTCCTGCTGACCCGGGCAACTACAGACCCATCTCTGTGTGTACGTAACACTAAGCTCCTGGCATACCTAGAAACTAACGATATCTTTAGCGACTGCCAATACGGCTTACGCCGAAATTGGTCTACTGGGGTTCTTCTAGTGTATGCCATTCACATATGGAGTGGGGCCATCGAGAGGCACCGGGAAGCGCTTGCCGTCTCCCTCGACATCTCGAAGGCTTTCGGTAGGGTCTGGCACGAAAGCCTTATCGGTAAGCTTCCTTCATTCGGTCTGCCCGGTGGTCTGTGTGATTGGATTGCAGACTTCCTGTGAGATCGGTCCATTTGAGTGGTTATCGATGGCTGCTCGTCGGACTAATTGGATATTAATGCCGGGGTCCCTCAGGGGTCATTTCTCTCAGCAACATTATTCTTGTTGCACTAACAATCTGCTAAAAACTCTAAACGACAGCATTGTTGCTGAGAGTTACTTGTCCAACGCACGTGCTACCAGGCCGCAGATACGGTCTCTCCGTGAGGCCATGGTGGAGCGTTTGAACCTGTCCTTGCAGGCAGTCTCTGAATGGGATGATGACAATCTGATCAAGTTTAATGCTGCTAAAACCCAGGCGTGTCTTTTTTCCGCTAATAAGAGCCAATTTCACCCGGCTCGAACTTTCCGTAATGTAACCGTGCCAATAACAGACCATCTTGAGCTTCTTGGAGTTACGTTGACATCGACCCTCAATTTTGGGCCATACATTGAGGCAAAGGCTCAGTAGGCTGCCAAACAGTTGGGGATCCTTGCGAAGGTGAGAGGGTACTTCACGCCGAAACAGCTGCTCAACTTGTATCAAGCTCAAGTTCGATCGTGCATGGAGTACTGTTGTTATCTCTGGGACGGATCTGCATGATGCACAAGAGTCAATTGAAAAGCGGGCCAAGGAACTCATCGGCAATGAGGCACTGGTCAAGTCAAAGCTCCAGAGCTTTGAACATCGTCGC
Source organism: Orthosia cruda (assembly GCA_964057195.1). Taxonomy (NCBI): domain Eukaryota; kingdom Metazoa; phylum Arthropoda; class Insecta; order Lepidoptera; family Noctuidae; genus Orthosia; species Orthosia cruda. The sequence continues at coordinate 3,594,158 of OZ059853.1, read as the reverse complement.
TGAGCTTATCGGTTATATTTCGGGGAGTGTGCGAAGGAATTGCTTGATTTGATTCCGCCCAGCCCGTTCCATCATCGGACTACCAGACGTACGGCGATGCGTCATCTGTATATGGTGGACATCCCACCCATACGCACAAAACGTTTTGGGGACACTTTTATTATGCGTACGGAGTCTGTGTTTCCCGATAGTTACAATCTAGGGGTCTTTTAGTCAAGAGTGAATGGGATTTTTATAGTCAAGCGTGCTTCACCGTCGACCACATCATCGCTTACCATCAGGTGAGATAGTGGTAAAACGCAAACCTATAGATAATGAAAAAAAAATGCTTTTGCCAAATATATGGCACTTGTCCCACCACCGACCAGTAAGCGATTAGCTATCGACTATTTTCACGCTGAAGAAACGTACAAAAGATATATGATCCCGTGTCACTAAAAGAGACACATACAAGAGAACAGACATATAGTAATAGTTGATCGCTGGCTGTTCACACCGCCGTAGAGTACTTCACCACATGTTTCTCGCAGCGACTAGAGCTATGATGATAAAAACAATATTATTTTTATTCGTGCGATATAATAATAATAATAAATAATTTAATTTTACTTACATAAAAATTACAGTTCCTGTCTAACAGAATGCACAACTTTGGATAGAGAAGTGTTCTAAAGTAGGTAGTCAAGCTGAACGAATTGAACAAGTTAAAATATAACTCTAGTGAAATTGCTATTTTATTCTTGAAAGGTTTGAACCCAATGGAGCTTCGAGGAAAGAAAATCGGAGTCTTTATCGGAGCTGCCTTCTCTGAGTCGGAGAAGCTTGTGATCTATGAGTCTATTCAGCGCAACGGATTCGGGATTGCTGGGTAAGTTAATTCATTCACAATAATTATTATTTATGCCAATGGCGAAGACCTCGCTTCTCGTGTTTGAGTTCGAGAGTACAAATCCGGGCAAACATCAATGTCAGTTTTTATGAGGATAGATTATATTCTGACATAGAAAATAGGCTATTTTTTATTCCGTTAGTATGTTTCCGTGGGATAATTGCCGACTATCACGCGGGCGGACCCGTTGGCAGAAGCTAGTCGTTAATATAAGTTTGAAATGGCCAACCCGCCTTTAGCAAGAGTGATGATCAATATTCGAGCCTTCTCCGTACGAAAAGAGGCCTTTGCCTTGCAATGGAACAGTTATACGCTGGTATTATTATTATTTATTTGCATTAATTGTTCTTTTGACAGTGTCTATCATTTTCCTAGCTTTACTGACTAAGTTGTAGTCGGTTCATAGTTTGGTGCTGAATACCAGTATTTAACTTACCTATCAACCAAAATGTACGCCCACCCAAATATAGGTCACGTAAGGCCGCTGTAATGTTAAGGGTGTGATAGGACATGAAAATATATGATATGTTAAAGGTCCTAGTAAGACCTTACAGCCTAACAATCCCCACGACCCTAAGACCTATAAGCCCTACAGCCTTAACCTGCCATATACCTAGTGTGTGATAAATAAATATATAGATACGTTCAGTATGTCTGCACCATACGACCTAAGGTTACAGACGCATAGTGCCAGGTTTAGGAAGGGTACACTCACTGCCAATCCAGCAGACTCACGAGACTGATCAGAGATGGCTAAAAGGGTCTTGGCCACAGTGAGGGGTAATGAGACAATAATATAAATTCAAATCTGATTTATAAACAATATTTTACAGCTTATATGCTATTTGTCTTAATACACACTAATGTACAAATTTATTTGTGTCCTTTGCGTGTAAGATGCAATCAAACAGTATTTTATCTGTGCTGCGCGTCAGCGAGTGCTGAGTCAATATACAAAGATAAAATTGAACATTCTGGCGACTCTCATGAACAAGACCCTAGTTGTTACAGCTCGATTGTCTCGTATGCTCTGGCCCGTGCTTGTTCAGGTTGTTGAGACTGAGCGAAAACGCTGCATGGTATGCCGTACGGCTGTTGCGGTCGCTGCTTGTGTGCTGTGCTGCTAACGGTCGTTGGTTGCCGTACGGATGGCGTAGTGCTTCTTCTTGCTACAATTAAGGCTCAAAGTTGATTCAATGCCTGTGGACCGAAGTAAATTACAATACCAGCTAACTTTATAAATATAAGTGAAATACTGATGCTAGCTATTTATGTATTGTAACGTTACGTTTAACTCAAAGAAGGTAAACGTAAGCCACGTTAATAAAAAAATAAGATAAAAATTAAATTAAATCTATGAAAAAGGATATAGAGTATAAAAACTAAGAGCCGGCTTCGAACGACGTGGGTTGCTCGTGATAAACAGCTAAGCGGGCAGCAGGACGGAAAAGAACTTCATAGGAAGTGGAAAGCTCGAGGTAGTCTGGTGAGCAGGCTCTCATTTAGGTACCACTCACAATATATTATATTTAGTGCACTTCAAAGATTTGACAAACATTCACAAGCTGAATACATAACAGTTTAGTTTGTAGATAAGAAAATACTCTTGGTAATTCTAGGTAATAATCAGACTTTCGGCGTTGACTGCCAGAATCTAACAGCTTTTCAGGCGCTAACAGTATCAAAGAATACATAAAAATGAGTTACATGAGTTGATACAATTTCAAAAGATAAAAAGGTGTGGTTTGTATCGTATTATAAAACGCCAATAGACTAAAATATGTGGATCTGTTCTGCAGAATACCACAGTATGAGACTCTAATTGTTTTCAAATCGTGTTTTCCAGTTTACTTTGTAAGTTTGCTTGGGATGTGACTAAATGGTGGAAAACTCCTTTTGTCCTGTTATTAATGAGCAACAGTCGCTCATTAGGTCAACAAAAACATTATTTCTTTTCAAGTTTTACAATGACGTTACTAGATGGCGTTGGCGTCGAAATAGAAGTCGCAAGGGAGATTGTTTGCCAATACCAAAAGAACTAAAAAAAACACCCCTCATGTGTGGTAACATTAAACAAGGATTTTAATTTCAGATGAAAATATTTTCTTGTTTCATACTTTTTAGAACGTGATTTTTCAGTAGTCAGGTTTTAGTTTTTGAAATTATTTTTGCGTTACATCATGTAATTGAAAGTATTCGTACACTCTTATGTGGGTATTATTTACATTCATCTCCGTCTGTATTTTTATACGCTGCATATTTTTTAAGTTTGATGGTAGCTTTTCATTATCTACTTTTATTATGCTGCTGATGTGTCTTGGTGTTAAAATATACAGTTGCTTTTTGTAAATAAATTTCCAGTAACCCTGTATACTGTACAGGGTTACTGGAAATTTATGCCATATTATAATATGCCATAATTTCATTTATATATTTGGTATGGGTATGGGATCTACCTCCTAGCGGTCCATCCCGGGCAACGGCATCACAGGCTTGCCTGTGGTACGGCTGAACGATCTCACTTAAGCGGTGGTAGGCTCCGCAAGGGGCCGCCTGGCTCGCGACCACCATCCCACCGGAGTCCAGCGCCAAGCAGCTTGCTGTGTTCCGTCGGTGTGTGGGACTGCCAGTGCCTTTGGGGGAGAAGGAGGCTGTCAGTTGCGCTGTTCAGAACCGGTCTTGGTCTCTGGGCAAAACTTGCCGGGTAACTCATTTTGGAGGGTAGCGGGATCCAAAGCACGGTGCCAGCCGTTGGCCAACCGCAATCAGTAGGGCGCCCAAGTAGCACGCCAGGCACGTGCCAAAGGCTGCCCCGCCAACTCGCGAAAAATCCCGGTATGCTCCACCGTGCCAGCTGGCGACTGGATGGGAGGACACGGTGGCCATATCCGGAGGGATTCGGGCGTCCCCGCAGTCTTCAAATAAGTTCCCCATAGGTTGGGTTAGCTCCGTAGTTAGGACGTGGCGTACCTCAACTACCCGGGTTACTCTCTTGAACACAAGTTCAAGAATCAAGCTGGGGTCTGTGTGTACGTCCGCGATGACATTTGTTGTCGTCGTCTCCGTTGCTTTGAGAAATCGGGTTTTTCTGCCATATGGCTACTTGTGGACACTGGCGTGGAGAAGTCTCTCTACATCGGCGTCTACCGATCGCACACCGGTGACCAGGAGACGACAGCGCTCTTTAACTGCCTCATGGAGTCGGCTGATATAGCCCAGCAACGGTACCCAACAGCGAAGCTTAATTTTCTGGGGGACTTTAACGCCTATCATAAGGAGTGGTTGTACCCTTACCGGAAAACTGACCATGCCGGGTTAGAGGCGCGTAAGTTTTCTCTATCGCTAGATCTAACCCAGCTGGTGAATGTGGCAACGCGGGTACCGGATGTTGACGGCCATACACTCAATTGCTTAGACCTTCTGCTGACAACTGATCCGGACAGTCATTCGGTATCGGTCTCAGCCCCGCTGGGAACGTCTGACCAGTGTCTGGTGAAATCCGTGTCGACTTGCTCTCCTCCAGATGAGAGTCCTAGAGGCACGAGGCGAGTATGGCGATACGAGTCAGCAGACTGGGACGAGATGCGGGACTTTTTTGCGTCTTATCCTTGGCGGCATGTGTGCTTCTCCTCGGGAAACCCCTCGAGCTGTGCGGACGCGGTTGCGGATGTGATTCGGCAGGGAATGGATTATTTCATTCCATTCTCCGACATTCCGCTCGGTCAAAAATCCCGACCTTGGTATAATTCAGAATGTGCCCACGCTGAGGCCCGAAAAGAGTCTGCCTACCAAGCCTGGGTCGGGGTCCTTGACCGCAAAGTTAGAGCGCGTAGGGTTCGCGCGAGGAAAAGAGCTTTTAATTCTGCCACCAAGTTCTGCAAGCGGGTTTTGCGTTGGGCACGTTTTGACCATATTGGACGAATTGGAGCCAAGCTGGCATCGCACCCTCCGGGTAGTAAACAGTTTTGGTCCCTGTCTAAAGCGGTTGAATCGAATTTCTGTCGTCCCATTTTACCTCCAATGCTAAAACCTGATTGGTCGCTGGCTCATTCTGCAAGTGTGCTCTTTCTCCTGTGTTGACACGCTTGTTCCGCCTCTCTCTTGTAAAAATAACGGTGACAAAGTCCTGGAAGCTTGCAAATGTGCAACCAGTGCCCAAAAAAGGCAACCGTGCAGACCCTGTCCATTACCGTCCATTCGCCATTACTTCCATTCTGTGCAAAGTTATGGAAAGGGTACTGAACAGTAAGTTGCTGACCTACCTTGAAGACAATAATCTCCTCAGTGACCGTCAATATGGCTTTCGCCGGGGACGGTCTACTGGCGATCTTCTTGTGTATGTCACGCACTGCTGGGGCGAAGCCATCGAGAGACACGGCGAAGCACTTGCTGTATCGCTGGATATCTCAAAGGCCTTTGACAGGGTCTGGCACGCAAGTCTACTCAGTAAGCTTCCTGCTTATGGCATCCCCGCTGGTTTTTGTAGCTGGATATCAGACTTCCTTTGCGAACTGTCGATCCGAGTAGTCATAGACGGCTGCTCCTCTGACCTTATGATTATTGATTCCGGATTTCCTCAGGGTTCTGTTCTCTCTGCAACTCTTTTCCTGCTGCACATCAATGACCAACTTCAGCTTGGTATTGTTGGGTACGCAGATGACAGTACTGTTTCAGAGAGATACCTGTCCAGCGCAAGAACCAGCGTGGATGAAATTCGTTCCTTGAGAGAGGCTATGGTAGAGCGGACAGATTTGACCTTAAGCCTTGTCTCCCAGTGGGGTGATGACAATCTGGTCTCCTTTAATGCCACCAAAACACAGGCGTGTCTTTTTACCGCTACAAGGAGTATTTTCGACCAGGCGCCTAGTTTTCAGGGTGCGTCTGTTCCAGTGACTGATCGGCTCGAGCTCCTAGGCATGGAGTTGACATCCAGTCTCAACTTCGGCGCCTCCATTGAGTACAAATCCCAAATTGCGGCCAAAAAACTTGGCATCCTAAATGAAGCGATACTTTACGCCTGGACAGCTTTTAATCCTGTACAAAGCGCAAGTCTGATCCTGCATGGAGTATTGCAACCACATTTAGGATGGCTCAGCTAAGTATCAGCTTGCCGCGCTTGACTCGGTGGAACGCAGAGCCAAGAGATGACATTGAACTGGTGGATACCAAGCTTCACAGCTTGGCTCATCGCCGCAAGGTTTCCTGTTTGTCGGTCTTCTACAGACTGTATTTCGGTGAGTGTACTCAAGAACTCCACGACCTCATCCCACCAGCCCCCTTCTACCATCGGACATCTAGACGCACTGCAAGTTATCATCCTTACCTTGTTGCCATTCCACCAATTCGCATCAAGCGCTTCCAAACATCCTTCATAATGCGCACAGCGAATGAATGGAACTCACTACCTGCGTCTGTGTTTCCGAACGTATTCAACCCGAATCTCTTCAAAGTTAGAGTGAACAGGCTTCTTCTGGGTAAGCTCACTCCATCGTCGACTATGTCTCTGTCACCTATGACTTAGACTAGAGTCAAGAGCAAATCCATAAATAAAAATAAATATAATTTTTTGCTAATTCGTAAGCTTTCGTTGCTTGTATCTGTTAGTAATATTGAACGCAACTCTATTTTGTGAGTTCTGCGCTACCTCACTAGTGCGCTGATGGCGCCCTCTGTCTTTTTCTCTTTTGTGCCGACTGCTTATGGATATAATTATTACCGCTGTAATCTAATTGTAAGCATTATACGAATATTACTAATAATCTCTATTATTTATCAAAATCCTTCATGGTAGCAGACTGTGATTGAAGGATAAATAACAACAGAGATCCGGATGGTAAATATTCTGCACGTTTACCGGCGAAACAATTACCGAGTACATTTGGAGGTTAAGAAAAACGTGTTCGCAACTTTGCATTTTAATATTTTGAAGCTTCAAGATGAGCTCCAGTGGTCAGGTATTCAATTTAGAAAAACTAACTGGTAGAGATAATTTTGCCACGTGGAAATTCACAGCCAAAACCTATTTAGAACATTAAGAATTGTGGCAGTGTGTCAAACCGGCTCCTGGTAAGACAGTTGATCCCAGCAAAGACGTCAAAGCAAAAGCTAAATTGATACGTTTATTAAACCCACAGATATATGTCCACGTACAGGACTGCGAAACAGCCAAACAAGTTAGGGATAACTTGCAGAAAGCCTTTGATGATCGAGGGTTGACCAGAAAAGTTGGCCTCTTGAAGGATCTGGTCAACATATCACTGGAATCAACTAATAGTGTTGAATACTACGTAAGCAAAATCATCACTACATCACATAAACTGAGAAACATGGGGTTTAAGGTGAATGAGCAGTATGCAGCCTTGGCCAATACAAGTTGATCATGGGTGTGGAATGTGGGATTGTCTGATCCCGATGGAATTTTATTTGTTTTCTTAGCATAATCGGGTATTTAGGTTATTGTTTAAACATTATTTGTAATGTATTGTGACACGAGAGCAACTGCCGACAAACTGTTTTACAGTTTGGCAGATTTTTTGTATGTTATAGTGTAAACAGATTTTGAATAAATAAATAAAAATATAAGTCACCATGTGCTTCCCAATGGAAAGAGGCTATGGATGAAGAGTAAAGTTCGCTGATGATAAATAAAACCTGGACGTTGACTGATCTTCCATTTGACAAGAGGGCTTCACCTTTAAAGTGGGTATTCAAAATTAAGTCCGATAAAGATGGCAACATTGTCCGATACAAGGCTAGGCTTGTTATAAAAGGTTATGCACAGCGAAGAGGCACAGATTATGAAGAAGTTTATTCGCCAGTAGCAAGCTACACTTCTCTCCGCTATTTGTTTGCTCTAGCTGCTAGATTTAACTGTGAGATTGATCAGATGGATGCTGTCTCAGCATTTTTACAAGGTGAAATTGATAAGGAGATATACTTGCTAAAGCCAGAATTTTATGAACAGGACTCTCAAGTCAGTCATTTACACAAATCCATTTATGGCCTTAAACAGCGAGTTTGGAACACAAAACTCAATAAAGTCTTACTTGAAATTGGAATGTTACAATCTAAAACAGACCCGTGTATTTATTATAATATGGAGAAGAATGCATACATTGCTGTATGGGTTGATGACCTAATTATATTTACTTGTCAACAGAATATAAAAAATATGATTAAGGATAAATTAAAACTCAGTATTGAAATGAAAAACCTTGGAAAAGCCAGCCAGTGTGTAGGATTAAATATAATCAGAAAAGAAGATGTAGTTATGCTTAACCAGAATAGAACATTGATGAAGTATTAGCTAAATTTGGAATGTCAGACTGCAAACCTGCTAAAACACCAATTGAAGTCGGGTTAAAGTTCTCTGAAGAAGACACTATTTGTGACTGTCCGTATCAACAGGCTATAGAATCGCTTTTATATATTGCACAAGGCACAAGACCAGATATATCATTTGCGGTAAATATGCTAAGCAGATATAATAAGAAACCCAAGACTGAACATTGGATTGTAGTCAAGAGAGTATTAAGATATTTAAAGGGTACCAAAATCCTGATGCTAGTTTATACCAAAGATGGAGATGGAACAATTACAGGATACTGTGATGCCGACTGGGCAAGTGACATGCATCGTAAGTCGTGCACTGGTAACATTTTTATGTTTCAGAATGGTGCTATTTCCTGGTGTTCACGTAAACAACAAACTGTGGCCCTGTCAACAGCTGAGGCGGAGTACATGTCCATGTCCTCTGCTACCCAGGAGGCTCTTTAGCTACAGCAGGTGCAAATTGAGCTTGGACAACAACAGACCAGCCCCATCATCATCAACAGTGACAACCGAAGCGCTATAAGACTCTCCAATAATGATTATTATTCACCAAGAACATTGATTAACACATTGATATTAGGTATCATTTTGTCAGGGATCAAATAATAAGTCTAAAGTAAAGTTTTGTTTTTGTGAAGGAAATGTTGATGATTGAATTGAAATGATTGCAGATATCTTAACAAAGGGTACAACATTAGAAAAACACTTGTTTTGTGTCAGTAGAATCGGCTTGCGTTCTGGGTTCCCCCCCAAACATCCTTCCAAAGACATTATACGTATTTCTTACTACTAGACTGTGTACCAAAATTTTTTGTTTAGCTAAAATGAAGTCTATCATCATATACCTAGGTTAGCTATTTCCTTATAAGCGGTAGCTAACCAAAAGCGGTCCTGGCGAGAGGGTTTCCGCTGGTAGTGTGTCCTTGTCTGACCTCTTGCTAGCTCAACTAATCATTGGGTTTGGTAGAATTGGTAGAAAATTTTATATTTATCTTTTTATGTTACACCAAAACGAACAATTCATAGACTTTGACACGTATTTAAATATTTCTAGAAAAGTATATAAATATATCTACAGTTCCTATATTTAATCAATTCGTTGTATTTAAAAAAATATAAATTAATACTGAGTAAAAGTAGTACTTTTAAATATTTGGGCCTGGTAATATTAAATGTAGGATGGTGGTTTGCAGGGAGTTTTTGGCGGGATTTTTTCGAGTGCAGTTCAGCGGCTGTTAATATTATTTGCAAATTGATTTATAGTGGATATTGTGATATAAAATTGGTGTAGTTTTGTGTCTCAACTGTCTACGCAACTGGACAATATGTAAAAACGTTGACAGAAGCAATCACGGGATAGTGGAGCGGAGTATTTTATTGTAGTATTGACTACCTCTGCAAAGCTTACTGGGAAGGCTGACTCGATGCAATTTGCTGCCAACTGCTCCAAGAAACATTAGAATGTGTTGCATCCACATTCTAATGCATACTAAAGAATAGAAATACCCAAAGACGTGGCTAAAAGGTCCTAGCAACCAGGCCATAAAATATACTTTAAAAAAAAATGGTGGTTTGCAGATTTTTTGGCGGACTTTGTTCGAGTGAAATTCAGCGGCTGTTAATATTATTTGCAAGCACCGTCAGAAGACTGCAGGGTCATCTAACGCCTCTCCTTCATGAGCTTGAGAGTAGGATCAGAGAACTTTTTGTTCCAATCTATATGATGGTCTTGAAGAATGAAAATTGAAGAGACTTGGGATTTGAGGATTATTGAGTACTCTTCGAATTTCAGATAACCCTTTAATACTCCATCGTAAACTGCTCAATTCCTCTTCGACTTCGGTGATATTTTCGTCGGTCCGGAGTGTGCGCGTGTTGTACGTTGCCAGGTCCAATCGCCGGTATTTGTTGGGGTAGCCGGATCTCGTCCGGGATTCTTAGTACCCCTTGCCGTACCGTAACCTCGACCGCTACCGTAGTCGAGGGTACAGGCTGCCGGGCAATATGCTTTATTTGTGCTATTCATGGTTAGTGCTTTGCAGGCGGGTTGGCGATCGCAGTATGGTTGTTACAAATGCACAGAGAACGCTGATGCCCATTCTCTGGTTTTTCCCTTAGTCGCCTCTTACGACACCCACGGGAAAACACGGGATGGTGAAATTCTTTACGCCCGACACCATACGGTTAGTGATATAGATACCAAAAAATATAAACACTTTTTTTATTAACTATAGGTAGGTTTAGGTAGCGCAGTTAGGTAGCATCAACATATTGGAATACTTAAACTATCGTATTTACAATCAATTTGTCCCGTGTTCTGTTTGGTCATAGTCACCTCATTAGAAAGAGACACACTACCAAAGGGAGCGCTCTCGCTCGGACCGGTTTTTGCGCCATAGTGCACAGTCTAGTAGTAAGAAGTATAAGGTCTTTGCGTCCTTCATAATGCGCACAGCGAATGAATGGAACTCACTACCTGCGTCTGTGTTTCCGAACGCATTCAACCCGAATCTCTTCAAAGTTAGAGTGAACAGGCTACTTCTGGGTAAGCTCACTCCATCGTCGACTCTGTCTCTGTCACCTATGACTTAGACTAGAGCCAAGAGCAAACCCATCATAAATAAAAATAAATAGAATTTTTTGCTAATTCGTAAGCTTTCGTTGCTTGTATCTGTTAGTAATATTGAACGCAACTCTATTTAGTGAGTTCTGCGCCGCCTCTCTAGTGCGCTGATGGCGCCCTCTGTCTTTTTCTCTTTTGTGCCGACTGCTTATGGATATAATTATTACCACTGTAATCTAATTGTAAGCATTATATGAATCTTACTAAATAAGCTCTATTATTTATCAAAATCCTTCAATATCTTAATATGTTTATACCAATATCTCTCAATCAATAGATTTATACCAAACATTGTTTATATTCATAAAAGATATTGCTTCATTTAGTTTTGCTTGAAATTTAGCCAACCTTTTTTTTTCCGGATTTGCTCTTAAGTTTGGTTTACAGATGCGATAGTAGATATCACTATCTTTGTTTGATTATGGGCAGCGTATGAAAGTATACAAAAAAAATGTTTATTGTGTCTCAAATGTGAATGAGGCAGCCCCAGTAAATAATCATTAAAACTTGTGTTGGGGTTGTCTCGCTCCTTCCCATAATAGACAGTTAACATTATTGAGAAATTAAGAAATGCATTTTTAAGAACACACAGGAACAATGACTTAGAAAGTAATTATCAAATTATCATTATCTTTATGTCAAGAGTGAATAGGTTTCTTCTAGGCAAGCGTGCTTCACCACATCATCGCTTAACATCAGGCGAGATGGTGGTCAAACGCTAGCCTATAGATGAAAAAATAAAAAAAAATCAGCCCTGAGTAGTGTGTGATTATGAGAATGCGTATGTGTGTCTATAGTAGTGTGTGCGTGTGGGTTTATGTGTGTGTGTTTACGTTTTTGCTGATAGTGCCATTTTAATTGAAGTTGTAAAATATCAACTAGAACAAGAGATGGGTAACTTCACTTTTTGGTCTACAATAAAGTATTCTATTCTATAGTATGTGGAGAGTGTTTTGCCGATCTTAAATATCTTGCCGCCTCCTAGCCACCTTTCTGGGTTAACTGGAATGTATTTGTGTAAATAAAGAATGATCTTTAAAAGGTATAGTTTTCTTACTGATAATAGGCCACCAATTCTATGTAGATCGATTGTGGGATATTTATATGGCTTAAAAAATATTACTTCTAAAAGTGAACTTTGGGCTCTTTCTATCTCTAGAAATTCAGTTTTAGTGGCCCCTCCCCAAACTGGTAAGCAATATGTGATTACTTAATGCGCGAGTATTATATAAATGTTATTGAGTGTCTTTTTAGGCATTACACGTACGTTACGTAGATTTTTTTAAAGCCATAATCATTTTCGAACACGCCACATAATAACCTTGATATGCGAGTGCCATTCTTATTCTTTATTTCACACAAAACATAAAATGAAGATATAAATACAATGGACAGCTTATGTACAAAGGCGAGCTTGCCATGTTAGACGCTCGTCGACTATAACGCCCAAGTATCTTGTAGATTGTAGATGGTACTTGTTTGACGGATTTGCAGTCACAATTTTGGTCCAAGCTTGTACACATATCGAGACGAATATCGAAATCAGTACTTGCATTTGGAGAGAAACAAATGATTTTTTTTATAAATATATTAAGGGTTAACAGATTTGCTTTAAGCCATCTACCTATAACGTCTAGCCCCTGTTCGGCCTTATTACGTACCGCTTCCCAAGTATAAAGTGGAAAATAGCCGTATCATCCGCATATGAGAAGATTTTCCCGCCACGGTTCCGTAGGTTACATAGCTCGTTAATATACACTAGAAGCAGTGGCAGGCCGAGTACGGAGCCCTGCGGTATACCGTTAACATAAATTTCGTCATTGTTATACGAATTGCCTATCTTAACCTGTTGTATCCTACCCCGGAGATAACTGTCAAAAAGAGAAAGGGCCTTGCCTCTGATCCCTATAGCCTTAAGTCTCTGCACAAGGATGGGAATTTATACGGTGTCAAAAGCTTTTTTCAAATCTAGAACGCCACTCGTGGGTGGGGGGCAAAAATGCCCGAAACGAACCTCGGTGATGGGTCGGCCGGACAGTTTCGCGCGCTTTTGCCACTAAAACGCCGTTATCTCGAAAGGTTTGTAGGTCAACTATACATGAACCTAATGTTGTTGTAATGCCAATGAACTAAGTTATCAGGTTTCAAATGGATTTTTCATGTTTAGACGTGTTTTGTATGCGCAAAAAGTGTAAACAATATACGTTTCCTAAATTTTGAATAAAAGCACAATAGTCGTATGACGTCTGTCTTCGCATATAGCTGCTTAAAAACAAAAGTGCTACAAATCGAAATAAGATTTTTACAGGAGCGCTAATTAAAAAAAAATATTTAATTGTTGTTTGTTTTTTTGCACTCTTACTTTCAAGGCTTTTGTGTCATATATCCTTCGATGCGTATTTGTATTGCCTACCTCTTGTTTATTTTATTACTTTGTGGTAACTATAACCCAAAATGGACTAGAAGCACATAAGTCCCTTTAGCATATAAAATATTTCTCACAAGTACATTCATATTTTGAATAAAAAGCCACAAGAAGAAAAATATATAGAAAAATATAAAGTGTTTATTTAAATTTTTCATTACAATCTTGTGGAATGAAGACAATCTAATAACTAATAAAAGAAAATAAAAAGTGAATTAAGAAAACAAAAAACCCGACTACTTAAAAAGCGAACTAAAAATACGTAAACATGAAGAAAATCATGCTGTGCTTTCGGAAGATACATATTCGCGAGCTGGCTGACCAAAACCAGACGTAACCTGTAACACGAAAACTCCTCTGGTAGATCTTCTTCTCTTACTCTCTTGTTACGCGTAGAAATAAAATTAGGAGGAGTTGTGTATGGCATTATGCTGATATTTGTATCAGAGAGAGATTTTTCCATTGTACCCGATTAAATTACTAGGCTGTGATGCGTACAAGGCGTTAATTAGCTGTCGGAGCCGAGTTGAATGGACTAAGCAGATGTACAAATAGACACAACTGGTACCAGGTGCGAGCGCAGGTGAAGAGATTTCAATGACAGTTTAGAGAGGCGGTGCTTGTCCTTGAGGGCGGCACTTAGCCTTGAGTGGGTGCTAATTAGTGGACATGACCCAGATTGGTACTGCCTCCTGTGCGTACTTTGATCAGTTGTCTGTCTTGTGTACGAGGATCCGACCGATCTGTTGAGTAGTATCTTGAACAGTAGTCACGCGCAGCGTCCTGCACCGAACACCTCCGGCGTATTATGCTGCCTTATTATTTCACTAAAATACTAATACAAAATATACAATAATAAAATAAAAAAAAAATAAAATAAAATAAGCCTTTATTGCTGTTCTATGAGTTTACAAAACATTTTTTTTTTTTTTTTTTTTTTTTATTAATTTAATTTACTCATTTATTAACTCGACTACTCGATCGGTTTCACTTCACAGCTTGTCTTCCGACAAAGGCCTCCTCTAAAGCTTTCCATTTCTGCCTGTCTTTCGCTGTTCTCGTCCACTCTGGACCCGCCACCTTTTTGAGGTCATCTTCCCATCTTTTTGTTTGACGCCCTTTACTTCTTTTCCCATTCCTGGGATACCACTCTGTTATGGTTTTTGTCCATTTTCCACTCGTATCTCTAAGCATATGTCCAGTCCATCTCCATTTTAAAGTTTTACAAGTTTTCTTTGCATCCTTAAATTTAGTTGTATTTTTAATTTTATCTAATCTTATTCTATCTTTCCTCTTGACGCCCATTACGCTTCTCTCCATTCCGTTTTGACATACCTTTATTTTGTTTATTAAGTTATCTGTCAATGCCCATGTTTGGCAACCATAAGTTAAGCATGGTAAAATGCACATATCATACACTTTTCTTTTCTCTTTGATAGGCATGTCTTTATTTTTCATGACTTCGCTGAGTGACCAATATCTCTTCCATGTATTGGCTATCCGTCTATCAATTTCTTTATGCATGGTGTCTTCAGCGGCTATGAGTTGTCCTAGGTATACGTATTCTTCGACATATTCTATTATCTCTGAATTGACTATGATGGTATGCGTCTGTGAAGAGTTAGTCATAATCTTTGTCTTTGCCGTGTTCATTGTAAGTCCAGCTTTCGCGCTTTGATCTGACAGTTGTTGTAACATTTGCTCTAATTTTATTGGACATTCTGCAAATAAGATCAGGTCATCTGCAAATCGCAAGTGGTTTAGTTTTTCACCGTTTATGTTCAGGCCTTCGTGATCCCATTGCAGGTTCCTGAATATCATCTCTAGAGCCGCAGAAAACAACTTAGGAGAAATTGGGTCTCCTTGCCGGACGCCTCTCTCTATAGGAAATTCTTCACCCGTAGTTTCAAGCCTAATTTGGGCTGTGCTTTTGGAGTATACGGTCCGGAGTATACGTATGTATTTTCCATGTATACCCTGTATACGTAGTGCTTCCCAGATATACTCATGTTCCAAGGAGTCGAAGGCTTTATTATAATCAACAAATCCCAAATAGTATGTTTTATTGTACTCTTTATATTTTTGTAGAACCTGCCTTAGAACATATATGTGGTCTATTGTTGAATATTTACTGCGGAAACCCGCCTGCTCTCTTGGTTGGTTTTCATCGAGGGTAGAAGTGATTCGTGACAGAATTATTTTTGAAAAGACTTTGTAGACATTGGACATCAAGCTTATAGGTCTGTAATTACATATATCTCCTTTATCTCCTTTTTTATGCAATAATATTATTGTTGATTTAGTCCAGTCTTCGGGGATAATTTCAGTCTCTATTATTTTGTTAAATATATCAGTTAATATAGGACCAATGACTGGTGTAGTAGATTTTAACAGTTCATTTGTGACTTGATCAGCACCTGGTGTCTTGTCTGTTTTTTGCGTATTGATTGCTCTAATTGTTTCTACATTTATTATTTTAGGGATTGCCTCAGAATCTTTGATATTTATTTTATTTGTTGTTTCTTTTTGGTTTTTGCTTTGGTATAGCTTTCGATAATATTCTGTAGCTGCCTTTAGTATTTCTACTCTTTTGTTTGTATAATTGTTATCTATGTTCTTTACTTTTAGCATCCAATCTTTTTTACTGTTCAATTCCTTTATTGCTTTTTTAATTCCACCGGTTCTTTCTATATATTTCTTTAATGTGGAATACCTTTTATTTTTCTTGTCTTTCCTGATGTTTTGGTTAATCTTTTTGCTGAGTTCTGATATTTTGGGACGGTTAACTTTCTTTTCTTTCTGTTGTAATAATTTCTTCCTTTCTTGCAATAACTGGTATGTCTCATCTGAGATTACTCTTTTACTCTCTGCGTTTGTTTTCTTCGTTTCTGTTCTCAATAGGTTTATAATCTTCTCGTAGTGTTCCTGGACTGACAGTGGTTCCTTTGTTTCATTATTTGTTAGTTCCTGTAGGTTATTCAAAAGTTGAGTGGTATTACCAGTACATACAATGGCTGGATTATTTGTACGAAATTGCCTTTTGGTCGTTACTTTTGTTCCTGTTAATTTTGCACGAACCATTTTATGGTCCGAATTGAAATTCAGGTGGTGTATGACGGATACGTCTTTGATGATTTTGGCATTATTAGACATAATAAAATCAATTTCGTTTTTATGGAGTCCGTTTGGGGAAGTCCATGTCCACTTCTTTGTTTTCTTCTTCTTATAAAAACTATTCAAGATCTTAAGTTTGTTTTCTAGAGCAAAGGAGACTAGTCTGGATCCATTTTTGCTCCTTTTTCCCTGTCCATATTGTCCCACCGTATATGCTTCTCCGCTGTTGTTGCATACTCCTATTTGTGCGTTGAAGTCACCCATTACTATAACATTTTTTTTGCAAATTTGCATAGTAATTTTCAGATCTTCATAGAATTTTTCAATATTGGTTACATCTTCCTTCTTATTGGATTCAGTTGGGGAGTATGCCTGGATGATTGACCAGTTTTCTTCTTTATTTAAAGGCAACTTTATATTCAATATTGTTATTCTTTCAGATATTCCTTTTATTTCTTCTACTCTGTGTGCTAGGTTCTTTTTAATTAAAAATCCCACCCCATATTGTCCATGTGTTTCACCTTTATAATATAAAATATAATTTCCGTAATCATGTATTCCTTCTCCATATCTTCTCATTTCGCTGATACCTATTATATCCCACTTTATGTCTGCTAAGGCTAATTCGAGTTCCAGACGTTTCTCAGTGGTTCTTAGTGACCTAGCGTTAAAAGTGGCTATGTATAAATCCGATGTAAGTTTGTGCGTCGTCTTTAGAGAGTCGTGGTCTTTTTCCCCCACGAGGACCAGTCGGCTTGGGGGAGGAGGTTTCGTTTCTTTGTTACTTGGTTTCTTATTTGGTTGGTGTTCCCGATCACCGGTGTTTAGTTGCTATTGTTTCGTTGTAGTTGGGCTAGTTGAAAAGGAGTTGGACCGAATCCTCATCATATCAAAAGCATTTATTCTACTGGTTGATGATGGGGTTAGCAATTGTTGTTTTCTTGGTTGAACATTTTCTTGTGGGGAGGTTGATGTTTCTCTCTTCCTTTTATCTTTACTAATTGAGTTTTCCTTGATCACGAGTTTATCATATTTTATGTAGGCGAAATTTCCTTTTTTCCGCTCTTCCATTAGCTTAGGTTGTAATGCTTTCCTCTTCTCTAAAGTTTCTTTTGAGTAGTCTTCAGTTAAATAAAATTCCTTAAGTTTCTTCTTGTTTTTCATGATCTCACTTTTTCTCCATCCACTAACTAATGAAAGGACTGTGGGCCTTGGTTTACTGTCTTTATTTGATTTCCCGATACGATAAATTTTATTTACTTCCCGATCTTCTAAGGTAAAGTTTAATTCATCCGAAAAATGATTTTTCACGTTATCAAGTAACTCCCGTATAGATTTCTCGTCCTCCTTTAACCCATGTATTATTATATTGTTAGTTTTCCTGTCTCTCTCAAAATATTCTAGCTTTTGTTTCAAATTTTCTACTTTATTTTTCAAAATTTTGTTTTCTTCCAGTACAGGTTTTAATTTTTCTTCCATTTTTTCCATTATCGTATTAGTTAATTCTACTGTTTGGTTTTGCATTTCAAGTTTCATTTTATCAAATAAAATTTGGAATTGACCTTCCATTTTTTGTGTGTAACGGAACGTATTTTAGTATATGGGGGAAGTTAATTATTTTTGTTGGCAACACTTGAATGACTCTGTCAGTTTTTGACGTGACCGTTGAAACTTGGCAGGTAGCGTCAATGTCTGACAGCTAGTGATAGGTGACAAATTCTAACCTTAAAGATTCCTTCGGTTTTTTTTCCTTCTTAATCTTCGCCAAATTCCGTGGATATGTGATAGTTTTTTATCACGAACACCTTCCCTCACTCAGATGTTCAATTTGAATGTAAATTTCTTGTGAAACTGTAGTTTTTTCTATTAGTTTATAATATTTCTTTGGAGCGTCAGGCACAGTGATGTTTACTATATAACGACCGGAACCGGAAAAAATTACAAAATATACAATAATATACTTTAAATTTATGATTTTATTTTTAAATAGATTGGCATTGGGATTCACGTTATGGCAGTCCGGGGGCAGAGGAAGTATCTGCTGATTGTTATTTTAATGTTTCTATGTCTCTGTATACTTCATCATTAACTCCAAACACCGATGTTAAAAATTGTCCCAAGATGCCTCGTTTCTTCCTAGTATTCCTAATCTCTGTTAGGTATTCCTTTGTTGTCTCAAACTTCGTTATTTCGTTTAAATGGTGATAATATTGATTGCTAACTATCCTTGCAAAGTTGTTAAAATTGTAAAGTCATGTTTTCAATCTTTTTTTGGTATCGTTCCAAAATTCCTCACTCGTAATCTGTTTCTATTCTAAAAGTTCCTCGGTAAAATTTTTGGTTCCTATTTTTTTCAACATATCGCACATCAGCAACGAGAGTGTCACAACACAATAAATGCATTTTTTGAACTTATAATTCCGAAAAAAAAAAACTGAGTGAGCATATCAGTGAACTTAAAATATATTTGGGAAGACTATTTAATGCTCTATTATATTTTTTTGCAAATTAAATTCTAAAGATATGTTTTCCATTTTAAATAAACATTTTACTTTTAAATTCCTTTGTGTCACTTTTTCCGACAAAATTATCAAAGATTTCATGAAATAAAACACTTTTATTAGTTTACAATATTTATTGATTTTTTGAATTAATCAGGTAATATTAAATATTTCCGTAGGTAGTTACTATTAGATACATTCGAAACAAATAAGGTAACAAAACTTTTGTTATAAAAACAATACAGTACATTTTCAGACATTAGATAATTTTTCTATTGTATACCATATATAGAGGTTTAGACAGACAATAAATCAGGTGGACCGACGATTTGGTCAAACTAGCAGGTCTTAGCCCAATACCGGGGAAAATGAATCTGCTTGTTGCTAATAAGCAATAGACTTGCAAACTTAATATCATACTCCTCTTTCAGATAGCCATTATTCTTAAACCTGTAATGCACAAGTGCTTAGCAAAGACACTTCTCTTTTGACCGGTTGTCAAGATTATTCACAGTTCTTAAAGACCTACAAATTCATCCCGGAAACAAAAGAAAAATAAATATACCTTGGAATACGAAAAGAAAAATTTGACATCATGCTAGGAGCAAGCCTTCTGAATCAATTTCTCTATTTCCCCTCAGGTGACTTAGCGCAGTAAATTTTTATAACATTTGAAGTTAAACAATAAATTTCTGATATGATCTGATCGCCTCCCATTCGAGATAGTTTCGCTTTACGACACTCGTACCTTCGCCTTTTCTCTTCCGGCTTTTATTTATTTCAGTTTTGTTTAGGAACTCGTTGAGAAATAGTTCACAATGAAAATGGCAACTCGATTTTTGGCTTAGGAAACGACCAGAAATATTTTTTTATGTTATCTACTGTAGATAATAGTGTAGATTCATGAGGGAAGCAATGCCTTTTCACCTGATCCAAGCCACGGGAATCCGCTGGACACGAGAAGCTCAGGTATAATAGATTTAGCGATGTTTGGGAAGGCGCCTCTGTCCAGCAGTGAACGTCTTCCGTCTAATACGTTGATAAGGGTGAAGAAATGCCCATCAAACTTTTTGTAAGGCTTGAAGATTTTCCCAAGTCACGCCTTAAAACAAACACAAATATGGTAATTTAAATCAAATATTTATTATAATAAGTTGGCGTCAAGTCAACGATAGACAACGATAAATTCATACCATTGTTTCAGATGCAACAAAGCCATGTACGCCAATCGTATCTCTTACTGGCTGGACAGCAAGGGCCCTTCGTATGCCCTGGATGTGGCCTGTTCAAGCTCTATGGCTTGTCTCGAGCATGCCTACAAGAGTATTAGCAGTGGACTATGTGAGGCAGCCATCGTAGGTGGATGTAACTTGTGCATGCATCCTAATGTGTCGCTAAATATGAGAAAGTAAGCAATCATAAACATTTTTATTGAAAGTTCTATCCTCTAAGTTCCTTGCCTCGGGCTTCGGGCCACTGAACCCATTGAAGCATTGAACTGTGTAATCTTTAGAATATGTATGTACTGGCTGGCTGGCGCAAAAGTAATCACCCTATCGGCAGATGCTATAATTTTTTGAAATGGTGGAAAATTTCAATTCTACTTTAACATTTTTTAAGTAAACAGATACAAAATACAACTTAGAAAAACATGAATAGCGATTACACGATCACGAGGGAGACAGCTTTGCATCGAAAATTATCTTGAGCGACGATATGTGAATAAGCCTAATTATCACTTTTAGAGCACTCACAATCCGCGTGGAACCCACGAAGAGCCATTAAACCCTCTCAAAGTTACTTCATGTTTGCACGGTGGGCTGTTTATGCTTGTTCACTGCTCCAACAGTAAACAAGCGTAGACCACCAAGCGTATCAGTAACCATGCCAGACTTCTTTTTTTGGGCCTTTTTTGAAGTCACGTGGCTATGTCAATAAGGCTTGCACTCTTCCCTTAAAGAGATTATCTATCGGTAGAAGTTCCGGCGAGAGTGATGGCAATGCCAAAATCGGGCCCAAATGTTAATCATATCTGATCTTTGCCAATATAATTTTCTTTTTCTCTTTAATGGAAAAAATAAAACATCAAATAAACCTAACCTAAAAGCAGAACATCGGGTGATCAGTTTTCCGCCACCCTATATGTATTCATAAGTTTGTGTTCTATTGGTATGATTGCTGCAAGGCATTCCAGTACGGGAGTATACAAATAAATATATATATTTTTCTATAGTCATAATGACATACAAATAAATTATTACCATTTATGTCCTATCACATAAAATCACTACTACTACTAATCGTCTTTCCTTGGTTACTTTGTCCTGTTTTTATAAAACCTACTATCTTGATAGTAACGTATTGTGCTGGACGTAAAGAATTTCGCCATCCCATATCTTCCCGTGGATGTCGTAAGAGGCGACTAAGGGTTACACCAGAGAATGGGCAGCAGCGATATCTGTGCACTTTATAAACAAACTGCGATCGCCAACCCGTCTGCCAAGCGTGGCTCTAACGCCAAACCACCCAAACCAAAATTAATAGCACAAAGAAACAACCGCCCCGAGTGCCCGGCAGCCCGTCTTCCCTCGATTTTGGTAGCGGTCGAGGCGATGGTGTGGCGAGAGGTGCAGAGAATCCCCGGAGTAGACCACCCTGATAATCACCGACGACTGGACCTGGCAACATATAACACGCGAACACTCCAGACCGACGAGAAGATAGCTGAACTCGAGGAAGAATTAAGCAGGTTATGATGAAGTATTATAGGTTTATTTGAAGTCCAAAGAGAGGGGCTTCGATAATCATCAAAGCCGGTAACCTGCTATATTTCCGAGAGGGTAACCGGCAGTCCCAGGGTTGTGTCGGGTTTATTGTCCACAAGTTGCTTGTGAACAACGTGGTGATGATTGAGAGTGTATCGACCAGGGTGGCGTACCTTATACTCAGAATAACCGCAAGATATTCGCTGAAGGTCATACAGGTCTACGTCTCGACCTTGGCATACCCCGACGACGAGGTATTGATCATATATGTTTTTTTTTTTTTTTGTATACTTTATTGACTTACAAGGGATTTTTGATCATGCAATGACGATGACAATTCCATCGTACCTTATCCTTAAATTCTAATCATAATTATAAAATACTAACACTTAAACTTAATTTAATTTAAATGAGTATAGCAGTTTAGCCGCAGCCGAATTTGGTTCAGCTAGAATGCTATGTAAGACCAAGATTTTAAAAAATCTGGCTAAATTGCCTAACCAATTGGTCTCTTTTATGTGCATTACGGACACACTCCATTAATAGATATTGCACGTCATCAATTTTTCCACAAACCTCACAATTCGGTGAATCCACTTTCTTCATTAAGAAGGGTTTTGCCTTCTTAATGATGATCTACTGGGACAGTGTCCGGAACACAATCGAGATACAGTCACAATTTGATGACTTAATTTAGTATTTGTAAACCACGGTAAATGAAGAGGTTCGCATTGAATACCTTTGTACCATATACCCTTTGATTTAGATCTGTCATCGAAATATTCTTTAAATGTTTTAAAACATTTCGATTCATAAAATATGAGCATTTCTGAATGTTTAGGCAAAATATTAATTTCAACTCCTTCTGATATAGCTTTTTTAGCAAAGCAGCCTCTTCATTTCCCGTCAGGCCAATATGTGAGGGTACCCATTGCAGTGCCAAGGCTATATGCTGGCAGGATTGTATCCGCCAAACCGGAGCTTCAGAGGGAGATCGAGAGATTTTATGGACAGTTGTACACGTTAACCAGTAAACCCGTCGCGAATCTAGCAAATGACCCTAGAGCTAGATTGACCCGACACTATACTGAAGACATTCCAGACGTCAGCATGTATGAGATTAGGATGGCTCTGAAACTGCTAAAGAAAAACAAGGCACCGGGTCATGACGGAATTACGGCTGAACTCCTGAAAGCGAGTGGAAAACCAGTACTTAAGGTCCTTTAGAAGCTGTTTGATTCCGTCATAATTAGGGGGAAAATGCCATGGTGCAGTGGTGTACACTGAAGAACTTTAGGTCCATCTCACTTCTTAGTCATGTCTACAAGATGTTTCCAAGAGTCATCACAAATAGTCTCGCGCTGGTTTGATGATTTGCAGCCGAACAAGCCGAATTCCGTAAAGGCATCAGCCCCGTAGACCACATACATACGCTGCGGCAGGTTATACACAAGACCGAAGCGTGCAACTTGCCTCTCTGTTTAGCGTTTGTGGACTACGAGAAAGCCTTCGATTCGATCGAGACTTTTGCTGTACTGCAGTATCTCCAACGGTGCCAAATTGTCTTCGGTACATCGAATTGTTGAAGTGTTTGTACCAAAACGCCACCATGTCAGTTCGACTTCAGGATCAGACCTCACAACCCTTCCTTCTGCAGCGAGGTGTGAGACAGGGAGACGTCATATCTCCGAAACTGTTCACAGCTGTCCGCGAGGATATCTTCAAGGTTCTGGACTGGAGTGGGTTAAGCATCAACATCAATGGTGAATATATCACTCACCTTCGGTTTGCCGACGATATATTGATCATGGCTGAAACCATGAAGAACCTCAGTAGAGCTTCCGAAAGAGTGGGTCTTAGGATGAACACGAACAAAACCAAGGTCATGTTGGTGGCCATGTTAAACCCACTGCTATCAAGGTCAGAGACTCTGCAATCGAAGTTGTGGGCGACTATGACTACCTTGTATAAACGATCCAGTTGGGTAGGGCCAACTTCGAGAAAGAGGTCAACCGTCGAATCCGACTCAGCTGGGCAGTGTTCGGGAAGTTGCGCGGTTTCTTCGCGTCCACTTTACCACAGTGTCTCAAGACGAAAGTATATGACCAGTGTGTGTTGCCAGTGATGACATATGGATTTGAGACGTGGTCACTCACAATGAGCCTCATCAGAAAGCTTACAGTCACCCATAGGGCAATTAAGGCGTTTTTTATAAGAATTAGAAATGTGACATAGCCCGAAGAATTGTCAATCATAAGTGGCAGTGGGCAGGGCACATTGCTCGCAGAAAGGTTGGCCGATGGGGCAGAAAGGTTCTGGACTGGCGACTGCAAACCGGAAGACGTTGCGTTGTGGAAGGCCTCCCGCCAGGTGGACCGATGACCTGGTGAAAGTTGCGGGGATCCGCTAGATGCGAGACGTACGGGACTGATTGGTGGGGGAGGCCTATGTCCAGCAGTGGACGTCTTTCGGCTGATATGATGACTATCTTGATCTGAGATTTGTTCAAATGACAATCTTTAATTTCAACAGCAACACTAAGTTATACTCCCTTCATCATTACCAATATACAAGCTGAAATTTGAATGGTTGTTTTCCCGCAGCGAAATGATTGTGTCTTGGTAATACAATCGATTTATAAAACAATAGAATCAAGAAATGGCAGATCAACAATTATGAAAAACAAAACTCGAAAGCGACATCAAACTAATTGTAACCTGCGATAGTTAAACTGCGAACCGATAGAAGCGCAAGCCGGGTGGGACGACGGGCTGCGCGGTTATTTACGTCTAGAATATTACTATTGGTTCTCACGCTTTCGAGCTTATGAATATTTTTTTATTATCATATATTTTAAAACAAACACATTTTTATTTGTTAAGATTAATTATGCCTCGGTAGTAATACTGATGGCAAATCTTTCTGCTGCTGGAAAACCACTACACAATTTTCAGCCTGTATATTAAACAAATCATTATTGCCCAGGTACGGGTTCCTGTGTTTGGACGGCAAGACAAAATGCTTTGACAAGCATGGAGACGGTTCCGTCAGGTCTGATGCCATCAGCATTCTCTTCTTGCAGAAAGCCAAGGATGCCAAGAGGTAAGATTATATAATTTCTTTATTGCCATCTTTTTAGTTCAGAATTTTAATTAAAAACCTATTAATGCACTCGCAAAACTGCTGCAGATTATTCTCACATCGAGTATAAAATAATCTGAATTATAATCCGGTCAAATTAGATAAAAAAATGGGTAGTTTTACAGTAATTCGCATAGAGCTGAAAATTGGTACGAATGTTCGGAACACCATTATAAATGAAATTTAAAAAGTCCCTATCGATCCCACACTTGCGAAAAATTTTATTCAAGGTCAAAGTTCGCAAATATGGGTATTTTGCGTTTTTTAGCCGAGCGGTAAGTTTTATGATAAAAATAGGTCAGACAAAAATTGTAGATCATGCAATTACAATTTTTCTTCTAAACGTCACCGTTTCTGTGATGTAATGGTTGAAAAAGTTGCATTCTTAATAGACAGTTTAAAATGCACACTTTTCCAGGCCACCTAACGCGCCAAGTACACTACCTCCCGTAGTGTACTTGGCGCGTTTTTTATCGTGGTTGCCCTGATAGGCCTATTTCATAATCTATTGTGGTTCTAGTTAATTCAATACTATTCAAAATTATGTAAAACTGGTACTATTAGAAATGATGAAAGCCATGTAAATTCTAATAAAATACGTAAAATTATCCGTCTTATTATAAAAGATCAAATCATTATGAATGAGTCGGATAATTTTTCCTAAGTTTATAGATAATTGCATAATCTACAATTTTTGTTTGACCTATTTTTACTTACCGTTCGGCTATAAAACGCATAAAACCTATATTTGCGAACTTTGACCACGAATATTTTTTTTTACAAGTGTTGGACCGATGGGGACTTTTAACATTTCATTCATAATGGTGTTCCGAACATTCGTACCAATTTTCAGCTCTATGCGAATGAATGCACTTTGATATGTCTAATTTGACCGGACTATTAATTCAGTTTTGGTCATAGATCGCCCAAGACAAAAGGACACAAGGAAGGCCTTTGCCCAGCAATGGAACACAATGCAAGCTAAAAAAATACCGGTCAGATAAAGCTACTATAAAATTTTGTGTTCTTTTTTTACTCAATTATATAAGGGACATATAGAAGCTTCCCTTCTGCTACTTTAAGAATAATTCATCAATCGATTCGTTTCAATAAATTGTGCCAATGGGCCCCACAATATACGATCATTATCGAAAGCGATTAGCAGTGTGTGTGTGTACAAGCGCTTTACTTTGTGTAAATTATTTCATCACCACTGCTCTCAAAACGGTGAAGGAAGACATCGTAAGGAAACCGGCATTATTATTTACTTTATTGTACACCACAAAAACATACAGGACAAACATTTACAAAAACATGTGTACAATGGGCGGTCTCATCGCACAGAGCAATCTCTTACAGACAACCTTTGGATGGACTGAACAAGAGGAGATGAATTTAGGGCTGTCAGTGTACCAAATATCATAAATAATATTACTTATACATAATAAAATAAAATACATGTATACAATACTACATAATATACTAATAAATATCAAATATATGACAGAGAAAGGAGAAGAATACAAATTATAGTGAAAGGTAATGCTCCTTTACCATTTTCTTAAATGTTGGCAGTGTTTGAGCACGTCTTATTTCAATAGGTAATACATTCCACAATCGAGCAGCTTGAATCGTAAAAGATTTGTCAAAGAAGGAAGTGAATTGCATACGAATACTCAATTTTAGATTCTCCGATGATCTCAAGGACCTAGAATGTGTGTCACAGAGGAACTGAAAGCGTTCTCTGAGATAAAAAGGAGTAAGAGGATTGAAGAGCACATTATAAAGCAAAGAAAGTATGTGGGCATTCCGGCGAAGGCGAATAGGAAGCCATTTGAGCTTAATACGGAATTCAGAAACGTGATCATACTTGCGCAAGTCAAATATGAACCTGATACAGATATTTTGAAGTCACTCAAGCTTGTCCAATTGGTCTTGGGTGAGATCAAGATAGCTGGCATCAGCATAGTCCAGGATAGGAAGAAGAAGAGATTGTGCAATTGCAATTTTAGTGGTTATGGGAAGAAAATTACGAAGTCGTCTCAGGGAGCCCGCAGATGCAAACAATTTACGACTGACTTGTCTGTCGATATAAATCCCCAAGTTCTTCACAGTGTGAGTTATAGGAATACTGGTGTTGCTAAAAGAAACTTGGGGAAGTGTCGATCAATCAATCTTAGAGACAGTCCGAGAACTACCAACTACAGTCACTTGAGTCTTCGTCGGATTGATCTTCAGCCCAAACTCAGAGCTCCAGTCACCTATTCGAGCCAGTCTTTATTAATCGTCTCAATGGCATCAGGTAACTCGCAAGCCCTTCTCCAAGAAGGGCTTGCATATAAATTTGGAGATCATCAGCATACAGGTGGTAGAAAGAAGAAAGTCGTTGAGTGATAGCATTAATAAAGAGTGCGAAGAGAAGAGGAGATAAAACGCCACACTGCGGCACACCGGCAGATGTGTGACACCAAGAAGAGTAAGATTCATCAGTGCAAACACGCTGCCGGCGGCCAAACAGGTAACTATGAAACCAGTCAATAACCGGAGGAGATATGTTAAAAGAGCATAGGACGCCAAGCAAAATATCGAACTCAACCGTATTGAAGGCATTGCTAAAATCAAGCAGAGCAAGTACTGTTAACTTTCCCATTTCCATGCCTGCCCTGATATTGACAGTAATTTTTACAAGTGCTGAGGTAGTGCTGTGTCCACGTCGAAAACCAGATTGAAAAGGATATAGCAGATTGTGTTTGGAAAGGAACGTGCTGAGTTGATGGTGGACAAGCTTTTCAAGGACTTTGGATAGAAAAGGAAGGATAGAAATAGGACGGTAGTCAGAAAAATATGCAGTATGAGATTTTTTGGGTAAAGGAATAAAAATAGTAGCTTTAGTGGCCCTATCCATTATGGGCGAAGTAGAAAAATGACTGTTAAGTAAATTGAAGTCCAAGTCTTTAGGAATAGTGTCATGAGACTTCTTTCCGATACCTAATGTTTTGAGAAATTTCCAGATCTAGGCTGGATCACCGTTTTGAAATGAATTATGGATATTTTGGCGTTGTGCGATTCTACACACCATGCTGCAGTGGTTTCTAATTGAAACGTATTTTTCCCTGTTGACGTCATTGGGCCGAGTTTTAAGCTTAAACTTCGCAGCTGCCTTTCTGCTTAGTAAAACTTTAATCTCGCTAGTCAATCAAGGCGCCGGAAGATGTTTAACTCTTACAGCTCGAATAGGTGCATGTGTGTCGTAAAGCTGAATGAGGGTCGATATCAAGATTTTAACTTGTTCATCGACTGACGTCGATGTGACCAGCGGCGTCCAGCAGATGTTACTGGCATCCCTTCGAAGGCGATCAATGTCCATACCATCAAAATTGCGAAGCAGAAGAGTTTTGAACTTATGCTTAGGAGGTCGAATTTTATAGGAAGTATAAATTAGATCATGATAGGAAAAGGCGTCAGCTGAACATTGACCATGTTTAGCGACGTGATCGAAGGACGAGACAAAAATAAGATCAAGAAACGAAGGCACAGAGTTAGGAAAATGGTGAGTGGTCCTAAGATCAAGAATAGATTGGTAGATATAGATTGGTAGATTCAATAATATGACGAAGGGAAGAAGAACGGGAATCTTTTTTAAGGAGACATGACGTATTAAAGTCGCCCATTATGATACTATGACTGTAAGAGGGAATCAAAACTTCTAAAAGTCGTTCAAAAGAAGAAAAGAAATCAATCCGAAGAGAAGGGCAGTAGTAAACCCAAGGAGAATCTTAGTTTGCTGTAATTCAACTTCCAGGAAAAGATGTTCACCAGCATTCGGCGGGGGTGGCTGTGTGGACATATTAACTATGGAAAATGGCAAATAATTACAAAGGTAAATGGCCACCCTACCACCATCACCGACCGCGCGATCATTCCTGACAAGTTGAAATCTTGGAAGAGAGTAGGAGGCAGAGGGAAAACAATGTTTTAACCATGATTCAGAAACAAGAATCGCATGAATATTCTTACAGTCAAAGCTTGCCAGCATATCGGAGAAGTGGGCCGGAATACTCTGGGCATTTATGTGGACTACATTAAAGTTCCCGGAGACATCGGCAAAAAGGGAAATATAATATAATAGAGAGTCAGCTAATGAAGGAGCACTAACTAAACTTTCATCAACACTATCAAACGAACAAAACGTATCAGTATCACTGCTACAGCCAGGGCTGAGCATTAATATAAAATACTATATAAATATTAATAAACTAAACAAGATAAATTAAAAAATAAACTGCGTGGTTAAAAATTCTCCGTCCACCTGCCAGTTGTAATTAAAATGAGAGTAAAATATAACAAAACACAAAATAGAATATTTCATTTTGTAGTCCAGGTATAAAACAAGTTCACAAACAAAACTAAAATAAAAAATAGGACCGTGTAACAGAGCGTTACTTGAAATAATGTTTATGAATGAAGAAAAATGTCAGTGAAACGCAAACTTATAGTGTTCAAAGACCTTATACTTCTTACTACTAGACTGTGCACTATGGCGCAAAAACCGGTCCGAGCGAGAGGGCTCCCTTTGGTAGTGTGTCTCTTTCTAATGAGGTGACCATGACCAAAAAGAACACGGGACAAATTGATTGTAAAAACGATAGTTTAAGTATTCCGATATGTTGATGCTACCTAACTGCGCTACCTAAACCTACCTAATTTATAGTTAATAAAAAAAAGCGTTTATATTTTTTGGTATCTATATCACTAACCGTATGGTGTCGGGCGTAAAGATTTTCACCATCCAATGTTTGCCCGTGGGTATCGTAAGAGGCGACTAAGGGAAAAACCAGAGAATGGACAGCAGCGTTCTCTGAGCATTTGTAACAACCATACTGCGATCGCCAACCCGCCTGCAAAGCACTCCCCATGAAATAGCACAAATAAAACATAGCCCCTATTGCCCGGCAGCCTGTATCCTCGACTACGGTAGCAGTCGAGGTTACGGTATGGCAAGGGGTGCTAAGAATCCCGGACGAGATCCGGCTACCCCAACAAATACCGACGACTGGACCTGGCAACGTACAACACGCGCACACTCCGGACCGACGAAAAGATCACCGAACTCGAAGAGGAATTGAGCAGTTTACGATGGAGTATTAAAGGGTTATCTGAATTTCGAAGAGAGAGGGAGGACTCAATAATCCTTAAATCCCAAGTCTCTTCAAGTTTCATTCTTCAGACCATCATATAGATTGGAACAAAAAGCTCTCTGATCCTACTCTCAAGCTCATGAAGGACAGGCTTTAGATGACCCTGCAGTCTTCTGACGGTGCTTTGAAATACCGGCAGCTAAATATACCTCAAAGGATCTCTATGATTTCACATATTGTGCAGTTGCGTAGACAGTTGAGAAATAAAACTACACCAATTGTATTCCACTAGGAATCAATTTGCAAATAATTAAATTAAATTAAAAATCTTTTATTTCAGACAAAGTCCATAGGATTAGTAAAAATTTACTTTAAAAAATCTAGTGTTAGTAGGTACAGATATAAGACTAAAAACATACATCTACACTGCAGCTACTATAATATTAACAGCCGCTGAATTTCACTCGAACAAAGTCCGCCAAAAAATCCGCAAACCACCATCCTACATTTAGTATTACCAGGCCCAAACATTTAAAAGTTCTACTCTTACTCAGTATTAATTTATATTTTTTAAATACAACGAATTGATTAAATATAGGAACTGTAGAAATATTTATATACTTTTCTAGAAATATTTAAATACGTGTCAAAGTCTATGAATTGTTCGTTTTGGTAAAACATAAAAAGAAAATATAAAATTTTCTACCATTTCTACCAAACCCAACGATTAGTTGAGCTAGTAAGAGGTCAGACAAGGACACACTACCAGCGGAATGCCTCTCGCCAGGACCGCTTTTGGTTAGCTACCGCTTATAAGGAAATAGCTAACCTAGGTGTATGATGATAGATTTCATTTTAGCTTATCAAAAAATTTTGGTACACAGTCTAGTAGTAAGAAATACGTATAAGGTCTTTGATAGTGTTAGATTGTGACAGTGACATTGTTGAAATGAAAACAAACAAATTATACAAAAACGTAAGGTATACAATCAAAATAAGAAATTGTAAAGGAGTAGGTGCAAATTATTGAAAATATAGTTAATTATAGAAGCACCTACTGAAAAACATTATCTATACCTCTATACCAATATTATAAAGAGGAAAGATTTTTTTGTTTGTTTGTACCGAATAGGCTCAGAAACTACTGGACCGATTTAAAAAATTCTTTCACCTATGGAAAGCTAAATTTTTCCGGAGTAACATAGGCTATAATTTATTTTCAACAAAATTAGGAATCCTTAAGAAAATTGCAATAATGTAACTCAAAGTATCAATATTTAGCCAATAAAATTCATTATTTGGCGTGCGCTGAGAAAACTATGGATGATACTTAAAAATTATGTAGTACATGATTTAAGTACTCATTATTAACTACAAAAAGGTCTGGAAGAGAATGTATCTCACTAACATAGTTAAGTCACAATAGCAGCTTTTGTGTTCTAAAATTTAATTAGATCGCCGGTAGAAACAAAAGTTGGTTACATGTTTATTGTAGTATTCATTCTTATTTAAATAAATAGTTTAACAAATTGGTAGGTAGGTAGGTAGGTCGGGTACCTACCCGACTTACCTACCTACCTACCAATTACCACTACCTCTACCCACCTGGGTATGTAGGTAGGGTAGGGTAAATAGGGTAGATAGGTGCAGGTGAGTAGGTTAGTAGGTAGGTAAGGTAGGTTGGCTAATAGAATCATGAAATTTGGCAAAAAGGTTCCTTAAGTGACGTAAGTGAGCACTAAGAAAGTATTTTTGGAAATTCTACCCCTTAGAGGGTAAAAGGGGGTAGAATGTTTGTATGAAAAATCTAATTCCGTCGGCCAAAATTCTTGAAGCTTGGCACAAATAGTAATCAAAGTAAATGATAAGGGTTACTATTATTCGTTTTTCGAAACTATCCCCAAATGATGATTTAGGGGGTGTTGAAATTTGTATGGAAAAATCTGATTTCTTGGGTCAATAAACTTGAAACTTGGCACAAATACTAACCTAAATGAATATGTTATTATTATTTTTTGATACTTCCCCCAAAATAAGATTTAGGCGATGTTAGTGTTTTTGAAGAATCTTATTTCTTGGGTTATGTGGGTTTAAGTTTAGTTTTATTACCTTTCCTTGTACTTATACACTCTGTGTCTATGTTTCTTATCTAATTATCCTGTCGTAGGTCTAAGGTAAGAAATTTCTCTAGAAATTAACAGCACTTTTGTGCTATTCTATCTTTCTATGTACTTTATCTTTTAAGTGTTTTGTGTGTACATAAATAAATAAATAAGTCAAGTTTCAGGTTTAATAATATATAAAATTACATTAAGTATTAGGTACTTATTGTAATTTAGATTATTATATATATAAATAAATACCTATAATATATAAGATCACGAGATAGCAGAAAGAAAGTGTTCTTTGACTTGCTTTTTAAAAATAGAGAAGAAATAGAAATAGAGAAACGAGTTTTATGGGATGGGAAATTGAGATGGAGTTTAGGGAGGGATCTACACAGGAAATCAGCAGGGCTAGTAAACGAAAAACGGTCGCGGAGGTAGCCAGGGTAAGCAGGGTTAAAAAGGATGTTGAACAGGGGACATAATATGCGAGTGTTCCTGCGAAGACGGATAGAGAGCCACTTGAGATCCTTGCAGAACTGAGGGACATGATCGTATTTCCGAAGACCAATAACAAAACGAATACACAGGTTTTGCAAGCGCTACCATGTGGATGCTACCATTCAGATAGCAGGCATTGGCGTAGTCTATGATCGGCTGAATTAAGGTTTGGGCTAAATAAATTTTAGTATTAAATGACAGGAGACTTTGAAGATTTTCAAAAGAGTGGAAGGAGAAATGCACCTTACGACTAACTTAATTTACTTGCGCTCGCCAAGTAAGATTGCTGTCAATAAGACACCTAGATTCTCTGCCGTATCGGTGTAAGGAATGGTCGAGCCGTTAAGGGTTAGTGGCGTCAAGGTAGAAGTCACAAGTGCAGTGCGATAACACCGACTGCCTATGATCATGACCTGGGACTTGGGAGGGTTAATCTGTAAGCCATAAGATTTAGCCCATTCACTGATTCTCTCCTGTTCACGATTCATGTCATTAATCGCTGAGTCCGCGTCTGCAAGCAGGAAGTGTCCATAAAGCTGCAAATCGTCCGCGCAAAGATAGAAGTTGAAAGTGACCTTGGTAACAGTGTTTATGAAAATATAGAAAAGAAGAGGAGAGCGCCACCCTGAGGAACACCAGCAGTGAGATCACATTAATCAGAGAAGATCTCTTCAAGGCGGACACACTAAGGGCGATCCCGAAGATATGAGTCAAACCAGGCGAATGCAGAAGAAGAGAAGTTAATATATTACAAGATCCCAAGCAGATATATCGAAATCAACAGAGTTGAACGCACAACTCAAGTCAAGTAGGACTAACACGATTAGAAACTTGATGTCCATAGCTCTGTGGATGGATGTCATCAGTGACCTTCAGAAGTGCAGTTACAGTACTGTGACCCGAACGAAAGCCAGATTGGAAAGGTCAGATAAGTTCTTTAGACGAAAAAAATCTGGAAATTTGACCATGAACGATGTGCTCGAGAACTTTAGATAGGAAAGGTAGTATGGTGATGTGTCGGAAGTGAGATAAAGAAGAATGATTGGTTATTTTGGGATTAATATTTCTTGGGTTAATAAATTTGAAATTGGCACAAATATCAACCTGAGTAAACAATAAGACAACCTTTATTGTTTACTCAGGTTGGTATTTCTGCCAACTTTCAAATTATAAGTTTTTCAAAACTAATCCCAAGCTAAGAATCTTACTGGACCGGGTTTTGTAATTCCTTGGGAATAAAGTTAATAATCAAAATTTTATTAAAACTACCCCTCAGATAGGGTTAAGGTTTCTTAAAGATTTTTGAGGAATCATACTGCGCAATCTGAATAACATAAACTAAAAATTAAAAAGAGAAGAAAATAGTGAATAACATAATTGGGTTGTTCAAAACTCGACCCTCAACGGAGCAAAAAAGGGTAATTAGTTTAAGTTTAGTTTTAGAGGAGGATTTTACTTTGTGGCTGTAACATGAAATTTATTATTCTATAAGGCAAATATTGAATTGTCCCAATCCAATAAACCCTGTATATCTACGACACCCAATTTTTTTATTTAATAATAGCTTAATTTTGGTCGCCTTCATTAACAGCACATAAGAAAATCATATATATGATAAACGAAATCACGCGAACGAAGTCGCGGGCGGATTGCTAGTACACAATAAATACCTGGACTAACAATATAAAAACACATCGAAGAACTTTACTTCCTGGCCATAATACGCTTGGATTTTGCAGCGGCGACCTTTCCCACCGCGACCAGTTGAGTGACGCCCGGCTCCGGCTGTCCAGAGACCTGCTCCGGCTGGGTGGCCAACAGCTCAGACTGCTGCGTGATCCTATCGAGGTCGGCAGAGGAAGTGACTCTATGGCGAAGTCCCTTCGCATCCAGGACGAACACAGTGCCCTCAGACGTCCAGCATTGGGTGACACCAAATCTATCCCACGCTGCCATAAAAACATTGTGCCTGGTCTTCGTGAGTTACTCCGACACAGTGACACCAGACCCTCTCAGCTTGGTTTTGCCGAACCAGATCTTGTCGCGGAGTGTCACATCATGCAGTTTGATGAGGATTGGTCGAGCTTTGTGAGATGTACTGCGCCCCATCCTGTGACACCTCTTGATGGCCGACGTAGCCAAGTCAAGATCGAGACGCTGCTTGAGAACTTTAGCCACCACCTGAGCAGTCTCCTCCTCCTGCTCCTCCGACATTCCATGCAACAACAGGATTTTCCGCCGCCCACGCATCTCCATATTATCCTGGGTGTGTGCCAACATGGCAACTTGCTGCTGCAGAGTACCGAGCGCCTGAACAACAAAAGCCCGGAAACAGGCAAACTCCGCTGCCAACGTTGATGTGTTGATTGCTGTGGTGCATGGAGTCTTCTGCAATTCTTTCTCAAACGCAAATTCTTTGAACGAACAGATTGCTCATTTCAGCAATAGTGCGGTTGATTGCTTCCATGGTATTAAAATAAAAGTTGTGTTTTGGAACTCATGTTCAAGCCCGAGCTTTGTTATCTGTTACCGTTTTCATGTTACTACAGTTATTTGATTCTGATTATTTCTTGATATGGGCTGGTTTGTGTTGAAAGCAAGTGTTAGATTTGTAAAGAATTTCTTTAAATCTTTTGTTTAGTGGCAAAGGTTTTCTAAAGCTCCCCACTAACCAGTATAAATAATACCTAAACCTTGTTTTATCCATATATAAAAGAAATATCACTGCTGTGCCTCAAAAACTACCCACAATCCCACATGCTGCCTATACACTGCAAGTCAAATGACAGGATCCATTAAACCCCGTTTATTTTTGCGCGGTCGTCAGAACCGTTGAAATTGTACCGTGACTTGACATCCGCGAGAGACGACCGTCACACATCATCACATCATCAGCCAGCCACTGCTGGGACACCGGCTTCCTCTCTGTGAGAGGGAATGGGCCGTAATCCACCACGCGGGCCCGGTGCGGGTTGGTGGATGTCACATATCTTCGAATTTTTTGTTCTAGGATATGCCGGTTTCTTCACGATGTTTTTCTTCACCGTTTTGAGAGGAGTGGTGATGAAAATAATTTACAAAAAGTAAAGTGCCTGTTGTAATATTGTTATCAGTGCTGTAACTATTCATAGCAAAGGGCTATAAAGATGATTGAGAAACATTGTAAAAAGTCTAATTAAAAGAAGAAAAACAAAGAAAAGAGAAAAAATGAGATTGAGAATAGTTACAGACATCCACATATTTGTGCCGTTTATGAGTTACCAGGGAAGCCGCATGCGCAGAAGGAGCTAAAGCCAACATTTTTATCTTCAACGTAGTCCTTGACTTTATAATATGCTTTTTTAATAAGGACACGTTTGATGTGATTTTTGAACCTTCCATCGGTCAGTTCTATAACTGACTTTGGCAACTTTTTATAAAAGCGTATACTGTTTATAAGAAAAACTTGCTAGTTTTAGTTAATCTGAATTTGGGTATTACAATTTCATGCTTACTGCGTGTATTTAAATTATAGAAATCGCTTCTAGTTTTGAAAAGCCCTCGATTTTTGCGGACATACAAAATACATTCCAAAATATAAAGTGAAGGTAGAGTCAGCAGTATATCGATCTCTTCAAGTTTATCTCTGAGGGACTCGCGAGGACCCATTTTATAGATCCCTCTTTTGTAAGATTTTAAAGTAACAAATCTTAAATTTAAAGAAATTATATTAACTGTCAGTTGGTATATATCTGTCATGTTTATTTCATCTTGTGAACGTTATTGAAGTTAAAATATAGCAAATAACTTTATATTATAATAGACGCATTATTAGATACCAGGGGGTAGACGGCTATTTACTATTTGAAAAACAATTAGTGCCAATTGCTTTTGTATGTCTTTTTTAAATTAATTAATTTCACAATGTAAAGTGCTCAGCGACAAATTGTTTTAAGTTGTGTTTACAAATACAGTTTTTCCAACATTCAACAGGATTTACTCCGAGGTATATCATGCCAAGTCCAGCTACAGCAGAAACATGCAAGAGCAGTTCTTGCCATTGCGACAGCCGCAAGACATCCAGGAGTTCCTGGAAGGATTCTATAAGGAAACAAGCGTTTCACCACATGATGTGGAGTATATTGAAGCTAATGCTTCAGGTAAAACAATATTGCAATACTTTTGCTGTAGACAATTTTTGCATTGCAGTATTTAGCTGCCGTTGCTAGATAAGTTTTGGTTAACTTTTTGGGCCGATAAATTCTGTTTCATTTTAGGAAGATTATGATAGATTTATTTATTACTAGTTTCTGCCAGCGACTTCGATCGCTTGAAACGTTTTTTGTTATCCCAAGGGAACATTATACCGGGATGAAAAGTAGACTGCGCTATTCCAGACTATAATCTTACTTTCGGCCAATTTTCATCCAGATTCGTTCAGCCGTTCTGCTGAACGAATCTTGTCCCCATCAATCAATCAATCAGTTTATTTGTGAAACATTATAGGCATAGGTGTTTACATACATAGGAGGTGCGCTATGTTTTGTCATAATTAAGACACACATTTATAAGTGACACATACGGTGTCATTAGATTTTATGTAGCTTAGAAAAAATAATATTTTAAATCAATTAAATATATCAAATGAAAAAGGAAAAAAAAACGGCCAAGTGCGACTCGGACTCGCACACGATGACTTCCGTACCATTCTCGCAAAAAACGGCAAAAACACGTTTTACAACAAACGTGTATTTTTGCCGTTTTTTGTTTTTTTGGGGGCTCCACTTAAATATTTATATTATTCTGTTTTAAATATTTGTTGTTATAGCGGCAACAGAAATACATCATCTGTGAAATTTTCAACTGTCTAGCTATCACGGTTCATGAGATACAGCCTGGTGACAGACATACAGACAGACAGACAGACGGACCGCAAGGTCTTAGTAATAGGGTCCCGTTTTTATCCTTTGGTTACGGAACCCTAAAAACATTAAATTCAATAAAATCAAATAAAAGTCATAATACTTATTATCAAGAATTTATCATTAAAATAGTAAGTTGTTCAAAAAATCGTCTACAGTACTCGTATTTGTCATTTGTCAATTAATAATTTAGTAAGAGCTTTTTTAAGCATAATTAATGTCATGTTTTTTTATATCATCAGGAATTTTATTAAACACTTTAGGTGCCATACCAAAAAAACTTTTGCCCATCAATGAGGTCTTCTCTCATTTTAGATGACATAGTTTATTTACGTATTGGGCACGTAATGGCAACGCTTTTTTAATTGAAGATATTTTTTCAAATAATTGTGTTTCTTTTCACAAACAACGCTGTTTCCAAAATATATAATGCTGGAAGGATCAGTATTTTTAAAGACTTAATATATGGTCTGCAGCTCCGTTGTTTTTATATTACACATTGCTCTGACACATCTTTTTTGCATCCTAAATATAAGCTCACGGCCAATCGACTGCCCGCAAAAAATTACGCCATATCGCAACACAGAGGCTACAAGTTCATGGTATGCTACAGTAACGTATCTTTATTTACCTTTTTTGATAACTGAAAGAGTGCATAAGCAGATTTACTCAGGCGTTTAAAAAGTTCTTCTTCCATGGGTTTCCAAGTAAGCTTGCTGTCGATGGTAATACCTAAAAACTTAATATTATTAACTTCTTCTATTCTATGATTATTATACATATTTAATGTGGTTGCATCAATATTGGTTACATCAATAATTAATGTGGTTGCCGCTGATGAAAGTGCATCACCTTAGTTTTACTTTTCACCACCCCCTAGATGGGGCTGATGCGTCCACAGATGTCCTCCATCGCGATAGATCTTGAGCTTCACGTTTCACCTCGCTCCATGTCATTCCGATGCTCGTCGCTTCTGCCAACACGGTGCTACGCCAGGTTTGACGGGGTCGGCCACGCTTTCTTTTCCCTTGGGGATTCCAGTCCAAAGCTTGCTTGGGTATGTGATCGGGACCCCTTCGGAGAGTCTGGCCAATTCATCTCCACTTGCGACGCTTGATCTGGCGGTCGATCGGGCTCTCGCGGCATTTCTCCAACAGCTCTACGTTGGAGATGGTCTCGGGCCAGTAAATTCCGAGAATGCGACGGAGAAAGCGGTTGACGAAGACTTGTATTTGGCGTGAGATGTCCTTTGTGCCCTTCCACGTTTCGCACCCGTAGAGCAGCACGGATTTGACATTGGACCCGAAGATTTTAAGTTTAATCCTTCGGGTCAGTTTCCGCGATTGCCAAACAGTTCTCAGCTGCGCGAAGGTAGCTCGGGCTTTGGCGATCCGTGAAGCGATGTCCTCTTCACTACCTCCAGTCTCTGACACGACACTCCCGAGGTATGTAATTTTGTGGACGCGTTCCACTGCCTCTGTGCCAATCAGCAACGGTGAGTGGTTCTTTATACCAGTTCTCATTACCTGGGTCTTCCGTACGTTTATTTTGAGCCTCGTTTTTGCCGCCTCCTGACGTAGATCGTTCAGCTTTGCTTGCATATCTGCGTGGGTATGACTCAGCAGGCATAAGTCATCGGCGTAATCCAAGTCTTCCAAGACGTTGGATAATGCCCACCCCATGCCGTGGCGCCTGTTATCATAGATGCGAAGCATAATTCCGTCAAAAACGACTAGGAAGAGGAGCGGCGACAGGAGGCAGCCCTGGCGGACACCCGCGTTTACTGCAACGTCATCCGATATGAGGCCGTCATGAGTAACCTTACAGCAGTAATTCTTGTAAATACTCTGCAACAGATGGACTATTTTTGGCGGCACTCCAATATCCAGTAGGCGGGACCAGATACTAGACCACTTCAACTAATTCTGAGCTAAGTTTTTCGTGCAAGTGGGCCTTAATCAATCAAATATATCATAAATAACGCACGCACTTTTTTGTTGCTAGTTGCAAAGACCGAATGTTAACTAATAAACGCGCCACGCGTCTGGCTTGCCGGCATCCGCCACTTGTGCCCGCGCTTATCCCCGCGCTCGCCCATCGTGCGAAGAAGTCTAGTATTTTTTTATAAATAATAAGATTTCGTGGATAAAAATGACACAAATTATGATTAGTGTTTTGTCACACCATAATAATGAAAAACACATAAACTCTAATAACTTGCATTTTCTTTTGTGGATTTTACAGGGTGTTGTAGTAAAAAATAAAATATCTACACAAGTCGGGGATGAATTTGACACAAAATATTTTAAACAACAGATATCAGTACTCTATAACGCGTAACACCTATTTAACCTAAGGTAATATTCTTTTAGAGCTACTTGGGCTACGTGCTAGATACTGGTTAAGTATTAGGATTCTCGTGGACAGAGATGAAACAAAATGCCTATGTTCATCAGTTACTACTTCGTTATTATCATGAAAGTAAAATTTTCATCTCTAATTTTCTTTTCGTCCAATACTGGTCGAAAAGACAAATACCTAAATGTCTATCTATGCAAATACCTAGGATGACACAAACTAAGTTATTAGGTTGGGCAATTGGTCCGGAAACTAATTATGCGAAACACAAACAACTTTAATATTTTTGAAACCTCAAAACCTAGCGCTATCGGTCTAACTGACAAAGAGGCGAGGCGAGGAGGTTGAAGGAAAATAATTTACTTTTAAAGTTACCATGCCCTGTGTGAGAAATTGGGCAACACAGTAATCCACCTCCAGCTACGTCCTGGCTGCGACCGGATCGAATAAATTGGTGGAGGTGTCGGCCGTTGATGGAATTATCCCAACTACATTGCCACTCGGATAAAAGTTCCTCCCAGGCGCCAATATGTGGTTTAAATAATCTAGTGATTTTCTCACGGTCACTCCGCGATAAAAAATCCGCTTCCATGGTCTCTCGTCCAGATTAGGACATTGCAGCACGTCGCTGCACTTTAAGGTCGACCGGAAGTACGCCAGCAAGTACCGGTAAGGCCTCAGTACTAACCGTTCTGTATGCTTTGCATAAGAATATCAAAGCCAAACGCTGACTTTGAAGTAATTTCCGTCGTACCGCCCCTATTGTGGCCCTATCAGCCCAAACAGGCGCCCCATAGCACATACAACCCAAGTAAGTAGCCCCATAAATAGTCTTTAAAGTTAAAAAAGACTGACCCCACGTAGATTTAGATATTCTCGTTAAGACATGGAAGTTATTTTTTGCTTTTCAACGACTATTAAAATATGGTCTATAAATGCAAAATTCCTCTCTAACACTAGCACACGAACTGCTTCCTTTTTACGGGAACGTTATTAAATTTAATAGTAGGACACGATTTAAGATTACCTTTCAAAATGATTTGACAAGTTTTAAGTTTTGTGCGGAGCAAAGGTCAGGCGGTTTCGATCGCCCCACTGACATATTAATCGTAGGCAAGTTGTTATGTGGGTACTACCTACCCTCAATAAACAAATAAGTAGTTAGACATATATTATAAATACTTGTTACGAACGGCTGCTGCGCAGTCGAATATACGAGCTTGTGTTATCCTAGTAGTATTATTCTGCAACCCCCATTTCCGGACTTAACAATTGGCGACGAGGAAAAAGTACGACACACGCGTATTTATTTCAATTTGAATAAAATGGCAAGAGTATCCACTTCGGTCGGCACCTTAACAGTGTTCAGCCACGAACATCAAGAGTGGCAACTTTACAAGGAAAGACTGGAGCAGTGGTTTCTGGCAAACGAAATCGGGGTAGATGCAGATAAAGCTGGTTGCAAACGACGAGCTATTCTACTTAGTAACTGCTCGGAATCAAGCTACAAGTTGATTCGCGATCTAGCTTTACCGAAGCAAGTCGGTACCTTAAGCTATAACGAAGTAGTGGATTTGTTGGATGGACACTTCAAATTAAAGAAATGCACATTTGCTGAAAGGTACAAGTTCCACAGTGCCACGCAACATGTCGGCGAAGGGCTGCCGGAGTGGGCGGCACGAGTACGTGGTTTGTCAGTACACTGCGGGTTCCTGGCGCAAAATCTAGACGAACAGCTTCGCGACCGTTTCGTGCTGGGCATGGCAACTGGACCGGAACGAGAAAAACTATTTACCAAGGCGATGTCGGAGTTGACGCTGAGCAAGGCCTTGGAAATAGCAGAAGGCGTACGCAGTGCTCGCATGGGGGCACAAGAAACGATGCGGCAAGCGGACATTGGTGCACCACTTCAAGTAATGAAGATGGATGCTCAGCCTGGCGCAGCGCGCATGAGCAGCGCGCCGTGGCGCAGGCAGGTAGCAGCGACCTCCGCATCTAGCGCCGAGCGCGCTCACGTCGCTGTCGGCAGTGGCGGCAGTGGGTGCACCGCCTGCGGCTACGCAGGCCATCAGGCGTCGTCGTGTCGGTTTGTGCGCTATAAGTGCAAAAAGTGCGGCGTTCAAGGACATCTTAAGCGAATGTGTAATCAAAATGTGAATAAGCAACACTATGTCGAGTGCTGTGAGGATGCTAGCGATGATGGTAAGCATGTGTGCTGTAATATTCGCTCCATTCGCGGCGAACCGATGCGGGAATCTGTTTGTGTCAATGGAAACAAGTTAATATTCGAAATAGATACGGGTTCATCAGTTACCGTTATTTCTGAGCAAACGTACCTTAAACACTTTAAAACAATTAATTTGGAAGCAAGTGACATTATTTTGCATAGTTACAACGGCGATAAGTTACATATTGTAGGTAAAATAAAACTATTGTTTACGTATAACAAAAAATCATTTACAATAGGTGTTTATGTCGTACGGAATGGAGGGCCTCCCTTATTAGGCAGAGATTTTTTTACACGATTTGACTTGCAAATATGTTCCATAAATAACTGTAACGATTTTTTATCAGGTAGTTCTTCCAAATACCCACTATTATTTGGAAATAAATTAGGTTGTTTTAAAGGCGTGAAGGTAGATTTAGCATTAAAACCAGACGCACAACCAATTTTTTATAAGGCAAGGCCTTTACCTTTTGCGCTTCGGGAAAAGGTGGAGAAAGAACTTGACCGTCTGGAAGATTTAGGTGTGTTAGTACCCGTAACATACGCAGAGTATGCCAGTCCAGTAGTACTAGTATTAAAGCGGGATGGTTCCATACGTCTCTGTGCCGACTACTCCGTGACTATCAATAAACAGTTACTTGTCGATAAATATCCATTACCAAGATATGACGAGCTGTTTTCGAAACTACATGGCGGCAAGTACTTCAGTAAATTAGACCTATCGCATGCATATAATCAGTTGTGTCTAAATGAGAAATCACAAATGCTCACTTGCATAAACACACATAAAGGCTTGTATAAGTATACTCGCCTAGTGTTTGGTCTAGCTAGTGCGCCGGCCATTTTCCAGAGAAACATGGAAGCGCTGCTGTCAGGATTAAATGGTACTCTTTTATTTCTTGATGATATTTTAGTATGTGGGGAGGACAAAGATCAGATGATGAGTAGGTTAAATGAAGTCTTCCGTAGGTTACAGGAAGCTGGCCTAGTGTTAAATATAGAAAAATGCACCTTCTTCCAGGAATCCGTAACCTACTTAGGTTTTGTTATCGACCGTGATGGATTACATAAATCACCGGAGAAAGTTAAAGCCATTTTGCAAAGCCGGGTACCTACCAATACTTCAGAAATAAAATCCTTTCTAGGTATGGTCAACTATTACCGGAATTTTATTAAAAACGCATCATCAATTTTAAGTCCACTGCATGAATTATTAAAAAAGAATGTGCCTTGGTCATGGACTAGGAGACATGAAGAAGCAGTATCAAACATAAAAAGGGCATTAGTTTCAGAGACAACTTTAGCACATTTCAATCCAGAAGCTTTGCTAATAGTTACGGTTGACGCCTCACCGAGTGGGTTAGGCGCCGTGTTATCACAGGTAGAAGGTGGTGTAGAAAAACCTATCTCCTATATGTCTCGATCTCTTAATGCAGCGGAAAAACACTACAGCCAAATCCAAAAAGAAGCAACCGCAATAATATTCGGGATAAGGAAATTTCACCAATATTTATATGGTCGAACCAAACCATTCGTTTTAAAAACAGACCATAAACCTTTGGTTTCAATTTTTAATCCAGACAAGGGCATACCAGAGATATCAGCTAATCGGTTACAGCGTTATGCAAT
Organism: Orthosia cruda; assembly: GCA_964057195.1. NCBI lineage: Eukaryota > Metazoa > Arthropoda > Insecta > Lepidoptera > Noctuidae > Orthosia > Orthosia cruda. The sequence continues at coordinate 3,550,509 of OZ059853.1, read as the reverse complement.
TTTTCTATCTGCTTACAACTATAGAATAGAATATGTAAGCAGTGCTCATAATTGTGCAGATTTTTTAAGTCGATCAGTACCCGACAACTTAATAACGAACGTCACACGCTCTGAGCGCGAGCGTGATGAGTCACTAATAGATAAATCAAGTTATGTACGTTTTGTTTACGAAGGTGAGAGATTTTTGTCACTGACAGACATCCAAGATGCGGTAAAAATGGATAATATTATTAAAACCGTCATCGACTATTTAACAAATGGTTGGCCGAGTAAAATTAGTGAACCGTTAATTAAGGATTATTATAGCCATCGGTTAGAATTATCCATAGAAAATGGTTGTCTGATGAGAGGTCACAGATTGGTAATTCCTAAAAGTCTACGAGTAAAAGTGTTAAAAGAACTTCACTCAGGACACTTAGGAATCACAAAAGTGAAAGAAGAGGCACGCAATAGATTTTGGTGGCCGGGTATTTCAGCGGCTATCGAAAATCACATAGGCGCGTGCGTCGTGTGTGCGTCGCAGCGCGCCGCGCCCCCGCGCTCACCCCTAACTCCGTGGCCTTATCCAGCCCAGCCGTGGCACCGTGTGCACATAGACTTTTTAGGACCTATTAGTGGCAAAACATTTTTAATAATTGTAGATGCTTATTCGAAATGGGTGGAATGTTTTGATGTTTCGTCGGGTACCACTTCGCGAGTGGTAATTGAAAAGCTATGCGAAGTAATGTCACGATTTGGTTTATTTCATACAATTTGCTCAGATAACGGAACTTCATTTGTATCGTATGAGTTTAAACAGTTCTGTAATCGGAACAACATCACTCATCTTACTTCACCTACATATAATCCGGCTAGCAATGGACAAGCTGAGAGTTACGTTAAAATTATAAAAAAGCAATAAAATCTTACTTGTTAACAGGTACATCTTTAAGAGATTTAAATATAAAATTATTAGAATTCTTACTGATATACAGGAATTCTAAACATTCGACAACAAACAGATCTCCGGCTGAAGTATTGTTCGGTCATAATTTAAGGTGTAGATTGGACCTCCTGACAACAACAACCGCGACGCCATCCGACACAGCACTTGACACAGTAGTTAAACAGAAACAGTGTTCGCAGATTAACAATTATCGTGGAAACCGAAAACTTTTGTTCAGTGTGGGTGACCAAGTTTTAGTAAAACTGTATAATCACCAAAAACAATATTGGTCACGCGGCACTATTATTAGAAAAATAGGGAAAACAGTGTATTTAGTGAAACTGAGTGCATCAGAAGGAACTATTAAAAGACACACTAATCAGTTGCTAAAATATAGAGGGAGGGAAGATGGGCCATGCGAAGAGATCGTTCCCGCATTTATAATACCCTCAAGCTCGACTAGCTCCGGGCAGCAGCCATCCGAAGTCCCTGTTGAGGAAGCACCTGTGGAGTCTGAAGCGCCGGCATCAGCGCTTGTTCACGGCAACGATTCCACTGAAAAGGAAGTACTTCCAGCAGCTCCCCCTATCGAACCCGAACGAGACATTCGGTCGAAAAGAAATAGAACTGCTATTGACTATAAGAAGTTCTTCTGATAAGATGGAGGGATGTTATGTGGGTACTACCTACCCTCAATAAACAAATAAGTAGTTAGACATATATTATAAATACTTGTTACGAACGGCTGCTGCGCAGTCGAATATACGAGCTTGTGTTATCCTAGTAGTATTATTCTGCAACCCCCATTTCCGGACTTAACACAAGTGTCAGTCAAGTTCTCGAGTCCAGGCGTCCAGCTTGAGTACTTGATTGAATGAACAGAAGACCGTCGTTCGCGTATTCGGTTAAAGAACAGCCGCTTGTAAACGGAATCGCGAGGAAATCATCAAAGACTAAATTCTATAAAGCCGGACCAATAACCGAACCCTGAGGACATCCCATGGTGAGAGACTTCGACATGGAATGATGGCCGAGTTTGAGTTTCGCGGAACCATTTAAAAAGTAAGAGTAAACTGAATTGTATATATTTCTATAGCAGCCTCGAGTTTTCACTTTAAGTAATAGCAGTGGCCACCATGCGTTAAAAAGCCTCAGAAATGTCTTGGAAAAGCTTAATTTCGTACTTATGTTCATCTGAACATTAACTATTTTTCTAACAGTAAGGGCCGCGTCTAAGGTAGATTTTCCCATAGTGAAACCAAATTGATTGTTATGACATTTTGGTCCGTCTGGTAGCAAACGTGGAATGATAAGGTGCTCCAGGAGTTTCGCCAAAGATGGAAGTAAAGTAATGGGCCGGTACGACTTTGGGTGGTCCGGAAGTTTAAAAACTGAGTCTCTAATACCAATATCTGTCAATAAAATATTATAACAATAATCATCAAGCACCCACGCTTTTTATATATTTATTTTTTTGTAATACACGCTTGACCAAATATTTTACTATGGCAAACATTTTCTCACAACAAAGCAGCTAAGGTTCCTCAGACAATTTCCTGGGAGATATCCCATAGATTCCGATTTCCGCGTACTGACCCAGTCAAGGAAAACATTCTTGTATTGATAACTCGACTGCTAGGTTGCGTATCAAGATAAAAACCAGGACTTCAGTATTTGTAAGTTTGTGTTCCATTGATGTAATTGCTGCAAGGCGTTTTAGTGCATGGATAAATAAATAAAACATTTACCAGTTTTTAAGTTAGACCAGCAGCAATTGCAAAAATACAATTGCAAAAACCGCATCCAACGTTCTGCAGTAGTTTTTGCGTCAACCGCGTACAAACATCCACCGTGACAGACAAACGAAATTCAAAAAAAAACTTTATGCCATCTTTTGCTATATTATAAAGACCCCGTGTATAAAAATTTCTTAAATATGTTCAAAACATAGACATCGTTACAATTTTATTATAATTATGTATAGATAGATATACTTTTTTGTGTGTTGTGTTATGATAGATTGTTCCTATCCGAATGTCGTAAACTAATTTCTTCGTAGAAAGCAGTTGTCCGGTGAACCTGAATAATGGTTCTTCCTGAATTTGGATTCTATTAGAGTACCCGGTGTAATTTATCTATGAAAAACTTGAAAAAAACGTATACATTTTTTGTATGAACAGCTATCGCCGAAGCAGATAACAATGAACTGGAAGCAATCGGGCAAGTGTTTACAAAGGACAAGACTATCCAGGTTGGATGTGTCAAGTCTAATATGGGTCACAGTGAACCAGCTTCCGGGGTATGCTCGCTAACGAAGGTAATAACTGTCTGTCTGTGTTGCTTTGGCTACTACTAGCAATATGAGGGTCAAAACTCAAAGTAGAGCATTTTATGAACAAAAACACATTTAAAAACAGCACTTTTGTATTTTTGGAACGGAGAATAAACCAGACCTGGTTAGTAAGTTCACTATTCGCAAAATTAAGTTTGAGTTCCATGTAAGAACAACTAATAAAATAATGTTTCCTAAAAATTATGAAAAATAAAACAAACAGGATACGAAAATCATTAGGCAAGATTGTGTTTGAGTTGGAAGTTAATATAATGATGGTTGAAGATTTCAAAATTCAAACATTATACTTGTGGAAGTTTTATGATTTCTCAGACGAGGTTGGTAATTGCAGATTGTCAAATACATTAATTTTATTTACAGGTCTGTCTGGCATACCAAACTGGCCAAATTCCTGCGAACTTGCACTACAATGAGCCACATGACAATATCCCTGCAGTACGTGAAGGAAGAATCCAAGTTGTGACTGAGAACACGCCTTTTAATCGAGGCTTTACTGCTTTGAACTCATTCTCATACAGCGGGACCAACATCCATGTGCTTATGAAAGGACATTACAAGCCTAAGGTAAGTGTACCTTCTAGAAGAAAATGTTGAATAAAATTTAACAGAATGCTTCTTCCCATAGGTACCGTGCATGTATCAAGTTAAAAAGTAAACTCTTGTATGTCTAGGTACTCACCAAAAGTGTACATTTCTATTACTAAAAGGGTTTTTGTAATCTGATCTTTCAGACCCACAAACAGATCTCTTAAAAATATTACTTTGCGTGGTCTTTCATGTTTTCTGGGTATCTTTGTTGCTTTAGACTTAAGGTGAACGCGCACCTATCCACGCCACAGGAGCCGCACGCGCCGCAATCATCGCATTTTCTCAAGGCCCCGCGCTATCCGCGCCGAACGCGCCGAACTCATCGTATCCACTTCTGTACATCTTGAACAATATTTTCTATACGGATACGGATGAAGTCTCCGCACCGCCCGCACCGCACTCGCCGCAAGCATCGAACGCGCCGAATCTGATGACGTCATCCGCACGCGCTGGTGGAATCCACCAAGGTAGGTAGGTATACCTACAGCATTTTGCTGCAATACGGGTCTTGCGGCGCGGATAGGTGCGCGAGGCTACATACGATTTCATATAAAGATTTATAAAATTCGATGACTGTGGCAAGTGCGGCTCCTGCGGCGCCTCGCCTTTAGGCATGCTGTCCACGGACACGTAGCTTCATAGACGCTTCCAAGTACGGAGTGCAGCCTGTGAAATCCAGTGTGCCGAACTCTGTCCACCAGGCGTTGAACGACGACGACGTTATTTTGGCTTATTTTGACATGCGAAGTCGCCGAAGACGAAGATATAAGTCACATCCACATATAGAAAAAATATAAACTGTAGATTGTTCGTAGCGGCAAGAGAATTATTAGATGATGATAGTATATTTCACTCATTCTGTAGAATACATATCAGGTATTTTTCCACAATCTGAACAAATTTCGCTGCCGTTCCCGCCATTTCAGGGTTCCGTACCCAAAGGGTAAAAACGGGACTCTTTTACTAAGACTATACTGTCCGTCTGTCTATATCTCTGTCACCAAGCTGTATCTCATGAACCGTGATAGCTAGACAGTTAAAATATTTACAGATGATGTATTTCTGTTGCCGCTATTACAAAAAATACTAAAAACAGAATAAAATAAATATTTAAGTGGGGTTCTCATACAACAAACGTGTTTTTTGTATAATGGTACGGAATCCTTCTTGCGCGAGTCCGACTCGCACTCGGCCGGTTTTTACAAAAAAATGAGAGCGTAACATTGGCGCTCCGTCGACAAAGTTTCATAAATTTGTACATAAACTGCAAGCAGGCGTTCAACAAACTTATAATGATGAATACGCGTCCGTGGACAGTAGGTCTTAGAATTATTTATTACTAGCTTCTGCCAGCGGCTTTTCCGGCGTGAAGATTATTAGTATAAGTATTTCGATTAATGTCAATACGTCTTGTTTTGTAAAGCCTTTGAAGCTCGGAGGAGGATTAAATCTAATTTTATCAACAGTTATCTATTAAATAAATCAATTTGAAATAAAGAGAAAAACTTGAACTTAGTTGAATATAAGTCTTGCAGTTGTAAAAATTATCGTCTGTCTTTTAATATCGAATATTACTCATGTAGTTTGTACAATCTCAATCCCTACTATCCCTACTAATATTATAAATGCGAAAGTAACTCTGTCTGTCTGTCTTTCTGTCTGTCTGTCTGTCTGTCTGTCTTTGCTTCACGCCTAAACTACTGAACCGATTTGTGTGAAATTTGGTACAGACATAGTTTGGAACTTGAGAATGGACATAGGATAGTTTTTATTACAAAAAATAAAATAAAATTTATTCCGGACATACAGCGCCATCTATTGGTCAAGAGTCGGCATCAGAAGTCACTATTCCACGCGAACGAAGTCGCGGGCAAAAGCTAGTTGTATTATAGTTCTTAAATTAGGTGTCTTATAATTAGTTCATGAAAAGGTCCAAAATATGCTTAAAACTATTTACAAAATACATGTTAAAACTTTGTTCTTCCTAGGACGTCGATCGCTACCGCAGCAGCATTCCCCACATACTTCTCACATCTGGCAGACAAGACCAATGCGTGAAGAGCATGATTGATAAACTCAACAAACAACCTATAGACGCTGAACAAATTGGTCTTCTGCATGATATTCATGATATATCTATTGCTGGACATACTTGCAGAGGTTACACCATACTTGGTACGTATAGTACTACAATACTTCTAAAATATTTTACTATCGGCCTTGCATCAGTCACCGAACAATTAAATCACTGATAGGTAAATCTACAGTACCTTTTTAGATTATAAAGAGCTCTTAAAGGATACATTTACGGCATTGAACTTTAGACACGTTGGAAAAATATCGTTTTCTTTGTGTAGAACATATATGTATGAATAGATGTTTATAAAAATGTAGTGAGATCTCTATGTTTTACCGTTAAATGAATTTTATCATTCCCTCACAAAGTCTATGCTAGTATTTCAGAAGCTTGTTTTGTGAATATTACAATACTTTTATTCACATTATTTCAGATACAAACGACAAGAATGAAACAGTGTGCTTAGGAAAAGAAGTGGAATATATAGACGGGTTAGCTCGGCCAATATGGTTCGTATACAGTGGCATGGGATCGCAATGGGCCAGTATGGGCGCTGATCTTATGCGCATTCCAATATTTGCTGCTGCTATTGAAAAGTGAGTACCTTAATTTCAATTAACAATTGAGACGATTTGTATATTTATTTGTTTAATACTTCATGCACACAAACGTACAGAGGCGAATTTAATGCCTTAGGCATTTTCTACCAGTCAACCTTTGGGTGATGCAGAGACAAATAGTGGTAGGTGCAATATTGAAAGTAAATCACGACAAGGTGGGTTTATTCAAATACAAAGATATACGTTTGGGATTTTGGCCTCAGAGTGCAACAATTTCTTAATTTGATGAACTGCACTTTATTTTAAACTAATAAAATCTCCTAAGACGCTTAGATGTGTTCTTAGCGTTTTAGCGTCAGTCGCCTTTCAGTCAGACGCATTAAATTTAAAAAAACAGGTTGTCAGGCGAATTTAATGCCTTAGGCATTTTCTACCAGTCAACCTTTGGGTGATGCAGAGACAAATAGTGGTAGGTGCAATATTGAAAGTAAATCACGACAAGGTGGGTTTATTCAAATACAAAGATATACGTTTGGGATTTTGGCCTCAGAGTGCAACAATTTCTTAATTTGATGAACTGCACTTTATTTTAAACTAATAAAATTTCCTAAGACGCTTAGATGTGTTCTTAGCGTTTTAGCGTCAGTCGCCTTTCAGTCAGACGCATTAAATTTTAAAAAACAGGTTGTCAGGCGCATTAAATTCGCCTCTGTACGTTTGTGTGCATGAAGCACACAAACGTACAGAGGCGAATTTAATGCCTTAGGCATTTTCTACCAGTCAACCTTTGGGTGATGCAGAGACAAATAGTGGTAGGTGCAATATTGAAAGTAAATCACGACAAGGTGGGTTTATTCAAATACAAAGATATACGTTTGGGATTGTGGCCTCAGAGTGCAACAATTTCTTAATTTGATGAACTGCACTTTATTTTAATAAAATCTCCTAAGACGCTTAGATGTGTTCTTAGCGTTTTAGCGTCAGTCGCCATCTTTCTATCTCTCGTACATCCTCTTCTCGCTCTCACTCCCGATACATTTATCCCTTTCGCTACTCTTACATTCCGTATCCTACATTCGGCCGTCCTGCTCTCTTGTCTGCCCCCAGACAGTCCTTACCTCATTTATACTACAATACATACTCTCTCTATCTTACTCTCTTAACATTACAGAATAAATCTTATTACGGTAAGTATTTCTTCATGTGTATAATTTAGCTTTATTTACACCGCTAATAAACAAATTACATAGTAAATACTACTACACTCAATTTAATCAATTCACAAATTAAATGTACTTTAACTTATAAAATTCACTACATAGGAAAATAGGGTAATAGTACAAGTACAAAGATCACATTACACTATAATGACTCAATGTTACTCTTATAATACTTACTTACTAGGTAGGTACATGATACCATAACTACAACACAGTAACTCAGATCATTTAAACGTTTTACAATTAGCATGTTTATCTTAGCCGTATTAAATACACACAAACATAACTTTAACTACATAACCTTACACTAAACATTTTCATACCATTCAGCTGTAGTAGTAGCTCAAAGGGGTGATCCCTTTGAGCTACTCGCCTGCTTAATTATTCTGTGGTAGTCCCATCTGGCCATTTCTTCATTTGAACAACTGAGCTGGAAGTGTGATTAGGACCTTCAGTCGCACTATCAGCTTCCTCCATATCGTAGCGGGCATTTGGACGAACCTTGGTAATTTGGTACGGTCCTAGGTATTCAGCCTTCAGCTTGAGCCCTGCACCAAATTTGGTTCTATTCATAGCCGCTAGGTCACCTACTAGGTACTTAAGACTCGGTTTCCTTCTCTTGTTGTCAGTAACTTTCTTTCCTTTCTTTTTTAAAATCCATCCAAAGGTTGTCTTGACATAGCAACAAATATAAGGCTGCCTGGAAAGTAATAAAAAGTAATACCAGCGAAAAACAAAATTCTCATGACATAAATAAAATTCAAATAGATAATCAAACTTACACTCAACCTGAAAAGATAGCTGACATTCTTAACAATTTTTTTATTGACATTACTAATAATACTATTGACCCATCTATGAATACACACCACCGATGACTTATTTCCCAAATACTATGTAGTTGACCCCAACTGATGACACCAATGTATATAAGACTAGAGGACGCCTCGCGGTTTCACCCGCGTAGTTCCCGTTCCCGTGGGAATACAGGGATAAAAAGTAGCCTATGTCACCCGGGGATAGAGTAGCTACCCAACGGTGAAAGAATTTTTGAAATCGGTCTAGTAGTTTTGGAGCCTATTCGGTACAAACAAACAAACAAACAAAAAAATCTTTCCTCTTTATAATATTGGTATGGTATGGTATAGAGGTATAGATAATAAACTCTTTAAAATCGACCAACTCTACGGGCTACGATGACATTAACACAAAAATTCTTAAATTATGCTCAAATTTTTTATCAACTCATATTAGCCATATTATTAATTTGTCATTTATGCAAGGTTTATTCCCTTCACGGTTAAAATTCTCAATAGTTAAACTAATCCACACGAAAGGTGATAGAAGTGATATGAATAATTACCGCCCCATAACACTCATTCCAATTTTATCAAAGATCTTTGAAAAGGTTATGCACGAAAAACTCTCCGGTTTTTTATCCAAATACAAAATTCTAAGTGAAGATCAATTTGGTTTCAGAAAAAATAAATCGACCACAACAGCTTGTTTTGCTCTATTAAAATTAATAACGAAAAGCCTTAATGATAAACTACCAATTGTATCCATTTTTCTGGATATGTCCAAGGCTTTTGATTTCGTGAACCATAAACTGTTAATTTATAAATTAGACCGATATGGCATAAGGGGAAACGCGTTGAAATGGCTCGAAAGCTACCTTACACATCGACAGCAATGTGTTGAGATTTCGGGACAAACAGGAAATCAAAAGCTCGCATATAGGTCTCAGTATCGCGAAATTAACTGCGGTGTTCCCCAAGGCACCATACTGGGGCCGCCTTTATTCTTGCTTTATGTAAACGACTTGCCTGGTGTAACAGCCCACAATTGCGAACTATACGCTGACGATACGACCCTCAGTATTATAAAAGAAAATGACGACATTGTTGAGTACCAAAATGAAATAAAAATGACATTAAATAAAATGATTACATGGCTTGAGCACAATATTCTTCATATTAATATTAAGAAAACTAAAATGATACAATTCCAGACATATAACAGTACGCGTCCACGGCTTAAAAACAATATGGAAATGAGACAATATAAGAGGTTGATTACGCAAAACTCTTGGGGATAACAATTGACAAAAACTGTAACTGGAAATCTCATATTGATGATCTATGTAAGAAGATAGATCGATTTGTATTTGTTTTATATAGACTAACACGTGCGGCTAGTGTTAATGCGGCACTGTGTGCATACCATGGCTATGTCTCATCAGTTTTGCGCTACGGCATTATAATATGGGGTAATTCTGTTGACCTTAACAGAGTTTTTCGAGCTCAGAAAAAATGTATACGCTCAATTTGTGGAGCGCACCCACTGGACAGTTGTGTTCCACTATTTAAAAAACTTAAAATACTGCCACTTCCGGCACTATACATTTTCGAAATTTGTATCTTTGTACACCAAAACAGAAATGAATTTGACTTGCATAACGATGTTGTATCCATCCCAGCCGCAAAGTGCATATGCTTAATGTTCCTAGGCGTAGAATTAAGTTATTTTCTAATGGTGTATACTGCATGTCTATTACTGTTTATAACAAATTACCTGATGGCTTCAAAACTCTCAGCCTCAGAACATTTAAATTTAAATTATTTACCTTTCTTTTAAGCAAATGCTATTACTCAACTGAAGATATTATGAATGAAAAATTTACCTAAATATTTGACATTAATACCTATAAATCATATTTTATTTCCTTGACATCATTGAATTTTGACTTATATAATTAACCTTTTTTACTATTGTTCAATTTATTTAAATAATTTGTAATTCTAATTCTAATGATTTATGACTTAATTTTAATGTAATGATAACCCATAATTTTACAAACCATATTTGTACGCCGGAAACGGCAGAATATTATGATCGTAATATATAATTCACATAACAGCTTTGTATAATATTCTGACAAATAAATGCATTCTATTCTATTCTATTCTATTCTTGAAAAGATCGCTTTTAGCGATAAGGCCGCCCATTGTGTCACCCAGTGTAATTTTTTCTTCATCTATACTTTCTGTAACTTATATGGTGTACATAATAAAGAGTATTCTATTCTATTCTTGTTGTAATATCTTGCATCTGCACAGCCAATATTTGCTCTTTTGCTTTTTGACGTAACTCTTCTCTATTCCTCTCATATTGTCTTGCAGTTTCTTCTTCAAGTAATTTGAAAACTTCAATGTCTTCGTTATATCTCATCTTGATGCCAATTAATAAATTATAGGGTGAGGTATTGATGCTCCTCTGAAATGTGCTGTTCAATGCTCTTTGAAATCTGCTCAAATGTTTATACCACACGCCTGTGTTTTCAATATTAGTTTAGTCAGTATAGGTATGATTATTCGATGGGCTCTTTCAACTTGACTATTTCCTCTTGGTATCCCTGTAGTGATTGTTACATGCTGAATGTTCTCTTCATTGCAATAGTCCTGGAGATCATGACTGGTGAATGCTGTGCCACGATCTTTTATAATCCATCTGGGATTTCCAAATATTTTAGGGAACAACCATACAAACTTAATGAAAGCATCAATATCATATAATTGTACTGCTTCCTGGTCTCCGTCATTGGTCCTACATATTCCAGGTGAATGGTGTCTAACGGGATGCTTTCCTTTCCAATGGGGTTGAGAAATCCTTTTTGCTTGACTTCTATTTTTGTAGCCAACAGACATGGTACGTAGGCTATTACAAATTCTTCAAACTTTAACGACATAATTGACACTAAGTTTGACGTATCGATGACATATCCACTGTCGATGTCATGGCCGCTCGTACACGCGCGCTGATTGGTCGGACCGGTCGTAGTCCCGAACATAGCCGGTCCTTGACTCGCCCGCGCCCGCTGCTCTACGGCTGTTACCAATCGCACAATGTTCACGTTGTTGGGTTGCCGGCTGTTTTACCGACGTATTGCCTCCGCCAATGAGAGCGCACTGTTTGCCAATATGGCCATATTCGTTACAACGAAAACATTTGATTCCCTAGGCACACTGGCTGGATAAATGGTTCTTCACTCCACAGTTGTAACGACGACGTGTGGAAATGGGAAACGTGGGTGCTTCTTCCGTCCTTCTTTTTTTTCTTATTCTTTATTGTACACAAAACACAGAAACATACAAATACAATAGGACAGTTTATGTACAAAGGCGAGCTTAACCCATAGTTGGATTCTCTAACAGCAAACCTCAGTTGCGTAGAGAAATATGCATTTGAGGATAGTACATCCATATGCACAACAAAAGCTTATTAAAACTCTTAATAAAATAAAAATAGCCTTTATTCCCTGTAACCAGTTTACAATACTTTTTAATTATATAAATTAAATCTTACATCTAGCTTATGATAACTATGCATTACTAACTTATCTATATTAAATATTATCTTAACTAACTATCAGCTACCAGGTCAGGTTTATTTATTTATTTATTTATTATAAGGTACACCAACAGCATTACATACAAAACAGTTTGTAGTAAACAAAGAAAAATAAAGGTGCTGGTATGTATGCCTATTACAGGTATACGCAGCTTACACCATATGGTCAGACACACTAAATTATTTAAAATATTAATATATATATTAATCAAAATTTAAAAAAAAAACAAAGTAAAAATAAAAACACAAAATGAAAAACACACATAATAAAAAAAAAAGAAAACGAAGTAGGATGTTTATGTTCGTAATAAGACTAAGTTGAAGTATTTGCGCACTCCCGTACCTCCGAGATTGCTCTTCTAAACTTATTCAGTGAAACACCGTGCAAGTCAGTATCTGGTGTTGTACAAAAACTGTTATAGCTTCTACACATGCGGAGAAGTGGAGCGTTGAGGCCTAGGTTGGTTTTGCGGAATGGAATATGGAGTAATTTTGTGATGGGATGTCTTGGCAGTTTTGAAGGGACTGAATATTGGATACATTCTACTAAATCACTGCACTTAATGAACCCGTTTGCTACTTTGTAAAGGAAAATTAGATCACGCGTACGGCGACGGTCACACAGTGTCTTTATTTTGAAAAAGTGTAGGCGCTGTACATATGGCCAGCGATGACTAATTCCCCTAGATATAAATGCAAGATGTTTAGTGAAAGCTCTTTGAATTTTTTCAAGTCTTTGCGAACGAACAGCGTAGAGTGGGTTCCAGGCGACACTGGCGTATTCCAACCGACTTCGCACTAGGGTGTTAAACAAAACTATTTTGGTTTTTGGTTGTTGGAAGCCTCTTGTGTTGCGTTTAACAAAACCCAGCATCTGTGCAGACTTCTTTACCACGTAGTTGATGTGTGGCTTGAAGGAGAGCCCATCATCCACCAGAACCCCTAGATCCCGGATTTCTCCAACCTTTGCCAACGAGGTGTCGCATAGTGTGTAGGTAGTTGGGAATGATGACTTTTTTCTAGAGAAACGGATGTGAAAGCATTTTTGGGGGTTTAGGGTCATATTGTTGGTTTTGCACCAATTTTCGACGTTTGTTAAATCGCTTTGAATAAGCGTGATGTCTTCAGGCCCAGTGATTTTTTTGTAAATCTTTAAGTCATCTGCAAACAACATTGTTTGACAGTGCTTGATATGATTTGTTATGTCATCAACAAATAGTAGAAACAAAACTGGGCCAAGGTGGGAACCTTGTGGAACACCGGAGCGTGCATGAAATTCGTAAGAAACATAGCCATTGACAGCAACGAACTGTGAACGATTTACTAGATAGGATGCAAACCATCTCAACAAAGATCCGTAGACACCACTAACCTCAAGTTTTGCTATCATGAGTGGATGACTCACCTTATCGAACGCGCTGCTGAAATCTGTATATATTGCATCGACTTCGTCTCCGCAATCGAGCGCTTCAGATATGTCGGATAAATATCTGACTAAATTAGTCTCTGTGGAACGTCCAATTCGGAATCCATGTTGGCTATTGGAAAGCTTAGTGTCCAAGTAGTTTGTAATGATGGGACAAACGAGACACTCAAAAAGCTTTGAAAAACATGATAGGATTGAAATAGGCCTGTAGTTTTTAATATTACTGGAGTCGCCCTTTTTGTGTACCGGCACGATCCGAGCCTTCTTCCATTCTTGTGGAAATACTCCCGACTCTAAAGATCGATTAATTATTAGACACAGTGGCTCTGCAAGTGCTCTCCCACATGATTTAACAAAAACTGGTGGAATACAATCGGGACCAGCACCCTTGGATGTATCAAGTTTCTTTATCTTCGCTAGAACTTCTTGTGGAGAAATTTTTATGTTACTAAGCACTCCGGATGATTCTTGGATGTTTGTTTTGGTACTGCCATTGGGGTCGGTGAAAATTGAAGAAAAATGAGAAGCAAAAAGATTTGCAATGTCATTACCACTATTAGCTACTACATCGTCCATGTGCATTCTGGCTGGAATCACTGATTTACTATTTCTTTTATTTTTTATGTAACGTTAGAATAATTTGGGATTTTTTGTTATTCCGCTCTCAATGTGTTGTTTATAGTCACTGTAGTTTTGGTTGATCATTGTATGACAACGGCTTCTTAGTAAATCGTAGGTCAACTTGTCTCGAGGATTATTGTATTTTCGAAATTTACTACGGTACTTTTCTTTTTCGGATAGTGCTTTTATGAGAGCTTTACTAAACCAGGAAGGATATTTTGAGTTTTTACAATTGTGTTGAGGTATGTGCTTATCGATCAACTCTTTCAATTTTGTGTAGAATACAGAAACTAGATTATTAATATCATTGGAGAGCGAAAATTCTAGATCCCAGTCAATTGCTTGCAGGTCAGACATAATTTTTACATAGTCACATTTGTAGAAGTTTGGGCGAATGTTGTTATTTGAACGCAAACATTTAATATTAACATGTGATATGGAAATGATTAAGGCAGGGTGTTTAGGATCAAGTCTAGTAAGAAGGTCGGAGGTATGGGTAACATAAAGATTGCGCATATTATTTATAACTAAATCAAGTGTTCTTTTATCAATGTTACAAACGCAGTTAAATTGAAAAAGACTGTTAATTGATAGAAAATCAATAAAAGTATCCCCTAAAGTATTATTATAGTTCTTAGGACTAGTATAGTTTTGTCCATCTAAAGGTGACCAATTAATGTATCCGAGATTAAAATCTCCGAGGATAAGAACTTCTTCAACGTTATTTACAGTGTTACTTACAGTATTTAGAAAAAGTGATAAAGACTCTACTTTTACAGGAGGAGGTAAATATGTGACACAAATGGCTATATTTTTAACAATGTTATTAAATTTTAATTTAACTGTCACCCAGAGGTCTTCATTGTCACTTTCCCAATTGTGGACTCTGGCTGAAGGAACATCCCGAGAAATAGCTAGGAGAACACCGCCGCCATCTTTTTTAGCAGTATTATGGCATAATCTATCGCGACGGTAAACAGTATACCTAGAATCAAACAACTCACTATTCAGGATGTTAGAATTCAGCCAAGTCTCAGTAAAAGCTATTATTTTATAATCGTTCAGCAAAGTGTTTTGGTACAGTTCGTTTGTTTTCGTTCTTAAGCCTCTTACATTTTGGTAGTAAATATCAAGCATTGTGGATATGATTTTAACCAGAAACATTTTCTGAGTAGGGATTGGGGTGATAAACTAAACTAATGAGCTATTCTTTGGTTTTGAGTAATGCTAAGCTTTCCAGGTTGCGAATAAGAATCGCAGCGTGAGTAACGTCTTTACGCACAAACACTCGTCCATTTCGAACCCACACAAACTTATAGCCCAACTCCTTGGCTGACTGCCTTGTGGCAGCATGCAGCTGTTTGTTAGCTGGACACAAATGCTCCGACACGTACACTGGCGTTTGATCTCCTCCTATTCCCAAATGTTTAGAGTTGAGCTTTTCTTGGGGTTGTTTTTTTTTATTGAAATTCACGACTGCTGCTATCAAGCTGTCGCGGAGACGGGGTGTTCGTAGTTTAACAACCATAGGACGAGGCCTATTGCTCTCAGCTTTTAATTTGGCAACTCGTGTCGCATGAAGGATATCGCCATCTCCAAGTTGTTCTCCTACAGCTTTTGCTAGTTGAATAACAGTAGTGATAACATTTTCTGTTTTGTATTCCGGTATTCCATTGATTTCAATGTTGTTTACGCGTAGGTTTTGCTCTACTAATGACAGTCTCATGGAGTGGTCTGCGGATGCTGTTAATAGACGTTCGTTCTCAGCCTGTAATTTTCTTATCATGGTGTCTTTTTCCTCGAGACAGGACTTGAGAGTTTCATATTGAGTGTTGTAAAAATTCATAGAGTCTTTAAAATCTGATATTTGGTCTGTCATCTGTTTGAGCTGGTCTGTTACAAGGACTTTTATTTTAGTCTCAAGAAAGCAAAATTCCTGTTTAATGATGGTCCGTAGCTTATCCTCTAAATGAAGATCTTGTACTAAGCTATCTGTAGAAACATTACAAGTGTTAGACTTTTGTCTCAGCATTACGTTGCATTCTCCATCATCAGAGGAACCTTCAAAATAGCTGGTGTTTACAAAGTCGGCAGATGAGCAAGTCTTATTGAGTACTATTGGGGTCGAGGAATTGGCTTTTGCTGGTTTGCTGCAACAGTTAATGCAAGTCCAAGAAGATTTATTTGTTGTCGTCATTGCTTGGAATTGTTTTTCAGTGACATTTGCGCATTGCAGATGGTGCTTGTATTTGCATTTACAGCATTTAAGAAGTCCCTTATTTGGCACGGTTTTCCGGCAAATCGAACAGCTATTATCATTCGGAGCCATGTTTATTAATAGTGCGCAAAGCAATTTGGTAAGAATTCTGTTCACCGCAATCCCAGTAGCAAGCGTGACGATAAAATATTTAGGCGTAGATAGCGTATTCAAAACATGCAAAAATAGGTAATGATTCCCAAAATTCTGAGAAACGGGCGCACCTGCGTCGCGCACCTGCGTGTCCTGTGTATGTGTGCGTACAGCGAGCCGGCCGCGAGTTGTTGTAGGTCAGGGATTGAATGTTTTTAGCAAAATTTTGAGAACTTATTTGCTAATTACTCACGAACCACGTGGAGCTTTGAGATGCCTTAAGCAATGTTGAATAGTCCTTTTACACAGCTTCACAATGGTATAAATCACTAATATGAACACCAACTTTTTCCGACTTGTATGTTTAAAAACTAACGGAGCAAAATAATTACGTGTTGTCTGTTCAACGGTCGCGAACAAAAACAGGTTGTGTTTTGACATAGGCCTCCTCTAATTCCCTTCACTTGTTTCGGTCCTTTGCTGTTTTTCTCCACTCCTTTGGCAAATCGTCCTCCCATCTCTTTATCTGTCTTCCTCTTTATCTCTTTCCATTTCTTGGGTACCATTCTGTAACTTTTTTTGTCCATTTGGCCGTTTTGTTCTCCACTTATGTCCCGTCCATCTATATTTTAGTGTTCTTGTTTTTACTCTCACATCTGCCACCTTGGTTACGTTTCTTATTTTTGTAGCTTTCCATTTGTCCCTTAGCCTTAGGTTCAGCATGCCTCTTTCCATGCCTCTTTGACACATCCTTAATTTTTGCTCGATATTTTGTGAGAATGGCCAGCTCTGACAACCATTTATGAGGCATGGAAGAATACATGTGTTGTAGACTTTTCTTTTTTCATATACAGTTATGTTCTTATTTTTCATAACCTCTTTGAGAGACCAGTATCTTTGCTAGCAGTTATTTATTCTTCTGTCCACTTCTTTATTAGATTGATCCTCCACTGCTATGATCTGCCCAAGTATATGTATTCATCACATATTCGATATCTTTTCGTCCCACTTCTATTTTAATTTTAGCCTTGTTTGTCATCAATTTCGTCTTATTTGTATTCATTGACAATCCTGCTTTATTGCTTTCTGTTGACAATTGTTGTAACATGGTTTGTAGTGTAGTTGGGTCTTTTGCGAAAAGAACGAGATCCGAGAGAGTTGACCATTAAAATCACCCATTACTATGATGTTTTTCTTTGCTTCATATGTTGTTTTTGTAAGACTTTTGCAGAATGCTTCATTTGCATTCCTTGTTGCTTGCTCCGTTGGAGCGTATACCTGAATAATAGAGAATGGTTCTTTGAACCCTGGGATGTTTATGTTCAGAATCGCAATTCTATCAGATGTGAGAAATGAAATGATGTTGTCCGATAAAATCTATGATGTATTTTTTTAAACTCTTTTTTATTATAAAACCCATCCCGTACTTCCCTTGTAGTCTCCCATTGAAATGTAATATAAAGTCTTTGTATTCTCTTATTTCTTCTCCTGATCTTCTAACTTCACTGAGTCCAATAATGTCCCATTGAATCTTCTTTAATGCTTGTTCTAGTTCTATGAGTCTTTCGTCGGTCCTCAATGTTCTTGTGTTCAAATTGGCTATACACAGTTTATTTGCCCAATCATTTTTATTATTATTCCATTTATTCATTTTATATACATATTTTTTAATTTTTAAATATTATTCTATAAAAATATAAAATAAAAAACATTTAAAAATACAAAAATAGTAGCCCACCGGTATCGGGAACAGGGTCCAAGCTACCGGTGGTCAGGGCTCCTGAGAGAGGAACCTCCTAACGATACGCGCCGTGTCTAGGAGTACCGCTTTCTGGATCAAGCCCTTGATCCAGCTGCCCAACGAGAGCCTCCTCAGATGTTCGTCGAGGCTCTTGGCTATTATGCCATTGGCCGTAACGACTATCGGCACAATGATCACTGTATTCACGTTCCACATGTCGACAACCTCGCGAGCCAGATCAAGATACTTGCTTTTCTTATCTTTCTCAGCCTTCACGAGGTTCTCGTCATGCGGGACCGCTATATCAACAATCATTGCGCGACGCTCTAGTCGGTCTATCACCACTATGTCAGGCTTATTGGCAACAATAGTCCTGTCAGTGATGATAGACCGATCCCAATACAACGTGACATTGCCATTTTCGAGAACTGGGTCGGGCACATACTTATAGTAAGGCACTTCGGACTCCACAAGATTGTATTTAAGAGCAAGTTGCTGATGGATAATCCCGGCTACAAGGTTGTGTCCATGCAAATAGTCTCCGTTAGCCAGACTAGAACAACCGGAGATAATGTGACGGATTGATTCACCCGGCCGGTGACATGCCCGACAGATGTCAACTGTGCCGTCCTTCACAATGTATTGCCGGTAGTTGTTCGTCATAATAACTTCGTCCATAATCGCAAAGACAAAACCTTCGATTTCCCCGAAAAGGTCACCAAATCGTAGCCAGGCCACGGACGCTAAAAGATCTACATCGGGCTCATGTAGGACCCGGTAGAAGCGTCCGTGAAGCTCCTTGCTCTACCATACCTCCCTGCGGTCATTAGTATCTAATACTATAGGTTTGCGCCAGTTCTCGTTAGCCAAGGAGAGCGGGGTAAGGCCCTTGTCCACCGCTACCACATCTCGATGCATACCCACCACCATCAGCGGCCTGGAAGTATTCCCTAAGACTGCATACCTCGCGGTTGTGTAGGGTCTTAGCATTTAAAAAGCCACGACCCCCGCACTTCCGAGGGATATACAGTCTCATAACCGATGAACGTGGGTGATGCATACGATTTGCGGTAAGCAGCGTGCGGACCCTCCTATCCAGGGCGTCAAGTTCAGTCTGAGTCCATTTGAGTATGCCGAAAGAATACATCAATACCCAGCCGTTGAAGGCGCGCTCCTTGTTACCGCCCGATAAAAGACTATTTAGTACTCTTTTCAGGCGGCCAAAGAAGCGCTCCTTCAACGACTGTTTCACGTCAGTAGCATTGATGCCTAGTGCTTCCGACATACCCAAATACTTGTAAGTTTCGGTTGAGGAAAGGGATCGAAGGTGTATGGAATCCGAGAGTTGTATTCCCACGGATTTCCATAATCTCCCCTCGCTTTACATGCATGACTGCACATTTGTCCACACCAAATTCCATACGGATGGCGTCACTGAAGGTTTCTGTTACCTTCAGTAGCTTCATCAGTTGCAAGTTGTTGGGGGTAAAGAGCTTCAGAACATCCATGTAATGGAGGTGTGATATGACCTGACCACCTCTCCTCAACCGATAGCCCAGACCTGAACCCTCCACCAGTGCACTGAGAGGGTTCAGGGCTAAACAAAACCACAGAGGACTCAGACTGTCGCCCTGAAATATTCCGCGCTCGATCCTTATAGGTTCGCTGTTTTCCTGAATCTGTCGACATCCTGGATAATGAAGGACCGTACTCCACTGCCCCATACATGACGTCAGGAAGGCGCGCAGAGTTGCATCAATTTTATACAACTCCAGCACCCTCATGAGCCATGTATGTGGCACTGAGTCATAGGCCTTCTTGTAATCTATCCAACATGTCGCCAGATCCTTGCGGGAACGGCGAACCTGTTGGCTAATGGCAATGTCTATGAGGAGCAGCTCCTTAGTACCGCGGGACCCGTTCCTACATCCATTCTGAGAAGCAGACATGATGGCGTTATTGTCAATATATTGATAAATTTTCGCTCTCAGAATGGATGTAAGAACTGTATAGACCGTCGGTAAGCACGTTATCGGTCTATAATTTTTAGGATCCGCAGTACTACCTGATTTGTGGAGCGGGTGGGTTATTCCTGTCGTTAGGAACTGGGGCAGCGATCCTGACTCTAAGGCAGACTGGAACTGAGTTGCCAAACGAGCGTGTGACCTTTGGAACCATTTAGTCCAAAAGTTGTGCAGTCCGTCCGGCCCTGGAGATTTCCAGTTAGGCAACGGACGGACTGCACGAGCCACATCTTAGGGGCTGATGGTAATTGCCTCTATTTGTGGTATCGGATCGCACGCTCGTTCGACCTCCCGAGTCCAGTCACCCTTGGTGTGACTGACATGCACCGACCAGATACCGCGCCAGAACGAACACATGGCGTCATTATTCGGTAGGTGCGTATCAGTTACACCTTGGTTGGGTTGCTCCCAAGCCCTATAAACTGACCTTTCGTTGCTTTGGAATGTGCGATTCTGAGTGTATCGCTCCACTCGCCGCTTGTACCGTCTCTTCTGCTTCAGGAAGTCGATACGCTCTGTGACGCGGGACATATAATCTCGAGAACTGATATCAGTCGCTGAGAACGCCCGCCTCACAAAGCGCATCACTCTAGGGCGAGTGTTGCCCTACCTGAAGCAGATAAGCGTGCCGATGAGTGCTCTAGCCTCACCGATACGACGCTCAATCCTGCACTGCCAAGCTGGTATAGCTGGTCGTGTAGCTCTGTCAGTTTTGGGAAACTTGACGTTAGCTACACGACATGCTGCTGCAGCCGCACAGTACAAGATCGAGTGGGTGTCGGCAAGGTCTTTGCTGCTATCAAAAACATTTCAGCTGGGTCAAGCATCTGAAACAGAGAGAGCATCCGACCACGGTACGAAGTCAGGTTAATTCCCCCCTCTGTAGCCCCAAAGTATGCGCGCATAACGTTTTCATTGTTCGATTGCGTCCATCGCATGCGCTACACACTTCCACCGGGAGCGGGGACCCTGTCAGAGGCCGATGGGCCTCGAGATCCCTGGCTGTCCGGCGGCCGGCGTCCTCCCCGTCGACGCGCAGGTGGTGGTGTCGTCGGCGGAGAGAAGTATTCGTCGCTCGAGCTCGACGCAACTGCAGCGTCCGGGATCGCTTGACTTACGATTATAGATGGTCCCGGCGGCTGAGAGGCGGTGCTGAGCGACAAACCCGAAGATGTTGGGCGTGTGTTCTAGTCACGGGCCTGGCTTCGTGTGAACATATTTTCATTGTCTCAGCTTGTCATATAATTTTTCATGTTGATTTTGTCGGGTTATATTGTAACTACTGTAGTTTTACATTATCTTTTTTTATTATTATTTGGAGTGATTATAGAGGCTGGTAGTCTACGAACCCCACGGTGACCAGCCGGGTTGGGGTTGTTTCGTCTCCGGTTGCTGATATCTAATTGATATTTAGGTTTGTTATTAGCTAGTAGAGAGGAGTTTGAATTTGCTCTTGTTCTCATTATCTCAAAGGCGTTAGTTGTAGGTGTTTGCGTTTTTGTATCTGAGTTTGTATTAGCCTGTATTCTATGTTTTATATTTGTTTCTGGGAAGGTAGATGGACCTCTTTTCCTTTTTTCTTTATTTGAATAATTATCTTTTATAATTAGCTTTTCGTACTTGATATAAGCAACCTTGCCATTTTCTCTCTCTTCTTTGAGTTGTTATTGCAATAATTTCCTCTTTTGTAGCACCGCTTTAGTGTAATCTTCAGTAATATAAACACTTTACAGATTTTTCTTATTTTTCATTAAGTTTTGTCATAGACTAAATACGTGTTGCTTGGTTACCGTTGTTGACTGGATATATGTCATTCAATATAATACTGCTATCTAGAAATAATATGTTTTAATTCATATATATAACATCTGGCGACGATGCCGTTCGATGTAAAGAAAGCAAAACGTTCGCGAGCCATCCTACGCGGTGTGCTAACGAAAACTAATAACGCATTTCAAGCAGAACATTTATATACTCATGAAGAAATAGAAACACGATTACTGACACTTCAAAATACATACCAAGGACTGCAAAACATACAATTACAGATAGAACAGGAGACCGAAGACGAATACCTGGAATCCGAAACCGATTACTGGTACGAAGTGAACGAACTTTATACAAATTTACGTACAAAAATGATTCGACTAATGAACACTTTCAAACTTCCTGAGCCGTTACCCAGCGTACCTTCCTCACAAGATGCCCACGAATTCACGAGCATTCATCGAGACGTACATCCCAGACTCAATGTCCAACCTTTTCAAGCAAACGAATCGTTTAAAAACTTTATAAAAAGACTGTCTGTTTACATGATGCTCAACAATATTACGGATCCCACAACGAAGGTCTACACACTGCTGTCCACTTTACCACCTGACATTCATGAAAGAGTTTACGACCTGTGTTCACCCGACGACACAATCAAGAAGACCTATGAAGAACTTACGAGTGGTGGAATACTACACAAGGTTCGTACAGTTAGAAGTGCTCTCCGGGCTACGCCAGTCATCTCAGGTGACTCGCCCTATATGCTCATGTTCGGAAGAGAGATAAGAACGAGATTGGTAGCCAAGATTAGAGCTCCACCAAAGGCACTACATAGGGGCAGAAGAGAAGGGGTGAGAGAGTTTGCAGTCGGAAGCAGACTGCAAGATCGCAATTACTCTGTATCAGGAAGGAAGTGGGAGTTTGGTACAGTGACCCGCCGACTGGGAAAACTCCACTATGAGATAGAGATTGACAGCGGATGCACATGGATGCGCCACCTCGACCAGCTGCTCCCGGCGCCTCTGATTCCTGGGAATCACGGCGGAGGCGTGTCATAGACTCAATACGTGTTGCTTGGTTACCGTTGTTGACTGGATATATGTCATTCAATATTATACTGCTATCTAGAAATAATATGTTTTAATTCATATATAACAAGTTTGCTTTCATCCAGTAGGTTGTAAATGATATAAGAACTGGTCTTGCTTTTTCGTTATTCTTATTGCCGATTCTGTAGATATTTTGGATATCATTGTTGGCAATAGGCACATTCAGGTCGTCTTTCATCGTGTCTTTTATTATTTTAAGTAGTTCAGGTGGATTTTTCTCCGTCTCAATTAATCCAAACAGCAATATATTGTTTCTCTTTTTGTCCTTTTCGAAATTGTTTATTTTATTTTCTAAGAATTCCACTTTCTCCTTCATCTTTATATTTTCTTCTCGTATTACTTCTAACTTTTCTTCCATTTTTTCTATTAAGTTATTGGTAATAGTCGTAGTTTGTTTATCAATTTCTAGTTTCACCTTATCGAAAAATATTTGGAATTATTGATCCATTATTTGGTTTGTATCGATTTAGTAATAAACTAAACGTTTTAAATACCTACTCACTAAATAAACTAAACAAATACGTGTGCAACACACAATGCATAAACATAATACATATCTATTTATTACAAAACTAAAATATTACAATTGTAAATACATACATTAATGAGTCATTTTGATAGTAAATATTCCTTAATTCTTCTCTTGAAAACCTCCAATGAAGGGCTATCCCGTATAGAGTGTGGAAGAGTATTCCAGAGGTGCACAGCGCGAACAGTAATAGATCCACCGTAACGACTTTAGGAAAACGAAGGAGAAGAGATGATGACAGACGACAAGGTTTTTTCCTCGGAACAAGATACTCAGCGTTCTCGGAGATACAAAGGAGAATTAGGATTATGAAGTATAGAAAAGAGCAATGAAAGAGGGGAGACTGGCTACTCAACAGATTTATGAAGTATCTGCCACCAATAATAAGAGCTTGTGATTTTGCTGGGTTCACTAGGAGGCCAAAACTTTTAGCCCATTGGCAGATGTTTCCAAGATCATTATTAATGGCATCGATAGTTTCAGTGAGCTCTTCGATTTTAAAGTGACGATAAAGCTGCAGGTCGTCTGCGTAGAGATAAAAGTGTGAAGATAAGACCTTCGTGATAGCGTTTATAAAAACCGAGAAAAGAAGAGGAGAAAGGACGCCACCCTGAGGAACACCCACCGCGAGATCGCACCATTGCGCAGAGGAAGCATACTCTGAGTGAACCGACTGCGAGCGGCCACGAAGATAAGAATTAAACCATGCAATCACAGAAGGGAGAGGATACCTAAGAGGATGTCAAAATCAACTGAGTTAAAAGCAGTGCTAAAGACCAGTAAAATCAAAACTGTAAGAAACCTATTTTCCATGGCCAGTTGGATGTCGTCAGTTATTTTAACTAAGGCCTATACAGTGCTGTGGCCAGGACGGAATCCAGATTGATAAGGACTTAACAGGCTATTAGAGGAAAGGTAATGAGACAGCTGATTATTAAAAACACTTTCTAGGACTTTAGATAGGATTGGAAGTATGGAGATGTAGTGATGTGGGCGGAACTGGGTAATTAACGAGGGTTTAGGTACTTTGGGTAGAGGCAGAACATGAGCTTTCTTCCATGCGGAAGGAAAGCAGCCAGAAAAGAGAGAGTTGATAGTGTGCAGGATGACAGGAGCGAGTTCAATCAGGATTGGAAAGAGCATCTGGAGTTGCAGACCATCATCACCTACCGCCTTTGTGGATATAAATTTGATGGCTCGCTTTATATCCCCTTCTGTAACTGGTAGAAAATAGAATGAAGTAAGTCCTTACTTCTTCGTTGTGTAACTTTTCATCTTTTCATATATAAGTAATTTTTCTTTTTACTTCCTTGTGACTCTGGGCCGCACAAATCCCGGGCGAGCTCCCAGAGTTTGTGCGATTGTGGGTTTAGAATGAAACATCTTCCTAATTTGATGAACTTCACTTTATTTTAATAAATATCTCCTAGCACACGTCTTAGCGCCTTAGCGTCTGTCGCCATCTTTCTATCTCTCGTACATCCTCTCACTCCCTCACTCCCGATACATTCATCCCTTTCGCTACTCTTACATTCCGTAATCAACATACATACAATATATATTTAAACAAATAAACTAAATACACGAATATACTACAGTTAGTAGTAGCAGATACTAGGAAAACATTATCGCGTGACGATACTACTGCCAACTTCTTACGAACGTGCTCGCGAGCTTTCACTTTGGATGCCAATCGGTTGGTTGCCATCCTGATTTCTTGGGGGAGCGCATTTCACAGAGAGATAGACTGAACGAAGAAGAATAGTGAATGAAGTCAGTGCGATGATTGGGACATAGAAGAAGACGGTTATATGACGAGCGAAGATTTTGGTTGTGGTTGGCGCAATTTTATTGAAAGTGAGGGGCTAGATAACTAGAGGATTGGAAGAGGTAATAAATGAAAACAAGGTATTTAATACCCTTAGCTCTCTGCTTTGACGTATGGGCAACCCCTTTGGAAGTGACCGATGCGCAGAGATATGATCATATTTACGCAGATTGAACACGAATCGAATGCAATAATTTAGAAGGCAGTCAAGTTTGTTGAGGAGACCTGCATTCAGGTCATAATAGCACACGGCACCATAATCGATGATAGGAAAAATTAGGGCCTGCAAAAGCATTGTATTCGTGTTCTAAGGTTATTTTTTTTTAACGATACAGAGCCTGCAGAGTTCCAGTGACCTTCTGACTGACACTAGCAACTTGAGTACGCCAGTTAAGGGTACTATAGATGCGCAAGCCTAGGTCCTTCACGTCTGTGCTAAATGGAATAATAACGTTGAACAGAACAGGCGGCAATGTTGCACCATCCACCTTTTTGTGTTTGTTATATTTTTAGACCTATAGTGAAAATTACTGTACTATAAAATCATACTATACAAATAACAATGCTAATGTCGTAACAATGCCTATGTGCCTTTCAGATGTCAACGAGCACTAGAAACCAAAGGCATTGATATTGTAAATATCTTGACCAATCCAGACAAGACGATCTACGACAACATTCTACATTCGTTCGTTGGTATTGCTGCTGTGCAAATTGGTCTTACTGATGTACTGAGAGAGCTGGGAATCGTTCCTGACAATATAATTGGTAAGTATGACAGCCAAAAACACACATAAGATTTTCTACCAATATATTGTTATAGTTAGGTATATCATAAATTGTCTATAACTTACACTAAAGAAAATCATAGTATTTTATAGCATTTGTATAGTGGGAGAGACAGCTAAATTGAAAACAAAACTTAAAAACCATATTTATAATGTTTCATGATTACGTCTAACTTTTGCCCGAGGGGATACCACCATAATTTATCTAGCATGACTTATTTTAGTGTACGCTTTGGTCCCAAAATTTTTAACCTAAACGAAAGCCCATTTTTGTCCAAAAGCCAATATTTTCAATTTTTTTGTTTCATTACAGGGCACAGTGTTGGTGAACTTGGATGCGCTTACGCCGACGGTTGCTTTACGGCTGAGGAGATGATTCTTTCAGCTTACAGTCGCGGTCTTGTCTCTTTACAGACACCGTTCATCCGTGGCTCTATGGCTGCTGTTGGGCTTGGTTATAAAGCAGTGAGTGTTTTAATAACCGATTTATCAAAGTATACATAATTTTAAAGAAATTTAAGAACTTATATGCAATTTTGATTAATATTCAACTCTTTTATTTTCTTTCACAAGTACATAAATTCTACTCGTAAGATTACTTCTACAGGGTGTCCCAAAAAGGACGCAAGATTTGAAATTGAAGAAAAGCACTTTTATTTTTTCGTTATAATATATTTGTATATAAAATCTTGAAGTACATAAAATAGGGTTATTTGTGGAATAACACGTCAGGCAAATGTCCTCCTAGGCTTTGCTGGCACATACGCACTCTTTTGTCAAAGTTTTCTATGACCATTTTGCATAGATGCGGCTGAATTTCCCCGATGCAGCGTCGAATTTCCTGTTTTAAAGCGTGAATAGTTGTAGGCTTATTGGCATAGACTTTAGACTTTAAATAACCCCATAAAAAGAAATCTAAAGGCGTTAAATCGCAAGATCTAGGGGGCCAATTCTGATCACCGAATCGAGAGATCACACGACTAGGAAAAGTTTCATGCAGTAATTGCATCGTTTCTCCGGCTGTGTGGCAAGTGGCCCCGTCTTGTTGAAACCACATTGCTTCCACATCGATATCCTCTAATTCGGCTAAAAAAAACCTTGTTATCATGTTGCGATATCGAGCCCCATTAACAGTAACCGCTTGACCGGCCTCATTTTGAAAAAAATATGGTCCAATAATGCCTTCAGCCCAAAACCCGCACCAAACAGTGACACGTTGTGGATGCATTTGTTTTTGAACAATCACATGTGGGTTCTCTGAGCCCCAAATGCGGCAATTCTGACGATTAACAAAGCCATCGAGATGAAAATGTGCTTCGTCGCTAAAGATGATTTTGTTTGAAAAATCTGCATCCCTGTTTTGGCGGTCGATAATCCATTCAACGAACTCTCTTCGCTGTCCATGATCACGGGGCTTCAGTTCTTGTGTTATTTGAACTTTGTAAGCATGGAGATGCAGATCTTTAGTGAGAATACGCTGGAGAGAGCTTCTTGAAATTTGCAATTCTTGTCCACGATGCCTAATGGATGTTCCTGGATGTTCACGGACATTCTGACGCACAGATTCAATATTGCCATTTGAACGGCTTGTTTTTGGACGACCAGTGGAATGAACATCATTAATTGATCCACTCTCCCTGAATTTTGCAACCAGTCTCTTCACAGTTGATGAACTCAAGCCAATATTCCGACCATATTTTGCACGGAATTTTCGAACCGTACCCGCCAAACTTTCATTACTTTTCAAATATTGTTCAATAATAAAAACGCGTTGATCTTTCGTATAACCCGCCATTTTTACAAATCCTAAACATTCAGCTGTCAAATGTTTTTTTTTTCAGGGTTGCCAGCACTAAAATACAAAACTGGCGGCAAATTGAAATCTTGCGTCCTTTTTGGGACATATCCGATATATAGATCCCTCCACTAACCTTTTTTTTCGTCTAGTGTCTTTAACTTGTTACTATTGCCAGTTTTTATTTTCTACTTGCGATCTTATCAATGGTGTTTCTTTATCTTCTTAGGTGAAAGCCCTCTGCCCACCAGAAATCGAAGTGGCCTGCCACAATAGTTCTGAATCCTCTACCATATCAGGCCCAGCTGGTGTCATGAAGACGTTTGTTGGTGAACTGACAGGTCGTGGTATCTTCGCCAGGGAGGTTCCTTGCTCCAATATTGCATACCATTCAAGATATATCCAGGATGCTGGTTAGACAACAATGATTAATTGAAAACTTTAACAGTAGTTCAGAAGCAGCTTAATTTCAGCTTAAGAAAAAGCGACTTTAATCAAACCCCCATGAAATACAAATTTGGATAAACTCAAACGGAATTTTAAACTTAACGTGAATGTCTAGGTCCTGGTCTTCTAAAATATTTGCGCGAAGTCATCAAAAACCCAAAGGAACGCAGCAAAAAATGGGTGTCTACATCCGTATCACAGGACCGGTGGAATGAAGCTGCTGCTCAGTATTCATCGGCCGAGTACCATACCAACAACTTATTGGTAAGTACTTAAATTCAAGAAATGTCACAAATTTATATTGATTGTAGTTTTCAGTTTTGAAATGAGAGTCATAAGTTCATGTTACAAAAGCAGATTTCATAGTTTTAGTATCCTACCTACCTAGATCTTTTAATTTTGTAACGTACAACGGATGATAATTTAGTTGCTCGTATATATTCTAAGAAATCTATCATGCTGGGATTGTGTTT
Organism: Orthosia cruda; assembly: GCA_964057195.1. Lineage (NCBI taxonomy): Eukaryota > Metazoa > Arthropoda > Insecta > Lepidoptera > Noctuidae > Orthosia > Orthosia cruda. Next base: position 3,521,475 of record OZ059853.1, on the reverse strand, counting down.
CCAAAATTGAAGAGTTAATTGGTTTTAATTTCTTTATCAGAATTCAGTTCTCTTTGAAGAAACATCCAAGCTTATACCATCGAACGCTGTTGTCATCGAAGTAGCTCCTCATGGTCTGCTACAAGCTATACTGAAGCGTTCGCTATCAGAATGTACTCATATACCACTCACCAGACGTGGTCACGCCGATCCTGTAAAATTCTTACTTGAGGCTGTTGGAAAGTAAGTAACTGAACGATTTGTAGATATAATTACACATTGCCGTTATTCTACAATATCCTTTTTCTTTTTATATATTCGAGGTTCCAATTCAAAGAAGTATTGTATTAGCCCAACTGTTTATTCCCTACAGATATTTATGGTGTAAAAACTGTCTTTTTTTTTCAGATTGTATTTATCAGGCGTCACGCCTCGGGTAAAAGCGCTCTACCCAAGAGTAGAATATCCTGTAGCTACAGAAACTCCACTGCTATCACATTTAGTCGAGTGGGAACACAGCGAGAAATGGTAAATATAATTTTCTGCCAGCAGCTTCGCCCGAGTGAATGTCGCGCCCGTGTGTGTTGTCCTATGTGCTATTCCAGGCTGCAATCTGTCTCTGTTCCAAATTTCCAGATCGAGCTGTTTAAACGTGAATAAGTAACAAACATACAAACACACACACACACTCACAAACGTTCGCTTTTATAATAGTGTGATACTCACATTTAAACAAAATCGTGGAAGTTTTGTATCATTAAATTGGAGTAAAATAATTATAAAGCACGTAGCGTAAACATGAATATGAAACATTTTATAAAAATTTTAGGCTTCAAGCGAAATATAATACAAAAGCAAGAATTACCACATCTGGCAGAGATTTCGTCCTCTCTATCCATGACGATGACTACAAATGTTTTGAAAATTATAAAAGAGACGGTAAGTAAAATTACTTAATTGGACTAGAAAACAAACAGGTTGAAAACATAAATAAAATACCCTTGTAGGTATTCCCCAAACGTTAAGGCAGAAGCGTACGTAATGAAAATGAATAATAGTAAACAACAAACAGCAGAAGAAGACATCTTTGATGGCAATTTTTTTTTACTATAAATTATCAGACATACATTTGATTCTGCCTACCCCCATGGAAAAAAGGCGTGAATTTATGTATGTATCAGACATACAGAAGTAGACATAATAAACAAATCAACATCATTAGGAATATTCAGCCTATTTATTCCTTTTTTCAAATGAGTTCGAAAAAGGGATAGTAGATATATATGTTTCATAAATATACTTATTACAAAATTGCAGATGTGTACGTTTTCCCCGAAGCTGCATTGTTGACTGCTGTTTGGGAGACTCTTGCAATGTTTAATGGAGTAGACTACAGGACCATGTCAGTTAATTTTACTAACGCCCACTTCTATGAAGAAGTTAAAATTAAAACTGATGACCCTCTTAAGCTTAGTATCATGGTTAATAAGGGAAATAACTATTTTGAGGTAAGCGACATTGAAATTTCAAATTTTTACTATTAACTTTCGAAGACAAAAAAAGAAAAAGACTGAAATTACTGGGTTCTTGTTAGTAAAAACTTTTAAATTACAGGTAAATTACAACCTAACAACAGTAGCTACAGGCTACATTTATGCAATCAAAACTAAATATTTAGTTGAGCGTCAATTGAAAAAATCAACGGACAAAAACAATGTTCTCCTGAGTACCAAAGACATATATCAAATTTTACGCATGAAAGGTTATTCCTACGAGTAAGTATGGATAAAAATTATAAGTCCAAAACAAACTTGATGATCGCAATAAAATGTCGTCAGAACCAATATTTATTTATATTTCCAGTGGTAAATTCCAATCGATCCATTCAATTACTTCTGACTACACAACAGCAAATATCAAGCATTCAGAAGAATGGATTCCACTCCTTGATTCACTTCTGCAGTTCACTGTGCTCAAGAGAGAATACGCAGGATTATCAAAATTGAAACACATAAGCAATATGATTATCAATACTGAAAATCATTTAATAACTGATCAGAAAGATGTGGATGGTGTAACATGCCTGACTGCTGAATATTTTGATGTGCATGATATTACAAGGTAATTTAAGCTAGCAAAAAATCATTAACATTTGATAAACTCTTCGAATATAGAAGTGCCGGCTTTTGCGCAAAAGATAGGAAATCATATTATAAGAAATTATTTTTTGCAGGTGTGGTGGCGTAGAAATCAGTACGGTTACTTATTCTGATATGCCAATCGTCGAAACAGATTCTGATATATTACAAACTCGCTGCTTTGTGCCACACTTCCGTAAAGGCAAAATTGATGTGAGTGAACTCAAAAATATTTCAACCGTAAATATTTAAGCTTACTGCCATTTTGATTTCTGTAAAAACTTTGTTTTTTTTTTATGTAGCTTAAATCAGCACTTCATGTGAACATGCAAATTGTGGCTGATAACACTACGCACAGTCAAATAAAAGTAACGAAACTATTTTCCACGGATTATCCATACATATCGAACGTCTTGAAAGAAGTTACTGACGAAATTCCATACAAAGATTTTATACTTAATGGATCCACTAAGGATACTGTGGATTCATCTACCGTTTTTCTGGTCGACAATTTGTTGGAAGATTCGTATGTGAGTGTAAATTATGATGAACTCTATTTCGTTGAAACTCTAGAGCGACTATTTTCAATAAATGATTATTAATTTTTTGTCCTTACAGAAAATGGAAACTATGTCACGAAAGTTACCAAAATCTACATTCATTTTAGCCGTAGAAAAAGACACGGCAAGAATATTACCAAAATACAAATTATTTAACATTATAACAGCTATGAACGTCAAAAACCATACGTTGGTTTTAGTAAATACGGTTGAATCTAGTGACAATGAGAATATTACGTATATGCCCATCGCTAATGATAATAAATTTACTTGGATTCCACGAGTGCTGTTGGAGCTAGAAAGGCCTAGAAAACTTATGTTGATTTCGGAAAGGCAACCATCCTCTGGCCTCTTAGGTAATGTTTAATTAACACCAAAATAATGTTATTTATAATTCCTAATGTACTGTAATAAATGCTAAATATTAACTTATCAACAGGTATGGTGAAGAAATTAAGAGAAGAATATGGTAATAAGATTGGTTTGGTAATAGTCGATGATCAGCACGTAGAAACCTTCAATATAGAATCAGAAATATTTAAATATCAGCTTCAAAAAAAACTATCTATTAATGTTTTAAAAAAGGTAAGAAATAAACTTGTATTACAAGATAAATTGCGACTCATTCGCGTAAATATAAAATTTGTTGCAAAGTTTTAAATCATTTTGTGTTTTTAGGGACACTGGGGTGGCTATTACAGCATACCAAATGCCAAATATACAAAGATAATGAATGTCACCTTAACCAGTACATCGCCTGGAGACCTGGATAGTTTGAAATGGGTTGAGCAGCCTAAAATGCCAGACAGCAATACTATGGTGCAGGTAAAAAACTTGAATAATTTGAGATATAATAAACTATGAGATTGAATAAACTCCATCTGCAGCAGTTTTGCACGATTTCTTTTAGTTGATCGGAAGTTTGTCTGGTAGATGTTTATGTCAGCGTTAAGATTGTCACTTTACCCGTACAATAAGACATATTGAACAAGCGTCGTGTTACATGTTTGATATAAAGTATATTTTATCTATATATCTTAATATGATGGCTGAACTGATAATAATAATACTTCAAATATTTTTTTATCTGGTTAGGTCTGTTATGTAGGACTTTCAAGTGAAGATGGCCATAATGCAGCTGGTACGGCTCTAACAACCAGCAAGGGGTTCGGAAGAGAATTCAGTGGTATTAATGTCAAGTAGGTATTATTTTTCCTTTTTTCGGGTTAGTGTTTTACTGTCAAATGCTCCATGGTTTACCAAAATATGTCAGCTACATGAATTCTTAAAAATTAACACCATAAAAGAAGAGATTGAGCACAGAACAACACCATTTGAATTGATTCGCGCTCGTTCGTAGAATACAGACGTGCTCATTAGCAATATTTAATTAAAACAATTATAATAGTGACCTTCTTTATTGTATACATTTTTGCCTACTATGTACTTTTGTAGACATAATGAAAACTTAGACACAGTGAAGTGACTATATAAAATAAAATGGATAACAGTTCCTGTAATCCAAGCGGTCGAATACAAGCCTCCACCTCCCCAGCGAAGACGACGACGCAAATCCAAGCCCAATCAGTTTTCTCGATTGAAGTCGCATCCACGCCCGACATACAAAGATGGATGTCAACCATTGAGCAGCACTTAAATGAGCCTCGGATGGCAAACTGAACTCGGAACAGAAACTTAAAATTTCAAACTTGTGTCGTAAAATAGGATCTGGCACCTCCCAGATGGCAGTCCTATACCAATCTCTGAAGCAGAAAGCAATTCTAGCACACGATATGATTGATGCCTTAAAAGAAAAGCGCAATTTGACGGAACACAACTCGGACCTCAAGCAGATGATTAAGGACTCTGGCACTGCCGGCAATGTTTCGTTTGCCGACATGGTGAAAAAGGGATCAAATGATTTCGTTCGACCGAACAATTTAAGCTCTGTGGTAATTTTTCCTAGTGACAAACTCAAGTGACGAAACTAAAGACATGGTAACAAAAATCATACCACCTGATCAAATGAAGCTATGCAGCTTCATTTGATCAGGTGGTATGATTTTCTTCGTACATGCGTACGAGGTGTCCGCAAGACCAAAAAAGGAGGTGTTATTATTAGACCAAGCATGACGCTGAAAAAATCAAGAACGCCATCCAGCTTTCTACATCTGGACTAACCGCCGCCGATGAGCCCAACAAACGCAAACCACGGATCGTGATTGTAGGAGTGCCGACTTCCCTGTCTGAAACTGAAGTCTTCAGGTGCATTTACGAACAGAACATACCCGACAAGATGCCAGATATATCCACGGAGTCCTTCTTGGCCTCTGTTAAATTAAGCCACAAATCTGGGAAGAAAGATGCGTCAAGCTGTAATTACATTATTGAAATTCCAGCGAATATTCGTAAAGCCCTAATTTCAACATCAAGGCTGTTTATAAATTGGACCTCCTTCCCTGTTAGGGACTTCACTCTGGTAACCAGTTGCTACAAGTACCAATTATATGGTCATGTAGCCAAAACATGTAGAGAGATGAACTCTGAGTGTGCTCACTGCGGTTGGACACTCGGTGTCCGATTGAACGAAGAAAGCGGACACATCAAAATGCGCAACTTGTTCGCGCTTTAAAAAGCCCAACAACCATAAAACAGGAGACCCTGAGTGCCCTGTTAGGAAAATAGCGGCATACAGGCACATCAACTCTATCGACTATGAGGGCGTCTAGTACGTCATACTCAAGGTCACACACGTTGAGAGTTTGCTGCTGACACTGCAATGGCATACTAACTGTCAATTTGTTGTTGGCTAAGCAAATTTGTCGTTAGCTGCAAAAATAGGTGTCTCTGTTAAATTTTACATTGTTTTCTTTACAATTCTGCTTACTTACCAATTATTTCTCAATGTTTATATGTGTAATCAAAGTGCACTTTTTTGCAATGTAGGTAAATAAAACATTAAGTAATTATGACCTAGTAATTTAGTTCTATGTTTATAGTTTTCAGTAAATTAAAATTAATTTTTAAAATTATACAATCTTGCCACTATTTTTAAACTTCTTATATTAAATTTTGTTTAAATTCTGTTGTCCTGAGATTAGCATATTTTTAGAGCTACAGCCTGTGATACAGGATTACCTGTGATTACAGGCATCTTATATTCATATATTCATATTCTTTATTGTACACAAAATATACAGTTAAAAATACAAAAGGAAAACTTATGTACACAGGCGAGCTTAACCCATAATTGGGTTCTCTGACAGCAAACCTCAGTGCTAAAGAGACACAGTCTTACATTATTATACCTAAATTAGATATCTAAGATTGACACTGTGTTTTTACCTTTTCTAATTTCTGAATAAAGATTTATTTATTTATTTAAGTTGTGCATTGAAAACCACGTCAACAGTCTTGCTTTTGTACTGATGAACCCGCTGGAACACCGTTAGAATATACACAGAACGCATCTGCTAATGGCTTGAGAAGCCGATCACATGACAAAAAATAGAAGAAATAGTTTTTTTTTTTTTATATGAAATAATGTACATGAATTTTTTGAGATCAAAAGTAACCAATACTGCACAAATATACTGTAGGTACCTTAAAATCAATGAAAGTCTTTTGTAATCGGGTCAGTTCTAGTTAGTTACTTTCAGAAATAATTATCTAGAATCATTCAAACAAAACAAACAACCGAAGGCAACTGATTTGCGACAAGCAGCAAAACCTAACCGTCTCCCAGCACGGCTGGTCTCCGCGGGAGCACTAGACCGAAACCCTCCAACAAAAAGATGTGAAACATTCAAAATTGCAACACTTAATACTAGAACTCGCGATCTCCAACCACGGTTGGTCCCCGCGGGTGTAATAGACCCTTCAAACAAAAGACGCAACATGCTATACCTATATCATGTATCAATATAAATGGGTCAAGACTTCATCACCTATGATTCGCTGACGACCTAGTATTACTGGAAGAAGACCCGGGAAGTCTTGAGTATATGATCAATAATCTAAATGAAGAGAGTATGAAAGTCTAAGAATGAACACGAATATAACCAAATGAATGAAAAAACATTGTATAAACCGAAATTAGGATACAAGGAGATTTACTGGATTATGTGGAAGAGTACATGTACTTGTGTCAAGTTATCTCTATAGAAGACCAAATAACGAAAGAAATTAAACTCAGGAAAGGAACTAGTTGGACGAAATAATGGTCGCTGAAGGAGATAACGAAGTCCAAAGACATAGGCATGACAATAAAAAGAAAACATTCAATTCTTGCATACTACCTTGCCTGACGTATGGTTGCGAAACTTGGACCCTCACAAAAGCACTAAGAGAAAAGCTCGCCAGAGCACAAAGAGCAATGTAGAGGAGCATGACGGGATATAAATGTCAGGATAAATTTAGAAACATAGAGAAAAAACAAAACACCGACGTACTCACACGAATCGATCTGCAAAAGTGGAGATGGTCAGGACATACGATGCGTGACAAGATAGGAAAGGGGAGAAGAAAGGTCACAGAATGGCACCCATGAGACAGAAAAATAAATCGAGGAAGACAGCACTCAAGGTGGGAAGACGAACTTCGATTAATAGCTGGACCAAAATGGAGAAGGGTCGCCCAAGAAAGGCACCAGTGGAAATCTTTGGAGGAGGCCTTTGCCAATAGGCACACCGAACTAAAAGACATTTTATAGTTTATTTTTAACAATAGTGTTAGAAATGTATGTATTCGGCATAAAAGGCTTCTTTATTATAATGTCCTTTATTTATCTGTCTTATTATTATTTACATTTTCAAATATTTTTTATAAAATGAATTAAAGCAAAAACATTTAAAATATAAAAATAGAGGCCCACCGTTATCGGGAACAGGGTCCAAGCTACCGGCGGTCAGGGCTCTAGAGAGAGGAACCTCCTAACAATACGAGCAGTGACCAGCAGTACTGCGTTCTGGATCAGGCTCTTGACCCAGCCGCCTAACGAGAGCCTCCTTGGGTGTTGGTCGAGGCTCGTGGCTATTAAGCCATGGGCTGACACGACAATCGGTACAATGATATCGACAAATCCCACATGTCGACTACCTCGCGAGCCAAGTCAAGATACTTAATTTACTTATCTTTCTCGGCTTTCACGAGGTTCCGATCATGCGGGCCAGTTATGTCAAAAATCATTGCATGTCCTCGATTCGGTCCACCACCACTATATCAGGCTTATTGGCGATAACAGTCCTGTCAGTGATGATGGACCGATCCCACGGCACCTCCGATGCCACAAGAGTGTATTTCAGAGCAAGTTGCTGATGGATAATCCTGGCTACAAGGTTGTGCATATGCAAGTACTCTTCGTTAGCTAGACGACAGAGATAATGTGGCGGATCGATTCACCCGGACGGTGACATGCCCGACAGATATTAACCGTGCCATCCTTCACAAATTCGTCATAATAACTTCGTCCATAATTGCACAGACGAAACCTTCGGTTTCCCCAAAGAGGTCACCAAATCGCAGCCAGGCTACAGACGCTGCTGATGTAGACATCGGACAATCGCAAAAAGCGTCCGTGAAGCTCCTTACTCTGCCATACCTCCCTGCGGTCGTTAGTGTCAAGCACTACAGGCTTGCGCCAGTTCTCATTCGCCAAGGAAAGTGGGGTGAGTCCCTTGTCCACTGCTACTACATCTCGATGCATACCCACTTCGGTGTTTAGAAAATATTTCCTGAGGTTGCATATCTCGCGGTTGTGGAGGTTTTTGGCATCTAAAAAGCCTCGGCCTCCACATTTCCGCGGGAAATACAATCTCATGACTGACGATCGTGGGTGATGCATTCGATATGCAGTCAGCAGTGTTCAGACCCGCCTATCCAGGGCGTCGAGTTCCGTTTGAATCCATTTGAGTATGCCGAAAGAGTACCTCAATACCAGCATGACCCAACCGTTGAAGGCGCGCACCTTGTTTCTTTCTTTTCATACCTTCTTCAGGCGGCCAAAGAAGCGTTCCTTCAACGATTGCTTCATGTCAGTAGAACTGATACCTAACGCTTCCGACATACCCAAATCCTTATAGGTTTCGTTTGGAGAGAGGGATCTTAGGTTTATGGAATCCGCGAGTTGAATTCCTACGGATTCGACAATCTCCCCTCGCTTTACATGCATGACCGCACATTTTTCCACACCAAACTCCATCCTGATGGCGTTACTGAAAGTTTCAGTTACCTTCAGTTACTCCATCAGCTGAAGATTGCTGGAGGCAAAGAGCTTCAGATCATCCATGTAAAGGAGGTGAGCTATAACCTGACCACCTCTCTTCAACTGATAGCCTAGCCCTGAATTCTCCAGCAGCATGCTTAGAGGATTCAGGGCTGGGCAAAACTAAAGTGGACTAAAACTATCGCCCTGGAATATACCTAGCTCGATCCTTACAGGTTCGCTATTCCTCTGGATATTTCGACATCCTGGATAGCGAAGGACTGTGCTCCATTGCCCCATACACGACATCAGGAACTTGCGTAGAGTTATATCTATTTATACAATTCTAGCACCCTCATGAGCCATGTATGAGGCACCGAGTCATAGGCCTTCTTATAATCTATCCAAAATGTCAATAGATCCTTTCGGGAACGCGGAAGCTGTTGGCTAATGGCCATATAAATAAGGAGTAGCTCCTTAGTACCACGGGACCCGTTCCTACTTCCATTCTGAGAGACAAACATGATGGAGTTATTGTCTACGTGTTTATTAATTTTAACTCTCAAAATGGATGTAAGAACCTTATAGAACGTTGGTAAACATGTAATAGGTCTATAATTTTTGGGTTCCACGGTGCTGCCAGACTTGTGGAGCAGGTCGGTTATTCCTGTTGTATAGAACTTGGGTAGCGAACCAGACTCTGAGGCTGCCTGGTACTGAGATGCCAAACGAGCGTGCGACCTTTGTAGCCATTTGATCCAGAAGTTTTCGGCCCGTTCGGCCCTGGAGATTTCCAGTTCGGCAATGGACGCACTGCATGGGTTACATCTTCGGGGCTGATCGTGACAGCCCCAATTTCTTGTATTGGATCGCACGCTCGTTCGACCTCCCGAGACCATTCACCTTCGGTGTGACTGACAGACACCGACCAGATGCTGCGCCAGAGTGAACACATAGCGTCATCATCCGCCGGGCGCGTATCAGTCATACATTGGTCGGGTCGCTCCCAAGCCCGAAAAATCCACCTTTCATTACTTTGGAATGTACGATTCTGGGTGAATCGCTCCACACCGGTTTACCCATGCAAACACTTTTTGTTTCAGGAAGTCGATGCGTTCTGTGACATGAGATATATAGTTTCTGGGGCTGACATCAGTCCCCGAAAACCCCCGTCTATTGCCCTTCCTGAAACAAATTAGTTCGCCGATGAGTGCTCTGACCCCACCAATACGACGTTTGATCCTGCACTGCCAAGCCGGTACGGCTGGCTTCGGTCGTGTAGCTCTGTCATCTACAAATTTGACGTGGGCTACACGAAATGTCACTACAGCCGCGCAGTACATGATCGAATGTGTATCAGTGAGGTCTTCGCAGTCATCAAAATAGTTTGACAACTGCGAATCCAGAACAGCCACCAGCGCCCTATTTTTTTATGCATGTGCAAACGAGGTAATCGTGGCCTAAGTTCGGGTGGCATGTAGCGATATTCCCGAATAGCACACTACAAAGCACTCCTCAATTCCTCATTTCACTGGGTACTTACGTTTGTAACCCTGTCACTACACTCCTCGTCAGCGTGGATGGGAATATAGTTGGACTGTGGTGACACCATAGCCTGTGACGATGGGGCAGTAACACGGTTACCCATTTCCGTTCGGATGCGATCAAGTACAGTATAATCCAACATACGATTGCGCTGTATGACCCGCACCTGATCCGCAAGTCGTTGGGCCAAAACGTTAACGGCTGGCTCAAGCACCTGGAACAAAAAGAGCATCCGGACACGGTACGCGGTCAGGTTGTTTTCTCCCTCTGTAGCCCCAAAGTATGCGCGCTTGACATTTTCGTTAATTGATTGTGTCCATCTCATGCATTATTTATTATTTATTCCACGAGCCATTCTCATGTCATCTCATGTATTATTATTCCATTTACTCATTTTATATACATATTTTCACATTTTAAATATTATTGTTTAAAAAAATAAAATAAAAAAAACATTTAAAAATAATAAAATAGTAGCTCACCGGTATCGGGAACAGGGTCCAAACTAACGGTGGTCAGGGCTCCAGAGAGAGGAACCTCCTAACGATACGCGTCTTGTCCAGGAGTACCGCTTTCTGGATCAAGCCCTTGATCCAGCTGCCCAACGAGAGCCTCCTCAGATGTTCGTCGAGGCTCTTGGCTATTATGCCGACTATCGGCAAAATGATCGCTGTATTCACGCCCCACATGTCGACAACCTCGAGAGCCAGATCAAGATACTCGCTTTTCTTATCTCTCTCAGCCTTCACGAGGTTCTCGTCATGGGGGACCGCTATATCAACTATAATTGCGCGACGCTCTAGTCGGTCTATCACCACTACGTCAGTATTATTGGCAACAATAGTCCTGTCAGTGATGATAGACCGATCCCAATACAACAAAATTGGCATTTTCGAGAACTGGGTCGAGCACATACTTATAGTAAGGCACTTCCGATTCCACAAGATTATATTTAAGAGCAAGTTGCTGATGGATAATCCTGGCTACAAGGTTGTGTCTATGCAAATAGTCTCCGTTAGCCAGACTAGAACAACCGGAGATAATGTGACGGATGGATTCCCCCGGTCGGTGACATGCCCGACAGATGTCAGCCGTACCGTCTTTCACAATGTATTTCCGGTAGTTGTTTGTCATCATAACTTCGTCCATTATCGCAAAGACAAAACCTTCAGTTTCCCCGAAAAGGTCACTAAATCGCAACCAGGCCGCGGACGCTAAAAGATCTACATCAGGGTCATGTAGGACCCGGTAGAAACGTCCGTGAAGCTCTTTGCTCTGCCATACTTCCCTGCGGTTATTAGTATCTAATACTTTAGGTTTGCGCCAGTTCTCGTTAGCCAAGGAGAGTGGGGTAAGGCCCTTGTCCACTGCTACCACATCTCGATGCATACCAACGTCAGCGGCCTGGAAGTATTCCCTAAGACTGCATATCTCGCGGTTATGTGGGGTCTTAGCATTTAAAAAGCCACGACCCCCGCACTGCCGAGGGATATACAGCCTCATAACCGATGAACGTGGGTGATGCATACGATTTGCAGTAAGCAGCGTACGGACCCTCGTATCCAGGGCGTCAAGTTCTGTCTGAGTCCATTTGAGTATGCCGAAAGAGTACATCAAGACCGGCATGACCCAGCCGTTGAAGGCGCGCACCTTGTTCCCGCCTGATAAAAAACTATTTGTATTATTATTATTATTAATCATTCAAACAAACGTTCAGCTTCACTTTTTATAACATAATGATTTTTCTTGTTTTAACTTTTGTTATCATCTTTCTACCCTTGTCCCTTGTTACTTGTGGCGCTACATAGTAACTTTGTCCTGTCAATCATCACGCTATCATTAAAACGTTTCTTTCATATCACTCCTGTCAGTCTTAGGTCATAGGTCTAGGGTTTTTTATTTTTTTAATACGTTGCCCCACACTAGGAATTTTTTCCTAATCGTATCGCGGGAGCGTTTATAAACATGTAATCTCACATACACAAACACCCAGAGCCGGAACAATGTCGGTCATACAAATATTTGTTCCGTGCGGAAATCGAACCCGCGACACGCAGCGCAGCAGTCAATCGCTCAACCACTGCGCCAACCGTGCGCCCAATATTAATTAAAAAAAAAAACATCCATCACTCAACAACCAATTGTCCAGTTGATTAATTTTGTGTACAATATTTTATTTGTTTGATATTTATTAACTACACATTTTTTTTATCTTAGTCCGCTATGAAGACCTCAGGATCACATGCATATTTAGTAGTGAAGACGACATGAAAATTATCCATGACTATGGAATGTAATTATTAGTAGAAGAGAAAAGTTACATTTCCGTCAGAGTTTCCAGTATATTTAAATCAGAATACGAAAGGCCCATTAGGATACCATATCCCAATACCTACTAGTATAATGTTAAATATTATCTTTTATGTTTCAAACATGTTTGGACGTTGTATTAATATACCACATTCTTATCATACTGCAGATTTTGTTATTGGAAGCGGAATCATACTGCAAACATTCTGTATTTATAAATGGGGCAGCAGAACCCTTTGGCCAAGCAATCCTTTCTTTGGTTCTTTCATTGGGATACTCAACAAATGCATCCGTTGAAGGCAAGGAGCAGAAGAACTTACTGCTCAAAATGTTCCCACAGCTAGATGGTAAGAAACAATGTTATTTTAATTTCTGATATATTAACTTGGTTATTATCTATACTAATATTATAAAGCTGAAGAGTTTGTTTGTTTGAAGGCGCTAATCTCAGAAATTATGGGTTGAAATTGAAAAAATCTTTTAGTGTTGCGTAGTCCATTTATCGAGGAAGTTTATAGGCTATATAACATCACGCTATATCAACAATCTTGTATGTAGGGTAGGTAGGGTAGATGGGTTGGTAGTCAGTTGACGGGAGTGAAGCCGCGTGTGATAGCTAGTTAAAAATAAAATAAATTTCTATTTTACAGAGAAAAACATTGTTTGTTCCCGTATCGACTCCCACAGTACAGTCTTGATGAACACAAAGGCACAAGGCTGCACCATTGTCATTAATTGTGCCAGTGGAGTTTTGCGTCGTGTAAGTTTTTTTTTTTTATCTTACAAGTATCTTTTGACAATAAGTTACTAATTTATAAAACCATACTGAAATTCGTATGGATCTATGGATTCGAACTCAGGGGAACAGTTAAAAATCCAATATAGAGATCCTGCAAATATTCCAAAACAAGGTGCTAAAAACCATATTCAAGGCTCCATGGTTTACCAATATATGTGAGCTACATGAATGCTTGAAAATTAACACCATAAAAGAAGAGATTGAGCACAGAACAACACTATATAAGTTGCGACTATAAAACCACGTCAACAGTCTGGCTTCTTTACTAGTCAACCCACTAGAACATCGTCGTCTGCACACATGGGACATGCTCTGATATTATCGAGTAAATAGAAGAGGGACGGCTCTTACCAGAGGACTGCATTCGAAGCGCCAATATGCACAGAACGCTAATGGCTTAAGAAGCCGATGGCATGACAAAGAATAAAATAAATAAAAAAGTTGTTTTTATAAGAAATAAGTAACATGAATTTTTTGACATAAAAAGTAAACCATTCTGCACAGAAATAGTTTAGGTACCTAAAATTTTGTGTTTTTTTTTTATAACCCGGTCAGTTCTTTCAAAAATCATCATTTACAATCATTTAAAAAAAAGGTTTGGGTTCACTTTTATAACATTATTTCTTTTTCTTGTTTTGTCTTGTGTTATCATCTTCCTACCCTTGTCCCTTGTTACTTGTGGCGCAACATGGAATCTTTGTCCTGTCAATCACCACGCTATCATTAAATAACTTTTATTTCGTATCACTTTTGCCAGTCTACTAGATTTAACTTTCCACTTGGTTAATCTTGTATACGATATTTTATTTGCTTGATTTTTAATAAATATTTGTTTTATTTTAGTCCGCTATGAAAGTCGTAGGACCACATTCATATTTAGTAGACGTCTGTGAAGACGACATGAAAAATAACCATGACTTTGGAATGTCATTCTTAGTACAAGGGAAAAGTTACAAATCCGTCAGAGTTTCCAGTATATTTAAACCAGAATACGAAAAAGAAAAAACGGTAAGAAAAATACTATGATTGCATTTTAGTAATTTTAAGACAGACATCTTTCTGTCTCCGCCATCTTCAAATGGTTGAAGGAATCACAGTAATCCAATCCGTCTAGCGCCTTTTCCAAAAAAATGGGGCTGGCGACCAGCACCAACAAGCGTCTTACCGCATGCAGCCGAGTACCAGTATTTTATACGACTTGGCTAGACTGATGTCAGATTTCCTGGCTTTTGACTATCCGTAACGACTGTCAAAATCTATAAATGAAAGACGGGATCAACAGCTGTGATTTCTGAGGCACAGAGAAATCTTGTCATTTAAATATGATCTACGAGTCGAGCTTGTAAAGCGTGGCTTAAACTAGAAAAACGACCATTGTGGCTGTTATTATTTGTCCACACAATACCGAATGTATTACCAGAAATTGAATTTAGTGTTATGCTGCTAGCGGGCATAAACAATTCTTTCTAGCTTTGTGATCTGAATTAGTTGACTCAAAACTAACTATAATATAAATATTTTTGTTACAGAAAATTCAATATTTGATAGCTGAAGGCATTGCAAAGGGCATGGTTAAACCTTTAAACCGACTTGTATACTCTCCAATGGAGGTCACCAGGGCCTTCAGAGTCATATCATTGAAGAGATTCAATGGGCAGGTTTTGATAAGAATGAAAGATCCTCAAGTATCAAACGAAGTGTTGAATGTAACTCCAAGGTAATAAATCTTTAAAATAGGCATGTATATTGATAAAAATTGTGTCGAAAAAAAAGTTGCTCAAGTGTCACACATAATGTCAGAGTGATACTAACATTTTTTTTTTGGGCTGGTATGTCATCCAATTAATTCTTCCGCTCTGGGTGGAGCGGTAAGGCTTCAGTTGCTTGAGCCAGGGCCGTGGTAACTCTCTTTCAAATTTATCCGCGACCCAGACAGATATCGGTCCTAGCGGACCCCGGTAGTTTCTGCTGACATCTTACTGAGGCGCACGTGGAACACTACGCGCCATTGACTCGGCCCTGGTCCTTATCGGATGGTGGGCTTCCCATTACTCGCCGTCCGCAAGCCCGCGCCTACGGTGGCCGGGAATCGGCTTGCGACTCCCGAAGCCCAGGGCTTCGCGTGTGGTGGCTACGGGTGTGAGAGCGTCTCCACGTCTCACGCGTTCCACCTCCTCCTTCTCGTAAGAGTAAATATTAATAGTCTCTCAGTAATATGTCTCTCGGGAGTAAATATTCTTAAAAAATATTTTCTCCTTTTAGACTAAACTATTCATCTGAAGGGACTTACATAATTGTATGCGATAAAAGTGAGCTTGGAATCGAAGTAGCTGACAGATTAGTTCAGCGAGGTGCCAGAAACCTGGTTCTACATCTGAAATCTAACTCTTTTGCTGGATATTGCTATACTAAGTTGGCGTAAGTCTTTTTTTTTCCTTTATTATTTTATGTTTTTCTTACTGAAATACAAACGTTAAAGCTTATAAAAATTTAAGATACATTTTTATTACTTTATGCTTATAAAAATTTAAGATACATTTCTGTAAGAAATATGAGACTGGCCGGTAACAGTAATTGTCAACTAGATTTTAAAAGTTACCATATTTTAATTCTTGCTAACTAAAATTAAATCAAGATTGCGATCTACCAGTCTATAAGCGTTATTATATTGCGCTTTCATATACCCCTATTTGATTTTAATATTTAATTATTCCTTAGATCCTGGAAGAAACTCAACGTATCAGTAAAGATGTCTTCTGAAAACTTATCAACGGATAAAGCATGTGTCAATTTATTGGAAGGAGGAACAAAAATGGCTCCTGTTCAAGGAATTTTCGTTATACAGAACTACAACACTGAAACCAAAGAAGTAACTTTGGAATCCGAAAGTATGCTACAGAAATTTAATAACACCGTTCGTATAGTTGCGAACTTAGATGTGTCTTCGAGAAACCTTTGTAGTAATTTGAAGTAAGTATTATTTTTACAAATCAATTTTTTCTCATTCTTTTCTCTGATTTTTAAACAGTTGACAAAAATGGCACTTTGTATTGATTCGTTGCTTTTTGATGCTAGTGGACCTTACAATCTTTTGCAGTATTATGCTTGAAAATTTTGTCTAATAATAATGATTATCATTGTCATCAGACTTTTTAATGTTCCCATTGCTGGACAGAGGCCTTCTCTCTGTTAGAGGGAATGGGTCGTAATCCACCACGCGGGCCCAATGTGGGTTGGTGGATGTCACATGTATTCGTAATATTAATTCTAGGACATGCCGGTTTCCTCACGATGTTTTCCTTCACAGTTTTGAGAGCAGTGGTGGAGAAATAATTTTCACTAAGTAAAACGCCTGCCTGGGTTTTAACCCATGACGTACAACTTATAAGTCACGGCCGATACCATTCGGCCACCACTGCACTCACTGCATAATAATATTTTTTATTGGCAAAAAACGAATTACACAAATTAAATGATCATTTCTGTCATATATTTATATTCAAATTGTCACAATCAGGCAAATTCAAACAACACTAACTGAATTTATGATAAACAAAACACTGCCCTCTAAGGTTATTTTTATTGTTACCATTGAACACAGTTATAAATAAATAGGTTATGAGCACTTAGATGGAAAGCTAGACATCCAATTTAGAAAAGTAATCCAAGGACAAGAACCGCAAAATACACGTATTAAGGTTGATAGACTGGTAGTAGACACAAGACTACGATCTACACTGTTTCAAAAGGTTTTCACTTCTATTAACACGTTCTACTCCCCGATTCTTTAACCTTAGATATTCATTTCTTAAAATATTGCTAAATTACATACAGTATTACTTGACATTCTTAACTTAGTTTAGTATTCTGTGATAAGGTTCATTACATTACAATAAAACAAGTATAAAGAACTATTGATTTATAGAATTCACAAAGAACGGTGATCGGAAACAAACTGAAGTTAAAAGAACACAGGGTGAGTTCTTCAAGTGGGCGTGGATGGCCTAATACAAAACTTTTAGTAATAGTGAAAAATACTGAAAGGAGTCTCAGGCCTGATTTTGATGAAAACTAAAACCGCACCGTCTTAAAAAAAAAAAAATATCTTATCTAACAGCCAAAAGATAAACAAATCGAAGCCCAATTGAAATACTCATCCTATAAACTCGTAGCTTTAAAGAAGAAATCAATGATATATTAGCGTACCATTAACACGTACGCGCGTTCGAGGTCGCAATGGCTAGCCTAAAAAACCAAAAGGAGCACGAGAGGACGAGGAAAGAAAGTGTAAGGACCCCAGGGGATCCCAAGTGGGACTCTAAGGGGGCCGGCTTATCACGTATCGACAAATATATCACCGGCATCTCCAACCAGCTGGACGTCCTCCGAAAAACTCTGGAAAGGCTCAAAGAGAACCTCAACCGACCAAGTGACACAGAGACGGACCCGAGTAGCCGCGAGACAGGCCTACTCACGACCACGGCTTCTGAAGAGGAGATGGCGATTCTAACCGCAAAGCTGCAGACCATCGCCAACAGGCCTGTAGCCTATCCCCCACCACCACACACCCATAAACATAACCGAACACCTCAAACCTATATCGGATAGGTTGGAGCTCGTCTCGGCAGACCTCAGAGCCTCAAATCCAGGCGCCGCCAGCGCTGAATCTGGAAAGGGAGCTCGCAGTCGGGGCGGTAAAGAAGACGCTCCAAACTATACAGAAAGAGGTAGTGGACCTGGGCAAAGCGGATAAACTACAAACACAACACCGTACGGAAAGCGCGCAACCAGAAAGTGGTGTGCCAGTAAGATGGACTTGAAGAAGATTAAAGACCAAGTTCAGTCGAAATCAGAGCTCAAGGTCCAGGTGCCGATACCGCAAAACCCCTTAATCTGCATCAACGGTGTGCTGTCCAGCTACAGTGACGAGGAGTTCGTCGATCTCCTTAAAGCGCAGAATCTCAAAACGTCCGCAAACGTACGCAAATGTTCTGCAAAACGTCGCTGTGGAGGGACGGATCATCAAGATGCGCTACAGGAAGGGAGCGAACCCCCACGAGTGCCACCCCGTTCCGGATCTGTCCCCGGAGCTCTGGCAATCCTACATTACTGTCCAGAAAGTCCATGTGGGCATCAAGCGATGCTCGATTGAGGACCAGTCCCCACTACTTCAGTGCACAAAGTGCCTTGCATATGGACACAATAAGTCCATATGCAGGACTGCAAAACAAGTCTGCGGCGACTGCAGTGGACCGCACAATATCAGGGACTGCCTCACTCGAGCGGACGGCAAACCGCCCATATGCGCAAACTGCAAGGTAGCAAATGGGACGGGCAGCGACCTGGCACACACAGCGTTCAACGAAGACTGCCAGGAACGCCAAAAGTGGGACGGCATAGCCAGATCACGCGTGTCCTATTGCTAAGCGCAACGAAAGCACACCAACAAACCAACCAGTCACCCCCGAAATCGCCTCAAGTCCGACAGCAAGATTGCGGTTCATCCAAGCAAATTTTCACGCTCCAAGCTGGCCACAGAAGAACTCCACTTGGAGGCTCAGACAAGGGGAATTTCAATAGCACTTGTTCAATAGCCCTACATAGGGAGAACAGGTGTGATGAAACGAAACCCCGGCACACAAGTCATCCAGTGCAGCATTAACCGCCAAAAGCCAGTTAAGGCAATCGCTATTGTTGTTATCGGTAACAACCACGGAGGTCATCCACGACCCCCATCTTGTGACCGATAACGTCGCTGCTGTCTTGCTAAAGGTGGGTCAGCTCAGCTTTAGAGTACTATCGGTCTATTTCGAGGGTGACCAGGACATCGAACCTTACCTATATGAAACACAATACAAGACACACAAATTGAACAAAATCGTGGTAAGAGGAGACGTAAAAGCTTGGAGCCATTGGTGGGGAAGTGTTTTCGAAAACCATCGCGGGGCGATGTACATTTCTTTCCTAAATGATTTCCACATCCTAAATACGGGCCAAACATCAACGTTCGAGATATACAGAAATGTCAGGTGGTGCACAAGCATCGTCGACGTGGCAGCTCGCAGTTCGTCGCTGCTGGGCAAGATCAAGGAGTGGTGGGTAGAAAGAAGTCTAACAACTTCAGACCACAACGCTATAACCTTCTCGATGCGCCTACAAAAGACACTGGAACCCTTAAGGCCGATTTCGACGCGCATCTACAACGCCAAGAAGGCCAAGTGGTCCGACTTCAACACCCACTTCAAGACCAGCCTAGCAGACAGTGGCATCACCCAAGTCAGAGTCTCGAACGCATCGAACCCAGAGGATCTAGGAGACAATCATTTCAAACTATACTCAGATCATCCACCGCTCATGCGAGGAACCGATTCCAAAACTGGGGTCGCTCAAATACAGCGCCAAACCCTCATGGTGAACCCCTTCTCTAGACCGTCTCAAAAAAGACGCCATGGCGAAGAAGAGATGGATTTGGAAAGCAGCTGCAAGCCGGAGAAACTTCACCATCCAAGACTACGTGCTGGCCAAACAAACTTACACGACAGCAGCAACGGAAGCAGGCACAGCCAACTGGAAGGAGTTCTTCACGAAGCAGGACCGATAGAACATGTGGGACGGCATCTTCAGGCTAATAAAGAAGACAGGAAGACGCGCTCCTGAGAAATACCGCAGGTGAGACGCTCAGTCCAGAGCAATCTTAAAACCCGACGACTCAACGGATGCCGAACAGCCCTTCCTCACTGCGCTAAGGAGGCTAGCGAAGGAGAAGAACCCCCAAAGTCTGTCTGCAGACGATCCACCCTTCACAACCGCGGGGCTGGAAATGGTTCTCCAGAAACATAATCCGAAATAAGCCCCTGGTCCCGATGGATTAATAGCAGGCAATAAACTGCGATAGGGAGGTGTTCTTAGCGTTGGAAAACAAGTGTCTGTCAATGTCACACTTCCCAAAGCAGTGGAAGGTCGCCCACGTGTGCATTCTCCGCAAGCCAGGAAAGGGCGACTACACCAGCCCTAAGTCGTATAGGCCAATAGGTCTGCTCTCGGTCCTAGGAAAAATCGTCGAGAAACTTCTAGTGGGCTGACTACAGTGGCACTTCCTCCCAACACTACACACAAACCAATACGACCATATTCCATTCTTGGCATTCGCGAGTAAAGTTACAATCACAGCAAGCGCCAACAAAACGGACGTAACCTGGCGAAGTCGACCACACATTCGAACCTGTGTATTCGCATACCACAACAATAACCAAAACCACACTAACAACAACCACACAAAGAACAACCACAACTACACAAACAACAACACACACCCACTCTAACCAACGGCCATTATCAACGGTAGCAGCAGCGGTAGTGGCAACAGCCAGCCTACAACCAGCCCCAAGCATAACTACCACACAATGCCTGGCAAGCGGAGAAGACGGAGTCCCTGGCATCCGACTGCGAGGCGTCACTCTGTTCATGAACAGGGAACAGGAGAAGTTAGGAATAGGTTTCTGCATAGGCTCAAGTCGAGCTGCGGCGCGATTATACCTTTCACTGGGCCTTGCCGCCCTGATTAACGGGAGCACCACCAACACAAGCATAAAAATCATTACCTCAAGTGGAAGTGGCCACTCACCGATGCCGTCTAATGCAATTTAAAGGGAAAACAATCGCATTAATCGAGTGTAGAGAGGCTACTCCATTTGCTCAGGCAAGCTCATTGCTTCAGAATATCAGGGAGGCAGAAGACAACATGTGAGCCGCGGCCCGAACCATAAGCATGGACGCAATGGTGGTGGGAGGAGAGAGATTAGACGTTGCTGACCGCTTTAGCTGTCTAAAGGCCTCAGAACATCATGAGGTCGTTATCTACGAGGACACAAGCCTTCCAAAACCCCCCAGAAAACCAACAGCCAGCGCGACGAGCCCCACAACAAGCTCCACCACTCAAAACGGATCGGAAAGGGCCCAGCCGAAAAAGCTGCAAAGGAGCAGTACAACACCATAAACCCGGAGGACCGGGCCCGGTCGAAGAGTCGCCTAAAAGCGTTCGGCACTTTCCTCAGTGCACTGCTCCCAAGCACCAGCCACGCAGCACCATCTCACAAGCAGAAGACAGCACTGGAGAGGTTCTTCAGCAAAAGCCTGAGCCAACTTGAACCGACAAAGGGTAAGTCAGCCCACCGACCCTCGCAGTAAAGTCGGGTACCATGGACCACGTAAAAAGCGCGTTCCTCGAGTACGTAGCAATCGTAAGAGCGACCAGAGAGATCAATCTTACGATATGCAGGATGATCCTGCAGACCTTCCAGAGAGACATAGAGGCTCTGTTAAGGGTACTGCTCGAGGAAGTAGGGGCAGCGGTGTACGACAACGTCATATCCCAAATCATCAAAGGGGAAATGACAGGGTCGCATATGGCAGTCTACAGTGCGAGGAGTGGTTTTGTGGCCCTGGACAAGGAGGAGACGGAGCGCTCAGAAAACTCAAGTTCAGCGTGCCAAATGACGACCCGATGGTGGTTACCGCCAAATGAACCAAAATCATGCCGGAAGATAAGATCCTGGAAATGGCACAGTCCATTTCGGGGACCTCAGGTATCCCGGCATCGCAGGCAATCTGGGTGGTACCCAATATCAGGTGGATTAACGGAGTTCCGGGTTGCGGTAAGACAACCTAGCTGTTAAAGCACTTCGACGAGTACAGGGTCCTAAGGTGTTGGTCGAAGCTTGTGGCTATTAAGCCATTGGCTGACACAACTATCGGTACAATGATGGCTTTGTCCACATCCCACATGTCGACAACCTCGCGACCCAAGTCAAGATACTTGATTTGCTTATCTTTCTCGGCTTTCACGAGGTTCCCGCCATGCGGGACGGTAATGTCAACGATCATCATTGCATGCCCGTCGGTTCGGTCCACCACCGAAATATTAGGCTTATTGGCTATAATAGTCCTATCAGTGATGATGGGCCGATCCCAGTACAATGTGATATTGCCATTCTCGAGATCTGGGTCGGGCACATACCTGTAGTACGGCACCTCCGATGCCATAAGAGTGTATTTCAGAGCAAGTTGCTGGTGGATGATCCTGGCTACAAGATTGTGCATATGCAAGTACTCTTCGTTAGCTAGACGAGAACATCCAGAGATAAATTGGCGGATTGATTCACCCGGGCGGTGACATGCCCGTCAGATGTCAACCGTGCCATCCTTCACAATAAATCTCCGGTAGTTATTCGTCATGATAACTTCGTCCGTAATTGCACAGCCAAAACCTTCGGTTTCCCCAAAGAGGTCACCGCAACGCAGCCAGGCTACGGACGCTGCTTGGTCTACATCGGACCCAGGTAGGGCCCGGAAAAGCGTCCATAAATCTCCTTACTCTACCATACTTCCCTGCGGTCGTTAGTGTCAAGCACTACAGGCTTGCACCAGTTCTCATTAGCCAAGGAGAGCGGGATGAGCCCCTTGTCCACTGCTACTACATCTCGATGCATACCCACGTCGGTATGTAGAAAATATTCCCTGGGATTGCATATCTCGCGGTTGTGGAGGTTTTTGGCATTTCAAAAGCCTTGGCCTCCACAGCCACACTGCCGCGGGATATACAATCTCATGACCGACGGTCTTGGGTGATTCATTCGATATGCAGTCAGCAGTGTACGGACCCGCCTATCCAGGGCGTCGAGTTCCGTTTGAATCCATTTGAGTATGCCAAAAGAGTACATCAATACCGGCAAGACCCAACCGTTGAAGGCGCGCACCTTGATTCCGCCTGAAAGAAGGCTATTAAATACCTTCTTCAGGCGGCCAAAGAAGCGTTCCTTCAACGATTGCTTCATGTCAGTAGTGCTGGTACCTAACGCTTTCGATATACCCAAATACTTATAAGTTTGTTTGGAGAGAGGGATCTCAGGTTTATGGAATCCGCGGGTTGAATTGCCACGGATTCCACAATCTCCACTCGCTTTACATGCACGACCGCAATTATATTATTACTTCAACACCCCCTAAGTCATCATTTGGGGATAGTTTCGAAAAACGAATAATGGCAACCTTTATCATTTACTTTGATTACTATTTGTGCCAAGCTTCAAGAATTTTGGCTGTCGGAATTTGATTTTTCATACAAACTTTCTACCTCCTTTTACCCCCTAAAGGGTAGAATTTCCAAAAAATACTTTCTTAGTGCTCACTTACGTCACTTGAGGAACCTTTTGGCCAAATTTCATGCTTCTAATAGCCACCTACCTTACCTACCTACCAACATACTCACCAGCACCTACTTATCCTATTTACCCTACCCTACCTACATACCCACCTACCCTACCTACCTATATACCCACCTACCCTATCTACCTACCTACCAATTTGTTAAACTACTTATTTGAATAAGAATGAATACTACAATAAACATGTAACCAACTTTTGTTTCTACCGGCGATCTAATTAAATTTTAGAACACAAAAGCTGCTATTGTGACTTAACTATGTTAGTGAGATACATTCTCTTGCAAACTTTTTGTAGTTAATAATGAGTACTTTAATCATGTACTACATAATTTTTAAGTATCATCCATAGTTTTCTCAGCGCACGCCAAATAATGAATTTTATAGGCAAAAATATTGATACTTTGGGTTACATTATTGCAATTTTCTTAAGGATTCCCAATTTTTTCGAAAATAAGTTACTCGGGAAAAATGCAGCTTTCCATATGTGAAAGAATTTTTTAAATCGATCCAGTAGTTTCTTTGCCAATTCGGTACAAACAAACAAACAAAAAAATAATTCCTCTTTATATATTGGTATAGATTATTTACAAAAATATTGTTCAACAGGCATTTCGTAGTCTTGAACTATTCTTCAAAAAGTGCCAGCGATGAGTATGCGGTTTCTGTGATTGAGAAAATATGTGAGGCGCGCAATGAAGCATGCTTCCCAGCCCTCGCCTTCCGCATCCACTCGATCAATGAGGTATTCCTGTTCAAGTTATTTCAATATTTGCATTTGAAAAAGAAAATTGGCGTGCTGTTTGTAAGCTTTACGTGTGCGTATTTAGTTGTGAAATGCATGTTAACTGCTTTTGTTTATGGAGCAAATATAATGTGGGCCTCCTAATGCCTAACTTCTTTATTTCTTTTCGGTTACTTTCATAGATAATATTACTCTTATTATAAATACATAACACTCAACACTTTTTGGCAATTGTTTGTCAAATTCTATAATTAAATTTTCTATAGACAGTTTGGGTAAAGAATCTGTTCTTGTAAAGAGATTTGTAACTTTTTGGTGTATTTTTGAATATATTCTTTTCGAATATATTCTGTTAATCAATAGCTAAACAGCTCAGAGATTTTTTTAATAAGGTCCTATATTGTTATATGAGTAAATTACTATTTTCCTGATTGAGCATAAACGGCGAAGTGTAGGTGTATTATTACAAAATCTCTGCTTATCCTTCGAGCAATATAGGCGTGTTGTTAACTTATGTTTGAAGTCTTTAATGTTGCTCATCTTTACATACGCAATATCTTCGCTCGGATTTTAACTATAAATGTCATCGTTAATCAACCTTGTTCGCTTTTTACTGCGACACATTATTTAAAGAAAATTTCATTTTTTCAGTTCGATAACCATTTAAACAATGAAAGTAAAACACGATCACAGAAACTGTCAACAGTTATGAACGCTTTGGAAACAAGTTTGAAACTGAATTACATGAATGTCGTGTCATTCAATTTGAAGAAACAAAACAATTATGATTTCTTGGAAAAGGCCGCAAAAATTATTGGTAAGTTACTTTTTTACTTCCTATAGCTGAAAATTTAAGATATTTTTAAATAAAATAATTAATGAAGTTGTATGTCAATTCTTCGTTGGTTAATAGACCAATGACGGATTAAAGTGATAATTTGGTCGCAAGCCCTTATGCTGAGCATAAGGTTCTGGGTTCGATTGTCATGTCGAAAAAGGCTAAGAATTTTTCCACCTGGCATTTCTATTTTAGCAGGCCAATATTACTTGACTGGTAAAATATAGGTGTTCTTTAAATACACCTTAGCTTAACACTTCAGGGAATACAGGAATCTTACGTTTCAATTTCAATACTAGCTTATGCCAGCGGCCCTCGTGGCATTTAGGCCTTTGACAGGCTCTTGCATGCTAGTCTTATCAACTAGCTTACTGTTTATGGCATCCCAGCTGGTTTTTATATCTGGATATCAGTCTTCCTTAGTGAACGGTTGATCCAACTAGTCATTGACGGTTGCTTCTCTGACCGCATGGCTATTGATGGCGGAGTTCCTCAGGGGTCTTTTCTTTCTGCAACTCTTTTCCTGCTGTACATCAATGACGTTGGGTACGCAGATGACAGTACTGTTTCAGACAGATACTTGTCTAATGCAAAAAATAGCGTGGATGTTCTATCCTTAAGAGAGGTAATATGTAGAGTAGACAGATTTAAAGAAAGAAAGAAACTATATTTATTTGTGACCCGCACAGGAGACACGAGATAAGCAAAAGCACAAAAATAAAAACAATAACAAATATAAAAACCCCGTGCAAGACCAAAACGGCTCCTAACACTATTTGACCTTAAGCCTTGTCTCCCAGCAGGGTGATGACAGTCTGGTCTCTTTTAATGTCACCAAAACACAGGCGTGTATTTTTACCGCCAAAAGTAGTCATTTCTATCAAACTTTTACTTTTCGGGGTACATCTTTTCCTGTAACTGATCGGCTCGAGCCTTCATTGAGCACAAAGCCCAAACTGCGGCCTAAAAACTGGGCATCCTAAGTACAGTGAAGCGATACTTTACCCTGGACAGATTTTAACTCTATACAAAGCGCAAGTCCGATCCTGCATGGAGTACTGCAGCCATCTTTGGGATGACTCAGCTAAATATCAGCTAGCCGCGCTTGACTTGTTAGAACGCAGAGCTGTCAAGCTTAACAGCTTGGCTCATCGCCGCAAGGCGTGATTGAATAACAAACATACATCTACCCATCCAAACTGCCGCAATAATAATATTAGTAAGATTTGACTCTAAACTTAGAAAACGATGAAATTATTAACAGAATACCTACTTCCCAAGGAGTTTGTAACGGATCAATGTTGTAAAGGACCAAAATTATTGCAGTTTTTTTATCACCAACTCAATGAAGTAATCACTTATTTCTATTGATCTATTGTGTTCCCTGAAGATTTAATAGAATTAATATTTTCTAATAAAACTGATCTTTTGTATCTAGGAGTGCAAAATGTTGACGATATTGGACAAAACCACACTCTGAGCGAACTCTGCTTGAATGAAACCAGCTTACAAGAAATTAAATTACTTATTAAAAATGTCTATGATATCGATTTTTGTAATGAGAGGATTGCTCAACTGGATGTTGCAAGGTAAGAGATATTAATTCCAATGCAACAGAACTTATAAATTGAGAATAAACCATTCAACACGGAACAAACGATACGGGCACTGAAATAAAAATAAAAAACTCACACTTTGCAAACGCCGAAATATGAATTTATATTTAGGCTTACAATATTATTTTGTCTTTCCAGCCTGAAGAGCTTCGGCGCTAAAGTGAAGAGAGAAAGCACGAAGTTCGAAGCTGGTCTAGGAGCGTTCTACACCTACACTGATGAAGATGAGTGCATGGCTACCGAACCTATGATTCAAATGCCAACTAAACTTAGCAATGGTTCTGAGGTTTGTAAATCATTATGCAATATTCGAAGGAAAAATAGAAATTAATATATCTATGTAATTAATATATCTAAAATTAGTAGCCAATATAAATACGATATCTTAATTCATCTTATTGACTTATCGAAAATATGGTTAGAAATTTGGTATACAAGAACTTGGATAGCCAGATTGCTATCTAAATTTAATATTAAAACTTCTTTAAAGATTGTATAGCCGTTAAGGTCGAAAGATTCTTAGGGGGCAGCCGCTTACCAGAAGACGAAACATGTAAAGTCCTAGGAAGACCTAGTGACGGTTGCTGAGATCATTGGATGTGACAAGCACAAGACCGTTCAAGCTGGCAATGCTTGGGGTGGTCTACAAAAGTCAAGGAGTCAACTTTTTTGACTAAGTGATTGGATTTGGGCGCACGGTTGGTGCAGTGGTTGAGCGATTGACTGCTGCGCTGAGTGTCGCGGGTTCGATTCCCGCACGGAACAAATATTTTGGTGACCTACAGATAGTTGTTTCAGCTCTGGTGCAAAATGTTGACGATATTGGACAAAACCATACTCTGAGCGAACTCTGCTTGAATGAAACCAGCTTACAAGAAATTAAATTACTTATCAAAAATGTCTATGATAGTTGTTTCAGCTCTGGTTTGTGCATGTGAGTTTATGTTTGTAAACGCATTCACTATACCGGAGAAATTCCTAGTCTAATTCCTAGTACTTGCCCCACGGCAAGTTCAAAAAAAAAAATGCTGGTGATCTTTTATTTTTAGGAAGAGCAAGAGTTGGATCCAAAGGAAACTTACTTGATGCTGATACCAGGTTTTGAAGGCCATCATAAAATCTTCACTCGCATCTCCGAAAGACTGAAGGTTCAAGCCATGACCTTCCAACTTGTTCCTGACATGACAGAAGATAGCATACAGAAAATGGCTAGCAATATATTGAAAGTGAGTAATTTTATACGTTGTTAAGTTTTTCTGCAGCCTAAAATTACGGAGAAAGTTGAGAAAGAAACAATGTTTTAAAATTCGTTTAAAAAATTACTGAAATTATTAACTTTTCCAATATCCGTTGCCCAGTTTAACAGAATATCGAAAACAAACCTTCTATCCTCGGAAGCGTACATGAAAAATATTGCATTTACTCTTATATTTCCCAAAGAAAATCCAGCGTCTCGATTCATCTACCATTTCCTGTATATTTATTAATTATTGAACGTTGTGACCTAATATTGGGAGCCGTTCGTGCTTGCACGTAGCCCATACCGTTGCACAACTTTACTTTTAAGTAAAGTTGTCGTTCTCTTTTTTATAAAACATTGAATTAATTCAATTGATATTTCCCTAGGAACTCAGTAGACATCGTAATAAAATGGACCGTGATTGATGAATAAATTGTGGTAGATTTTGTTTACTTTGTTCATCCAACTGGGACCCCAATTCGTAAACTTATTCATCACTTCGTTAAATATACATTTGGACAAGTAATTTTTAAGTCTCTACGGGGAGAGAAGCTAGGGCAAGTTTTGGTGGGAATCGCTGTTGGTGAGAACAGCATTACCTATAAAGTGCCAAAAATACCATCTGCTGTACTCGTGGTGGAGTACCGTAACAAGCAGAGCCCTAGCCAGTCCGTGTCATCCACGTCCCCGTCGTTCTCCCTGGGACCTGCTGCAACCGCGCCGCCGCACGTCCACCACTCCGAGTTGCAGCAGAGCTAACGGATGCAAGGCGAAGGGCGAATATTCTGCGCCTTAAAACAGAATCGGCTCACTAGGGAGGATACCCGAAAAAAACCGAGCAAATCCGTAGGCTCTAAAGCGGCAGCCCCGCTAGCGGATTAAGACACAATTGGCTAATGACTCGCTTACCCGACACCGAAACCGAAACAGTATGAAACCGGACCGATACCCTACCAACGACTTTTGGCTTTAAAACTCGGACACGAATTGCTTTTTGGAATTGTAGAACGCTTAGTGATTACTGCAGACTAGCCCAAGCAGAAACAGTAATGCTAAATTACAACCTGCAAATACTTGGTCTAAGCAAAGTGAGAAGAAACGGCTTTGGTGAGCTGAGAACGTCCAGGGGCTTGACTTTGCTGTATTCAGGTAAAGAAAGTGAGGAAGATGTGCGCGAATACGGCGTAGGGCTTCTCCTTTCTAATACAGCTAAGAATAGCCTCCTGGACTGGAAGCCAATCTCAGACCGAATCATGTACGCCCGTTTTAACTCGAGAGCCCGGAAGATCTCCATCGTACAATGCTACGCCACAACTAATGAATCATCAGATGATACCAAAGACGATTTCTACAACGCCCTCAACGCCACCATTAGAAGCATCAAGAAACAAGATATCGTCCTAGTCATGGAGGACCTGAATGCAAAGGTTAGGAGTGTTAACACAAATCGCGAGCGGCACCTGGGTACGCAGGGGCTTGGAGTTTGTAATGAGAACGGAGACCGATTTGTCGAGTTTTGTCAGAACCACAACCTGACCATTGGAGGAACATTATTTATATATGGGGACCACCACAAGTACACGTCAAACTCACCCGATGGAGTCACCAAGAACCAGATTGACCACCTTGCCATTAGCGCCAAATGGCGTTCCTCATTGCTCGATGTCCGAAACTGCAGGGGCGCCGATATTGATAGCGACGACCAATTGGTAGTTGCTGCAATTCGGCTTAAGGTTGCAGTGGCCCGTGCGGCTGGAGGGCCCGGCAAGATCGGAAGAAGGTTCGACGTGAGCAAACCGCGTGACCCGAGCATCCGTAAAACGTTCCAACTCGAGCTACGTAATCGTTTTCGGGACTTGATACCGGTTCGGACTCATTAGTCGAGGAGTGGAAACGCATCAAAGTGGCCTATACAGAAACCAGCTCCGTCGTTCTAGGACACAAACCGACTCATTCTCGCGAAGACTGGATGTCACAGCACACTTGGAGCCTGGTCAAATACAGAAGAAACCTTCACCTGAGATTTTTTTGAGGCCCGTAATGATGCCATGCGAGCCGACCTTAACATGCAATACCATCAGAAACGCAGAGAAATATGCCGCAGCACCCGCAAAGATAGGAGGCAAAGGGCTGATGCTGATGGTATTGCTGATCGTGCTCAACAAGCTGCAAACACCGGTAACCTGAAGGAATTGTATAAAGCTACCAAAATCTTAACAGGTAACAGCAAATATAAGAAGAAGCCGCTCAAGTCTAAGAACGGTCAGCTCATAGTGACGACGGAAGGGCAGCTCTTACTCTGGCGTAATCACTTTGAGGAGGTCTTCCGTTTGTCAGCAATATCAACACCTGACGCGCTGCAAGTTCTACACCATCCCGGCCTCTCGACATCGACACGGAACCACCATCAGCTTCAGAAGTTGCAAGTGCAGTCCTCTCTTTGAAGTCAGGAAAAGCGCCAGGACTCGACCTGATAACTACGGAAATGTTGTGTCAACGTTCTGACGCATCTCATTGAGAGGATTTGGGCCACTGAAGAGCTTCCGGACGAATGGAACAAGGGTCTTTTGATAACTGTACCCAAGAAGGGAGATCTTAGTCAAAGCGATAACTGGAGAGGTAGTACGTTGGTCTCAATTCCCTCGAAGGTTTTCTGCAAGATTATCCTGGATAGGTTATCGAAGGCTGTAGATCCTCTCCTACGCAAAGAGCAGGCTGGTTTCCGCGCGTACCGCTCGTACACGGATCAGACCAACACTCTCCGTATCATTTTAGAACAGGCATCAGAATGGCAGAGGGAGATCTATCCCACCTTTGTCGATTTCGAAAAGGCTATGATACGATTTGATACGCTGAAGTGGTAAAGCATCTGGTCCCGCCTACTGGACATCGGAGTGCCATCGAAAATTGTCCGTCTCTTGGAGAGTATATAAAAGATTTTTTCCTGTAGAGTGACTCACGATGGCCTCATCTCGGATGATATAGCAGTACACGCAGGTGTCCGCCAAGGCTGTCTCCTTTCACCGCTCTTCTTTTTAGTCGTTCTTGACGGGATTTTGCTTCGCATTTTCGACAACAAGCGCTGCGGGATAGAGTGGGGATTATCCAGCGTCTTAGAGGACTTGGATTACGCCGATGACCTATGCCTGCTGAGTCATACCCACACTGACATGCAAGCTAAATTGAAAGATTTAAGTAAGGAAGCGGCAGAAACGGGATTAAAAATAAACATCCGGAAGACCCAAGAGATGAGATCTGGTATTAAGAATACTTCACCGTTGCTGGTTGGCACGGAGGCAGTGGAAAACTTCCACAAGTTCACTTATCTCGGGATCGTCATGTCAGAAACTGGAGGTAGTGAAGAGGACATCGCTTCAAGGATAGCCAAAGCACGAGCTACCTTCGCGCAGCTGAGACCCGTTTGGCAATCGCGGAAACTGACCCGAAGGATTATACTCAAAATCTTTGGGTCAAATGTCAAATCCGTGCTGCTTTATAATAATATAATAATAATATATTTATTTATTTATCTCCCACATCTCCCGCTTTACGGATGCGAAACGTGGAAAGTCACAAAATCTCATGCCAGATCAAAGTCGTCGTCAACCGCTGTCTTCGTCCCATGCTCGGAATTTACTGGCCCGAGACCATCATCAACGTGGAGCTGTTGGAGCCATGCCACGAGAGCCCAATCGACCGCCAGATCAAGCGTCGCAAGTGAAGTTGGATTGGCTACACGCTGCGAAGGGATTCTGATCATATACCGAAGCAAGCGCTGGATTGGAATCCCCAAGGCAAAAGAAAACGTGGCCGTCCCCGTCAAACCTGGCGTCACACCGTGTTGGCGGAAGCAGCGAATATCGGTATGATGTGAAGCTCAAGACCGATTGCCATGGAGGACTACTGTGGACGCCCTTTGCCCCATCCAGGGGACGTAGGACATTAAGTCAAGACGTTGATCGGGAGGGAAAGAAAAATAGTTGGATTAAATGCAGTGACTTGTGTACATGTTAAAGTGTACTTTAACATGTACATACTTTCATTCATATTCGTTCCAAAAATAAGTGGCGAAACAACTTGGGCGCATGGAAGAGTTCTTAAAGGACTTTAGTGTTGACTTTTGCTCAGTAGTGGGGCAGTATAGCTAAATAAGAAAATACAACCTACCTTATACCTTTGTGCACTTCTATCTGTATTATTTATTTTCTTCTCTGTTAAATGTTTTGTGTGTACATAAATAAATAAGTGTATATGTGAGTCATGTAAAAGCAACCGTTGCAAATCATTTGTATCCAGATTAGGATGTAAAGGATTTCCCATTTTAACATTTTCGTGTTTATTTATACCAAACTTTTTTACCAACAGTCAGAAAGAACCATTCCAAATATTGTTGAAGCCAAAAGGACCAACAATTTTGTTATATTTACTTAATTAAAACTCCATACAATAACACATTCAGCTGATCTTTTTGAAGTTCAGAACGGAAACTTCAAGTCGTCCAAGTTTGTTGTGTATCAGCTATTTATTTTATACTTTATTGTACACCACTTAAATAATTACAGGACAAAAACCAAAACTATATCTACCACTGGACTATTTTATCTACCGGAGCAACGGATTGTTTTTGCTTTTGTAAACTACAACTCGTAACAAGTTAGATGTGCAAATCAAAGAAGACAAGATAATATTAGTTGACTAGCTGTGCCCGCGGCTTCGCTCCCGTTAACTGCCTATCCTACCCTACTTACCTCCCTACCTGTACCTACCCCACTCACCTACCTTACTTACCTTTCTGCCTTCCTAGATCGAGCTTTCGCTGCACAGAAAACTAGGGGTTAAAGTATGAAATTGCAGATTTGTACTGAAAAATAGTTTTTTTTCTAAATTTAACATATTTATTTAATCAAAATAATTACCATTATTATCTATACATTGCTGCTATCTAATAGGAAGATCATTTATGCCTTTGCGATAGAACTCTGGTGATCTAGATTCGACAAACTGTGTGAAAGCATTTTGTCTGCCTCCTGAGAAGAAAACTTTTTATTACGTAGAAAATTGTCCAAAGCACGAAAAAAATGGTAGTCCATTGGAGCAAGGTCTGGCGAATACGGAGGGTGGTTATACGATTGGTTTTTAATTGCAGTTCCTGTAAAATTAAAACGGTTTTTCGTGCTGTATGAGGTCTCGCGTTATCATGGAGCAATAATGGTGAAGATCGATTCATGAGTCGGGGCTGTTTCACTGCTAGTTTTGCTATCCTAATATATACTGTGCCGAACTCCGAACAATGAGTTCGGCACAGTATACATCTGCCGTTATTGGTAAACTTTGCTTTAGGATACTGTTGCGGCGTTTGACCTGGGGTCAGCCATTGCATTTTTTGCATACGGTTATCGTGAAGAATCCATTTTTCGTCACATGTCTCAATTCGATTCAATATTCTTTCATTTATGTATCGATTCAACAATGCAACACAAGTTTCAACACGCGTTTCTTTCTGCAGATCAGTCAAATCATGAGGCACCCATTTTTCATATTTTATTAATTTGACGCAAATGAGTCAATATTGTTGGTAAGGTAACGTTAAACCATGCCGCTAATTTCTGGGTAGTTTGGTTCGGATCGGCTTCCACCATATCTTTCAAATCATTGTTATTCACCTGTGTGGGCGGTCTTCCACGTGGTTCGTTCTTCAAATCAAAGTTTTCATCACGAAAGCGTTTAAACCAAAATCGCACTATGCGTTCATTAGCAGTCCCCTCTCCAAACGCAATATTGATATTGCGAGCTGTTTCTGCCGCTTTAGTTCCGCGTCGGAACTCGGATTCAATGTCAGCCGCTCGACCCCACAGTAAAATACCGTATGACATAATGCTGTGAAAGTAACTAAAATAGACCAAACGCGCGGTTTCTACATCCGTTAACTGTCTTATATTTCTAACAGCATAAGCGGCTGAGCTTAGCCGACCCGCAAGAGATGTTATGTGAGGACCCCATTGCAATTTGTCGTCTAGAGTGATTCCCAAGAAAACTGTTTGATTTACTAAGTCCAGCTTTTCGCCATTCAATACGATGTCGCAATCCGTACTTCTAACATTCGGCAATGTAAATCTAATACATTTGGTTTTTTTGTCATTTAGTACCATATTGTTTGCCGTGAACCAATTTTGGACCTGATGAATAGACTTATTCACATCATCAAGATTTTGTGACCGCCGATCTATTTTAAATATAAAAGAAGTGTCATCAGCAAACAGGTGATGTGATCTTCGGTTGATTTAGTAGTAATTGGGGTAAATCGTTAATAAACTAAAAAGAGGAATGGACCCAATATCGAGCCTTGAGGAACACCCATTGCCATTTCAGACCCCAGTCAGTTTACGCCGTTTACCTGAACTTTAACTTGTCTGGCTTTTAAATATGATCTAAGTAACTCAAGGGCTGTATGTCTAATTCCATAGTGCTCGAGCTTCAACAATAGTGTCTCATGGTTAACGCAATCGAACGTCTTCGAGAGGTCGCAAAAGATTCCAATGGCGTCTTGCGCTTCCTCCCAGGCTTTAAAGATGTTCTTTATTAGGGTGACACCGGCGTCAGTTGTGCAACGCCCTTTGGTAAAACTATACTGTTGATCATAAAAGATGGAATGTTTGTTAAAATGTCGCAACAATTGGTTGAGCATTAACTTTTCGAAGGCCTTACTGAGAACAGGCAGAATTGATACTGGCCTATAATTATTGGCTTCTTTGCTATCCCCGGATTTAAACAATGGAACTACTTCACTAGGTTTCATGAGGTCCGGAAAAACTCCTTGATCGACACTAGTGTTAAATATGAAAGCTAAATAGGTTGCAATAGTTTCAATGATTGGTTTACACACTTTTACAGGTAGTCCCCAAAGATCTTCGGTTGATTTAATTTTAAGATCTTTAAAAGCTTTTAAAATAGCCTGGGGGTTTTTATGTTGAAATTTGAACTCCGAAGGGCACGTATTAACGTTCTTTCTAAGTAAAGCAGCAGAGAGTGCGGGTGAGAAGTTTAAGGCTGCTGTAGTTTTAAGAGGAATATTAACAAAAATGTTTTTAAATTCCTGAGCTACCTCTATATCTGAGTATATGGGGCCATGTGAAGTCGCTAAATTAAATTCAGTATTATGCTGTTTTTCCTACCTCTTCCATTATTTATTATTTTCCAGTTAGTTTTTATTTTATCGTCTGCTGATTTTATTTTATTGCTAATATACAGTGCTTCAGCTATTTTGCATGCAATCTTAAAGGTTTTTGAATATTTCGCAACATATTTATCAAAACTTGTATTATTCATATGTTGCTTTAGGCCATAAAATTCATATAGCTTTTCCCTGCTTTTACAAATGCCTGGAGTCACCCAATCGCTAAATATGAACTTGGTGTAAATACTTTTCGCTTTCAGTGGACAAGTGTCATTAAATTGCGTGTTGATAATTTTAAAAAAACTCAGCATAGAACTCATTTAGGTCATCTATATTATTACAGTTTTGAACACATAATTTATTACTCAAGGTTTTATTAAATTTTTCTAAATTTTTACATGTAATCGGTCTACATTTTATTTGCATTGTTTGCAAAGGTATGTAGGTGCTATACGTTATTGTTTGTCCACTGTGATCATTTATAGAAGAGTTATATTTTATATCTCTGAAGTTCTACATCATATCTTCACCAAATTAAAATGGGATCAATTTGGGAAATTATTGTTTCAACCAAAAAAAATTCAAAATCGGGCCACAATTGTCGGTGATATCGGTGAACATAAACAAAAAAAAACATAATGTCGAACATAGAACCTCCTCCTTTTTGGAAAGTCGGTTAAAAAAAAACTTTCCATAGTTGAGACTCCACATTTATCATTAGGCTATTCAGACGGGCAATAGCAGTTGCGAAATTACGAACCACATTGCACGCACGTCAACGTAAAGTATTGAAATTAGTAGTATGATTAAAGATCTAAAATCTCTTAAAACATATTTTTTTAGTCTCGTGCATTAAGTCCCGAATTATTATTTTTACTTAATCACACTTACTTGAAATAGCCATTGAAGGTATATCGTTGATTCGACATAGAGAGTGAAAGCGCGTTGGTCGGATTTTTGGGACCCTAACTACCTACCAAATTTTTTTCTATGGTCATTTGTCCGCGGAAAATCTTAACACCGCCATTCAGAAAATCATGCGAAATGCACAACGCCATCTATCGAATATGGAGTTCAACAGTCCGAGTATCTGAATTGCGTATATTGCGTTATTTTACTTCTTGAACAGTTTAAATTCATTTAACTTTTGATAGAGTGAACCAATTGCAATGAAACAAAAACTAAGTAATACTTCAAGTAACGCACAATTTTTATGTATAAAAGTAATCTACATTAGTTTCGTACATTTTATGTGATGCGTGCAAAAATAAACAGATAAACAGACAAATATTCCAAAAATGCTGGCAATGGGTTCTGTTGGTGCTCCTTTAACACCCTGGATATTTTTTTGGCAATATATTCGATGTACAAAAACGACTTTTCTACAGATTTATTATGTGTACTAGCTGTGCCCCCTGCCTCACACGCGTCAACTGCCGATCATTTACCCTTCTTACCTACCTACCTACGTCTTACCTAACCTACCCACCTACCCAACTTACCTACCTGCACAGAATATTATTTACTCTAGGGAGAAGAATTTCGTCTTCATACAAAAAAAACCGGCCAAGTGCGAGTCGGACTCGCGCACGAAAGTTTCCGTACCCAGGGTGGCGTCAAAAAAAATCAAAATCAAACTTTTTTATTTCACATTCGCCTACATGGGCACTTATAAAACGTCGACAAAAAGTGCACGGTTCAGGTTGGTCGTTTCCTATGGAGAAGAACCGGAAAGAAACTCCACGGTTATTCTTTAAAAAAATGGTTTGGTTTTACAATATTTCCATGTTACAGCATTAGTACTCAGATATAGAGGGACAACGTAGGCCCGACAATAAGTCGTAAGAAACTAAAAAAAAAGTTTATATATTATATAAAAAAGGTTTACAAATGTTAACTAGCATCTAGAAGGCCTACAATGTTCACACATTCACAAAACAATCGATAGGGAATCTATAGAAAGGGTAAGAAAAATAACAAGACTAAATTTAACATGTGGCACAAATGTTGTTATCAGTGCTGTAACTATTCTTAGCAAAGGGCTATAAAGAGAAGAGAAAAAAAGAGATTGAGAATAATTAAAGAAATCCACATATTTGTGCCGTTTATGAGTTACCAGGGAAGCTGCAAGCGCAGAAGGAGCTAGAGCCAAAAAAAAACATCTTCAACGTAGTCCTTGATTTTATAATATGCTTTTTTAATAAGGACACATTTGATGTAGTTTTTGAACTTTCTATCGGTCAGTTCTATAACTGACTTTGGCAACTTGTTATAAAAGCGTATACTTTTTATAAGAAAATACTTGCTAGATTTAGTTAATCTGAATTTGGGTATTACAATCTCGTGCTTACTGAAATAATAACTCCTAAGCAACACTAAAACTTAATCAGTGATTAGTGAGTCGTGCTAATGAGATCACACGTAAAAACAATGCTAGTGAATATGGCAGTTACATACTTGCAAAAAAAATGCGGTGTCAGATAGAAACAGTTATGGTTCGTTTCTGCAACTACCCTCAGTCTTGAATAATGAAAAACCAGTCCAGAACGGAGCAGTAAGGAGGCTAGCAACATGTTAATTAACATGAGATTACGACCTGACATGGGTCATACCGTAAACAAAACCAGAATTTTGAATAATGAACACACTTTTCCATAGTCATAACAAATTAAAAACGACTCACCAGATTGTCATAAAGATCCGTGTGTGTGGATATTTCCACACGTCCACACGCATCTCCTTGAACTATCCAACTCCCTGGTTTTTGCTAGCCTCCACTCCTCACAGTTACAATCTTGCTTACTAATATTACGGATTGACACTGATTCTACGACGTGGTAGCTCTAAGGCGGTCAGTACTCAACTGCTATATTCTCCTGTTCCCACCAAGCAAGTGGTTAGGTAAAGCGCGCCAATGCGTAGTTGTTCTTGCTTTGCCGCCAGATGGCGTGCTTACGATTTGTTTTGTCGTCTGTACTATTGACTAAACCCGAAAAATTTATTGTATTGAACTGATATGCTAATTGATAGTGACATATTTGATTAATTTGACATTCTTATTTTTTTTTTTATATTTGAATTATGATAGATCTACATACAATTTGCTACAATATTTTAATTAATCCTCAAGTGATAATTTTACTGCAATTATGTTCCACCAATTCTAGTTATTATGCTCCCAATATTCGACACAATGTTAATTGTTTCTGAATAAATAAATGAATGAATGAATGAACGGAATGGGCGGTTCTCTTTTGACTTTATTTGTAATTAATTTAAAACATCCTGTTTTACTGGATGTTTTCGCTGTCAGAGATTATTTATTTTATTATAATGATGTGAAAGGATTTTAACTATCGGAATAGAAAATATTAATCATGGACACTATTGTTGCCGACCAAATACATAAAAATATTATTGTCAAATAAATTAAATAATTCCAGAGGATCACCAATAACGACGTGGAGTTCTAAAACTTATTTTCAGAGATTAACCAAATTTTTTTTTCCAGTTCATGAAGAAGAGATTCGAGCTAAAAACTAATTTCTACCTACTGGGATATTCCTTTGGCGTAAATGTTGCTCTGGAGTTGGCTGCAATGTTTGAAAAAGAAGGTTTGTAATCTTCAATGTAACACATCAGATTTCTTACTAAATATAAAAATAAATCACCTGATAACCGTTCCGTTCCACATTGGAACCTCTTTCTGGAAATATTAAAACTTCCTTAGATAGATAGACACACAAAAGATACAGCACAACACACAAAATCTTAATTAAATTATTACAATTTTCATGTATGTTTAAAAACAAGGTGCCAACATAAAAAGAAAAAGGAAACCATACCAACCACTTTCAATTTCTTTCTGTCGTTGCCTCAGAAAATTATCTTAAAATATGAAGACAAACATTTAACAAAAGGGAAGACTTTTATAGATTGAATCCCTTGCGTCACATTATTTCAAAGTTTGAGTTTTATAGAGCACATTTTAATTCAGAATAAACTTCTTGAACACTGTTTTTTTCGTCCAGTATCTGAACGGTTCTTAGCTAATAATAATTTAAATTCGAATTTCAATTCTTCAGAGTAAAATTTTCACTGTTGTTTATTTTATTTTGAACAATTTTTTTCAGGTCGTGTGGGAACTGTGTACTGCTTGGACAGCAGCCCAGATGCATTAAAAGTTCAACTTAACGCTTATGTTGGTAATTTAACTGATACGAAGTTACAGAATTCTGTTGTTGAACACATGTACCGTCTCATGACTGGAAGGGATAGTGAGGAACTGAAGAAAGACTTGGTGAAGTCAGAAAGCTGGTCCGAGAAGGTGGAAGCATGTGTGAGCAGACTAAGAGAGTTGGTTAGCTATTCGAATCAATATAAACGATTCATCCTAGAAGCTGCCTACCGACGAATCATGCTGGCAAGACAATACGAACCAAAATTCAAACTAGAATCAGATTTGATCCTTATCAAGGGCATCCCACACCCAAGAGCAGAAGATTTAGCTGATGACTACAACTTATCTAAGTACACCAATAAGCCCGTTAAATTATTCAACATAGAATCTGACCATGCATCAGCACCTTTCGATTGCAGAGTATCGAACATCGTGAATAAATTCCTTGGAGCAGAACTCTTGTCGAAATTCGAGAAGGAGGTCCTTTGCGATACGTATTTAGTTGAATCTTTTAAGATGATGTAATTAATTTTTAGTATTATTTACTTTGTCATGCCCGTTCTTGAAACTTGTGAGAGATCTTTTCTTGTTCATCATCGATATCGATCATGGTGTTAGCAATTTCATGATAAGTGTGGCTATTTATTTTGATTTTGTCTTAGTATGAGATAAGATATGGGTATTTTGTTTACCGGTTGCTTTTTTATTGTATATATACGGCCATTGATTTATTATTTTCGTTTTAATAAATTATATTACTTTTACTAACAATTTTTATTAATCCCTAGCAGACCCTCAAAAATTTTGGAAACCCGTCAGTCAGTTGATTGATTAAAATCGTTTTAAAACTTTTGGATTTTTAACTTCATTAATTAGGCGCTTTTAAATCTGTTTATGTTCTGTGTAACCATTTTGATATCGATTAATTATAAAACGAAATCTTTCAAAGATTAATTTGTTTAAAAGGGATTTCATTAATTTGCTTGAAGTAGCTCATCTGATGGATTACGACCTATAAAAATAGAAAAAAATTACGGGTGGTATGACATCTACCTCCTAGAGGTCCACTCTGGGCAACGGCACCACGGGCTTGCCTGTGGTATGGCTGAGCGATCCCACTTAAGTTCGCTCACGACCACCATCCCACCGGAGTCCGGCGCCAAGCAGCTTGCTGTATTCCGTTGGTGTGTGGGGAGGGGCTGGATCTATGCTTCAAAAATTGTAACATGCTGTGCCTTGTTTCACTCTGCTTGGGTTGGTAGTATAGAGCAAGCCTACCTTGCCTTCCTCCTTCTGAGAAGGCAAGGTGGCGTGCTCTTGAGGGAGAGCGCTACGGTCGTGTAGATCCTCAAGGCAAGTGTGGTGATGTTCCTTCTCGAGGTTTCCTCCCCGTTATTGACCGGGTTCCATATGTAATAGACGTAACATAAATCACCGGGCTACTTAACGCAGGGGTGGGGAGTTCATACCCCTGGGTGTCCACCATCGAACATGATCAGATGATGGATAGCAATACGGAGGGATGAAGGAATCCTGGTGGTTGAGAAGAGCACACTGCACACAATACACCACTTTGGTCTGGATTTCCTCTAATATGTAGTAGTTGTGGGGTAGCTACCCACGATCAATCGGCTGGGATATTCCATAAGCGGAATGTCATACGAGGATCAGCTTAGTGGGGGGGGAGTGATGAAACGAGAAGATGACGCATGATACAACTCTGTCACTGGGCTGGTCCTATACCGGATGAGTAGCTTTGACGTTGCTCGTTGAACGATGAACGTCACTATAACGTCCGACAGAGTGCTCCTTGGCGGGTGGAGAGGTGGTGAGGTCCAATGGTGACACTACTTTAAATCCAACACATTGATAAAGAGACCGACCAACACAAAAAAAAACAAACAGGATGCGTCCTGGAATGCGATAAAACAACTGATACTGATATGGCTACGTCCTCGGATGCGCCTACCTTGTAGACAAAACTTGACCACGCATTCATGTTTTTAAGAGGAGTCAAGAGAATTACTGATGATGACGATATTAAGTTCATTTTACATGACATTCATTTTCTGCCAACTAGCGGTCATGCTGGTGTGCGCAGAATGATAAATAATATTAAAAGACAATTTTACTGGCCAGAAATAGGAAAAGACGTCCAAGATTTTGTATCAAGGTGTGAGAAATGACAAAAGATGAAACACGGTAAGCCTATTAAGGAATCCATGTGTATAACTACTACGGCATCTTATGCCTTTGAAAAAATATTTTTAGATATTATAGGTCCATTGCCTCAAAATGAAGAAGGTAATGTATACATAAGCCTCCAATGTGGGTTGAGTAAATTCGTGGAAGCATATCCACTTAAAACTAAGAACACTGTAACTGTTAGTAAAGCTTTAGTAGATAATTTTATACTTAGATATGGAATACCAAAAACAATAGCAACTGATCGTGGTGCTGAATTTATGTCATCAACAATGGAACAGGTTTGTAAGCTTTTAAAAATCGATAAAGTATCATCAACTGCGTACCATCATCAATCTCGGTTCGTTAGAAAAATCTCACAAAAACTTAGGAGCTTTTCTGAGAATTCAATGTAATAATAATCCACAAACTTGGTCACATTGGTTAGCTTACTGGTGTTTTAGTTACAATACCACTGTTCATTCAGCAAAAAAATATCAATGTTTTGAACTTGTATTTGGTAGACCTTGTAATGTTCCTTCTAGATTGTGTAATGATGTTGAACGGTTATAAAATTAAGAAAATTATTGTAGTACACTTAAGTATAAGCTTCAATAAGTTAATAAAGATGCTAGAAATAATTAAATATGAAGCAAATGTAATCGCAAAGACAATTATTATGGTAAATATTTGAACACAATTCAATATAAGAAAGATGACTTGATATTGATTAAAAATTAAACTGGTCAACAATTAGACCCATTATTTAATGGTCCATTTACTATTTGAGAAGATTTGGGATGTTAAAATAAGAAAAAATAACAAAACTGACATTATTCACAAAAATCGAACCAAGCTATTTGTTTCCTAAATTTCTATTGTTATTAAAATGTAAAAAAAAGTTTTTTTTTTTCTTTTATTTTTTGTTGAAGTGTATACCCTCCTTTAGATTAACAACCAACCAACATATATGTATGCTCCTTTAGAAGCTTACATATAATTTACGTCGTTTTCCTTGTTTCTTACTCTTTACTATTAGCAGCCAACCTGACTTGTTATTTACTATTGCTCGTACGACTACAAACATCTCAACCTATATGGATTTCATCACCTATGTAGTATCTGATTTCGCACTGTCATTGTTGGACGCGCGGCAAGGAGTTGTGCAGCGCACAGGAAATTGTAATATCTATGTATTTTTACTGCAACGAGGTGGTGTAGTGCTGAGACACACGGTGAGCTGTGTTATTGTAAGTGATCACGTCTACTTTATATTTATTAAATGCTTGCATGTTCATATACCTAAATCTCATATCATATTAAAATCGTCGGTGAAAAAGCAAAAAAGAACTTCTATGCCTTAACGAGAATATCTAAATCTACGTGGGGACTGTCTTTTTTGACTTTAAAGACTATTTATCTGGCTACTTACTTGGGTTGTATCTGCTATGGGGCGCCTGTTTGGGCTGATAGGGCCACAATAGGGGCGGTACGACGTAAATTACTTCAGAGTCAGCGTTTGGCTTTGATATTCTTATGCAAAGCATACAGGACGGTTAGTACTGAGGCCTTACCGGTACTTGCTGGCGTACTTCCGGTCGACCTTGAAGTGCAGCGACGTGCTGCAATGTACTATTCCGCAAAAGAGACCATGGACGCGGACTTTTTAACGCGGAGTGACCGTGCCAAAATCTCTAGATTATTTAAACCACATATTGACGTCTGGGAGGAACTTTTATCCGAATGGCAATGTAGGTGGGATAATTCCATCAAGGGCCGACACCTCCACCAATTCTTTCCATCCGTTCGCGTGCGGCTGGCCAGGACGTGGCTGGAGGTGGATCACTGTGTTGCCCAATTTCTCACAGGGCATGGTAACTTTAAAAGTAAATTATTTTCCTTCAAGCTTGTTGCCTCGCCATTATGTCAGTGTTCTACATCTGACTGTGAATATGTACAATCTGCACATCATATCTTATGAGAGTGTATTCTTTGGCAGAATGAACGCAATACTATGTTGAATAATGTACAGGCTGTGTCAGGAGCCGTTTACTATACGGACCTTGTGGAAACTAGAACAAATTTCCGTGCGTTCAAGCGCTTTTGCCATACCTATTATTGGAATCAAATATAAAAGCTCACAATGTTAGGACCCATTAATATTAATGCTAATTTTTATCCGTGGTGCTAGGCAACTGGGCTTATCCCAGTTGTAAACGACCCTTTGTGCCTATTGGTCTTGT
Organism: Orthosia cruda; assembly: GCA_964057195.1. Classification (NCBI taxonomy): domain Eukaryota; kingdom Metazoa; phylum Arthropoda; class Insecta; order Lepidoptera; family Noctuidae; genus Orthosia; species Orthosia cruda. The sequence goes on along the minus strand of OZ059853.1, from coordinate 3,477,502 downwards.
TTATTCTGTCTCCTGCTTGATGTGGAGGGAAGTGGAAATTTGTATTTTTCTTACTCCTCCATTTTCTTTTCTGATTAATTTCGTTGCGGGATCCAAGACAGTTAAATTCATTCTCCGGGACTTCGTCGAGCTTCATTGCCTCGGCGCTTTTCTGGTGGTCGCCACTGTTGATTCTGGCTTTCAGGAGTTGCAGTGGTTTGGGAATAGTGCGGTGGGATTGTCCCAAATAAGATACCTAAATCTGCATCTGTCAATGTGCTGTCTATGTTCGCAAACTCCTTACCTGTAAACCGCTGCGATGTGTACTCTCCCACTCCACCTTCTTATCTTATGTCTCACTTTCAATATTTAAGTTCTTCTCACTCTAGGAATCTGTGTTCTTCCAACAATCTGCTCTTACTCTGTCCTTCTCATACTACTGATTTTGTTCATTCTTCCTTTCATATTCAGTCTATTCTTCTTTGGAACGCGCTTCCTCTCGAAATCAGGGCGGCAACCAGTCGTTATGCTTTCAAGTGGAAATTGCAGTATTATTATCAGCGGGGGTAGGGTCATCTCGGTAACTTATTTTCATTACTTTATTAAATATATATATATTTATTTAGGTATGTATCATATAATATACAGGGTGTCCCAGAAATCGACGTCAAGCCGTAAATGGGTGATAGACCAAGTTATAACAGTTCAAAAAAATACGAAAAAAAATCTATCTCATGTTTTTAAAAAATTATGTTCACTTTAAAAATTTACTAAAAAAATCAATCCCTGTAATGGTTCTTTAACTCCAATTGCTACAAATCCCATAATTTATCTTTTTTTTTTATTATTATGTAATCTTGAATAATGCTTGTGTAGATTTTTGCCTAAAATTTAAAGCCAACTCCTCCTACTTAGAAGAAAATTAAACTTTTTCAAAACCAAATTATTCAAATTTACTGTTTCGCCCAACTTTAACTGACTGTACTGAAAAAAAAATGTACTACGCTAGTTTGGCAAGTAACATGAAAAATTGGCGCATTTAATAAGGATTCAAAAATGGTGTAACACTTGCTAGATTACGTTTTCAATAATTGGTCAAATTTTTTTTTGTAAATAGTATCGGTTTTTACCCAAAATGTCCATACTTCCTTAAAATGACTTTAGCTTACCTAAAGCTTTGCTAAACTCCGTTTCTAATTCGATAGAGACGGAGAGAGTCATTTTACGAAGTGTGAGCGAGATAAGAAATCGAAATTTTACGTAATCTAAGAGCAAAGTTATGATAGTGATTCAACCTTTTCAAGACGTAAATGGGTGATAGACCAAGTTATAACAGTTCTCAGAAAAATACGAAAAAAAATCTATCTCATGTTTTAAAAAATTTATGGTCACTTTAAAAATTTACTAAAAAAATCAATCCCTGTAATGGTTCTTTAACTCCAATTGCTACAAATCCCATAATGAGACTCTCTCCGTCTCTATCGAATTAGAAACGGAGTTTAGCATAGCTTTAGGTAAGCTAAAGTCATTTTAAGGAAGTATGGACATTTTGGGTAAAAACCGATACTATTTACAAAAAAAAATTTGACCAATTATTGAAAACGTAATCTAGCAAGTGTTACACCATTTTTGAATCCTTATTAAATGCGCCAATTTTTCATGTTACTTGCCAAACTAGCGTAGTACATTTTTTTTTCAGTACAGTCAGTTAAAGTTGGGCGAAACAGTAAATTTGAATAATTTGGTTTTGAAAAAGTTTAATTTTCTTCTAAGTAGGAGGAGTTGGCTTTAAATTTTAGGCAAAAATCTACACAAGCATTATTCAAGATTACATAATAATAAAAAAAATTGATAAATTATGGGATTTGTAGCAATTGGAGTTAAAGAACCATTACAGGGATTGATTTTTTTAGTAAATTTTTAAAGTGAACATAATTTTTTTAAAACATGAGATAGATGTTTTTTCGTATTTTTCTGAGAACTGTTATAACTTGGTCTATCACCCATTTACGGCTTGACGTCGATTTCTGGGACACCCTGTATGTATGTATATGTATTTTAAGCAATTAAAAATTTTATTTTGTTGTTAAATTGTTGATTCTAACAATGCACCTGCCATGTTTTCTCTTCACCACCCTTGGTTGACTGGTAGAGAATGCCTAAGGCATTAAGTCCGCCATTGTACCTTTGTGCATGAAGTTTAAATAAATAAATAAATGTGCTGAGCTATCACCTACAGTGCTTCCAACACCGTTCCTTGGCTTAAAAAGGGAAAGAAGCTGGTACATCGCATGCGGCTTGCTGATAGTTGCACCGCATCTAACATACTCACCCTATGGTGCTTCCAGGGCTCTTCGTACGGGCTGAGGGCTAGACCCCTTGCTCACTGCTGCACGCTACTAGCTACCTGCACGCTACCTAGGCACGATGCCCAGGTCTTGGCCTGCCTTCTTGCGGCCTACCCCCACGCGAGCCTGTGCTGACAGGCTGTCTCCGAGTAATACCGGTGGGAGTTACGAGGGCCGTCCGGCCTATTGCTGAGCCTGTGCTGAACAGGACCCCACGTCTGCGATGTGCTGCCAAGGGACAGTACCCTTCTTACCATATATACTGCGTGATAGTGTACGGACCAGAACAGTGGCCTAGTTATTTACCCGCGACCTAGCCGTGTAACTTATCTACTTAATTATATGTACTAACTTGTTCAGCTCTTTCACTTAACATCTACCTGATTACCTACCTATCAGTTAGCGGTATGCGCAGCCTACCATGCGCAGATCTAGCCGATACACCAGACAGTGATCGAAACTACCTAAAGGTGAAGTTATCGACACGGAATATCGTTATCAATTGGCCGTGTGCGAATCAACATCTGGAACCCTCGTTGCACCCTGGACCAGCTGGTTAAACCTCTCCAAATAACACATCTCCCGTCCAGCATGGTCTGTGGTATGGGAAAAGCCACTCCTGGTGGCGGGCATTGAAGTCCCCCAGTAACAATAATTGGGCGGAAAGGTACCGCTGCTGTGCCGCATCAGCCGCGGAGGATGTACTCTGTGATCCTGGTTGTCTCCTGATCTCCACTGTGCGAACGGTAGATACAGGCTTAGTTAATTTTTTCCAGACCTGTGTCCACCAGAGCCCACAGCGTTGAGTATTTGGTGTCCTAAGGTTATGGAGACGCCGATAGCAAGCGTTGTTACCGATTTATAATAGACACTACACTAGTTTAAATATATATTTTGTAATAGCAACACTGTATGAAAAAAACTTACTTCTCTTCAAAAATAAAAATCAAGTACACAGCTTTAATCGAGTTAAATTATTTTAATTAAAAACCTTTACCATAATTTTGGTCCACAAACCGGATTAATTACTTCAACATTAACCACGGCACCACGCCACGCCTGCTGCGCAATAGTGCTATCCTTACATTTTCAGCATCTAAATATCAACTATTATCAACCATATTTTAGGAATGAAATGAAATAACCATCCAAAGTTTTACAAAAGTAATCTAATAAAACACTAACACAAAATTAACAAATTTAGTATTTACGTTACAAAATCAAGTGAACAGAATCAAGGGGAACAATTAACAAAGTGCGCGCCGCCGGATGCGGGAATGAGCCCTTGGCCACGGTACGCGTTGGCTTATATAGGCTGGATAACATGCTCCGGGCTTTCTGGAGGGGTGTAGGTTGGAGACGCAGCTAACACGGCCTCTCCTGACGTGCCAGCGTCCTCGCAGGCCTCGGCAACCACCGGAGCGTCTTCAGCGGGAGCAAACTCCGACTCGGCATTACTGGGTGTCGCCGACGAGGTGCTCGGCTGTTCATCTACTTCATTCTCCTCATCATCAGAACCTGCACATCATAAACCAAGTGTGAGCATCTAAATGTTAGATGTGACAGCAGACAACTATTTTTTTTCTTTCTTGAGCTATTTCCTGGATGAAGGACGATCAAATGCTAATGAGACGTGAATTACTTCTTAATAATAAAATCCACCATGACAACGATTACCTAGCAGCTGCACGAAACACATAGCCTTACGAACTCAAAACCTCATAAAGGCCATCAATGAGCTCACTTGCCATAATACCAACCAAAACCTTATGCAGCTGCACCGGGCTTACATGGTATAAATGGCAAGTCTTGTCCTCGGGCTTTACACAGTACTTTGCCAGTCACGTCCCGAATGTCATAGGTGGACACGGGTACTTTCTGGGTCACGACTGTTACCAACTGGTAGGAACTAAGCTTGTCCTCAGGATTTACACAGTACTTTGCCAGTCACGCCCCGAATGTCGTAGATGGACACGGGTACTTCCTGGGTCACGACTGATACCATTAGGTAGGAGCAAAGCTAAAGGCGTAGGTTAAAGTGCAGTTACCATGAGAACCCGCTATTTAAGTGGTTCACGTCTCAGAAACAAAACAAAGATCCTTACACTCAAGCAAAGTTCTTGAAACGTAATCTTAGATCAATAATTACCAATAACAACAGTTTGGTTCATAAATTTAACAAAAGTTTAACACTTGAGAGGTATGTTTAGTTAATTAGTTATGAATTTATGAACAGCATACTTAAGACTCAAGTTCACTGAGACACTTAGCCACATAGCGATAAGTGCCGTGCGCTCGTGCGTTATCGTACTACGCTTTAAGCTGTGTCACTCACATAACTATTCAATCAGTGAATATTTATGTCAACTTAAATTAATGTCAACAAAGAGGCTAAACGTACCTACGACAAAAGTGGATGAAATGAGCAACACAATGAACACACATACAACACATTTAGAACACTAAAACTTACATTCGAAGAATGCAGCAACTGGAGCTCGTACTGTCCATTTGGTAGGACTTTAGTGATACGATACGGTCCCCGCTTACCACTGTCACAGATAATATAATACTAGCATACCACTGTCTAGCTTTTTCTGTTCGATACCCCAAACAAACTTAACGCTTATATGTGTTAGTGCAGCGAAAGTTGTTGTCAATCAAAGTGGCATACTGCGAGTATGTACCGTCTAAAATATCTGGATGCTGAGTAATTGACGCACTTGTTTAATTGTTTTCGGCGTCGGCGATTTAGTTAAGGCTTCTATTTTATGAGTGCTCGGCCTAACCTGACCATTGCTTATGATTCTACCAAGGTACACCACACAGCACTTCGAGTGGTCACGGTTTGCCGTATCACCCTTAATTTCAGGACAAAAATTTACATTGGATTGATTGCGCGACTCCGATAGCTGTTTTGCAACACATTTTCTTCCGTATGCCCCATAAAGTTACACTTAAAGTTTTTCATGTTCGGAGAATTTGATTTGAAATCAGTGTTCTGACTATTTATTCTGTTTTTGTAATTTGAACCGCTATTTCTATTTTTAGATCGTTTGAGACAAGCGCTACTCTTAATGTATGGCCGTGAGCATCGCACGAATAACACTTCAGTTTTTTTTTTACACTACGGCTGCTACGGTAACCGTTATCGCGACAGCTAGTACGAGTAGTTCGATTAGAATGAGAATGAGCATCAACCTTGTTTTTATTTATTTATGCAGTGGTTTTACTTGGTATGACATAAATTGATAAAAATATTACAATTATTTCGATTGTTAATTTTGCATTCATAGCTGCAGAACGAATCTGCGGATCCTTAATACCGCGCACAATGATTGCACACAAAAGGTCATTACTAAGTCCTTTAACAATACGCAAACGCAACAAGGATTTGCGCGCGTATTCCGCGTATGTGGAATATTTATCTGATTCAGTGCACACGACGTCATAAAGGATATTAGCGAGATCGACACGTCGTGGACAAAGTGATTTTAATTGTAATTTAAATGTAGACCAAGTACGATCCGTTTCGGTCCAATCGCGTAGCCAAGAGTGAGATGCACCCTTCAGACACAAACCGATACGGGCCAGACATTCTTTGTCGTCCCACCTATTTTGTGTCTTAGCACGGTCAACTTCGTCACACCATGCTATGACGTCATGAACATTAGGGTCGAAATCAGAGACGTAATAATGGTTTGATCTCACCGGGTTTAAGCTCCTTAGCGCATCGATGAGACGCTCTGCGACGTCCCCTGTAGCCGACGTTGAAGGCGACAGCGACAGCGCCGGTGCCTGTGGCGTCGGGACAGGTCGCGTGATAGCAGGAGGGCTGGCCATGCCGGTGATGGTAGGGCGCGGCTGCTGCTCAACACTCGATCGTGGTTCTGAAATTGAACTTCGCTCCAAGGCTGAGACCTTATTAAGTATTGCGTCTAAGATGATACTAAGATGATTTAGGTCGGGCGGCGGTGGCGTGCACTCACGTTTACGTATTTTTTTGAGGCCAGTATTTTTCGACATTTTTTATTATTATTTTAGTTAAGTGGGCAAACGAGAGACGTCTCGCTTCTGATTTTAGGAATGAAATGAAATAACCATCCAAAGTTTTACAAAAGTAATCTAATAAAACACTAACACAAAATTAACAAATTTAGTATTTACGTTACAAAATCAAGTGAACAGAATCAAGGGGAACAATTAACAAAGTGCGCGCCGCCGGATGCGGGAATGAGCCCTTGGCCACGGTACGCGTTGGCTTATATAGGCTGGATAACATGCTCCGGGCTTTCTGGAGGGGTGTAGGTTGGAGACGCAGCTAACACATATATACCTATCGGATAAACGAAAAAGATGAGCGAAGCACCACACATACCAGAATCTACAACTTCGTCGATGATCCAGAAAACCACGAGAAAATATATGAATTGCAAGCAAGGCTATCGGAATTAGCTGATCTTTATCTAAAATACAATACGACACAAGAATATATAGAACTTTTGGATGACAGAGATACAAAAATACAAGAACAAGAACGAGCTAACACAGACGACAAATATTTTCATTATAGAGCAAGAATTTCAGAGTTGCTAAAGGAGAACGAGCTCAATCGATCAACGAAGTCCTTTCAATCCCTTCAGCCAGCTAACCCTAAAATATATGTTATTAAAATTCCTCATTTGCGGATTTAAGCTTTGATGATAGTAAACTCTCCGAATGGTATAACTTCAAGACACTGTTTGATGGCGTTATGGACTCCAACACTCATCTAACCGAGCTGCAAAAATTCCAATACCTGAAGTCTCTATTAGGAGGAGAAGCAGCCGGCCTTATCAACGGTATCACAATCAACGAAGAAAACTACGAACGTGCTTTAGATATATTAATTAAAAGGTATGAAAATAAGATAGTTAGAGTAAACCATCACATCAATAATGTAATGTCAGTTTTGATAATATCTAAAAATAACTTGAATGAATTCTTATCTACGCTACAACAAAGTCCTGATTCATTAAAATCGCTAAAGGTACCTGTTTTGATAGTTGGGACCTATTACTAATTTACATTATTTTGCAAAGTTTAGATCAGGGTCTCAGCCTCTCAATTTGCCAACACTAATTGAATTAATCGAATTTTTGAATCATCGTGCCAGAGCTTTTGAATTGATGTATGATAAAACACAAAATGTATCAAAACCCACTACTGTGGTGAACAACAGAAGATCAAACTTCACTCGTGTATCTACCAATGTAGGCACTGTGACTTCTATCTGTATTTTGTGCAACATGTCTCATGACTTATACAAGTGCCCCTCTTTCTTAGAAATGACACCAATAAAACGCAATGAGTATGTAAAATCAAAGAAACTTTGCTACAATTGTCTTAAACCTTACAAGTATCAGCACACATGCTCAAAAAAATATTGTCAAGTTTGTCATAAAAAAAACATCATAGTACAATCCATGTTGACAACCATGCCTTGGCCTCGGTATCTGACACAACTACAGGTAACTCTTTGTCAGAGAACCAGTGCGACACAAGTGTGAGTAACAATAATGTTCAACAAGATGGTAATAGGCAAGCCTCAGTTATGCATTTGTACACAAATAAGTGTCAAGTATATTTATCTACTGCTATAATTAAAGTGCAAAATTCAAATTCAAATATATTTATTGCTCAACACAGTACATAATAATACATTTCCAGATGTCTAGTGAATGCGCAGTCCACTGTGTTGCACCAATTTAGGCATGCAAAATTATCATTAAAATACACAATGTCATAAATTCTAATTAATACCCTTTGCAAATTATTACACTATACAATCTCATAAAGTCAAATTAATAGGTACCTTCAAAAATCTCATAAATTAATACCCTGTACAATGTCATAAATTCAAATTAATACTCTAAACGATGTCATAATTTCAAAATAATACTCTATTAAATGTCATAAATTTAATTATATATATATGTATGTGTATATATATGTATGTTTATTTTAACTACAATATATATATATATTGTTATTCAATTTAACTTCTCAATTTTTATGCCATTTATAACCCAGTGTTATTATAGATTTTATCTGTGGGTGTTAAGTAGTGGTATTGAAAGAGGGCTTTAATTAATTTATTTTAGGCGATTTGAAGCTTTTGGAAGTTTAGTTTAGAAGTATATCCCCAGACTTCAATTAAATATTCAATATGCGGCTTTATCAACGATTTATACACAGTGTACCGAACTTTAGGAGGCAGGCATCCAGCCATTCCACGTAGTGCCCCCGTAAGGCTTGACAACTTGGAGCAGATCCTTTTAACGTGTGGTTGCCACGTCAAGTGTAAGGCCCAAGTACTTTTCAGTGTTTACCTTATTTAGGACACATCCATTTATAGATAGAGGGTTGTGATTATGGATATTTTTGTTCTTGGCCGAGAAAATTATGTAGTTAGTCTTAGATGTGTTAATTGTCAATAGGTTGTCTAAGAACCACCTTTCCAAAGTAACTAGGTCATCCTGTGCGTCTTGTATTATTGTTTCTGTGGAACTGCCGAAGTAAAAAAGACAAGTGTCATCGGCATAGAGTGTTATATGGCCTTTTAATCCTAGCTCGTGTACATTATTTATGTAGATGAGGAATAAAAGGGGACCGACTATTGATCCTTGAGGTACACCACATTTTATTGATTTAGAGCTACTGATAGTATTACCTATCTTAAGAACCTGCAAGCGACCTTCCTAATAAGACTCGAGCATTTGGAAAAATGTTCCTGTTATTCCTATGGAAGTGAGTTTTAGTAAAAGTACAGTATGACTCACGGTATCAAAAGCCTTTTTTAAGTCTATAAATACACCCAGTGCGATTTGTTTCTTATCAATTTTAGTTCTTAGTTTTGTGACCAAATCAGTAGCGGCAGCCAAAGCGTTAGACTTTGGCCTATATCCATATTGCCGTTTGAATAGGAAACCGAAAGAATCTAAATAATCCATAAGTCTAGAATGTATTAATTTCTCCAGTATTTTCGATAACACTGGCAACACAGATATAGGTCTATAATTTCCCGGGTCTGATCTGGATCCTGACTTAAATATGGGAGTAACTTTTGCAATTTTAAGGGTATCTGGAAAATTGCCCTCGAGTAAGCATTTATTCATGCATTTAACTAAATTTGGCAGTATTATTATTTTTATATATTTAATGGCCCTGATACTGATGCCATCCATGCCGGCGCTGGTGTTTGTTGTTAAATTATCAATAATTTTGTCGATTTCCTGTGCATTTGTTGGTGACATTTCTGAGATGCCTGGAGCGTTGGTATGTAATGGCGTCGTGTTTACGTAATTATTGTGGTGTTTTACAGGTATTTTGTTTGCCAAGACTATACCTATACTAGCAAAATACATATTAAAGTGTTCACAGATTTCAACCTCGTTTGTAATGAAGCCTTTAAATTTATTTATATAATTAATATTTAATAGAGAATCAGGTAGTTTGTTGTAAATCTGTGGTGCCATTCCGAGAAAGTTTTTATGGAATACCGCTTTTTTGTGCTGTATATCGCTTATTTTATTTTTATGTCACGTGCTATGTAGTTTTTGAAATAAGTGCAAGTTTGTTTTTACGAATAGAACCACCTCGTATATGTACAGGCAGGTTACAGTTAATATACGAAAATATGGAAAAACGGTTTACAACTTTCCGTGCTCTGAATACCGCATATTGCCCTAACACACCTTTTTTGCGCTCTAAACACCGACTCCATGTTCGTGGAGTTACCCCAATATATAATACCGTAGCGCAGCGTAAACGTAACATAAGCATGATACGCCGTAACCAAAACTTTTTGATGTACCTCCTTTGCGAGATTCCGTAACGCATATGAATGCTGACTCAGGCGTTTACATACACTATCAGTGTGGATTTTCCATGACATGTCCAGTTCTAAACCTCACCTAAAAATTTTGTGGTTGTCGTTTCTGAAATTACTTTGTCATCATATTTTACGTTAGGTTTTTTATGATTTGTCCTTTGCTCAAAAGTCATTATTTTAGTTTTGTCAATATTTATTTTTAAATTATGCCCGGACATCCATTCTATTATAACTTGTAGACAGTGGTTTATCTCTCCCTCAAGTGTCGTCGCATCATTACTGTCACTAAAAAGGACCGTGCTATCATCAGCAAATAAAACCATCGGGTGATGTGTTTCTTTGGGCATGTCATTAATGTAAATAATAAAGAGCCTACAATACCTCCTTGGGATACACCGTAGTTATTAGGCCTCTGAACAACACAATGGTGATTGGACAACATGTAGAGATCTTTAGACAGCGGCAGTCAGGTATGTTTAATTACAAGGAACTTAGCGAACAATCTTCAGCTTCCTCTCACTAATCAAACTAAGTACATTATACATGGAGTAGGAACCACTCCTACTCACTCATCTCAATCGACAACAGTCAATATTGCATCTCGTAACAGCAATTATTCATCAGCAATAACTTGTATAGTAACAGACCAAATTTCTACAAAACTACCACAAAATTACATTCCACTTGATCATTTCAAGGTAGGTACCAAAGAGCTATAACTTAGCAGATTCTTTATTCAATATGCCTAAAGGCGTAGACTTACATATTGGTGGTCAATTATTTTACTCGCTTCTTCTACAGGGCAGATTAAAGTTAGGTAATAACCGACCCACACTCATAAACACAGTATTTGGCTGGATAGTTACTGGAGACCTGGATTTAATAATGCAATCATCATTTAATGATACAGCCCATACATCGAATCACACACTAAATATGCAAAGTGCTTGCAGTCAAACAGACTTAACCTTTCATAAACAAACAATTTTATCAGCACATATCAGTTGTGAACAATCATGTGATCAATTATTAAAACGCTTTTGGGAACAAGAAGAAGTCAAAACTTCCCCAATTAGCACACCAGAACATATCTATTGTGAAGAACTTTACAAAATAATAATAATAATAATAAATATGTTCACACGAAGCCAGGCCCGTGACAAGAACACACGCCCAACATCTTCGGGTTCGTCGCTCAGCTCCGCCTCGCAGCCGCCGGGACCATCTACAATCGTAAGTCAAGCGATCCCGGACGCTGCAGTTGCGTCGAGCTCGAGCGACGAATACTTCTCTCCGCCGACGACACCACCACCTGCGCGTCGACGGGGAGGACGCCGGCCGCCGGACAGCCAGGGATCTCGAGGCCCATCGGCCTCTGACAGGGTCCCCGCTCCCGGTGGAAGTGTGCAGCGCATGCGATGGACGCAATCGAACAATGAAAACGTTATGCGCGCATACTTTGGGGCTACAGAGGGGGAATTAACCTGACTGCGTACCGTGGTCGGATGCTCTCTCTGTTTCAGGTGCTTGAGCCAGCTGTCAACGTGTCGGCCCAACGTCTATCGGATCAGGTGCGGGTCATCCAACGTAACCGTATGCTGGATGATGCCGTACTTGATAGATTGCGTGAGGAATCACAGAGTAGCCGTGTCTCGCCTGCCTTGCCACCGGCCGCGGTGCAACTGCAACCCAGTGTTTCACCGCGACCCGACCATGTTAGCGACGATGACGACGACGGGGCTATATCTGTGAGTACCCAATGCAATGCACGTTTGAGAAGCGCTTTGGAATGTGTATTCAGCGAGTATCGCTCCACACCACCTGAGCTTAGACCTCGACTACCTCGTTTGCCCATGCATAAGAAAAATAGGGCGCTGGTGTGTGCTCTAGATTCGCAGCTATCAAATGTTTTTGATAGCAGCAAAGACCTTGCCGACACCCACTCGATCTTGTACTGTGTGGCTGCAACAGCATGTCGTGTAGCTAACGTTAAGTTTCCCAAAACTGACAGAGCTACACGACCAGCTATACCAGCTTGGCAGTGCAGGATTGAGCGTCGTTTCGGTGAGGCTAGAGCACTCATCGGCAAGCTTATCTGCTTCAGGGAGGGCAACATTCGCCCTAGAGTGATGCGCTTTGTGAGGCGGGCGTTCTCAGGGACTGATATTAGTTTTCGAGATTATATGTCCCACGTCACAGAGCGTATCGACTTCCTGAAGCAGAAGATCTATGCATGGGCAAACCGTATTCGTCGGTACAAGCGGCGAGTGGAGCGATACACTCAGAATCGCACATTCCAGAGCAACGAAAGGTGGGTTTATAGGGCTTGGAAGCAACCCAACCAAGGTGTGACTGATACGCGCCTACCGGATAATGACGCCATGTGTTCGTTCTGGCGCGATATCTGGTCGTGCCTGTCAGTCACACCGAGGGTGACTGGACTCGGGAGGTCGAACGAGCGTGCGATCCGATACCACAAATGAAGGCAATTACCATCAGCCCCCAAGATGTGGCTCGTGCAGTCCGTCCGTTGCCTAACTGGAAACCTCCAGGGCCGGACGGACTGCACAACTTTTGGATTAAATGGTTCCAAAGGTAGCACGCTAGTTTGGCAACTCAGTTCCAGTCTGCCTTAGAGTCAAAGTTGCTGCCCCAGTTCCTAACGACAGGAATAACCCACCTGCTCCACAAATCAGGTAGTACTGCGGATCCTAAAAATTATAGACCGATAACGTGCTTACCGACGGTCTATAAAGTTCTTACATCCATTCTGAGAGCGAAAATTAATCAACATATTGACAATAACGCCATCATGTCTGCTTCTCAGAATGGATGTAGGAACGGGTCTCGCGGTACTAAGGAACTGCTCCTCATAGACATTGCCATTAGCCAACAGGTTCGCCGTTCCCGCAAGGATCTTTGCCCCCAACAACTTGCAACTGATGAAGCTACTGAAGGTAACAGAAACCTTCAGTGACGCCATCCGTATGGAATTTGGTGTGGACAAATGTGCAGTCATGCATGTAAAGCGAGGGGAGATTATGGAATCCGTGGGAGTACAACTCTCGGATTCCATACACCTTCGATCCCTTTCTTCAACCGAAACTGGTATTTGGGTATGTCGGAAGCACTAGGCATCAATGCTACTGACGTGAAACAGTCGTTGAGGGAGCGCTTCTTTGGCCGCCTGAAAAGAGTACTAAATAGTCTTTTATCGGGCGGTAACAAGGTGCGCGCCTTCAACGGCTGGGTGATTCCGGTATTGATGTATTCTTTCGGCATACTCAAATGGACTCAGACTGAACTTGACGCCCTGGATAGGAGGGTCCGCACGCTGCTTACCGCAAATCGTATGCATCACCCGCGTTCATCGGTTATGAGACTGTATATCCCTCGGAAGTGCGGGGGTCCTGGCTTTTTAAATGCTAAGACTCTACGCAACCGCGAGGTATGCAGTCTTAGGGAATACTTCCAGGCCGCTGACGTGGGTATGCATCGAGATGTGGTAGCGGTGGACAAGGGCCTTACCCCACCTTCCTTGGCTAACGAAAACTGGCGCAAACCTATAGTATTAGATACTAATGACCGCAGGGAGGTATGGCAGAGCAAGGAGCTTCACGGACGCTTCTACCGGGTCCTACATGGGCCCGATGTAGATCTTTTAGCGTCCGTGGCCTGGCTGCGATTTGGTGACCTTTTCGGGGAAACCGAAGGTTTTGTCTTTGCGATTATGGACGAAGTTATGATGACGAACAACTACCGGAAATACATTGTGAAGGACGGCACGGTTGACATCTGTCGGGCATGTCACTGGCCGGGTGAATCAATCCGTCACATTATCTCCGGTTGTTCTAGTCTGGCTAACGGAGACTATTTGCATAGACACAACCTTGTAGCCAGGATTATCCATCAGCAACTTGCTCTTAAATACAATCTTGTGGAGTCGGAAGTGCCTTACTATAAGTATGTGCCCGACCCAGTTCTCGAAAATGGCAATGTCACGTTGTATTGGGATCGGTCTATCATCACTGACAGGACTATTGTTGCCAATAAGCCTGACAGAGTGGTGATAGACCGACTAGAGCGTCGCGCAATGATTGTTGATATAGCGGTCCCACATGACGAGAACCTCGTGAAGGCTGAGAGAGATAAGAAAAGCAAGTATCTTGATCTGGCTCGCGAGGTTGTCGACATGTGGGACGTGAATACAGCGATCATTGTGTTGATAGTCGTTACGGCCAATGGCATAATAGCCAAGAGCCTCGACGAACATCTGAGGAGGCTCTCGTTGGGCAGCTGGATCAAGGGTTTGATCCAGAAATCGGTACACCTGGACACGGCGCGTATCGTTAGGAGGTTCCTCTCTCAGGAGCCCTGACCACCGGTAGCTTGGACCCTGTTCCTGATACCAGTGGCTACTATTTTTGTTTTTTTTTTATTTTATAATATTTAAAAATGTAAAAAAATATGTATATAACATGAATAAATGGAATAATAATAAAATCGTTTATTCAGGAAAAACACAAGTACAAAAGCACAACTACCAAAGAATCGTCAGGTCGCTTTACATTAAATCTTCCAATTATACAAGAACAGTTATATCAGCTAGGTGACTCCTACAGTATCGCACAAAAGTGTTTCATATCCTTAGAAAAGAGATTTCTCAACAACCCTACGCTTCATAATCAATATTCAGAATTTATAAATGAATATCTAGAACTAGGACATGCATCTTATGTACCCACTACTTGACCATCATACATACAAGAGGAACTCAGGCGTTTCTTTCTACCTCATCATGCAGTCATTAAACCTCAAAGTATCTCAACCAAGCTACGTGTTGTGTTCAATGGAAGTAGTCAGTTATCTACCTGCAGTCTCACTTAATCAGGTTTTATATGAAGGTGGACATATTTATACAGATATTATTGAAATTATCATAAGACTTCGAACTTTCAAGTTTGCACTGTCCTGTGACATTGTTAAAATGTTTAGAAATATAAATGTAGCCAAAGAACACTGCAATCTACAATGCATTTTGTGGAGAGAAACTCCTGATGATGAGCTTAGAGTCATTCGACCAAACACAGTTACTTATGGAACTAGATGTGCTCCTTATCTAGGATTTAGGACACTACATGAACTTGCAAAACAAGATGGAGATCTCTATCCCCTCGCGGCTAAATGCATTCAGTACCAAACATTCATGGATGATGTTCATTGCGGTTCTAACACTCTTCCTGAAGCTATAGAACTAAGCAAACAATTAATTCACTTATTTAAAAGAGGAGGATTTCTATTGCTAATAATCCTCAAATTCTACAAAGTGTCATTAAAATTAAAGACAAACTTTCACCTAAAAGCCTACTCATTGATGATGAAACAAGCACACTTGGTCTTAAATATGATCCAGCAATTGGTATATTCAAAGTCAATATTCCATCTCAACAACATACAACACACTTTACTAAAATAATTGTGCTTTCAATAATTAGAAAAGATTTATGACCCGCTATGATACCTTGCCCCAGTTACAATCAGTGCAAAGCCTTTCATGCAACAACTAAGGAAAGAATCTAGTACTTTGACTTGGCATACACCATTACCAGAACACCTACTTTTAGAGTGGCTACCATTCTATAACAATCTACAACTATTAGACAATATAACCATACCAAGATATTGTTTCTCAGACATACCTACCAAAGTTTACTTAGTAGGCTACAGTGATGCATCTTTAATCGCTTATGGATGTTATATTTACATTGTAGCAGAATATCATAATCAGAAACCTACCTCTAACTTGATAATTAGCAATAGCAGAGTTTCTCCTGTTCGCACCATAAGTCTTTCAAAATTGGAGCTAAGTGGATGCACATTACTTTCAAAACTGAGGCATAAGATTAAATCTGCTCTCAAAATAGTAGTTAAAATACATTTTGTGCATACAGATTCCACTATAGTTTTAAACTGGCTAAAACCACCTTATAAGAAATGGGCAGTTTATGTAGCAAACAGAATCTCACAAATACTTCAAACCTCTGATTCTGATTCTTGGAATCATACTAGAACCCATGACAATGCAGCAGATTTACTTACACATGGTATACATCCCAAAGATTTAAAAAATCTGTCACTGTGGTGGCATGGTCCAACATACCTTTTATCATAACCTAATGAATGATCCTGCAGTAATGTTACATCAGAAATCCAAATAGTACCCTGTCATACAAAAGTAAATTCATATGCAACAAATGTAGTCTCAGAATACTATAATGATGAAGATATTGAATATTTCATGAACCTATTTCAAAGATTTTCAAGTTTTCAAAAATTACAAAACACTATTGCCCAGTCTTACAGATTTTGTCGCAATATTAAAAACCATTCCAAGAAAACAGGTCCCCTCACACCTGATTAGTTAAAATACAGTCATAACTTCATAATTAAAATTGTTCAAGCATCACATTTCAAGAAAGAAATAATTGAACTTAAATTAGGAAAAGGCAATTACACATATTCTTCTAGTCCTCTCAAAAGATTATCTCCCTTCCTAGATAGTGAAGATATGTTAAGAGTAGGTGGCAGAATAAATCATGCAAATATTCAATACAATCAGAAATTTCCTGTTATACTACCAAGCAATTGTCATATCACATTACTTATCATTCAAAAATTTCACATACAACTGTTTCAATCATGTGTACAAAACACACTTTTAAACTTGAGGTTAATGTATTGGCCTATACATGCTAGAGTCCAAGTTAAGAAAGTTGTCTACAAGAGTATAGTGTGTACCAGATATCGTGGTCAAACTTGTAGTCAAAAAATGGCTAACTACCTTATAACAGAGTAAACTTAGAACACCCCTTTTCGAACATTGGAGTCGACTATTGCGGCCCCATGTACATAAAATCTAGTAACCTTCGCAATGCTAAATATACAAAGAGTTACATCCTCATTCTGGTCTGTCTCTCATCGAGATGCATACATATTGAACTTTCAAATGATCTAACGACAGACTAATACCTCGCTTGTTTAAAACGTTTTTTCATCACACTTGCACGTAAACAGTATCTAAACAAACAGGTTAACTTGGCCGTAATGCCCCATATAAAACCCTTGAGCTTTCTTTTTGTCATGAAACCTTAGGGCGTTAAGTAATATTTTTTTAATTTATAGCACAGCAAACAGGTCATGCAAGTTCAAGCAAGGAGTTTACACGCAATTGAAAAATTGTCTTAAAATGTTAATTTCTTTGCAATCTCGCTACATATTACTTAAATACTCAACAAATTTTCTTAATAATCGATTTTAATAGTTCAAAACGCTGATTTCTTTTTTGTACTCCCCGTCATTGCTGACTAACTACGTAAGTATTTTCCCTTAACGTTTCTGAACGAAACATTTGTATAATCTGTGGTGTGGGCAAAAACTCGCCATCCGCTTAAAAATAAGTTCTCGTATTTCGTAATAATATCTGTGCTGGCTTGTGTATTAAAGCTATAATTCATAATTATGACTCGCAAATGTAATGAAAAACATTGTATGTATCACGGGCGGTACGGGACTTACGAACCTCGACTCAGAAAGCCCTCAGTCTTCGACTTCGGGCTACTCTACTAGAGTCTCGATCGATGTACTATTGTGTCCGTAGAGGTGTATGTAATAGCATTTTGTCAGACAATGCTTCATATTTTCACTTTGCCGATCATGAGTTACATGAGCTTTACCGCATGTTTATGAATGAGACATCTTACAGTCAAGTTATTGATTATACAAACAGCCTGAACATAAAATGGAAATTTACCACCCACTTGCAAGCCACATGGGCGAAATATATGAGTCAAGTATTAAACAAACAAAGAATTTGCTGAAAAGGAAACTAGGCAATTGTCGAATGACTTGTGACCAATTGTATACTATTTTGTGCCAAATTGAAGCAATTTTAAATTCTAGACCTTTATATGCGATGTCAGATGATATAGATGACCTAAATTACCTTAGCCCTGGTCACTTTCTAATAGGATCAACTATGTTAGACATTCCTGAACCAAGCCTAATTCATATTTCAGTTAATAAACTTAATATTTGGCAAAGAATAACTTTTATTAAACAACAATGTTAGCATGAATTGTATAAGTCCTATTTGTTCGAGATTCAAAGCCGACAAAAATGGTTAAAGTTTCCTAACTTAGAAATAGGAAAATTAGTCTTAATTAAAGATGAGAAAACTCCGCCTTTGCATTGGCCTCTGGCGAGAGTTGTTCAAATACGTAAATCAAAAAATCAAACCGACTTCGGAAAAGAAAGTTATTTTTTGTTTTGTAGTTTTTTGTTCTGGCAGTCGGTTTGATTTTTTGTTAAAAAGTTTTTATTTTTGTCTTTTTAGTTTTGGTAGGTATCTCCAATTAGCATGATAATCATTTGTGGCCAAAGTACATCTCATGACGATTTCAATAAGCCCAAGCACGACTAGGATACATTGTTTTATTTCAGAGTTCCAGCGCCTACCTTCCGGCTTCATCATCAGAACAGTTCAATGGTACCATTTTCATCAGAACCATTTATTTATAAGTATTTGCTTCATCATAGTCGGTTAATTATTCGAGATATTTTATACCTGTGACATACTTAGCATTTAGGAGTTCCAGTGGCCATCTGTGGACTTTTTCATCATCAGTTCCACTTCACCAAATTATACTTTCTGAGTGCAAGTGATTGCATTGTTTATTAAAAAATTCCAAAATCACTATATGTATGCCTATAATATTTGAGGAGTCCCCTCGATTGCTCTAGGATCCCGTCATCAGATCCTGACCTGATGACTATGGGACCAACTAGGAAGTATACCCTTCAAAACAAAAGAAGATTTTTTGAAATCGGTCCAGGCGTCTTTGAGTAATCGGGGAAAATACATAAAAAAAAAAAAAAGATGCCGACGAATTGAGAACCTCCTCCTTTTTTTGACGTCGGTTAAAAAGACAACCAACTAACCTGATCGGTCTCGGTAAAAACTGCAAAGGGAACCTATATGTGCCCTATTCGCAAATTAGTTTTATTACCACTTCAGTAATTCGGTATAACAATTTCACTTACCTTTATTTTAATTTACATAAAGCTAACTCAAATGTTTGTTAATGTTTATTTTCCCACAATACCATACCTACCTATGTAATTTAGTTATACCTAAGATATAAATACTTACGAACCTAGAAATAAGTACAATTTAATCTAAGCATAGCATAATAACTAATAACTGCATATTTTCCTTGTTTACATTCAACTTACCCTTTTTTTTTTGCAACTGAGCCGATGCCGACTATTCTGCCAGTGTCATGAAGAGACGACAGCGCAATGAGGCGAGCCGTCGAAATGTGCTTTTTCTTTCGGTGTCTTGTAGAGACGACAGCGCAATTAGGCGAGACCTCAAAATGTGCTTATTCTTTCGGTGTCTTGTAGAGACGACAGCGCAGTGAGGCGAGCCGACGAACTGTTCTTTTTGGTAGATAACAAAGATACATATTGATAAAAATCCTAAATTTTGATGTCATTGTCATTTATAAATTTTGAAAGGAGTTTGATAACTTTAGGAGAGAAATTTGTCAAAAGGGATTTGACAAATTTGGAAGTTGATAGGGAGGGAGTTTCTGAGAGATGAATTTCATTAAAACGACATCAATAGGACTGTACAAAGAAATTTTAGAGATGACCTTTCATTGTACAGCCATGCCATGCGTGTAAGGGGGCTATTAAATGAGGTATTAAAAGTTGAGGATGGGATATCAAATATATGATGCTAACGCATACTACGCTGGCTCATCCTAAAGGAAAAATAATTTATCAATGGTGCATTATGGAACCATTTACGCCACCTATCACCATGGCACCTATTACGAAATTTTTTAATGACAGCTTACGGTCGGGCTTTTTCCCTGATTCCTTGAAAAGGTCTGAAGTGTGCCCAATCTATAAGAGCGGGGTCAGAAATCAAATAAAAAATTATAGGCCAATATCCATTCTACCGGCATTATCGAAGATATTGGAAAGAATAATAAATACACGCTTAGTAAATTATCTGGAAAAAAATAATTTACTATCTAAAAGTCAGTATGGTTTTCGGCATGGTAAGTCCACTGAACAAGCAGTGAACAAACTCACCAGCTTTATTAGCACAAATTTGGACAAAGGTAAAAAATGTCTTTCAATATTTCTCGATCTCGCCAAGGCATTTGACACGATTTCTGTTGCCCTCTTATTGACAAAACTCGTGAAATTAGGAATTAGAGGTACTCAGCTAAAACTCTTTGAAAGTTATTTGTCTGTGCGAAAGCAGTGTGTCCGTATGAGCAAATACAAAAGTACCTACCTTCCAGTTACACATGGCGTACCACAGGGCAGCATCTTGGGACCCACCTTATTCCTTGTATACATTAACGAACTTACTAGTCTTAAGCTCACCCATGGCGAAATCATCTCCTTCGCAGACGACACTGCTTTAGTTTTTGCCGCCAATACTTGGGATGAGGTATTTGATGCTGCTCAGCAGGGCTATAATATCACTAGAAGCTGGCTTCAGGCGAACATTCTGACTTTAAATGTGGAAAAAACAAAATATATCTCTTTCAGCATCAAAAATTATTCGAGTCTCAGTAACAGCCACAAAATTATCTCTCACGAGTGTACCCTGAAAGCCGACTGCACGTGTTCATCTCTGGAACGTGTTCACACCTTCACGTACTTGGGTGTTACTATAGACAGAATTCTCAATTTCAAAGAGCATATCAAGCTGCTTGGTGCACGAGTGCGCAAACTCATATATGTCTTTAAAAATTAGCGGCACGCTGCTGAGCCTTATCTCCTAAAACAAATGTATTATGCCCTAGGACAGTCATTATTAAATTATTGCATTTCTTCCTGGGGGGGTACTTGTAAAACCACTATGAACCCCATTGAAATCGCTCAGCGCGCAATTCTAAAGGTGTGTATTTTTAAACCTATCCTCTTTCCTACTGCTTCTCTATATCAGATTTGTGGAGTTCTGACCGTAAGACAACTTTTCATCCTCAACATTATTCTGAAACAACATATAAAACTACCTTATGACCCACACGCGCAAAAATGTCGAAATAAAAGATTACGTATGGAACGAACCAGTAGAAAAACTAAATTTAGCGAAAGATTTATTGAATTTCTTGGTCCGTTTCTTTATAGCAAAATAAATAGTAAATTAAATATTTATCCTCTTACCAAATTTAAATGTAAACAAATAGTAAGTGAATATTTGCAACAACTAAATTATGAAGAAACGGAGTTATTGCTATATGTTGTACAGTAAGTAGTATGTTTAGGTATTAATTAGCTATAATAATTAAAATAACATAATCTTAGTCAAAACCATGGCCATGCATTCACAATCACACACACACACCCATACACCTACACACATTCACCCTCACACACCAAAACTCACACGCACCCACATCACTCATACTCCACTTAAATCACCTACTAGTCCACACACTCTCATAAACACTTCACTCACTTATAGATATTTTACTTATTATATAATGTTAACATTGAAGTTAGTTATAAGTCACTTAAAATATATTATTAGTACAATCAAACATATTTGCTTTGTTGGCATTTACAGTTGAAATATCGAGGAAAAAGGCACTGAAAACCGAAATACAGGCCTTGCCTAGTTCGGTTGCAGTGACTACATCCATTTACTAGAAATAAATTCAGCCAAACTATTTTCTGTAAAATATTACTAAGTTTTATGAGAAATAAATTTATTATTATATTATTATTATTTATAATTTTATGAAGAATAAATAGGTCATAATTATTTCGACTTTCTATTAAACTAATCAATTTGAAATGTTTCATTCTATCTGTGTATTCCGGAATAACTTTAAAGTACAGCTAAGATAGAGCTGTAACAGATAGAGCATTATAGGGTAACTAACTCGCGTGTACAAGTCACACTTTCTACGCAGACGAACTCGCGTGTACAAGGCGCACATTGTGCCAATACCATATCGTGTGTGCAAGGCGTAAATTGCACGAAGACCGGCTCACGTGTACAAGGTTTACATTGTACGAAGAACAACTCGCATGTACAAGGCGTGGGTACATAAAAACAAAAGCAAAAAGAAATACGTAAAACCAAAACACAATAAAAAGAATACACATGTCTATACGTATAATATCTAAATATTTGTTACATGTAAATTAGGCCTACTGGGGAAACCACGATAAAAAACGCGCGACTAACTCTACCTCATGGTGGTGTAGAAATGAGTTTTTTTTTCAAAATCGATACTCTTACTTGAATGGTAATGAACTTCCAACAAACAGAGCTGAGATGTACTTTTTAACCGATATTAAATGATGATTGAGGAATGATGTAATAAGACAAAATGTGGTTTAAAAAACATAAGTAAGGATCGTAGCAGGTGGCGTTCTGTCTTCCCTCATGGGCAAAAGGCGTGAGTGTATGTATGTGTCTATGATTAAATAAAAGAGGAGGCGCTCAGTTTAGTTGTATTTTTTTGGCAAGGTAAGAAAACCTCAGGACTCCGTGATTTATGAACGGCAGGTTTATTACGTATGAAACAGCAATTAGCAATATTTGCGCAGAGATTGTACAATCATCGCGCGATTATCGCTTCATGACACGTCAAAAAATGAGAAGGCTTATTTTTTCGAATTAATTGCTCTTCAATCAAGAACCCGCATTATATATGAGCTATAGCCACACCATAATAATTTTACGACAGCTCTGCTAACAATAAAAATCTGCTAACTGAAATGTGCATTTATCGCAAGGTGATCGTGATCATTTCGAATTACGTATCGTTTTTGACAGCAAAACGACAGCGATCGGCGAGCAAATGTGGCTGTCAAATTGCGATAACTTTTTCCCAAAGACATTATACGTATTTCTTACTACTAGACTGTGTACCAAAATTTTATGTTTAGATAAAATGAAATCTATTATCATACACCTAGGTTAGCTATTTCCTTATAAGCGGTAGCTAACCAAAAGCGGTCCTGGCGAGAGGGTTTCCACTAGTAGTGTGTCCTTGTCTGACCTCTTGCTAGCTCAACTAATCATTGGGTTTGGTAGAAATGGTAGAAAATTTTATATTTTTATCTTTGTGTTATACCAAAACGAACAATTCATCGACTTTGACACGTATTTAAAATTTTCTAGAAACGTATTTAAATATTTCTGCAGTTCCTATATTTAATCAATTCGTTGTATTTAAAAAAATATTCATTAATACTGAGTAAGAGAAGTACTTTTAAATGTTTGGGCCTGGTAATACTAAATGTAGGATGGTGGTTTGCGGAATTTTGGCGGACTTTGTTCGAGTGAAATTCAGCGGCTGTTAATATTATTTGCAAATTGATTCCTAGTGTACAATTGGTTTAGTTTTATTTCTCATCTGTCTACGCAACTGGACAATATGTGAAATCATAGAGATCCTTTGAGGTATATTTAGCCGCCGGTACTTCAAAGCACCGTCTGAAGACTGCAGGGTTATCTAACGCCTCTCCTTCATGAGCTTGAGAGTAGGATCAGAGAACTTTTTGTTCCTATCTATAAGATGGTCTTGAAGAATGAGACTTGAGGAGACTTGGGATTTGAGGATTATTGAGTCCTCCCCCTCTCTTCGAACTTCAAATAACCCTTTAATACTACATCGTAAATTGCTCAATTCCTCTTCGAGTTTGGTGATTTTTTCGTCGGTCCGGAGTGTGCGCGTGTTGTACGTTGCCAAGTCCAGTCGTCGGTATTTGTTGGGGTAGCCGGATCTCGTCCGGGATTCTTAGCACCCCTTGCCATACCGTAACCTCGACCGCTACCGTAGTCGAGGGTACAGGCTGCCGGGCAATAGATAATGCTTTGCAGGCGGGTTGGCGATCGCAGTATGGTTGTTACAAATGCACAGAGAACGCTGGCTGCTGCCCATTCTCTGGTTTTTCCCATAACCGCCTCTTACGACACCCACGGGCAAACATGGGATAGTGAAATTCATTACGCCCGACACCATACAGTTAGTGACGTAGATACCAAAAAATATAAACACTATTTTTTTTTATTATCTATAAATTAGGTAGGTTTAGGTAGCGCGGTTAGGTAGCATAAATATATCGGGATACTTAAACTATCGTTTTTACAATCAATTTGTCCCGTGTTCTGTTTTGTCATGATCACCTCATTAGAAAGAGACACACTACCAACGGGAGCCTTCTCACGTGGACTGGTTTTTGCGCCATATTGCACAGTCTAGTAGTAAGAAGTATAAGGTCTTTGCTTTTTCCCTTGTTGTTGGTCGATTGCCAATCGCTCGCTGATGGCTGAGTAGGTACAGAAGTTTTTGAGTATTTGGCGGCTTTTTTCGTGTGTTATTTTGTGGCTACTTTAATTATCCGCAAATTAGAATAAGAATTAAAAAAAAAAAAAAATACAATTAAAAATTAATAATATTATTATTTTTATATTCATTAATTATTATTATTAATTAAATTTCTATTGAAATAAGCAGTACCTTTGTGCTCTTCTATCTGTATTCCTTCTTTTATCTGAAAGTTTTTTTTTGTGTGTACATAAATAAATAAATAAAAATAAATATTGAAATAAAAAATTCCTAGTGAATATTGAAATGGCAAATTGGTGTTGTTTTGTGTCTCTCTCTAATGTTTACGGAACTGGACTATTTGTTGAATCATTGAAACAGAAGTGATCACGGTAAAGTGGAGGATTCTTATATACTGTAGTGTTGGCTTCCTCAGCGAAGCTTATATGTTTACTTACTAAATACTTACAAAACATAAGATTGTGATAAGTCCGCAATAAGTATCTTCTATTATATTATTTTTTTATATGGCAAGCACCAATGTCGACTATTCTGCCAATGTCTAAATTAAATTAGAAAAATCAATTTCACGTTTCATAGTTCAAATACAAGATAATGTAGTCTATTATGTCCTAATGCATTATCGATTTCTTATAACAATCAACAATTCGAAGAAATTTTAATAAATTTTACACATTGACATTTTAGTCATCCAGTTTTTCAAATTAATTATTATCTAAAACCTACATTTTTCCCGAGTAACATAGGCTATAACTTATTTTCGAAAAAATTGGGGATCCTTACGAAAATTGCAATAATGTAACCCAAAGTATCAATATTTAGCCTATAAAATTCATTATTTGCCGTGCGCTGAGAAAACTATGAGTGATACTTAAGTAGTATATGTTACACAATTAAAGTACTCATTATTAAATAAAAAAAAACTACGAGAGAATGCAATGGGTGCACGGTTGGCGCAGTGATTGAGCTATTGACTGCTGCGCTGCGTGTTGCGGGTTCGATTCCCGCACGGAACAAATATTTGTACGACCTACAGATAGTTGTATCGGCTCTGGGTGTTGTGTATGTGAGTTTATATGTTTGTAAACGCACCCACGATACAGAAAGAAACCTCCTAGGGTGGGGCAACGTTTTTTTTAAGAAAAGCAAAGAAAAAAGAATGTATCTCACTAACATAATTATGTCACAATAGCAGCTTTTGTGTTCTAAAATTTTATTAGATCGCCGGTAGAAACAAAAGTTGGTTACATGTTTATTGTAGTATTGTATTGTTTATTCAAATAAATAGTTTAACAAATTGGTAGGTACGTAGGGTAGATGGATATGTAGGTAGGGTAGGGTAAATAGGGTAGCTAGGTGCAGGTGAGTAGGTTAGTAGGTAGGTAAGGTTAGGTGGCTAGAAGCATGAAATTTGGCAAAAAGGTTCCTCAAGTGACGTAAGTGAGCACTAAGAAAGTATTTTTGGAAATTCTACCCCTTAAGGGGTAAAAGGGGGTACAAAGTTTGTATGAAAAATCAAATTCCGTCGGCCAAAATTCTTGAAGCTTGGCACAAATAGTAATCTAAGTAAATGATAAAGGTTGCTACTATTCGTTTTTCGAAACGATCCCCAAATGACAATTTAGGGGTGTTGAAGTTTGTATGAAAAAATCTGATTTCTTGGGTCCCTAAACTTGAAACTTGGCACAAATATTAACCTAAATGAATATTGAAGGTTGTTATTATTTTTTTTTATGTTATTTTTGAAACTACTACTATGATTTAGTGTTTTTGAAGAATTCTTTTTTCATGGGTTAGTAAACTTGAAACTTGACTTATTTATGTAGGTACACAAAAAACACTTAAAAGATAAATTACACAGAAAGATAGAATAGCACAAAAGTGCTGCTTATTTCTAGAGAAATTTCTTCCAGCAGACCTACGACAGGAGAATTAGATAAGAAACATAGACACAGTGTGTATAAGTACAAGGAATAGTAATACAACTAAACTTAAACACACATAATATATAAAATTACAATTAGTACCTAAAGATTATTATATATAAAAAAATACATAACTGCTATAAAATAAATAAATACCTATAATATATAGTTAAGATCACGGGATAGCAGAAAGAAAGTGTGTTTTGCGTTGCTTTTTAAAAATAGAGATACGTTTAGCTTCACGGATCTTAGGTGGAAGTGAGTTTTGCATGAACAGAAAAGGAGTAGTGGGAATAGAAACGAGTTTTATGGGATAACAAATTGAGATGGAGTTTAAGGAGGGATCTACACAGGACGTCAGTAGGGTGAGTATACGAAAAACGGTCGCTCAGGTAGCCAGGGTATGCAGGGTTAAAAAGGATATTGAACAGGCAACATAATATGCGAGTGTTCCTGTGAAGACGGATAGGGAGCCACTTGAGATCCTTGCAGAACTCAGTGACATGATCGTATTTCCTAAAACCAAAAACAAAACGAATACACAGGTTTTGCAAGCGCTCAAGCTACCATGTGGATGCTACCATCCAGATAGCAGGCATCGGCGTAGTCTATGATCGGCTGAATTAAGGTTCGGGCTAAATAAAATTTTGTATTAAATGAAAGGAGACTTTGAAGATTTTTTAAAGAGCGAAAGGAGCAATGCACCTTACGACTAAATTCATTTACTTGCGCTCGCCAAGTAAGATTGCTGTCAATTAAGACACCAAAATTCTTTGCCGTATCGGTGTAAGGAATGGTCGAGCCGTTAAGGGTTAGTGGCGTCAAGGTAGAAGTCTCAAGCGCAGTGCGATAACACCGACTGCCTATGATCATGGCGTGGGACTTGGGAGGGTTAATCTGTAAGCCATAAGAATTAGCCCATTCACTGATTCTCTGCAGGTCACGATTCATGTCATTAATCGCTGAGTCCGCGTCTGCAAGCGGAAGTGTCCATAAAACTGCAAATCGTCCGCGCAAAGATGGAAGTCGGAGGTAACCTTGATAACCTTGGTAACAGTGTTTATGAAGATAGAGAAAAGAAGAGGAGAGAGAACGCCACCCTGAGGAACACCAGCAGTGAGATTACACTAATCAGAGCAGATCTCTTCAAGGCGGAAACACTAAGAGTGATCCCGAAGATATGAGTCAAACCAGGCGAATGCATAAGAAGAGAAGTTAATAGATTGCAAGATCCGAAGCAGAATGTCGTAAGAAGTTGGCAGTAGTGTCGTCACAGCGCTAATGTTTTTCAATTATTTGTCTATTACTACTTATTGTTTAGGTATATTTATGTATTTAGATTATTATTTGAGTATATATTGTATTTATTCTGTTACTTAAATACCAACCTAAACAAACAATAAAGGTTGACATTAGTAGTTTATCGAATCATCCCCCAAAAGAAGATTTAGGAGGTGATATTTTTGTTTTAATAAACTTGAAATTTGACAGAAATACCTACCTGAGTAAACAATAAGACAACCTTTATTGTTTACTCAACTTTCAAATTATAAGTTTTTCGAAACTAACACCAAGCTAAGAATCTTACTAGACCGGGTTTTGTAGTGCCTTGGGAATAAAGTTAATAAACAAAATTTTAATTAAACTACCCCTCAGATAGGGTTAAGGGTTGTTAAAGTTTTTTTGAGGAATCATACTGCGCAATCTGACTAACATAAACGAAAAATTTAAAAGAGAAGAAAAGAGTGAATAACATATTTGGGTTGTTCAAAACTCGACACTCAACGGGGCAAAAAAGGGTAATTATTTTAAGTTTAGTTTTAGAAGAGGATTTTACTTTGTGGCTGTAACCTGAAACGACAACAAATAACGAATTGTCCCAATCCAATAATTCCTGTATATCTACGACACCCAATTTTTTATTGATTTAATAATAGCTTAATTTTGGTCGCCTTCATTAACTGCACATAAGAAAATCATTTATAGGATAAACGAAATCACGCGAACGAAGTCGCGGGCGGAGTGCTAGTATTATGTAAATGAAAAGAAAATATCCAATTTTCACTGCCATATTTACTTTACATAAATATTTTACATCTGCGAATATTAATTTACCGGAATATTGGAGCTAAATAGTAATCAAATTGAGTATTGCAAAAAAACAGTCTCCACGAAGTGTTGCTCTTTCATAAGCTGGTTAATTCATCAAATGATACATTTTACAAATCATCAGACAGATACAAAAACTTCTGTTAAATGTGACTGTCAAAAAAAAGACTTGACTTAAAGGCCTCAGTAGCCAGGTCACTAAATTGATCGCGCAACAATTGTACAATTATTGCTACTTGCTGTTCCTTACATAATAAGCCCGGCGATTTGGTAAATTATTTTTATTTGAAAGGATATTATATTTCCCGATAGGTCCTATTTTTTTTAAATTCAGTTCTGATGATGGAATCCATGAGGAATTAAGGCGTTTGGAAGTAGCTTGTTTTTTTTTTGTTTTTTTTTTTTTACTTTTAGTAAAGCTCTACAGCTGAGATGGACCAGTCGCGTGTACAAGCCGCACATTATTCAAAATACTGCTGAGATGAATTGAGATCGATCTGCGATAGAGCTGAGCTTATATACTCATTATCATCATCATCATAAATGATAAATGATTTTATTTCTGTAAGTTGGTTTATACAAACACTTTTACATGTCGAACATATTTTTTTAAACTAGATGAGGTCGGCGTTTCCTATCTGACTACTCTGAGAAGAAAGGCAGAAACAAACTCAGAGGTCACAGTCTCTTTTAAAGTCCAGACAAAATCTTGGTTAGATCATGTGAAGACCATGTAGACTGATGTCTGAAATGGTCTTTTGAGGAATGAACCAGCCAGATTGAGTGGAACTGTCCAGTCAGTGCACGCATTTGTCAAAACCCGAGCAGCTCAACTCAGAATTTAAGGAGCTCAACGATTTGACGAACAATACCAAAGAAAGGACATTCGGGTAGGCAGCATAAACTACTCAAACTGCCAGACCATGATTAAAAATTAAGATAAATTTAAATTAAAACAAAAAAATAAGAATGAACCACATAGTCTTTACATTCATAATAATTAAAATAAAATAATATAATACTTCAAAAAGTAAATATTCTTGTCATTGCAAGAAAACCAAAAAAAAAAAAAAACAAAATTCACGGTGCAAAATATAATAAAAAAACAAAATTAATTAGAGCAGCTCAATCCCAAGCCTTTTTGTCCTCAAGGTAATCTTTAGTTGTATAAAACGCTTTCTGGCACAACTTATGTTTAGTGAAAGATTTGAATTACCTAATTAAGACTTAGATTTTGTACGTGGCTTGGAAGCTTATTATAAAAGCGCACACATTGACATTTATACGAGTCACCTATTTTCTTGAGCCTTGTTTTAGGTATTACAAATTTGTGTTTGTGCCTAATATTTATGTTATGGATATCACTGTATTTTATATTATTATGGAAATGGGTTTTTTTTTTTTTTTTTTATGGAAATTGGATTTCAGCCAAATAATGTCCACTGTTAACGGCCGCGACTTACAAGTTGTAGGTCATGGGTCCGAACCCAGGCAGGAGCTTTTCTTTGTGTAAATTATTTCATCACCACTGCTTTCAAAAACGGTGAAGGAAAACATCGTGAGGAAACCGGCATGTCCTAGAACCAAAAAACTCGAAGGCATGTGACATCCACAAACCCGCACTGGGCCCGCGTGGTGGATTACGGCCCATCCCCTCTCACAGAGAGGGGGTCTGTGTCCCAGCAGTGGGAACATTAATAGGCTGACGATGAATGTCCACTGCTAGACATAGGCCTTCCCCAAGCGTCGCCACACTGATCGGACCTGTGCGTCTCGCATCCACCGGACTCGCGCAGCCTTAACCAGGTCGTTACTCTACCTATTGGGAGGCCTTCCACCGCAATGTCTTCCGGTTCGAGGTCGCCACTCCAGAACTTTTCAGCCCCAACGGCGATCCATTCTGCGAACAATGGGCCCTGCCCACTGCCACTTAAGTTTGGTAATTCTTCGGGTTATGATGGTAACCTTAGTTCTCTTGCGGATGTCTTCATTTCTGATTCGATCCTGCAAGGAAACTCCGATCACAGCTTTTTCCATTACCCTATGGGTGCCATAGGGCTTGGATGGTACTTGAATAGAGCTGTTAAAGATAGGGCTGAGACAAAACTGTTACAGACGGAGCTGTTACAGAAAGATCAGCTAAGATAGAGTTTTTACAAATTGAGCTGAGAGTTTTTACAAATAGAACTATTACTGATTGAGCTGAGACTAATCTGTAATAATATATGGCGTATGGTTTGGTGCTGCTGCGCTGCGTGTCGTGGGTTCGATTCCCGCACGGACCGAATATTTGAATGACCTACAGATACTACAATTACTAGTGTGGCCCGTGGTTTTTAAAAAACTGAAACCGAAATCAGCTTGATCTGATAAAGCTATTTAAAAAGAACTGAAAAGAGATGTAAAAATAACTAAATAACGGATAAAATACGTAAGAAAAACACAACAACAAATAAACACAATCTTAATTTATTTTTATTTCATGAATTTAAGGAAAACTTACAGCTAATACAGTTTCAAATATTCGAAAATGGCCGATTACAAGTTTCCACTTACATAAACATTTGTGTACAAATTAGCGAAAACAGGGTAAAAGCGTAACAAAAAAACTACGTATCTACTTAACGATTAATAAATACAAAAAAAATATGGTATACATGAAAGAAACAATTACTTAAGCTTTTACTTGGTTTCTTAATTTTCATTCGACTTCCCGACACACCATATTAGGTACACGTAAGACAAATTCTTATCGTATAAGAGTTCTGTCTGTAAATACCTAGTTCCAAATTAAGAAACATAAATGAGACGCAATCAATGCAGAATTGCACACGGTACACGAAGTCTAGCCACCAGCTTAAGAACTTTAGTAGCTCCGTTCATAATACTAACTAACTACATGTTTATTGGTGTGAAATAGTTATTGGTTTTATAACGATGATGCTGACTCTGGCTAATAAGGTACTCGACATCTTGTAATTGTTGTTGTTGGTTGGGTGTACGAATA
The DNA here is from genome assembly GCA_964057195.1 of Orthosia cruda. Taxonomy (NCBI): domain Eukaryota; kingdom Metazoa; phylum Arthropoda; class Insecta; order Lepidoptera; family Noctuidae; genus Orthosia; species Orthosia cruda. Next base: position 3,445,868 of record OZ059853.1, on the reverse strand, counting down.
AATGAGCATACATAACATATCAACAGATATTATAAATCTAACCTATTTCGAGCGCAGTTATCTGAAAATCTGTTGTAATATGCGCGCATCGTCAACGGTTGATACATGACCCAGAATCTACAAATCTTCCGCATAAAATACAATTTTAGAATAAAGGAAACAAGAGGCAATTATAGTCTAAAATATTGAATCAAATAGGTCCTTATAGATCCTTGGGGAACACCCAACAGTATGATCATCACTCTCGAAGTTTTACCATTAAAAAGCACCGTCTTTTCTGGCAACATTTTTTTACGTATAATGAGAACCATATAAACAAATTATTCGTTATAACAATCTATCAAATTACTCGTTTTTCGTTATATCAATCAATAACAATTTGTGCATTCGCATGATCAATTTTATCAAAACACTTGCTGTAGTCCGTGTATCTAACGTCGACTTGCGACCTCCCGGACATGTGCTACATAATATAGAAAGATCGGATTGCAACAGATTAAGATTGAATTGATTGATTGATGAAGCATTAGAAGGAAAAGACCCTGGTGACGACATTTAGTTTACTTTAGATGATGGTCAAGTCCAGATTTAAAAATACAGAAAAGTAAAAAGCACTAGTGAAAAAGTGACACTTTCCGCACAGTTTGGCTGCTTGGAAAACGCTCTTTTCAAGGACATGCATTGTAATAGTTTCGCAGCATTTCGTGTCGAGCATAAAAAGTCGAGATTTTAACACGAGCTATGTAGCCAATTTCGAAGGCGAACGTCGAAAGCTACAGTGGGTGTTAAAATAAAGCCTTTTTATGAGAGACACGAACGATTCTTTTTCTACTACCTGATGAGCTTACAATGCAAGTTCCAACAACAATTTATTAGAAACGTTCAGACTAAAAACCACAGACTATACTTATACACACAATCAACGCGCGCTTTTTCGAAGGGTAACAGATTCAGTATTATTCTGCCAGTTACATAATGATCCATACAAAAGTCATTTCGTAACTGTTATTATGTAATTTTGTTTTTTTTTTATTTTATAATCTTGTGTCTTGTTCATGTTACATAATAGAAAAGGTAGTGGAAAAAGTATATTTTTGATAAATCAGAAATTATGTTTTAAATTTGCAATAAATTGTCGTCCAGCATTGTATAGATATATAAAAAAGAAAAGAACAATATTCTATTTTTAAAACATATAATATGAGCTATTTCGATAATAGAAGCTTATTTCTAAATTAAAAGAAAAATGCTAAATAATAAAAAGTCAAGTAGATATTTTAATGGTGGGATGGCATTAAAATAACAGAAAGATGGGTAAACTAATTGTCATTTTACAATTAAATCGATCGCAAGGTTTTTGCTAAGAAAATAATAAAATTTGTGTTCCGGACGTAATTTTGTAATCGATACTGCGCACGTTTTATTTCTTGTATAACTTTTATCATTTGCCTACGCTGGTCACGTGTGTCAAAATGGACAATCATTGTATGTGGTAGCAACATCGCATCTCTCACCCTCATAATCTGCCGGGCACTCGCAGGCTGGTTCATCCTCTTCATTTAGGGAACAAACTCCGTTGTTCAAACAGTGCTTATGGCACGCGTTTACTTCGCACCGTTCTCCTGAGTAGCCGACAGTACAGCTGAAATAACAAAGATACAAAATAATGATCCAATAATAAAGAAAATCAACCTGTCATCGGTAGAGGAAACATCATAATGGATCTGAATTAAAATAAATATGTATCTGTGATCGCGAACTCGCTTTGTGTAAGCATTTTGATAATGATTATACCGTCTCTGTAAGAGAAGATGCCCATGGTCAGTAATAGAACAGTAATTGGCAGGTATTATTCTGTAGAAAAGTGTTCACATAACTCATCTCTTCCTGCAAATAGGTTATTCCTCAGCACTAACACTTTAGTTTCTTCGAAAAAATAGTCCGTACAAATGGAAACACCGCATGTTTCACCCCTATAATATGCTGTTCATTGACAGACTGTCGCATCCTTCTCAGGACTTAGTAGTGAACTTTGACCGCGGTCTGACCTTTAAAGACTATGTTGCTAACCTTGCGAAGGAATCTTTTCGGCGCCTGGGATTTGTTTTGAGAAACGCTCGTGACTGCCGCAATCCTAGAGTTATTAGGCTTTTATTCACCACTCTGGTTCGAAGTAAACTCGAGTCCAGTGCTTGTGTCTGGCACCCATATACCGCGACGCAGACGTTAATGCTTAAAAAGGTACAGAAAACCTTCCTAATATTTCTACTCCAAAGGTTATACTATTTCTTCCATGTAACCAACGAATTTTCTGGGTTTTAACTCGTTGGAGGTGAGGAGAGGATATGATCAGCTCGCGGTAGCTTATAAGATTCTAAGCGGACGTGTTGACTGCCTTGAGCTCCATGACATTTCTGCCGACTGTTTGTGGCCAGCAAATACGTTGGGCACCGTCAGAGTTGCCGTCGCGACCTGTTCGTACCATCGTCATCCAGAACAGTCGCTAGAGCTGAATCTCCAGTGTGTCGTGCTTTGAAGATGGTCAATGCCCTTTTGACTGCCAATCCTGAATGTGATATGTTTGCGGACGAATGGTATACACTAAAGCGTGCATGTCTGGTATTCTGTGAGAGAAAGTATGCGAGGGTGTCCACTGTTCCATGTTACTTGTATTGTTATTTTTGAATTATGAATTATTGATTATACATATACAATTAACATGGCACAGAAGAGTGGCAACTCTTCTGTGCCATGTTAATTTGATATGTTAATTAATTGATTATATCTTATTTAACACAGTTGTCAACATTATTATGTTTCACAATTTCTATGTTAATAAATGTAATTGGTATCTGTATCGTTTTAATCTATACCAATATTATAAAGAGGAAAGATTTTTTTGTTTGTTTGTTTGTACCGAATAGGCTCCAAAACTACTGGACCGATTTCAAAAATTCTTTCACCGTTGGGAAGCTACTCTATCCCCGGGTGACATAGGCTACTTTTTATCCCTGTATTCCCACGGGAACGGGAACTACGCGGGTGAAACCGCGAGGCGTCCTCTAGTTAACTATAAATAAATTAACGGAACAGACACCGCTGTTCAAGCAGTGCCTATGACACACATAAACTTCGCATCATTCCCCGGATTAGCAGGCATGACAACTGAAATAATGAAGATAAGATTAGTCACTAGATAAACAAGGAATGCAATAAATATCTGTTGTAACGAACACAACAATAACACGCCCTAAACAAAGTTAAGAATTTATTTATATTCATTCGATTTTCAATTCATTGTTAATCTTTCAGGAGGTGCTCAAGATTAATTAACTACTTTATGCTAAGGTACACATTACAATAGCAAAAAAAACTTTGTTACAAAAAAATTCTACCGACTTCCAACTAAAACACTACAAAGTGTAAAATAACTTTCTTTTTCGATGTCGGTGTCCATAACGAAAAAAATTGGTACGTATCAAAGACACCGACGGAAGTCGGTAGGATTTTTTTGTAAAAATGTTTTTTTATTTTATACTTTTTAGTTGTACCTATTAAGCAACTTCCCTTTAGTAAGGTAGGTACTTATAATGCCAGAATAGATTACCCGAACACCATGAACATAGCCGGCGAAGTGAGAGTGTACCAAGGTGAACTGTACACATCTGCGTACCTCTTATAGTGTACTGCCGTGATGTTATGAAATGGTGTAAACAATAAACAGACATGCGATTGCAGCAATCCAGAGAAGATTTGTCGTTATTTATTGAAGAGTTCTGTTGTATATCTCCGAAGTTTTTCATCAGATCTTCACCAAATTAAAATGGGACCAATTTCGGAACATACTCTACCAAACAAGAAAAGAATTTTCAAAATAGGTCCACAATTGACGAAGTTATCGGTGAAAACACAAAAAACAATAAACATACAAGACGTCGAACATAGGACCTACTCCTTTTTTGAAAGTCGGTTAAAAATAAAAAGTTGTGCGCTACATTTTGCCTAGTTATGCGAACATGAATGTAGATACTTTTAATAATTATCATATTGCAGAATAAATCTTGTATATAGAGGTGTGCAGAAACTGTATTGAATTCAAAATGTTCTATAATAATGTTTCATAACCAGTGGTCCGCGGAAGCCTAGGGGTCTGCGAGTATATGTAGGAGGGTCCACAGTCTAATCTATGGACCATTACACATTATAGTGGAGCAATATTTATTAGTGGTGGTGTTTTTTTTCAATTTAATATTAGTGGAGCTACAGATAGTTGTGCTGGATCGTGTGTATGTGATTTTAAATGATTGTAAACGATACCACGATACAGGAAGAAATGCGGGGCAGCGTTTTAAAAAAAAAAGAGTATTGTTATCAACACAAGTACATGACGAAATGCTTAAACATTTTCGAGCTTTGAGGTCTGCGTTTCGGGATTATCTTTCATTATCCGACAAAAATAAAAATTGTATAGTAGACCCTGCCAACACAGATGTTGCTGATATGGCTTGACAACTGCATAGGAAAACCAATTAATAGAAATATCCTGTGATTTCAAAGAATACTCTTTTTCAGTTTAAGGATGAATGCAAAATAAGATTATGTTTATGTCAATATCAGAAGAAACACTGAAACATTTACTGCTTTCTCAATATTATATAAGCGAAAGGTCCCAGTACAGCTCACTCACTTATCACGAAATATCGAAAACCACTTGCCGTATATTGATGAAATTTGCCTGAAGTGACATATAAGTGCGCACTAAGAAATTATTTTTGGAAATTCCACCCCTAAGGGGGTAAAAAGAGGTTTGAATTTTGTATGAAATTTCTACAGTTTGTAAGTTAGACACGTGAAATTAAAGATTCACGCTGTTGGTTGATAAAAATAATTCATGTATTTATTGGTTTTTGGAAATTCTACGCCTAAGGAAGTAGTTGTTGTCACTATTTGAAAAAAAAAAAACTACTCCAAAGAGACAATTTAGGGGGTGTTAAAGATTTTTGAAGAATTTTACTGCTCAGGGCTTCTTTTTATGATGTCCCCTACATCATAAAAAGAAGCCCTGAGCAGTAAAAGCACTGGAAGGGATTTTTGGCAATTCAACCTTTAAGGGGGTGAAACTAAAAAGTCATCTGTAGGATAACATACGGATCACGCGAACGCAGTCGCGGGCGAAGTGCTAGTAATATATATACCTATGTGAAAAGGCATACTGTGCTTTTGTATATTACAAAAAACAATTACAGAAACTGATTACAAGTGAAATCTGATTTGAGATTACAACTTGGTAGTAACTTCTTTTTCAGTCGGTCCCTGATTACTGAGGATCGTGGTCAACTGCCTCCATCGACTCCAGTTCAAAGTTTTCATCAGCATCTGCTGGTATTTGCTTGAGCACATAGCTCCTTTCACTTTCAGACCATCGAGTTGGCGACCGGCCTCATATTCTCTTTCTCTAAGGGGACAGATATCAAAGACGAAAATAAAAATTTCGCCCACCCCATCATGTGTGTTATTTTTGAATTGGTATTTTAATTTTAATGTAGGCTTTGGTACATCTTATTTTTGTCAAGCTTTGTCCGTTCGCGAGACGTATCCCTTCAAAATCATGAAAATAAATTTTCACCACCCGGCCCAATAAGCGACGGGCATTATTCAGAAGTAGGTATGTATGACCCCACATAACTTCTAAACTGCTTATTATAATTTGACAAACGAGGTGTTGTTGGAAGTGTATTATTTGTCCGCTGGTTATAGGCTATGACTAATCACATTTAATTGAATATGGCTCCCTCTAGGGTGCCTGATGTCAAGGGCAAAAATAAAAATTTCGCCCCACCCCATCATGTGTGTTATCTTTGAATAGGAATTTTAATATTAATGTAGGCTTTGGTACAACTTTTGCTATGTTATGTTCTTGTCAATACTGAAATCACAATAAAAATAGTTGTTTGTTACATTTTGCCGAATTATGCGAACATAATAGGTACATTTTTGTATTTAACATATTGCTGAACTAATCTTGTAGTAAGAGATGTGCACATTCCTATGAGTAAGTCATGTTCTTTCATGAACAGATTTAAGGCCAACACAAAATTATTTTAGCTGTAATTATCATATGAGTGATCTGATCTCTCTTTTCTTGCGTAGGTTTTGCTTAGCAATAAGTATTGAATGATACTTAAATTGAAATTAACAACACAACATAAACAAAAGTCAAACAAATGCAGCACATTTGTAAAATTATTTTTATCACATGATGAGCATAATCTAAATTAAAATTGTGTATAGAAAATTTGAATTTTGATTCTGCTAATAGATCCTTTTTTTAATTCTCTTTAGGGTTCTACCCCTCAAAAGTTCTCATGACACTTTATCATCAAAACTTATTATGCACAATAATGTTCGATGTGAGTCAGTGTTTCAGGTATCCTAACTTAAGAATTCGAAGCTTATGAGTTTCCTTCTGAGCAACGGCTGATGGCTGATGGCGATGACGTGGATTCTTAAGGATATGTTAACGTTTGGTTACCTAGGCGTTGCTTAACTTGGCATCAGTAAAAGCCAGCATTAGGTTAGCTCACATCGAGGCGCGACGTGACATAATATTTTTATGTACAACATAAAAAAGGACATATTACAGTGAGAGAAAATAACAAACATCGTCGTGTCGCGTCTTGGTGTGAGCTGACCCTAAATATCTCCAATAGTACTTAATAAAATGAACATGTTTTACCTGCATTTCGGTTGTCCTTCAGCACTGACGCTACAGTTTCCTTGCAAACAATAGTTCTGACAGACGTATATGTCACATCTCTCACCAGTGTAACCCTGTGTACATTCACAACGAGATTCTCCACTGATTTTCGTACCATGTACACAATGCATTATATCTATACAATCTGGCTCCGACCCTTTCAAAGTCTTCAGACTCTTTAGAGTTTCGCAGTTCTGTTGATCCTTTATTGTATAGTTGGCTGCTATAACTTGAAACTCCCAAAAGACATTGTTAGAAGTTGAAAATAGTTTTGCTTCCAACTGTTGTGAGAAATTCTTTGGTAATTGCCAAATTGCCTTTTGATCCCCGCCATACCAGTAGATAAAATCATTTGATACGGTCAATGAACCTGATAGTGATTCGTTTTTGATGGTATATAATGTTTTCCTGTTCTTCCCATCAAAATCGGCGCTTTCAATAGATAGCTGATCATCATCACTATGTATTTTCTCAATCCAGTACATTTTTTGTGTCTGTTGGTCGATGACCAAGCAATATCGCAAATGCACAGTACCGTTCATTAAAACTTCTCTCTCGGAGCCATTAAACCGTGCCCTCTCTATCTCTTTGAATGTGACCCAATAAATGTACCTGAAAATGAATAATTTTGCTGACTCGTAAAAATGAATAATTTTGCTGACTCGTAAAAATGAATAATTTTGCTGACTCGTAAAAATGAATAATTTTGCTGACTCGTAAAAATGAATAATTTTGCTGACTCGTAAAAATGAACAATTTTGCTGACTCGTAAAACTACACGCAACGGCAAAAATAACGCGATGTATAAAATATCGTTTAAAACATTACAATTTAATTTAAGCATTTAATATTATAATTTTTTTTTTCTTATTATCATCATATCAGCCGAAAGACGTCCACTGCTGCATATACATCTCCCCCAAGCGTCGCCACATTGACCGATCCCGTGCGTCCCACATCCGCATTTTTATAGTGGCTTTAGATAATTAATATAAATATTTAAAATACACAGTTTTGATTTTTATGGTTCCCAAAAGGAATGTTGAAATAAATAATTAAATAATCGTTTTTAAAATAATAAGAAAATTACTGAATATCGATTATGTGTCTGATGTGACCACCAACCACTGAATCACCATACTGCTCATCGTCATAAGATATTACTATGTTGTGACTGTGGCGCGAGTTGTTTAATATTTGTGTGATATTTCCTGAGAACATCATTCAAACTTAATAGTGTTACGAGCAGCTTTGCTCACTATGAAATACCTACTTAAGACAACTAACATAATAAGGATGTTGACTAAAAAATATTTTCTTTTTATAATCAGAAGCTTCTTATAAATTGTTTTAACCAATTATGTCAATAAATATTATTTTGTATTTGTATTTTGTTTGTATTTGTAGATTGATAAAGAATATTGGTCACGTATTTTTCTTTTGCTACGTAAAAAATAATAACGACGGTACAGTGTGTTGAAATATCGTGTGACGTCACGGTGTGCTACACTTTATACTGACAAAGTGACGTCACAAGCCACTCCTGAAGTTTGGTGTGCTTTATATTTGTCAATAATTTAATTATTTGATAAAGCATAAAATACGAGTCCAATTATTATTTTTTATTTTACTTTGACAACCTCGGGACCCTGGTCTTTTGAAAGGCGTGCGAGGGGCCGAAGCCAACTCGCAGAGGCCTTGTAAGGCACGTATCAGGCAATGTGACACTGACCGAAGATTATCCCTGTATGCACTACGCAGGACTATAGCAAAATATGGACAAAAAAGATTGACCGTGCGGCTGATATTATTTAACCACGGGCTCCTTGTTTACCATTCAAAGAGATTTTTTTTTAATGGAAAAAAAAACTCTTTGAAAGCCACTGCGCTTCGGATATTACTTTCTAGTTATACACAAACTCACAAAACTCTTTATAAAACGTTAATTGTACATTGAGATTCGTTAAGATAAGTTATATTATTATTTATTTTAATATAAAACAAATGAAAAACAACCATGCAATGCTCCACAAAAAATATTTTCAATTTTCTTTTATGTTGCGCAAATTTTGCCTATGTGTGTAGTTATAACTGTATCATTAGTAACTTACCCCCCAAAACTGTCCACGGCCATATCACCGTAATCGTTATGCAATGTAACTATAAGATTACCATCAACTGCTTTATTAGCTGATGCAGGATTTAATGAATATGAGTAAATATTGTATGATCCTTCCCGCCAAAACAGTAGTTGTGTGACCGGGTCATAGGTGACCCTCAAGTATGATTTTCTCGTAACTAAAGGTTGTATATTCCTGGTTGATAGGTCAAAGCTGGATATTTGGCTAATCGAACCGTGATAGTCGGCGAATATCACCCGATAGTGAATGGGATCGTAGGTTATCGAATAGATTCGATTAGCGGACGGAATGTCTTCTGTGTGCGTTAGTGTTCCGTTGTTATAAAACTGTAGCTGTTTGCCTCCACCCACGACGATGATATCTGAAAAACGAAAGCAGCATTTTTAAACCTGATTTCTTAATAAATCTTCTCTTTTCTCGTCTCTTCATAAGATACGCTGCTCCATAGACATACTTTCCAAATAACTTGCATTACCGCCAGTAAGTAGACTGGCGGGAACTATATTTCGATTAAAAAAGAAATGCTTCACACTAAGCATTTCTGCTAGATCGTAGGTGCATTTACAAACATTTGAACTCACGAACATAAGACACCCAGATCCAGAACAGCTATCTGTAGCACAAAGAAATATTTGTTTCGTGCGGGAATCGAACCCGCGACACGCAGCGCAGGAGCCAATCTCTCAACCACTGCGCCAAACATGTCGTCTCTTATTTACTAATTACAATGCAATACAATACAAAGTATACCATACCAACTTACATATTACTTTCAAGAGTTACATAGTTTGTTACAATGGAAGGTTTTATCGTTACTAAACTACACTTTACTTGAAACGGAAATATTTAAAAAATCCTGAAGCTTCAAACTTTATGTTTTCGTAATGTTATCATTAATCGGATCCAAAATATAAGTAAATCCCATCAAAAACATAAAATATAAAAAACACAAGTCCCGCGGCACAGTTCTTCTACCGAAAAAAAACTTTTTGCAAAAAAATACTACCGACTTCCAAATACAAAACTACAAAGTGAAAAATAAAAATCAATTTTTTGAAGTCGGTGTCTTTCGTAGGTACCATTTTTTTGCGTTATGGACACCGACTTCAAAAAATTAAGTTATTTTTCACTTTGTAGTTTTGTATTTGGAAGTCGGTAGTATTTTTTTGCATAAAGTTTTTTTATTTTTCTCTTTTTAGTTGTACGTACCTAATAGGCAAGTTAGTAAGGGAACTATTTCGACAGAATAGATTTCATGAAACTTGAACATAACCGGTGAAATGAGAGATCTGCTTACCCCTTAAGAGCGAACTGGCGTGATGTTATGTTATGAAATGTTATAAACAACAAACAGACATGCGATTGCAGCAATCACGAGAGATTTGCCGTTATTTATTGAAGAGTTCTGTTGTATATCTCCGAAGTTCTTCATCAGATCTTCACAAAATTAAAATGGGACCAATTTCGGAACATACTTTTTCAAACAAAAAAAGAATTTTTAAAATCGGTCCACAATTGACGAAGATATCGGTGAACATACAAAAAAAAAAAAACAATCTTGAAGTCGAACATAGAACCTCCTCCTTTTTGGGAAGTCGGTTAAAAAAGGATTGAGATCGAATGTAAAACCAATTCGAATAATTGATTCAGTGGAGGACTAACGCCAACAACCTCGAGAGATCGAAACGCGCACTCGTTTCACACCCGCGAGACCTAAAATTTATAAGTTTTTTGTACTTTCCTTATTATTCTATGACTAAAAAAAGCCTAAGATCAAAATGTATATTATTAGATTGTCTTTGAGATGGTGTCAATTTCATTAAAATACGCCCAGCGGTTTTGGTGCGATTGTCGTATTTTTGTAAATTTTAGCCATAAATTTGCAAATTAACTACACCTATGTTATACGAGTAAAACTGAAAATTTTCTTAGATCAAATTAATAAGAAAATGGTCTAACATGTATTTTTTCCAAAAAAATACGATTAGCCGTTTAGACGTGATTTTCATTTTAAAATCAGCTACTCAGGGGTATCTTCGCCTTGATAATAAGAAAACAAACATATTCATTAACCAACTTGGTTTTATTATGGTTATGTTTTTGATGGGATCTTATTTCTTTTTAACCGACTTCAAAAAAAGGAGGAGGTTCTCAATTCGTCGGAATCTTTTTTTTTTTTTTTTATGTATGTTCCCCGATTACTCAAAGACGCCTGTACCGATTTCAAAAATTCTTCTTTTGTTTGAAAGGGTATACTTCCTAGTTGGTCCCATAATCATCAAGTCAGGATCTGATGATGGAACCCTAGAGAAATCGAGGGAACTCCTCAAATATTATAGGCAAACATACAGTGATTTTGGTATTTTCATCAACAATGCAATCATTTGCACTCAGAAAGTATCATTTGATGAAGTGGAACTGATGAAGAAGACCACAGATGGCCACTGAATCTCCTAAATGCTAAATATGTCACGGGCATAAGATATCTCGAATAGTTAACCGACTATAATGAAGCAAATACTTATAAATAAATGGTACTGGTGAAAATGACACCATCGAACTGATCTGATGATGAAGCCGGAAGGTAGGCACTGGAACTCTAATATAAAACAATGTATCCTAGTCGTGTTTGGGCTTATTGGAATCGCCATGAGATGTACTTTGGCTATAAATGATAATCATGTTAATTGGAGGTACCTACCAAAACTAAAAACAGAAAAATAAAAACTTTTTAACAAAAAATCAAACCGACTTCCAGAACAAAAAACTACAAAGATAAAAATAAATTTCTTTTCCGAAGCCGGTGTCGAAAAACGGGAAAGAATGGGTAGGCACAAAAGACACCTACTTCGGAAAAGAAATTTATTTTTATCTTTGTAGTTTTTTGTTCTGGAAGTCGGTTTGATTTTTTGTTAAAAAGTTTTTTTGAACGCAGTCCTCTTTTGTTTCTTTTCGGGTAGTATTTCTACGGACTTTATAACGGCCATGTTCCACACACACATGTACCTACAATAGGTAACTAGTCCCTGTACTGAATATGTAGGTAGCGTACGTGATGATTATTTTTTGGTGTGGGAAATTATCCAATGACTTCGCCCGCTCTTGGACAATTCAAACAAACCTATGTATGGTTTAGTTGAATAAAAAATATATTATGATATGATCCCGGTGATGTGTTCCCTTGGGATGGAAAAACACACACGCGGGCAGAAGCTAGTCCTTTCATATTTTTTAACCAATTATTTAGTATCTATTTAGAGTGTGTTTACTCGATACTGTGTAAGCTGTGGCTACCTGTAATTTTGAAGCTCTTTGTCAAAGATTATGAAATTAAATCAAATATGAGATAAAATTTAATAAACTGCCACCAACCACCACCTTTTTTACGTCCAATATCTGATTTTCATGAAAAAATATAGCACCTTCTTTATGTAGCTACTACTTGCCACTCGCACTTGACTATAATTTTATCGATAGATCTAGTTTTATATTAAAAATGGATTTTAAGCAATTTTGTTAATAATCAATGGCTTTTAACATTAATTTAAACGAAACAACTTTAAAATACGAGGATTAGTATGATGATGTTTATAGCTATGCCAAAACAAAGTTGCTGATGTTTTATAAACTTAGAAAAAAAAATCTGTGTCAGACATACAGACACGTGAGTAATATTGTAGGGGTTCCGTTTTCCCCGTAAACGTTCAGAACTCTTGAAACCATAGGTATGTTGCCACGGCACACCCAGGTCGACTTAAGGTCGATTTCTGAATTAAATATTTGAGGTTAAGGCGCTATATACGCCCCAATGTTAACGCAGTACTGGCCGTGCGCCCGCTCGATGCCAAAATATCAATATTGAACCTCCTTTTGAACAGTTTTTTTTGCAAAATATTATTTGATTTACATATGCTATGTTAGTTACGAAGAAATTTAAGCCATCAATTTTTCTGTGAAAAAATATTTTTAAAAATCCAAGTCGTTTTGGAGGAGTTTCCAAAATTTGCGAAAAAATATCGTGCTGTTAATAATTTTTTTGAAGCAAATCTATTAGTTACACGAAAAAACCTTGTGTTCAAAATTATGTAAATGAATCAATAATAAATATATATTTTTTTCAAACCTTTTAACCTAGCCGTTACTAAGGAGTATGCTTTAGAAAGTTACCGTTTTACGGCACTAAAGGGTATGTAGGCCCTTGAGAAAGAGTTGAGTATTTTAAAACTATACTTTAGCCTGAAAACCTGGCAAAATTTGGCACTAAAGTAGGCTTTGACACGTTCTTAAACTCATATACCCAATTCAGAAATCGACCCTTATACAAAGTGTAAGTAGAGTCAAAGCAGCCGCCTTTATATAATATTTTGTATTGCATACAGTTTTAAAGAATAAATAAACAAAATAACTCGCACGTTGAGTGTTCCGTCTCCAATCTACTATATATTCCTACTTTCTACGGTTACACTCAAGTGGCACGATTATTCCCGATGTCCACCACTTGGTTGGCCACCACTGGGGGACAGCGGGAAAACTTTTAAAAAATATTCCCGCTGTCCACCACTGGAGGACAGCGACACAGATTTTTATAAATTTAATAAAAAAATAAGCAACACCTTTAATAAGTAATAGGATGATGATTTTTTTTTATATTTAAGTGAAACATATTGTAACATTGTCTCCTAATGGTGGCCATAGGGAATGTTTTAAATTCTGTGTCACTAACCCCAGTGGATGACAACGAGAATAATTAAAAAATATCGCTGTCTGGGGAGTGGTGGACAGCGGGGATATTTTTTTAAATTTTCCCGCTGTCCCGCAGTGGTGGCCAACCAAGTGGTGGACATCGGGAATAATCGCAACTGGCACGGCTAATAAATTTCTGGCATAATTGTAGTATTCCATAACATAAATACATATGACGTAATTAAAGGAATAACGTTTACTGAAATGGGTTTGGTTCTTATGTTTAAAATGATATTAGTCTTAAATGAACGATTCACGATTCAAAAAATAATGTTCAGGAAAAAACCATAATCCTATCCTTATTAAACGAGCAATATTTTTAAAATGAATATTATATTTTTAATCACGTTCTCCAAAAGAGCTCCAACGATTGCCGTAAAATTTGCGTTATAGGGGTTTTCGGGCGCGCGAAATCGATCCAGCTAGGTCTGCTCGGGAAAATTGTTTTTATGGATAAAAATGTTATCTTTGTTTTCACGCGAGCAGAGCTCGGTCGCCCAGGTATTATATTTTAAACTAGTTAATCAAACCAATTGCAAACTAGTATTAGGCATTTAATCGTTTTAGAAGTAAAATGGGTACGACTCTGGAAAGCGTTAAAATTGAAGCTTTTGAAACCAAAAGAAAATCAAAAGAATATAAAAAATAAAATCAAAATAAAATTAAAAAACAAATCAAAATAAAATTAAAAGTCATATAAAAATAAAAATAATAAACAATAATATTATAGTTTATGATTATTTTCCTCACCCCAGTTGATGCAGTATGCAATCCCCACCTGCAGTACCAACAATGACATCACACGCGTGCACATCTTGTAATTCAGAATAATATACTCCTGGCGAACGCTCGTTGAATATGAAATCGAACTGCCAGTTTTCAGTAGAAACGACGCTTTAAATAGTTAGCTGTGCCACATAACATCTTCCTATTAATACTGAATGCCCGATTGTAACAGGTAAAAGCATTTAATATTAATAACTTGTTTCCCGCAGAAATTGTATTGACGATTTATTTTTAGCCATCTTATAGATAACAAAAATATTTACAAAAAGGATAGCAGAAATACTCAAAGTTCTCCATGATTTGGGCAATTTATTAAATTTTGTCGGAGCCATGTAAAACATACTCTGGCGCATAAGAGTTGTTTTAGGACCGTGAACGCATAACTGGGAATCATCACGTTTAAATAAATTTGGAGGAGTTTTAATGAACATTATTGTTTCCAAAATGTACAATGAGGGTAATATCAATATAAGCTCTTTAAAATAAGATTTACAGCTGTCTATTGCAAAGCAAAACGTGCATTGATAACATAGCTCATAATATAAGGGGGTGTCAACAAAGTGTCTTAGAACTAGCACTGTCTGATCATACAGCACAAATACTATCGTGTCCTGTAGGGAAAACGTACTCAATAACCCACTGGTACAAATTTGGAAGAGACTACAGCAATGAAAATGTTGATACATTTATTAAATGTATAAAAGCCTTGACTTTTAGTGATTGCTATAGGAAAAGTGACCCAAATGCTGCTTTCGAAGAATTCCATAAACTTTTTTATGACCTCTGCTATCCAAACATAAAAATTAATATTCCGATCATACGAAATACTAAATGGCTCAGTAAAGGATTAAAAATATGTTCCCTCCGTAAAAGAGCGTTACTTAGAAAATATCGACTATCAGGTTATAACAGAGATAAGAGTGATTTTAAGAAATATGCAAAAAAGTTTAAAAATATCATAAAACTCACCCAAAGGTCTCAAAACAACTATCATATCCAAACAGCCACTAATAAATCTAAAGCAGTGTGGCAAGTAATCAATCAATACAAAAACAATAACCCCCTGAAAAAATTAATAGAATAAAATATAATAACCAAATTATAACAGCTCCTGATACTGTAGCACAAACATTCAACAACTTTTTATTGATGACATTTCAAAACTAACGAATAAAACAACAAACTACGCTAATTTTCTAACTTATAACAAACTAAACTCCTGTTTCTTAGCACCAGTTACCCCTTACGATGTTGTCAAAATAATTATGACATTAAAAAAAACTAACAGTACAGGATGTGATGGGATTTCAACAAAAATAATAAAACGTGTAGTGTACGAAATTGCTCCAATTATCACTTACATAATAAATCAGTGTCTTGAAGAAGGAATTTTCCCGACATATTTAAAAACTACTGTAGTCACACCAATATTCAAAAAAGGAAATACGGAAGATGTACGATGTTATAGACCTATCGCTCTCATTCCATTAATGGCTAAAATATTTGAAAGAGTACTATATAATAATCTTAGTGAATATTTCGAAAAAAAAAATATAATAATAGATAATCAAGTTGGATTCCGAAAAGGGAAGTCGGTCAATACAGCAATGCATCAGTTTTTACGGAAAATTATTACGGAACTAGATCAAAAAAAAAACCAGATCACAGCCCTATAAACGGATATGACAAAGGCTTTTGATTGTGTTGACCATGGACTATTACTACATAAACTAGAAATATATGGCGTTCGAGGTAAAGCACTTGATATAATTAAATCCTATCTCAGTAATAGAATACAGTTCACCGAAATAACCCAATTATGTCCAATCACAAACACAGAAATTAAATATACATCGAGCCCAAAATCAATAAAATATGGTGTACCTCAAGGGTCGATACTAGGACCACTACTATTTCTCATTTATATAAATGATTTACCTAACACTATTCAGCACCCTATGATTTTATTTGCAGATGACAGTACGGCTCTTTTCACAAATAACAAAAATAAAAACCATGAACAAGAAATAAATGATGCCTTATCTAAATTAATAAATTGGCTAACAATAAATAATCTAAAAATAAATCTTGCAAAAACCCATTATATGAATTTCAAAAATAAAAACGCAAGATCAGTTCCATTATCAATTCAGTACAATAATGCAACTGTATCAGAGGTTACAAGTACAAAATTTCTAGGTTTCTATATAAATTGAATCAATTCTCTTATGCCCTCTACATGCTTAAAAAAGTATCTAACCAAAACACATTACTTAATACCTATCATGCCTATGTGGGGTCCACACTATCTTATGGGATACTATATGGGGGACACTCAACAGATAAAGAAATTGCGTTCAAGGCACAAAAAAAGTGTATTAGATCAATATGTGGGATACACCAAACAGATTCATGTAAACCTCATTTCATAAACCTCAAGATATTGACCCTCCCTGCTCTATATATCTAAGTGGTCTCAATTCTTGTTAAATCAAACATCAGTAGCTATGACACATTGACAAGCAGTAGACTTAAAAATATATTACGCAATGAAACATCTCACACTACAGTGTATAGCAATAGTATTTTTTGTATGAGCATAAAAATATATAATAAATTACCCATAGATATTAAGAACCTAAATTCAATTTGTATTTTTAAAAGGAAGCTAAAAGACTTCCTGATTAATAAGGCATACACTGTAAAAGAATTCCCCGAAGAAAAATAGTTATTTAATATATTAAATGATTGTGATACTTAATATAATTTGATATAAATTAGTATAAGAATTGTATGGTATAAAATAAAATGTATGAATAATGTTAATTAATATAATTTAATGTAAACTGTATATGTAACTGTAATATTGAGTGTAACCATTTAAATTGCAATGCCTTAACAGGCAACTAAGTTCTAAGAACCTACCTTATGTTAACATCTTCAAAATTCTGTACACTTTGTTCGCAATAAGGAATTTGAATTTGAATCTATTGTTTGCAGTTTAAACATCGATCTAATTCATCTTTTCTGGGCCCTAAACGCTATTTCATTGTCTGTGCTATTCTCCAGAAAATAACTCCGTCTCTAAGAATTGACTCAGCTTATCCATACTAAGCAGTAATCAATGCATCTTTGTTGAGAACCGCTGCGAGTTATTTTAGAGCGTAGGCTGCACTACTTATTTTTTTCTAAGTACTTATATTTGGGGTTTCCAATTCAACTTATCATCTATAATCAATCCCAGAAATTTTGTTGTGTCAGTTTCATTAATATGATTATTATTAAGTTAAACACTAGGCTTTTTAGCTGTATGTGTACGTTATCTAAAATGCATTATATTAGTCTTCTTTAAATTAATTATTAAATTATTATTTTCTTACCAGTTTATGATAGATATAAGCCAATTATTAATGTCATGTTCATATGTGTTTTGATCATAACAGGCTATTTACACAGTGCAATCGTCAGCAGAAAGTGTTATCGGTTTTTCAGTTGCTTTAGACAAGTCCTTAATATATAAAGTTAACAACGGAGACCCCAGCAAACTGCCTCAGGGCAGGCGCGGACGCCGAAATGGCGCGTCATAACCACGTCAAAGCAATGACATACCGTGTGTCCTAAATTGCGCTTTATTTCCATGCATTTTGTATGAAATTTGAATGGAATAGGAAGCCGCCTGTACCATGTCCGCGCCCGACGCCATTTCTATGTAGCCTGCGTTTAATAGCAAAATTTATACTTTTGTTTTTCCGAAACCCCTTTTGTTCGTCAGCTTATATATGATATTTTTTTAAATAGGCATTAATTCCACCTTATATATATATATATTTCAAAAACCTTACATATGTCTGGTATAAGCGCGATCAATCTGTAGTTTGCCATTCATTCGTCATTTTCTTTCTTATCTAGCGGTTTTATTATCGATTTTTTTAATGCATCAGGATATATACCTGCACTTATACAAATATTACTTCTCTGCTCTGCCATGAATTTGTGACGTTGAGTTCGTTCCTGCGTTAATTGTTGGTTGTATTTTATCTACAAAATTATTATTAAATGCATTGGGTATGTCCTTGACTTACGAAGAAGCCAAAGCTTATAGGCCTGTCATTATATCATCCTTTCTCTTTAAAGCTCTGGAGATACTGGTAGACAGGTACCTAAGAGAGGGAACACTTAAATAGTTCCCTTTACATAAACTACAATGCGCCTACAGCCCTGGCAAATCTAAGGAAAAGGCAATGCACTACGTTGCGAGTCGGGCCGAGGCTGCGCTGGAGGGACAAGAGATTTATGTCGGGTCTTTCCGCGACATAGCCTTCGACAAATCAATATTTGAGTCCATACTCATTAATGCAAAGGAACGCGAGGAGGAAACATTAATGATACCAAGTGCAACTGGATTGACTATATGCTGAGAAGCAGAATAGTCAGATCGGAACTGATGGGAGACAGACTTAGCGCAAAAACAAGAAGAGGGTTTCTGCAAGGCGGAGAGCTGTCATTATTATGGTGCTTGGTAGTAGACTCGCTACTTACCAAACTCAATACCGGACCATTCTACACATTAGGCTATGTAGATGACATAGCTATAAGGGTTAATGGTAAATTCCCGAACATAGTCTCTGGATTATTACAACAGGCATTGAGAATGACAGAGGAATGGTGTACAAAGAACCACCTCTCTATCAATCCCAGCAAAGCTATCATTATCCCATTCACGAGGAAGAGAAAACTAGGAAACCTAGGTGCCTTAAAGGAATAAAGCTATCCTGATCCACCGAAGTTAAATATCTGGGTGTAACAATTGATAAAAAATCAGGTGGAAAACTTATGCGGAAAATATATACTATACGTTCAAAGCACGGGAATGCATCTGGAATATGAAAAGGGTGCAAAACCGTTACCGGCTTGGGGCCTTTACTGGGTCGTTTTGAACCAACGACATGCGCATGAAGATAGGTCTAACCGCGACACCCATGTGCAGGTTGTGTGGGAAACATACGGAACGCATGAAGCACCTTCTGTGCACATACGATGCACTGGCGGGTAAGCGAATGATTCTTTTAGGAGTTTGATGTCCAAAACCAGAAGACTATAGGCTCATATCTCCTAGTCTCGTGGTAAAACTCATGAAGAGAGTTTGGGGAGCAGTAGGGTATCTAAGGGACCACAATAGATCCCAATGGGTCGAAGTGTCCGAGTTATTTCTTAGCCCCTCCACAAGATAATATAAGATAAAATCCTTTGGATGTGTATTTTTTATTTTCAGAGTTGATGCAAGTAATAGGAGTTTTCAGTGCATCACATCTAGATTTATTAATTATATGCCATGAGGTTTTAGATTTGTTTCTAGATTTGTTAATCGTTTAGTGCTTTTTAAGTTAGATTAATAATTATTTTAAGTAATATTGAATATTTTTTAAATGTATTATTAGCTTGACTTGGTTTTAATCTGTATTGCTAAAAAACTTTTATTTTTGCTACAAGTTTTTATCCCACGTGAAACCCAAGTAGTTTTTTTAATAATGTTTATTATAACCATTTTAATGGCGAAACATAATTCGTAAAATAGCTGGAAAGTACCGATAAAACAGTTGTAAGCTGAATTAGGATTGTCCATTTCAAACATATCTGAGAAGAATAGACTGTCAAGATAAAACTTGATTTTTCTATATTTGCCTTACTGTCTCGTGTAAATTTACGATAACATTTAGGAGCATCCATTTTTTTAACAGGACTCTTTAAAAAATGTGCTTAGTGATCGGTAGCGCGTACTCCAATATTTCAGCTCCACAACGCTTACCAAAACTATGCGCAAAATTATCTGTACATGTTTGGCTCGCAGGCCGAGTAGGTAATAATAGTCTTGATGCTAGTTGTAAATTAAAATTTAAAAGAATACATTCAAATTCGGTTGACTGTTTTGTGCGCCTTATAATGTCAATGATGTACTATATTCTTAAAACTTTAAAAAAAAAAAAATATCCCAAATAAATATTTTTAAAAAGTTTATCATAAAACTCATTGATGTTATTTGAGTTAGGAACTCTATAAATACACTCAAATATAATATTTTAGTAAGCCAGTTTAACGGCACAACACCCGAATATTCGGTGTTGTTGACATTTTTGCTATGTTGGTCAATCCTTTCCATTGAATACCATGCTTAAAGAGGATTCATGCACCCCCTCGCTTGCTTGTCGGTCTACTACAATACACAGCTAAACTATAATTAGGTAGGTGCAGCCGATTCTCACTGTCAGCCATCATAAAATGGTCTCAAATGCATATAACGTCTACATCAACATCTCGGTCGGAAAGCTCACTTAAACAAACTGAGAGACGTACGTAGTATCTCTAAGTAGTCTGTGCTGAGAGAGCATCAGATTTACTAACGAGACCGGGAATGTTTTGATGATGTACCACAGATAATATAATACTAGCAAACAGATGCCTCATCCCACACAAAGAAACCGTGCCGACGTAACTAGCGTTTTAAATCTGAGTATACCAATTATTTTTTGTAAATCGATCGCGTTCGGTTCCGTTCCACGGAGATAGATAGATCACCATAAATCACCATCTATATCCGTGGAATGGAACCAAACGCGATCGATGTACAAAAAATAATCAGTACAGTACGTCGGGATAGTTTCTTTGTATGGAATGAGACCTCACTGTACATAAATATTCACTCAAGCAAAAACGTATCCTTATTTGTCAAATAAGGATACGTCCATGTTTATATCAAATTTATCACATTTTTGCTATTATTATATTCACATCACACATCATCACATCATCAGCCTTTTTTAAAGTTCCCACTGCTGGGACACAGGCCTCCTCTCATAGAGGGAGTGGGCTATAATCCACCACGCGGGCCCAGTGCGGATTGGTAGATGTCACATGTCTTTGAATTTTTGGTTCTAGGACATGCCGGTTTCCTCACGATGTTTTCCTTCACCGTTTTGAGAGCAGTGGTGATGAAATAAATTACACAAAGTAAAGCGCCTGCTCGGGTTCGAACCCACGACCTACAACTCGTAAGTCGGGACCGTAACCACTGGGCCACCACTGCTCTTGCATTATTATATTGTATGCCAATTATTAAGTCGTGTATGTACTCAAATATAACATACATTCCACGGTTACTTATTGAGCCATTTCGTTTATCATATATGTTGTAGTCATAGGATAAATTTAAATTACTCAAAGCAGTCAATACATCTAGACACAAAAAATTGTTAAAGGTTTCGATTCTACAGTTAAACAAATTGTCGTTGTATCCGAGTTTACACGTCGGTGCACAGATGATCACATTAATTCATTTTGTGCCCGGTTAATGGTATAGGCTCGCCCCTTATTACATGTGCCCTTAACATAACTGCTTAACTGTGGGTGTACTGTAGGTGCACCTTTGACTAACCGTTCGGGGAATACAGGCGTGAAGTTATGTATGTTTGTACCTAACTGGAGCAAGACGTATAGAACTACCGAATGAACATTATCGTGTAAGTAGTTTTATTTCGTAGACGACTCAGCTTTATTAGCCAATAAACATAACCAAAAACAAGGAATACTTTTCAATATTATGGATTAGGTAAACGAGTAGTTAAATAGATTAGAAGGAAAAAAACAGACGTCCGAGGACAAGCTAATTGGATTCAATATATTAGGTGTTCATTAGAAGTGTTGACGCACATAACGTGGTGCCTAAATAAGTTGTTTTTCACAATATTTGCGGTTTTGTGGTGTCTATAGTGAATACCGTTCCCCTTTGATAACGTGAGCATGCCAACATCGAATGATTTTGGCCGATGTCTACCTAATATTATTAATGTGAAAGATTATGAGGAAGGATGTTTGTTGCTCTTTCACGCAAAAACTACTAACACGATCATTATTCAACTTTATAGTATTATAGAAGATGAAGATATTGGGCGAAGCACTCATTTAACGTGAGCGGAGCCACCAGCAGCAGCTAGTCATTCAATAAAAACCGGCCAAGTGCGAGTCGGACTCGTGCACGAACCCTTCGTGCACGAGTCCGACTCGCACTTGGCCGTACCATTACCGCAAAAAAAAGGCAAATAAAACACGTTTGTTGTATAGGAGCCACACTCAAATATTTATTTTATTCTTCTATATTTAGTTTTTAGTATTTTTTGTTATAGCGATATCCATGAGATACAGCCTGGTGACAGGAAAACAGACAGACAGGCGAACCGCTTTGTCTTAGTAATAGTAAGTAAATTTATCAGTATTTTAATGGCTCTCTGATTTTGTTCCATGCTTTGTTATAGGGATCTAAATATGATCTATATCTGTCATGCCCGTCGTGATATAATTATTAAATAGGTTATTTAGTTGAGATTAAATACATACCTCACCTCTATTAACTTTCTTTACCGAGTACAGTATGGGTTTCGTTATTTGTTCACCGCATAATCAGCCAGGACTTTATTACTGCAACACAAACTAATGTTGCTCTTGGCCTATTTATCGGTATTTATTCTTGGCCTTTTTAGCCATTTAATACTACTGCAAAACTTCAGCAACATAGGTGTATCAGGAGTAGCACTAAAAGTAATTGAACCATACCTAAAGAATAGGTCTCTTATTCAATAGTGATAATCGGAGAATATCAAAGCAAACCACATAGCACAGGCTCATTCGGTATTTCTCAGAGATCTGTTCTTGGGTAATTATTCTTTTTAACCTACTTCCCAAAAAGAAGGAGGTTCTATGTTCGACATTATGTTAGTTTTTTTTTTTATGTTCACCGATATCTCCGTCAATTGTAAACCGATTTTGAAAATTCTTTTTTTGTTTAAATAAGTATGTTCCGAAATTGGTCCCATTTTAATTTGGTGAAGATCTGATGAAGAACTTCGGAGATATACAACAGAACTCGTCAATAATTAACGGCAAATCTCTCAGGATTGCTGCAATCACATGTCTATTTATTGTTTATTTATTGTCTTTCGTAGGTACCATTTTTTTGCGTTATGGACACCGACTTCAAAAAATTAAGTTATTTTGCACTTTGTAGTTTTGTATTTGGAAGTCGGTAGTATTTTTTTGCAAAAAGTTTTTTTATTTTTCACTTTTTAGTTGTACGTACCTAATAGGCAAGTTAGTAAGGGAACTATTTCGCCAGAATAGATTTCATGAAACTTGAACATAACCGGTGAAATGAGAGATCTGCTTACCCCTTAAGAGCGAACTGGCGTGATGTTATGTTATGAAATGTTATAAACAACAAACAGACATGCGATTGCAGCAATTCCGAGAGATTTGCCGTTATTTATTGAAGAGTTCTGTTGTATATCTCCGAAGATCTTCATCAGATCTTCACCAAATTAAAATGGGACCAATTTCGGCACAAACAAAAAAAGAATTTTCAAAATCGGTCCACAATTGACGGAGTAATCGGTGAACATACACAAAAAAAAAAAAAAAAAAAACAAACTTGAAGTCGAACATAGAACCTCCTCCTTTTTGGAAAGTCGGTTAAAAAGTGAAAAATATCCGTCCATAACGCTATAAATTGGTACCTACGAAAGACAAAGACTTCAAAAAATAAAGTTATTTTTCACTTTGTATTTTTGTATTTGGAAGTCGGTAGTATTATTTTGCAAAAAGTTTTTTATTGATTTCTATTATTAGTGACACGGTTACTATGAGATTTTAGTGCCTTATTTATTAGGTTAAAAAATGGTACTGACAACAAATGCTTCTAAGAATATAGAGAGCAAAAAATAGAACACAAAACGTCTTGAGGTACGAGAGAACCTCAATTAATACAAATTGATCACATCGACATTTGTCTAGCAAAATAACGATACTAAATTGTGTGGTAGTATAATCGTACGAGTATGCTATTTAACCGACTTCAAAAAAAGGAGGAGGTTCTCAATTCGACTGTATTCTTTTTTTTTTATGTGTGTTACCTCAGAACTTGTTACTGGGTGAACCGATTTTGATGATTCTTTTTTTTATTTGAAAGCAGGTGTTTGTCATGTGGTCCCATTTAATTTTCATCAAGATCTGAAAAAGAACTTCGGAGATACACATCAGAACTCTTCAATAATTGACGGCAAATCACTCGGGATAGCTGCAATCGCATTTATGTTTATTATTTACACCATTTCATAATATAACATCACACTAGAATGCTCTAAAGGGGTACGCAGGTGTAAACAGTTCACCTTGGTATACCCTTATTCGGGGTGCAAGTTGAAAGCCTCCACGTGGCGCACCCTGGGCAACGTCGGCTCCAACTACCCACCCACGTTGGGTGGACAGTTGGGGTGGGCGGCTAATTTCAACACAAGAGGAAGGGTCACGGTCAGATCATCCTGGATGGTTTGTGAAGGGAACCGGGCTGGAGATGGGTCACCAGGGCCATCTCTTGGATGGGCCTAGTGGCTTCTAACGCCTACTTCCCCGTCTGCTTACAGAGGGTAGGACGAGTGGGCGTAGAGTGGGAAGGAAGGAGAAAAGGGACCACACCCTTTAAAAGGAAAAACAACCAAATGAATAAAGACACTTGCGAAAAACGTCCCCAGGTGGGTCCTGAAGGCTCAGAAAAAAAAAAAAAAAAAAAAGAAATGGTATCCCTTATTCGACCGGTTTTGTTTAAGTGTCATGTTATTGGGTAAAACTATTCTGGTTTCAGTTTGGGCATTATTGGTACCTAGCCTATATAAATTATGTAGCACAACTAAAAAGGGAAAAATAAAAAAAACATTTTACAAAAAATACAACCGACTCCCAAATAAAAAAATTGAAAAATAACTTCAATTTCGGAAGTCGGTGTCAAAAAACGAAGAAAATAAAACAAGAACACCGACTTCCGAAATTGAAGTTATTTTTCACTTTTTTTATTTGGGAGTCGGTTGTATTTTTTGTAAAATGTTTTTTTTATCTTGCCTTTACAGATTGTTACAAAAACACGGTTATTTATTTTTCCTTGACTCTTATCTAAAACTGACGTGGTTGTCTAGTGGCTAAGACTTCATCTCTCGTGCTTGTGGTCGTGGGTTCAAATCAGGTACCTTTTTCAATTCATAATAAACTTTTTAAGTTTATCTTGCACATGGCTGACATCGATGAAGGAAAACATCGTGAGGAAAAAGGAATAAGATTGGCCAATTTTTTAATGCTCGTGCCTTCTCTGTATGAGAAGAGACCCGCAATGGGACAGTGACAGGCTGGTATTATTTTATTTCATAAACGCGTTTTTGCCCCATAACTGGATCATAGAAAATGTTTATTAACCGACTTCAAAAAAGGAGGAGGTTCTCAATTCGTCGGAATCTTTATTTTTTGGATGTATGTTACCCGATTAATCATAGACGCCTAGGCCGATTAGGAAAATTCTTATTTTGTTTGAAAGATGACTATCTAGGATACTTCCCACCTGGGAAGTATCCTAGATGGTCCAATAGTCATCAAACCGAAACCGAGAAACCGAAAAAATCGAGGGAACTCCTCAAATATTGGCATACGTATAGCGATTTTGGTATTTTCATCAACAATGCATGCATTTGCACTCAGAAAGTATCAATTAAAAGAAAACTGCAGATGGTCAATGGCACTCCTTAGTGATAAGTTTGTCACGGGTATAAGATATCTCGGATAGTTAACCTACTATAATGTAGTAAATACTTATAAATAATTGGTACTTATGAAAATGGTACCATCGAACTGCTCTGATAATGAAGCCCGAAGGTAGGCTTTGGAACTCGAAAATAAAACAATGCATCTTAATCGTGTTAGGGCATATTAGCATCGTCGTGAGATGTACTTTGTCAATAAATGATTTGTATGTTAATTTGAGGTACCTACCAAACCTAAAGGGTGAAAAATAAAAAAACATTTAAAAAAATAAACGACTTCCAAAGCAAAACACTACAAAGCGAAAAATAACTTTCTTTTTCAAAGTCGGTCTCGAAAAATTAAAAACAATAGGTAACAAAAACATCGACTTCGGAAAAGAGTTATTTTTCGCTTTGTAGTATTTTGCTTTGGAAGTCGGTTTAATTTTTAGTTATTATTAGAAGAACACGAAGCAAGGGCACGATTCAAGAAAAAAATAGTGCAAGAAACAAACCGAATGTTCCCGACCTACTTATCAAGTACACCAGACATTTAAGAACTCGATCAAGGAGCCACATGCCGATCGATTCTTTAGACATCTCACCGTGATGACTTGGGAGAAATGAACTCTTCGTGAGCTCTCATTCCAACCGCCGACGCAGGGATAACCGCTCACTTTACCTTAGTCATCACGGGGAAACATCTACAGAATAGCACTACACTAAAATCCTCGCCAAACTTCTTAGCCGCCCTAATATTGGATACAATGGCTGGGCAGTAGTAAATCTCATACAAAAACAGCACCGATCTGTGCCTTGCGCATACGAAAGCCAACTTCAGGGCAGGAATCTGATTGTTTTAATATCTGAAACTTAAATTATATTGATAATTTGTAACTCTTGAAATCTTTTTCTACTGTGATATTTTCATCTGATATGACATCTGTCTATTTTATTTTTCTTAAATCATAGACCGTAACATAGGTACCATGGACTAGACCTCCTTTAAGCTAGGTGTACACTATTATAAGGGTAGCGTAGACTGACCCCTTTGTGAACCGTTTTTATTCGTTCTGGTTAAATTTCTTAATTTAAATTTAAAATGTAGACGATATGACACAGAACGATGAAAAACGGGCGTCAGCTTTTTTTAGTTTTGGATCTAGACTGAACGCCGAAAGATGGTGGATTTTCTTAAAACTACCAAGTGTACGATCGTATTTGAAAACTCTTTAGATTATTATATACGGTTTGTGTAATAATAACTCATGTGCTGAAGTTGAATATATAAATATAAAGTGTATTACTGAGTATAAATTGCTTTCCGGTGTACCTGCGTATCTATGGCGTATAACGCCACAGTCCGATTCCCCTACATATCTTGCCTATGTACCGCACGTGGTGTAAGAGCTGTGGCAGACAAGCATACAGAGACGCGCGCGGCCACAGCGTCCCCGTTTCAGCACGCGCAGATTCCTGCTGCCTACTCATCCACCTACCTGCCCGATCGCCTGCTCATTTGCCTATCTCGGGCATGCGACGTCATCTTGCCCGTCCTGATGCCTGGGTGCGCACGCTGATGGCGCACCATCAGCTGTCTCATCACACCTTGCCTCGTCTGCCTGCCCTACCTGTTGCCCGGTTAACTGCCACGTCGTGCGAAGCCGGACCATAGTTTTTTATTATCTATATCCTTTTTAACCGACTTTTCAAAAAGGAGGAGGTTCTATGTTCGACTTCATGTTTGTTTTTTTTCAAAAAAATACTAGGTAATATGTCTTTCGTAGGTACCATTTATTGCGTTATGGACACCGACTTCAAAAAATTAAGTTATTTTTCACTTTGTAGTTTTGTATTTGGAAGTCGGTAGTATTTTTTTGCAAAAAGTTTTTTTATTTTTCACTTTTTAGTTGTACGTACCTAATAGGCAAGTTAGTAAGGGAACTATTTCGCCAGAATAGATTTCATGAAACTTGAACATAACCGGTGAAATGAGAGATCTGCTTACCCCTTAAAAGCGAACTGGCGTGATGTTATGTTATGAAATGTTATAAACAACAAACAGACATGCGATTGCAGCAATCCCGAGAGATTTGCCGTTATTTATTGAAGAGTTCTGTTGTATATCTCCGAAGTTCTTCATCAGATCTTTACCATATTAAAATGGGACCAATTTCGGAACATACTTTTTCAAACAAAAAAAGAATTTTCAAAATCGGTCCACATTTGACGGAGTAATCGGTGAACATACACAAAAAAAAAAGAATAGACCATAGTTTTTTATTATCTATATCCTTTTTCTTAGTTTTAATTTATATTCCCTTTTATTTTTACTAACGTGGCTAACGTTAGCTCGACCGAGCCTAACGTTTCGCTACAGTTTGGCGCCCAACTCTTTAAAATTGGGCACAACGTTATTGTTTGTACGCCCAATTTTTTAGAATCCACCCCATCACCCACACTCTACATATTTTTTAACGTGGGCTCGATTTCATTTATCTCAAAATTCTAAAACATACTTACACCAAGTAAATAAGCTAACTTTTGGTTTCTATTTCAGGCCCTCATGTCATCATCATTTTTCCTTTGTCACTTTTGCTAAGTCTTTTTTTTTTAATTCTTCCCTATTTATACCGAACATACTAGGCAATTTCTTTTTATCCCTCTTTGTTTTTATTTTTCTTTTAGAGCGGTGTGCACAACTCTAAAAGCCTTATGTGCACAGAGCGGTCCCGTAACTCTGTAAAAATAAGCCAAATGCGTGGAGTCTTGTAAATATGTAAAATATTTTCCTCTCGAACTAGTTCCCTCTCAAACTAGTTCCTCCTCAAACTAGTTCCATGAAACTAGTTCCCTCTCAAACTAGTTCCCTCTTAAACTTAGTTCCCTCTTAGTTCCCTCTTCCCTCTTAGTTTCCTCTTCCCTCTTGTAAATATTTCCCTCTCAGGTAGATTTCCCTCTTCTCTCTTAGACTTAGGTCCCTCTTACCTCTTCCCTCTTTCCTCTTAGACTTATATTCTTAACGGGTTTTCAAACAGATGCGGGTTACGACACCTAATTAAAAAAATAAGCCTTCGTAATCTTTATAAATATTTCCTTGTGGAGTATGCGTCATCGAATGTGAACCATATCCCCTACGTGTGATTGAATGAGAGTGTTTGACGAAAGTATGAAAGAAGTTGTGTGATAGAGCAAGGATTTATTTAAACCTCAAAATTTTCTTCCAGTTGAAAATTTTTCTGAGGTCATCGGCGAAATGTGGTGTTCTGATTTACAGATCCACATTTTAACTCTATTTACAATTCATAACACTATACAAACCATACCTTCATATCTTTTGATATTTTATCAACTTTTCTAATTCATTTTTATGTTTTCTTTATATTGTTATCATCTGAAAAGCATACTTTTAGTTATATCTGATTGTTTTAATATCTGAAACTTAAATTATATTGATAATTTGTAATTCTTGCAATATTTTTATACTGTGACATTTTCATCTGACATGACATCTGTCTGTCTATTTTATTTTTCTTAAATCATAGACCGTAACATAGGTACCATGGACTAGACCTCCTTTAAGCTAATAATAATAATAATAATTTTTATTGTTCAAGAAAAATACATTTTATATCAGATACATCACTGATCTCCACACTAGGATTCCCTGTGTCGCGGAGGCCAGTCTCTTTCATCATTGTTCAGAAATACAGTTTTATTGTAGCAGTAACAAAAAGGATAAGTTAAAAAAATAAATAAATAAGGGGATGCATGGTATCTTGCAGTGTGTGCAAAAGTGTGAGTCAAGTGGCGTTGGTGCGTGTATTAAGTGTGTGTGCGTGTTGTATGTGTGGGTGTATGTGTGTGGTGGGTGTGTTTGTATGATGTGGTGCGTGAATGTGTGTGTGTGTGGTGTGTGTGTGTGGGGTATGTCTCCAAAACTAACATTATAGAAAATAATAAGTTCTATTTTTACGAAGTATTTAATAGTTTCTCTGTGTTGTCGTAATCCAGAGCTAGGTGTACACTATTATATTATAGCGAAAATAACTCTGTCTGCCTATCTGTCTATCAGTTACCTTTTCACGATTATACATTTGAACCGATTTAGATGCAATTTGGCATGGAGTAGTTTGAGACCTTGGGAAAGACATGGGTTAGTTTGTATTCCGGTACCTCGTGTGTTCCCTTGGGATAGTAAAAATCTATGTTATGCGGGCGAAGCCGTGGGCAGAAACTTGTTGAAATATATAAATAAATACACTTTGCTGATATACATAGAGTGGAAGCGCCGCGACAGGACGCCGCAGCTAGAAGGACATACGATGACCGATGATTACTGATGATTTTGATCACAAATTACGTGTACGTGTCATCACATGATGACATAACCGTACACGGAGCAATATGAGTATATAAGGATCGTATAAAATAGCGTTTTATGGTTTCTGCCCACCCCCGAAGTTAAAAAGGTGTGAATACGTATGACGTAGGAAGGACCACATTTTCCTTATTAAGATAAGCGAGCGCGAATGATAAGGATACGAACATTTTTGTGGAAGTAAATCAATAAACATTATAAGTTACCTTAAGAGGTGAAAAATGCGACCTCGGCTGGGAATTATTAAAACAAAAAAAAGCTTACTGCCCCTGCCTGCTCTACACTAAGGTCTGTAGGTTGTGGTGTTCTGATTTACAGATCCACATTTTTTAACTCTATTTACAATTCATAACACTATAAACGTATAAACCATACCTTCATATCTTTTAATATTTTATCAACTTTTGTAATTCATTTTTATGTTTTCTTTCTATTGTTATCATCTGAAAAGCATACTTTTAGTTATATCTGATTGTTTTAATATCTGAAACTTAAATTATATTGACATGACATCTGTCTATTTTATTTTTCTTAAATCATAGACCGTAACATAGGTACCATGGACTAGACCTCCTTTAAGCTAGGTGTACACTATTATAAGGGTAGCGTAGACTGACCCCTTTGTGAACCGTTTTTATTCGTTCTGGTCTTTATTTCTTAATTGAAATTTAAATTTAAAATGTAGACGATATGACACAGAACGATGAAAAACGGGCGTCAGCTTTTTTTAGTTTTGGATCTAGACTGAACACCGAAAGACGGTGGATTTTCTTAAAACTACCAAGTGTACGATCATATTTGAAAACTCGCTGAAGTTGAATATATAAATATAAAGTGTATTACTGAGTATAAATTGCTTTCCGGTATACCTGCGTATCTATGGCGAATAACGCCACAGTCCGATTCCCCTACACATCTTGCCTATCTACCGCACGTGGTGTATGAGCTGTGGCAGACAAGCATACAGAGACGCGCGCGGCCACAGCGCCCCCGTTTCAGCACGCGCAGATTTCTGCTGCCTACTCATCCACCTACCTGCCCGATCGCCTGCTCAGTGCCTCATCTTGGGCCCGGTTGATGGCAATAGGCTTGTTGCCTATCTATTGAGTTAAGAGGTCTAATGAAACGTAAATTTTATGAAATAAAGAAAAAAAAAAGAAAAAAAAGATGGAAAAGATTCGGTCGTTAGAACTTTAAAATACAAATACTGAAGTTAACGCAGTGTGACCACGGCTATAGCTGTGCTAGAATAATGATTTCTGAATACGCCAACGATACATGGTCCTATAGTACTTGGATCAGCTGTTAAAGCGTGGTTGAGTAACAAACAAATATTAGAACAAACAGATACAATAACATTTAATATTAGATATAATAGGTAATAGTTGCGGCTGTGGATGGCGTACCTATAGCAAGACGAGGTAACACATGTGTAGAGTGCTGGATAATATGACTGTACAATGTGCTGTACAATTTGGGGCAAATTATTGTGCTAAGAAAGTTTATGATATTAGGTATGCGAAAATGAAAATAAAAAGCTTTTATTACACAGGTATGATTTATATTGAAAAAAAGAGAACCTAATTCGTAGCTTGATAATAATATAATCCTAAATTAAAAATAAACATAAAGCAAATACAAATACATTTTCGTAGTTACTGTCAGAGACCTCAAAATACATCAAATGTTAATAATGAAATAAGTGAAGTTGATTATAGTAATTTTTATACTGTGTATAATTTTATAGACAAATAGATACATTTGTAACAATAATAAAAAGAAGTATTAGTCGTCAAATTCTGCTAACAAAATACTCATTAGAAAAGAGAAGATCTCTTTGAGATATAATAAAATAAACTAACTCAAATATTTGTATTCCGGCAAATGAGCTGAAGTGAATTCTAATAAAATTTTGGACAATTCATGGTACTTATTTTTTTGCCTATATGCTGTCGATAACTTATAAACTGAAATAGCTGAGGTTACAATCGTTATACTGGGCGATGGTCGAGGTGAAAGTGAATTGTTCAACGGCTCCACATCTTGTGCTCGCATCAAACAAGCTCCGTTTTTAGACAACAGTTGAAGCGCACGACGACTGTATTCCATTACTCAGAGTTACCGTCGGCATATCTACAAAAAAAGCGTAAAAATGCAATTTAATGTAATTAATCTATTACAAAGGTACGAAATTCCATGACATTACTAATCTGAATCAATAGTCAGCGCCATGTCAGTGTGCCTAAATGTATGTACACAAAAGGATGAGATTGATTATTTTCAAAGAATTAATTTTCTAGTGATAGTTGCGGTCGTCGTGGGTGATCGACACTGAGACCATAACCTCCAGACACAGCACGGATATTTATCAGATCAGACGGTAAAACTAATCGTCGTATATTTACCTGCATTTAGCATGTCTCTCAACATTGATACAGTCTGAAAACACTTGATTACAACGGCGGGGACAGCGCATCTTTCTCCATCATAACCTGTTGTGCATTGACAGACTGGGTGATGCTCTTCATTCAGGGAACAGGTACCACCGTTTAAACAATACCCATGGCACGCGTTTACTTCGCATCTCTGACCAGAGTATCCGGCTTTACAACTGAAATAATGAAGATAAGAAACAGCGTTACTCAAAAGACATGGAAAAAGAAACCAACAAATATCTGTGACAAGGTGTAGGTAACAGGGGAACGAGGAGCGCGACCGGTAGCCTGCATTTTGGCAAATCTATAAAGAGTTGTAAGTAGGTAATTTAATTGCAACGCCAACGCGTACTAAACAAGGTTTAAAATTTATTAATGTTATTTCGATTTTCAATTCATTGACTATCTTTTAAGGGATGTTAGTACTCATGAATATGAACAACTTTTGATATAGTACTTGTTATCCCAAAAAATCATTTATTCCCTACATTTTGCCCAAGTTATGTGAACATGAATGTAGGTACTTTTAAGTATCATATTGCGGAACTAATCCTGTAACAAGACGTGTGCCCAATCTTATGAGTAAGTGAAGTAGTCATGTACTTCCATGAACAGATTCAAGGTGAAGATAAATTAAAGGACATGAACAGAAAATACATTCCATTTACAAATAAATAATAAATATTATTAAATAAAAAAAATTGAAAAATAAATTACTACACAGTTTTTTACCTCTCTGAACTTGACGTTTTTATTTCAAAATAAAAAAGTAGTGCAAGATGAATTAAAATACCATGTGTCACCTTCCGCCATAATACACCATAGAGAAAGATAAAAAATATATTATTGGACGTTCCTCACCACGCACGTAAGTTATTAGACGTGAATTGTATGACAAGTTCTCATAGTAGGAACATTTTATTCACACGAAACTGTCTTCTTATTGTGTATTGATATGGTTTGCATGTTTTTTTAAATATATTTTGATGCATTAGTTATTTTTTTTCTCACAAAATAAAATACTTATAACGGAACGCGACTTGTATGACAGACGATGTGTCAGACTTGATATTTTTGTCCACAGAGAACTAGTTTTAACTATGTCTTCAAAAACTTCAAAAGCTATTCTTTGCTAATAATGCCACATTTTTTGAAGCCCAACCGCAACCAGACTCAGTTTAACATTCTAATCATTATACAGCTTAGCAGTCCATTACTTTGTTTAAATAACTAGTATTGAGATTGCCCTGTGCGATAAGAAATAATAATAATTGTACACTTGCTTTTATGATTTTTTGTCCTGTATATATATTTTTGTTGTGTACAATAAAGAATATAATATATAAATAATGCTAAAACCATATCAGATATCTGTATTCTCACAACTGTGTGCAAATTTAAAGCGCCTGGCGTTTTGTTAATAGCAATATCATTATCTGTACACTTATTGCAACGATCTGAATAATAGGTTTAATGAAACTGTTTTCGTCTAGTCTGTTGTTGTGACGAGTTCCTGGAGTTTTTTATTTATAGCAATTGTATGTGTTCATATTCACGAATATAAAACAGCAAGGACCATTGTTGTAAATTAAATTATTAAATTCCATAACTATGCCGACGATCATACACAATCTGTCCATGTCCTTTACCTGGAATTTGTTGATAAAGTAACAAAGTAATCATTTTATTTATAACCATTATGAGTTTCCTTATTTTAACTCTTTTTTTTTGCGTAGGTTATGCTTAAATAATTGTACCTGAAATAAAAAAACAACAAACAAGAGTCAAACATAAAATGCAGCCTGATTTGTAAAATATTTCTATATAGCATATGATTAGTTTAAACATTGATTATCATATTCTAAATTCAAATAAGAGCCCTTTAGGCTCTCTCTATCCCACAAAAGTTCATGAGACACTATAAACATTAAAAGTTATAATGTACAATAATGTTCGATGCGAGTGAGTGTTCTAGGTAACCTAACTTTAGATTTCGAAGCTAACGGTGCGCAGTAACGGTGATGGAGATGACGTGAAAGCTAACAGTTAGGTATACCAATCTAGGCGTTGCTTTACTTTACGTTAGGGCAAGTGAGCATTAGGTCAGCTCATAAAGAGGCGAGCGACTTTATAATTGTATGTACCACACAAAAATGAACATATTACAGTGAGAGAAAACAATAACCATAGTTGCGCCGCGTCTGGGTGTGAGCTGACCTTAAATAGCTAGTAATTAATGAGCTGAACATGTTTTACCTGCATATAGGTTGTCCGTCAGCACTGACGCTACAGTTTCCTTGCAAACAATAGTTCTGACAGACATATATGTTGCATCTCTCACCAGTGTAACCCTGTGTGCATTCACAACGAGTTTCCCCACTAACTTTGGTACCATGGATACAAAGCATTGCACCTATACGATCTGACTCCGACTCGTTCGGTATCAGACTCTTTAGATTTTCGCAGTTTTGATTCCCTTTAAGTTGTTCCTTTATTGTATAGTTGGCTGCTATACCGTGAAACACCCAATAGGACCTGTTAGAAGTTGAAAATAGTTTCGCTTCCAAATGATGATGTTTTGGTAATTGCCAATTCCTCTTTTGATTACTGCCATACCAGTAGATGAAATCTTTTGAAACGGTTAATGAACTTGCGTCTGTTTCGTTTTTGATGGTATATAATGTTCTCCTGTTCTTTCCATTAAAATCGGCGCTTTCAATAGATAGATGATGATCATACACACGTATTCTGTCAATCCAGTACATTTTCTGTGTCTGTTGATCTATGGCCAAACTTTGTCGACTATTCACAGTATTGTCTATTAAAACTTCTCTCTCAGAGCCATCAAACCTAACCCTCTCTATCTCTTTGTTTGTGATCCAATAAATGTACCTGAAATTTATAATTAACTATAAATATTTGTAAATATCAAAACGAATTTTGCTTTTGAATCATAAAATCACATACAGCGGAATGTATAAAAAGCAGTTTAAAAAAAATAAGCATTTAATATTGAAATATCTTTTCTTATTTTAAAATAAAAAATATATTCTGTGAAAAAGCGCACATTTGCGTTTTCATAGGTTTTAGACGTTGGGGAAGTTGTACAAAACGTTTTAAATATTTTAACAATAAAAATGATATTACTGAATATCGAGTGGCTTATATTTCAGGTTATACCCGCCTGAACATGTCAAGAATAATGTTATCCATTGTCTATTGTGGTAGTCTCTTTCAATCCTGATTCGCAGTTCAGTCAAGTTGGCAGGAAATAAGATGGGACTATGTATTTTGCTCTTCATATCAGCCTATTACATAATTATTCACAAAAAATGGACACACCAATTGGAATAACTTGCCTTTTAAAGGATAAAAGGTTTTTTTTAAATAGGAACAGTTGTTACTGAGATTACTCTCCAGATATACACAAACTTAAGTGTTAAGTGTACATTAAGATTGGTCAAGATAAGATTAGAAATGAGTATTTTGTGATTTTTGTATAATGAGTATTTGTCTGGAATATATTTCTGTCAGCGATAAGACCGTTTTTGTAGCCGTAGAAATAAGTTTTCTTGTAAAAGACATGTGTAACTTTTTTGGTGTACAATAAAATATAATCATTTTTTTTCTAGATTCTGCCAGCGGCTTCTCCCACGTGAAAAGTGTTTTTGTTATCCCAAGGAAACATTATACCAGGATGGAACGCATCTTCCATTTCATCCAGATCCATCCAGCCATTCTAGCGTGATTAACAGACATCCATCCATCCAAACTTTCCTATTTATAATATTAGTTAGATTAGATTAAAAACTACCATACTATGGTCCACAAACAATATTTTTAATCTTTCTTTTATGTTCCCCTAATTTTGCCATTGTGTGCAACTAAAACTATATCATAAGTAACGTACCCTCCACAGCTGTCCACGGCGATATCCTCGCAGGTGTGAGACAACTTAGCTATAAGATTACCATCAACTGCGTTATTAGAGGATGCAGGATTTAATGACAACGAGTAAATATTGTAGTATGCTTCCTGCCAAAATAGTAATTGTGTGACCGGGTCGTAGGCGACAAACAAGGAGCCTGATTTTCCCGTAACTAAAGGTTGTATTTTCCTGGTTATTAGGTCAAAGCTGTATATGTGATGGTGCCTGTCTTGATATTGGATAAACAGCACCCGGTACTGAACTGGATCGTAAGTTATTGAATAGATTAATTCAGCCGAAGGAATGTGTTCTGTGTGCGTTAGTGTTCCGTTGTTATAAAATTTAAGTTTTTTCTGTTCGCCCACGATGATGATGTCTGAAAAACGAAAATAAAATGTTTTAAACTGATTGCTACATAAATCTTCTCTCTTCTTTTCATTAAATAAATTGCTTAAACAAATGCTTTCCAAAAGACTTTCATTCCCGCCAGTCTACTTGTCACTGATCTACAGTTTTTGTTGAATATCTTTACATCCTTTTTTTTTTAATTTGTCCTCTCTAGGAATTAATAAAAAAAAATAAACTTATACCCTCCAACCGTCGCGGTAAAATTGCTACGTGAACCGTCTCCTGGGTTCTGCAGAGACCCCAAGAAAAAAAGAAAAAAAAATTACACTACAATCTTTTTTTTTAAATAGGCTCGCTTTTGACCACTTTCCACAATCTACATTTTATGTATTATTTTGATGGATAGTCCATCAAAATAATACATAAAATGTATTATATTTTGGACTTCATGAAAGTAAAATTTTAACATGTTGCAAATACGTCATTTATTTATTATTAATAATCCTTAAAAAAACAGAGGAACTCTATAAAGTTAAGAATTACTTTTTTATACAAAACAATTTTTTGTCCATTTTAAGATTATTTGAGATTAACAAACGCAAAACAAAAAACATAATATACTTTCGCATTGGATAAATATTATCTTTACAAAACTAAGAAAGGGACTTGATTTGTCTACAAATGTCTTGAGGAAACAATAATTCAAAGATTATAGCTAAAACCAAAAAGAAATAGCAGTACATTTTTAATGATGGAAACACAGTTCAATGTCTCATAGAACCTGCGCCCAGACTCAGTACCTACCACTGGCGTGAGCATCGAGTATGATTCTTTTTAGAAAACTATCTAAAGTGAGATATCCATGAAAACATTGTAAGATTACAATTTGGAGTTTTCTACAACCTGGGCTTTCAAAGACCCCACGCGACGGGTCGAGGGTTAAACTCATATGCACAAGACACCCTGATCTGGAAAAACTATCTGTAGGCCATACAAATACGTGTGTGATGAGGGAATCGAAAACGCGACGCGCAGCGCCGTAGCCGATCTCTCAACCACTGCGCCAACTATGTCGTCTCTTATTTACTACTAATGAAATACAATAAAGTACACCATAACAACTTACCAATAAGAAGCTTTAAGAGTTACATAAAGTGTTACAACGGGCGGTCTTTGTAACTAAACCCCTTTTTACTTTCAACGGAAACGGTTTAAAAAACCTGAAGCTTCAAAATTTGTCTTTACTTTATTCCTTATATTATCATTGATCGGAACCAAAATATAAATTTAAAAAAATAATAAAAGTGAGGCAAACTATACAAAACTGGTTTCTTAAAAGCAACAATTGCAGAAACTGATTGCAAAATTAATGTGACAAATTGATTTTTATGTCAAGTGTTGGCTGTCGGTTAAAGGAATCTTCAACCGCTATCTGTGCATGCGACTTATTTGTGACGCGTTGTTAATCTATCTCCTGAAACTGGGGATAAGACTGAAATCGCATATTATTTATGGAACTCAAATAATATAGTCCTCCAGATCATACGGTCACGGCGGTCAATCTCAGCAGGAACAAGCTAACGCTACGGGAAATATTATAGCGCACAAGTGTGTGCAACAACATACGCTCTCTGCTCATTCAATCTCATAGTCCAATGGGACGACCACTCGACAAGACCGGAGAGATTAGACGCATGCGTTTGGGTTAGTGGAATAATGCCAATTTCTAAACTCAGAACTACCGCAAAAAAAATCCTAATGGAAAAACCCAATAACACATTGCCTGATCTGGGCATCTAACCCCGAGTCAGTTTACGATGCGTCGCGTCGGTATGAATAATTTTGTTGTGTTTTGCGTTTTTGCCATTTTTTTACAGAAATAACATTTGACTCTATTATAAACCAACCAGCCAACTGCGAGTCTGACTCTCGCACAGATGGTCCCGTATAAACAGCTACATTCACCAAAATAAATAGGTAACATTAATAACGTTCATAAACAACGAGAGCACAGAACATTTCTCTAATGAAGGGACAAAATTAACTTTGCCATTCGAAAACTGCTGTCCCCATACATCAAACAATATTTTTTCGTTTTTAAATACATTTTATAAGTTGGTCGAATAGCACTCGCAAAGTTGTAAAACCTAATTAGCTATGATAGTTTTCCTTAGATTAATTTCGTTATATATACTACAGCCGTGATTTTTTCACATATCCAAAAGCAACCGTTTAGCCGACAGGGACAAACACTAAACTCTAACAAAATTCGCTAACGACATACACATAAGGACATAAGTAATTGGGCAGGTGAGTACATGCTTTCTTTAGGTGTATTCCTATACTGTAATAATGCTAAATGAGGATCTGAAATGTCAGTAAGACATTTTTTATATATATTCTTAACTGTGTTTCTTTCTACAAGACCATTAGACCGTGGAAGATAGGGACTTGATGTATTAAGTTGTATTTGTCAATCTAAAGCAAAATTATGAAACTCTTTTGAGTTATATTGTGGACCATTATCTGAAATTAGAGTATTGGGAATTCCATGCCTGGAGAAAATATACTTTAGTTGACTAATGGAAATTTTTAATAGTGGATCCACCTACCAGATTAGCAATCTCTACATACTGTGAAAAATAATCAATGTCTATGACTACTTGTCTGAATTGAGATCAAATAGATCAACAACGACTTTAATCCAAGGGATTGGTTTTACTTCATGAGGCTGTAGTGGTTCTTTGGAATTGCTGCGTCTGTTGGTAAGACCTCTAAGACAATTATTAACAAACTTTTCTATATCAGAGTACATATTTTGCCAGTATAATAGATACCCGGGACCACGGTCGTTGCAACACGGCCGAAACGTCGGGTGAAATAGGTAAATAAATGAATCGAAATCATCGCGTTAAATACCCGTGGTATATTGTTTCTCAGTATAATAGATTCCTAGCCAATCTTTGGCAACTGTGAATACCCTGGAGACCTTCATGGATCTGTTTCAATATGTCATTCCTGATAGCTACTGGTATAATAACACTGTTGTTTTTAAAGATAATGCCATATATATATGTCTGTATATATCTGTTTTTAAAGGAAAATATGGCATAGGGATGTCTGGTAATATGTTTTTTTTTATGTTCAGGCCGTCCTGATATGCAATATTTACTTAAAAGAGACAATTCTTTGTCTTGGGAAGTCTGTTCTTGGATTAATAAAAAATTATTAGGACTAGTTGACAGTGATCTAATTACTAAATTGACATGCAAATCTAGGTCAAAGTCAAGATCATGTAATGACTGTTCTGGTAAAGTTGCTCTAGATAGAGTATCAGCAACATAAAGATATTTACCTGGTTTGTAAGCTACATTCAGGTCATATGGTTGTAATCTCAGCATTATTCTTTGAAGACGGGGTGGAATGTTATACATTGGTTTATTATACAGCGACACGGTTGGTTTGTGATCAGTTTCAACTAAAGTGTGGCGGCCATAAAAGTATTGGTGGAACTTTGTACAAGCAAATAAGAAAACTTACAGCTCTTTCTCAATCTGAGAGTATGACTGTTGACATGAGCTTAATGAAGCTGAAGCGTATGCAATGGGGTGTTTATCTTGACAAATCACTGCACCTATGGCATCTTTGGAAGAATCGACAGACAGTGTAATAGGTTTATTTTGATCATAATATGCCAAGACCGGGGCTTTAGTAATACATATTTTATTTTATTTTTTTATTGTTATGTTTTGCCAAGACCATTGTATTTAGACAGAAGTGCTCTCATATTTGAAGTTTTTTTTGACAAATTCTTTATGTATGTGCCTAAATATGTAACCAAACCTAAGAATCGTTGTTATTCTGGAACATTTGTAGGGGGTGGCATACTGCAAATGGCTTTGACTTTGTTTTCATCAACTCTCACACCATTTTTAGAAAAGATGTGTCCTAGGTACTTGACTTCACTTTTACATAAGTAAGACTTTTTGTTATTAAATTTCATTCCTAACTCCCTAGCTTTTTCTAAAATTTGTTTTAACCTAAAATCATCCTTTGTTCGCATAAGGACAGATTCGATCTTCTTTTGTTTGACCATAAATAAAAAAAATCATCCATCATGATTTTGATTCCTGGCATACCAGAGAATTTCTTTGTCATAATGGAATGAAACTGTTCTGGGGCTGCATTTATCCCAAAGGGAAGTCTTAGGAATCTATATCTACCTTGAGGAGTGATGAATATACACATCGTTGAAGAAGCTTCATCTAACTTGAGCATATAAATTCCTTTATTTGCATCAAGGGTAGTGAAATACTGTGAACCAGAGAGGCTGGATTTAATTTCATCTATTGTTGGAAATTGATAATTTCAGTAGGTTCCTCGACTTGGACTATAATTTGATATTTCACCACTAAAATTGTGTAGTTTGTGACTACTTTTCTTTATACTATTCAATGGCAAATTAAGTTTCTTATAATTGTTGAATGATAAAATTTTAGTGTCTACACCTGTATCAAGTAAAAAGTCTAAATTCTTAATATTTATGGACAAAGTTGCATGATATGGATTATTTTGGCTGACAGATATCTCATTAGTGTAAAGAGAGACCGATGATTTTGACTACCTTGACGACTATGACTTCTTTGACGACTGTGACTTTGACTATTTGACGAGTGAGACTGACGGCGGCATCAAATGAAGATGGTTTCACGATCAGGATACGTTCTCTGATGTACGAACAAGATGAATTTAGGTTCCTCGAGAATATGTCCTTTACTATATCATCGGCAACACCTTCAAAATTGCATTGTATACTTAAATTCTTGAGATCAGTGACATACGTCTCAATTTCTTAATCTGAATCTGGACCTTTCGACGGAGATATTTACGCGCGGCGTAAAATATTCGTCTTTGGCGAGTTCTTACATTCTTATAAGTAATCTTCTCCATTTCTGTATTGAACGATTAAAATATCTGCAGAGCGTCGGGACCCATTGTTTGTAACAAAATACTACCTTACTGTTGTCGGATTCGTTCTCCTAACTGTTGGCGATCATATAAATGCCAAGACTGGTTTTAAAGTTTCGCCAAGCCAGTGGCATGTTTGAGTCATCAATGTTGATACAAAAATTATTCGGCAGCAGGGGACAACTTGCATTTTCGGCCATTTTAGGACGAGACCACGCGGCGGAGAATATTATGGCTTACTTCTAACGGCTGCTGCAAACGCTAATTCCTGTGACTTGTAGGTATCTTCTGTTATGATGCTTGTTCGGCTGTCGGAAATTTTATCACCAATGTTTAGTGAGGACAACTGACACCTTGTTATGAGACGAGGACAGGATCGTATATGAATAAGACGACTGGACTTTTGTATTAGAATATGGGAAATTATATGTGCGGCAACAAAAGTTTTCTTTAGCACCTGCAACCTAGCGTCTTTTTTTATATGTGGGCGACGAGTTAATAGAACAGCTTCAATTATATTAATTCATCATCTTTACTACTCCAACAGAATATCAAAAAACCAGCGTCAATTTACGAGCGTAAATTAATATGACTCCGAGCTACCGATAAATATATTTACTTCTGATTTGATAACTCAGCGACTAATGTTGTAAGTGAGCTACTTTATATATTTTAGAGATTCAACATCTGTCTGCTAATAAAATCAAATTCCAGCCTCAAAATTAGCAATCAAAGTTTTTCATTCAACAACTAAATTAATAAATCATATTCTTTTTTCGTGAAAGTTTGCAACACAAGCGCGGGAGTGTAGGTACCTGACGCTCGTTGGGAATCAGAGGGGCGCGACCGGCCATTTGCACCAATGAGCGAGCTCTATTCGGTGCGTGCAGCAACGAGTTCACGTGTATTTGTTTACATTAATGACACGATTAAGGAGTGCTCGTATTCAATTAAATATAAAATAAATGTGAATTAGTCCAAGAGCGAGCGAAGCGAGCTCGGGAGCTTAGGGCACCCCGACACGGATAGGTTAGGTTCGAAGGAGATGACGGGAGCTGAAGTGAGCGAGCAAAGCGAGCGAACTCAGCTCCCGTCATCTCCTTCATGTTAGGTTACTTTAGACCCTGCAGACAGAAATAGGAGCCCTGCGCAGCGGGGCTCCGTCGACTTTGTTTCGTTTCCCCCCCTCCCTTAAAACTTAAATATTTTGTTGCACTCGAAGAATTATTAGATAGTCAATTACTTATGGTAACATTATAAATAGATAGGCGAATACATGAAATTATAGCTTTTATTGACCATTATTTGATGACAATAATAAGGAAATTTTATGTTCAAATATAGTAGATTCACTCATCAATTACTTATGCTAAAGTATAAAAATAAAGGTGACTCTATGAAATTAGAGTACGTTGATATTATTTTATAGATGAAGTTGATACACTTATTAGAAGCTAGCAATGAGTAGACATATCACAAATTTAGTTGCTTAAGAATTATCACCATGTTGCGTCATATTAACAGTAGCTTGTTTTACAATATATGGTCGCTTATAAACCATTTATTAGACGCTAAAAGTTTGTCGCTGACCTATTAATTAATTAGACAACTAAATATATTTGCAGACGAGAATGACATTTTAAAGAAGCTGCCTTAATTAGCACCCTTAGAATATGTGTATACAGCATGACGGGCGGGCAATGACAACAAGTGGAAGGAACCGGAAACCATAGATACATGAGTTATATTTTATAAGTTCGGATACGTAACACCCCACACCATGAGATAGACGGAAAAAAATACATTTCCACTTTACGTGTTCAGTAGATAACCTAAAATAATATTTTTTACGATTTTATTTTATCACTTTGTCGGCGTAATTAACATGTATACCCATGTCAAATTATAGCTTTCTAGTACTAAGAGTCTTGGAGCTAAACTGTGGACGGATGGACGGACAAACGAACATCGTGAAACTTTATGGGTTCCTTGTTGACTATTGATCCCTAAAAACGTTTCAATAGTAATGTTGTGATACAATTTTAACCTTTAACTGTAGACGTAATTTCCTATTTTCATTACATTTTACATCAACGCGGGGTCTCTGAGGCCCCTGTTCTGTATGGTTGAAAATAATACGATATTTTTGGTAAAACACTAAAAAATATGTTTTATTTAAAAAATGCGAATAAAATAGTCTTTCATTCAATTTCACTATAAATATTTCTAACTAATGAATAGATTTTAGCCCCTGGCGACACGAGATCAGATTTATGTTTATAATTAAATACGTCGGAAACGAAAATAACGGTTTTCTTAATAGACAATTCTATAAAAAAGTAAACAAAAATTGAAATTAACTTCTTACGTGGTAAATAAATAAATTGGCAAAGACTTAAAAATATTAACCGCCCAATATCTCCAAAAGGACATGGCTAAATAAAGTATGGACGATTGTCCGCAATGTATAAACATTTTAACTAGTAATATGTAATGCTGAATAGTTGAAGATTAGTAATTCGCATGAAAAATGTTTCAAGTACTTTTTATATCGTCACAATCCTGAAAATAAAATCTTAG
Source organism: Orthosia cruda (assembly GCA_964057195.1). NCBI lineage: Eukaryota > Metazoa > Arthropoda > Insecta > Lepidoptera > Noctuidae > Orthosia > Orthosia cruda. The sequence goes on along the minus strand of OZ059853.1, from coordinate 3,401,195 downwards.
ATATTCCTACACCAATAGGTATACAAACTAGTAAAATAATAAGATTTTGCTATGATACTTTAGCAAGGCGTTTAGAGGAGCTTGTGGCTAAATAATAACAGCTGCACAGGTCGATCTTTAAGGTTAAATAACGCTTGCCGAGGTCATTCCGTGGATGGGTGACCATCTTTACTTATCGAGTTTCCTTCGTGCCTTGGAAAGGGCTGTCATTTAAAGCTTCATGATAAATCAATACGCAATTGAAAATTAAGACCATACTAGTTGGCTCTGTATTATTATATAGTATCCGGCGAAAGGAACTTCGTTCAAAGCGAGTTCCCACGACACACCCAACATGTTATTTTTTAATTTGGTTCCAAGCGAATCAATACACTTGATCGAGAAGAATCGAATGTAACTTTTTAGTGACAGTACTATTTAAGTGCCGTTTCTTTCCAGATATTGCCAATAATTTCTAGAAATCAGATAAATGCAATTAAAGAAATCAACGTTTTGAGATGTACTTCGATACGTACATAAATAAATAATAATGATTAGGCACTGTTCATTTCGGCTTACGCAAATGGCATTAAAAGTAGGTTTATTGACTACAAGTTCTTCTTGTCAAACAAAAATATGAAAAAACCTTTTAATTATTTGATTTTTCACGACAGTTTTAGAAGAATAATAAAACCGTAATAATTAATTAATGAATATTTGAATGTAACGAGTTAGTGAGAAATTTCTATACATGCTAAGGGCAGTTGTTTAGCCATGTCCTTTACTACATTGACTAGCCGGTGCCTCTGAGACCTCAGGTCCACAGTTTTTTTTTGTAGCAAACAATCCTTATTTATTGTTTTAAGTCTGTGGTTAATTTGCGCTAAATAATCTGTTTCATTTTCACCCTGTCAATTTGGCGAACAATTGTTTTTCTTTCAATTTGTAATAACTTGCCCTAAGCAAATTTTGTTATCTATCAAACGGAATTAAAACGTCGTTATTTTTAAGACTGGGCCGAGCAAAAGATGCGCGCGGCAAATAGGTATTTACTGCAGCGCGCTAGTCGTGTGCGTCGTCACGCACACAATGACAAGTTCGCTCGAGCCCAGCTTGCAGTTGCATGACAAAAGCTGGTAACTAAAGATTTTTAAAATTTGGGTCGTTGTGTTGAGTGACTTGAAATGACGAATATTTATTATTTAGATGGTTTTATATGTACATAAAGCCCATAATTAAATCTTATAATTTATATTATATAAAAAATAATGTTTGGTTGTATTGTACTATAGTGTATTACTATAGTACAATACAACCAAACATTATTTTTAAATAAATAAAATAAATAAATAACCGTTCCCTTAAAATTCATCCGATTGCGATGAAATTTTGGCTTTGTGGATTGTAGGCCCGGGCATTTTACTGGGTTTGTAGACTTTGTAGGTAAGCTAGGGGAGTAGCTGTAGATGGGTAGGTATATTGTATATAATAAAACCAGACCGTAATAAAAAAACTATAATTACCTAATGCGTGTTTTACCATTTTACAAAAAGCCCAGGGAAACGTAGTATATTTATTATACAGGATGTAACGGAAAGATCATATTTTAAAAATTGCTTTTGCTTCTGTAAATGAACAACTTTCTCCAGGAAAGTCGAAGACATTTTTCAAAAAAGAATTTAAATTTTTCATACAAAGTTGTCACCAGATGACCAAAATTTGTGTGGGGTTAAGATAAAAAAGATTATAAAAATAACTGGAAAAGAGACAAGAAGGGTAATATCAATCACATTTAAAAACATTATTGTAAATAAAACCAGACCGTAATAAAAAAACTATAATTACCTAATGCGTGTTTTACCATTTTACAAAAAGCCCAGGGAAACGTAGTATATTTATTATACAGGATGTAACGGAAAGATCATATTTTAAAAATTGCTTTTGCTTCTGTAAATGAACAACTTTCTCCAGGAAAGTCGAAGACATTTTTCAAAAAAGAATTTAAATTTTTCATACAAAGTTGTCACCAGATGACCAAAATTTGTGTGGGGTTAAGATAAAAAAGATTATAAAAATAACTGGAAAAGAGACAAGAAGGGTAATATCAATCACATTTAAAAACATTATTGTTATTTTCCACCACTGGTGCATAACGGAATAACGTGCCCATGCGATTTATTGCGCTTTTCTTTTGCGTTTTGTTGTTTCTTCAGTTGCAAGTGTTCGTTTCGAATCTTTTTTTCTCCTTTTCATTGATCTTTCATTGAGAGTTCATTCCCTGAGTTTCATTTGCCTATCTAACTGAGAACAAGGATTTCCGGCACTAAGCAAACAAAATAAAAAGATTTAAATTTTTCTTCCATTTTAGACCAAAATTCTATTCTTCCTCTATAAGTTCAACCTTCATGTCCAATTCAGTCCAAACTGCAAATATGCATATTTTTCTTTGTGTAAAATGAAGTTGTCCTTGTGCTTGGAAGTATCAATTATGGTTTTTTTTTGTTTAATATTTCCTACCTTGTCTCTTTTCCAGAAATTAATTTTTAAATTAAATTATACGATTTATGTACTCTGCGTTTTGCTGACGCCAATCTTTTGGTATTTCTCTTGCTTTCGAGATGTTTTATAAGTTTGTTAGTACTTGAGTAATATTTTTATACTCTGGTATGCCAGTGGTTGTCTCGAATTGAATGAGACCACTGATGCGGCACATCTTCCAGCATATGTCTGCCTGCCTGAGTAATTTATTATTTTTCCGCCAATAAACTTCGCTATGATACCATTAAAAATTTCAGTAATGTTGCTCTATGCATTATGCATCAAGCTTGTAGCATTATTCATCGGCCTGGAAGTGAATTTTAATATGGCTGAAAATATAAAGCCAACCTCTTTACTTTTCATCGTTGAAATCAGATTTTCTTCTGTCGATGATTCCCCTTCGGTCAGTTTTTTGCAATAATAAGATTTGCATGTGCTATGATTTCCAAACACGTGGCCCGTTCAACAAACCTTGCTTCAGATCCAGAACTTTTTGAGAAAAGTTTTGTTATTTTGCGCATATATGTATATGTTTTACAGCGCCAGTAACCAAACAAAGTATATTTTTTAACTGCTTTTCGGTACCTTAATGGGTAGCTTGTGTTTCTAGTCAGCTCAACTGCATCATGTGAAACCCACTTCTATTGCCATGTATTATGATCTCGTCTTTATCTTCAGTTTCTACTTCTATCAAAATGATTGAATATGAATCCGTATGTTTTGAAGAATACTGAAATAAAATAAGAATATTGTAAGTAGTCAAAAAGCATGTCTTAGAACTGGAAACATACAGTCCCAAAATAGTAATAAAAACGGTACTGTAAACTTACAGTTATATAAACTATAATAAATATGAGAAGTTTCCATTCATCAGGATTCAGAATAATAATTAATTTATAATCATATTGGGGAAAGTGCGAATTCCAGTAGTACATACAAAAACTAGACTTAAGGTCTCGTGGTGCACGGTGCGCAAGTTACAAGCAACTTTCTGATTACTCTTTGATATCTCTTAAAAAAACAGTAGTATAGATACCTACTACTGTTTCTTGTGATAGATCAAAAATAAAATAAATTCACAATTATAAGAAAAATGTGATCCACCATCATGTATTCTAAAAAGATTGTCAGATTTGCGATCAGCATCCCTAAAAACCCATTACACGATACCCATATCGAATGTTTGAGAAAAAGTTGCATCCGCCATCTTGGATTTTGAAAAGAATGTCAGATTTGCAATCGCCATCCCTAAAAACCCATTACACGATACCGATATCGAATGTTTGAGAAAAAGTTGCATCCGCCATCTTGGATTTTAAAAAGAATGTCAGATTTGCAATCGGCATCCCTAAAAACCCATTACACGATACCCATATCGAATGTTTGAGAAAAAGTTGCATCCGCCATCTTGGATTCTAAAAAGATTGTCAGATTTGCAATCAGCATCCCTAAAAACCCATTACACGATACCCATATCGAATGTTTGAGAAAAAGTTGCATCCGCCAACTTGGATTTTAAAAAGAATGCCAGATTTGCAATCGGCTTCCCTAAAAACCCATTACACGATACCCATATCGAATGTTTGCGAAAAAGTTGCATCCGCCATCTTGGATTTAGAAAAGAATGTCAGATTTGCAATCGCCATCCCTAAAAACCCATTACACAATACCCATATCGAATGTTTGAGAAAAAGTTGCATCCGCCATCTTGGATTTTAAAAAGAATGTCAGATTTGCAATCGGCATCCCTAAAAACCCATTACACGATACCCATATCGAATGTTTGAGAAAAAGTTGCATCCGCCATCTTGGATTTTAAAAAGAATGTCAGATTTGCAATCGGCATCCCTAAAAGCCCATTACACGATACCCATATCGAATATTTGAGAAAAAGTTGCGTCCGCCAACTGGAATTTTAAAAAGAATGTCAGATTTGCAATCGGCATCCCAAAAAACCCATTACACGATACCCATATCGAATGTTAGAAAAAAAGTTGCATCCGCCATCTTGGATTTTAAAAAGAATGTCAGATTCGCAATCGGCATCCGTAAAAACCCATTAAACGATACCAATATCAAATATTTGAGAAACAATTGAAAAAATCGATTACCTACATGCGCCATTATGTTAGATAAAACATTTTTCCAAACAATTCTAACATAAAACTTGAACATAACCGGTGAAATGAGTGTACCAGGGTTTACTGTACACATCTTCGTACCTCTCTCTTTAGAGCGTACCGGCGTGATGTTATGTTATGAACATATGACAATAAACAGACATGCGATTGCAACAATCCTGAAAGATCAGCCGTAATTATTTGAGAAGTTCTGTTGCAAATCTCCAGAATTCTTCAACAGATCTTCACCAAATTTAAATGGAACGTACTCTTCCAAACAAAAAAAGAATTTCCAAAATCGGTCCACAATTTATGAAATCGATAAACATACACAAAAAAACAAACATACAGCTGAACATAAAACCGCCTCATTTTTGAAAATCGGTTAAAAAGGAAATAAAATAAAAAATAGAAATACATACTTTTTATGAGATAGGCATTATATTTACTAAAAAAAAAATATTTAAAAACAAAAACAGAAATATGTATTGAATAGTAAAAACATAAAAAGTAAATGTTAGGTATGCATAAAAATTCCTACACAAAAATAAAAAAATATGACTTACCTTATTCAACTATTTGCGGCAATGTATACGTACACAATAGATCGCGAATTATCGTTATCGGCACGTCGCTCCACGATGAGACGTGACCTCTCTCCGAGCTCTCGTGGACGACTGAATTGACGACAGGTGCACGTTGCGTATGATTCAAAACAGCGCGACAATTAAGAAAAAAAAGAACACAAAAATAACCAAATGACATTTCGAAAATGTTAAAACACTAAATTGTGGTATGACCATTAGAGATTAATATGAATTAAAGATTGTGAAAAAATTCAACAGTTTACTATCAAAAATCATTAAAACACTAGCATGCTATTTTAAGATTTTTGTCTAACTTTACGTATTTTTGTTATTTAAACTAGACAATATTTTTTATTTTTGCCAACATAGAATTGTTAACACATTCATTGTGGTGTTCATTACATATTTTTTATCGCAATTATGGTAATAATATTGATTATATCCCTATAACTGTGACGATCGTTTTGAATTATTTTGCTCGGTGCAGTCTTAAGTTGAATTATAGAGTTATCTTGTTTCAAAGGAAAACTTGGGGTGTGTAGATTTTTTCAAGCAGGTGTTTTGAGATGTGTGCTAACTAGTATGGCAAACGCACACCAAGATGCTTTGTTTTCAATATACTCAGTCATCAAAATTAATTTCCTTCAAGCTCTTTGCCCCTCCTTTATGTCTGTGTGTATGTTATTTTGTCATCTGACTGCGAATATGTAAAATCTGCACATCATATCTTATGGAAGTATATTCTTTGGCAGAATTAACGCAAAATTATATTGAATAATGTACATGCTGCATCAGGAAATGTTTACTATAGGGACCTTGTGGCAAATAGACCAAATTTCCGTGCGTTAAAGCGTTTTTGCCATACCTATTATTGGAATCAAATATAACAGCTCACAATGTTAGGACCCATTAATATTAATGCAAATTTTATCCGTGGTGCTAGGCAACTGGGCTTATCGCAGTTATAAACGGACTATTCGTGCCTATTGGCCTTATTTGTTCTGTCTCCTGCTTGATACGGAGGGAAGTGGAAATTTGTATTTTTTCCTACTCCTCCGTTATTCTATTCTGATTAATTTCGTTGTGGGACGCAAGACAGTTAAATTCATTCTCCGGGACTTCGTCGAGCTTCATTGTCTCGGCGCTTTTCTTGTGGTCACCACTGTTGATTCTGGCTTTCAGTAGTTGCAGTGGTTTGGAAATAGCGCGGTGGGCTAGGATTGTCTCAAAAAAAACTGTGATCATTACCAAGCGGTAAACCTATTTAAGGAGTATCTATAGGAAAATGTGTTTATTCCTTTGATGAATTTATGACCAACATTAATTAAACACTAAACAGTTCATAAATAGGCCATGTCCCTTTCTTTCACGTTCTCGACAGTTCCTTATTATTTTGGCGCCGGCCGCAATAATATTAGTTACTCGCTATAGTTTCGCTTGTATGATCTAGCTAATTGTTATAGCTAGATAAAACTAAAATATCGACAGAAAGCTGATTCAGTAAAGAATAATAATGTGAAAACATATAATAACGATTTTTTATATAAAATAGTTACTAGTGAGTAAGCCGATCGTTCTATCCCAATGTTTTAAACTTCCAAATATTTCCGGACTAAGTAATTCTGTAATTAAATTATATCAGTATCAACCAAAATTCCTCATAATCATAATCATAATCATCATTTATTGCATTCATGTAGTTTACAAAGTTCTTACAAGTATATAGGTTTCATACATGAACCCTGCTAGGGCACAGCAATATATATATAGTGTAAAGTGCTACAGTGTCACAATAATAGAACAAACCACTGTGCTTAAACAAACACTAATTTTATCATGTTTATCAAGTGTCCAACATTTGATATTTAAATAAGTAACTGTCATGATATAATATAGGATAGGGTGAGAACAATTTGGTCATCATTTCCATTCAAAAAATAAAATAAGATAAAATTTAAATCAAATTAAAACAAATAGCGATAACAATAATAATCATTAAATAACATAGGTAGGTCGTAAGTCAAAATTGTAAGTGCTATGAGTATTGTGTACAGGTATGGATTTCCATGTCAAAATTTACTTATCGTCAAAGAATTCCTTTATAGTGTAATACGATTTTAAAATAAGGTATTTTTGGAGACTGTTTTTAAATTTATTTTCGTATTCTATGTCCTTAATTGAATTTGGAAGCTTATTATATATTTTCACGCACATGGCTAAAGGTCCTGAATGGAATATACTTAATTTTGAGCTTGGTAAGGCTAATTCATTTTTGTTTTGGCGTCTAATACTGCGATGTTGCGGGCGAAGGTCCTTAGTTAGTGGGAACAGTCCCTGGTGTTTTCTTACAAATTTGCTAACTTCTAAAATATAGATACCAGTTAGTGTAAGGACTTTGTATCTTACAAAGAATGGCTTGCTCTTTTGTTAATATCAAAGTTATTGGTTTCGGTAATATATTTCTGTCCAAACAAGCCAATTCTAAATCACAATATGTTTTACCTAATTTCGGCGTGCAAAAATAGATATGTTCGCGAACAATCAAGTTCATATCGAAAATTATTTGATAAAAAGTTAATTTTTTAATATATTTCTGTAACATAAAGCATTAATAATGTATGCATTTGCATTGATTACGGTTTCATTATTTTAGCAATTTTTGATAGAATACGAGCTGGTTTTCATTTCTGCCAATTCAATCCATTCTGACATCCGTTGGCATGGGCGCCGGGAGAGGGTTGCAAAAAGGTGCACTTGTATCCTCCTGGCTTTCAAATAAAGTATACAAAAATAAAAGAAATCGTCATATAGAGAATCTAGCATACCCGAGATGAAGTTTTAAAAATTTCGAGCTAGTTTCGCTCGCTCTTACTTCTTTAGTTGATGTAGATGCTAATTCTTTAGTTGAGCTATGCTGCGTGCGTCAAGAAAGTTTGTTCTACCTGTGTATGAATAGGCCAAAGAAAACTATTTGAGGTGAGGTGCTGAACGTGAACCTCTCTAATAGCGCTGCGCGCGGCGCCAATCTCCGTTGCCACCGTTTTTGGAAAATTATATTTCACACTGTTGCAATGTTTTTAGCGATAGAAACGCACTTCTTGTGTTGATACTTGTACTTGCTCATACTTTTAAGATCAATTTCGTACACAACTATAAAGAATACGGTATTGTTTTTTTTACATTCTTATATAACTAACATAGATTAATTATAAAATTAAATCAATTATGAGATTGCAAAAACATACACTTACTGAAATTTCAGGCATTCGCCACAAAACAAAACAAACAATAACTATGTACTAATAATGAATTAGTGTCCACTTACCCCAATTGAAGCATGTCGCCAAGCCTAGCTGCAGCACTAACAATGCTAATACATGCGTGCAAACAGACATCTTTTCTCCAGACAAGCTTGGTTCAGCAGATATAGAAGACACGTCCACTCTCGGTGACCACCCGTTCTATATAAAGCACAAAACGATGGCTTTCTGTGAACACGAAATTATAAATAGGTATATAGCTATTTCCTTTGATAAGAGGGCCTTGTGTGGTTAGCACTGATTATAATAAAAATTGAAATTATTTTGCAATATTGGGGCACGGCAGTGTCACTGTCACAGACAAGTCAAATACATACCTATGAGTAGGCGCAGTGTGTCGAAGGCAAGTGATGAGATTGAGATTTTAGCGATCTTAAAGCAGCCTTAGTGAGTTAGGTATTTCAAATTCAAAAACAAATAGTTTATTAAATTAGGTATTTATAAATTAATTATTCAATATTGTACCTATCTAATGGAACAAAGACGTGAGGAAGTGTGTCGCTGACGCACAATAAATAGTACCCGAAAAGAAAAAAGGTAATTAAAAAGATCAAAACCGACTGCTTAAAAAGCGAACTAAAAAGACGTAAACAAGAAGAACATCATTCTGTGCAGTCGGAGGATACATCTGGTTTTGGTCAGCCAGCTTGCGAATATGTATCCTCCGACTGCACAGCATGATTTTCTTCTTGTTTACGTCTTTTTAGTTCGCTTTTTAAGCAGTCGGTTTTGATCTTTTTGATTTTTTTTATTAACTTTTTTATTTACAACTTTTTAGTATTTTTTTTAATTAGGTACATTTAAACATATAAGTATTATATATTTTTGAAATCAACTCTTAAAACCCTTTAACCACACGATGGGTTAGGAAGAAAAAAAAAATTCCCACACAAAATGGCGCTCAAAATCTGGCATTTTTTCTTTTCTAATTTTTATGTAGCCAGTGACACTCGCAGGGTTAAGATGAATCGATTGACGTAAGAATCATCAAAATCGGCCAACACGTATGGTCTCTAGAACACCACATAGGAACAAACATACATACATACTTACATACATAGACTGATAAACACATTACCCTCCTTCGGCAGTCGGGTAAAAAAGCAGGACTGGGGTGCCAACAAAAAAATATTAGATTCGATTTTTTTGATGGATCACAATATTTGTTGGTTTGTTACCAAATTATTAAGGTATATACCTACCTAATAAATTATCCGAATTGGTTTTACATACGATCATACAAGTTTTTGCGATTGAAGTACTGCTTTGCGAAACTTGAATTTTTTTACATGTTATATTTTTCATAAGATACGAGCAGGCGCACGTTAATGGTGTTATCACTGGTTTCCTGGTCATCATGAAACTGTATCAACGTTCACACTGAATAACTCGGTTAACTGAAATATCGGAATTTTTTATGATATGAAAAATTTCGGCTCAGCTTCCATGGACCATGGTTTTTGATAAACCTTTACACAGTTTTTTTTAGAACTAGAATTTCGGAAGTCGGTATCAAAAACAAAACAGAAACACCGATCACCGAAAGTAAAGTTATTTTTCTCTGTGTAGTGAGTTTTTTTTTATCATGATCAGCCTTATAATGTTGCCACTGCACCAACCCGCACTGGGCCTGCGTGGTGGATTAAGGCTCGTTACCTCGTTACCTGTCGTTGAGAGGTAACGAGCCTTAATTCACCACGCAGGCCCAGTGCGGGTTGGTGGATGTCACATGTCTTCGAATCTTTCGGTTTTAGGGCATGCCGGTTTCCTCACGATGTTTTCCTTCACCGTTTTAAGAGCAGTGGTGATGAAATAATTTACACAAGTTAAGGGCGCCTATCTCTGTTCAAACTCACCACCCATGACACGTAAGTCCGGGCCGTTACCACTGGACCACCACTGCTCTCTGCTGGAGTTTTTTTTAATAAAATATGTATATTTATTTATTTATTATTATTAACAAATAGATCATTGGCACTGGGTGGTAAATTTGAAGTGACAGAACATTTCAAAAACAATGTAATGCTGAAGCAACAATACTGTTACCGTCTCTATTTCAATTTACCACAAAAACAGCGTAAGTCACTTTATGCATCGTCGCTATAAATATATTCTACAAGGACAGTAGATAAATCATTTCCTCTAAAAAAAATATAATTTTATGATTACCGACTTGCCTATGTCTCATTGATGTGTGTGTAGCGATTATCAATAGGATGCAGACAGATTATTATAGATGAACCAAAATCATAAATATTTTAAGTTATAAATATTCTTTAATAGCTGTTCCCCGCGTATTCGTCCGCGTTAAACTCATAAAGCAAAAAATTGAGAGTCATCAGCTCAATGTATAGATATTTAAACCTACTTCATAAATTGGAGGAGGTTCTCAATTTTTCTGAATTTGTATATCTGTTCAGCGATATCTTTGCTAATTCATAAACGATTTTGATTAAATCATCGGTACTTTACTAGTACACAAATACTAATACTAATAATATTAAAAAGAGGAAAGATAAAAATCTAAAGCATTTTTTCATAAAGATAAAGCAGTAACATTATTTAAAAAAAAAGAAACCTTAAGTATGTATCCTTGAGAATGTTGAGATGGATGTGCGGCGTGACGAGATTGGATAAAGTGAGAAATGAGTATATTAGAGGCAGTATGAAAGTGGCGCCAGTGGTAGAAAAGATGAAGGGAAATCGTTTGTCCTGGATGACACGGTTGACCTGGGATGGTCATGTGATGAGGAGTTATGAGACGCATGATATTAAAAGAGTTATGAATATAAATGTGGATGGATGGAGAGGAAGGCCAAAGAAAAGATGGATGGACTGTGTCAGGAGTGGTATGAAGGAAAAGGGAGTCAGTAATAGCGTAACAGAGGACAGAACGATATGGAAGAGGAAATCGTGTTGCACTGACCTCAATTAACATGGGATAAGGGCAGGAAGATGATGATGATGATATAAATCCAAAAGAAGTTTACAATAATGTAACGCAAAGTAGCCTATACAATTCATTATTTGGCATGCGCTGAGAAAACTTTTGATGATATGTAATATTATGTACTACATGATTAAAGAACTTCTTATTACATACAAAAAACGCCGCAAAGGAATTTAACTACCTATCATAGTTAAGTCACAATAACAGCTTTTGTATTCTAAAATTTAATTAGATCGCCAGTGGATACAAAAGTTCGTTACATTCGTATAATAGTATAAATTCTTATTCAAATAAATAGTTTAACAAATTGGTAGGTGGGTAGGTAGATCGTGGGTATTGGCTCTGACTTCTTTGGGGGACCGCCTAATACGGCTGTTTAACAGCTGCCTCCGTACGGGCGTGTTCCCCTCTGACTGGAAGAATGCTGGATTGGTCTTGTTGAGGAAAGCAGGCAGGGACTCGGAGTCTCCCTCTGCATACCGTCCCATTTGTGATTTGCCTGTTCGACGAGGTATCTAAGCTATTTGATAGATTAATTGCCGAAAGACGAGTTGGGCACCTGTCGCGAATTGGTCACGAACTTGCTAATTGCCAGTATGGCTTCCGGCAGCAGCGTTCCATAGCTGATGTGATCCTATGCATCCGCTAGCTGTCGGAACAGGTAGTATCTCAGGGTGGGGTGGCGTTGGCGGTAAATCTAGATATTGTCAACGTATTTAACTCCCTGCCCTGGGCTGCGATAAGGGCGGCACTAGTACATCACGAAGTGCCCCCTTACCTGCAGCGCATCGTCGGGACTTACCTACGCGACCGGCACATTCGCTATGTGGGTCGGGATGGTAGCGCACATTGGAGGGAAATCACGTGTGAGGTTCGACAGGGGTCGGTTTTAGGACCTGCCTTGTGGGATCTCGCATACGATGTGGTCTTGCGTATTAACCTCCCCATCCAGGGAAAACTCAAAAGTCAGTAACTGTTGGAGATGCGCAAGTCCAGGTGGGTTGATACATAAAGTATCTTGGCCTTACCCTGGTCGGTCGGTGGGGCTTCGAAGAGCATTTCGAGCACCTGGTCCCTCGGGTTGGATAGGCAGTGGGTGCTTTGCATAGACTGCTGCCCAATCTCGGGGGACCTCGGGAAGAAGTTCGCCGCTTCTACGCGGGTGTAGTGCGATCGATGGTCCTTTGTGGGGCACCTGTTTGGTCAAACAGACTGTCAGGTGTCCGACGCAGGACAAAAATCAATAGCCTGCAGCGGAAAATGGCCATTCGAATCGCACGAGGATATCGAACGGTATCTTTTGAGGCGGCTACACTCCTGGCACGCTGCCCACCGCTGGAAATTCTGGCGGATATTGACGCGAGGGTATATGACCGGATTCACGCCATCCATCAAAGTGGCAATAGCGTGCCAGGAATCGCTACGGTTAGGCTGAGGTGGCATGAACGGCGACACGCGCTCGAGCGGTTACAGCAGCCGCAATTCTCGTGTAAGCGCATTTTCGAAGCCGTCCTGCCGCACTTCCTGGCTGGAAAGAGGGGAGCGCATCTCCTACAGGCTTATTCTTTTACTGACCGGGCACGGTTACTTCAGTGAGTACCTGAACATGATTGGACGAGAGACCACGGCAAATTGCCATCACTGCGGAGGCGACCTTGACTCTGCACAGCATATGCTCAAAGAGTGCCCTGCGTGGGTCTATGAGCGGCAGATCTTGGTCGCCAGGATCGGGCGAGACCTGTATCTACCAGCGGTTGTAAAGACCATGCTGGCAGAGACAGAAAGCTGGAGAGAAATGACCTTCTTCTGTGAGACCGTGATGGTTCAGAAGGAGGCAGCTGAGCGGGATCGTGAGAGGGCTGATCCCGCCCGGAGAAGAAGGCGCCGTATAGGCAACCGCCTCGACGTCGCCTAAAATGCTGAAAACCCGCCTGCATTATTGGCAGGTGGGACTCCAGGGTCATGGGTGGTCAGATTGGGGATTCTGTCCGCCCACCAAGTGACTCTAGGAAATACGGTGGCACAGTGATCACGTGTTGCTCTAAAGGGATAGGTAAAAAGGCATCTTCTCTCAACATCTGTCATGGCCAATCACAATTAAGCCACCTTTGTGGGTAGTTGTGAAAGTAGACACAAAAAATAATAAGTACTTAATTTTTTTTTATTAGATCGCTGTCAACTGTAAACACGCGAAATCATACTGTCTGAAAATGGCGAAAGTAATAATAATAATAATAAACGTTTATTTGGAACCATTTAGGAATTAAACACAGTACAACGGAACGATGTACACAAGTACATAAGTATAAACTGTGGCGCAGCTATCAGCGCCCGACAACAAGACAGAGTAAAAAATAATTTGTTCCAGACTACTATGAAAATATTGTTACTAGACAGAAAAATAATATTTAATGAATTTATATAAAACACCAAATCAAATGAAGTGTATGTTGAGGTGTAGGGGTGTGTTGAGAGTGTATGTGTGTATGTGTGTGCGGGTATGTGTATATAATATGTGTGTTTGCATGTGTGAGTTGTTATGTTTAGTTCGTTACCACAATCTGTTCAGTTGCATCGTAGGATATGGATCTTAACCACTCCGTCAAATTCTTCTTTAATAAGTTTCCAGTCATAAGGTAAATTTATAAAATGCTATTTATTTTATTATAAAGTTTGGGGCTGATGTAATCGAAGTGACGACTTACCACCGCTAGTCTACTGAACTTAGTCTTGCAGATTACATCAGAGCGTCGCTTCTTAGCAAGATACTGTGGATCGTAGTATAGGAGCTTGTGTTTCTTAAGAACAGTCTGAAGTATGAACAGTTGTCTTACTGTGAGAACCCCACAGAGTAGATATAGTTCAGAGGTTGGGAATCTGATTGGTTTCTTAGCTAGTACTTTTAGGACTGCTCTCTGGGCCCTCTCTAACCTCAATATGGATGTCTTGTGGGTTCCCCTCCACGTAGTTATGCAGTAATTGACAACTGACTGTGCGAGAGCAAAGTAAGCCATTATCAAACACGAGAAATCAGCGGCTGCTCTAAGCTTCTTAAATACATAAATCAATCTTCTAACCCGAACCACAATAGAGTCAACCTGTTTTTTCCACGTTAGGAGATTGTCCACTATAACTCCAAGATATTTTATACTGTTAGAGCGTTCTATCAGTGCACAGTTACACAAGATGACATTACTGACTGCATCAGCGCACACGTGGGACCTGATCTCAAATGATGTTGGTGGTTGACTAAGAATTCCTGGGGTAAAGGGGATAAACTTGGTCTTAGAGATGTTAAGGGTGAGCAGGTTTGAGGTTAAGCAGTTCATAACCAACCGTAGTGCCTGTTCCGCCCTTTCACGAGTCTCAGGCCAGTCCTTGCTTGTAAAGTTAAAAAAAGTTATAGTGATCTAGTGCTTAAAAATACGCTTTTGTGTTTAGAAACATTATGAAAGTGAACCTTATTTAGTGATTACTGTGCACAATTATTGGTAGCGCAAAGCAGTCAGTGATTCTTAATAAAAACAGTGATTATAATTTAAGAGTGTCATTTGAATAAATTTTTTTTCTTCATCCTCCTAAATTTTCTAATAGTTAAATGTCAGATGTCGAAATGTCATTTGACATTTGAAAACTGTTGCCATTGTAAAAAAAATAGGATAAAATTAGTAATACAATGAGTTGCACATGGGTGGACTACCAGGTCCCTGTGACAGAAAACGTTACTGGCAAGATTAAAAGAAATTTTGTGCCGAAAGCGTTTCACCCAAGCCTCTTTACTCAAACACCTAGATCTGCCTCACTTGGGAATAAGTTTATGGCAGACAGTAACGCAAAGGAGATAGACTTGCCTCCACCACCAGCGATGGTTACAGAAAAAGTCGATGACTCCAGCTGTCCTCCCACATGACAGAGAATACCCACCCTACGCAACGCTAAAAGAAAAAAGTCTCTAGCAGCCCACCGTCAGCGGAGAGACATAAGAGTCCAGAACATAATCTACAGAGCTCTATCAATACCTCCAATAGATACAGCGGACTTCCAGTAGACTTACCTGAATCTCTTGAACCTATGGAAAGCCAAGCCCATATTAAGAAATCGAGTAAACCCCCACCAATCGTCTTGTATGGTATTACGGATATTTCAAAACTGATGGAACTGCTGAACAGCTCGGTACCAAGGAGCAACTACATCTATAAAATAGTAAATAGAGATCATATAAGAATCATGGTGCAGACAAGTGAAGCGTAAAGACGTCATTGACCTAATTCGAAAGAATGGACTTATAGGCCATACCTTCATCAAAAAGACAAAAGGTGCGTGATCAAAAACCTGCACCACACGACACCCAAAGAAGCTATTATAGAGGAAATTTGGCAATAAAGACAGGGGTGAAATCATATGTGCACTCTCAAGAAGAAACAAAAAGCCACTTAATATTTTCTTCGTAAATGTTGAACCTGGCCCAAATAACCCAAAGCTTAAGCGTATAGAATTTATATATAGTACAAAAGTTAGGATAGAAGATCCACGAAAAACTAATTAAATCCCTCAATGTCAACAGTATGGGCACACAAAAAATAACTGCATGCGCCCCTTCCGATGCGATAAATGTGCAGAAGGACATAGAAGCATAGACTGTCCAAAAAAAGAAAGAAATACACCAGCCACCTGTACTTTATGTCTAGGAGACCACCCTGCCAACTATAAGGGCTGCCAAGTGTACAAGGAGATTTGCGCAAGGAAAATTGTGCAGACAAGACTAAAAAAGGCAACTTTGCCAATTATGAAGGATGCCAGAAATAACACAGTCCCATTTGAAATTGACGATTTTCCACCATTGCCACCAAGTAGACTTGCAAGAACACAAACAACAAACCCACCCACTTCAGATCCCAGAAACGGCAGAAACATTGCACACTGGAACAAAAAAGAAGAGAACATAGAATCTCTGCCATCAAGTTCATTAGAACTAATAATATCAAAACAATCAGAAAAAATAGATATCCTTATACAGCAAATAGGTACCCTAATGGGACTCCTAACGACTCTAATTGTCCAGTTTAAGAAATGAAATTCCTACATATTGCAGCATGGAACATAAATGGCTTGCCTCCTAACAAGCATGAAGTGGAACTTTTCATCAGAAATAATCAAATAGACATTCTTTTGATCTCGGAGACACATATGACTGATGAAAAAATCATAATCATCAAAGGATATAGTATCTATTACACTAATCACCCTGACAGAACATCACATGCTGGCACTACTGTTATAGTAAAAGATAGCATCAAACAACACAGTCTCCCAAATTTTAGACAGGCATACCTGCAGGCTACTGCAATATCAATAGACGACTGGCAAGGCCCACTCAACATCGTTGCAGTGTACTCCCCGCCTCGGCATCGTGTTACTGAACAAATGTTCAATGACTTTCTTAATACGCTCGGAGGAACATATATTGCTGGAGGGGACTGGAACGCCAAAAATACCTCCTAGGGCTCCAGGCTAACCACAACCAGAGGCAGAGAGTTGAAAAGGGCCATCGATTCAAACACTCTCAATATAGTAACAACAGGGGAGCCAACTGATCCCAATAAAACACCCGACCTCATCGATTTTTTTATCATGAAAGGAATGTCAGAACTGTACACAAAAATCGAATCAAGCCAAGATGGCAATTCCGATCATACACCAGTGATATGTACACTGAGCACCACAGTTATTAGAAAGGAGACTCGAGACACATTGTACAATCACAATACTGACTGGGACTCATTCGAGAACTATGTAACGGAAAATGCCAACCTGCACTTGCCCCTCAAAACAGAGGAAGATGTAGAAAATGCTGCTTGGTTTACAACCAACTTGATACAAAAGGCTGCTTGTATGTCCACTCCATACATAAAGTACAGTCGTCAGGAGCAGGACAGCACATTAGAAATACGCGAGATGACAGCTGCAAAACGAAGACTAAGACGACAATGGCATACAAGCAGGAATGCAAAACATCTCCACTCATGACAAAAGAGCTCTCAACAGGGCACAAAAGAATCTGAAGAAAATGTTGGAAGACAATGAAAATGCCACACTTCAAAACAAACTGAAGACCTTGTCACCCCATAAACTAGATGATTACTCCCTGCGGAAAATCACACACACACACACACATCATCAGCCTATTAATGTTCCCACTGCTGGGACACAGGCCTCCTCTCTGTGAGAGGGGATGGGCCATAATCCACCACGCGGGCCCAGTGCGGGTTGGTGGATGTCACAAGTCTTCGAATTTTTAGTTCTAGGACATGCCGGTTTCCTCACGATGTTTTCCTTCACCGTTTTTGAGAGCAGTGGTGATGAAATAATTTACACAAAGTATAGCGCCTGCCTGGGTTCGAACCCACGACCTACAACTTGTAAGTCGCGGCCGATACCACTGGGCCACCACTGCTCTTCACAAGACACACTAAACTTCCACAAGACCACATGCCTCCGTTGAGACAACCGAATGGAAACTGGGCGAGAAAACCTGGAGATAAAGCCGAGCTCTTTGCCGAATTTTTGAAAAATGTTTTCAAGCTAAATGAACCCGACATCATGTACCCTGAATATGAAATTGACCAAGTTCTTGATAGCAATCAGTAAATGTCACTACCTATGCGACTGTGTACCCCAAGAGAGCTATGTAGATCTATTAAAAACCTGCAGAAAAAGAAGGCACCAGGTTTCGATTTGATTACAGCAGAAGTCTTGAACCATCTACCGAGAAAAGGAATTGTTCTGCTTCTCTTTAACGCAGTGCTGAGACTAAATTATTTCCCGCGCATCTGGAAGATATCAATTATACATATGGTAGCTAAACCAGGCAAACCACCTAATAAAATTTCTTCATATAGACCTATAAGGCTTCTCCCCATATTGTCTAAACTGTTGTTTGTGGCATAGGGGCCTCCTAAGTAAACTAAAAGCCTGTCTACCACACTCTGCATACTAGTTGCTCAATTCCTACCTGGAGGATCGAGTGTTCCAGGTTAAATATGAAGACTGCCTATCATCACTTTACCTCATAGAAGCTGGAGTGCCCCAGGGCCCTGTACACGGTCTACACTGCTGATCTTGGGTAGATCCTCAATGCAAACTGTTACCGCAACATATGCTGTCGATACTGCAATATTTACTGCGGTAAAGATCCCATCAAAGCATCCAAAAAAACTCCAAGAACACCTGGACGTTATTGGTTCATGGCTGAAAAAGTGGAGAATTAGGGCTAGTGCTGCCAAGTCTGTCCACATTACCTTCGCACTAAGAAGAGGGGACAGCCCAACAGTGACACTTGATGGTAATGCTCTGCCACAGAAAGGTACGGTCAAATACCTAGGTATGCACATCGACAGAAGGCTTACCTGGTGCGATCACATGAAGGCCAAAAGGGATCAGGCAAACAGGAAACTTGGCGACACCTACTGGCTTTTGGGTAGACAGTCATCACTCAGGTTGAAAAATAAATTACTGATCTACAAATGCATTCTAAGACCTATATGGTATGGTATGGAACTCTGGGGTTTGGCAAGCCACTCAAACATGGAAATACTACAACGCTTCCAAAACAAAGCACTAAAAATATTGAGCTGCACTCCTTGGTTCACGAAGAATATAGAAGTACATGAGTACTTACAAATCCCTACTATAAAAGAGTTTGTGGAAACGTCATACAAGTCTTACTCGTATAAGGAAATACTCAAAAATCACAGAAATGAACTCGCTGCGGCACTACTGGAGTCCTCGGACTCTAGCTACAGACTGAAAAGAAAAAGAATAACGTCTATTATTTTTTTTGGTGATACTTAACGAGATGACGCATCGCAGGATGTGAATAATCTCGAACTGCCAATTGAAGGAACAACCAATCTGATTATAGCTCAGAGACTGATTGCAGATGGAAAGAAAAAAAACGTACTTAATTTTATATGTATCTGACGTAGCTACCTGCTGAAGCTGAAGGGATCGATGACGGAATTGATGACGCAATTTCATGACAGGATGTCCAAGTTCGAAGACCAACTGTCCAGGACATCTTACACTGCAGCCGGCAACCCAAGTGATATAAGTAGCGGCTGAATATACTTCATTCAAAACTTTTATGCTACAGTCATTAAACTGTCTTTAGCACCAGATTTAGGCGCTTGCTGGTGATGTTGATGCGCTCGAGATGAGGGGCCTTCGAAAAATGCTCCTTATCCATGGTGTTGCTGAGGTGAGCAAGGAAGAGACGTCACTGGTTGCTGCTGAAGTTGTGCGTGACAAGCTGAAGCTGGAGGCTTTTTCTGTTGCTGCCATACGAAGGTGCCATAGAATGGACATTCAGGCCGACACTGGCAAGCCGAGGCCCATTTTGGTGAAGCTGCAGGACGTAGATATCCGTGACAAGATATGGTATGCGAAAACAAAATTGAAAGGTTCTGGTATAATAACCATTTCAGAATTTTTGACTAGGTGTCGGCATCTGGTTTTCATGGCAGCCCGTGAAAAGTTCGGCGTCTCCAACCGCTGGACTAAACAAGGCCACATACATATTTTGGGTCCTGATGGGGTCAAGCGTCGTGTCGTCACCCAAGGCGAGCTCAATTCTATCGGTGAGCCTAAGCCAGACTCCGATAAACAAAAGACAGTCGTGGCCAATAAGTCGGCAGCTGCTGCATTAAAGAAGAGACTGTCTCCAAAAAGTGATAATCTATCTTCACGGCCAGCATCGTTCGGGTACTTTGTTTCGATTGTCTTGTCTTTGTTTGTTTACCTTCGTACTTCAATTATTTGGTTTCTTAACCGACCTATTTTTTTCTCTAAGTTTATAACGTTCAATATTTAATTTAGTTTCTTTACTTTTATTCTTTTCTTAGATGCTTTTGTTGTTACCATTCATCAAGCCAATAGTTGCGTTCTAGCTTCGTTCCAGTACCTTGATAAGTGTGACATTTTGGGCATGTGTTGTCTATGGTTACATAGACTATGCATGCAATCAATGTCGTCTATTAACCTTTTAAATTTAAGAAGTAATTACTATTTATTTATTTTTAACCGACTTCAAAAAAGGAGGAGGTTCTGAATTCGTCGGAATCTTTTTTTTTATGTATGTTCCCCGATTACTCTAAGACGCCTGGACCGATTTCAAAAATTCTTCTTTTGTTTGAAAGGGTATACTTCCTAGTTGGTCCCATAAACATCAGGTCAGGATCTGATGATGGAATCCTAGAGAAATCGAGGGAACTCCTCAAATGTTATAGGCAAACATATAGCGATTTTGGTATTATCATCAACAATGCAATCATTTGCACTCAGAAAGTATCATTTGGTGAAGTGAAACTGATGAAGAAGACCACAGATGGCAACTGAAACTCCTTAATGCTAAGTATGTCACGGGTATAAAATATCTCGAATAGTTAACCGACTATGATTAAGCAAATACTTATAAATGAATGGTACTGATGAAAATGGTACCATTGAACTGTTCTGATGATGAAGCCGGAAGGTAGGCACTGGAACTCTGAAATAAAACAATGTATCCTATTCGTGCTTGGGCTTATTGGAATCGTTATGAGATGTACTTCGGCCATAAATGATTATCATGTTAATTGGAGATACCTACCAAAACTAAAAAGAGAAAAATGTCGTCTTTCGAAAAAACGGTGTCTTTTGTACCGATTTTTTTTTCAGTTTTTCGACACCGACTTCGGAAAAGAAAGTTATTTTTTGGTTTGTAGTTTTTGTTCTGGAAGTCGGTTTGATTTTTTGTTAAAAAGTTTTTTATTTCGATGCAAGTACCCGTGCGATGCACTTATTATTTTTTGTTCCCCATTTGTTTTTTTTGTTAACACACAATTGGCGGGTGGACATATTTCTATCTACCCTCTTTTGTTTTTTTTTTGTATATCTTTACTTTTATATTTACGTGTTACAATGGTGGAAAGTGACAACGACAGCTTTTTATCAGCGTATAAGGACAACGAAAGCCACTGTGGCTTGGGTTTATTATCTTTTGGCAGGAGGAGAGGGTTAAAAGTGGTTAAAGCAGGTAGGGGATGGGTCCTTGATTAAAACACTACCAGTCTTATTACAAGGTATTGCATATTTTTCGAGAAAATAACAAAAAAAAAGCCAACCTCAATTAGTTAAACAGTGAAAATGAATGATGCGGTTTTTTTGACAGACTTTGTTCGAGTGAAATTCAGCGGCTGTTATAATACTCACAATGGATCTTTGTGTCTCTGAAGTTGGTTCTGTCAAATAGTGCGCAAGGAACAATTTAACTGCATAGAGTAAGCGAGATAGGATGATGCGACAAACGTAAGCGAGTGAAAGAGACAGTTATACAAAGATAACTTCACTTTTAATATTGACACAAAAATAGCTACTGCACAGGCTCTTGCAGTCAAATCAGAGACACAAAGATCCGTTGTGAATATTATAATATTATTTGCAAATTGATTCTCAACTTTCTAGGCCACTGGACAATATGTGAAATCATAGAGAGCTTATTTAGCTGCCGGTATTTCAAAGCACCGTCAGAAGACTGCAGGGTCATCTAACGCCTCTCCTTCATGACCTTGAGAGTAGAGAGAGCTTCAGAGAGCTTTTTGTTCCAATCTATATGATGGTCTTGAAGAATGAAACTTGAAGAGACTTGGGATTTGAGGATTATTGAGTCCTTCCCCTCTCTTCGAACTTCAGATAACCCTATAATACTCCATCGTAAACTGCTTAATTCCTCTTCGAGTTCGGTGATATTTTCATCGGTCCGGAGTGTACGCGTGTTGTACGTTGCCAGGTCCAGTCGTCGGCATTTGTTGGGGTTGCCGGATCTCGTCCGGGATTCTTAGCACCCCTTGCCATACCTAACCTTGACCGCTACCGTAGTCGAGGATACAGGCTGCCGGGCAATAGTTGTTTTTTGTGCTATTCATGGGGAGTGCTTTGCAGGAAGGTTGGCAATCGCAGTATGCAAATGCACAGAGAACGCTGCTGCCCATTCTCTGGTTTTTCCCTTAGTCGCCTCTTACGACACCCACGGGCAAACATGGGATGGTGAAATTCTTTACCCCCGACACCATACGGTTAGTGATGTAGATACCAAAAAATATAAACACTTTTTTTATTAACTATAAATTAGGTAGGTTTAGGTAGCCCAGTTAGGTAGCATCAACATATCGGAACACTTAAACTATCGTTTTTACAATCAATTTGTCCCGTGTTCTGTTTGGTCATGGTCACCTCATTAGAAAGAGACACACTACCAAAGGGAGCCCTCTAGCTCGGACCGGTTTTTGCGCCATAGTGCACAGGTCTTTGACATTTCGAGCAAAATTGTGGAAACAGAAAGTAAAAAAAAATCTATGGCATTTGCGTCATGAGTGACGTGTGTAAGTTTTATTTGTTTTCGTTCATTCCGTTCAAAATAGGTCGAATCTGTCCAAAACCGAACCGGGGCACCCCGACTTCACGTAGCCTTTTGGGTGGCTACCCCTAGAGTGTTTATAAAAACCGAAAGCGCGAAGGGAGAGAAACTGCGGAGGTGAGCATGAGTGCCTATCCTTGGTTACGTAAGGGCAAAGGGGTTGCACTGCCCGCAGCGCCGGAGACGATGCAGGAAGTGTTTTTAGGTTCGGTTACAATGTGTTTTTCTCAGAAACGGTGCAGTACCTTGTAATGGGAATGATGCCAGGGGAGAGCGATAACCCCCCCGCTCCACCCCCCCCCCCCCCCTCCTAGTCCTGCCAAACGATACTAAACTTGTACCGCCACTGTTCTTAAAACGGTGAAGGAAAACATCGTCAGGAAACCGGCATGCCCTAGAACCAAAAATTCGAATACGTGTGACATTCACAAACTCGCAATGGGCCTGCGTGGTAGATGAAGGCCTATTACCTCTCTCACAGAGAGGATGCCTGTGTCCCAGCAGTGGGAACATTATAAGGCTGATGATGTGAAATGTGTGAAAATAATCGATACGTAAGGAAGGACAATAGTAGACACCAAGCAGAATATTCGAATCATGAAGATTGACTTCCAAGAAGAAATGCTCGCCAGCATTCGGCGGCGGTGGCTGTGATGACATATTAATAACTGAGAAGGAATGTTAGCACGGAGATATGTGACAACACCGCCACTATCGCAGTTTGTGCGATCATTTCTAATTAGTTGGTATCCAGGTAAAGAGTAGGAAGTGGAAGAAAAGCATGGCTTCAGCTATGATTCAAAGACAAGGATTGCATGAATATTCTTACAGTTCAGATTAGCCAGCATATTATGGTAATAGGCCGGAATACTTTGAGCATTAATATGCACTACATTAAGATTCTTTGGAACATCGGAAAACTGAGACTCAAGCGATGAGCTGTGATCGGTCATGTTCGGCGCGTTAAATTTATTTTGAATTCGGTATGTTTTGTTACGTAATATTTATTTATTTATTTTTCAGTTTTAGGAAAACTTACAGCAAAACAATTTAACACAAATGAGAGTAACAAAAATAAGGCCAATTAAAAGTTTTCACAGATAGAAAAGAGCTTATAAACAAAAAAATTTAGAAGGTAGACAGTTTTTAAGTAAAAATAGTAACATAATTAAAAAGAAAACGAATATACAACAGAATTGAGAACCTTCTCCTTTTTGAAGTCGGTTAAAAATGTGACTCAAACAGCGTGAATTTTAGTAAATTAGTTTACGTTATCAAAGAAGAGATAACAAAGAGTCCTTTTTAATTTTGATATGCTAGTGTTGAAAACATTGATGTCGACACGCTCATATTAAATATGAATTTCGTTCCTACCACAGGAGTATGCTATTGCATACTCCTGTGGTAAGAACAGGGATTGCGCCGAAAAAGAGAAGGAAACCGCAATCCAATTTTGTTCAGCAATTCAGGCAGCTCGGTTAAACCATTAGCGATTCTAAATAAAAACGCCGTATCTATAATTGTTCTATGTTCAGAAAGAGGAATTAGATGGAACCTTTAACAGCAAAGGAGATTAAGTTTTAGACCGTAATTGAATATACCCCAAAAAAATTCTCTGTATGCCTTCCAATCGATTGATGTATATGTTGTAATTGGGATTCCAGACTTGAGAGACATACTCGAGATGGCTGCGAACAAAAGTACAGTAGAGAATTTTAATGGTTTTGATGCTCCTGAACTCAGACGAGATTCTCAAAATGAACCCTAGTGATTTTGATAATTTATTAATGATTTGATCTACGTGTTTATCGAATAATAATTTTGAATCAAATACTACTCCCAAGTCTTTGACTGTGCTAACTCTAGCTAAGGATTTAGCATAAGAGCAGGCAGAAAACATCAAAAAAATGTCGAAGACTGCATAGTTATTTGATTTTTAAAGAAAAAATAAAATAAAAACAGACTGATTACAATAACGTTTTCTTTATTTTTCCCTCAAAACATGATCCTTGTAAGGAAGTTTCGGTTTCGGTTTCGGCCGAAACTGAGACAGTTGCCGAAATTCGTATTCAGTTTCGGTTTCGGTCGTAAAAACCACTTTCGGTCGGACACTAAACTATTGCAATTTTTGCGAGCGGTCTTAAAATTTCTCAAAAACTATCTACATGACATTCCGAATCGAATGACACCTCAATCATAATTTTCGGAGAAGGCGAAAAAAAATTGACCTAAAAAGCACTTGTTGATTAGACTATACCCTTGCGCCATCGGCGTGCGCCATCTTTATTTTAAAGCCTACTTCTTCCATGCATTCATCTACTGTGTCGGTGTCCATGGACGCGAGTTACGCTGCTCGACAGCCTGCAGGTGGCGCATCAGTCTTGTGAGCTTACGTAACGGGTCATAGCTTATAATTTCGTGTAAATATAAACTGCAGGTTCTGACGGACGGAAGGACTATTTTGTCGATGTTTGACAGTGAGAAAAGTGAAATGACAGACCAATCAAGTCTCATAAAAAGGAAGTTATTGAAACTGAATCGGTATATACGACGGAATACCAGCTATAGTTCTTAGAACCTGTGCGCCTGAACTGTCTCCGATCTTGACACGCCTATTCCGCCTTTCATATGAGATCTTCTAGCGTATGCCATTCACATATGGAGTGAGGCCATCGAGAGGCACGGGGAAGCGCTTGCCGTCTCTCTCGACATCTCGAAGGCTTTCGATAGGGTCTGGCACGAAAGCCTTATTGGTAAGCTTCCTTCATTCGGTCTGCCCGGTGGTCTGTGTGATTGGATTGCAGACTTCCTGAGGGATCAGTCCATTCGAGTGGTTATCGATGGCTGCTCGTCGGACCAATTGGATATTAATGCCGGCGTCCCTCAGGGGTCGGTACTCTCGGCAACATTGTTCTTGTTGCACATCAACGATCTGCTAAAACCCGGCACCTTTGGGTATGCAGACGACAGCACTGTTGCTGAGAGTTACTTGTCCAACGCACGTGCTACCGGGCCACTGATCCGGTCTCTCCGTGAGGCCATGGTGGAGCGTTTGAACTTGTCCTTGCAGGCAGTCTCCGAATGGGGTGATGCCAATCTGGTCAAGTTTAATGCTGCTAAAACCCAGGCGTGTCTTTTTTCCGCTAAAAAGAGCCAATTTCACCCGGCTCCAACTTTCCGTGATGTATCCGTGCCAATAACGGACCATCTTGAGCTTCTTGGCGTTACGCTGACATCAACTCTCAATTTTGGGCCATACATTGAGGCAAAGGCTCAGCTGGCTGCCAAAAAGTTGGGGATCCTTGCGAAGGTGCGAAGGTACTTCACGCCAGAACAGCTGCTCAACTTGTATCAAGCGCAAGTTCGATCGTGCATGGAGTACTGTTCTCATCTCTGGGACGGATCTGCCAAATATCAGCTAGATGCACTAGAGTCGATCGAAAAGCGGGCCAAGAGACTCATCGGCGATGAAGCACTGGTCAAATCAAAGCTCCAGAGCCTTGAACATCGTCGCCGAGTTGCCAGCTTGTCGGTATTTTATCGGTTACATTTCGGGGAGTGTGCGATGGAATTTCATGATTTAATTACGCCCAGCCCGTTCCATCATCGGACAACCAGACGCACGGTGATGCGTCATCGGTACATGGTGGACATCCCACCCATACGCACAAAACGTTTTGGGGACACTTTTATTATGCGTACAGCTAAGGAGTCGAATTCCCTGCCGGAGTCTGTGTTTCCCGATAGCTACAATCTAGGGGTCTTTAAGTCAAGAGTGAATGGGTTTTTTCTAGGCAAGCGTGCTTCACCGTCGACCTTATCATCGCTTTCCATCAGGTGAGATAGTGGTCAAGCGCGAGCCTATTGATAATAAAAAAATATATATATATATACCTTTTCGTTACGCTCCAAATTTCGATTGTGGTATCCCGTACTACCTATTGTCCTGATTTTAACAACGTTTCTCGTCAAAAATGAACTCATTGAAGTATTGTATAGCTGATTTATTTACGCGATTACAGTGTTTGTAGTGTTGTTTTGCAGTGTTTTGTAGTAACAATGAACAATGATCTTAAATAATAATAATTATTTTAAACAGAAAGAAGCTCAGTTTAGAAGCTAACTTAAAATATGTGTCGCATGTGAATAAGGTAAACCTGAAGACTAACATTATAAGCGGGATATTTACCATGTTTACTGTTTGTAGCGAGTTTCCGATATTTCGGTGCTTGCAACACAAGATCACGGATAAACTGAACATGGTAAATATCCTGCTTATAATGTTAATGTTAGTATTAGTGACCATGACAGTTTAAAAACTTAAACCTGAAGAATACACAAAATCAAATTTATTTATTTATTTGGCAGAATGTAGGTTTACAAAGTAATCTTAAATCTATGACGGTTTCTTTACATTCTATCATTAAATATCAAAGCAATCAAAGGAAATCCTTAACCTAAAACCCGGATGACGTCGTATGGCATAACAAATTTTCGTCAGTATCAGACACTCCCGAAGGTAAACTTTATCAGTGACGTGTTATTGGCAACATCTATCTACATAAAGATTTCGGCTTACTATCGATATGTCAGTGATCGGGATATGTTCTTCCTGTCTTGCCAAATTTGAAGTTTTGCTGGTCTTTGTGTAAGCAATAAATCAGATGCAGCATAACTGAGCTAGCTCCATATGATTTAATTTGTTACCGAGAACGTATTTGATGTATGTGTGCTTAACCTGATTTCATCTTGATTGTCTAAACCAATAATTCGATTTTCAAAATTCTCCATTGACTTCTCGCATTTTTGGATTTTGGCTTCATTCTCATCATTTTTATCCCAATAGAATTGAAGGATACATTGAAGTTCTTCTTTAATAACTTGCTTCACTTCACTGCGCAGGATACGTTGTAAATCTTCTTTAATAACTTGCAATTGTTTCACTTCACTGCGAAGGTCTCGTAGTGTTTGTTGCATCGTATTGTCACCATAGACACCAGATTGTGTGGTAGGAACATCGCATCTTTCGCCCTCATAATCTGCAGTGCACTCGCAGGCTGGTTCATCTTCTTCATTCAGGGAACAAACTCCGTTGTTTAAACAGTGCTTATGGCACGCGTTAACTTCGCACCGTTCTCCTGAGTAGCCATCAGTACAGCTGAAATAACAAAGATATAATAAAGTGTCCCAATAATAATGAAAATCAATAGTGTCGTTGGTAAAGGAAACATCATAAAGGAAATGAATTAAAATAAATTTGAGTCTGTAAACGCTAACTCGCTTTGTTTAAGCATTTTGATAATGGTGATACCTTCTTTCTAAGAGAAGAGGCCTTTGTTTAATAATAGAACAGTAATGTGCAGGTATTATTATTTAGAAAAGTGTTCGCATATTCTATGCAATGAATTAACAACACTTCATAAAAGATAGCTTGATCTCTGCGACATATGTCAAACTGACGTATACGTTATTGTTCTATTCTATTCTATTTTTTTTTTATGGCAAGCAAAGCCGATGTCGACTATTCTGCCAGTGTCCAAAGTAAATTGGAAAACAAGTGTGTCTGAGATTTGTAATTTAATTATAAGAGGGGAAACTGAAGACAAAAACTACGTTATTGTTACCCTGTCAAGCGCTATTGTTACTGTATTGATACTGACAGCTGTCGCAGAGATCAAGCTATCTTTTATGAATTATAAATGTTACTCATGTTAGAACTGCAAATTGAAAAGTGGAAAGTTTCGTAAATGATTTGAAAGGTAGTGTTTTAATTTTTGGTGACATCAACTTAAATAGTGCGGTTTTAAATATTATAAGTTTTATTGTTATTTTCTAACATTTTCCAATTTGTGTGAAAAGAGCATTGTTGAAAACTTGCATGGGGGTATGTTCGATATTGTTTTGGTTCAGGATAGCGCAGACATGCATTACGTTTCTATAACAGCGACTGAGGGCTTGGTTCCCTCTGATGCATACCATCGGCCATTGGACATCGAGGTAATTATGCTACCGTATCTGATCAATGTGACAGAATTGAACCCAGTAATATCAACCGTAATATGGATTAGAACTTATAAAAATGCGACTATAACCTGCTTTTTGATCTGATTTCTGAGGTTTCTTGGTATGAAGTTACCTCATGTGACGACGTCAACAAACGTATTCGGAAATTTAATATTATTATTTATATTTTATTCAATACTGGTGTTCCTAAAAAAAGAAACAATGGATCAACCAGAAGGTATATGACCTGGTTTACATGTGACATTATGCGAAATCTCCAGAGAAAAGTCAAATTACATTCAGCCTGGAAAAACAGCAAATGTTACTTAGCGTATGAGGATTTTTTAAACTTATGATCTAGTCTAAAGTCTCGTATTGCCGCTGCTTATGATTCAAATATTAGGCGCATTAAAGTAAACATAAAAATACACCAAAGAATTTTTTTGGCACGTATTGGACCTTCGGTCCAAAGGAGGATCCAAATTTTGTAAATCTCTCTTTAGCACTGAGGTTTGCTGTCAGAGAACCCAATTATGGGTTAAGCTCGCCTGTGTACATAAATTTTCCTTTTGTATTTTAAATGTACATTTTGTGTACAATAAAGAATATGAATATGAGGATTTAATCCTAACGTAACCGTGCAGTGTAGCATTAGTGTTGCGGCTGCTGAAGCTTTTGCGGCATATTTTTCAAGTGTTTTCCAGACAGAAGCAAAAAAAAATAGACCCCGAGAATGTAGCCCATCCAAACAAGTGCAATAGTAGTAACTATTTATTAATATACTAAGTATCACTGATGATGATATCAGCAAGGGAATAAATAAGCTAAAACTAAACAGCTCAATTGGTCCTGACAATGTTCCACCATGGTTTTCAAAACAGGCTAAGGAGTATCTAGCTCGGCCTCTTAGTCACATCTTCAACTTGTCATTATAAACTGGAGTTTATCCATCCCAATGGAAACTGTCCCGTGTGACTCCCAATGATGTAGTTTAAGTTTTCGTCATAAACGGCACCGAGTCTTTTGAGTATTTAATTTTGGTAAGGAAATTACTGGCAAACTGGTGTTTTGGTTAAACACGTATAGTATTCATTTAACTTGTTGAACATTTTGTGTATTAATTAATACTTAAGAACCGTTGCTTACATTTTGAAATTATGTATGCCAATACATTTGTATGTAAAATTAGAGCGGAATTGAGATGGGTCACATCGGCGGCCTCTTTGATAAGTAGATCTGATAGATCAGAGGCTTTGTTGGCTCGATGTTGTGACCTCCCGGCACGTCAAGCCAAGATAGATAAATATTATGCGGAATGTTTAGCGCTTTTGTCCACCGAGGACACTGAGTTAGCCGCTGCGGTTGAGGCAGACATCACACAGTTTTACAATTTCTCGGACCACATTGTTCAGGTAACCGGTAAATTGAGGGGTTCTGCACATGGTGTTTCGATAGTGGAGACAAAGTCTCACACCCATTATGCTTTGTTAGGACGGTTGCATACTTTGGACTTGCCACACTTTAGTGGAGATTAAGGTTGTTGTTTAACAGCTTGGTAGATGCTAGGTCAGACTTGTCGCTTATTCAAAAGCAATCCTATTCATTCTCCACTTTGAGAGGAGAGGCCCTGGGTGTTATTAACTACTTAGCGGTTACGGATTAAAATTACTCTACTGCCCGGGAACTTTTGACTAAGCGCTACGCGAATGTGAGGCTTTTGGCGGACGCCACGCCACGTTTCTCAGGTTTTGGCGTTACCTCGCATCCATCGGGTGGCCACTCTACGAGTGAATTTGGTCAACACACTGACAGTAGCTTTGAATGCTTTGAAGCGATTTCCGGTCTATCAATCGAACAATGGTCATTTATTTTGCTTCACATCGTCTTTTCTAAGTTGCCTTCCTATATACAGGTTCGGTTCGAGCAGAAGTATGGTGGGGATATTGCCACATACCTCCCCCCTTTCGATGATTTATTGAAGTTTTTGGATGAGGAGTGTCGCTTTTTGGACAACACTGGTGTTGAAGGGATTGCCAGAGATCAGATCCTTGCCCGCACTATCAAGTTACGCACCACCGCGTGCTATGTCTGAACCAAAATGGTGTTGGTAGGCCTGATGATGCCGGACGCGCTCCCATAGGCGGAGGCCCGCACGTTTGGCGAGTCGGTGGATACCCTGGCACTCCGGTGGACCCCTACCCATACTCCAACTGGTCAGCGTCCGCTTTTTCGGATGACTACTAACCCCAGGGGGGTTATCAACAATAGGTAGCCACCTCCCTCTCCTCCACTACAGCCGCCCAGACAGAGACAGTTCTTCTGCCAACTATCTCTGTAAGGATGTGGGACGGAAAGAGTAAGTCTTTGTTAGTTCGTGCTCTTTTGGATTCGGGTTCTCAAGACTGTCTTGCATCCTTTTGTTTAGTGGAGAGATTAGGCCTCTCACGTAGATCCACCCTTCTGCTATATATGATATAGGTGTTCTTTTTGTTCTACTAGAACAAATAACTGTATCTAGCCGTAACACGGTGACACTACAATGGATAAAGGGACACAGCGGACCGCTGGGCAACCTACCGACAGTTTTTGGTTTTAGCTTTATGGGCCCCGTGTTGAAGGGCTCCGCCCCGCGGATTGAGGACCAAGGATTGAATGTGGGGATCTCTCTTTCCGACGCCGTTCACCGCTTCTGGGAGGTCAAAAAACTTCCACTTGCATCAAGAGTCGATCCAGCTGAACAAGAGTGCGAATAGATTTACAAGAATAATACTGGCCGCCTCGCGGATGTTCGTTTTGTCACTCGATTACCGTTTCAGGCTGCGCGCCCTCCTCTTGGTCATTCCTATGCCTTAGCGGAAAAAACGTCCATGGAGCGTCAAATGCGGAGGGATTCGGATTTTTGTAGGAAATATGTTGAATTCATGCGGGAGTATGAAGATTTGGGACACATATCTCCTTCTTATATTGATAGCCGTTCAATCGAGCATTACTTTTTGCCGCACCAGCGGTTTTGGAAACGCCGGGATGTAAAATCCGTGTGGTATTTGATGGCTCAGCCCCTACGTCAAATGGAGTTTCTTTGAACCAGTGTTTGCACTCAGGTCCCAAATTTCATAGGGATATTTCTGATATCCTCACCAATTTTCGCCGACACTAGATTGTTTTTGCGGCTGACATCCGTATGATGTTAAGACAATCTCTTGTTCTTCCAGATGATCGGCGCTTTCAAATGATCCTTTGGCGTGAGCGACCTTGCGATCCGATTTGTGTGTATGAGTTGAACACTACTACGTATGGACTCAGGTCTAGTCCCTATATTGCCATCCGCACTTTGTTGGAATTGGCCAGCCGTGAACAGTTGAAATATCCACGTGCGGCTGCCATTTTGAAAGACTCCGTCAACGTCGATGTCGTTTGCACCGGGGCCTCTACAGTGGAAGAGGCCTTAGTTTTGCGGGATGAGTTGATTAAGATCCTGAAATCAGGAGGCTACGAATTTATGTATGGTTGTAGAATCGTCCTGATTTCTTGAGTGATCTACCAGTAGAACATCAACATGATCCTGTCCTTTTTGAAGATGTGGATAATCCTAATTTGATTGCCGTCCTTGGCATACAGTACCAGCCCGTCCAGGATATCTTCACCTATCGAGTTAAATTGGATATTCCCCAGACCTGGACGAAACGCTTGGTTTTGTCAACTGTTGCCCGGACATTTGATCCCAATGGATGAATCACTCCTGTCATATTATTGGCTAAGTGATTTTTGCAGAAACTTTGTTAAGCCAATATTACTTGGGATGAGGCTCTACCGGAAGATTTGATGAGGGATTGGTTTGCTATCGTATCCTCACTTGGTAAGTGGTAAGTGTCGAGTGAGTCTCCACGGGTTTTGTGACGCGTCCGAGCGAGGGTATGCGGCCGTGGTATTTTTACGGACTGTAATTCCATCCGGTTCTGTAGAGGTCCATTTGGTGATGGCTAAGAGTAAGGTGTCACCTATTAGGTCAAGGTTAAGCATTCTTAAATTGGAATTGTCTCTGCGAGTAGCTCTTCTTACTGAGCCTCTTCATCATGTTTAAAGTAATCTGGGTCATACAGTTGATATCTCAGACGTTTTTGCTTGGACTGATAGTGAGATTCTTCGTTGGCTTCGCACCTCAGCTCTACTTTGGAGATTTTTGTGGCAAATAGAGTCTCACAGATTCAGAACTCTGAGACTAAACTGATCTGGAGACATGTCCCAGGACAATTGAATCCCGCAGACTGCGCGTCGCGTGTTTGCGAGGCTCCTGTCCTTGTCAACCATTCTCTTTGGTGGGGACCAGACTGGTTGACTTCATTTTCATACATTGCGAGTCATCCTGGCCCCATAATAGGTTCTCCTCTCCAGAGGTTTTGCCAGGTTTGCGTATTGGAATTGTAGAAATGCAACCTGCATACAATATGCATTATCTTATGGACAAATACAGTTCTTTGTCGAAATTGTTAGGATTTGGATCCGCTTCTACCCGGCGTTTCAAACGTAACGGACGGAACCCGAACAATAAATCGTTTACCTCAGTTTTGTCGCCTTATGAACGTCAAGAGGCATTGATGTTGTTGGTTCGTGCTATACAAGCCGAGCACTTTGACCAGACTATTGAAGCCCTGAAGAGATGCTCATCTTTGAGTGGCACAATCGCTCGTCTTAATCCATTATTAGTCCAATCTGGTTTGACTTCGGAATTCGAATTTGCCTTATGGTGCTCGCCATCTTTTGTTGCTCCCTAAAGGAGGAGCGTTGGTGAAATTGTTGGTGTTTGATCGACTCATTAATAATGCACGCGCAGTTGCAACGCCCTTGTAGCCATTTTGCAGCGTGAATTTTGGATTTTGTCGGCCAGACGCACTCGCAATGTATGCAGTGCTATCGTTTGAAGGCTCCCACTCAACCCATATTGTGTGATTTGCCATCCGATCGAGTTACTGAAAGTAGGCCATTTGTTTCTGTTGGAACTTATTGAAGATTGACTTACTTAAAAGCACGGTGGATTCCACTAGTGTAGTTAACACTTATTATGGATAGAAACTTTTTATAGTTTCAGGTAATTTATCCGATATCATAATTTTACACAGTTTTTACAGTCACTTGACACTGACGCAGAATTCGAAAAAACAATAACTTTGAATGACTTTGAATGTTGAATATTGACCAAAGAGATTGTTCATGATTTAGAAACAATCTTTTTTAACACTTTCCTTTATTCAACAGTCCACCACAGTTAGTCCCAGTCCACCACAAAGGGACGAGAAAGTTGGCCTCGGTAAACCCTTGGTAAAGATGTCGGCCACTTGGTCTGCAGTGCCAATTTGTACAACTTCGATTTCACCTTCGGAGACTAGTTCTCTTACATAAACGTGGCGTATGCGGATGTGCTTTGTCCTTTTATGAAACTCAGGATTGTAGGCTAATCGAACAGCCGCTTCATTGTCCACATGTAGAGTCAGAGTTTTCGTAAGTTTAGTCAGATCGTGCATGACTCTTGTGAGCCAAACTAGTTCTCTGGCTGCTTCACTAGCTGCAACGAGTTCAGCCTCAGTAGTAGAGATAGCAACCGTTGCTTGTCGCTGGCTCATCCATGAAACTGCGCCACCAGCGAAACGACATATCCCTCCCGTAGTAGATCGTCCAGTTTCTTGATCACCTCCGTGATCTGCATCACTAAAGCCTTTTAGCAATCCGGGTTAATGCTGTGCTTTATACCTTATACCGTAGGAACATGTACCCTTGATATAGCGCATGATCCTCTTCACTTTAAGCCAGTCTTCATTTGTGGGAGATTCCAGCTTTCTGGAAGCAACTCCTACTGCATAAGCAATGTCTGGACGTGTTCCAACCATTAAATATGCGAGAGCACCGACGGCTTCTCGATAAGGAAAGGTCTCTGCTTTCTTAATAACAGCTTTCCCTGATTGAATAGTTCCTTTATCAGTTGGTGTGCTGATTGGATTACATTCAGCCATTCCAAGCCGTTCTAAAATTTTCGTTGCGTAGGCTTCTTGGCTAATAAAAATTGAGCCATGCTTTTCTCTGGATATTTGAAGTCCAAGATAGTACGATGCGGATTTCGTAGTTATCTGCAATCGTTGCTTTAAATCCATGAGAAAGGAGTTTGCCAGGTCTTCATCAGTGGCAGCAGTCCATCGTCGATGTACAGTGTGATAAGCAACTTCTTACCATCTATGTTTTTGGTATACAGACAAAAGTCAGCCTCGCACTACTTGAAGTCCATATCTAATAATATTCGTACGAAACAAGAGTTCCAGCACCTCGGAGCCTGCTTTAAACCATATAAGCTACGTTAAAGCTTCAAAACATTAGATGTTCCGTCAATATAACCATTCGGTTGTTTTACATAGATTTTTTCTTTCAGTTGTCTATTGAGAAACGCTGTACAAACATCAAATTGTACTAGGTGCAGGTTTTCTTGTGCGGTAACACTCAATAGAGCTCTTATTGTTGCAAGACGAGCGACACGACTAAATGTCTGATCATAGACCAGGCCTTTCCTCTGCTTATAGCCCTTGACAACGAGTCGAGCCTTGTATTTGTCGATCGAACCATTTGGATTCCTTTTAATCCGATAAACCCATTTGCAGGGAAGAGCTTTCTTGACTTTTGGCAACATACAGGACGTCCATACGTTCAGATCCTTTAGTGATTTCATTTCATTATCCATCGCCTTTAGCCATTCGTCATGATCGTCGCGACTTATCGTATCCGAAAAAGTAGTAGGATACGTTTCAGTAACGTAAACGTAGTCATCAAATCTTTTAGGACGTCTCATTTGGCTTCGGTCACGGAGATTGTAACGAGGTTCATTGTCGAGAGATTCTGTGTCGTGAAGTTCCTCTGAATTCAGATCATCAATTTGAGGAGGTTCATGGACGTTTTCCTGAACCTGTTCTCTCTGATTACTATTGTGGTCTACTAGGAGATGGATCCACATGCTCAATATCTCCCTCTAAACCACGATCAGATTCATTCCGATGTATCCTGGGAGTTTTTTCATCGTTGCCAATAGCGTCTACGGGCAGCTTCACATCATACTCCCTCATATTAGAGTCTGCTTCGTTACACGGCGAGTTTATCTCGTTGGTAGAAAGATGTTTCTCGTCAAATTTTACATCACGCGAACGGAAGCGCATGTTTCTCTGTCCGTCAGTGATCCACACACGATAGCAATCTTCGTCGTAACCGATTAGCCTACCATTGATAGTTTTCTTATCGATGTTTTTTCGTGTTTGCTTTGGAATGTAGGCAGTGCATCCAATGATTCGCAGATGCTTGATTATTGGTTTTTTTCACACCAGAGTTCGTACGGTGACTTGTCGTTTATGTTAGTTGGACCTGTCCGGTTTAGGATGTATGCGGCTGTGTTAATAAGTTCAGCCCAAAGCTCTTGACGTATTGCTTCGTGCACATACATCATAGATCTCGCTGTTTCAACCAGTGTCCTGTTCTCTCGTTCGCTTACTCCATTCTGTTCAGGCGTGTATGGCGTGACGAGTCCTTGCTGTATTCCTTGCTGTATTCCTTGCTGTTCTCCAGGCGCTGTTGCTCTCGTTCTAGTACCGAATTTTTGTCTATGGGCTTTCCCATAAATGCAGCCTTCACATGACTCCTTGTCTAGAGGAAGATCTAGCCCTAGTTCGCGTTTACCTAGTTCGCGTTTAACTGTGGATTTGGCATGCCTCTTATTTTGATGTGCGAGTCTCTAGTGAAAAAGTTGCATAGTTGTAGACGTCAAATTAACTGTGGGAGGATTCACAGGCGTGACGTTATCAACGTTTAGTTTATAAAGTCCTCCTTGTTTTTGTCGTTTTCCTATCAAGCTCACTTCTCCGTTGACAAAGATGGTGCAATCTGTTGTCGTAGATGAGAACAAGCTGTTTGGAACGCGGTCGTGGAGCGCTAGTACCGAGAAAAGATTCTTGTTGATGGCTGGAACATACCAAACGTCTTGTAGGGTAATACGCAGTTCTTTCGCCTTTACTTTAGTTGTAAGCATCACTGACCTTTTGCCTTTAGCACGAATTGCATTGCCATTAGCTGTTGTTACAGTTCGGATCTCATCAAAGTGTTCAAAATTTTGGAATAGATCAGCCCGGTTCGTCACGTGGCTCGTGGCGCCGTTGTCCACGTACCAACTCTCGGTATCGCAGTCGACTGTGTAAACTTCTCGATTTTCGATTGACATTATGATCATGTTAGCGGCATTTGTTGCAGAAGGCGTTGATTGCGGGTTACTGCTCTTCGGGGGCTTGCCATCTTTGATCCACTTGATACAGTTTTTCACGCGATGACCGATACCCTGACAGTAGTTTTGTCCTTCTTATTTGTAGACATGTTTGCACTTGAGATGTCTTACGGATATCTGCCCTCCAGGAGAAGTCAAACATTGAGATCCAGTAGAAAACAAACGACAACGCCTTCAGTCCATTTCACACATACATTTTATTCAGTATTGTACAATAACCTTGATAAAAAGACTACATCTTCACTACAAATATAACGACTCAAAATTACAGCTTGCTCTTAACAATTCTCAAAAAACGAGTAACATAAAATTTTCTTCACGACATAAGTCAACCACAAAAAAACTCTACGTTTGAAAATTAACTTGCTTTTAAACATAGACTAAAATCAAAGACAATTAGAATTCATCTCTACAACATCCCCTCTGAATTTTATACTGTCTCAAATAAAATTAAAACAAACCTGTATTTAACCTTGACATATTTTCCTAGAATATACAACTTCATCATTACAAAACTCCTACTCAACTTCATCATTGCAAAACTCCTACTCAACTTCATCAACACAAAACTCCTACTCAACTTCATCAACACAAACCTCCTGCTAAAATATAAATTTAAAATTAACAATCAAAACAACCTTAATACTATAACTAATACCTTAATTTAAAATAAATTCCAATACATTATCTCTACAAGATTGGCTTCTTGTTTATCTTTAACAAACACAATGTAAGGTATTTTTCCCATGACCCTCAGAGTGGACAGCTCATGCCTCAGGCCACCAGCTCAGTACCTTCTCAGTCTCATCATCGGAAGCATCGCCTTTGCACAGCCAGAACACATTCACTGTGTTCAAGTCTGGAGTCACATTTACTTTAGAGATTTCAATGCCTCTTCCTACTATATCCATAGCAACTGTACCAGTAGACATCAAGTCGGTAATCTGTTTCATAAACATTTTGTTGAGCATGGCAGTTCTTCGCTGGCCACGCTTGTCAAGCTCATGCTTCTGCTGAGTCAAGCTCTTTACCGTTGGCAATATGGATATCTGTTGTTGACGCAGTGGAAGCGTGCTGGGCCTATAACCTCTTACGGATATCTGCCCTCCAGGAGAAGTCAAACATTGGGATCCAGTAGAAAACAAACGACAACGCCTTCAGTCCATTTCACACATACATTTTATTCAGTATTGTACAATAATCTTGATAAAAAGACTACATCTTCACTACAAATATAACGACTCAAAATTACAGCTTGCTCTTAACAATTCTCAAAAAACGAGTAACATAAAATTTTCTTCACGACATAAGTCAACCACAAAAAACTCTACGTTTGAAAATTAACTTGCTTTTAAACATAGACTAAAATCAAAGACAATTAGAATTCATCTCTACAACAAGATGAGAGCCTCCTGATGATGTATGTCCTTACTCTTCAGTGCTCGCTCAAATGCACATAAATGACTCGTTAGACTTTCAATGGTGCGATCAGCTTTTGGTGTTAATAGCCAGCTGCTTCTGAATGAGAAAAAGGTTTCGTCGATGGTGTCGAGAATTTTGCATATAAGTAGCAATTCTGGTAATTCCCCATTATTATCCTTTTTTAACTCCTGGTTAAGCTGCGTCCATATATTTTTCAATTTAGACAGATGTATGGCTATGTCATCAGCTGCATCTTTTCGGTGACTGAAGAACGTCATACAGAGGTTGTACGTTTTATTTTCATCAACCCCATCAAACAGTCTGTGTAGTTCGAGCCATACGTCTCGGGCTTTCGAATACCTCATGGCCTTTCTCAGAGTCTCTTCTTTAATATTGGTTGTTAGAATCAAAAGGGCGCTCGCGTCGGCTTTTACAATTTTTTCTAAGTTCATATTGTACGTACCCAACGCGGCATCTCCACATTCAGGGGGCGGGGCAGCGGGTTCCAAGAACGAGCCAGTAACTGCCACGAAAACTTGCGGAACGGAGCGAAGCAGGCATGTTACTTTGTATTTCTAGGTATCCCAGTTGCTTTTTCCTTCTAAAAACCAATTTGAACTTTACCCTTTAAAGTTTCCATTGTGATCATGCGTCCATAACCTATTAAAGATTGACTTACTTAGAAGCACGGTGGATTCCACTAGTGTAGTTAACACTTATTTATTATTACTTTTAGGTAATTTATCCGATATGACAATTTTGCACAGTTTTTACAAACACTTGACACTGAAACAGAATTCGAAAAAACAATAGTCTGAATGACTTTGAATGTTGAATATTGACCAAAGAGATTGTTCATGATTTAGAAACAATCTTTTTTAACAGAACTGACTTCGCTATCCCTGCTTGGTGAAGACTTCTCAACTTCGTAATGCTAAGTTTGTCTTTGTTTGTGTGTGTTTCCTTGTCTGGCCTCCAAGGAACTTGTAACTCCTTCTTGAAAGTTGTAACTGCCCTCAGCACAGATACGTTCGTTGCAGCGCTAGGTAGATTTGTTTCCCGCCGAGGACTACCATCTTTGATCCATTCTGATAACGGTACTAATTATAAGGGCACTGATAGATATTTAAGTGAAATTTGTAATTATCTAAATAAGGATAAACAGAATTTAAGATTTGCAATGTCCCAAATACGAATTAATTTGCATGTTGATCCCCCAGTCTGCCCACATTGGATTGCCATTTCTGAAGTGGTTGTAAAAGTAGCAAGAACGCATTTCCGCCGTGTTATTGGTGAAACTATTTTATCATTTGAGGAACTTGATATGGTATTTTGTAAAATTGAGGCCGTCCTCATTTCACGACCTCTCACACCCAAATGACCTGGAAGTTTTGATTGGTCAGCCCCTGATCTGTGGAAACTACTAGAAGGACTCAGAGTACCTAAGCACATCGCCCTGCCAGAATACCCCTTCAGGGAAGTTAAATCTTCGCGATTGACGCGTTTTGAGTTGCTCCAACAGATGACCCAAAGCTTCTGGCATCTTTGGTCTTTGGAATATTTGCATATTTTTCAGCAGCGCATTAAGTGGACTAACAAAACTGACCCGCCCAAAGTCAGAGATCTTGTACTTGCTAAAAATCTAATTTGTTGCCTTTGTATTGGCATCGTGGACTCATTGTTGATTTATTTTATGGGTCTGACGGAGTTCCAAGAGTTGCGGAGGTCATGGTCGAAGATTCGGTTTTGAAGCGAGCAGTGGCAAGTTTAGCACGATTGCCCATTTATCAGCGGACATAGCTCCTTATATCCGAGGCCAATCGTTCGAAACCAATCAAGGTTTCGTATTTTTGTTTTGGTTATTTTGATGCAACACTGCGTCAACTTGCTGTCATCGATATTGACAGTTTTGGTTGGGTTGACATTGACAGTGGTTGAAGAATTGTCATTGATATCGAGAGACGTAAACTGGGCCTTGATATAATTTTGTTGAAATTGGTATATAGCCAACCCATCGTTATTCGAAATTACGTTCACGATTCGCGTGTGGTACTATGAGTCGCCCGTACATTTATTTGTGTATATATTTCGCGTGCAGCGAGGTATTTTTGTTGGGAACGTGTCTAGATGCCGGCCGGAATCCCGAAGCAGACCACGTCAGTTGTCCCCTATTTATCCCCTACAACCGGACACGGGATTGAACGAGACCAGGAGACTACCACTGGGACAAATGTGATTTGTAGCTGTAAGTTGTGTATTCTTGTATCACTTTCCACTTATACGGGAACCAGTATCCCCAAAAACAAACCCCTAGTTACCGCTGCCGCGTATCGCGGTTTCGCGAGTAACCTTGTAGGGTCCAAGAGTCGCAGCATTGCTCATGGGCCTTAGTGTCGCCCCTTGGCTTGGATCCGCAGGCCTGTATTCAACATTTGAGGATTTACAAAATATAATTTACACATTCGTGCTGTTTGTCGCTAAGGAGTTCAGTTGTATGGTCCATATCTTAAAACTGCTGAACTGATTTTGATGAAACTTGCACTGTATCTTAGGTTGAGAAATACATAATCCAATAAAAAATAATGATCACAATCTGATAAGTAGTTTCGGTGAAATGCGTGGACAAACAAACATACATACATACAAACAAACATACACTTATGAAATTTAACACGTGTTTAGAAGCCCATACAGAGTAACATATTATGTGAATATTGTGCAATTCCAACAATATTACGTTCACACGTGTCGAATTGACTATCTCATTTTTATGGTTCCGTACCCTAAGGGTAAAAACGGGACCCTATTACTAAAACTACCGATTGTAATAGGGCTCCACCCTTGTGCACTCGTGTAATGAGAGATTTTTATAAAATCTTGTGGAAATATTCTTTGTGCAAAACACAGCTCCAATAGCCTCATAAGTAGTGAAACTATAGTATCTTTGCTTAGCTTTGAAAATGTAAATGAGTGATGGTGTGTGTGGATGGTGCGCATGTGTGTGTGTGTGAATGTGTGCATGTATGTATGTATAATAATTAATAATTTATTGTACTTAAATATTTTATAAATATATTTACATAAGGCGTATGAAACCATAATATTACCTACATTTGCACCCGCACAATCAATCAATAATCAGATAAAGCAAAAAGTTTATATCAATATAAAATTACGAAAAGTAAGAATAGTTAAACAATTGTTGTACTCCGCTATTGACCCTGTGGCGTATACATCGGAGTAAGCCAGGTATTAACCAGAGTTTCAGGACTCGTTACCTACAGGGCACGCGATTAGTTACTGAATGAGTAGCTGTGACTAAATAGTATCTTAATAAATTGTGACGTCACTGCTTTTGCGTTAGAGTCCACTTTTATAAAAGAAAAATCTAAATTTTAAAATGCTTAAGAGCTGCAGGATAATCCATTCTAGATACGGACTTCACTTTATTTAACCTGTTGGTGATTGCCGGATAGGTTATGGAGTACCAATGCATGGCTGGGCACTGCAGAATCCACTACTAGTAGGGTCAGTCGCCTTTCGGGAAGTATTTAGCATTATAATATACTAGCTGACCCTCGGGGCTTCGCTCCCGTCAACTGCCTACCTACCCTGGCTACCCTGCCTACCTTGCCTATCCTGCCTACCATGCCTACCCTGCCTACCCTGCCTGCCCTGGCCCTACCCTGCCTTCCCTGCCTACCCTGGCTACCCTGCCAACCCTGCCTGCCCTGCCTACCCTGCCTACTCTGCCTAACCTGCCTACCCTGCCTACCCTGCCTACCCTGCCTACCCTTCAAACCCTGTCTATCCTGCCTACCCCTGGCTACCCTGCCTACCCTGCCTACCCAGCCTACCCTGCCCCTACCCTGGCTACCCTGCCTACCCTGACTTTCCTGCCTACCCTGCCTTTCCTGCCTACCCTGCCTTTCCTGCCTACCCTGCCTTTCCTGCCTTTCCTGCCTACCCTGCCTATCTTGCCTACCCTGCCTACCCTGCCTACTCTGCTTACCCTGCCTACCCTGCCTACCCGGCCTACTATGCCTACCCTGCCTTTCCTGCCTACCCTGCCTTTCCTGCCTACCCTGCCTATCCTGCCTGCCCTGCCTACCCTGCCTTTCCTGCCTACCCTGCCTATCTTGCCTACCCTGCCTACCCTGCCTACTCTGCTTACCCTGCCTACCCAGCCTACCCTGCCTACCCTACCTATCCTGCCTACCCTGCCTACCCTGCCTATCCTGCCTACCCAGCCTACCCTGCCTACCCTGCCTTTGCTGTCTACCCTGACTTTCCTGGCTACCCTGCCTACCTTTCCTATCATGCCTACCATGCCTACCTTGCCTACCCTGCCTGCCCTGGCCCTACCCTGCCTTCCCTGCCTACCCTGGCTACCCTGCCAGCCCTGCCTGCCCTGCCTACCCTGCCTACTCTGCTTACCCTGCCTACCCAGCCTACCCTGTCTACCCTACCTATCCTGCCTACCCTGCCTTTCCTGCCTACCCTGCCTATCCTGCCTACCCAGCCTACCCTGCCTACCCTGCCTTTGCTGTCTACCTTGCCTATCTTGCCTACCCTGCCTACTCTGCTTACCCTGCCTACCCGGCCTACCCTGCATATCCTGCCTTTCCTGCCTACCCTGCCTACCCTGCCTACCCAGCCTACCCTGCCTACCCTGCTTACCCTGCCTACCCTGCCTACCCTGCCTACCCTGCCTTTCCTGCCTACCCTGCCTATCTTGCCTACCCTGCCTACTCTGCTTACCCTGCCTACCCAGCCTAACCTGCCTTTCCTGCCTACCCTGCCTATCCTGTTTATCCTGCCTACCCTGCCTGTCCTGCCTTCCCTGCCTACCCTGCCTACTCTGCTTACCATGCCTACCCTGCCTACCCTACCTATCCTGCCTACCCTGCCTTTCCTGTCTACCCTGCCTATCCTGCCTACCCTGCCTTCCCTGCCTACTCTGCCTTTCTTGCCTACCCTGCCTACCCTGCCTATTCTGTTTACCCTGCCTACCCAGCCTATCTTGCCTACCCTACCTATCCTGCCTACCCTGCCTTTCCTGTCTAACCTGCCTATCCTGCCCATCCTGCCTACCCTGCCTATCCTGTCTACCCTGCCTACCCTGCCTTTCCTGCCTTTCCTGCCTACCGTGCCTATCTTGCCTACCCTGCCTACTCTGCTTACCCTGCCTACCCTGCCTACCCGGCCTGCTATGCCTACCCTGCCTTTCCTGCCTACCCTGCCTACCCTGCCTTTCCTGCCTACCCTGCCTACCCTGCCTACTCTGCTTACCCTGCCTACTCTGCTTACCCTGCCTACCCTGCCTACTCTGCCTACCCTGCCTAACCTGCCTATCCTACCTACCCTACCTACTAATTTGTATCTATCATCAATAGTTTTCTCAGCGCACGCCAAATAATGTATTTTACAGACATCATTTTGCTACCTTGGGTTACATTATTGCAACTTTCATAAGGATCTCTATTTTTTTTGAATATATTTTATAGCCTATGACACTCAGGAATAATGTAGCTTTCTACCGGTGCAAGAATTTTCAAAA
Organism: Orthosia cruda; assembly: GCA_964057195.1. Taxonomy (NCBI): domain Eukaryota; kingdom Metazoa; phylum Arthropoda; class Insecta; order Lepidoptera; family Noctuidae; genus Orthosia; species Orthosia cruda. The sequence goes on along the minus strand of OZ059853.1, from coordinate 3,356,962 downwards.
TCGGTTCAGTAGATCCAGAGATTACCCTTTACAACGTCACAAACTCACAAACTCACAAACTTTACCTCTTTATAATATTAGTATAGATGACCCAGAAAATTGTTGATCATAGTTGAATACTTACGACCGGGTAGAAGTCCTAATTCATCATTTAAATTTCAATACGATGCACTGTACGGTAGAATCAATTATTGTTACATTTTTTTTTACGTTCGAAAGTGCCGTTTAATGGCCTAATTGAATAGAGAAATTTTGACTTTGATTTTTATTTTGTAATTTTTCTGTCAATAGTACGTTTACGTTACGTTACTACGTTAATATCTACAGCACATTGAATGTGTTTAGGGTCTTATTATATTTTCGAGCGAGGATAGAAATGTATTAGTGCAGTGTATCGATGGGGATCTATAGACAGTCAGTATAACGATGTCTGGGTCTGCGTGTATTTTCAAGAGAAGAAAATTACTTGTAGTCCAAAGATGGAAAGGGCTAGGTGGAATCAAATTGTGCAGTTCCATCGCACATTACCCTAAATGTAACCGATAAAAAACCGACAAGCTGGCAACTCAGCGTCGATGTTCAAGACTCTGGAGATTTGAGTCGACCAGTGCATCATTGCCGATAAGCCTATTGGCCCGTTTGTCAATCGACTCAAGTGCATCAAGCTGGTATTTGGACATCCGTCCCAGAGGTGAGAGCAGTACTCCATGAATGACCGAACTTGAGCTGTTCAGGCTTGAAGTACCATATCACCTTTGCAAGGATCGCCAACTTTTTTGCAGCCAACTGTACCTTTGGCTCAATGAATGACCAGAATTGAGGGTGGATGACATCGTGACACAAATAATGTCGAGATAGCCAGTTATCAGCACGATTACACCATGGAAATATGGAGTCAGGTGGAATTGGTTCTTTTTTGCGCCAAGACAAAAACACCTGACTCTTAGCAGCATTGAAACTGACCAGATTCGCACCGTCCCATTTGGAGACTGCCTCCAAGGACAGGTTCAAGCGCTCAACCATGGCCTCATAGAGAGACCAAATCTGAGGCGCAGTAGCCCGTGCGCCAGACACGTATCTCTCAGCAACAGTGCTGTCGTCTGCATACCCAAAGGTTCCGGGTTTTAGCAGATCATTAATGTGCAGCAAGAACAATGTTGCTGAGAGCACTGACCCCAGAGGGACTCCGGCTTTAATACCTAACTGAACAAACGAGCATCCACCGATAACCCCTCGGATGGACCAATCCCTCAGGCAGTCTGCAATCCAGTCACGCAGACAACTAGGCAGACCGAAGGAAGGAAGCTTACCTATAACATTTAGCCAGAACCTGATGAAACCTTTCGAGATATCAAGGGAGACGGCAAGCGTTTCCCCGTGCCTCTAAATGGCCTCACTCCAGATGTGAATGGATAAAGCTAGAAGATCCCCAGTTGACCGATTTCAGCGGCAGCCGTATTGGCGGCCGGTCTCTAAGAATGTCGTTGTCTTCTAGGTATGCCAGGAGCTTATTGTTCAGTACACTTTCCATTCTCTTACAGAGGATGGACGTTACCGAGACGTGGCTTTAGTTGGCCGGGTTAGCTCGATTACCTTTCTTGGGTATGTAAGCTTGCTTCTAAGCCTTCGGCACTTTTCCAGTCACTATCAAAAGGCGATTAGGCGTGTTAAGATCGGAGGCAATTCAGGTACACAAGTTTAGAGTAAAATTGCTGGTATCCCGTCGGGGCCACTAGCCTTGTTCACGTCACGGTTACACAGCACCCTACAGCCCCCCTCTGATAGATGTAAATGTCCGAAATACTTGTCTCACGTCCAACAGGATAAAGAGGTAGCCACGCGCAACCAGAGTTCAGACGCGAAGATGCCGCAAAAAGACCCGCTGAGTACCATCAGTGGTGGTTCAAACGACCTACAGCTTTGCTACCTACAGGGTATGAAGCAAGTTTGTTACCGATTCTACGAATATGGACAAACCATGCCCTTGGCATCGCCTTTTTGCAGGACTTATCACGTCATTTGCCTTGCACACTCGAGCGTCGACCCATGCTAGGTACACCTTTTGTTTAACCACGTCGGCACGGTTAAACTCGTCACCAAACCATGGTCAGTCAACGCTAGATACCGTTACGTCAGAGAATGGAATATGCTACTCCATCCCCTGGCTCAAAACACCGGTCTTGGCGTCTGCGCATGAAGATGGATTGTTTGAAGAATAACGGTTCCTTCTGAGTAATGGTGATGGTGATGACATGGATGCTTAAGGTTCTGTTAACGTTAGATATACTTACCAAAGCGTTGTTTAACTTGACGTTAGTGAAAGCGAGCATTTAGTTCAGCTCACACAGAGGCGCAACGCAACTATAGAACTTTATGTAAAACACAAAATGCATATATTACAGTGAGAGAAAACAACAAGCATAGTCGTGTCACAGCGCGGCTCAGTATGAGCTGACCCTAAATATCCCCGCAAGTACTTTATAAGATGAACATGTTTTACCTGCATTCAGGTTGTCCCTCAGCACTGACACTACAGTTTCCTTCCAAGCAATAGTTCTGACAGACTTCCATCTCTCCATGCGCGCATCTCTCACCGGTGTAACCCTGTGTGCATTCGCATCGAGAGTCCCCACTAACTTTCGTACCATGGACACAAAGCATTAAATCTTCTTTATACTCTGGCTCCGACTCATTTAGTATCAGACTCTTTAGACTTTCGCAGTTCGGTTTCCCTTTAATTTGATATTTTATTGCATAATTTGCTGCTATAACTTGGAAATACCAATAGTATCTGTTAGTATTGGAAATTAATTTTGCTTCCAACTGTTGCGAATGATTCTTTGGTAATTGCCAAATTGCCTTTTGATCCAACCCGTGCCAGTAGATGAAATCATTTGATACGGTCAATGAACCTGCTTCCGTTTCGTTTTTGGCGGTATATAACGTTCTCCTGTTTTTCCCATTAAAATCGGTACTTTCAATAGATACATGATTATCTTTACCATGTATTGTCTCAGTCCAGTACATTTTCTGTGTCTGTTGGTCGATGGTCAAGCTATATCGGAAATAAACATTATTGTTTAATAAAACTTCTCTTTCGGAGCCATCAAACCGAGCCCTCTCTATCTCATGGTCTGTGATCCAGTAAATGTACCTGTAATTTATAAATAATTAAGAAAAAAAAATTGCTAAGGTATAAAACTGAACACAATGGTAAAATAAAAATAGCGGATCATATAAAATGTTATTAAAAATATATGAATTTAATTTTAGAATCTAATATTAAAACATATAATTTTCTTATTTTAAAATATTTGCTTTTAAAAATATAAAACCAGCTAAGTGCGAGTCGGACTCGCGCACGAAGATTTCCGTACCATTATCTCAAAAAACGGCAAAAAAATCACGTTTGTTGTATGGGAGCCCCACTTAAATATTTTTTTATTCTGTTTTTAGTATTTGTTACGGCAACAGAAATACATTATCGGTGAAAATTTCAACTGTCTAGCTATCACGGTTCATGAGATACAGCCTGGTGACAGACAGACCGAGGAGTCTTAGTAATAGGGTCCCGTTTACACCCTTTGGGTACGGACCCTAAAAATACACTTCAACAAACACTGTTCCGTTGTTGATGAATTAGGTAAGTTACCTATGTTTGCACGTATATAAATTAATGTATAAATGTAAATATTGTCAAACACTTTTTTTTAAAGTGTGAGCGTGGAGTTTCTTGTCAGTTCTTCTCCATAACAAACTATTTTTCCGAATGGACGGTAAAATCAATTATTATTACATCAAAATTAAATTTTTAAGGTTCAAAAGTGCCGCTAATGGCCTAATTGAAATAAAGAAATTTGACTTTGTGACATTTCCTAAGATATTCATCTAAACTAAATGGTGTAAATAGCAACTTTGCTTTAAATGAAATACTTAAGATAAATAAAATTTATTTATTTTCATTTGGATTAATATTGTGTCGTTTAATAACTGCCCGATTAAAGCTTTGTTTAGACAAAATGTTAAAATCAAAATATGGTTTTCGAGGATAGCCATAATATGCTACCGCGGACTTTTATAAATGTTTTTTGAGAGGAACTATTCCACAATAAATTTATTTCATACAATGTGAACTATTTCCGCCGCGCACGCCGTTAAAGTTCTAGAAACGCATGCCATTTTTTCCGATTTAGTAACGAATATTATCATAACTTTAAGCTTTTCACATATTTATATTTAGATAGTGTGTAGCCTGTGTGTATCTGGAATAGTTTACCATTCAAAGGGTAAAAGGTTTTTTTAAATAGTAGCAGTGGTTTCGGAAATAACGTTCCAGATATACATAAACTGACAATATTCGCTCTCTCTCTTTATAATGTTAAGTGTAGATTAAGATTAGATTAAGAATAAGTATTTGGTTTATTATAAGCTTACTAGCTTCTGCTAGCGGGTTCGTCCACGTGAAAATTGAACATTATACCGGTATGAAACGCCTATGTACTATTCAAGATTATAATCTATATTCGTGCAAAATTTCATCCAGATCCGTTCAGTCATTCTAGTGTGGTTGAGTAAGAAACTTGCATACATCCGTCCATGCAAACTTTCCCATTTATAATAATAGTTAATTAATCAGATTAGATTAAAAACTACTTACTTAATCCACAAATATATATATATATATTTTTTTTTATGTTCTGCTAATTTTGCCTATTTGTATAGTTATAACTACGAATATCATTAGTACCGTACCCTCCACAGATGTCCACGGCGATATCTGCACAGAAGTGATTCGACGTAACTATTAGATTGCCATCAGCTGCATTTTTAGTAGATGCAGAATTTAATGAATACGAGTAAATATAGTACGGTCCTTCCCGCCAAAACAGTAGTTGTTTGACCGGATCATAGGCAACCCTCAAGTGATAGTTTGATGTTCTCGTAACTATAGGATGCTCACTCCTGCTTACTAGGTCAAAACTGGATATTTGATGGTTCACGTTATAATGTCTTATGTCGGCAAACAGAACCCGGTAGTGAATTGGATCATAAGCTATTGAATATATTTGAGTAGCCGAAGGAATATCTTCTGTGAACTTTAGTGTTCCATTGTTATAAAATTGCAGTTGTTTGACCCCGCTCACTACGATGATATCTGAAAAACAAAAGTATTTTTTTTAAATCTGATAGAATAATAAATGTTCTCTTTTCTCTTATTGTAATTAAATACTTTGCTCATGCAAATGTGGTAGCGCCATCTCTTGTAAATGCCATAAATCAATGACCGAAATACATAGACAAACGCATTTGAGATTTCGCGGGCGATCGATATCCTAATTATCTCGTTCCTTCCTCATTCCTTTTCCCTTTATGTACGCCTTGATGACAGGTCGCCAGAACGAACCGCAACTTCAATGTGAACGGGCCTCGTGTCTCAACCTCCAGCTTTCCAAGCTACAGGGCTGGAGACTGATGCATCTAATTAGTTAGATTGCAGAGAACCTTGTGAACCGTGTCTATTAACCCAACTTGCGGATATAAAACAATTGTGTGAAGTGTGTGGATCCTGAATGATCAGAAAGTCGTCGTCGCCATTTTGGAGTTGAAGAACACCAGCTCGCCGCCACACTTGGGCTAGCATCGACCACCACAAGGTAAGGCGTACTACTTCACTCATTCCCATACTAGATCGCCCGAATTGATCCGTGATATTTTCCCGCTTATTTTCAACGCACTATTGCCAGATACCCATCAATTACAGTCCCCTTTTCATAATAGACACAAGGATGAAGAGGTTTCTCAAACCGCTATAACAAAATGCATATCAAAAGATTCGAAAATAATAATAGGCATAGTTAGTTCCCACCAGTCTACTTTCTACTCGAGAACTACCATTACGTAAAAAAAAAATAAGTTAACTCTAGTAATTTCTCTTGTACCGTAGGTGCGTAAACTTTTAGACTCACATACGCAAGACATCCAGATCGGTAGGCCATACAAATATTTGTAAAGTGCGGGAATCGAACCCGTGACACGCAGCGCAGCAGCCGATCTCTCATTGTCCCAATCATGTCATCTTTTATTTACTACCTACAATGAAATACAATTAATTACAACATACAAACTTACAAATTACTTCCAAGAGTTACATATTGTGTTAACATGGGCTGTCATACCGTTAATAAACCCTTTATTTGAAACGGTAACGGTTTAAAAATCATGAAGCTTCAAAATGAGTGTTTTTATTATTTTATCATTGATTGGAACCAAAATATAAATAAATATGAAATATTTAAAGCTAGGCAAACTATAAAAAACTGGTCACTTAAAACCAACACTTGCACCCAGTTTCTGGGACGAAAATTGATTGTCAATGTCAAGTGTGATTCTCTAATGAATTTTTAACCGCTAATCATATCACCTGACTTGCATCTTATTTATGACAATATATATAATATATAAAAAAGCGAAAAAGTTTGATTGTTTGTTTGTTTGAACGCGCTAATCTCTGGCACTGCCAGTGGGATTTGAATAATTTTTAATGCCTATGCCTATGCGTCGACCTTTGGGTGATTCAGAGACAAATGGTGGTAGGAGCAATATTGAGAATTAATCACGATATTTAATCAAATACAACACTACTGCCAACCTATTACTAATGTGCTCGCGAACTTTCACTTTGAATGCTATTCAATTAGGTGCCATCCTGATTTCTTGGATTGAACGAATAAAGAACAGTGAATGAATTCAGTCCAGTGAGTGGGACATTGAAGAAGACGGTTATGTGAAGAGCGAAGATTTTTATTGTGGTTGGCGAAAATATATTGAATGAGGAGCAAGATAACTAGGAGAATTGGAGGAGTCAAGAAATAAAAACAAGGTAGTTAATGCCCTTTACTCTCTGCGCTGGCTTATGGGCAACAACTTTAAAATTGACCGATGCGCAGAGACATGATTATATTTAGGCAAATTGAAAACAAATCGAATGTAGTAATTTAGAAGACGGTCAAGTTTGTTGAGGAGATCTGCATCCAGGTCATAGTAGCACACGTCACCATAATCGATGATAGTAAAAAAATGTGTCTGCACAAGCATTGCCTTCGATGCTTCGAGGACTCCCAATGATGATCGCCTGACACTTATTGGAGTTTACAGCAACGCCAATCCTTTCAGACCAGGATTTTATAGCTATTAAGTCCCCGTTTAATTTGTCGATTACATCAAATACTTCGTCCACACTCCCCTGACAATACAACTGAAGGTCATCTGCATACAGATGATACACACACTGAAGTTCGAAAGTAATGATATTAATGAAAATAGAAAACAGAAGAGGAGAAAGAATGCTGCCTTGAAGAACGCCAGTTTCCAAGTCACACCAACGAGATGTAGAATCTCCAACGTGAACTGGCTGCTGTCGCTCCTGAAGATAATAGGTGAACCATTCCAGTGCTTCGGGAAAGACCATCAAATAGTACAGAATGGCTAACAGGATATCGTGACTGAAGGTATTGAAGGCGTTCGAGAAATCGACCAACACTAGTACAGTGACTTTGGTATCTTCCCGTCCCTACCTTATGTCGCCAGGCACTTTAAGGAAGGCAGATACAGTGCTGTGCCCGTGCCTGAACCCATTTGTAGAGGGCTAACAAGTGAATTACTCTGCACAAATTTGAAAATTGTTTGTGGATGCAGGCCTCGAGCTCTTTGTAGGTTGGAAGAGTGGGATTGGAAAATTTGGGGAGTCGATAAACAAAAGATTTACGCCCCAAGGAGGAGAATACTCCGATAAACAAGGAAAAACTTACAATTTGGGTGATGGGAGGTGATCCAGAACTGAAGAAACTTATAACTTTGACAAAACTTCACTTAAAACTAGATTTCTTAGGAACTTTTAATTCCTTACAAATAGAAATATCAAATGAGTTATTTATCAATATTATTATTTGTACATTAAAATAAGAAAATTAAAAACAAATTTTAATAAAATGAAATTTACATACAGACCACTTTAATGAAACCGGAGTAAATAAACAATCAAAACTAAGTTGAATCTTCTCCTAGAACTTAAAACTTTAAATTTTAATTATCATTTAAAAACCAATCATCCACTACTGAAAACAAAAACAAATTCTTGCTTATTAAAATTTTAGTTCTAACTTTTAAACTACATTTATTAAAGCCTTCTTGATAATATTTGTATATTCTTAAAAACTTGCTATTGAAAATCTTAACACAGTTACTCCAAATAATTTAAAATAATATGACAAAGTTTAAAATTAAAATTATTATTTAGTTAGTTAAAATAGTTAATCAGTCTCAATAAACATACATTAGTCTCTATTATTATTCCTTTAATAAGTACTAGTACCGGCATTTTCTTTTGTTGGTATGTTTTTCCAAAATAACAATATGTGAGGGTGAATTTTGTTCGATAGGTTTTTAAGTATGTCAGATTTTCTTTTAGATTCGATTCATTTCGGTTCAGTGCTGTATTTAAATACCATTATACGTTGGTTTTTTTAAAAATTGTCATTCATGAAACGGAGAGTAGTATCATCGAAATTATTCTTATATGCACTAGGTTCACCCCCGACCCCTCTGATCTCAGTACAGTATCGTTACGAAGCCGGGTGTCTCCCACCCCTCGCGAGATCAGTTAACGGCATTGTTGTGTATTAGTGTGAGATAACGTCATTTTAGTCTAATAATGACGGGCAATTATTATTTTTTTTGTTTTGGAAATGCCGCATCTGGCTTATAACATACGTTAAGTAAAAATATTAGTATGTCAAATATTAATCTATAATGCCGTTAAACATGGTTAATCACATTTAAGTCTAACATTTTCAATTAACGACGTTATAGCTTCACAAAAGTAAACGTATATATTAAAAAAGAACAACAATAAAACAGTCAAAGTAACTTTACCGCTTTATAGTGTACAAAAGACTGTTAACGGCAATCTAGAGAAGCAACCATATGAAAAATTTGTAATAAAAATATGAGTTAATGAACCTTAGCGGCTGTATAGACTCACAAAGTTACTTAATTACATTTTTGCTTATTACACACGGTTAAAATGTGTACTTAACGACATTCTTAAAATTGTTATTTCCAAAACTATTCAAGATATTGAAAATCAAAAACACTGATCGGTAGATTTTTTTTTTCTCATTATTATAGCATCAAAAGTTATAAATCGACCAGATGTCGGATAACGACATTTTAGTTATACCACGGCAGTACGTAAATACCATGTACCACAAAGATATTGGTTTTAAGTAATCTAAAAACAAGCCCGCGACACTATATATCTATCTCTTATAAATGAACATTAAGGCATTTTGGGTGAAATAATTTAAAGAAAATAAAAGGCGATTTTTGAGCATTATTGTGTGTCTCGAACGAAAGTGACTTCATCATTAAGACGAAGAAAAACTTTTGCTTTTATAGCATGTTATTTGAGTGTGCGTTCAAGCGAGAATATGTAAAACATAAAACATTACTATTTACCGAACGAGTCTGCTTTTAGTGATTTATTTAAGTTACGCGCGAGTGTTGTTACAATTTTACGAATCACAGAACCGATTTTTTCATTTTTTTTTTTATTCTTAACTCTAATCCCCACCAACGAAATTTACGCCTTATGTGCTTAACCTCTGTCTTCCCAGTCAATCTTTTATGCCTCTCGTACATTCATTCCTCATACTGGTTCTTTCTTACATTCATCATCTTGCATTCTGTGGGTGGGACTCCCACTTTTATTTAATCCATTCTAAGGGCATAATTAATTTATTTAACAGATAAAAGGTTCACAATTAATACATAGGTGCTTATTAAAACAGTTTGAGCAAAAAGTACTATTATAAAACGTGGAGCAAAAAGGTGCTATTATAATATAATATGGTGCAAAAGTGCTATTTATCACAGTATACAAAAATGGTTATCACAATGAAAATAGGAACAAGAATTACAGCTAGGGATAGAAACACAATAGTGCCATCTATCACACAATCAACACAGAATTCGATAAAATTAGGTGCTAACTTAATATATTATAGCCACTGCAGTTTTGTGCGTGTTTTCCTATGCTTCTAAGCTATTATTGTTACAAAATAAAAATGAAACAAAGTGACGCTTCAGCTTTTGTTTCGTGCAATGACTACATTTGCCAAGTTAACGCAATATACTAAGAACTTTTCCCTTGTTTTCTTGTCCATAAGCCCATGCAGGCTCTCCCTCGTTATTTTCCTGTCCAGCTCACATTCAAGTTGGTAGCGCTCCCTGATAAATAACGGGCATTCTACAAGTATGTGATGGACATTCTCTGCCATACCTTAACGCGCAGACGCACGATGGGCTCTCTTTACACTTGAAGCGATTCAAGTATTCAGAGAACCCACCGTGCCCCGTCAAAACCTGCGCGAGGATGCCTTCGGGCCGCACCTGTTGTACAGTACGGAAAGCCACTATTGCGTCCGGCAGAAACATTTTCGTCACAGAAGCAGTCTCGCCCGACACATATCTCCGATTCCATTAATCAAGCGATTCCAAACGGATCTGTCGCTTGATAAATGAAACCGGACACTGGTCATAGTCCGGCTTCGTGACGACAATGCTACCTCCTTAGCCAGCTCGTCCGCTCGCTCATTCCCCGGCAGAATCGATCCAGAACAAAGTAACAACTTTGCTCTGGCTCAGGGCGTGAACCAGGTTGGCGCGCGCACGAACTGCCTGGGGATGAGCCATGGTTTGCAAGCGTCTGCAATGCTGCCATTGAGTCGCTGTACACACCATAGCTCAACTCTTGCCGCGTGAGGATCACTTCTGTCGATCTACAAATGGCCAGGAGTTCCACCTGATAGACTGTGCAGTACGCGGCAAGGCTAAGCTTGAGGTTCCGGACTTCGCCTTCACTATCCCAGATGGATATTGCGGCTCCTACCTTCCCCTCAATCTTGCTGCCGTCGGTGAAGATTCGCACCGCCTGCACATTGTTACTGTCTAGTAACTCGTGGTCTGCCAGGCACATAAACTCCAGGGGCATTTGTGTAGCTGGATGAGGGGCTTCCGCAAATCTTACCGCACTATCGATCTCCCTGTCTCCTGGCAAAACCCGGGATGACCCTCTCCTCGCTTCATACAGGGCGGCTGCCTTTTGTATGCGTTGGTTTAGAGGTAGTATCCCAGACAGTGCCAGTGCCGAGTTCAAAGAGACAGTGCGGTAAGATTTGCAGAGCTTCTGAGCGAATCCTCGTTGAAAAGAGCTTAGCTTCTTCCGCACAACCAACTTCTTTGCAGCGGGTGCCCAGGCGGCGGCTGCGTATGTTACTATGGGCTCAATCGTTGCTGTGTAAATTGTGTGTATTACCTGTGTGTTCAATCCCCAGCTCACCTCAGCGGCTCGGGACAGCTGCTTGTACACAGAACCGATATAGATTTCTATCGATTGATAAAGTACGATGTAACATTCTTGTATTACTTATGTTACATTGCCAACAAACTCCTCATTGATTGGATTAACAGTTTCAGGCGGCAGGCTTAGTAGGCGTTTCGGCCACTGAGTTTTGTTCGATCCGGTCGATACAGGAATTTAATTATTATGAATATTTTTGAGTGGTGTTTCGGACTATATTTTTTTAAGCAAATTTGTACAGTCGGAATAAAAAACCTTAAGTTATATTATTTAAATTATTATTATATTATTATTTATTTAGTCAGATAATTTTTGGAAAATATAAAACTTAATATACAATGGTATGTTATCTTTTTTACAACAATCAACAGTAAACATGATAATTGATAAATCACAATAATCAGTCTTATATATCAATTAAAAAGCGTACAAAATGGCATCTGAGGTATTCCACATACGGCCACGCACATCCATCTCAACATTTTCATCATTGCTACGAGTACATGGATTTTTCAACCATCTTTTTCACAGCCCAACATTCTGATCCGAAATGAAAAATTTGTATTGGCAATCTTATAAACTATGTTAGTAAATAAAATAATAATGGAAAAAGAGTTACATATACGTTTCTTCATTAACGTGCACCTTTTACATGCAGGTCAATGAAGCGACTCATGATCGCCAAGACCATTCTGTCCTCTATAGTTTTCAGGATGCCGTTATAGCTCCTTCTCATACTGTGCACCACAAACATGGTTTTCTTATGCATAATTGCAAACATGCCTGAAACAGTACCACGGAAGCCGCACTAGAGTCCAGAAAATGTCATTATATTGGACTCGGAGTGCATTATAGGCCCCCTTTGTGAAACTGGCCCATAGACCACCCGTGTAGAAGCTTTAACAATACGCTTTAAATCATTTTAATTTAACGTCAACAGTTCTTAATCTAAGCAACATACTGTACAACGAGCGAATCTATGTCTAAATGTTTCATTTTCAGCCTGTGAAGTTGTCAAACAATAGTTTTCTTTTTCAATTTGTTATATGCTGACTTAAGCTAACTTTATTATCTATCAAATCAAACGAGATACAAATTTGTTATTTATAATTTAACTTCCAGGGTTATCTTGTTTCAAATGCAAACACGCGGCGTGAGCGGCGCTTTGCAAACAGATGTACACTGTATGCTTACTAATATAACAAACGCTCACCAAGATGCCTGGTTTTCAATATACTCAGTTGCCACCTCGGAGTTCAAACAAAAACAATCTGAACCAGTCTGGCACAACACAGGAATGACTTAGGACGAAAGAAACCAAAGGGAAAGCACACGAAACAAACATTTAAAGCACAAGATGAATACTTAATTAAAAACTGTGTTCAATACCAAGCGGTAAACAAATTTAAGGATAGAATATTTACCTTTTTGCACAGACTGACAGAAACTAGGCTTGGATAAAGAATATCGATGTATTTAAATATCGATATTTTTCCATAAAATTAGCGATATTTAATATTTATTCGAGTCTAGTTTTGTATGTAATGTTACTAAAGACTAATCATTGAATGCTCCTCGGCAAGTTTCATTTTGTAATCAATCGCATCCCTTTTTAACCGACTTCCCAAAAAGGAGGAGGTTCTACGTTCGACATTATGTTTGTTTGTTTTTTATTTTTTTTTATTTTTGTGTTTGTTCACCGATATCTCCGTCAATTGTGGACCGATTTAGAAAATTCTTTTTTTGTTGAAAAGGTTTGTTCCGAAATTGCTCCCATTTGAATTTGGTGAAGATCTGATGAAGAACTTCGGAGATATACAACAGAACTCTTCAATAAATAACGGCAAATCTCTCGGGATTGCTGCAATCGCATGTCTGTTTATACCATTTCATAACATAACATCACGCCAGTACAAGGGCCTCCAAGAGCCTCTTAAGGGGTACGCAGTTCTCTCATTTTACCGGTTATGTTCAAGTTTCATGAAATCTATTCGTTGCGTTCGCTTATTCATGGCGTTATAGTTACCTTACTAGCTTGCCTATTAGGTAGATACAACTAAAAAGTGAAAAATAAAAAACTTTTTTGCAAAAAAATACTACCGACTTCCAAATACAAAACTACAAAGTTAAAAATAACTTTATTTTTTGAAGTCGGTGTCCATAACGCATAAAAATTGGTACCCACGAAAGAAACCAACTTCAAAAAATAAAATTATTTTCACTTTGTAGTTTTGTATTTGGAAGTCGGTAGTATTTTTTTTGCAAAAAAGTTTATTTTTTATTTTAGCATTCATTGATATATTATTCAACGAATGCAAAAAAAATTCGTCTTCAAAAATGATTTTGAAAATTTTCAGAATTTTTGTTTCTGGTCCTATCCTACTATTAGGATTTGAAGTTATTTTAACAAATAGAAAGAAATTTTAAAAAAAGTGCAGCCAGATAGCAAAAATAACGAAATATCCATATTTTTTGACCGACTATTATCGATACTGTGATTATGATACTGAAATACAGAATGTCAAAACACACACTACTACGCACACGCGGTGTGTGTGTTACTTTCACATTTATTATTAAGGTTAAATAAATATTTATAAGTAAGTTTAAATATTGGTAACATTTCAATAGATAATCTATTCCGCAACTTATTCTTGACAATATTATTGACAAAAAAATCGAAATAGGAACCGTGATAATGATTGACTAGATTGGGTTATTCCAGGGTCCACAGTCATCAAAAAGTTCCATAAATTAAATTAAATTAAATTAAATTGTCATTTATTTCAGGAAGTTTTTCCCATATAAAGCATTACAAATAACATTAAATATACATAAGAATTCATATACATTAATTAACACATTAATAACATTGCATGCAAAATTTAAAATTGATTGAAGAGTACAATATTATAGTTATTAGGTTATAAAATACCCCTAAAAATATAAGCCCCTAAAAAAATGACATCCTACTTATTTACCCAGTCACTTTTTTCGCTGGCAAAACCCTTAAGTTGGGAACCCTATCCGAATGACATCTTGAACTTTTTTTAATTATTATATAATATAAATTTTAAAAAAAATACATATATATCGCCTAGATTTACATATTTTTTTTTAATTTTAATGCGATTTTGAGTGTATGTTGGTTTTTAATTGAATAGGTATGGCTTTGGCCTTATTTGGCTAGGGGTACTTCAAAGTCTATTTTGTTCTATTCCTTTATGATTTGAAAAATAAAATCCACTCCTACACGTAGAAAAGAAGGATTTATATTTGGCTTCAAACCTTAGGGACCACGACGGTCTTATTATTTTTAAGAAACGGACCCCAAATGATAGTGATTGGTGACCCCTGCTTTAAAGATAAGGTACCCTACACTTCTAAACAAACTCTAACGATTCAGGCTCTCTCTTTTGAATATTATAATAATTCTTTATTGATCATTTTTAAGTATTGCAGTACATGGGTATAAAATTTATACATGGTAAAATTACAGTTTTCTATAATTATATTAGGTGCAGTACTATTCTCCTAACTAGGTTACTGAATAACCTGTATCTTCATCGATCCCCCATGGGTTTAAGAATATGAATTTTACAGTTTTACGCACATATGTTGTATTTTACTGCTACAAGGATATGGTAAACTAAAACTAAACAAGGAAAAATTTAAAAACACAAAAAATCTTTAAGTGAGAAATTTTTTAAAAATATGTAACTAAAAACTACTTATGTGTGTGTGCGAGTGTGTGTCATCGTGAGTGAGTGTGTGTTATGATGTGTGTAAGTGTGTGTGTTGTGAAACATATTATGTTGTGTGAACTATGTTCCATTTTACTTACCCATACATAAACATCTTTTCTGTTTCTTCATAAGTATAGTCTAGAAGAAATGAGTAGACCATTTTTTTACATTTATAATGTGTCAAGCCGTATACAATGGCAATGTTTATTTATTTAATTATATAGGGAAGGGCTATGAAAATAAAAGAATCTTTTTATGAAAGTAAAACGTTACGGGGGACATTACAAATTAAATCCATCCTAGGCTTATTGGCTTGTATGGCGTATTTTGGTGTTGTAAGAGGACTGCTTGTATGATAAACTGTTGTCTAACGTTAAGAATATTCCACTTACAATATAATTCATTAGTAGGGAAAATTATAGGACGAAAGGTAGCAACTTTTAATACTGCTCTATGTGCTATCTCTAATGGTTTTAAAATCGTTTTAGCAGCACCACCCCTACATGAAATGCAATATGTGACAATAGATTGGCTTAAGGCAAAATAGACATTGCGTATGACAGTTTGTTTAGCAATTTTTCGAAGTGTTTTAAATATGAATATAAGTTTCCGGACTCTGCCTGTGAGAATATTTATATGGGACTTAAAGTTTAAAGTTTTGTCCAATGTGACACCTAGATATTTTATTTGGTCTACAGAAGTTAATGGTGGGCAGTTGCAAGGAGTTTGGGGTTGATTATTGCAAGAATGAGCTGTTAATGTTATTGGGATGCTTGGTTGGGAGGCTGCACTGATTGAAAATGTAAGGAAGTTGGTTTTGGAAGTATTGAGAGTAAGGGTGTGTTCATTGAGCCAGTTTAGTGCTGTGTTGAATGCAAGTTGCGCTCTGGTTTCTAGTTGTGAGCATGCTTTAGCTACAACTTTTTCCTCCTGTGGCAACACTACAGCTAACAGCTGATTTGAATTTGTCCTAATAATTTTAATTTTAAATATTAGTTTTCATTCATAATAAGGCCTATTTCCAATTTATTAACTAGTTTTAAAGCGTAATTAAGTGTTTTGTGTTAAATACAGACACTACTAGTGCAAAATAAGTGTTAAAATTTAATTGTGTTTCGTTGACAGTTACCGGCTCAAGCTAATGTTATTTTTTCGCCTCGGTATCGGGTACAATACTACATATTTTACTTGAATTTGGATTGTTTGCGTTTTAATATTTTGTTAACAATTAATTGGATCACTTTTATTACGGTTACAAGTTGATGCCAATGACCTATAAAACGTAAAGATAACCTTAATTAGTTTGGTGACAGAACTTCTTTCTTAAAGATCTAAATTTCATTTTTCCGTTCAACTAATCATCTGTTACTCATTCTACTTCTCTTTTCCGACCTCTTCTTTCTTCTCTTTAATCATGATTATGACTCGCAGCGCGCGGGCTCGCCTAGAAGAGACCAAACTCAGTCAGGCTTTGAGCGAATTAAAGGCGTCTCAGGAGTTCTGTAACCAACTGATAAGGGAAAAAGATGAAAACGAAATAGAGTTCCTTAGTGTCCTTGACAGGAATAGCAAACTGAAAACAGAAATGGCTCAGTTATATACTCAACACACTGATGCCATAGCAGCCCGGGACAGGCTCCAAGTTGTTGTGGACGGGTTCAGCCAGTGTAGCAATGAGTATGAACAAGCTCTTAGTCACAATTATTTACTACAACAGCAGCTACATGAGGCTCAAACTCAGATTGAATATCTTGAAACTACAAATCATAACATCACTGCCTCGTTGAATCAAAGTCTATTCAATGAATTGGTGCCTGTTGCCCCGTCAATGGTTACTGCAATAAATCCCTCTTACACAATAGATTTAACAGGTCATGATGATTCAAAATCAATTAAATCATTGAGGGTAGTCACTAGTAAAAATAAAATAAAAAAGTACATTGAAATTAACAAATACATAGTTAAAACTAAGAAAATGATCAAAAAACAAAGGTTTTTCATCAAAAATGTAAAACTTAATAGAGAAAGGTTGAATCTACTTAAACAATTAGATATGTATTCATTTAATTTAGAAAAAAGTACTAGGAAATACCAAACTGACATAGAAGACTTGCGGTATGAACTTGACCATCTACAGGAGAAACTTACTTCTATGACCATCAAATATACAGCCTCTGAAAACCAAATGAGGGAATATGTATTGGCAATGAATGAGCTGGTAAGCTCACAAACTAACAAATGTGATCATTGTCAACCACCATCTGTTGAACCCACACCGGACCATTCATTGACAATATGTGATGCCACCATACCGCAGTCTAGTGCAAGTTTGCCATTAGAAATTACTAACCATTTGCCTAAAAATAATGTAAATACAGAAATAGTATTATTTTGTGATGAAATTGGAAAGGATCTAGGCCACTTGTTGACAAATAGATATCCAGGACACTCAATAATGAACTACTGTATGCCTGGTTGTTCTTTATTTGACATAATTAAAAAAGTTATAAAATGCAATTTTAACCAGGATACAACATTATTAATATTTATTGGTAATAGGGGCAATGTGAACAAAGGAGAATTACTCCAACATTATAACTCTTTGTGCAACCTTAGTTTAAAAAAAAATTGTGATGTTCACATACAGCCAAAGTTTGCCACAGGAAGAAAACATACTTAGGTATGAATTGAATAGGACATTACATAATTTAACATATAGTAGTAATTTATTCCATTTAATTGACACTAACAATTATTTTGGTAATCACTTTTCTTTGACAAAAGATAAATATTTCATGGATAGGTACTTTCTTTCAAAGTATTGTAAAAGACAGATAGCTGTGTCGCTATCATATTA
This sequence comes from Orthosia cruda, assembly GCA_964057195.1. NCBI lineage: Eukaryota > Metazoa > Arthropoda > Insecta > Lepidoptera > Noctuidae > Orthosia > Orthosia cruda. Next base: position 3,338,940 of record OZ059853.1, on the reverse strand, counting down.
TTTTTCTATTACAGCCAAGAATTTGGCTAAACAACTTGCTTCTATTGAGCAATGCCAAGGAATGTTATTTAATTCAGCCAATAATTTGGTATCAGAAATTGATATTGATAGTAATTTAAATTAGAAATTAGGACAATAGGGACAACCTCTTGCAAAAGCATACAGGATAAAAATTGCAAAGTAAAATCAAATAAAAGTTTAAATTCGTTAAATAGTATTAACCTGGTGCATCAAAATATTCAAGGATTTATGAACAAAGATTTAGAAGTAGAATTATTTATGAACTTTAACAGTATTGATATTCTTTGTATAACAGAACATTGGCTTAAAAGCCACCAGTTATTGTTCAATTTTAATAATCACCAGGTTGGTAGTTCATTCAGCAGAGTTAATGCTATACATGGTGGCTCATTGATTTTAGTAAGTAACCTTAAGCTTAAATTTAAAAACCGTAAGGATATTGTGAGCCTATCTGTTGAGCGGACAGTTGAAATAGCTTGTATAGAATTGGAGCAGTTTATTGTATTAAGCGTATACAGACCCCCTTCAGGATTGTATGACTGCTTCGAAAAGGTAATGGATGAAGTGTTACACAAGATTTGTAACTCGAATAAATCCATTATCACTTGTGGTGATTTTAATGTTAATTTATTAGAAAACTCAGGTTCTTGTAGTAAAATAATAAGTCTGTTTCAGTCCTACAATCTTGTAAACCTATTTTTGAAGCCCACAAGAATTTTTTATTTATTTATTTATAGTTAATTAAAACGATACAGATACCAATTACATTAATTAACATAGAAATTGTGAAACATAACTTAACAATGTTGACACATAAGATAATTAAATAATTCACACATACAATTAACATGGCACAGTGGAGCGGCAATGTATCAATAATTATATCAAATTATATTAAAATATAATGTAATCAATAATTCATAATTTAAAAAAAAACAAAATTAAACAATAATAATACATAAAAACAATACAATTAACATGGAACAGTGGACACCCTCGCATATTTTCTCTCACAGAACACGAGACATACACGCATTAGTTTATGCCATTCGTCCGCAAACACATCACATTCAGGGTTGGCAGTCAAGAGGGCATTGAGCATCTTCAAAGCACGACACACTGGGGATTCAGCTCTAGCGACCGTTCTGGATGACGGTGGTGCGAATAGGACGTGACGGCGACTCTGACGGTGCCCAACGTAATTGCTGGGCACAAACAGTCGGCAGAAAAGGTCATGTAGCTCGGGGCAATCAATACGTCCGCTTAGAATCTTACATGCTACCGCGAGCTGATCAGAGCCTCTCCTTACCTCCAACGAGTTAAAACCCAAGATTCCTAAAAGATAATTCGTTGGATACATATAAGGGAAGAAATGGTATACCCTTTGGAATAAAAATCTAAGGAAGGTTTTCTGTACCTTTTCAAGCATTAACGTCTGCATCGCGGTATATGGGTGCCAGACACAAGCACTGGATTCGAGTTTACTTCGAACCAGAGTGGTGAACAAAAGCCTAATAACTCTGGGATTGCGGAAGTCACGAGCGTTTCTCAAAACAAATCCCAGGCGCCTGAAAGACTCCTTCGCAAGGTTAGCAACGTGATCTTTAAAGGTCAGACAGCGGTCAAAGGTCACTCCCAAGTCCTTTACGGTGGTGACACGAGTGATTACTGTATCACCCAAACTGTAATCGTAATTTTTAGGTCGCAACCCCCGACCGAACGTCATGACGTGGCATTTGTCAGTATTAAAATGCAATCTGTTTGTAATGCTCCATTCGCAGATGGCGTTAACGTCCCTTTGTAGGAGTTCGCAATCCTTGATTGTTCTTATTTGCGCAACTAGTTTTAGGTCGTCAGCATATAGCAAGCACTTTGCAAACCTAATCTTAGATATAAGATCATTGATCATAATCAGGAACAGAGGCGGCCCTAATATGGATCCTTGACTCACGCCCGAGCGAGTATAATAAGGCTTGGACTCAAAGCACCCATGTCGGACAAACTGCTTGCGATCCCTTAGGTAGTCGGCAAAGAAGTTAAGAAAGCCAGACGAGAAACCGATGGCCCCCAGCTTTGCCAAGAGCACATCATTGTCAACTTTGTCGAACGCTTTCCGGAAATCGAAATACAGGGCGTCAACCTGCCAACCGGCGTCCAAGCTACTAGATATGAAGTCGACATGTATAAGTAAATTCGAGTTTACGGAGCGATCAGGCCGAAAACCGTGTTGGGCATCAGATAGCGACATATTTATGCGTTTGTGAATAGTAGCTTGGAGAATATGCTCAAAGACCTTTGCAACGGTTGGGAGGATAGCGATGGGTCTGTGTTCATCAACAGATGTTCTGTCGCTGGTTTTAGGGATGGGAGTGACTCGCGAAGTTTTCCATGGCTCAGGGTACACGCCGGATTGAAGAGCTAAGTTAAAAATATGACATAGAGGTGATGCCAATGTACCATACATCCCTTTAGGATAAAGGCTGGAATGTTGTCAGGGCCAATCGAGCTACAGGGTTTAAGTTTCGCGATCCCCTTGACCACATCGGGCGGTGTTAAGAAGGGGAGAGGAATATTATCTCCCTCGCTATTCACCTTTATGGATCTTGGGTCCAATTCAGGTGTGTCAGGCAGAAAAACGCTGGCAAAATACTGAGCAAATGCCTCGGCCGCTTTGACACCTGAATTAGTCTCACCATCAAGAACCACGTTTGGCTCGAACCCGCCCTTTGATCGCAGGCCGGAAATGTGCTGCCAGAACTGGCTAGGATATTTGCCTAAGTTATTTTCAACAGTAGCACAATATAATCTATAGGCCTCCTTGGTTCTCACCTTCAAATCTGATCTTAAGGCGCCAAACTCAGCATACGCTAGATCACACCGCGAATGTTTCCATTTATTATGGAGCCTGGTTTTACGCTGAGTGTCGTTGACTATATCTCTAGTAAACCAGACTGGGTATCGCCTATTACCAGAGGTCCTTCGCTTCTTGTTTGGTACAGAAGAATCAAATATATCATAGAATATTCTGTAAAACTTACAAGTAGCAGTGGTTACGTCATTGCAGTCAAGAACATCCGGCCACGGAATATCCGGAAAAGAATAACCCCTTCTAGTGCTACATGCTTAGATAATATTTATACTAATGTTATACCAGTCCACAAAGAAATTATAAATTTACTAGATTCTGATCATTGCGGGCAGAGGATTACTATACCAAACCAAAGCAACAAAGTGGCTAAAAAGGATATCACCGTTAACCCCAAAACTGCAAGTCGCTTGGCAGCTTTTAAAGTTAAACTCATTAATAAATTACCAATTTTGTCAATTGATGCTGATCCTAATCATCTATATGATGTTTTTTTTAGTATATACTGTAAACAATTTAATTCGACCTTTATTACCAAGACTATCTCCGTTAATAGTAACGCATCATTCAGTGATTGGGCTACCATTGGTATTCATAAAAGTAGAACACGGCTTTATGAGCTGTACAGTGAAAGGACTTATGTAAACAATGCTGAATTTAATTTATATGTTAGAAATTATTCAAAATTATTTAAAAAACGTTTGTTGTTTGGCCAAGTCGCGTTATTTGAGCTCAAAGATTAAAAACAGTAGTAATGTTATTAAAACGCCTTGGAATATTATTAAAAGTGAAGCGGGAAGATCTGGTAACCGAAATATTGACTACGGCCTGTCTATTAATGGCAACATCATAAAATCAGACTCACAAGTCGCAGTGGCCTTTGAAAATTTCTTTTCAGATATTCCTGTTTCAACGACTAAATCCTTAAAATCATCACCTTCTGTTGCTGAGTCTTTGCTAAAAGAAAATGTTAACGTTTGCGATTCGGAATTTCTTTTTGAACATATTACTTGTAAAGACATAATTAAAACCTTTCACACTTTAAATGTTAAAAAGACTCCAGATCTGTGGGGTCATTCTGTAGAAGTTGCTAAGTCTATTATTGACATTGTCGCACCTAGTTTAGCTATTATCTTTAATAATTGTATCGACTGTGGGGAGTTTCCCGACCTTATGAAAAATAGTAAAATAATACCTTTGTTTAAATCAGGTAGTACATCAGACCCTACAAATTATAGACCTATTTCAGTACTACCTACGTTTAGCAAAATATTTGAGAAATTAATTTTAGAGCAATTGCAAAGATTTTTTAATAAACATAAATTATTACATACCAAGCAGTTCGGTTTTACAAGGGGTCGTTCAACTACTGATGTTGAACTTTTAGGACATATTTATAATGCATGGGAAGATAAGTGCGATGCCTTGGGAATCTTTTGTGATTTGTCCAAAGCATTTGATTGTGTTTTTCATGAAACGCTAATCAGGAAACTCCGCCACTACGGGATCCGGAACAGCGCTCTGGATCTTCTTACTTCATATTTGAGTAATAGGATTCAGACCGTTGACGTTAATGGAAAAAGATCGCCTGGATCTATGGTAACAATGGGAGTCCCACAGGGCTCGATTCTTGGTCCTTTCTTGTTTCTTATTTATATTAATGACTCATAAAGGATAACCATGATATAGTGTTGTTTGCGGATGATACTTCACTTTTGTTTAAACTTAAACGTCAGCAGCTGGTTACAGACGATGTAAATAGCGCGATCTCAAAAGTAGTTCACTGGTTCAATGTTAATAATTTACTTCTTAATGAAAAAAAAACCAAATGCATTACGTTTACCCTACCTCACGTTAGGCAGGTGAAAACCGATGTGTTGATAAAGGGCGAAGAATTGAATCTTGAAAATAGCACAGTATTCTTAGGCTTAACTTTGGATGCTAAGCTTCAGTGGGGCCCACATATAGATAAATTGTCAAAGAAGCTAAGCTCCGCAGCATATGCTGTTAGAAAAATTCGTAATTTAACTGACATAGAGACAGCCCGTTTAGTATACTTTAGCTATTTTCATAGTGTAATGTCGTACGGTATTCTGTTGTGGGGAACTGCCGCCGACATCCAGACTATCTTTGTTTTGCAGAAAAGAGCTGTTCGGTCAATTTATAAATTAAGCCCAAGACACTCTCTCAGAGAGAAATTTAAGGAGATTAATGTAATGACTGTGCCTTCTCAGTATATTTATGAAAATCTTTTATATGCTCATAAAAATATAAAATTGTTTAAAAAATACAGTGATATCCATAACATAAATACTAGGAATAAACACAAATTTGTAGTACCTACAACAAGGCTCAAGAAAATAGATGGCTCGTTTAGATGTCAATGTGTACGCTTTTATAATAAGGTTCCAAGCCACGTACAACATCTATGTCTTTATAAATTCAAATCTTTTATTAAACGTAAGTTGTGCCAGAAAGCGTTTTATACAACTAAAGATTACCTTGAAGACAAAAAGGCTTGGGATTGAGCTGCTCCAATTAATTTTGTTTTTTTTTATTATATTTTGCACCGTGAATTTTGTTGTTGTTTTTTTTGGTTTTCTTGCAATGACAAGAATATTTACTTTTTAAAGTATTATATTATTTTATATTAATTATTGTGAGTGTGAAGACTATGTGGATCATTCTTTTTTATTTTAATTTAAATTTATCTTAGTTTTTAATCATGGTCTGGCAGTTTGAGTAGTTTATGCGGCCTACCCGAATGTCCTTTCTTTGGTATTGTTCGTCGAATCGTTGAGCTCCTTAAATTCTGAGTTGAGCTGCTCGGTTATTGACAAATGCGTGCACTGACTGGACAGGTCCACTCAATCTGGCTGGTTCTTTCCTCAGAAGACCATTTCAGACATCAGTCTACATGGTCTTCACATGATCTAACCAATATTTTGTCTGGACTTTAAAAGAGACTGTGACCTCTGAGTTTGTTTCGGCCTTTCTTCTCAGAGTAGTCAGATAGGAAACGCCGACCTCATCTAGTTTTAAAAAATATGTTCGACATGTAAAAGTGTTTGTATAAACCAACTTACAGAAATAAAATCATTTATCATTAAACAGTTATCGCAGTATCATCCGCGAATGATATTATGTTACCATTCTGGATATTGAGGTCGCATAGCTAATTTATGAAAATAAGAAAAAGGGTTGGTCCTAGTATACTTCCCTGGGGAACACCGTAATAAATAGGAAGTTCACTACTATTGTTATTGTTTATACTGACAAATTAAGATTGATTTGTTAGGTAGCTCCTGAACAAATCTAATTGAACACCTCTGACAGCCACTCCTTCAAGTTTTAATTAGAGAGTAGAGACGGGAACCGTGTCGAAAGCTTTAGCGAGGTCCAAGAATATAGTTAGGACTTTTTTATTACTATTTATACTTTGTACCACGTGATCAGTTAATTCGTGGACTGCATCACATGTTGATAAGTTTCTGCGAAAGCCGAATTGATGAGATAATATTAGCTTGTAGTGTTCCAATTAATTAAATAATCTCTTATTGATTAAACGTTCGAGCACCTTAGATAACGCACTTAGGACTGCCATGGGTCGGTAATTATTGGGTAAGGACCCGTCCCCTCCTTTGAAAATTGGATGTATAATTGCCTTTTTAAATGAAGTAGGGAAGACAGCAGTGTCGAAACAGAGATTAAATATATGGCATAGGATGGGTGCCAGTAGGGTGGTGTATCTTTTTAGTATATAGGGTGATAATCCATCCCATCCAGTAGCAGTGCTGGTCCGCAGGGAGCATATAGCAGACATGATTTCGTCATTGTTGGTATGTTCTTGTAATAGATAACATTTTGCTAACATTCAGACACTATGTAAATTGTTAATGAATAAACTAAGTAAAAAAACTCCTTGGCTACCGTGTTGCTGGACTGATGCTGTAATAAAATGCATCATAAAATTTTCGAATAAATATCGATATTGAACAAGCATAATATCCAACAATAACGACCTCTTTGAAAAGTCAGTATTAAAAACATTTTATACTATGAGATTGGAAAAACTTACACTAAATAAATTTTCAGACATTCACCTCAAAACAAAATGAACAAAAGTACTAATAATGAATAAGTATCTTCTTACCCCATGATAAGCATTTCACCAAGCCCAGCTGCAGCACTAACAATGCTAATATAAGCGTGCAAATAGACATCTTAATCTCCAGACAAGGTTGGTTCAGCAGAAATCGAAGAAACGTCCACTCTTGGTGACCATCGCTCGTGTATAGAGCGCATAATGATGGATTTCTGTGACAAACAAAGTTACATATAGCTATTTCCGTGGGAGTTGCTGTGATAAGTGGGCCTCGTGGGTTAGCCATGATTATAAAAAAATATTTCAAATAATTGCAATATGGGTGCACGGCAGTGCCCGGCCAAGTCGAACAGAAACAAACAAATACACAGCCGTACCATCCTTAGCTCGAAGCCATTCAGATCAAAGTTTCCTAATTTTTCTCTGACTCACTAACTCACCGATCATCATAATTCCGAGGTATTTCTAGTAGAGAAAATTTAAATATTAAACAAAATTGATGTTTAGCCTATAAAGAAATATCGTAATCAAAAATAAGTAATACCGTATCGCAATTTCACGTTTTAACGAATTGCATAGGTAACTTTTAATTCAATCTATCTTTATAAAGTGATACTTTTACAGTTTATACAATTTTTCGTGACTTACACTACCTAAATAGGAAGATAGGTAGATATATAGCGGATATAGATAGGTACAATAAGTCAGAGACGATGTCTTCTTCAATATACCTACATAAACTATACATACTTATGAGTCTTACGTATATACGTTCCGTATGGTGCCGGACGTAAAGGATTTCACCATCCCATATCTGCTCGTGGGTTTCGTAAGAGGCGATTAAGGGACACACCAGTATTCACTTGTGTGTCCTTAAAGTGCACTTTAACAAAAAACTGCGATCAGCAACCCTCTTAGCAAGCGTGGCGGCAAAACCCCCTCAAACCTAAATGAATAGCACAATGAAATAACGACCCTAGTGGCCGGCAGCCTGTCTACCTTAGACTACGGTAGCGGTCCAGATTATTTCGTGGCAAGGGATGCGAAGAACCCTCGAACGGGAACCGGCTACCTAAGTAGAAACCGACGGCTGGCCTTGGCAACATTTAAAGTAAGTAAGAAAGAAAACATTTATTTGTGCCAGGCACGACGCATACCATAAAAAAACAAAGGAAAATCTTAAATATTCATATTAATACAGATTCTGCGCCACAGCCACGCAAAACGGTCATCACTAACCATAATGCTGGAACTCGCGTGCAAGACAGAGCCACAGCGCTGGTTTTAAGCGATAGCCGGTGTTGACTGGGTGACGCCGAAACAATGACACCCTAAGGGCAAGTGACGGAGCAAACATGTTTATAAATAAAATAAACAATAAGTTAAACAAATATGAAACACAAGTGTCCAAAAAAAATCAGTTATAGATTAGTATTTATACGAGTGTACAGGATGGAATTTTGTAATGCCACCTGAAGGAAAAGTACTCTTAATACTGTAGATAAAAAAAAATACTCAAAGAAAACATTCCATTATTTTTGAAAAGAAACCAAACTGCATTCTAGGATTTTCGAAAATTGGCTTGCCACACCCGGGAATCGAACCAACTAAAATCTTTAAAAATTACAGCCTGTACTTTTATTGCATCGATCGTTAGGGTCAATAAAATTATTATAAGGATGAAAGCACTCTAACAAACTTGATAAATTAAATGAAAGGAAAACTATGAAATCTAAAATTATTTTAATTATTTACAGCAAACGGTAAACTAACTAAATTGTGGCTCGAAATTTTCTTGGATACACAAATTTATTCTTCTAACGAATTCATTTCAAGTAACCATAAAGGGGTGAGATCTGGTGATCTCGCAGGCCATCTGATTATGCCGTTTGTACCAATCCAGGTATTAAAATGATTATTAATGTAGGCAGTAGTGATTCTGCTGTTATGGGTTGGAACACCATCTTGCTGTAGAATTATTTGGTTTCGTTCTTCCTTGGGGAAACCAGTTAACTCATTTCTTAAGAGATCTATTATAGATAAGAGAGAGGGTATTTCAGGATACTTGACAGTGTTTAAATGACCTTTGTACAAGTAGACTAACACAACCATATTTCTCATAATTCCGCACCAAACGTTGAAAGAAAATCTTACTTGACTGTTAGATCATGAACACGAACAGGATTAACTCGAGGCCAAAATTGGTTATTGCGGTGATTGTACATGCCGTTATTACTGAAATTTGTTACGTCAGACCACAAAATTTTACTAAAAAAAATTAGGGTTACAGTCATAGATTTAGATTTATTTTTGCTACGCAAAAAGATATACGAAGCGTGCGAGCGAGAAATCCTAATCAAGTACAATATGTATGTAATTTTTTTCGCGAGTAAGCGTCATATGTTTTACGCCGCGGTGAATTTCGTGCATTTAAATAATAATCTTAAGATTTAAATTGATAATATTAATCATGCAATTTTGATGGCTTGTTCTGTGAGTGAATGTGACGTTACAAGGCGAAATAACCCCTATAAATACACATTTCATAGGTAAATACAATTTTGTCCTTGTATTTTTTTGAACCATATTTTGACAAGTTTCTGCTAGTAATCGGCTCAGAAAAAAAATCTTACAATAGTATATTAGTTTCCATTGTTTTATATTGGTATATTTCGTATATTTAGGCAGAATTTGCGAAAATATTATGTAAAGAAGTAAATTGTTTGTTTACGCTAGGGCTGGACAAAGCGGTGACGTCATGAGTACCTATCGATAAAAACTTGATCGATTTTTAGTGACATGAATATAAACTTATTTAGTCAAGTTTCGTTAAAATAGATTTAAGTTAGAATTGAGAAGATGTGTTTATCTAAACTGTATATTAGCCTTTATTTTACAAAATTTTTTTTTTTTTTTTTTTAAAAACCTTGCCCCACACTAGGAATTTCTTCCTGTATCGTGGGTGCGTTTACAAACATATAAACTCACATACACAACACCCAGAGCCGGAACAACTATCTGTAGGTCATACAAATATTTTTGTTCCGTGCGGGAATCGAACCCACGACACGCAGCGCAGCAGTCAATCGCTCAACCACTGCGCCAACCAATGTTTAGGAAAGTTTTGATGTTTTGTTACTTTGAGTAAGTTTAGGAATGTTATTATATTAAACACATCAACACGGTCTAGGGATATTTTTAAAAAAGCGAATTACTATCAATGTGTTAATTATTTATATGACATGTATATATTTAAGATATACCTACGTTATTTAATATTCTATCATTTTTTAATAATGGTTAAGGTACTTCGATTAAAATTTCAGGATTTTACGGAAAAAAATGAAGCATAGACGGAAACCGTATATGAATTAACTTTTAATTTATGAGTGAAAACTGAAAAAAATAGAAAATCATTTAATTTGTGTTTATAAACTTGAAGTTAGTAGTCTGAGAAAGCGCCCATGATGATCTAACATTGTGTGTATGTAACCAAGCTGCTACCGTTCTCGCCGTGTGTGCCCGGGCATTGTCGTGCATGAGCAGGAAATCTTGCCCCATTTGTGTTCTGTGGGGCAAGATTACGGGCCCCAGCACCTGTTGGACGTATCGTTCTGCCGTCATATTGCCCCGCACCCAAACGAGATCCGTCCGTCATCCAAGACGAATTCCTGCCCAAACCATAATTGTTCCTCCTTGGTATGGGTGAACTTCCTGAGGGTTCTGAAGACGGCTCCATCGTCCAGGAACTCGCCAAACACTCGTCCTTCGTGAATCTGGATGGAAGCCGAACCTGGATTCATCCGTGAACAGCACATTGGACCATTGCACACGGCCCCAGTCCACGTGGTTTCGAACCCATTCTAATCGTCGTCCACGATTGCCTCTCCGTAAAGGTGGGACCCGGAGTGGTCTACGAGAGCGTAGATTGCTTTCATGCAGTCGCCTTCTTACAGTTTGGTCACTAACAAGCACTTGGTGTTCCACTCGCAGCCTTTGGACCAATTGAGTCGCCGTTGCATTTGGTTGAGCTCGCGCAGTAATTTGCAAAAATCGGTCTTTTCTGGGGGTAGTGATGCGACTTGGCCCCCGGTGCCTCTCCGCTACTTCACCTGTGGCACGATAGCGTGTCCACAATCTTGAAATTACATTTTGGTGGGTCCCTATGGCCTCAGCAACATTACGCTGAACAGACCCAGCTTCCAGCATTCCCACAGCTCGTAACATCTCCGCCCTCGTCAAATGTTGGCGTTGCATAGCTACAATACCTCAATTTTAACTTTATCTTTCGTTTAAAAATGAAAAAAAACTGTAACTAAACGTAATTCATATTGTTTTCTAAATTTCGCACAAATGAAAATTCCCTCTCCTACACATCAAGACATTTTTATGCCACCGAAACAAAAAAAATTGAATTTGGAATTAGTCTGAGATAAATTACAAACAAATCGGTGTATAAAAGATTCCAATGCGGCCAGTACTTTTCGAGTTATTTAATTGAGTATGAAATTTCCCTAGACCGTCTTGATGTGTCTATTTGCATTTATTAGTTTTACAGTGTATAGAATACATCAGTGCTCTGGACATCAGATAATTTTTCTGTTGTGTAAATAATAATCTGTATATATAAAAGAAGAAACTGACTGACTGACCAATTAATTCATTAATTTATAATTAATTTTGGGATTCAACAATAACCCAACCGGTTAAATCTTTATAGCTGTATAAACAAGATTACTTTGCCATTCAGAAATCAAAATTAGCGATAGCAGTAACTGTTTAGAAATTGAAAAGATTGCAATCATGTCTACTGGTAATATGTCTACAACTTTCATTAATAAAATTAATAGTTTACAAATTATAATAAAAAAATAACGAATTATCTGAAAACTGGTGATTTTATTAATGAAAGTGGTAGACGTATTTGGAAACTGGTTGCAAACATTGCCAAAATGACGTGTCATTTGATCATACTACTAGTTTGTCGCAACTATCTATGATAATCGTTAAATATGTGTCTGGGTTTGTAGTAAAAAAGGTTATATAAAGTGTTAAATGTGAGGACCGTGTACATAGTTTATTATCAAACCCAACAACGCCAACCGTGTTTTCAATTTCAATTACCTGACCTTGCGGTCAAAGTCAAAGTCAAATGTATTTATTTCAACTTACCTACATTAAGCGGCACTTTTGAACGTTAGAAATCATAATCATATTATTAATATAAACATAATCATTTACAAGTATTAAAAATTGATTCTACCGTGCATTCGGAAAAGTAGCTTGTTATGGAGAAGCACGCACAAGAAACTCCATACTTACTCTTTAAAAAAAATAAGTTTTTACTATATTTATATAAGTACAAACATTAATAAATTCATGTACGTGAGAACGATGCCCCCAGAACTACTATACTTACTACATATAGGTATAAAGTATTATAAGCACTAAATGGTAAATTCATTCACTTGATAAATAGGAGCATGGTTCTCACATACTTACAAATATTGCAAACATAGATATATTACCTAATTCAACAACAATGGAAAAGTGTGCGAGTCAATTTTTTTAAACAAATAGAGAAGAAAAAATAAATAAAAAATAAAGCTTTACTATAATTATGAATACAAATTAACCAGTTTATTAAATGATTTGTAAAAACAATCAAATGTGAATAACAAATCGCACCTTGAAAACAAAAGTGGCATTATACTAAAAAAGCAATAATTGAGATACACCGACATTTAGGTTCCTTCTAAGAAAGCACTTTTAATGCAAACAATGACATTATAATAGTTTCAATACTTTTCCCTAGATGTCGCTAGTGTCAGTTTATACTTTTGAGTAAAGTAACAAAGTAGCAATTCTTAAAGTGACACTGTAATAATAGTGTCACATATTTGGCTAATTCAGCTCGAGCTCCAGAATCGTTTCGAGTGCCTAGGGAGCTCCGTGGATGAATACAGCAACGGGTTCGTGGAAGCTGTCCATACGGTCGGGTCTAAGTTTTTCAAGACCCGTCGTACGGATAGAAATAAAAAGCTCTCTGATCATACCCTCAAGCTTATGAAGGAGAGGCGTGAGATGATCCTGCAGTCTTCAGATGAGGCGTGCAAATACCGGCAGCTCAATAGACTGATCTCTAAATCCTTGAAAAGAGACCTCCGCCGCTTCAATACCGAGCGTATTAAAGACGCAATCGAGCGAAATAAAGGCTCCAAGGTTTTTTCAAGGGATCTGGCTATTGGGCAGAGCCAACTCACGAAACTGAAGACCGTCGATGGCAGGATCGTATCCGCCAAACTGGAGCTTCTCAGGGAGATCGAGACATTCTATGGGCAGTTGTACACATCGATCAGCAAGCCCGTTGCGAGTCTAGCAAACGACCCAAGAGCTAGATTGACCCGACACTATACCGAAGATATCCCAGACGTCAGCCTGTACGAGATTAGGATGGCTCTGAAACAGCTCAAAAACAACAAGGCGCCGGGTGATGACGGAATTACGGCCGAACTCCTGAAGGCGGGTGGAAAACCGGTCCTTAGGGCCCTTCAGAAGCTGTTTGATTCCGTCATACTCGAGGGCAAAATGCCACAGGCATGGTGCAGGGGTGTGGTGGTACTCTTCTTCAAGAAGGGCGACAATGCCCGGTTGAAGAACTATAGGCCCATCTCACTTCTTAGCCACGTCTACAAGTTGTTTTCAAGAGTCATCACGAATCGTCTCGCGCGCAGGTTTGACGATTTCCAGCCCCCCGAACAAGCCGGATTCCGAAAAGGCTTTAGCACCGTAGACCACATACATACGCTGCGGCAGGTTATACAGAAGACCGAAGAGTATAACCTGCCCCTCTGTTTAGCGTTTGTGGACTACGAGAAAGCCTTCGATTCGATAGAGACTTGGGCAGTACTGCAGTCTCTTCAACGGTGCCAGATCGACTACCGGTACATTGAGGTGTTGAAGTGTTTGTACAAAAACACCACCATGTCAGTCCGTCTTCAGGATCGGACCTCGAAACCAATCCTTCTCCAGCGCGGCGTGAGACAGGGAGAAGTCATTTCTCCGAAACTGTTCACTGCTGCGCTGGAGGATGTCTTCAAGGTTCTGGACTGGAGGGGGCTTGGCATCAACGTTAATGGCGAATACATTACTCACCTTCGGTTTGCCGACGACATAGTGGTCATGGCTGAGACCATGGAGAGCCTCAGTAAAATGCTCGATGACCTCAGTAGAGCTTCCGAAAGAGTGGGTCTTAAAATGAACATGGACAAAACCAAGATCATGGTGAATGCCCATGTAACACCCACTCCTATCAAGGTTGGAGACTCGACTCTCGAAGTTGTAGACGATTATGTCTACCTGGGACAAACGTTCCAGTTGGGTAGGTCCAATTTTGATAAAGAGGTCAACCGTCGAATCCGACTCGGCTGGGCGGCATTCGGGAAGTTGCGTGGTATCTTCTCGTCCAATTTACCGCAGTGTCTCAAGACAAAAGTCTATGACCAGTGTGTGTTGCCAGTGATCACCTATGGGACCGAGACGTGGTCGCTCACAATGGGCCTTATCAGAAAGCTCAAAGTCACCCAAAGGGCAATGGAGAGGGCTATGCTCGGAAGTTCCTTGCGTGGTTACGTCAGAAATGATGATATCCGCAGGAGAACCAAAGCTACCGACATAGCCCGAAGAATTGCCAAACTTAAGTGGCAGTGGGCAGGGCACATTGCTCGCAGAACGGATGGCTGATGGGGCCGAAAAGTTCTGGAATGGCGACCGCGAACCGGAAGACGATACGTTGGAAGGCCTCCCACTAGGTGGACTGATGACCTGGTTAAGGTTGCGGGAAGGCGCTGGACGCGAGATGCACGGAATCGGTCAATGTGGTGACGCCTGGGGGAGGCCTATGTCCAGCAGTGGACGTCTTTCGGCTGAAATGATGAATGATGATTTGGCTAATATAACACTGAAATATTGTTTATGATGAATAGTGCCTTTTTTGACGTTATTGTTTGTAATAATTTTCTGAATGAATAAAAAGATGAATGGCATTATAACCATAGTGCCATTTTTAGGTTAAAAATTTTTCAAATCGATTTTTTTGGTGAATTAAAAATGGCATTCTCTGTTTTGTGTCTGTTTTTAAACAAAATTATTAAAAAGTTGATGATATAAGTTATTGTTTAAGTGTCATATTGTTCTGACTGCCAGTTATAGGCCACTATAAAGTTATGAGGATGATGATGTTTCATTTTGTTAAATAAGTGTAATGTTGAGTTGCACCAGCTGTTAATTCTAATAACCGAGGTCCTGGGAACGCGTACTTAACGATATTGCAGTGTTTTACGTGGCTATACACAGAATGAGGAAGATGCTGTACATTCAGCAATTGAGAAGCAAGTTAAAAATAATGTCTTCGATCTGGACCTTTAAACGTACCTTCACAATATATTTCTGTTATTCGAAGTGCTAAAAAACGTGGCAGACCTTTTATTGTAAATGAAATGGGTTACGACGATTTCATAGACATAAAGCAACTACTAGTTACTAGACTGTAGAAGTTGTGAAGTTATCGGACTTAAAAGTTATCAAAATTGAGAAAAATGAACATAAGGAGATCAAAATATAGTTTTATACTAAAACATCGTATTTTAATCATTTAAAAAAGAGCTTGATTTGAGTAAAAAACACAGAAATATTTGTCCTACAGAACTCAAACCGCTTTATCAGCGTAAATTGGAAATAACCGAAAGAAAGAAAAATGACTTAAGGAGCCTCATTAATGCGGGTTTGATTCCCAGTTATTACCTCCTACTATAAAAGTATATTTCAGTAGTTAAGATACGAAACGATAATTTTGATACAACCTACGTATTTTTGATCGCATTAAAAATTGGTATATTAGTTTATTTTCTAAAACAGTTTATTTTTATTTTTTGAGAAGAATTCTTCATTAATTAAAAATATTTTTTATGTTTAAGAATGAATGTTTGTTTCATTGTTATTAGTTGTAAGAGTTAATTAATACCCCCAAACATTGTGATTTATACCTAAAACTTGCATTATTTAATGGAAAACGTTTTATAATAAATAGTGTATCTTGATTGTACGGACTATAACTTTATTGTTTCGTTTAACTGCTTGTTTTTTTCCTTACGGTTCGATTCTTATTATCGAATTGAGGGTAGTTGGTAAATCATCACTAAACTCGCCCTCGACCTACGTCGCGGTTCTATATACCCGTGGCGTGCAGTACGAATTAGCGCCCTGAGCTGGATGAACGTTTCTTCCTCTCTTGTTGTAATCGTGTCTCAAGCTAAACGTTTTAGCATCTGTAGTGTTTGTGGACTCACTACCGTGTGGTGTGCTATCTTCAAGACCTTGAACCCTTGGTACGTCTGGACTGCCTAACTGTGAAGTGCCGTGCATGCTGCAGGTCTTCTGCTGACCCGGGAGTTGAGACGAGGTAGGTGGTGTTCAATTGCCTTCTTGGAGATGGTAGGAACGAACGATTTCCAGCCACAAATACTTTACATACAATATGCTTAG
This sequence comes from Orthosia cruda, assembly GCA_964057195.1. Taxonomy (NCBI): domain Eukaryota; kingdom Metazoa; phylum Arthropoda; class Insecta; order Lepidoptera; family Noctuidae; genus Orthosia; species Orthosia cruda. The sequence continues at coordinate 3,322,405 of OZ059853.1, read as the reverse complement.
GTTCATAATCCGCCAGCAAATATTTAATTAAAAAAGGTTGGTCAAAAACCGAACACACTTTTTTTAAAACTATGTTTTCTAAATAACTCCATAATTGACTGGCAGGTTCCGTACGCAAAATACGCGCTTAGACGTGGAGTTGCGGACACCAGCCCGACTTAATCTTAATCTAATTGACTGGCATGCTTTTAGTACATTACTTAAAGTAAGATAGTCGAACTGATAAGTGATACTAATTGCAGTCTTTTATTTCATTGCTAAGATATTGACCAAAATGCTGCATCAACGGTCATACTGAAAAAAATATTTTTTTGGATAATGCCACTTTTGTTTTCTAGGTGCGAAATGTCATTTGTTGACAATCTATTTTCAAATGTTTAAACATTCCATATTGAAAGTACCTCATACACGCAGTTATGTCGCCTCTAAGAAAGGAGTCGTCTTTCGTCGTAAATTCCAATCGTCTAATCTAAATAGTAATCCGTCATTTTATTGGATAAATGACGTCAATGATAATTATTAATTACTCACATAAGGACAGATGGATCTTTGAATAAAAGTACTTTTACTTGACCCATTGAATTTATAAATCCAGATTTCGTCATTTACCCTCATTTAATTTATCAAGTTTGTTAGAGAGATTTCATCCTTATAATTGACCCTAACGATCGATGCAATAAAAGCATAAGCTGTAATTTTTAAAGATTTTATTCCCGGTTGTGGCAAGCGAATTTTCGAAAATCTTTGAATGCAGTATTCTTTCTTTTCTAAAATAAAGGAATGTTTTCTTTGAGTTATATTTTCTATCTACAGTACTAAGAGTACTTTCCCTTCAGGTGGCATTACAAAATTTATATAAAATAATAGATATAGTAAATATTATATTAAATCAAAAATCGGTAGGTAGGCGTGTAAAAAATAAGTTTCAGGTAGGTAAGATTTTTTTTTAAATTATTTTATGGCACTACAGCTCCTACAGACTGGTAACACAGGTGACAACGACAGAAGTAAAACGGATGTATTTTGCGTGGCAAAGATGAAAAGGGTAAATACTGGGGTAAATACTAGTAAGGGCATTTTATAAAATTATACATTATCTGTAACCATATTCAATTTCCGTTGGGACACACATAAAAAAAACATACAGTCGAATTGATAACCTCATCCTTTTTGAAGTTGGTTAAAAACTATCTGATCCTACTCTCACCTCCGCCGCTTTAATACCGAGCGTATTGTTACGAGCTGGGGTTCAGGGATAAATTATTTAAACAGCAGATTTCAATAAATAAATAAATAAAAAGCCAATATTTCCTTATCCTAAACTTCCATTTCAAATGTTGGTATTTGTTTTTTAGTGTTTAGTTAGTTATTAATGTTTTGCTTATTGTCTAAATGTTAGTAAGAGTTAGTTTTTGCTATTGGATTTGGACCGCTCCTCGAGTGAAGGCCTCGTCCAGTCCTTTCCACTCATATCTTATCTTTGTTTGCTGTCTGATTACTTTGGCCTTGACTTTCTGTATTTTTCTAATGTTTTGTTTTGCTTTTGTCGTGTATATCAAAGTTTGGCAGCCATGCAGTAGACAAGGCAGTATGCAGGTGTCTAATACCGTTTTCTTAAGGACGATCGAGTAGTCTTCCTTTAGAATTTCTTTGAGTGACCTAAATTTCTTCCAGGCTATGTTTGTGCTTATTTCAATTTCAACTTCATTGTGCGTTATAAAAAATGATATTTGTTTGCCTAGGTAGATGTAACTGTGGACATATTCTATAGATTTTTCTTTTACATTAATGGGCCTGTTCTATGCTGTATGTCATGATTTTGGTTTTTTGTAGTATCCATCCCTAATCCTACATTTGATATTGCTTGAGCAAGAGAGCGGAACATATCTTGGAATTCATTTGCTGTTTCAGACAATATAACTATGTCGTCCGCGAATCTGAGATGGCTTAGATAGCTTTTGTTTATTTTTATGGCTCTAGTTTTCCAGTCTTTGTTTCAAAATACATCTTCTAAAACCGCAATAAACAATTTAGGTGACAAGGGGTCCCCCTGTCTGACTCATCTGTCGATATTAATTGCATCACCTCTAGATTCTAGTATGACGTTACTTTTGCTGTTGTTGTATATGTGTTTTATTATATTTATATATTGTGGTATTCTGGTTTACTAATCCACATTTTTAAGAGTATTTACGTTTTATAACACTATACAAACCATATCATTTTATCTTTTGATATTGTATCAACTCATATGACTCACTTTTTGTATTCTTTCATACTGTTGGACCTGAAAAGCATATTTTTAGTTATCTCTGATTGTTTTAATAACTACAACTTAAATTATCGTCTACTACTACTTAAATTACTACAACTTAAAATTTGTAGTACCTACAACAAGGCTCAAGAAAATAGGTGGCTCGTTTAGATGTCAATGTGTACGCTTTTATAATAAGCTTCCAAGCCACGTACAACATCTAAGTCTTAATAAATTCAAATCTTTCATTAAACTTAAGTTGTGCCAGAAAGCGTTTTATACAACTAAAGATTACCTTGAGGACAAAAAGGCTTGGAATTGAGCTGCTCAAATTAATTTAGTTTTTTTATTATATTTTGCACCGTGAATTTTGTTATTATATTTTTATTTATTTTTTTGGTTTTCTTGCAATGACAAGAATATTTACTTTTTAAAGTATTATATTATTTTATTTATTGTGAATGTGAAGACCATTCTTTTTTTTTATTTAAATTTATCCTAGTTTTTAATCATGGTCTGGCAGTTTGAGTAGTTTATGCGGCCTACCCGAATGTCCTTTCTTTTGGTATTGTTCGTCGAATCGTTGAGCTCCTTAAATTCTGAGTTGAGCTGCTCGGTTATTGACAAATGCGTGCACTGACTGGACAGGTCCACTCAATCTGGCTGGTTCTTTCCTTAAAAGACCATTTCAGACATCAGTCTACATGGTCTTCACCTGATCTAACCAAGATTTTGTCTGGACTTTAAAAGAGACTGTGACCACTGAGTTTGTTTCGGCCTTTCTTCTCAGAGTAGTCAGATAGGAAACGCCGACCTCATCTAGTTTTAAACAATATGTTCGACATGTAAAAGTGTTTGTACAAACCAACTTAGAGAAATAAAATCATTTATCATTTAAAGAAACCTATTCACTTTTGACTTAAAGACCCCTAGGTTGTAGCTATCAGGGAACAAAGATTCCGGATTTTAGTTGTCTTAGCTGAGCGTATATATCTTTTTCTTCTATCGCTCTAATTTTTTGCGTGTTATAACAACAGTGTGATTCGATGGCTTCCTCGATGGTTTTATCTTTGTTTTTGTATAGTTCTTGGTAGAAAGTAGTTGCCTGCTGTATGATTTCTTGTCTTCTTTTAGTTTCTTTATGTTGGCCTTCTAATTTATGTATCCAAGTTTTTCTTAAGTTTAATTGGGCGCACGGTTGGCGTAGTGGTTGAGCGATTGACTGCTGCACTGCGTGTCGCGGGTTCGATTCCCGCACGGAACAAGTATTTGTATGACCTACAGATAGTTGTTCCGGCTCTGGGTGTTGTGTATGTGAGTTTATATGTTTGTAAACGCACCCACGATACAGGAAGAAATTCCTAGTGTGGGGAAAAGGTAAAAAAAAAAAAGAAATGCTTTCTTTGTGCTTCTGAATTTGTTCAGATTTTCTGTTATTATCCTAAGGTTGTGCTTACTATAGTCTCTTTTGATGGCTTTGCTAGTTTCCATATATTATTGCTTTGTTCTTTCTTTGTATTGGTATCTTTATTCTTTCTTATAGTTTGTTCACTGCGTTTGTTTATTAAGGCTATTATTTCTTCGCTTAATATTTTGTGTCGTTTTGCTTTTTTAGGATTGTTTTGGCTAGTTAAACTTTTTGTTATAGTTACTTCTAGTGCATCATAGTAAGATTGTACGTTTCTGGTATCTACTAGTTTGTTTTCGATGTTCAATTTGAGGCTGTCATACCTGTCTTGTTTCCCCTTCAGTTTTCAGAATTTTTGTGGTGGTTTGTTTTATTTTCTATTTGCTTAATAGGACTGTTGCTCTAAGTAGTCTATGGTCTGTTCGGAATTTTACGTTATTAAGAACGTCATAATTTTAGACAATTTATGGGACATTTGTCATGATGTAGTCGATTTCGTTTTTAACACTTTCTTCTGCTGACTTCAAAGTCCATCTTATGCTGGGTTTTATTTTAAAATAAGTGTTGATTATTGCTAGTCTATATAAGCAGTCGATCGCCAATTTCGTTTCCCGTCCGTTCTCCTATATAGCAGAAAACATAGTCTGAATACTCTTCTATGAAAATTAGATGATTCAATTGAATGCCAGAATGTTCGGCTCGAACATTCTGGAAAATGCTAGCAGGGTCGTGACCGCCAAATTAGAGCTTCTGAGGGAGTGCGATAGGTTCTATATGAAGTTGTAAGCGTCAATCAGTAAACCCATTGTAAACCTGGCAAACAACCAAGATTTAGATTGATCCGAAACTATTCCAAAGACATCCCGGACTGACGTCAGGCTGACGCCTGTACGAGATAAGGATGTTTCTGAAACAACGTAAGAACAACAAGGCGCCGGGTGATGACGGAATTACGGCCAAAAGCCTGCAGGCGGGTAGAAAACCGGTACTTAAGGCCCTTCAGAAGTTATTTGATTCCGTCATACAGGAAGGGAAAACGCCACAGGCATGGTGCATGGGTGTGGTGGTATTCTTTTTAAATAGGGTGACAATGCTTGGTTGAGGAATTGTAATAGGAATAGGTCCATCTATTTTCTTAACCATGTCTACAAGATTTTTTAAGGGTCATCACGAGATGTGAGACAGGGAGACGACATATCTCCAAAACTGGTCACCACTGCACTGGCGGTTTTCTTCAAGGTTCTGAACTGGAGAGTACATCAATCACCTACGATTTGCCGACGATATACTGGTCATGGCTCAGACAATGGTGGACCAAAGTGCAATGCTCGATGAGCTCAGTGGAGCCTCCGAAAGAGTGGGTCTTAAAATGAACATGGACAAATCAAGGTGAATGTCCATGTCCTCCCACTCCTATGAAGTTAGAAGACTCTACACTCGAAGTTGTGGACGATTACGTCTACCTGGGACAAATGGTCCAGTTAGGTAGGCCCAACTTCTGGGCAGCTGACCTGACGGCCGGCAGCATCGCTGTTCTGCGAAAGCGCAGAGAGCGATGGCCGTCACTTATTTAAATACAGAATAAAGGGTACCATCCCTTGGCATCACGTGGTAGACGCGGGGACCTGTCAGCACAGGCTCAGCGCCGGAACTGGAGCGGCTAGGGTTTCGCAGGGTAGGCTGCGCAGGCCACTACGTCCCAGCATAGCGCACGGCGGTAAGCCGCAGGTAGGCAGGGCAGACCCGGGACGCATGCGTAGGCAGCCCACCGGCACAGCAGTAGTCAGGGTCTGGTAGACGTGGGGACGCGCGACGGTAGGCCGTAGGGACTGTAGCGGCTAGGGCTGCACAGGGTAGGCTGCGCAGGCCGCTACATCCTACACGGTGAACCCCTGAACGGGGCACCAGAGTCGTGAGGATCGTAAGATAGTTGTTCGGCTTCACCACTGGAATCGAAATGACAGCAGCGATCGCGTTCCGGAAAATTAGAGATGTTCCGTGTTTTAGAGATGTGGCTATTCACCGTATCAACTTACTAATTTTGATATTTAGTATCATTCGACTATTTTCAGTTGAGATCCTCACAACGCTACAGTTGTGTTCCACGCGCGCCCCTCTTATATGACGCAGGGGGAGTCTAATACCTCACGAAAAGTTCTGGAGTGGCGACCGTGAACCGAAAGCGTTTGAATGCCTCTCACTAGGTGGAGCGACGACCTGGTCAAGGCTGCGGGAACTCGGTGGTGACGCAATGTACCCATTAGTGTGACGACGCTTAGGGGAAGCCTATGTCCAGCAGTGGACGTCTTTTGACTAAAATGGTGATGATAATTTATGAGTTAGCGCAGTGTTTTGAACGCCAGTGATGAGATTGGGATCTTAGCCATCTTATAACAGCTTTAATGAGTTAGTTATTTGAATTTCATAAACAAACAGTTTTGGTTAAATAATTCATCACCTGCGCTTCCTTTATTTACCTAGTGTACCTACCTAATGGACTTGTTTTTAGAATCGGTCTTAATACCTTTTGCGATTGTAAAACTGCTATGCAAGACTTGAATTTTTACATATTAATTTTTATTGTCATACGAATATATCACGTTGGTGGTGTTATCACTAGTTTCCTGGTCACATTGTAATCTGCAATTTCTGAATTTCTGTTGGTAGGAAATATTTCGGCTAGGCATCTATGGACTACAATGTACTAATATACTTCGTAAAGTTTTTGTTAAACCTTAACACAGATAATTATTTTTGTCGAATTAGAAGTCGGTGAAGTCGGTGTGACAAACAAAGAAACAGAAACAGTGACCTCCAAAAGTAAAGTTATTTTGCACTAGTGTGTACTTTAAAAAAAACACTATTTTTATAAATGGGTATTATTAAACGATCGAATAAAAAAAAACTTAGCGACTGATGATGAGATACTGTTTTAATACCTTGAGTGGTATGGATTTGAATAAGCTTAAAATTTTAAAATAATAAAATCCAGAACGAGCTTACAAAAAGTGGGATGTGATTAATCCATTTCAGATATTCAAATTCTAGCCGTGCGACTAAATTACTACGAGTATGTGAGCGACTAGAAATGCGCGGGCGTTCGGGTGTATTCGTGTTCTTAACGAATTAGTCTAAGAGTGAGCGAAGTGAGCTCGGGAACTTAGGGCACCCCGACACGGATAGGTTAGGTTAGGTTGGGGTGCGGGTCAGGTAACCTCCACGTTGGCCTAGTTGGTTGCTGGTCTCTTTCGGATACGTCCGGGGGGAAGAGCAATCCGCTGGGCTGGTACACCCCGGGCACCGTCAATAACTTCTCATTCGTGGGTTCTTGTTGACGGTGGCGAATACCTGACAGGGTGGACAGGGTCGCTCTGGGTGTTCCCCTGATTAGCAGGGGAACACCCAGACGTGGCATAGGGGGGCTAGGTTGGGTAGGCTAGTTTGGGTAGGTAAGTTAAGTTAGGTTGGGTAGGTAGGTAGGAGGGGATGACTTGTCGTTGCCGGCCCTCCTCTGGCGTGGGATGGTCGGCAGGGACAAGTCGGTGAAAGGAGGGGGCGGCGGAGCGTCGGTCTCGACGCGCCGCCGCACACGCGGAGGGCGGCATCTGGCCTTCGCGGGCCAGATGCTGCTACGTAGGGGACCGTAATGGTCAGGAGCGGTGGGGGGCACGGCGCAGCACACCGTCTAGGTGTGCCCAGCGGGGGCGTAGCTGCGCCGTGCCCTGAGGAGTTGTCGGGCGGGACCTCTCGCTTCCCGGTGTGGTGAATTCCATGCTGGGGGGTGGGGAGTCCTGTGCGGCGGTTGCCCCCTTTTGCGAGGACGCCATGTCGCGAAAGGGGGTGGCGGAGAGGGGGTGGAAGGGGGCGGTCTTACGATCGTTTCCTTCCACCTCCTGGTGGTGACTAGCGGGCGACGGGCGTGGGGGCCGCCTTAGCCTGCATTGCACTAGTCACCACCCTTGCGGGCGGGAACGGCCGAGCACTCGCGGTCGTTCCCGGGCCCCTCCACTGAGGGAGGGGCGTGAAGGGCCTGCCCTAAAAGGCGGGCGGTCGTCGGCGGAGGACTGGAGGTAAAGGCTGTGCCGGTTTCCCAGTCCTCCTCCATTCAGACGATGCGGGAGTGCCGCTGGGTTATTTTAGTGGGTATACCGTGCTGGGGGCCCGGGGAGTCCCACATAGCCCCTCATTCCCCCAATGGGTGGGTATGCGTAATGCATTTTTTCCCAGCGTGACAAAAAAAAAAAAAAAAAAGGTTAGGTTAGGTTCGAAGGGGATGACGGGAGCTTAAGTGAGCAAGCAAAGCGAGCGAACATAGCACCCGTCATCTCCTTCATGTTCGGTTACTTGAGACCCTGCAGACAGAAAAATGAGCCCTGCGCGGCGGATCTCCGTCGACTAACTTATATTTTCAAGTCAAATATTATGAAGCTTCTCATATTGTATTTTAAGTAACTCATATTAATGTTTGTAAGTTGCTGTTCTGTTGATTTCTCGTCACTCGCAGTCAGTCACTCACTTAGTAAACTATTACGTGAATTAAGCTGTTTTTCCTTGCAAAAACAATATAATGTAGAGCAACAATACTGTTACCGTATCTTTTGAAATAATCGATAACAACGTAATTTCAGTTTTTGCATCGTCGTCGCTGTAAATATGTTGAACAAGAACAGTAAATTATTTCCTATTTAAAACTTGGACTTACGAATACCGAGCTAGGTCTCATTGATGTGTAGCTATGTTTATCAATAGGATGCAGACAAATTAGCAGGAAGGCGCATTGATAACCGAACACAATCACAAATATTTTATATTATAAATATTTGAAGTAGCTGTTGAACATTTGACTCCTCTTAGAATTGCGTCATGTGTCACTGACAATCGGGTCATGTGGGGCGAAAAAACCGCAGACGACATCACACAATATCGAACTGAATGTCATAAACGTCTCAGACTTATTGATTTTCCGAATGAATTTCGAAGGTGTAGTGATCAGTACTGTAATGACCTGACTCACAGCACAGTTATTGACAAAATGTACTCCGACATCGTGCTGGCGGTATCACAGGCTGCGGTGGGGAACCGGGGGGGCAAGCGTAAGCAGAGTAAACGTCCACCTAGAACCATTGTTGGATGGAGTAAAATTGTGAGCGACAGTCACGGGGCGGCCAGGGCGAGTTTTCGGGAATGGCGGTTGTGTGGTAGTCCGACTACTGGTGTTATGTTTGCTAAAATGTGTGAGACCAGAAAAATATTTAAGTCGCGTTTAAAATGGTGTCGGAACCATCAAAACCAGCTACAAATGGATGTTCTGGCAGCTAAACATAGCACGAAGGATTTTAAGGGGTTCTGGAAAAGTACTAACCGTTTGAGGATACGGCCTGGTCTCCCCGTGAGTGTTGACGGGACGAGTGATTTGAAGGGTATAGCTGACAAATTTAAAAACAACTTTTTTGTAAGATCACCGTTGGGATCGTCCTCTTCACTGGGGCGGGGTGGTGTGAGTGGGGAATATGTTAATACCAGAATATCAGCCAGGGATGTTTCATTGGCAGTAAAATCGATTTCCCATGGGAAATCACCTGGTCATGACGGCTTGGGTGTGGAGCATATACAGCATGCTGGGCCTCATATGTGCAGGGTGTTGGCTATGTTCTACAACTTTTGTATTTCACACTCATACCTGCCGGCTGACATGTTGAGGACTATCGTAGTGCCTGTAGTAAAAAACAAAGCTGGGGATTTGTCGGATATATCTAACTATAGACCTATTTCTCTAGCTACAATAGTTGCAAAAGTGTTTGACAGCATTCTTAATACACAATTAAACAAATACATAAAGCTACATGACAATCAGTTCGGGTTTCGGCCGGGAGTGTCTACAGAAGCTGCAATATTGTGTCTTAAGAGTGCTGTTAAATACTACACCGAGAGATCAACATCTGTGTGCGCTTGCTTCCTCGATCTTTCCAAAGCCTTTGACCTGGTCTCTTATGATATCTTGTGGAACAAGATGAGATCATCCCAGATACCGTATGAACTTATTAACATCTTTAAGTATTGGTACGGGAACCAGGTGAACAACGTAAAGTGGGCAGGCACTTTGTCGGACCCCTATAGGTTGGAATGTGGGGTGAGGCAGGGGGGGTTGAGCTCTCCCTCCATTTTTAACCTGTATGTGAATGGACTGATCGAGGCGCTCAGCGAGCAACATATCGGTTGTCACATAGATGGCGTCTGTTTTAATAACATCAGCTACGCGGACGATATGGTGCTGCTGAGCGCCTCGGTCTGTGGACTCAGGAGGCTGATGAGTGTATGTGAGGAATACGCAGCTGATCACGGGCTCCGTTATAATGTCAGGAAGAGTCAATGCATGGTTTTTCAAGGTGGGCCTAGGAAAGTGCGAGATATGCCACCCATAAAGCTGAATGGCGTACCCTTGGAAAGGGTCGACATTTTTAAGTACTTAGGACATTTATTGACTCCTACCTTGAAAGATGACGCGGACATTGAGCGGGAGCGGCGGGCGCTGTCGGTCAGAGCGAACATGGTTATCCGCAGGTTTGCACGTTGCTCTAAAGATGTTAAAATAACTCTTTTTAGAGCCTACTGCACTACACTGTACACGTGCAGCTTGTGGACTGACTATACGCAAAAGTCTTACAGCGCCCTTCGTGTCCAGTTCAATAACGCGTTCAGGATGATGTTGGCGCTCCCCCGCTTTTGCAGCGCATCGACTATGTTTGCAGAAGCGCGCGTGGATTGCTTCCACGCCACTATGCGCAAGAGAGCCACGTCGCTGGTGCGGCGAGTGCGGGGGAGCGCTAACAACATGCTGGCCGCGCTCGCGGGAAGGCTTGATTGCTCCATCATCTCCCACTGTTGTAAGCGACATGTGGCAGGCTGATGCGACTGACAGACCTGGTTTTTTTTTTTTTTTTTTTTTTTTATATGAATAATGAATGTTAATTGAGTTATTTTTATTTTATTTTTAGTGTTAGACTTATTATAATATAATTGAATTAAGTAAATGAAATTGTTTTTAATATTGTGTATGTAATGTGACTGTGTAAATGTATTATCTCTATTATGAGTCAGTGATACTTGAATTAAATGATTTTATTTTTATTTTATTTTTATGTTGCCCGCGACTTCATCCGCATTTAACTCATAAAACCAAAAAAGGATTTTATTATTTTACACGGAACCTTAATTCTTTGCCAAAATAATAGTAGCCTAATTTACTCCTTATAAAATCAGCAATCTATTCATTAAAATCGGTTCAGCCGTTTTGCAGATAGCCCGAAACAAATAGACAGTCAGACGGACAGACAGAGGAAATCTTCAATGTATTTTAACCGACTTCATGAAATGGAAGAGAATCTAAATTTTTCTGAATTTGTATATTCGTTCAGTGATATCTTCGCTAATTGTCAACAGATATATTTATTAACAGGGGTCATAATTTTTTGTATGGAAGAGGTTTTTTCAAAATCAGTTTTGTATCATTTTGGTGAAGATCTGATGAACCTTGGAGATAAATAACGGAACTCTTCATTAATCCCGAGATTTCAACAATCGCATGTCTTTTATTGTTAACATCATTTCATTTTATATATATAACATCACGCCGGTACTCTCTAAAGGGGCACGCAGACATGTTCTCTCAACATCTTTCGTACCGCATTTAATGTAAATGGCTCTGACTTTGACTTTGAAAATGCATTCAGTTGGTGCCCTCTGTGCGATGTTTACCCGTCTTCACAACAGCAAAGGGTTATGTTTGATACGCGTCTCTATGTATGTTTGTATGTGGGATAATAAGTATTCTCGTGGCATCATAACAGCTGAATTGATTTTAATATATGACGAGTCCATCGGCTCACTAGGTCATGCTATGACTAGGAGGAAGGATGCCTACGAATTATGATTACCGCAACGTAGTTAAGTCGTTTGCATCTTTCCAGTTTGTCTTATTTTCTACATACCTAATAATTTCCGTCTTCTTAAAAATCGCTTTGATACTCTCATGGTTTTTGCTTGTGTAAGTTGTCGTTTTTCAGTATTGACACTGATTTTTTACATAACTAGCACATGGACCAGTATCTCCACAACGTAATGCACATATTTCTAAAGAGAATTAAAAAAAAATAGTTATAAAACAAAAAAAATCCCAAGGAAAAACGCGTGCGTATCATTTAATAAGTAGATCTGGGAACCATGTTGTTACGGGAAAATGTGCTCTATTCAGGTGATTAAAAGAGTACAGAAACAACTAACCAAATTGACATCGCGAAGTTGCAGGTTATCGATGTCACGTGGAATTCTAGTTCGAGAACCGGCCGTCAAATTCCTAACTTAACAAGATACTCGAACAAAAATAGGATTGCAAATTGCGGGTGGGTAAGTACTGAAAGATACCTACGGAATTTTGTAATTTATAGGTGATCGCTTTATGAGTCGCGCGTGTTATCGATGTCACGTGGCATTCTAGTTCGAGAGCCGGCCGTCAAAGTCCTACCTTACCAAGATACTCGAAAAAAAATAGGATTGCAAATTGCGGGTGGGTAAGTACTGAAAGATAAATACCTACGGAATTTTGTTATTTATAGGTGATCACTTTATGAGTGGCAGACGTTATTATAGAAAGAGCTTTATCACATTACCTCTCTTAGAGTTCTTCTGATGAGGTATCATAATTCTCTGTATGTGCCCGCACGTTTTTTATTCATTTCTATTTATAACAAATATGCAGCTGTTTTCTCTTACTCGCTACTCTTTAAATGCTTTGAAATATGTCATTTAATATTAATATGAAAAATTTGCTGTCAAAGTAATTAAATTATTTATTTATTTAACTTACAGGCTTATCTAACTTACAGGCAAACTAAAAGTTAACTGTTCAATATTTATAATAAATTATTTTAACTAAATAAGTCTATTTGGTATCGTGAAAAGCACAATTAAAGCTTATTGCTAACCAAAATATAGGTGAACAGGTATCGGTGTTCATCCCAATCCCCTCCATCGGTTAATACATGAGATAATTTGTAGGTAAAAAAGCCGTTAATATTTTTTTTTGTTTTCTAAAAAGTGCCAGCTTTTTCTCGGTAGTCTAACTCATTTTAGGGCCACCAATGGTCTAAATTTTCTACAAATTTCTGCTTTCTGCTAACTCGATAAAGAACGACTTTTAGCGGCCGGCTCTCGAACTATTCAAATACGGTGACGTAATCGTGGCGACCGCGTTGCATCCGCGCGATTAGCTGTTGCCGAGGAATTTAAATGTTATCAATATTTTAGTATAAATAGAATCCAAATTCGCCATTACCATGACAAGGACGTGACAGTTGACAGAAATGAATGAGAAAAATACAAGGAACATGAGATTAGCTGATCGGAGACTCTTACAGTCTTATTAATAAAAATGGCGTATGCCCAGCTTACTCCGAAGTTACTCTTGGACTAGCTAATCCCGGAGTAACTAATGATTAACATAGATCTAGCAATGTTATTAATAAACATAGAATAACCTCGCACTAACTATTCATTTCTTAGTCTTGGAATTACGCTTAAGCTCTGGCTACCCAGTTGAATTTAAAAGTAAAAAGAATGAACTAGTGAATGAAAATAAGCAAGTTGAAGACATTACGAAGAAAAAATAAATTTACATCTGCCATAGAGATTTGACAGTAAAAGTGAAGGAGGGGATTTTAAACTATCTCAATAGCTTTAAAATTAAAAATTACAAAACATGATGAACACAAATCGTTTTCGCTCAATTAACTGGGATGAAGAGGAAAAGGTATGTAATAATTGTGGTAGCGGGAGTTTTCGGCGGGGTTTTTTCGAGTGTAGTTCAGCGGCTGTTAATATTATTTGCAAATTGATTCCTATTGGATATTGTGATATAAAATTGGTGTCGTTTTGTGTCTCAACTGCAACTCCAGTTGCAGTTGAGACACAAAACTACACCAATTTTCAATATGTGAAATCATTTACAGAAACGATCTCGGGATAGTGGAGCGGAGAATTTTATTGTAGTATTGACTACCTCCGCAAAGCTTACTGGGAAGGCTGACTCGATACAATTTGCTGCCAAATACTCCATAAAAACATTAGAATCTGTTGCATCCGCATTCTAATGCATACTAAAGAATTCAAGAAGTATTTTATGCACTGAACGAGGCGGTATGGTCTTAGATGTTAGCCTGCCCGAGAAGGACGGAAAAAAAATTGTGATTGCCATAGTTACACTACTGTTATTCCGACCTTAAACTAGCTGGCACCATGGTTTAACTTTAAGTCCGAGACTAGTGTCAGATTAGTAAAATCCCTCCTTATTCCGTGTTTATTAATACGGAAATTTGTTAGTACCGACCTAATGCTTGGAATAAAGTTAATCTTACCTTAGTCCACGTTTATTAATAAGACGGTTAGAGAATAAGTATTAGATAGTTGTTTTTTTTAAACAAGCTTTTTGCGCTGAAAGATACGTAATGTCTTGGTCAATTAAATACACATCCAATGAGCCCAAACACGATGTTTAGAATTTGTTCCTTCTGAAAATATGTTGATTAGAAATTTAAAGTATGTTTTATTATTCTTATTCTTTATTGTAAAAAACAGATACAAACACAATAGGACTGCTTATATTCATAGGCGAGCTTAACCCGTGATTGGGTTCTCTATCAGCAACCCTGCTGCATAGAGAAACTTGCAAACGACTACTACTATGGCTGACCTCAGAGCTGAGGATAGAACCCGTGTCTCCACGGTCGGTAGTCTCACTTAGGGCCAATTTCTCCAATGAAACTAATCACGATTAGTTCAAAATAAACTCAGTTTATGCGTTTAATTGAGATTAGAGCTTCACTTTGCATTTCACCACTACAATCACTAGTTTAAGCTAAAACTAAGATTAACTTCAAAACGCCCAGTTTTCGAAGTTTCAGCTTGCTTAATCGCGTTTTTTTTGCCCGCAACTGCGTCTGCGTTGCATTAGTACTTCGAATAGCCAATTTTTTTTATATCGTGCAAAACATATTCTAAGATTTCCATACAAACGACAATCCCCTTTGCTTTCACTTCCGAAACTTTCTTTTCCGTAGTCGGTGTCGAATAACGGAAAACAATGGGTACAAAAGACACCGACTTCGGAAAAGAAAGTTAGTTTTTCGCTTTGAAGTGTTTTGTTTTGTAAGTCGGTTTGATTTTTTGTTAAAAGTTTTTAATTCGTTCGCAGTGTTACAAGCTCAGAAAATATTCTACTAAAAATGGGTATACAAAAATAATTTGAACTACTAAGTCAAATTATGTGGTAAATACATTACGATATATTGTTTACTTCATAATTTAATAAACACTATTTACTAAAAATAAGTAATTCTGTGTTACAATGTAGTAAATTATGAAACATTATTACTTTTGAGGTTTATTGTTTACACTGTTGCCAATTTTGTTTTCGTTCTCGTTATGTTAAAATTCTAGAGATGTTTTAAATGGTAATTTTTTGATAATCCTATTATTCAATATAGTTCTCGTATTAATATAGTTCTCGTATTTATAGAATAAGTATGATAACACACCTAAAAGCTAGTGCTACAAGTATAGCCCTATTCAACTTTTTTTTAAAAGAAATAACAATAAAATACTGTAATCGCTATATGTATGTCTATAATATTTGAGGCTTTCCCTCGATTTCTCTAGAATCCCATCATCATATACTGGTTTCCTTATCATGGTACCACCCTTGAGATATCTCCTTTCTAACAAAAAAAGAATCATCAAAATCGGTTCATAAACGACGATGGTTTCCGCGATCACATTTTAAAATATATATATGTCGGGTTTGTATAAAAATATATAACAAATCACAAGCACGCCACCTGTCGGCAAATCAGGAACAATTACGCTTTGGCACGCTTTCTCTAACCACTTGCGTGGTGGGGACAGATGAATATGGCAGTTGAGTACTGACAGCCTTAGAGCTAACACGTCGTAGAATCAGTGACGATCCGTAATATTAGTAAGCAAGATTGTAACTGTGAGTTGTGACTATTTAATAAACCCAATTTATCGAATTACTTGTGTGATTTCATTTTTGCGATTGTACCCACCGATCTGCCCACACACGATGTCTTAACCTAAGGGATCCTGACTTCCCGATGGTTCACATTAATCGGCCAGCCTCGATGCGACATATATATACCTCTTCCTTTTTGGGAAGTCGATTAAAACTCATTTCGTTATTGCTTCTTTGAAATTCATTTGAAACCGCAGTAGATCGCTGACAAATTTTGTAAAATATAAATACAAAATGCGGAACTTACGACATTTTAGGGGCCTCACCCATTTACACTTGGTTTTGCTAAACGCGGTTAAAATGGTTCTGATAGAATCGGTTTGACGTAAAACGAGATCAACACCGATCTTTAAACTAGCTAACTTAGTTCAGTTGAACCTAGTTTACATAGTAAATGGTGAAATCGGCCTTTAGTCGTACTGTACACCTCCGGCCTGTCTCTCCGATGAACATAAGTAGGCGTGATATTATGTATCCAAAAAAACTGCGATAAATCGAGTATTACATTCAGTAGTTTATTTATTTATTTATTCAGGAACTCCAACGAAAGATATACAAAAATATACAAAAAATCATCAATATGAAGAAATGACAAGTGCACTCCCTCAATTATAGGTGGCCACAGCATGCATTTTGGATTATCGACTAAATAGAAACTAAAATATAAACTCTTAATCAAAATTGTAAAACATATAAAAAGAAAAAACAAATCAAAACATTACATACTTATGAAAATAAAAAAAACTCTCCTTATATATAATTAATTAACCTAGGCTTTACCAGACGGCAAAAAATCTTCAAAAGTATCAAAATTTATATATACTTTTTACAAACACTTTACAGGTTAAACAATATTAAGATAAAAACATAATGGTAAACTGAACTGAAGAAAATTTAGTTACAGAGGGCAAAGCACTTTTAAAATAAACTATAAAATTAAATTTAAATCTGAAACATAAAACTATAGAATAACTTAAAAATAAAAACTCACAGAACCTCAACTAATGACTTTTTAAATTTAGGCAATGGCTCACAAATGTCAATGTCACAAGTTTTCTACAAAATATTATAATGCCTACAGAGTCTGTTACAGCGGCATAGTGACCGAGATTGGTTTTTGAGTAAAGTATTTCCAATAGATAGAAAACTTTTTTTCTTGGGATGCGGTTGGGTATGTTTATATTTATGGAGTTCAGGAGTTCGATACAGTCAATGGACCCATTAATAATTTTGTGTAAAAATAATAAATCTATTAATTCCCTTCGTCTAGACAATATTTTAATCTGGTAATGTTTCATCCTTTCTTTGTTACTCGTTATCTGCTTTGCTAAATGATCACCATAACTGAGATGATAAAGAAAACATATTTGAACACTCTCTAAGCGTTTAATATAGAAATCGTAATGTGTGGTTCCAAATGACTCAACTGTATTCCAATATCGGGCGAACAAGGGTGTTAAATAGCTTAATTTTTGTTGAGGATCGCTTAAATTCTTTGCAATTCCGGATAACAAACCCTAGTATTTTGAAACCCTTTGACAAAATGTTTAAGATATGGACATCAAATTTAAGTGCGCTGTCGAGCTGAATTCCTAGATCACGGACTGTGTTGTCCGTAGTTTATTTAATTGGACTCGTTCAATAAAATATTTGTTAGGTTGTGGATGTTTATTTCGCGTGAATTGGATATAATTACATTTGCTAATATTTAATAACATATTATTTTCTTTACACCAGAGCGTTAGTCGGTTGATGTCTTCTTGTAGCTTATGAGCGTCCTGAGTTACACAAATACCAATGATAATCGCTAATCCCACGCTTACACACATAAATTGTGTATTCTATCCTCCTAGGCCTGTTATAGGTTTGCCAACAGTACTCTAATATGGATTGAATACTAGCTTTTGCCCGCGACTTCGTCTGCGTTGCATTAGTACTTCGAATAGCCATTTTTTTATATCGTGCAAAAATATTCTAAGATTTCCATACAAACGACAACCACCATTGCTTTCACTACCCTTTAGGATGATTTCCGGGCTAAAAACTAACATATGACCTTTCAGGGTTTCAAGCTATCTCCATTCCGTACTGTACAAGAGTGAATAGGTTACTTCTAGGCAAGCGTGCTTCACCGTCGACCACATCATCGCTTACCATCAGGTGAAATAGTGGTCAAGCGCGAGGCTATATCGTTTAGCGGTTTAAGCGTGAAAAGGAAACAGACAGGTAGACAGACAGACATAAATAAACGTAAATAAATAAACGTTTATTTAGAACCATTTAGGGATTACACAGAGTACAATGGAACGATGAGAGCTATAGAAGTATAAACTGTGGCGCAGCTATCAGCGCCCGACAACAAGACACAGTAAAATACAATTTGTTCCAGATTGCTATGAAAGTTTTGTTACTAGACAGAAAAATAATATATAATGAACTTATATTAAAAAAACTAGTGAAATGTATGTTGAGGTGTAGGGGTGTATTGAGAGTGTATTTGTGTGTGTGGGGGTATGTGTATTTAATATGTGTGTGGGTGTGTTTGCTTGTATGAGTTGTTATGTTTAGTTACGTTACCACAAGTTGTTCAGTTGCATCGTAGGTTATGGATTTTAACCACTCTCTCAAATTCTTGTTTAATAAAATTTCAGTCAAAGGGTAAATTTTTAAAATGCTATTTATTTTATTATAAAGTTTGGGGCTGATGTAATCGAAGTGACGACTTACCACAGCTAGTCTGCTGAAATTAGTTTTGCAGATTATGTCAGAGCGTCGCTTCTTAGCAAGGTACTGTGGAAAATATTACACGTAGATAGACAGACAGAGTTTCTTTCGCATTTATATTATTAGTTGAGATAGTGGTCAAACGCGAGCCTATAAAAAATAAAAAAGGAAGTTATGATTAGGATTGTACTAAATTTCGCTGAGGCGTACTTTATACTTTAAAAGCAATAAAGTACGCTTAAATACTCTGCTTATTTGATTATTATTTTAGATTTAATTGAATTAACTCCTGTTATATTACTAAGATTATTTTGTCTTACATAAAAGAGGTAGAGGACGACCTCCGGTTAGGTGGTGGACTAGCATGACGAAACTTCTATAGAAGAAGAACTGCCCAACTCGACAAACCAGGATAGACTGTCCTGGCGCCAGAAAATTAGGAAAGCCGACCCACTTAAAGACTGATCGAGCTCGGAAGAAGAGAACATAATTGGGTAGTCAAAAAACAAATGACGATTTTTTGATGTATTTTAAAACTTTACACATCATAAATTGTATTGTCGTTGCAAAAAACTCTTAAATATTTTTTTCGATTTTATTGTAAGTAATTGAAAAAAAAAAAAAATTAAAAATAACCACGTGATTTCGAACGGGCCACGATTGGTCGCCGTGTTGGTGACGTCATAATGCTCAAGGAATTTCACGATCGTGCAGTGTCAACTACTCGTGAATTAATAAATATATTCCGAAGATTTGTGCAAAAGTATTGTTTATAACAGCAAATTTTATTAATCATGTGTGATAAAGGATTGATAGAGGCTAATTTCAATAATATCTTTCTTTTTTAAAAAACGTTGCCCCAAACTAGGAATTTCTTCCTGTATCGCTGGTGCGTTTACAAACATATAAACTCACATACACCACACCCAGAGCCGGAACAACTATCTGTAGGTCATACAAAAATTTGTTCCGTGCGGGAATCGAACCCGCGACACGCAGCGCAGCAGTCAATCGCTCAACCACTGCGCCAACCGTGCGCCCGAATATACCCACCTGATGGACGATTTGGAAGTTTTGAGCATAAATAAAGTACCTAGTCGTAATTAATATTACTTGTTAGTGGACCGGTGTTTGGTATGTTGTTAACCAGGTACATTTAGAGACATAATTGTCTTAAACGTAGTGGTTATATTCTCTGTGGTCATAATGTAATTGTGTTTACAAATGGGTAGGTAAAATAGGTGTAAAATATAAAGTAGACAAACACGATTGGTGCAAAACTTCGACTTTAGATATCAAAAAACTAAATATGATACGTCAGCCTGTATGAGATTAGGATGGCTCTGAAACAGCTTAAGAACAACAAGGCGCCGGGTGATGACGGAATCACGGCCGAACTCCTGAAGGCGGGTGCGAAACCGGTCCTTAAGGCCCTTCAGAAGCTGATTGATTCCGTCATACTCGAGGGGAGGACGCCCAAGGCATGGTGCAGGGGTGTGGTGGTACTCTACTTCAAGAAGGGTGACAATGCCTTACTGAAGAACTATAGGCCCATCTCACTCCTTAGCCATGTTTACAAGCTGCTTTCAAAAGTCATCACGAATCGTCTCGCTCGCAGGTTTCATGATTTCCAACCTCCCGAACAAGCCGGATTCCGTTATGGCTTTAATACCATAGACCACATACATACGCTGCGGTAGGTTATACAGAAGACCGAAGAATACAACCTACCTCTCTGTTTAGCGTTTGTGGACTACGAGAAAGCCTTCGATTCGATCGAGACTTGGGCTGTACTGTAGTCTCTTCAACGGTGCCAAATTGACTACTGGTACATCGAGGTGTTGAAGTGTTTATACAAAAACGCCACCATGTTAGTTCGACTTCAGGATCAGACCTCGGAACCCGTAATTTGCAGCGAGTTGTGAGACAGGGAGACGTCATATCTCTGAAGCTGTTTACTGCTGCACTGGAGGACGTCTTCAAGGTTCTGGACTGGAGAGGGCTAGGCATCAATGTCAATGGCAAGTACATCACTCACCTTTGGTTTGCCGACGATATATTGGTTATGGCTGAGACCATGGAGGACCTCAGTACAATGCTCGATGACATCAGTAGAGCTTCCGAAAGAGTGGGTCTTAGGATGAACATGGACAAAA
This sequence comes from Orthosia cruda, assembly GCA_964057195.1. Classification (NCBI taxonomy): domain Eukaryota; kingdom Metazoa; phylum Arthropoda; class Insecta; order Lepidoptera; family Noctuidae; genus Orthosia; species Orthosia cruda. The sequence continues at coordinate 3,301,778 of OZ059853.1, read as the reverse complement.
CCAAGGTGATGTTGAATGCCCATGTTACACCCACTCCTATTAAGGTCGGCGACTCTACACTTGAAGCTGTGGGCGACTATGTCTACCAGGGACAAACGATCCAGTTGGGTAGGGCCAACGTCGAGAAAGAGGTCAACCGTCGAATCCGACTCGGCTGAGCAGCGTTCGGGAAGTTGCGCGGTATCTTCTCGTCCAACTCACCACAGTGTCTCAAGACGAAAGTCTATGACCAGTGTGTGTTGCCAGTGATGACATATGGCTCTAAGACGTGGTCGCTTACAATGAGCCTCATCAGAAAGCTTACAGTCACTCAAAGGGCAATGGAGAGAGCTATGCTCGGAGTTTCCTTGCGTGATCGAATCAGAAATGTAGAGATCCGCAAGAGAACCAGGGTTACCGACATAGCCCAAAGAATTGCCAAACTTAAGTGGCAGTGGGCAAGGCACATTGCTCCCAGAACGGATGGCCGATGGGTCAGAAAGGTTCTGGAGTGGCAATCGCGAACCGGAAGACGTTGCGTTGGAAGGCCTCCCACCAGGTGGAACGATGACCTGCTGAAGGTTGCAGGGATACGCTGGTTGCGAGACGTGCGGTACCGGTCAATGTGGCGAAGCTTGGGCGAGGCCTATCTCCAGAAATGGACGTTTTTCAGATGATATGATGACGATGATGAAATATGATACAACCCAAAATCTGTGGAACATTTTTTTTTTCTTTAATCCATATTTTTTTTGTTTTTCCTATTATTTACATATCCCTTAATAATAATTAACATTAAAATCTATATTATATATTTACAAACACTGACAAACATTGTAGAACAAAAACGTGTAAATGTTAAATCGGTACATTTTCCTTACAATAATTCTTCAGTAAATATCTCAGAAACGCGTCGACCGATTTTCACAATTCAAACAGAAATATTAGTTTTACGCCTATATCTGTCATTTAAGATTAATATAATGAATATATCTCCATACACAAAAAAACATGTTTTTAAGTAATGTACAACCTAACAATACCGTTGTTACCTTACGTTGGTACCTTACAAATTTACTTTACTCAGTCTTTAATGATCAAATTAAAAAACGAATACGAGCCTAATACTAAATTAGAACAAGATAACAACATAATTAACACATTCCAACTGGAATCTAGATAGACGTAGACCATTTCTCAAAACTATAGTACAGATTGCTAGGTACTTAGCTATTGCGTGAATCACCTATAATGGGGAGTTCTTTTGTAGTATTCGTACATAATGGTACTAAGCAAGCTAGATAAGATAAAAATCAAAACACTGTATCAGCTATGTGCTACAATGAGTAGAAATGAACATTTTTTTTTTGTTATTATTATTGAAACGCAAGCGTTTGACCACTATCTCGCCTGATGGTAAGCAATGATGTGGTCGACGATGAAGCACGCTTGCCTAGAAGTAACCTATTCACATCGTGACGTCACATAGCCTCGGGTTTGTTCGGGAGCTTTCGGCGTGTTTCCGGAACCGGACTCAAAAAAATATTTTCAATTTGACATTCTTTGTAGGTAATAGAGAAAAAAACAATCTATAAATAGTTTTGTAACAAAACACACATAATAAATTATTATTTTTCCATTTATTACAAAAACATGTTTGTTCAACAACTCAATTGCGGAAAACATGATTCTAGCAATTGTACAATTATCTTCAAAAAAACGAAATTCACGGAAAGTTATGTTTTAAAAATAATAAATAAATGTAAAAAACTTTTTGAGTTCGAAATGTCAAATCGCTTGTAATAATAATTATATCCAATGAGCCCAAACACGATGGTGCTATCTTGTCTGGTTGAGGAGTTGCTATGGCCACCTTCCGGCTCAACCATGAGACCAGCTTCATGGTACCATAATAATTTAATACTTCAAAAGTTAAATAAATCTTACGCGCTTACCATCAAGTGAGATAGTGGACAAGCGCAAGCCTACTTTTAATAAAAAAAAACGTCAATGTTCAGCATAATCTGATGAAGTGCTTGAAAAATCGATTACTAGTTGCCAGACACACCTACGAAATAAAGGTAATAATATAAAGCTTATAATAATAACAGTAGTTGAGGTGTGCCCTCGTGATTTGGGATTTGAAAATCACCCTCTGATTTTCATATATCAAATTCAAACTATTCACTTGCTGCCATCACGCATCAAGTAAATTGTTTATTTCCTCTTTATACAATAGAATTATTGCAGTAATTAAATAGACTAAATTTAGAACAGCAAGTTACAAGTAGAGGCAGGTCGAGGAGAAAAGAAGGGTCGTGTCACGGAGTCGCTCTTCTTTACAGTCTGCATTCACCGCCATCTCCCGGCAGGTCAACGAACCACGCAGCTGGATGACATCGCGGGCGCACATCTATTCAGTGACAGCTCGTGCGCTGTGAGCCCATCAACTGTCCTCGTCGTTCCTGCCGTCGTTGGTAGATGGCGCAATCCTCAAAAACAGTAAAACTTAGTTTTTTTTCATACGTCTGTACACTTTACCAAAGATAATATAATACTACAGTACAGATACCCAATCCCATACAAAGAAATATCACCTCCTTAAGTCGGGCTATTGGTCGGGCTATTTTTTCATTCTCCTTATTTTTAACAGGCGGCAGCACCAGTGACTCTTTAATAGCCCGAGACTGTGGTTTTCTAACGCCATCTAGTAGTTTGCCTAGATACTAAATCATATGGCAATTTGAGAGAGAAATCGTATCATGTAGGTACTCAGAGACGTTATTAGCCAGTTGTCTTGTCCTTAAACGCTTACTTCGTATTCGTAATAATAACATTAGGTATGTTCGGTTCGGGACAGACTCCGCTCAGACCGCGGTAACTACTTAAATCTAAGTGCGCATTGTGTAGTGAATTTCACAATATTCACAAATATTCCAAATCAATCAAAACTATAGAATTCGTTGTAGAATTAAATGTAGGTAGTTAGCTTGCTTCCGCGGCAACGGAATGACACGAAGTAGGTACCTACTTCATGTCATTTTATTATTCACTATAAGGGTTATCCTTTTTTACCCGGCTGCAAGGAAAGGGTTATGTTTTTCGCGCGTATCTTTTATGTAAGTATGTGTGTAATATTCTTTATTACCCCGTATCTTTCAAACCACATGACGGATTTTTATAATTAAGACATCGTTAGATATGTCTTGGCCACCCAAATATTCTTAGATAAGTGCCAATAAAAAAAAGAGGCGGATTTTGGGCTCCATATTGTAGAGGTTGCAATTTTTTATCTTCGTAACCCGTCGAGTGGGGTATCAAAATGAAGGGCTTTTAGTGGTGATTACAATAATACATACCACGTATATGTTTAAAACAATTTATAAAAAAAAAACTTAAATGTTGTAAATAAAAAAGCTAATTTAAAAATCAAAAAGGAAGTGAACTAAAGAGCTGTAAACGAGTAAAAATCGTGCTGTGCCGTCGGAGGATCAGGCAGTTCGCGAATATGTATAAACCTACCTATTAAAAACCTATTATATACCTAGTTAAAAACCATTTCCTTTCTCCCTAACGCTTTTATATCTGGATCTAATTTCTTTCATCATTATTCAAAATATATTTTAATTATTATTTTTTGTCCCTTCTTTCTCTGAATTTGTTAACATGTAATATTGTGTATGTATATATTTAAGTATATATGTATGTAAGTATTTGTGTATTTAAGTTTATGGATAGTATTTATTGTAACAATATAGTTTTGTATATTATTATGTTTTAATGTACAGTACACCACAGACTACCCCCTTTCTCATTATAAGTTCTTTCAGTCCACACAAAGGTTGTCTGGTAGATATCGCTGTTCGCGATAAGACCGCCTTTGTACCCGTATAATTAAGTTTTTCTTATAAAATAGATGTATAACTTTTATGGTGTACAATAAAGTATATTCTATTCTATTCTATTCTATTCTATGTATCCTCCGACTGCACAGCTAGATATTTTCTTGTTTACAGCTTTTTAGTTCGCTTTTTAAGCAGTCGGGTGTTTGATTTTTAAATTAGCTTTTTTATTTTAGGTTGGTACTTAGATATATAAAGAACAAGATGTTTTTACAAAAATGATTACTTTTAATACTTTAGTTAGGTACGCAGCATGGCAGTACCTACCCTACCCCTCACCCCCGCTGTCACATGAAATTGCTAGCGCGTAGTGGCTCACGAAGTGTTTCGAGCCGTTATTAAGTTTGAATCAAACTGTACCTACTATGCGACGCGTAAACTCGGACGGCAAGCGGCACATGCGTCGCGTTATCTCTTATTTTAGTACCCGTGCGATTTGAGTAGGCCCTAGCGCGATACGAGTCCTGTTCCAGCGAGGCATCTAGTTAATTCGACGTGTAAACAAGCGTCACAAAAAAGTGATTTTAAATAATAGACCAAAACTTTAATATTTGAAATTACGCCTTTAATAAATAATATCTTTTAAATTACGCCCATAATAAATAATAACTATCCTACAAAATGAATCTTACGATGGATAAATAGTTTAGGACAAATTGTGAAACACGCCATCTATTGCAAAGAACTCAAAACAAAACGAAAAGTCGATAGCTACTTTCAACTAATTTAACATACAAAGTCTTCACTTATCCTTTTTGTTCAAAAAACCTGATTAATGAGTGTAAATGGATAAATTAACATTAAAGAAGCAAGTTTTGATTTTTACTAAACTTATTTCAGCCTGAATCTGCTGTTAAACATTTTTAATTGATTGTTACTTTCACATTTGTTACCTATGCTGCCATCTATGATCTTTTTTTAATACTAATTATAATTTCTATGAGTTGATACCCCATGACTTTACCGACTTGATGAAGGCACGTTCCATAGACTTCTATCTCAACCAAATAGAGTTGATTCAAAGAGTCTGTTCAAGTTCATGGCCCAAAATCTGAACTATACCTAGTGCGTGTTTAGGGTATATGATGGGACTGTCACACGCAAGGCGGTTATAAAAGTCCCAAATAAAATCACTAAAATAGTTATTTATGCTACAAGAGCGGAAGATAGGTGATTCCCGATGTGTGAATAAATCGACACGAGTCGGGCATCAACTTACGTAGGTGTATCATACAACAGTTTACTATGCACTGTGGGAGAAAATAAAAAAAATATCTGAACCAAGCAAGAAATTAATAAAAAGGCGGGCTTATTTAAGCGCGCTCAGCATATCCGCAGATTTAACTAATAGTTCCTCGGGCATATCTACTGCGCATGTGCTGTCAGCTATTTAGCTGTCACGTCGTAAAAGGCACGAGCAAAATTTACATTCTGCCAAACAAAAAATATGAATATTTAAAATTAATTTATTGATCAAAATCCAAATATAGAGTAATTAAAAACACCTTTAATGAAGTATTAGTTTTATTTTACGTTTTATATGAATGATAATCTGTACTTAACTAATTTATCTACTCTCATATCGTAATATTCGAATTATAAAATTCAAATCGAGTTTATATTGGCATACTTTATAAACACAATACCGAAATTTAAAAATAGAATCTTATTATAACACTATTTCTCTAACAAATTAATGCTATAAAACAATTTTTTTCTATTACGATACAGGACAAATCCAAGAAGTTAATCACTAAGGAGTTTCCATCAATTATTTTTTTGTAATGCCATTTTATAGTACCTATTATAAAAAGATTTGATTCCAATTTTAAATTGTCTATGACAATGCCCGCTTTAGACTTAGCACGCACTGCGATTTTTATTCGCGCGAATTTTATTTCCTTCTACCTGTTCATAGAGCTCAAAATAATCGGGCGAAAAAAATTCGCGCCGTGGTGCGGTGGATTCTGTGGCAAAACACGGATTTCTTGCGGTATTATTTCCGTACGATTTCTTTACCGCAATGCGAACAACTTCATACAATTCCATGGGCAAAAAAAAATCGCGGGAATAAAGATCGCAGTGCGTGCTAAGCCTTAGCGCATGGGCGGTTAATGCGGTGATGTGCTGGGTTTTGGCGCCATTCATACGTTTTGCAAGTTTTGCTGTACTGAATTTTATGAGTTATTTAAATTATTGTTTAAAATGTCTGATATGAATGTATGTGTGAATGTGAAGAAAATTTGACTCCGCCCGAAGGCGAAGGAAATTGCTCTTAATTTATTACCAGCAAAGTTGAGAAAAGTATGTGACAAATGCTATCACGATTTTATGGCATGGAAAATACAAAAAGAAGTATTTAGTAGGTTCAATCCCAATTTATGAGTGTAGATAAAGTAGTGTATGAAACTGCACTTATCTAGGTATTAAAACATTCGTGTGAAAAATATTAAAAACCTCGCCTACGGCTCGGTTTTTAAACACACACTCATGTTTTAATACCCCTCATTATGCAACAGTTTCATAAACTACTATTGTAAAACTTTTCTCAAATAATAAAAACTCTATGCGTCGGGTTGACGTTGGAGTTAAAATTAAAAAAATACTGAAAAGTAAAAAGCACTATAGTCAGAATTTTAATTCGATTCCAGATTTGACATTAGCTACTGTAATTTTGTGAAATAATGATACCACATATAATAGTGTAGTAGTGATGAACACAAAAATCGATAAACAATCGAAAAACAATCGAAAAACAAAATGAGCTGGAAAAAAGGTGCCATTCAAGATTGGCTTTTAAATAAAAATATTCATTACGAACCAGATATGGTTTAAAGCTACGCTTTTAGAACTGATTCCACATAACGAGTCTTTTAATAAGTACGCTGTAGACGAAATGGCAGCACAACATGGGATCACGGTTTTAAGACTGTTGATTTATTTCAGGAAGGCATTCAAAAAATTACGGCTACCGAATGGTCTAAATGCGTATCCCATGTTGTCAAAGAAGAGGAAAACATGAGTAGGCTAGATATGTTAATTGACAATATCACAGACACATTTATAATAAATGTTACAGAAAGTGACAGCGATAGCGATAGCGATGACGGCGACAATATATAAATTAAATTATTACCATAATACATCTATCTGTTTTATTTGTCATGTTCCTTCATGATCACATTTTTTTATTTATTTCACACACAATTATAAAAGAAAAGTCTCAGATCGTTAATTAATCGTCAAATCTAAATTATCGGTTCAGAAATATTTAATTTCCTGATATACTTAGTTTACGAGAGTAAAATTATAAACGAGAAGAATCGATCCGGAAATATTCCATTTCCATATCGAATAATTTTGCAACGTCACTATTTAGTACTTGTCATGACGTTGCAACACTGAAACTGTCAAATCTGGAATCGAATTAAAATTCCGAGTATAGTGAAAAAAAGTGAGACTTTCCTACAGTTTGGCTACTTGTAAAACGCTCTTTTCGAGGAAATGCATTGTAAAGGTATTTTATTGTATGTAAGTATTCTCATTGTACTGATATTTAAAAGAATGTTGCCTTGAGTGAGCTTCTTATGAGCTTGAATAGATATTTGATTATTTGTTTGATGGGAAAAAAGGTGTTTCAAGTAGTATTGGTAACTGTATTTACTGAGCAAAAGGATGAGAAGTAGATATGGCAAGTTAAAACATCATAATATCACGCTTGTACTGCGCGATGGTTAAGCAGTGGTGGAGCTACATTACACACACATTTCAACAGTAATGTTTAAGTTCCATGTAATAGGGGACGAGTCTATTGCCATCAACAGGCCACATGTCTAGACTCCGGGCTGCTACTGAAACAGTACAGATGGAAAACTTTAACTTAACTTTACTTTACTTACTGTCTTTGGTGCTTATTGTTTTCCGTTTTTCTACACCAACTTCGGCAAAGAAAGTTATGGTGGTTTGATTTTTTTGTTAAAAAGTTTTTATTTATCTCCTTTTAGTTTTGGTAGGGACCTCCAGTTACCATGAAAATTATATACAGACAAAGTACATCACGATTCCAATAAGCCCAAATACGACTAGGATACATTGATTTATTTAGGCGTTCCTGTGCCTACCTTCCGGCTTCATCATCAGATTAGTTCAATGGTACCATTTTTATGCTTGTGATTTGTTTGTACGGACGTCAAAACAAATCACAAGCAAGCCCCTGTTGGCAAATCAAGAAGAACTACGCTTTGGCACGCTTTCTCTAACCACTTGCGTGGTGGGGACAGCAGAATATGTCAGTTGAGTACTGACCGCCTTAGAGCTAAGACGTCGTAGAATAAGTGTCGATCCGCAATATTAATAAGCAAGATTGTAACTGAGTTGTGACTATTTGAATAAACCCAGTGTATCGAATAATTTGTGTGATTTCATTTTCACGATTGTACCCACCTACCTGCCCACACACGATGTCTTAACCTAAGGGAATACATCCTGACTGCCCGATGGTTTGTATTTATCGGCCAACCTTAATGCGACAATTATTTATAATTTGTTTCACCATAGTCGGTTAACCTATTCGATATATATTATACCCATATAGGGGAGATGCGTGTAATACGATCCCTCGAGGTAAAATTATTCCCCACCCCATACGACTGACGAATAGTGACATCTCTCGAAATACGCAACATACTTCATCCCCACAACCCCGCCAGTTGCCTCTCCGAGTGTCATGGCGGTGGGAGCACTTAGAGTGGATTTATTAGTAAAAAAATAAAAAATGTGCTCCTAATCTATGGTAAGTCTTTTTTTACCGAATTTTCATTACTTATTTACTTTCATTACTTTCTACATGTTATGATTTATTAAAATGCTGTTTTATTATCGGATTCTAATATTGCTCAGCTATATTTAAGCAATGTTTAAATACCGCACGTTGTATTTGAACTTTATATATTTTGATCGATATCTTGAAATTTGGTGTTTGAGGTTAAATGAGGGATCATCTTCGTGCGTATAAAACGATCCCTGGAATCATATTACCCCATATGTATTTTCATTTTTACAGATCATGCCAAGAGTTTATAAACGAAAAAAACTTTTTGCAAAAAAATACTACCGACTTCCAAATACAAAACTACAAAGTGAAAAATAACTTAATTTTTTTAAGTCGGTGTCTTTCGTAGGTACCATTTTTATGCGTTATGGACACCGACTTAAAAAAATTAAGTTATTTTTCACTTTGTAGTTTTGTATTTGGAAGTCGGTAGTATTTTTTTGCAAAAAGTTTTTTTATTTTTCACTTTTTAGTTGTACGTACCTAATAGGCAAGTTAGTAAGGGAACTATTTCGCCAGAATAGATTTTATGAAACTTGAACATAACCGGTGAAATGAGAGATTTGCTTACCCCTTAAGAGCGAACTGGCGTGATGTTATGTTAAGAAATGTTATAAACAACAAACAGACATGCGATTGCAGCAATCCCGAGAGATTTGCTGTTATTTATTGAAGAGTTCTGTTGTATATCTCCGAAGTTCTTCATCAGATCTTCACCAAATTAAAATGGGACCAATTTCGAAACATACTTTTTCAAACAAAAAAAGAATTTTCAAAATCGGTCCACAATTGACGGAGAAATCGGTGAACATACACAAAAAAAAAAAAAAAAAAAAAAAAAAAACAAACATGAAGTCGAACATAGAACCTCCTTTTTGGGAAGTCGGTTAAAAAATCACTCGGCACAATTGGCCTGAGGAACAAATGCTAAAGTCTCTTAATGCCGTCAAAGATGGTATATACCTTATCTATACTACATTATAAAGAGGTAATGTTTGTGAGGTTGTAGGGTGTAATCTCTGGACCTACTGAACCGATTTAGATGAAATTTGGCATGGAGATAGTTTGTATTCCTTTGGGATGATAAAACACTTTTTACGTGGGCAGAAGCTAGTACCTTATAAAACTGCAAATAGAGAGTTTACTGTGCCTGTAATGGTATTAAAAAGTAGGGCCGAAGGTAAAAATAAAATAGCTTCAGGAACCGCTAAAATTTTAGGTTATAGACGAACAGTTTTTAGCCAAGAACAGGAAAGAGAACTTGTTGATCACATTAAAACATGGAGTCGAGAATGAGCCTTAAAACGTTTATTACAATTATATATCGTTTAAATTTGTTGATTTAGTAGTAGCAAATAAATATGATCTCCTATGTAATAAGACTTCAAATTTTATTTGTGTAAAACGCTTGCATATTTTTGTTGCTTTAAGCAATACATGTGTTTTAAATAAAGATCTGGTTGTTTTATTTTGTTAATATAAAATATTGTAGAGCATAAAATGATCCCTGGGCATCATTGTTAACCCTACCCCAGGGATCGTTTTATACATACATGTGTATAAAACGATCTGAAATCGAAAATTTGATGACACTAATAAACCATATATTTATCATAAGAAATAAGTATGCAGTTACAAAGATAAGTAAATTTACTATTCTTAACCATTTAAATATTGTGTTAATGTTTTAAAATTCGGGTGCAGTAAAGTTTTTCCCTTAAGGGGATCATTTTGCACGCATTTTCCCTACTAGTTAGCATTAAGGAGTTCCAGTGGCCTTTTGTGGTCTTCTTAATCAGTTCTACTTCACCAAATGATACTTAATTTCTTGGTGCAAATGATTGCATTGTTGATGAAAATACCAAAATCTCTATATGTATGCCTATAATATTTGATGAGTTTCTTCCATTTCTCCAGGATCCTATTATTAGATCCTGATCTGATGACCGTGGCACCACCTGGAAAGTATGCTCTTTCAAACAAAAGAAGATTTTTTCGGTCCATGCGTCTTTAAGTAATCGAAGAAAATACACAAATAAAAAGACTCCGACGAATGTAGAAGTGCTCTCCTTTTTTTGAAGTCGGATAAAAATCCAATAATACTCATCCCGGCCCGGGAATCGAACCCAAGACCTCATGTTCAGCAGTAGCTCAGTTGTTTTGGAAGGGTTATGCTAGATATTATTAAGTAGAATGAAACAAGATGTATACACTCACTAGCTTTATCCCGCGGCCTCGCTCTCGTCACGTATCCTGCAATAACCCTCCATCCAGCCTGTAAAACTTAGCGATACTGCAGCTTTTTATCAATGAAAGAAAATTCGAAATCGGATCGTACTCCCGAGATTACAAATAAATACACAATATAACCTCTTTATAATATTGCTTTTGGATAAATAGTAACAGTCCCACGGCAAGATCTTAAAGGTAGATTGGTGGCCACCTTTAATATACCGAGATTGCTCCGAGACTCGGAAAGCACGTTAAGCTGTTGTTCCCGACTGTAATTAGTAGATCTTTGACAGTCGTTACGGAGAGTTAGAAGCCAGGAAGTCTGACACCAGACTTGTTAAGAGGTATCGTGGTATCCAGTTACTGGGTTGTGGAGGCCGGCTAAGTTGTCGCTCCATTAATTTGAACATAACCGGTGGAATGAGAGTGTACCAAGGTGAACTGTACACATCTGCGTACCCGTTTAGAGTGATGTTATGAAATGGTGTAAACAATAAACAGACATGCGGTTGCAGCAAACCCGAAGGGATTTGCCATCATTTATTGAAGAGTTCTTTATCAGATCTTTACCAAATTTAAATAGGACCATTTCGGAACAACAAACCTCTTTCGACCAAAAATATAATTTTTCAAATCCGTTTATATATTACGGACTTATGCCCGAACATACAAAAAACAAAAGTGGGTTAAAAAGTGCAAAATAACTTTCGTTTCGGCAGTCGGTTTCGCATACGATACAAACAAGAGGTACCAAAGACACCGCCTTTTTTCCCTTTTTAGTGTTTTGCTTTTGAAGTAGGTTATTTTTTTTTTGACAACTTTATTTGAAAAAGAAAACTTAAGGGCATAGTTTATATCGTAAAAATAACTAATAACGGATAAAAATACGTAAGAACAACAACAAATAAAGGCAATCTTATTTTATTTTAATTTCTTGAATTTAAAGCAAACTTACAGCTAATACAGTTAGAAACAAACGATAGTACCGCAGTAACAATTAATAGATAATGGCAGATTACAAGTTGCCACTTACACAAACATTAGCACGTATGAAATAGCAAAAACAGCGTAAGTTGAAAAACAATATATCCACTTAAAGATTAATAAATACAAAAAAAGGAAACAATTTGTTATGCTTTTATTTGGTTTCTTAACCTTTATTCAACATCCCGTCCCACTCATATTAGGTTCAGGACAAACTCTTATCAAATACAAGTTCCGTTTGTAAATAGTTCTAACTTTAGGTTCATGAAGGAGGAACGATCGCTGCAGGTACAGAAAGTTCAACCTTACCTACCAGTTTAGGAAAGTCAGTATATCCATTCATAACACTAAATAGGAAATAAGGAAAGCAAGATATGTAATTTTCTGCACTCTGTGTAGAGGTAGAATGTGGAAAATTTCACATGGACATATGTAATATAAGAAGATAGATATTTCAGTGATATTGAGAGAACCTTAAAAACGACTTTGGAGGCTTGTAATGCGATTTAGCAGTCACATTAAAAGCAACCAACCAGTCAACAACAACCAACCAAAAAAGCAGCCAACTACTTTAATCAGCCATTCAGTTAACAGTCTAGCCCACTAGTTGCACGGCGTCTTTTATTACAAAGGATCGGCGTTTCTGAACCAGTTTTTGGTATTCTGACAATGATCTGACTCTGGCTTATAAGACACTCGATAGCTTGTAATTGTACTTAGTAGGGTTTGACTTACAAGTAAAAATATACATATATATTTCTAGCGCAGTAATTGTGGAGCCGATCCAGATCGTGCTGTAATAGGCGAGCGTCCATAACGGTTGATAACTGGATTCTTCGGATAACGGATGATAACATAAGCATACAATACAAATTAAGGAAATAAGAGGCAATGTCATCTATAAAAAATATTGAATATAAAAGAGCTTCTTACAAAAAGCCTTGGAGAACACCCAACGGAATGGTGGCACAGTGATTACGTGCTGCCGTGCACAGCGAGGCTCAGGGGAGGCGCTTTTTTAGTTTCCGCAGGGATGTGCCCTAACAGGCGTTGCAGGGCTCCTACGTGCTGATGGTGATCACCAGGGTGGTTTTAGTGCTGTAAAAATCCCACACTCCCTGGTCTTTTCTCAAAAAGTCCCCCCCGTGAACAAAAAAAAAGTTTTGGCACCTATTTTCTACATCTGATGAGAACCATCTAAACAAATAATTACTCCTTACATCAATCAATAACAGTTTGTGCATTCGCATCATAAATTTGATCAAAACACTTGCTGTAGTCCATTTATCTAACGTCGACTTGTAACCTCTCGGACATAATATAATCCGTAAGATAGAAAGATCGGATTGCTGCAGATTAATGTTCCTTCTCACAGAGAGGAGGCCTGAGTCCCAGCAGTGGGAACATTAAAAGGCTGATGATGATATTGAATGAGATAATCGAAGTATCAGAAGTCCCTAGTGACGACATCTAGTTTCCTCCAGATTATGGCCAAAGGATGTGAAAGAGCAAGCTGATGATAGGGAAGAGGAAAGTCAAGAAACGGTTTGAATATGAAAAAAGAATACTGGTATAGACGGCGTAGACCGTTTTGATAAGAATGTAGACTCTATGCGGGCAGTACTAAGAAAAAATGTGGGTTTCAGTTTTTGAATACAGACTATAAAAATGTTGCTTCCCAATACACATGACTCGCCAAAATAATGGATGGCAATAACTGAACCTACTGAGAGTTTCGCACGGCTGTCGATCCAATTAACAAAAGTATGAAAAACCACCAATTAAAGATAGCAGTTGCGAGTACGTAATGATTCAACAATTATAATTTAAAAAATGCGTATGGGGCTTTAGCAAAGTACAAAAAAAGGACTGCTTGCAACGGCGCTGCGGGCTGTGTTATAAAGGGTGGGCAAACATAGTGGAACAGGGCGATATTTACCTTTACTCATTTGAGCCAACACTTGTTTACATTTAAAATTACAATATATGATAATATGTGGGTTCTTTCCCGATCGCAGCTTGTGAGTTAAAGAGAGGCGCCAGAAACTTCTGTAGTAATTTTATCAGGACTAACTTAATGAGTAGATTCCACATGTTTCCAGTTGGTTTCATAATAGTGTCTGTTCCATCTGATTCTCTTGTTTCCTAGAAGTTCGTATTTGATGATTGTGTTTCGGACTTTAATTTTAGATGTTGACCTCATATTCATCAATTTTATCAGAAAAGAATCGCTGGGCACGTTTTAGCTCTTCTTTGATAACTTGCCTCACTTGTCTGCGCAGGTCTCGTAGTACATACTGTGTCGTGTTGTCAGTATGGACGGCAGTTTGTGTGGTAGCAACATCGCATCTTTCACCTTCATAATCTGCCGTGCACTCGCAGACTGGTTCATCTTCTTCATTCAGAGAACAGCCTCCGTTGTTCAAACAATGCTTATGGCACGCGTTAACTTCGCACCGTTCTCCTGAGTAGCCTTCAGTACAGCTGAAAATACAAAGATATAAAAGAATAATCCAATACTAAACAAAATCAACACTGTTTTCGGTAAAGGAAGCGTCATAAAGGATTGAAGTAACATAAATATTAATCTGTAATCGTGAATTCGATTTGTGTAGGAATGTTGATAAAATGATAATGCTCATACCGTCTCTGTAGGAAAAGCGGGCTTTTTCCAGTAATATAACAGAAATGGGCAGGTATTCTTCTGTAGAAAAGTATTCACATATTCTATGCAACGAATTAACTAAATGGATAACTCATGTAATACCTGCAAATAGGTTGTCCTTCAGCACTGACACTACAGTTTCCTTGAAAACAATAGTCCTTACAAATGGAAACACCACATGTTTCTCCTCCAAAATCTGCTGTGCATTTACAGACCGGCGCATCCTCCTCATTCAAGGAACAGACACCGCTGTTTAAACAATACCTATGGCACGCGTTTACTTCACATCTTTGACCAGAGAATCCGGCTTTACAACTGAAATAATGAAGATAAAAATAGCGTCACTAGATAAACAAGGATACCTACAAATATCTGTGACTAGGTCTAACAAGGGAACGTGCTATATTAAAGTGAAATATGTATTTCTTAGTAACGTCAACGCGCTCCAAAAAAATTAACAACTTGTTTATATTTATATATATATATTCGATTTTAATTCATTGCTAATCTTTCAGGGGATATAAGTACTCATGATTACGACGAGTTTTGCTATGGTCACACTGAAATTGTAAAAAATATAGTTGTTTGTTACATTTTACCGAGTTATGCGAATATAAATGTAGGTACTTTTTTGCAAAATAAAAAAGTACCTACCAAAATGTTGCGCAGTTAATATTGTCCTTCAGGTCTCTATCCCACAAAATAACAGAAGACACTATAAACATCAAAAGTTATTATAACATGTTTATGAAAGTTCGACGCAAGTCTGTGTCCCAGGTATCCTAACTAACAGTAACGGTAATGATGTTTCAGGATCTGTTAACGTTAGGTATACTTATCTAGGCGTTGCTTAACTTGACGTTAGTGAAAGCGAGCGTTAGGTCATCTCACTCCGAGGCGTGACACGACTATCTCATTGTAATATGTATTTTTTATGCACAACACAAAAATACACATTACAATGAGAGATAGCAAAAAACAACGTCGCGTCGCGTCGTGGTATGAGCTGACCCTAAATATCTTCGCTTGTACTTAATAAGGTTAACATGTTTTACCTGCATTTAGGTAGACCCTCAGCACTGACACTACAGTTGCCTTGCAAACAATAGTTCTGACAGACAAAAATGTCGCATTTTTCACCGGCGTAACCCTGTGTACATTCCCAATGAGATTCCCCGCTAACTTCCGTACGTTGGACACAAAGCTTTAAATCTATACATTCTGGCTCCGACTCCTTAGGTATCAGACTCTTTAGAGTTTCGCAATTCTGATTATCTCTGAGTTGTTCCTTTATTGTATAGTTGGCTGCTATAACATCCCAATCGAATCTGTTATAATCGGAAATTGTTTTTACTTTTTTTACAGTTGGATGTTGGGTGTGATTCTTTGGCAGTTGCCAAATTGCCTTTTGATGAATGCCATTCCAGTAGATGAAATTATTTGATAAGGTCAATGAACCTGCTTGCGTTTCAGCTTTGATAGTATATAATGTTCTCCTGTTCTTTCCATTCAAATCGGCACTTTCAATAGATACCTGATCATCAGCACTATGCATTTTTTCAGTCCAGTACATTTTCTGGGTTTGTTGATCGATGGTTAAGCAGTATCGCCAATAAACAGTATTTACTATTAAAACTTCTCTCTCGGAGCCATCAAACCGAGCCCTCTCTATCTTCAAATCCGTGACCCAGTAAAGGTACCTGCAATTTATAAGTATTCATAAATATTTGTAAAGTTCGAAACTATTTTTGCTTTTGTGTCCTAAAATTATACACAACGGAAAAATAGCGGCATGTATAAAAGGCCGTTTTGTTTTCAAATATTTTTTGATTTAAAGAATTAAAATTGAAAGATACAAAAAATCTTAAAAAATATATATATTTTTAAGTTTTACTTTAAATAATATGCATGCTTATTATTTAGAAGTTGTTCAAAAAAGATAAAATATATTTTTTAAATACCGGCCAAGTGCGAGTCGGACTCGCGCACGTAGGGTTCCGTACCATTATCGCAATAAAAGACAAAAAGACACGTTTGTTGTATGGGAGCCCCGCATAAACATTTATTTTATTATTGTTTGTGTTGTTACAGCGGCAACAGAAATACACATCTGTGAAAATTTCAACTCTCTAGCTATCACAGTGCATGAGATACAGCCTAGTGACAGACAGACAGATAGTGCGATATAGACATTAGTAAGAAATGCTTGCGTTGAGAAAGCGGTAAGCATGCGGCCGCGCATTATCGTACGTTATAGCGAAGTAAATACTGGTAAAGAGGCAAAAAGAACCACATCGACTCATCCTACCTCTATCCGTATCTGTCCTCTACTACCATATGCAACTGTTGTTTCATAATTAGTAATAGTAATTACATCGTTTTCCTTTTCATTTACACTTTCATTGCCTTCCGCCAACTGGTTATAAATGAATTCCACACTCATTACAATGAATAAACAACTACACAAAATAATGCGCCTGCCTGGGTTCGAACCCACGACCATTGACTTATAAGTTGTGGCCGTAACCACTGACCCACCACTGCTCATCACCATAATATATTATTAATTTTTCTTTTATGTTCCGCCAATTTTCCGCTATGTGTAGTTATGACTAAATCATTAATAACGTACCCTCGACAGCTGTCCACTGCGATATCCTTGCAGTAGTCATCCAACGTGATTATAAGATTTACATCAACTGCCTTATAAGAACTTGCAGGATTTAATGAAAACGAATAAATACGATTCCTTTCTTCCTTCCAAAACAGTAATTGTGTGACCGGGTCGTAGGCGACCTTCAAGTAATAGCCTGATTTTCTCGAAACTAAAGGTTGTACATTCCTGGTTAATAGGTCAAAGCTGGATATTTTCTCGATACCGCCGTGATTGTCGGCAAACAGAACCCGGTAGTGAACTGGATCGTAAGTTATTGAATAGATTTCTTCAGCCGACGGAATGTCTTCTGTCAGCGTTAGTGTTCCGTTGTTATAAAATTGTAATTGTTTACCTCCGTCCACGACGATGATATCTAAAATACAAAAGTAACATTTTTTAAACTGATAGCTGAATAAATCTTCTCGTTTCTCTTCTTTCTTTAAATACGTTGCTCATACGAATAATTTCTAAATTATTTGCATTTAAACTACATTTACATAAAAAAATACCCCACACTAGGGATTTCTAAAGTATCGTAGGTGCGTTTACAAACATTTAAGCTCAGATAAGCACACAAGACACCCAGATCCAGAAAAGCTTTACCACGGTGGGTTCCCGCACTGTCGAGGCAGGTCGGGGGGGGGGGGGTTAGTAGCCGTGGCTTGGTCACCCACGGTGCAACGAAGAGGAATCGAGGAGGGGCTAATCGTCAGGGCTTTTGCCGATTAAACCGATGATATAGCGGGCAACATGTAGGTTGCGGTGCCGCTTGGGCGTCATTAAAACTGAGGTGGGCCGATATGTCGTATGCCGTCGCCGCTGAGGGTTAAGGTGGCGGTGGAAGAGGAATGCCGGTATTGCGGAGCGCCGCTCTCCCTTCCTTCCGTGGCCTCGACGGAGTCGCCACCGTCTGATGCCGGATGCGGTAGGGCCGCAGGGGAGAAGCGTCGGTATAGCGTTGGCAGATCTCCCTATCCCCTGCGGCCGAAAAGTGGTAGGTGGCGGGGCCACTGACCTGACCCGTCACAGGGGGACCAAGGGTGCCATACACGGTTCGTCTGGCGCCTATGTGCTGGTTTGGTCCCTGAGGTGGTCACGGTGTGCAATGTGTTCTAGTGCGCCGATGATCGAGTGTACTCCGCAGTGGGGGTTCCGGTGACGGACAGCCGCGGCGGGTTAACGGATGAGTGCTAACGCGTGCCCGCTTTCCCGCCATAAGCGGCACAGGAGGACACCGTGGAGTTATAGTGGGCTGGAGTTCCACATAACTGCGCTATCTCCCCGTGGTAGCTCAGTATGCATGAGCAATACTGAACGAAAAAAAAAATGATCCGGAACAGCTTTCTGAGACAAAAAACAAGATTCTGCTCATAACCTCGGTTGAGTGCGGACGTGTTTTGTATGAATATCTCATTCCTTTTTCCTATTGGTTAATTAGTAGAATTTTAAATCATTTCGCAGCCACTGTACAAAGTTGTGTGTAAAATTCAGATTGCACCATGCAGAACTTATTTAATGGGGAGTCCATTAAATAAGTTCTGCATGGTGCAATCTGTCAGTGTTTATTGTATGACATCCAATATTTTTAATAAATTGCCATGTTGTATTACAGATATTGACAACTTGCACATATTTAAGCGGAAGCTAAAGAGATTTCTAACTGATAAGGCGTATTACAGTGTGAAGGAGTATCTAAACGGGAATCCTTATGGCAGATAATATTTATGACAATATGAATGACATATTCTGCTCTCAATTATTATTTACATAGGACTTTTATTTATTTTATTGACATTAATTTCATTATCTACGCTGACATTTATTAAATTGTTGACTACTGGATACTCCTTAACATAAAATTTTTTATGGTTTAATGATTTTGTAATATTTATTGTATTTTGATACTAGGTTGTAATTTATGTGTAAGATGTTGCATGCCCATATGACGGCAGAGCATAGAGAACATTAAAAAAAAACATGTATAAAATCTTTTTCAACACACTTGCTCATAAAGTGACTCTAATTTCACCGCAATTAGGCACATAATGACACCTGTTATCAAACTGTGACTTTTTCATTGCTATTATTCACAAGTGAGTTACAGAGGTTTTTTTTTAGTTTATTGGTTGAGTTGCTTTGTTCTTAAAAAAGTTTCGATCCAAAAAATATCGTGCTCAATAGTACAAATGCAACAAATTTCATGCAACTTCGTATTTAAATAGATAATTTCAACTTGTACGTGTTGAATAAATAAAACTTTCACTCAAATATAAATTTTGTTTTTGTCTATAATAAAGAAAACTTAAAATACCCCATTTTGTACGTGGCTAAAACGCTATCCGCGAAAAGCCAAAGAAAAGAAAACTCATTCTTTTTAGTCTATGGCCGATCGCCATTTTTAGATGCGCGCGCATAGGAAAACTGATTAATTTTGCGCGCCATTGCGATAAAATTTTCACAACTCGTTTTCACTGTTAAAATTACAGTTATTTATTAATTAAAATGTCTACAAGTACTAATTGTGAAGAAAATGATTTAACTTGTACACCGACCGATATAAGATGTGAAGCCCTTAACGTTATGGAAAGTTTACTATCTGAAAACTCCAAGGAAAAATATCTATTAGCGTACCAAAATTTCATACAATGGCAAAACAACAAGAATACGCAGTCTTTTTCAGAAAATGTGTTCATGGCGTACTTTAAAGAATTATCTTCTAAGTACAAATCTAGCTCTTTGTGGTGTATATACTCAATGTTAAAAAGTACAGTCCGAACAAAGAATGGAGTGGACTTAAAACATACTTTAATTTGTCAGCTTATATAAAGAGACTATCCGATGGATATAGAAGCAAGAAATCAAAGGTTTTATCGTCTGACGATATTGAAAAATTTATAAAAGATGCTCTAGATAACCAATATCTGGCTCCTAAGATTAGTTAAAATATTTTTAAATATCTACGGGACTTCAGCCTGTGTTGTGTGTTGAACTTAATTATTATTTCTTTTTTGCAGGTTAGTTTAATATTTGGTGTAACTGGTGCTTGTAGGATACAAGAATTAACAAATATAACTGTAAAAGATGTAGAGAACCATGGCCAGATGCTTTTAATGAAGACACCTATCACGAAAAATAAAATACCGAGGTCTTTCACCATACACGGTCCATTCTATGAAATTGTTAAGAAGTATGAAAGTTTGCGTTCACCAAAAGCAAAAAATGGCCGTTTCTTTCTTAACTACCAGAATACTAATTACCTATAGGCTGACAGGTAAACAAATTTGGTTCTATGCCTAAATAAATCGCAAAGTTTTTAGGTTTAGCAGATCCTGAGAGCTACACTGGACATAATTTCAGAAGAACTTCAGCTACATTGCTGGCTAATTCAGGCGCTGACATAATAACTTAGAAGCGTCATGTTGGGTGGCGATCTAGCAATATAGCAGAATCATACATAGAAGATTCCATACTAAACAAGAAGGAAATTTGTGCAAAAAGAATTAGACTCGATTCTGAGGCACGTCCTACTGTCGAAACACCAAGTACATCCAATGATTGGATTTCACCTACCTATGCGAATAATGAACCATCTCAAATAACAATAGAACATGAACGTATTTCAGTATATAATGTATCTGATGCCGCTATGCTACCAAAAATAGTTAATTATAATTTTACTAACTGCACATAAACAAATTTTTCTCTAAATAAACTTTTTATTTACTAAATAAAATGATTTTTTAGTATTATTTTCTTCACAAGTGTGTTGAAAAACGTCGTATGATACACGTGTGTATTGATGATTATCGTCCTCGGCTCTCTTAAGACCCTCGCCTGACGGCTCGGGTCTCAATGGCGCCTCAGCGGTAATCACCAACATTACACACTTGTACCATAATGTCCTATGTTGGCAAATAAATAATTTTGAATTTGAAAAAAGGGTCACAAACTAGCGAACTGCGGTTCGGATCCGGACTACCTACCTATTTTTTTAGGACCTTAACTAAACGGCAAAAAATATTTACTTGTTTCACTTAAGTAGGTAATTAAATAATTTATTACGATTATATATGTAGAAAGCTTTAATTTGGGGTACTCCTGTACACATAAAGCAGGATTTTTATCTCTCATCTTTTCCATAGTGTGGGGTATCGTTGGATGGGCCATTCAATAATATTACGGGTCAGTGAAAACCATTTTTCGATTCAGGGATCCGTTTGTGTAAAATTAATCTTTAAATGGGAAAAAAAATTAAGAGATAAGTGAGGGGGACACTTGTCTCTTACAACTTTTTTTCCCCGCTAGCTAAATGGTTATTTTAGGATATGTGAAAAAAAACACGGCAGTAGTATATAATATGATGAGAATCAAGTGACAAAATAAACACTATTGAAATAATTAAATTTACCGAGCTTTCTGAAAAATATAGATAGGGATACATGGTGGTGGTCAACTGAAATACAAAATGTGTTAAAGGAAAAGAAGAAAAAATTCAAGGAATGGCAAGGTGTAAAACAGGAAAACGCTAGTTTGAAAGCTGAAAAAAAGAGAGAGTATGAAGCTGTGAAGATAAAAACCAAGAAAACCGTGGCTATAGCGAGAGCAAAAGCTCTCGATAAAATATACGACACGCTGGATAGTCCAGCAGGCCAAAAAGACCTGTACCGGCTTGCTAGAGCTAGGGAGAAAAAGGCGAGAGATGTTTGTAAGATAAGATGTATAAAAGATGAAGTTGGAATGATTCTGTCTGATGATGAAAAAATTAAGGATAGGTGGAAGGACTACTTTGAAAAACTGATGAATGAGGAAAATGACTGGAGTGGTGTGTTAGAAAGTGAACCTGTGAATGAGGGGTTAGTGAGAATGGTTAGTTAGTATGGATGAAGTAAGAATAGCAGTAAATGGAATGAAGAATGGAAAGGCAGTTGGTCCGGACGGAATACCAGTTGAAGTATGGAAGGTATTGCGCGTAGATGGATGGACGTGGTTAGCTTTATTCTTCAACAAGTTGCTGCGGGAAGAAGCCATACCTGATGAATGGTGCAATAGTTCACTAGTGCCCATCTTTAAAAACAAAGGTGATGTGCTGGAGTGCAGCAAGGGCTGTCGGCTTGCACCAAGGGTCGGCCCTCAGTCCCTACCTCTTCCTGTTGATAATGGACGCTCTAACGTTGGACATACAGGAAGAGGCACCCTGGCGTGTGCTGTTTGCCGATGACATTGTGCTGGTTGCCGAGAGTGGCCTAGAGGTCCAGAGCAGATTGGAGGTATGGTGGCGCAGATTGGAGAGTGTTGGCCTGAAATTGAGCAGAAGCAAAACTGAATACTTATTTTGCGATTTTGGCGGTCTCTCCAGTTCCGTGCCCATAACTCTCGCTGGAGCGCCCATACCAATCTGCTCCGACTTCCGGTACCTAGGGTCGCTTGTCCAAGGTGATGGTGAAATAGACCGAGACGTAACGCACCGGATCAACTCAGGATGGATAAAATGGCGACAGGTCACTGGAACAACTTGCGATCCACGGATGCCCCTCAAGTTAAAGGGTAAAATCTATAAGTCTGTGATTAGACCTGTCATACTGTATGGATCAGAATGTTGGGCTGTGAAAAAGATGGGTGAAAAGAGATTACATGTAGCAGAGATGAGAATGTTGAGATGGATGTGTGGCGTGACGAGATTGGATAAAGTGAGAAATGAGTATATTAGAGGCAGTTTGAAAGTGGCGCCAGTGACAGAAAAGTTGAAGAGAAACCGTTTGTCCTGGTATGGTCATGTGATGAGGAGGGATGAAACGCATGTTACTAAAAGAGTTATGAATATAAATGTGGATGGATGGAGAGGAAGAGGAAGGCCAAAGAAAAGATGGATGGACTATGTGAGGAGTGATATGAAGGAAAAGGTAAATAGGAAGTAATAGCTTGACAGGGGACAGAACGGTATGGAAGAAGAAAACGTGTTGCGGCGACCCCAAGTAACATGGGATAAGGGCAGGAAGATGATGATGAGCTTTCTGAATAATGCCCATCACTTATTCGGCCGGGTAAAAAATTGTGTTTTGTTACCATTTTAATGTTGTCATTAAATTTATTATAATATAAATAAGTACGATTATTATTTAAACAACAAAGTAGACGGGGCTCCTATTTCTGTCTTCAGAGTCTAAAGTAACTAAGCGAACTCAGCTCCCGTCATCCCCTTTAAACCTAACCTATCCGTTTAGGGGTGCCCTAAGCTCCCTAGCTTGCTTCGCTCGCTCTTGGACTAATTCATTGACCATTATTACCGTATTGCCCATCCGTTACGAAGCAATATTAATAATGACCACACAATGTGATAGATATAGAAGTTTAAATCAGTATGTAAAGAACATTGCCCGAATTGACTTGACTTGATTCATAATGCCCGGGCATTATACATAGTGCACTGATTAATCACTTGTTCCATGACATATATAACGAAATTAAAAGAAAAACTATCACACCTAAGTAAGCTTTACAAGTTTAAGAGTAATAATCGACCATCTTAACGACACTAACTCGATAGTGGGCAAACGCCTGCCTATCGATAAATAAAAACTTATAAGATGTACTTGGCAAAGTAATATTTTTGTATATTCATGTATTGACAACAGTTTTTGAACAGCAAAGTTAATTTTGTCCCTTCTTTAGAGCAATGTTCGGTGCTTTCATTGTTTATCATCGTTAGTAATGTTACCTATTTATTTTGGTGAATGTAGCTGTTTATACGAAACTCTCTGTGTTGGAGTCAGACTCGCACTTGGCCGGTCCTTACAATAATATTCGTAAAAAATCTTGGTAGGTACTTACTTTTTAACAGACGAAAAAAAAGGAGGAGGTTCTCAATTCGATATGTATACAGGATGGAAAAATCAATGGGCTCTGAAAGGAAACCACTTTAAATCCCTAGATTATTTTACATAAATGAAACTTTCCTTTATTTTTTTAAAGAAACAAAACAGCATTCACAGATTTTTCGACAAGCTTACCTAAACCGGGAATCGAACTATCTAAACATTAAAAAAATAAACACTCGCTATTTTGTTTCACTAGTCGATACAGTCAATGTTAAATATAAAGTTTCTCCAAGAAACATTAGGACTTAAACTCGTCTGTCGTACAAGATATTCATGAAATCTAATCTCTTTTATCCACATTATCTAGACTAGAACTTAAAAGACTCGTTATAATTTGCTTATAACTCTAACATCCAAAGACATTCTATGAAGTCCACGCTTGGTAATTTATCTCTAAGAACCTTGTTGAAAACTTAGATTAGATAATCTTTTAATTGGTAATAATAATTATATGCAGATTTCCTTCTTAGATGAGGTTTTCTGACGAAGTTTAAAAATAGAACTTTTATCTTTGTTTGCGGTGCGGAACTGCAAATTTTGAAATTCGAACAAATGTTTTGGAATTTGTTTTCAATTTTGAGTTGTTTTGCTTCCATTTCGTAATTGTGTAACAATGGTGTATTAAGAACAATTAGATTTATTAGAAACTTATATATCAAACAATAAGAATTGCAGTTTAGCTCTATAGTGGTATGGTGAGAGGTAATAAACGTTTTATCTTTCTTTCTTTCTTTTTTACCCAGATAGAAAAATACCGTCTAGAAAAGAATTGTCGCGAATGGTGAAAATTTTGTGAATGTTGAATTTTAGAACGCCCACAGCAACAATATCTAGACTTATCCGATTATGATCTTAACATTTTGACAAACTTTGAGTGTTACCCGAAAGCTTCTAGTTGGGAAGCTGCTCAAGAGATGGGCACCAGCCATTACAGCTAGTACTTAGTATTTTGAAAAAGTACAAATACAAATGTTTTGGAGATGGACGGTTCGTGCAGAAACTACATCCCGGAGATCCTCAAAGAAGATTAGAATTATATTTAAATATTCAAACAGCAAAAGCCCGCAACCCAAATTTATAAGACAACATAGTTTAGTGGCTTTCTGTAGTTTCTGCCTACCCCCATGGGAAAAAAGGCGTGAGTTTATGTATGTATATTTCTAAATCCGGAAGAAATTTCTAAAATTGTAAATAATATGCAAAATAAGAAATCTTGTGGCTTTGACGAAATACCAATATCAGTAATTAAGGATAATCTATCAGAATTGTCTGGACCCATCTCGACTTTTTGTAATAAATGCATTGCAGAAGGCATTTTCCCAGACAAACAAAAAATTGCGAAAACAGATCCAAAAACTATAGTTTTCTTTATTATCCACCCTCGCAAAAATTTTGGAAAAAGTTTTAAAATATCTCTTAAGTAGACATCTTGGTTTAAATAAAGTAATACATCTAAGACAATTCGGATATCAGAAGAACTTCGGTACAGGAGATGAAATTTATACCTTACTAAACGATGTGGTTAATAAATTGAATAGTAAAATGAGACTGGCTGGTATTTACATGGACCTAAGCTCGGCTTTCAACACGATTGATCATAACCTACTCATCATAAAATTGGAACATTATGGTGTTAGATGTAAAGCCTCACAACTCTTCTCATCATACTTAAAAAATAGGAAAATGTTTGTTGAAGTTGATTATACCCACATGAATGGTTTAAAAAAGAACTACAGGTCATTTATGTTGAATATTGCAACTGGTGTGGCCCAAGGCTCAATTTTGGGCCCATTATTATTTATTATTATTATTATTATTATATACTTTATTGTACACTACAAAAATACAAACATACAGAACAATCATTTTTAAAAACAAAGTGTACAATGGGCGGTCTTATCGCACAGGGCAATCTCTTACAGACAACCTTTGGATGGACTAAAACGATAGGAGAAGAATTTAGGGCTGTCAGTGTACAATGATCATAAATAATATTACTTACTTATACATAATAACATAAAATACATAAATACCCAATATAAAAAATATCTAATATACTAATAAATATCGAATATATGACAGAGAAAGGAAAAGACTAAAAATTATAGTGAAAGGTAATGCTCCTTTACCATTTTCTTAAACGTTGGCAGTGTTTGAGCACGTCTTATTTCTATAGGTAATACATTCCACAACCGAACTGCTTGAATCGTAAAAGATTTGTCGAAGAAGGAAGTGGAATGCATACGAACACTCAATTTTAAATTCTCCGATGATCTCAAGGACTTAGAATGGGTGTCACAGAGGAACTGAAAACGTTCTTTAAGATAAAAAGGGGTAAAAGGATTAAAAAGCACATTATAAAGCAAAGAGAGTATGTGTGCATTCCGGCGAAGGCGAATAGGAAGCCATTTGAGCTTAGTACGAAATTCAGAAACGTGATCATATTTGCGCAAGCCAAATATAAACCTAATACAGAGATTTTGAAGTCGCTCAAGCTTATCCAATTGGTCTTGGGTGAGATCAAGATAGCTGGCATCAGCATAGTCCAGGATAGGGAGAAGAAGAGATTGTGCTATCGCAATTTTAGTGGTGATGGGAAGAAAATTACGAAGACGCCTCAGGGAGCCCGCAGAAGCAAACAGTTTACGACTAACTTCCTGCAGTTGTTTGGTCCAGGCAAGAGTGCTGTCGATATAAATCCCC
The DNA here is from genome assembly GCA_964057195.1 of Orthosia cruda. NCBI lineage: Eukaryota > Metazoa > Arthropoda > Insecta > Lepidoptera > Noctuidae > Orthosia > Orthosia cruda. Next base: position 3,274,951 of record OZ059853.1, on the reverse strand, counting down.
AAGTTCTTCACAGTGTTAGCTATAGGAATAATGGTGTTGTTGAAAAAAACCTGGGGAAGCGTCGACCAATCAATTTTAGGAACAGTCCGGGAACTACCAACAACCGTCACCTGAGTCTTCGCGGGATTAATCTTCAGTCCAAACTGAGCACTCCAGTCACCTATTCGAGCCAGGTCTATATTAATCGTCTCAATGGCATCTCCTAACTCTCCAAGAGGGGCTTGGGTATAAATCTGGAGATCATCAGCATATAGGTGGTAGAAAGAAGAAAGTCGTTGAGAGATAGCATTAATAAAGAGTGCGAAAAGAAGAGGAGATAAAACGCCACCCTGCGGCACACCGGCAGAGGTGTGACACCAAGAAGAGAAATATTCGTCAGTGCAAATACGCTGCCGGCGGCCAAACAGGTAACTACGAAACCAGTCAATTACCGGAGGAGATATGTTAAAAGAGCTTAAGACGCCAAGCAAAATGTCGAAGTCAACGGTATTGAAGGCATTGCTAAAATCGAGCAGAGCAAGTACCGTTAACTTTCCCACTTCCATGCCCGACCTGATATCGTCCGTAATGTGTACAAGTGCTGAGGTAGTGCTGTGTCCGCGTCGAAAACCAGACTGGAAAGGATTTAGCAGATTTTGTTTGATAAGGAACGTGCTAAGTTGATTGTGGACAAGTTTTTCAAGGACTTTGGATAGGAAAGGAAGAATAGAAATGGGACGATAGTCAGAAAAAGATTCAGGATGAGATTTTTTGGGTAAAGGAATAATTTGGGCATCTTTCCAGGATTGTGGGAAGACACCACTGGAAATAGAGAAATTGAGGATATAAAGGAAGACAGGGGTAATGTTATCAAGGATGGGGATGATCATATTACGGCTGACACAGTCACTACCAACAGCGTTGGATGTAATCAATACAATACTCTTTTTAACATCACAGGCAGTGAATTGACTAAAGACAAAAGGAGAATAATCAGGTATCGGAAGATTTGAAAGATAACTAAGCGTAGTTGCTTTGGTGGCCCTATCCAATACGGGCGAAGTAGAAAAATGACTGTTAAGTAAGTTGAAGTCCAAGTCTTTAGGAACCGTGTCATGAGTGTTTTTTCCGATACCTAATGATTTGAGAAATTTCCAGACTTTGGCTGGATCACCGCCTTGAACAGAATTATGGATATGTTGGCGTTGTGCGTTCCTACACACCTTGCTGCATTGGTTCCTTATTGAGACGTATTTTTCCCTGTTGACGTCGTTGGGCCGAATTTTAAGCTTAAACTTCGCAGCTGCCTTTTTGCCTAGTAAAACTTTAATTTCATTAGTCAACCATGGCGCTGGAAGATGTTTAACCCTTACAGCTCGAATAGGTGCATGTGCATCGTAAAGCTGAATGAGGGTAGACGTCAAGATATCAACTTGTTCGTCGACGGACGAGGATGTGACCAGCGGAGTCCAGTCAATGTTACTGGCGTCCTTTCGCAGACGATCAACGTCCATGGCATCAAAATTGCGAAGCAGAAGAGTTTTGAACTTATGCTTAGGAGGTCGAATTTTATAGGAAGTATAAATTAGATCATGATAGGAAAATGCGTCGGCAGAACATTGACCATGTTTATTAATGACCTCATCAATTTCCTTCAAAATCTTTCACCTGACATTCAACTGGTAGTCTTCGGGGATGACACCAATGCCGTAGTAGCAGCTAACGACATCCAAGAGCTTACTCTAAAGGTGACTTTAAATATTCATGAGCTTACTCTAAATATTCATAACAACTGCGCGTAACGATGATAAAATAAATATAGAACTGGATAGAGTTAAAATTGACCTTGTTAAGGAAGTTAAGTTTCTTGGAATTTATATAGATAAACTTTTAAACTGGAAAAGAGAACTAGCGGCACTGGATTCATCATTGCCATCTGCTTGCTATGCTTTAAGAATCCTTAGGGACGAGGTTAGCATTACACATCTTAAAATGGTGTATTATGTCCTGATCGAGTCCAAATTAAGGTATAGCTTTCAGTTTTGCGGCAACAGCTATCTCTATAACTGTCAGAGAGCATTTATTTTACAAAAAAGAGCGATACGTATTATTGTCCGCATTCCTCAATGGGAGAGCTGTAGACCATTTTTTAAAGAACTTGGCATTCCGATAGTCCCTAGCCTATACATATCAATTCTATTATGCACCTTTAAAAACACATATATAACTTCGAAACAGACGAAAATAGGCAGATAAGGGAAAATACACAAATGGAAAGACTTTGGAAATAAAATAGTACCTCAATTTGGAATCGATAAACATAGTCCACAATATCAGGCCGTTAAAGCGTTTAATAGATTACCTCTTGGCAAAGCAAGGCTCAAGGCACTTCTTTTGGAGAAATGTCTATACTCTGTAGATGAATTATAGGTTTGTGTTATTTTTGTGATGTCAATTACCAATTAATAAATCATAATCGTATTATTATTATACTTATGTTTGCATGTTATTTAATGTATTTATTTTAAGCTTAGTGTTTACTTATAATGTTAATGTTATGTTTTATGATGTTAAAATTTCGAACACAATGTATATTGTAACTGAATAAATTGAATTGAAATTGAATATAATTATGTAACATTGTATAGTCAGATGAAACAAATTGCAGTAATTATGGAAAGTTAGGCGTAGCATTATTGGTCCCGTCTAAATACATTCCATTCATTCGCGAAACAAACAATCAGGTCAGATTTTCTTTAATGTTTGGTGTGGAATCAGAAGCAATATGGTTGTTCTGGTGCACGTTTACGAAGGACATCTAAATACGGCAAAATACATTAAATATTGGGTCTTTTACAAAATGAATTAAACCTTCTACTAGAAGAGGAACGAAATAATATAATTTTTCAACAAGACGGTGCTCCTGCTCACAATACTAGAATTTACAGAGCTTACCTTAATGAAAATTTCAATGTCTGGATAGGTACAAACGAGACGATTAGATAGCCTGCAAGAAGTCCAGACCTGACGCCTCTGGACTATTTTTATAGGGCCATGATGTTATTAGGAGCATACACCACAACACTTTGCTACACGAAATGAATTCCAAAAAATACTTGATTTGTGTATCCGTAACGAGGGGTCTCATTTCGAACAACTTATCAGTTAAATTATTAGAGGGTAACAAAATTGTGATTTGAAATAGTTCAAGTATGTCTTGCTGGATAATAATTTTCGTTCATGATTACGCCTCCCTCATATTAGAATTGATGACTAAATAAATTTTAGATTTCATGATCTTTTTATTTCAAAGACCTTATGTTTATTAGAGAGATTCTATCCTAAATAACAGTCCTGTCGATTACTTGAATAAAATAGTGAGCGTTTATTTTTTAAATTTATAGCTGGTTTGATTCCCGGTTTAGGTAAGCTTGTCGAGAAATCTGTGAACGCAATTTTGTTTCTTTAAAAAATAAAGGAATGTTTCCTTTAAGTAAAATAGTCTATCTTAATGATTTTATGTGATTTCCTTTCAGGGTCCATTGATTTTTTCCAATCTGTTTATATTTATTTGATATATGACCATGCGATTTCAAAAATCTTTTTTATTTGGCTAGGGGTACTTCAAAGTCTATTTTGTTCTATTCCTTTATGATTTGAAAAATAAAATCCACTCCTAAAGGTAGAAAAGAAGGATTTATATTTGGCTTCAAACCTTACGGACCGCGACGGTCTTGTTATTTTTAAGAAACGTACCCCAAATGAAAGTAATTGGTGACCCCTGCTTTAAAGTTAAGGTACCCTACACGTCCAAACAAACTCTAACGATTCAGGCTCTCTCTTTAGAATATTAGGTGATATTTTTTTAACATTCAGACACAATGTAAATTGTTAATGAATAAGTAAAAAAACTCCTTGGCTACCGTTTTGCTGGACTGATGCTCCAGTAAATTGCATCATAAAATTTTCGAGTAAATAACGATATTGAACAAGCATAACATCCTACAATAACGCCCTCTTTGAAAAGTGAGTATTAAAAACATTTTATACTATGAGATTGGAAAAACTTACACTAAATAAATTTTCAGACATTCACCTCAAAACAAAATGAACAAAAGTACTAATAATGAATTAATATCATCTTACCCCATGAGAAGCAGTTCGCCAAGCCCAGCTGCAGCACTAAACATGCTAATACAAGCGTGCAAATAGACATCTTAATCTCCAGACAAGGTTGGTTCAGCAGATATAGAAGAAACGTCCACTCTTGGTGACCACCGCTTGTGTATAGAGCGCAAAACGATGGATTTCTGGAACAAACAAAGTTATATATAGCTATTTCCGTGGGAGTTCCAGTGATAAGCGGGCCTCGTGTGTTTAGCCATGCTTATAATAATAAAATAAAAAATTGCAATATAGGATAGCACAGCAGTGCCCGGCCAAGTCGAACAGAAACAAACAAATACACAGCCGAACCATCCTTAGCTCGAAGCCATTCAGATCAAAGTTCCCTAATTTTTCTCTGACTCACTAACTCACCGACATCATAATTCCGAGGTATTTCTAGTAGAAAAATTAAAATATTGAAAAAAAATGATATTTAGTCTATAACCCTAGAAAAACTTAAACGTATCGCAATTTCACGTTTCAACGAACTGCATAGGTAAATTTTAATTCAATCTATCTATATAAAAACATACTTTTACAGTTCATACAATTTAACGCGACTTACACTACCTAAATAGGAAGATAGGTAGATATATAGTGGATATAGGTAGGTACAATAAGTCAGAGACAACATGTCTTCTACAATATACCTACATAAACTATACATACTTATGAGTCTTACGTATATACGTTTCGTATAGTGCCGGACGTAAAGAATTTCACCATCCCATATCTTTCCATGGGTTTCGTAAGAGGCGACTAAGGGACAAACCAGAGAATGGGCAGCAGCGTTCTCTATGCTTCTATAACAACCATACTGCGATCGCCAACCCGCTTGCCAAGCGTGGCGATTATGGCAATTTTTTTATTTGTGCTATTCATGGGGCTCCCCCCCATGAATAGCACAAATAAAAAATGGCCCCTAGTACCCGGCAGCCTGCCTACCCTCGACTACGGCAGCGGTCGAGGCTACGGCATGGCAAGGGGTGCTAAGAATCTCCCGACGAGATCCGGCTACCCAAACAATCACCGACGACTGGACCTGGCAACGTACAACACGCGAACACTTCGGACCGATGAGAAGATCACCGAACTCGAAGAGGAATTAAGTGGTTTGCGATGGAGCATTATAGGGTTATCTGAAGTCCGAAGAGAGGGGGAGGATTCGATAATCCTCAAATCCGGTAACCTGCTCTATTGCCGAGAGGGTGACCGGCAGTCCCAGGGTGTGTTATCGTCCACAAGACCCTTGTGAACAACGTGGTGAGAGTGTGTCGACCAGGGTGGCGTACCTTATACTCAGAATATACTCAAGATATTCGCTGAAGGTCATACAGCTCTACGCCTTAAACTCGGCATACCCCGACGACGAGGTAGATACCATGTATGAGGAAATCTCCAGAGCCAAGCATGGTTTCAAAACTCACTTCACTGTTGTCATGGGGGACTTCAACGCGAAACTGGGCAAACGAGACGAGGATGAGCTGCAAGTGGGGCAATTTGGAGTTGGACGACGGAACCGCCGGAGTCATCTACTAGCCAGCTTTATGGAGAATAAGAGCCTCTATTATGATGAACTCCCTTTACAAAAAGCGTGAACACAGTAAGTGGACCTGGCAGATTCCCGATGGTGCAACAAAAAATGAGATCGACTTCATCATGTCAACCAAGAAACAAATTTTCAGTGATGTCGCTGTCATCGATTCGGTAAAAACCGGGAGCGATCACCGCATGGTAAGAGGCACATTGAACATTAATATTAAGCTAGAAAGATCTCGACTGATGAAGTCCACGCTCCGTACAGCACAGATCCAGGTCCAAAACCCCGAGAGCTTACAGCTCGAACTCCAGAATCGTTTCGAGTGCCTAGGGAGCTCCGTGGACGAATACAGCGACGGGTTCGTGGAAGCTGTCCATACGGTCGGGTCTAAGTTTTCGTACAGATAGAAACCTAGATACCTAGAAAACTAAATAAGTACAGTTCCGTCGTACAGATACAAACAAAAAGCTCTCTGATACTACCCTCAAGCTTATGAAGGAGAGGAGTGAGATGATCCTGCAGTCTTCAGATGAGGCGTGCAAATACCGGCAGCTCAATAGACAGATCTCTAAATCCTTGAAAAGAGACCTCCACCGCTTTAATACCGAACGTATTTAAAGACGCGATTGAGCGAAATAAAAGCTCCAAGATTTTACTCAAGGGCTCTGGCTATTGGGCAGAGCCAGCTCACGAAACTGAAGACCGACAATGGCAGGATCGTATCCGCCAAACCGGAGCTTCTGAGGGAGTTCGAGATATTCTATGGGCAGTTGTACACATCAATCAGCAAGCCCGTTGCGAGTCTAGCAAACGACCCAAGAGCTAGATTGACCCGACACTATACCGAAGGTATCCCGGACGTCAGCCTGTACGAGATTAGGATGGCTCTGAAACAGCTTAAAATAACAAGGCGCCGGGTGATGACGGAATCACGGCTGAAATCCTGAAGGCGGGAGGAAAACCTGTCCTTAAGGCCCTTAAGAAGCTGTTTGATTCCGTCATACTCCAGGGCAAAACGCCACAGGCATGGTGCAGGGTTGTGGTGGTACTCTTCTTCAAGAAGGGCGACAATGCCCGGCTAAAGAACTATAGGCCCATCTCACTTCTTAGCCATGTCTACAAGTTGTTTTCAAGAGTCATCACGAATCGTCTCGCGCGCAGGTTTTACGATTTCCAACCTCCCGAACAAGCCGGATTCCGAAAAGGCTTTAGCATTGGATACCACATACATACGCTGCAGCAGGTTGTACAGAAGACCGAAGAGTATAACCTGCCTCTCTGTTTAGCGTTTGTGGACTACGAGAAAGCCTTCAATTCGATTGAGACTTGGGCTGTACTGCAGTCTCTCCAACGGTGCCAGATCGACTACCGGTACATTGAGGTGTTGAAGTATTCGTACAAAAACGCCACCATGTCATTCCGTCTCCAGGATCAGACCTCGAAACCAATTATTCTCCAGCGCGGCGTGAGACAGGGAGACGTAATTTCTCCGAAACTGTTCACGGCTGCGCTGGAGGATGTCTTCAAGGTTCTGGGCTCGAGGGGGCTTGGCATCGACGTTAATGGCGAGTACATCACTCACCTTCGGTTTACCGACGACATAGTGGTCATGGCTGAGACCATGGAGAGATTCAGTAAAATGCTCGATGACTTTAGTAGAGCTTCAGAAAGAGTGGGTCTCAAAATAAACATGGAAAAAACCTAGGACATGGTAAATGCCCACGTAACACCCACTCTTATCAAGTTAGGAGACTCTACATACGAAGTTTTGGACGATGATGTCTACCTGAGACAAAAGGTCCAGTTAGGTAGGTCTTACTTCGAGAAAGAGGTCAACCGTTGAATCCAACTCGGCTGGGAAGCGTCTGCGAAGTTGCGCAGTTTCTTCTTGTGTCATGGCCGCTCACAATGGGCCTCATCAGAATGCAGTCACCCAAAGCACAATGGAGAGAGCTATGTTTGGAGTTTCCTTGCGCGATCGAATCAGAAATGAAGACATTCGCGAGAGAACCAGAGTTACCGAAATAGTCCGAAAAATTGCCAACCTTAAGTGGCAGTGGGTGGGGCACATTGCTGGTAGAACGGGTGGCCGATGGGCCCGAAAAGTTCTGGAGTGGCGACCGTGAACTGAAAGTCGTTGCGTAACTGAAAGGCCTCTCACTAGGTGGAGTGACGACCTGGTCAAGGCTGCGGAAACCCGGTGGATGTCATACGCAATGGACCGATCAGTGTGACGACGCATAGGGGATGCCTATGTCCAGCAGTGGACGTCTTTTGGCTGAAATGATGGTGATGATTTATGAGTCAGCGCAGTGTTTTGAACGCCAGTTATGAGATTGGGATCTTAGCCATATTATAACAGTTTTAATGAGTTAGTTAGTTGAATTTCATAAACAAACGGTTAAATAATTCATCACCTGCGCTTCCTTTATTTACCTAGTGTTGGTACCTACCAATGGACTTGTTTTTGGAATCGGTCTTAATACCTTTTGCGATTGTAAAACTGCTATGCAAGACTTGATTTTTTATACATATTATTTTTTATTTTCATACGAATATATCACGTTGGTGGTGTTATCACTAGTTTCCTGGTCACATGGTAATCTGCAATTTCTGATTATCTGTTGGTAGGAAAAATTTCGGCTAGGCTTCTATGGACAATGTACTAAAAGTTTTTGTTAAACCTTAACACAGATAATTATTTTTGTCGTTTTTGTGTTTGTTTTTAGTAGGAAGTTGGTTTGACAAACAAAGAAACAGAAATAGCGACCTCCGAAAGTAAAGTTATTTTGCACTTGTAGTGTGTTCTTTTTAAAAAAGACTATTTTTATAAATGGGTATTATTAAACGATCGAATGAAAAAAAACTTAACGACTGATGATGAGATACTGTTATAATAACTTGAGCGGTATGAATTTGAGTACGCGAAAAATAAACTAACGACGAATATTGATTAATTATAAAATCCAGAACGAGCTTACAAAAAGTGGGTTGTGAATAATCCATTTCAGATATTTAAATTGTATCCGTGCGACTAAATTACTAAGTGAGCAAAAAGAAATGCGCGGGAGTTCGGGTGTATTTTGGATCCGGATCATGAATTGCTTTTAACAAAAATTGCTTTCAACGGTATTCGAGGTGATTTACTGCGTTGGTTTACATCGTATATCACAAATAGAACTCAAAGAGAGGTTATCAAGGGTTTTGAATCTTCATCCATATATGTTACATCCGGTGTGCCTCAAGGCTCAATTTTAGGTCCTCTCATGTTTATATTCTTCATAAACGACATATATAGGTGTTTCAGACATTCCAAATTTCTACTTTATGCCGATGACCTTAAAAATTTTAGAATAATTCATAACAATAATGATTGTCTCTTATTTCAAGAGGATCTAGATAGATTCTCAACTTACTGCATAGAAAATAAGATTCAACTGAGTATTGAAAAGTGTTCATCTATAACATTTACCAAGAATAAAAACATAATAACTCACACGTATAACTTAAATAACACTATATTGCACAAAACAAATTTAGTTAGGGACCTTGGAGTATTGCTGGATAACAAACTTCATCTTGATCAACATATTGATAAGATTATTAGTAATGCCTTCCACATGTACGGGTTTGTGATGAGATGTATGACTGATTTTAAACGTACTCATACATAGATTCATTTATACAAATCTTTAGTGAGATCACAGTTGGAGTATGCTGTAATGGTTTGGAACCCATTCTATGCGAAATACAAAGAAAAGATTAAAACCGTACAGTATAAATTCCTTAAATCTACATTACCGGTGTTTCTTACCATGATTTATTGAAATATTATAAACTTACTACCCTTAATATAGACGCACCTTTGTGGAAAGCATGTTTCTTTATGACCTGTGTAATAACAAATATGATTGCTCAGATTTAGCGAACAGATTGTGTTATGTAGTACCTAGGACTATCACAAGACGCGAGGTGCGCGGTCGCCCGCTCTTTGCTGTCGCCTCGTGTCGCACAAACGCGGGGGCCCGCACACCTTTGCGTCGTTTAGCAAAGAATTATAACACCCTATTCTCAACATTAGATTTATTTTCTTGCTCAGCTAGTAAATTTAGAAATGAAATCCTTAAAGCCATCAGCAACTGTGAGGATTAATTTAGCCTAATTAACTTCCTCTGTGTATCTGTAGATTTTGTGTTTTTGTTTTGTATAATATAGTATTTAATTAGGCTAAGGCTTATTGGTATTGTACTCGTGCATGTATTTTCGTACTCGTGCAATTTTAATTATATAAGATGTGGATAACGTTGTTAGTTGCACACTAATGTAGTCTCCTACAATTATTTGTTAGCCATGTATAGTGTGTAATTGTTTGTTTTCCCTAATAAATAAAATAAAATAAAAATAAAATTTGTGGTCTTAACGAATTAGTCCAAGAGCGAACGAAGTGAGCTCGGGAACTTAGGATATCCCGACACGGATAGGTTAAGTTCGAAGGGGATGACGGGAGCTGAAGTGAGCAAGCAAAGCGAGCGAACATAGTTCCCATCATCTCCTTCATGTTAGGTTACTTGAGACCTTGCAGACAGAAAAATGAGCAAGGCAAATATTATGAAGCTTCTCATTTTGTATTTTAAGGTTCAACTAGTCGAGGGCACGAACTATTTTGTGCGCGAGGTTAAAATGCATGCCATCTCATCCGAAAATCTTTATTGTTCAAGAAAAATACATTTTATATCAGATAAATCAATGGTCTCCACACTAGGATTCTTAGTGTCGTGGAGGCCAGTCTCTTTCATCATTGTTCAGAAATACAGTTTTATTGTAGCCATATATAACAAAAAGTATAAGTTAAACTTTGACGAGCAGTAAGAAGCTAGTTCGCGTACGAATTACGCGAAAAACACTTTTGCAAATTTGTATCGAAATGGATGATGATTTAGGACGAAAACGAGCGCGTAATTTTATAAACAGACCTTTGGGAGTCTATATATCATGACAAAACTACTAATGTATATTTCCAAAATTAAATTAAATTTGCATTATTGAATTACTAATCTATCCCTGTATGGAGGCCTTTTTGCAGTTTTCCTTCTTCTTATGGTATTTAATTCCGCCCAAAGATGCGTTAAAATTAGTGTTGAAATATTGAATTTTCGACGCTCATAACTTTCAAAGTTTTTATTTTTTAACTTTTTTGTTTCCATACTAGATTGGGTTAGATAATGATGAGACAAATTGATATTTTTTTTTTTATTTTGAACGTACATCGTGAAACAGTTTAGTAATTGCTAGACTACGTTTGTATGGAATGATTGACTAGTGTAACCTTAAGTAACTCAAATTAATGTTTGTAAGTTGCTGTTCTGTTGATTTCTCGTCACTCGCAGTCAATCGCTCACTTAGTAATACTATAACGTAAATTAATTATGATTGTCACTTAAAACTTTAATTTACAATCACTCGTTTAAATACTACCCTTTATAAATCTTAAAGTATTAAATTTCCACTCTACAAAAAGATCATTGGCTGGTTTTCCTTGCAAAAACAATATTTTCTAGAGCATCAATACTGTTACCTGTCTTTTGAAATTACCGATAACAACGTGATGTCATCTTCTGCATCGTCGTCGCTGTAAATATGTTGAACAAGAACAGTAAATCATTTCCTCTTTAAAACTTGGATTTACGAATACCGAGCTAGGTCTCATTGATGTGTAGCTGTGTTTATCAATAGGATGCAGACACATTAGCAGGAAGGCGCACTGATAAGCAAACACAGTTAGAAATATTTTATAGTCCGCATCTAACTCATAAAACCAAAAAAAAGGTGATTTATTATTTTACACAGAACCTTAATTCTTTGCCAAAATAATAGTAGCCTAATTTACTCCTTATAAAATCAGCAATCTATTCATTAAAATCGGTTGCAGCCGTTTTGCAGATAGCCCGAAACAAATAGACAGTCAGACGGTCAGGCAGAGGAAATCTTCAATTTAATGTATTTTAACCGACTTCAAGCAATGGAAGAGGTTCTCAATTTTTCTGAATTTGTATATCTGTTCAGCGATACCTTCGCTAATTGTCAACAGATATTGGTCATAATTTTTTGCACGGAAGATGTGGTTTCAAATCAGTTTCCTATCATTTTGGTGAAGATCCGATGAACCTTGGAGATAAATAACGGAACTCTTCAATAATCCCGAGATTGCAACAATCGCATGTCTTTTATTGTTAAGATCGTTTAATTTTATATATATAACATCACGCCGGTACTCTCTAAAGGGGCACGCAGACATGTTCTCTCAACATCTTTCGTACCGCATTTAATGTAAATGGCTAATAATGGCTCTGACTTTGACTTTGAAAATGCATTCAGTTGATGCCCTCTGAGCGATGTTTACCCGTCTTCACGACAGCAAAGGGTTATGTTTGATACGCGTCTCTATGTATGTTTGTATGTGGGATAATAAGTATTCTCGTGGCATCATAACGGCTGAATGGATTTTAATAAATGACGAGTCCATCGGCTCATCTAGGTCATGACTAGGAGGAAGGATGCCTACGAATTATGATTGCCGCAACGTAGTTGACCAAAAGTGTAGCCTCATACTGCATGTTATGATTTACGTCTCGTTTGCATCTTTTCAGTTTGTCTTATTTTCTACATACCTAATCATTTTCGTCTTCTTAAAAATCGCTTTGATACTCTCATGGTTTTTGCTTGTGTAATTTGTCGTTTTTCAGGATTGACACTGATTTATTACATAACCAGCACATGGACCAGTATATCTACAACGTAATGCCAATATTTCTTAACAGAATTAAAAACAATAATGATTACAAATTATGGCCAAGAAAAACCGCCCTGAAAAGTATGAAACAAACTCAATATGTATCATCTAGTAAGTAGATCTGGAAACTATATTGTTAAGTGAAAATATGCTCTATTAAGGCCGTACCCTGACCAACAAATCAGCATGAGATTTGAGCATTCCTATTGGCCTAGCGGCACTCGTGGCGCATGAATTACAGTAGTAAATACGCCCAGATTTTAGAATAAAATCTTTATAAAATCGAATATTGGTCTTTTGAAAAAAATAAATCTACCAAAATGTTCGTTATTAAATTGTCTATCCATTAGTGTAAGTACAAGAAATTATTAATGAACACTTTACGAGGAGATGCATGCTATCAATCATTATTTCTCATTTTTATGGTATTGTTGGAAGGAGATTAGTGAAACATATACTACAATAAAAAAAAAAAGAATTCTACAATTTTGGAATCAATAATATGTAGAAATTTAATGTATTTTTATTAGTTGATATTTCATTTTAAATAACGAGTAGATAGCTCCTAAAACTGCACGAAAAACGGCTAGCGCGGCGTTTTGCTCGGGGTAGCGCCTTAAGGTGATAACTAAGGTTTAAATTAAATGAGCAAAAAAGTAATTAACCAAATGGACTTCGCGCGTGTTATCGATGTCGCGAGTAGTGATGGGAAATTCCCGAGAATATTCTCCTTGCGAGAACTTTGCTGTTAAGTTCTCGAGAATATTCTTTTGGAAGGGAATTTACAAGAATTTAAAAATTGGATGACGCTATTGTATCGATTTATTTTTGGAGTAGTAGTTTTCAGTGCATTTGAACGTTTTACAAAGTTAAAGCCAAACTAATCTAGTCGACAACTTAAATTCTCAGTAAATTCTCCTGACCGAGAACATTCTCGAGAATATTACCGAGAAAATTCTCGTAAATTCTCTTAAATTTCTTATGGTGTGTTACAAAAGATTGTTTTTTTGAACTTTTTGTTTAATGGTTTTGGTTTTTTCATAAATTTCCAATTGTGAGCAATCAGACAAATATTGCCTGTTCTTCTGCCTTTTTTTTTAAACGGTTTTATTTAGCTTGCCCTGTTTTTTGGTATACCTAGACCTTTAGTTCCGAAGACAATAGAAGGCAATATATTATTCATTTTATCATTGTAAATCCAAATTGGCCGCTGCTACAAAATAGCGGCATACATATTATTTTTTAACAACCCTTTCAATATGAAAAATCTTAACGTAATCGTACCTGGGGTACCCCTTAGCGTAGTCGCTTAGGTTTAGAAATTTGTGCCTGGCTGGAGGCTATATAGCTTAGTCTCCACAGGCTAGCCCGGTTAAGCAGTGGACGGTCACTTTGACCGAACGGTGAGAGGCCACGAAGAAAAAAAAAATGTTATGTACCTATGCTATTATATACATTCTTACTTAAAGTATTTCATGTATAAAGATAGTATATAAGAGAGTTTATAGACGCTATGCTAAAGTTATAAGCTATGTGACGCCTCGTCGCGAACAAACACCCTGTTCGAGCACCACCAGGATTAGATACACCACAGGGAGCTGGGCATTTAGTATTTCTGGCGGGGTTAACTCTATTAATAATGTTCATCTTCTGCACGAAAACTTATTATATCTAAAATAATTTACCACGGCGACAAATAGATTCAGCAACCGTTCTCCTAAGACCGATTCGTCATTGGACTGTTCGTCGACAGGAAGATTCATTTATTACCGTTTCCCCAGCAAATTAATTATTTTATTAAATGGACGTTGTCCCCGTTAACGGGGACACAGATAACGGGGACAACGGGAATATATCAATCTTTCACTTACGGACATATGGCCGACAGAACCTTTCATTTATATCACTTTCGACGACAGGCCTTGCCAGCTTCTGAATGTTTCACCGACATCTACGGACAATACGCTGTCAATCTTCAGACATGCGATATTACAAAAAATACACATATCGACAGTTTACTGAGTCTTTATTAAGAGATCAGGGATGGCTACTTGCCCTAGAGAATCTAGACAAGCGGACGCGTGTAACGCCAAATTTGAGCCAAGAAAAAGCCGTGTGTACACGAACCTTAATATAAAAAAAACAAATCATTTTCATGATTTGTTTTTATTGACTTCGGAAAAGCAAGTTAGTTTTCGCTTTGTAGTGTTTATTTTTTTTGTTAAAAAGTTTTTATTATCTCTTTTTAGTTTTGGTTGGTATCTCCAATTACCAAAAAATCATTTGTAGCCAAAGTACACCTAATGATGATTCCAATAAGCCCAAACACGACCAGGGATGTATTGTTTTAATACCTACGGAGTTCCAGCCTACCTTCTGGCTTCATCTTCAAATCAGTTCCATGGTACCATTTTCATTAGTACCATTTATTTCTATGTATTTTCTCCATCATAGTCGCTTAACTATTCAAGATATTATCTTATAACTGTTACATACTTAGCATTAAGGAGTTCCAGTGGCTATCTGTGGTCTTCTTCATCAGTTTCACTTCATAAAAGATACTTTCTGAGTGCAAATGATTGCATTTTTTATGTAAATACCAATATCGCTATATGTATGCCTATAATATTTGAGGAATGCCCTCGATTTCTCCTAGATCCCATCATCAGATGCCTGATGACGATGGGGCCACTTGGGAAGTATACTCTTTCAAACGAAAGAAGATTTTTTTAAGTCGCTGGCTGGTAGTCATACTAATACTATAAATGTGAAAGTTTGTATGAATGGATAAACATAGGCTATTTTTCATCCCCGTATACCTAATGTTCCTTTGAGATAAGAAAACACTTATCACGCGGGCAGAAGCTAGAAAACAATAAAACAAACTCCAAAAAAGTATATTTTTCATTTCACTTAACCAAAATTTAATCATATTATTGTACCTACTCATTCTTCTTCTCTTAATCCTACTCTTTCTCTTATTTGAATTAATGACAAATATGTGCCCAGCCACTTAAATATAATTTCAAATCCATCCCATTTTTATCTGCTAAATGCCGCTCGATTCTTTCTTTATACCCTGTTTCATTGCGCTGTAGTTAAAAGAGTTATATGTTTATCTTCATATCGGTAAAACAGTATGTAGCTGGAAAGGCCTGTCGTCGAAAGTGATATAAATGAAAGGTTCTGTCGGCGAAATGTGCATAGGTGAAAGAATCTGCTGGTGAAAAGGAAATAAACGAATCATCCTGTCGACGAACAGTCCAATGACGAATCGGTCTTAGGAGAACGGTTGCTGAATCCGACAAATACGATAAAAACAAAATCTAGAAATTATGGGAAATGGCGCGCAAGTTTTTTTTTCACGCGCCTAATGCAAGGCGAGTGAACATACAGCCTACTTCAAAATTATAATTTTAAGAGATAAAATGCAAATATTTTAATATTTATCGCTGTTTATGTAGCGCAGTCACCTCATTGCGGTGAGGATCCTTAGCAAGGTCGTTTAATAGTTTTGTCTTAACTAACTCACTGGTTACATCAACATTCGAATTCTCTAAAGCAATGATCATTGGTTCGTACCGTGATGTCAATCCTCCGAGGATAATCGCAGCCAAAGATCCATCGTCGATAGTCTTACCAATATCTTCAAGATCTTGAGCAGAACTCATAACGGCATTGATATATGATTCTATGTCTTGGAAATCGGTCAAGGAATATTTGTACAAACTACGCTCTAGAGAGAGCCTTCGACTCATAAGTTTATCCTCTTAAGCTTTTTGAAAAGCACTCCAAGCCTTCTTAGCGTTTTTCGCAATTCTCACGTGCGAAATTGCACATCCGTCTACCGTAAAACATATTTTTGACAACGCCTTCTGGTCATTACGAGAGCGCACATCCTCCGCTGTTTTATCAGAATCATCGTACCCAATTATGGACGTCCAAAGCTCCTCATGAATAAAAGCATTCTCATTTTAAATTTCCAGGTTGGGTACATTGATACCCGTCTCGGTTTGATAACACCGTGATTCCTTGGAAATTCAATTTATTCACTAACGTCTAGATGTCTTCGATTAAGCAGCTTCGTGCTGATAACGTGTTGAAGGAATAAACTAGAAGTAACTAGAAGCTAGGAATAAACTAGGAGTAGCTGGTATTGAATTTTATTTAATAGAATCAAAAAAAAAACAGTACAGTTTTCATAGTAAGAAAAATATAGATATGTGACAAGAAGAGACTAAAGAGTACAGGACCATAACTTTTTGTATAAAGGGAAACACCTAACAGTTTTAATATACAACATTTTCTACACCAACTTCGGCAAAGTAAGTTATTTTTCACTTTGTAATATTTTGTTTTGGAAGGTGGTTTGATTTTATTAAAGGGCTGAATGCTCAAATTTGTTGAAGATGTGGCAGCGGGAAAATGATATGTTAATCTTGATCATATTTCCGATTACTTTGTTGTGGCCGAAACACGTTTATGCACAAAATCCTCTATACAATTGAATGGCAAAGTGATCTTCAAAAAGATTTTTCCGGTAATACTGACCAGCGTACATTTGTACAATTTACAACAATAACGTATCATAACAGGACGTAAAACTTCACTGTCGTATATTTTGAGGTTTCATTCATTATTTTTAAGTAATTCATATTATTATATTTTGTAAAAGAATCTATACAAATTCCAACGTGCTTCTCTTTCCATCCAGTGCAATTCGACAGTGACCGCTTTATGGCCTTGCTAGGAGGACATATGTCGCTTTTTTCCGCCAAATGCAAAAAAATATTCGATTTATTTCTCGTTAATTAAAACTGTCAATAAAATTTCAGATATAGGTAATGCAGCCACATCATGTAGCCTGTGTTGGAATGAGGTTTCAGTTATCAAAACTCATTAAGTTCTGGCTAAACAGAATGTATTAAGTTCATTCTTATTTACAAATGCATGTGTCAGTTTTAAATTTAAGACTGGTGTGTCAGCATGTCTTTACATCAAAACGAGTATTCTTCTGTGAAACATATAATTATTTTTATAAGTACCTATTAAGAAATTAACACGTAGTCATGAGTTTGTTGAATATATGAGTATCACAGCCCACCCGGAGTTTTAACGCCCTTTAACAGCCTGATGCCTTTAATTGGAACTTAAGAAATCTTACGAATATTACACTAACTCTGTATTATTTTTATTTTCTGGCACTAACGCTGTTACTAGCATCTACGTTTTTTTTACATTATAAACGACTCATGTCGTTTAGTTTACTTACTAAGTCCATAACTAAAAAGTATTTAAACCTCTTTAAAATAGATCTAATGTTATTTTAAAAAACGGCACCACGTGACCTGCTCACCCCAGAGGGCTGGTGTATATCAAAACCCAGTAAGTGCCTTGAAACTATTATATTCCAGGATAGCTCAAAAATATATTATGATTTGAAGTAGGCTATAAAAAGTTATGTTGTATTGGTATGTGGTAAATGACATCTTAATATTTCAAGAGAATATTAAATAAGGAATATGAACCTACGAATTGTACAAATGATATTAATAGTGTCCTAAATTATATTGGATATTTTAAATATGTCTTAAAATGACAATGCCGAGCCTAGTAAGTTCTGGATATTTGTAAATTTAAGGTGTTTTACAATTTGATTGGACTGTCCTATTGTAATTAATGATTAAATTGATTAATGAAAGAACCAAATCTCAATTCAAATTTAAAGTTTCTCATTACACAGTTAACATTACGCAGTCCATTTCAGTATAGTAGAACTCATTAAAATAATATAAATAGAATTAATTGGCTATAAAACCATTATAAAAAAATGTCACCTACTGTGTTCTTATGTGGCAGTCGCATAGAAGTAGACATAATTATAATATTTTTTTCAATTTGCACGGCAAAGACTCGTATGACACTAGCCAGATTACCTAATTTAGTGATCTTTATTTTCGTAGCATTGGTTGCATTCATAGACAAAATAACATTGAAAGATCTGATGTCAGATGCTAGCCGCCAGTTTGAAATAAGAACTTGCGAGGTAATATTTTTGTAAAAACCATGGGATATAAACGGACTATGTTTATGATGTGGCCCTCTTTGGTCGGCCTTGTGTATTTAATTTTCATATACTTTTCGCTCCAATTTAAGTTTGCCCCTAAGCTGTCGATTGTCAACTGTTTGACATCAGCCCCTTAAAAAGGTTTTTCCATCTGTATTGTTTCAGTAACAGCCCGGAGTCTGGACTTGTGCCCGGTTTGTCGCAAAAGGCTCGTCTCCTATTACGTAAGACTTAAACATAAATGTTGAAATGTGTGTGTACTGGTTCACCTCTGCTTAACCTTCGTGCAGTACAGGCCTGATGCTAGCTTGCCATATCTACTCCTAATTCCTTTGCGCAGTAAATACAGTTACCAATACTACTTGAAATACCTTTTTCGCAACAAATAATTGACCAACCACGCGACACTAGGCTTATTACGTATGAAACAGCAATTAGCAATATTTGCGCAGAGATTGTACAATCATCGCGCGATTATCGTTTTACGTCAAAAAAATGGAAGGCTTATATTTGCGAAATAATTGCTCTTCAATCGCGAATCCGCATTATACAATATATGAGCTATAGCCACACCATAATAATTTTACGACAGCACTGCTAACAATAAAAATCTGCTAACTGAAATGTGCATTTATCGCAAGATGATCGCGATCACTTCGTATTACGTATGGTTTTTGACAGCAGAGCGACAGCGGTCGGCGAGCAAATGTGGCTGTCAAATTGCGATTACTTTTTCCCTTGTTGTTGATCGATTGCTAATCGCTCGCTGATGGCTGAGTAGGTACAGAATTTTTGGCTTTTATCGTGTGTTATTTTGTGGCTACTTTAATTATCCGCAAATTAGAATAATAATATAAAAAAATATATTGAAATAACAAATTACTAGTGAATATTGTAATGACAAATTGGTGTTGTTTTGAGTCTCTAATGTCTACGCAACTGGACTATTTGTTGAATCATTGAAACAGAAGTTATCACGGTAAAGTAGAGGATTTTTTTATACTGTAGTGTTGGCTACCTCAGCGAAGCTTATATGTTTACTACTAAATACTTACAAACACATTAGAATGTGATAAGTGACTTCTATTATATTCTTTTTTATATGGCAAGCATCGGTTCTTGCCATATAAAAAACTGGTGTCGACTATTCTGCCAATGTCTAAATTAAATTGGAAAAATCTATTTTATGTTTCATAGCTCAAATACAAGATAATGTAGTCTATTAAGTGATGTTCTAATGCGTTATCGATTCGATTTCTTATAACAATCGACAATTCGTAGAAATTTTAATCGATTTTACACATTGACATTATGTAAATAAAATAAAAATATCACATTTTCACTGCCATATTTACTTTACACAAATACTTTACATCTGCGAATATTAATTTATCGGAATATTGGTGCTAAATAGTCATCAAATTAACTATTGTAAAAAAACAGCCTCCACGAAGTGTTGCTCTTTCATAAGCTGGTTAATTCATCAAACGATACATTTTATAAATCATCGTACAGATAAAATAGCTTCTGTTAAAAGTGACTGTCAAAAAAAAAGACTTTACTTAAAGGCCTCAGTAGCCAGGTCACTAAATTGATCGCGCAATAATTGTACAATTATTGCTACTTGCTGTTCCTTACGTAATAAGCCCGGGATGTCTATTCAAACTCATAAGAAGCTCACTCAAAGCGCATTCTTGTAAACATTACTACAATGAGAATTCTTCTAAATAACATACAATAAAATACCTTTGTGAATGTGATCGTAATATCGGTTTGTATGAATGAAATGTTAAAGTATAACTTAATCAACCTCCATTGCTGAGACACTAGTACCCTACTTCAACGTTTTTTTAGAAGAAATACATAATAATCTTTTTTGTGATTTAATTTGTGACTTTTATAACCGCCTAGCGAGTGATCAGTCCCATCATACCCTAAATACGCACTAGGTAAAGTTCAGATTTGGACCATAAACTTGAACAGACTCTCCGCATCATCACTATTTGGTTGAGATGAAAGTCTATGGAACGTGCCTACATCAAGTCGGTTAGAGTAAATTCTTAAGAGTGGGTAAATAAAGTGTACAGACGTATGAAAAAAAACCGGCCAAGTGCGAGTCGGACTCACGCACGAAGGGTTCCGTACCATTATCGCAAAAAAACGGCAAAAAATCTCGTTTGAAAAAAATAGAAAAACCATTTAATTTGTGTTTATAAACTTGAAGTTAGTAGTCTGAGAAAGCGCCCATGATGTTCATAACACATCGGCAACGATTCGGCATGCTCAGAACAAGGTTGTCAATGTCTTGCTGCGGAATATTGTCCCATGTCTTTCTGAGGTGCGCAAAAAGTTGATCTTCTGAAGCCAGATTTTCAGGAACTTCCTTCAGAGCTCTTCTTTGCAGCATATCCCACGCATGCTCAATGGGATTTAGATCTGGCGATTGAGCAGGCCAGTCTAAGGCCCTAACATTGTGTGTATGTAACCAAGCTGCTACCGTTTTCGCCGTGTGTGCCCGGGCATTGTCGTGAATGAGCAGGAAATCTTGCCCCATTTGTGTTCTGTGGGGCAAGATTACGGGCCCCAGCACCTGTTGAACGTATCGTTCTGCCGTCATATTGTCCCGCACCCAAACTAGATCCGTCCGTCCTCCAAGACGAATTCCTGCCCAAACCATAATTGTTCCTCCTTGGTATGGGTGAACTTCCTGAGGGTTCTGAAGACGGCTCCATCGTCCAGGAACTCGCCAAACACGCGTCCTTCGTGAATCTGGATGGAAGCCGAACCTGGATTCATCCGTGAACAGCACATTGGACCATTGCTCACGGCCCCACGGTCCACGTGGATCCATTCTAATCGTCGTCCACGATTGCCTCTCCATAAAGGTGGGACCCGGAGTGGTCTAAGAGAGCGTAGAATGCTTTCGTGCAGTCGCCTTCTTACAGTTTGGTCACTCACAAGCACTTGGTGTTCCACTCGCAGCCTTTGGACCAATTGAGTCGCCGTTACATTTGGTTGAGCTCGCGCAGTAATTTGCAAAAATCTGGGGGTAGTGATGCGACTTGGCCCCCGGTGCCTCTTTGCTACTTCACCTGTGGCACGATAGCGTGTCCACAATCTTGAAATTACATTTTGGTGGGTCCCTATGGCCTCAGCAACATTACGCTGAACAGACCCAGCTTCCAGCATTCCCACAGCTCGTAACATCTCCGCCCTCGTCAAATGTTGGCGTTGCATGGCTACAATACCTCAATTTTAACTTTATCTTTCGTTTAAAAATGAAAAAAAACTGGTAACTAAACGTAATTCGTATTGTTTTCTAAATTTCGCACAAATGAAAATTCCCTCTCCTACACATCAAGACATTTTTATGCCACCGAAACAAAAGAATTTTCAAAAATTTGAATTTGGAATTAGTCTGAGATAAATTGCAAACAAATCGGTGTATAAAAGATTCCAATGCGGCCAGTACTTTTCGAGTTATTTAATAGAGTATGAAATATCCCTAGACCGTGTTGATGTGTGTATTTAGACTTGATGCACAAAAAGGTACAAAGGCGGACAGTGCGTAGAGTGGGTAAATAAAGTGTACGTATGATTAAAAACCGGCCAAGTGTGAGTCGGACTCGCGTACGAAGGGTTCCGTACTTGGTAAATTGCGGTTTACGATTTATGACGTATTAAAAAAACAACTATTTACTAGATCTCGTTCAAACCAATTTTCGGTGGAAGTTTACATGGTTTAGTTTTATAATTCTCTTATTTTAGTAGTTACAGGTGAACACACACACATTTTACCACTTTGGAAGTGTCTCTCGCGCAAACTATGCAGTTTAGATTTTTTTTTTATTAGAAACCACAATATCATTTTTGAAGACTTATCCGTAGATACCCCACACGTATGGGTGTGATGAAAAAAAATTTGAATTTCAGTTCAAAGTATGGGGAACCCCCAAAATGTATTGTATTTTTTTTTATTTTTGTTTGAAAATCTTAATGCGGTTCACAGAATACGTCTACTTACCAAGTTACAACAGCTAAGTTCTTAAAGTTTCGGAAAAAAGTGGCTGTGACATACGGACGGACAGACAGACATGACGAATCCATATGGGGGTTCCGTTTTTTGCCGTTTGGCTACGGAACCCTAAAAAGTACGTTTTACTATTGTTGAGGACAGCGCCATCTACCAATGACGAAAGGAACGACGAGGGCCGTTGATGGGCTCACAGCGCGCGAGCTGTCACTGAATCGAGGTGCGCTTGCGACGTCATCCAGCTGCGCAGTTTGTCGACCTGCCAAGAGAGGGCGGTGAAAGCAGACATACAGAGGAGCGACTCCGTGACATGACCCTTCTTTTCTCCTCGACCTGCCTCTACTTGCTGTTCTAAATTTAGTCTGTAATTAATGCAATAAATCTATTGTCTAAAGAGGAAATAAACAATTCAAGTGAATTGTGTGAATTTCGAATCCCAGATCACGAGGGCACAACTCAACAACGATAAAAGTAAAGTGTTCTTGTTAAAGATGCTGTATTAAGTGGCAACACTTAGTTGATTTAAGGTTATTTTAAATTGTTACTTCTAAAAGTCCTAATAGTTCTAGAAGTAAAATATCACAACACGCAATTCAGATATACTGTATGTGATTCGCGCAATAGCCAAGTACGTACTTAGAACAAGATAACAACATATTAACATAAGTATTCTAACTAGAATCTAGTTAGTCATAGAACATTTCTCAAAACTTTAGTACAGATTGCTAGGTACTTGGCTATTGTGCGTGTTAGAATCGTAAAGGAACTCTATATAAAAGTATCAATATATGTCAAGATGGTTATTTACTATGTATCAGAGTTTCTATGTATGTGGTGTATAAGGGAAAGGTTTTATGAAGAAAAGCACAAAAAGACAAGACTAGGTATTTATTTCAATGAGGCTTGTCAATTAATTTATATTGAGGCTCAGAGAGCTTACCGCCCTTTCGCTAGACCTAGTTCTCGTGGAGAAGAAGGGCAAGAAACTCCACGGAAGCAACTTATGGTTGTAAAATTATTTAAAGATATATTTTTACAACCATATAAATATCGTTTATCACAATAAAGATCTAATTCTATTATGGCCATTATATGATGAATCCTTTATCATTTCACAATGTTATATAATCAAAACAACAAGGATAAGGCAAGGAACATGACTGGCCTTTAAATCAATTTAACATTATTATGAATAAAGGCCACAATACGAATAAAGAGTTTCAACACAACCATTAGCAATAATTAAGTTATAATATCAAATAGCTTTCGTGAAGCTAGTATGTAGTCCATCTTTCACAAAATATAACAATTCAGGAAAACATTATCACTATCACAATCACAACATAATATCTGGTCCGTACTGGCTTGTAGCTCACAGCAAAAGTAAGTCAACTTACGAATTACACACTATTTATACTAATGAGTCGACCTGTCAAATGTCCCCACCATTTTCTACATTTCTATAAATAATCTCACAATTAGGTCAATAATCAATTCTTGAGTAATGAAACCTTTTTAAAACGTATCAAGACAATTAAGGAATTTAATATCGCTTATTTAGTCATTCTTAATCAATATTCAAAAGAATATTGATACTAACCGACAGTCTTGTACTAATTGTCTCAAAGGACTTATAATACTAAAATGGTAATATAAAATCTAGGATAAATCACAATGATAATTACAAATTACGTAATATTTTATAGGAATATCATCACTATGGCTATATGTAAGTTTAGAGTTATTGCCTGTACACACAATAATATTTACTCAGGTGGGTACTATAACAATTGTAGGTATTTGACAACACAATAATAATTTAGGTAGGTACTTCGACATTTGTCGGTAGATGCTTAATAAATACGACAGTTTGTATTTTGTAGCAAACTATTGTGCTTATAAAGTGGAAATTCATGATTTAGTGACGTCACACGTACTGCCAATACTAACACGCGCATCACATATAATGGGGAGATTTTTGTAGAATTCGTACATAATGGAACAAAGCAAGCACGATAACTTTAAAGGTTCGATATTTTTGATCAAAATATTTGATATTCATCAATATATTGACGACTAGCTGACCCTTGGGGCTTCGCTCTCGTCAACTGGCTACCTACCCTGCCTACCCTGCTTACCCTGCTTACCCTGGCTACCCTGCCTACCCTGGCTACCCTGGCTACCCTGCCTACCCTGCCTACCCAATCTACCCTGGCTACCATGGCTACCCTTGCTACCCTGGCTAACCTGGCTACCCTGGCTACCCTGCCTACCCTGCCTACCCTGCCTACCCTGCCTACCCTGCCTACCCTGCCTACCCTGCATACCCTGCCTACCCTGCCTACCCTGCCTACCCTGGCTACTCTGCGTACCCAGTCTACCCTGGCTACCCTGGCTACCTTGGCTACCCTCTTTATAATATTAGTATAGATAATAACAAGATTGTATCGGATAAAAGTCAAAACACTGTATCAGCTATGTGCTCCAATGAGTAGAAATTAACATCATGACGTCACACGGGCTCGGGTTTGTTCGGGAACTATCGGCGTGTTTTCGGAACTGGATTTAAAAAAATATTTTCAATTTGATATTACTTTGTAATTATAGAGAAAAAAAAAAACTAAAAATAGTTTTGTAATAAAACTTTTATAATACGATCATTCCATTTATTACAAAAAAAAAAGTTTGTTCAACAATCCAATAGCGAAAAACATGGCTTCATTGAAACTGATTCTAGGAATCGTACAATTATTTTCAAAATAATGAAATGCGCTAAAATGTATGTTTTAAAAATAATAATGAAATATAAAACACGTTTAAAACCAGCTTTTTAATGGACTAAAAAATGTACTAAATGTTAAATCGCTTGTCGATACATATAATTATATCCAATGAGCCAGAACACGGTGGTGCTATCTTGTCTGGTTTAGGAGTTGCGATGACCAACTTCCGGCACCATCATGAGACCAGCTCCATGGTACCATAATATTTTAATGCTTTCAAAGTAACATAAATCTTACGCGCTTACCATCAGGTGAGATAGTGACAAGCGCAAGATTACTATAATTAAAAAAAATCGTCAAAGTTCAGCTTAATCAGATGCCAGGAAGTGCTTGAAAAATAGATTAATTGCCAGACACACATACGAAAACAAGGTAATAAAATAAAGCCATAAAGCTTGTAATGATAACAGTTGTTGAGGTGTGCCCTCTTGATCTGGGATTTGAAATTCACACAATTCGCTTGCGTTGTATGCAAACGGTGATCTTCACTGCCAGTCTGTGCACGTCGGTAGGAGTGGTAACGGGCCAAGTGGGAGTGGTGGTCTCTACAAAGAAGGGTCGTGTCACGGAGTCACTCCTCTTTATGTCACTTGGCAGGTCGACGAACCACGCAGCTGGATGACGTCACAGGCGCACCTCGATTCAGTGACAGCTCGCGCACTGCGCGCCCATCAACGGCCCTCGTCGTTCCTCCCGTCTTTGGTAGATGGCGCTGTCCTCAACAACAATAAAACGTACTTTTTAGGGTTCCGTACCCAAAGATTAAAAACGGGATATAATAAATATATAAGTGGGGCTCCCATACAACAAACGTGATTTTTTGCCGTTTTTTTGCGATAATGGTACGGAACCCTTCGTGCGTGAGGGCGGTGAATGCAGACATAAAGAGGAGTGACTCCGTGACACGACCCTTCTTTGTAGAGACCACCACTCCCACTTGGCCCGTTACCACTCCTACCGACGTGGACAGACTGGCAGTGAAGATCACCGTTTGCATACAACGCAAGCGAATTGTGTGAATTTCAAATCCCAGATCAAGAGGGCACACCTCAACAACTGTTATCATTACAAGCTTTATGGCTTTATTTTATTACCTTGTTTTCGTATGTGTGTCTGGCAATTAATCTATTTTTCAAGCACTTCCTGGCATCTGATTAAGCTGAACTTTGACGATCTTTTTTAATTATAGTAATCTTGCGCTTGTCACTATCTCACCTGATGGTAAGCGCGTAAGATTTATGTTACTTTGAAAGCATTAAAATATTATGGTACCATGGAGCTGGTCTCATGATGGTGCCGGAAGTTGGTCATCGCAACTCCTAAACCAGACAAGATAGCACCACCGTGTTCTGGCTCATTGGATATAATTATATGTATCGACAAGCGATTTAACATTTAGTACATTTTTTAGTCCATTAAAAAGCTGGTTTTAAACGTGTTTTATATTTCATTATTATTTTTAAAACATAAATTTTAGCGCATTTCATTATTTTGAAAATAATTGTACGATTCCTAGAATCAGTTTCAATGAAGCCATGTTTTTCGCTATTGGATTGTTGAACAAACTTTTTTTTTTGTAATAAATGGAATGATCGTATTATAAAAGTTTTATTACAAAACTATTTTTAGTTTTTTTTTTTTCTCTATAATTACAAAGTAATATCAAATTGAAAATATTTTTTTAAATCCAGTTCCGAAAACACGCCGATAGTTCCCGAACAAACCCGAGCCCGTGTGACGTCATGATGTTAATTTCTACTCATTGGAGCACATAGCTGATACAGTGTTTTGACTTTTATCCGATACAATCTTGTTATTATCTATACTAATATTATAAAGAGGGTAGCCAAGGTAGCCAGGGTAGCCAGGGTAGACTGGGTACGCAGAGTAGCCAGGGTAGGCAGGGTAGGCAGGGTAGGCAGGGTATGCAGGGTAGGCAGGGTAGGCAGGGTAGGCAGGGTAGGCAGGGTAGGCAGGGTAGCCAGGGTAGCCAGGTTAGCCAGGTTAGCAAGGGTAGCCATGGTAGCCAGGGTAGATTGGGTAGGCAGGGTAGGCAGGGTAGCCAGGGTAGCCAGGGTAGGCAGGGTAGCCAGGGTAAGCAGGGTAAGCAGGGTAGGCAGGGTAGGTAGCCAGTTGACGAGAGCGAAGCCCCAAGGGTCAGCTAGTCGTCAATATATTGATGAATATCAAATATTTTGATCAAAAATATCGAACCTTTAAAGTTATCGTGCTTGCTTTGTTCCATTATGTACGAATTCTACAAAAATCTCCCCATTATATGTGATGCGCGTGTTAGTATTGGCAGTACGTGTGACGTCACTAAATCATGAATTTCCACTTTATAAGCACAATAGTTTGCTACAAAATACAAACTGTCGTATTTATTAAGCATCTACCGACAAATGTCGAAGTACCTACCTAAATTATTATTGTGTTGTCAAATACCTACAATTGTTATAGTACCCACCTGAGTAAATATTATTGTGTGTACAGGCAATAACTCTAAACTTACATATAGCCATAGTGATGATATTCCTATAAAATATTACGTAATTTGTAATTATCATTGTGATTTATCCTAGATTTTATATTACCATTTTAGTATTATAAGTCCTTTGAGACAATTAGTACAAGACTGTCGGTTAGTATCAATATTCTTTTGAATATTGATTAAGAATGACTAAATAAGCGATATTAAATTCCTTAATTGTCTTGATACGTTTTAAAAAGGTTTCATTACTCAAGAATTGATTATTGACCTAATTGTGAGATTATTTATAGAAATGTAGAAAATGATGGGGACATTTGACAGGTCGACTCATTAGTATAAATAGTGTGTAATTCGTAAGTTGACTTACTTTTGTTGTGAGCTACAAACCAGTACGGACCAGATATTATGTTGTGATTGTGATAGTGATAATGTTTTCCTGAATTGTTATATTTTGTGAAAGATGGACTACATACTAGCTTCACGAAAGCTATTTGATATTATAACTTGATTATTGCTAATGGTTGTGTTGAAACTCTTTATTCGTATTGTGGCCTTTATTCATAATAATGTTAAATTGATTTAAAGGCCAGTCATGTTCCTTGCCTTATCCTTGTTGTTTTGATTATATAACATTGTGAAATGATAAAGGATTCATCATATAATGGCCATAATAGAATTAGATCTTTATTGTGATAAACGATATTTATATGGTTGTAAAAATATATCTTTAAATAATTTTACAACCATAAGTTGCTTCCGTGGAGTTTCTTGCCCTTCTTCTCCACGAGAACTAGGTCTAGCGAAAGGGCGGTAAGCTCTCTGAGCCTCAATATAAATTAATTGACAAGCCTCATTGAAATAAATACCTAGTCTTGTCTTTTTGTGCTTTTCTTCATAAAACCTTTCCCTTATACACCACATACATAGAAACTCTGATACATAGTAAATAACCATCTTGACATATATTGATACTTTTATATAGAGTTCCTTTACGATTCTAACACGCGCAATAGCCAAGTACCTAGCAATCTGTACTAAAGTTTTGAGAAATGTTCTATGACTAACTAGATTCTAGTTAGAATACTTATGTTAATATGTTGTTATCTTGTTCTAAGTACGTACTTGGCTATTGCGCGAATCACATACAGTATATCTGAATTGCGTGTTGTGATATTTTACTTCTAGAACTATTAGGACTTTTAGAAGTAACAATTTAAAATAACCTTAAATCAACTAAGTGTTGCCACTTAATACAGCATCTTTAACAAGAACACTTTACTTTTATCGTTGTTGAGTTGTGCCCTCGTGATCTGGGATTCGAAATTCACACAATTCACTTGAATTGTTTATTTCCTCTTTAGACAATAGATTTATTGCATTAATTACAGACTAAATTTAGAACAGCAAGTAGAGGCAGGTCGAGGAGAAAAGAAGGGTCATGTCACGGAGTCGCTCCTCTGTATGTCTGCTTTCACCGCCCTCTCTTGGCAGGTCGACAAACTGCGCAGCTGGATGACGTCGCAAGCGCACCTCGATTCAGTGACAGCTCGCGCGCTGTGAGCCCATCAACGGCCCTCGTCGTTCCTTTCGTCATTGGTAGATGGCGCTGTCCTCAACAATAGTAAAACGTACTTTTTAGGGTTCCGTAGCCAAACGGCAAAAAACGGAACCCCCATATGGATTCGTCATGTCTGTCTGTCCGTCCGTATGTCACAGCCACTTTTTTCCGAAACTTTAAGAACTTAGCTGCTGAAACTTGGTAAGTAGACGTATTCTGTGAACCGCATTAAGATTTTCAAACAAAAATAAAAAAAAATACAATAAATTTTGGGGGTTCCCCATACTTTGAACTGAAATTCAAATTTTTTTTTCATCACACCCATACGTGTGGGGTATCTATGAATAGGTCTTCAAAAATGATATTGTGGTTTCTAATAAAAAAAAAATCTAAACTGCATAGTTTGCGCGAGAGACACTTCCAAAGTGGTAAAATGTGTGTGTGTTCACCTGTAACTACTAAAATAAGAGAATTATAAAACTAAACCATGTAAACTTCCACCGAAAATTGGTTTGAACGAGATCTAGTAAATAGTTGTTTTTTTTAATACGTCATAAATCGTAAACCGCAATTTACCAAGTACGGAACCCTTCGTACGCGAGTCCGACTCACACTTGGCCGGTTTTTAATCATACGTACACTTTATTTACCCACTCTACGCACTGTCCGCCTTTGTACCTTTTTGTGCATCAAGTCTAAATACACACATCAACACGGTCTAGGGATATTTCATACTCTATTAAATAACTCGAAAAGTACTGGCCGCATTGGAATCTTTTATACACCGATTTGTTTGCAATTTATCTCAGACTAATTCCAAATTCAAATTTTTGAAAATTCTTTTGTTTCGGTGGCATAAAAATGTCTTGATGTGTAGGAGAGGGAATTTTCATTTGTGCGAAATTTAGAAAACAATACGAATTACGTTTAGTTACAGTTTTTTTTCATTTTTAAACGAAAGATAAAGTTAAAATTGAGGTATTGTAGCCATGCAACGCCAACATTTGACGAGGGCGGAGATGTTACGAGCTGTGGGAATGCTGGAAGCTGGGTCTTTTCAGCGTAATGTTGCTGAGGCCATAGGGACCCACCAAAATGTAATTTCAAGATTGTGGACACGCTATCGTGCCACAGGTGAAGTAGCAAAGCGGCACCGGGGGCCAAGTCGCATCACTACCCCCAGACAAGACCGATTTTTGCAAATTACTGCGCGAGCTCAACCAAATGCAACGGCGACTCAACTGGTCCAAAGGCTGCGAGTGGAACACCAAGTGCTTGTGAGTGACCAAACTGTAAGAAGGCGACTGCATGAAAGCATTCTACGCTCTCTTAGACCACTCCGGGTCCCACCTTTATGGAGAGGCAATCGTGGACGACGATTAGAATGGATCCACGTGGACTGGGGCCGTGAGCAATGGTCCAATGTGCTGTTCACGGATGAATCCAGGTTCGGCTTCCATCCAGATTCACGAAGGACGCGTGTTTGGCGAGTTCCTGGACGATGGAGCCGTCTTCAGAACCCTCAGGAAGTTCACCCATACCAAGGAGGAACAATTATGGTTTGGGCAGGAATTCGTCTTGGAGGACGGACGGATCTAGTTTGGGTGCGGGGCAATATGACGGCAGAACGATACGTTCAACAGGTGCTGGGGCCCGTAATCTTGCCCCACAGAACACAAATGGGGCAAGATTTCCTGCTCATTCACGACAATGCCCGGGCACACACGGCGAAAACGGTAGCAGCTTGGTTACATACACACAATGTTAGGGCCTTAGACTGGCCTGCTCAATCGCCAGATCTAAATCCCATTGAGCATGCGTGGGATATGCTGCAAAGAAGAGCTCTGAAGGAAGTTCCTGAAAATCTGGCTTCAGAAGATCAACTTTTTGCGCACCTCAGAAAGACATGGGACAATATTCCGCAGCAAGACATTGACAACCTTGTTCTGAGCATGCCGAATCGTTGCCGATGTGTTATGAACATCATGGGCGCTTTCTCAGACTACTAACTTCAAGTTTATAAACACAAATTAAATGGTTTTTCTATTTTTTTCAGTTTTTACTCATAAATTAAAAGTTAATTCATATACGGTTTCCGTCTATGCTTCATTTTTTTTCCATAAAATCCTGAAATTTTAATCGTACCATTATTAAAAAATGGTAGAATATTAAATAACGTATCTTTTAAATATATACATGTCATATAAATAATTAACACATTGATAGTAATTCGCTTTTTTAAAAATATCCCTAGACCGTGTTGATGTGTTTAAATAAATAAATAACCGGGTTGATGTAGGCACGTTCCATAGACTTTTATCTCAACCAAATAGTGATGATGCGGAGAGTCTGTTCAAGTTCATGACCCAAATCTGAACTTTACCTAGTGAGTATTTAGGGTATGATGGGACTGCAACACGCAAGGCGGTTGTAAATGTCCCAAATTAAATCACAAAAAAAATATGCTGTATTTCTTCTAAAAAAGTTTATAACCTTACTTGTGTCCCAGCAGTGGGTACTTTGTAATTTGATTAAGCTATACTTACTTTAACAATTTTATTCATAATAGCCGATTCTAAGACGGCATTCACAAAGGTATTTTACTGTATGTTGCTCTTATTTAGAAGAATTCTCATTGTAGTGATGTTTACAAGAATTTTGCCGGCATGCGCTGTGAGTGAGCTTCTTATGACTTTGAATAGACATCCGGTGTCGCGTGGTTGGTCAATTATTTGTTGGGAAAAAGGTATTTCAAGTACCTAGTATTGGTAACTGTATTTACTGCGCAAAGGGATGAGAAGTAGATATGGCAAGTTAGCATAACGCATGTACTGCACGAAGGTTAAGCAGAGGTGAACCAGTTCACACACATTTCTACATTTATGTTTAAGTTTTACGTAATAGGAGACGAGCCTTTTTATGATTAAACGAACTTACCCTAAGTGAAGTTCTATCATAATTATACGAAGTGCCTCGTCCGAAGAGATTAGTACCTGTAATTAATGATTATTATTTACATGTAGTACCGGCTACGGGAGCTACTCAAATCACTATGTTTTAGAGACAATATTATTTTTTATTTTTTCCTTTCCCTGGCAGCTCTGTGTCGGCTGTCAACTTGTCATTTAGTTTAGAGTTATGCATGATGTTTTATAGATATTTCCAGAACGCTTCTGGGTTATACCTTAGGGTTGGGAGGGTGTTACTAATCTCTTCGGACGAGGCACTTCGTATAATTATGATAGAACTTCACTTAGGGTAAGTTCGTTTAATCATAAATTATACTTTGTGCCTCGTCCTCGAGATTAGTACCTGTAATTAATGATTATTATTTACATGTAGACTTTGAGAGTTAAGTTCTGGAATTATCACATACACTATGATGAATTTGTGAAGAAAAAGCTTTCTTTCTTTAAAATTCTTAATTATATTTTTATAGACTAACCATCATGGTTGTCCATAGGTTTCACACATAGGTTCTTAATCAGTTCATTCAGATATGTTCTTAATTATTTGTTTTGGCAAATTTATTATTTACTTTTTTATTCTCATTGTTATTATGTTTATAGATTAACAATCTGAGTTGTCATTAGATATCAAAGGTTCATATTCGGTCATTTTCTTAATTATTATTCTTATCTTAATTATCTTTATTAACAAAATATTTTTTGCCATTATTTATTGTCATTAAGTATTAAAGTTTTTTATAGACTAACAATCACAGTTGCTTTTAAGTAACATAGGTACTTAACCAAAATGTTTATATATATTCTTAATTATCTTTTTAACAGAATATGTGTTGCCCACTTAATATCAATATTAAGGTTTGTTTATAGAATAACAATCATAGGTGTCATTGGAAAACTAAAGTTCTTAATTAACCATTCAGTTAATATTATACATATATCTGTTTTAACAAAATACAGTTTTGCTTTTTTATTACTATTGTTAGTTTCCTTATATACTGATACTCCTTCCTTATAAGTTAAAGTTGCTGCTTGTTGTATTAGTTAGTACATGTTAGTTAAATAAGATATCTTTAATCACAGCTAAAGATTTATTTTGCTAAATCATTTTGATCCTTTACACTAAAGGTCTTTTATAAAATTTCCAGATGTACTTGAGTTGTAACTCCAGCCTGCTGTTTTTAGTATCTCATAAATTGTCACACCTGGCTTTAGAAGTAGCAGCGTGGCGTGTGCTGTGAGCTAAATATACGTGTACCTACATCAATACTGCTAGTCTTTAAAGTACACTTAATCCAACGACTGATAGTCTGTTTGGACGTTAATGTGGTATAGTTTCTTGGTGCCTAAAATAATTCTTATATGTTTATTAATGTAGGCTACAAGGGTTTCAGCTGGATATATTACTGTTCTTTGTCTGAAGTATTGATTGATTTAGTTCATATATAAGAGATTTTTTGAGGTCTGAAATTTTGATGGTTATATGCATTGATTCTATTTCTATACTTTGATTTTATTTTTGACAGTTGTTCTAGAGATAACATCTCATTTGTGTACCAAATTCCTAATACTTCCAGAATCTGGGATGTTTCCCAGGTGGCATTGTATTTTTGGGCAGGTTATTTTTGACAGTTGTTCTAGAGACAACATCTCATTTGTGTACCAAATTCCTAATACTTCCAGAATCTGGGATGTTTCCCAGGTGGCATAGGTAAAAGGTAGTCTGAACACGCCCATAAAATATTTTCAGAGTACATTAATGTTTAAGGTATTGTCAGTGATAATGCCAATTTGTGACAGTTAAGCATTTGTTATATTTTTTACTAGAATTAGAAAGTTCTGTTAAGAAATTATATTACCGTTGGTGTTCAAGATGTTATTATTATATTTCTAAAAAAAATTATACCAGTTAATTAAACATGTGTCAATTGTTTGAAAAAGTTTTCTGATAGAGATGCTATCATAATTTCTATTGATGATGGTAGTATGCTTCGTCATAATAGACTTCACTACCTACACACTAGACTCTGACAGCCAGAGTAAGGTTGGTATAGATTTTTCCCTTGCTGTGAGATACTTTATTATTTTCATTAGGTTTAAGTATGATCATCTCTAAATTATGAGAAGTTCCCAATCGGCCAGAGTTGGCCATAGTGATCACTATGATGCCCTTAGCCTTATCCATTATGATTTTTCGTAGATATTTTAATATGATTGAGAATGGTGGAAACGCAGAAAAGAAAATTGGTTACCAGTATACTGTAAATGGTTCCATTGTAAAGGCATTCGGGTTGGTCATATTTTTTGTTAATGTGACTTGCCAATAGGTAAATTTCAGAATTCCAAATTTATCTTTCAATTATTATTCATATGCATTTTCTTTTAGTTCCCATTCTACATCAGGATGTGACTTCTGCAATACAGTATCAACTACTATGATTTTCAGTCAACCTAATGTAAGGAGCGAAAATTAAATATAATGGTTTTCACACCAATGCCGCTGGCTAAGTTGAAGAGATGAGGGTAATGAACTCCACCCATTTGATTAATATTATATACTATATTGCTGTTGGGTTGTTTATACATAAGGGTATTTCACAATTATTGAAAAGTTTACCAAATATTTAGAAAGACGAAGAATGATGCTAATAAATCCAGTTAAAATTCATTTGATATTCATATTCCTTGTCTGACCACTGGCCCCTAGCAATCTCATCCCCACAGTCAGCCCCCCCCCCCCCCCCCCCCCCCCCCGAATGAATGGCATATGGCCACCATTCAGGGAATTATTGTAGGGATATCTATGTATTTTTCATAATTTACTTCACCTTGGAGGTTTAGGATTTTACACATTTTAGTTTTTTGATATATATAAAGCCATCCATATTCAATAGTAGGGCACGCTGAGAGCAGTAAGTACCTAGTCCTACAAAACATATAAATTGTCAGATTTCATAATAGATAAGTTTTTCTTATCTGTAGGTAATGTTACATGACAGTTATAAGTCTTTTATCAATAATATATATCCCAAAAATATACCAGTATTAGTGGGTGTAAGTTTGTTATTTACTAACTTGTGATTAACTTCTTAGTGTTTTCAATATTTTCAGTCAACAATTAATGGCCACAGGATCTTGGGAATTTGTTGGCAGATTTCATGACTTTTGTGAAAATGTAAGTTGCAGTGTTTTACCCAAATGGTAGTAGACCGAACTTATACAATTTCCAAGAGGGTATTCTAGATATTTGCTAGAATTTTTGTGATATTTTATAAGAGACTGCATCTTTAATGTATTTTATGTATGGCCATGGAACTATCATTTGATATCATTTTTAATTCTGTGCAAAAGTCTTCAACTTTGAAACGACTTACATCAATGTACTTATTAAGGCTTTATTGCCATTGGGTTTTTGTCTTAAGAAAAACTTGAGACAAATTTTCCTTTTCAAGGCTGGCACTTAGATATTGCATCTTATATTGTTTTTGCAGCTGGGCTATCTTGAAGTGTTGTGGATACCCATGAAACCCTCAATCCATGATAACATGGTCTTATCATCAGTGATAAATTACCACTATTTATAAGAATTTATAAGCAACCAGGGTACCTTACTGAGTTTAGCGGCGTCGAGGTTGAGATGTAATGACCACTTAAAGGGTATTGTACGGCTGACTCAGGCTATAGACAGGCTCCCTGTTCTCCTGTCGTCCTTGTGGCGCTGGTGGAGCTTTCGAGTATTTTGCTTAGAATGTGTTGGGTTCTTTCTTGGCTTTGGGTGCTGTTGCAGCACCTGATTTAGAAGCCGCTTTACCAGCTCAATGAGTTTCAGCAAGTGTTTACCCGAACAGATATTTTTCTATCTTTGTGTTTTGAACTTGTCCTTAAGGTCCTTTTTTATTGAGCCGCAGCTAAATTTGCATCTAGTAATTGAGTCACAACTCACAATGTTGAACTTCACATAAGGTGCGAGTGGTATCCATTATTCAACTTAATAGATCTGTATCATTTTCTTTTGTATCCAGTACTTTGGATAATGTTGCTCCTAGGATGGAGATGGTGCTTCTATGGCCTTGTTTATCAATAATTTGGCCATTTTGCTGTATAGCATAAGAGCTCCAAGTTTTGTCACGTTCAATGTCAGCGGTTATTTTCCCTGCGCATAGAGCTGTAGGGGAAATACCCGCCTGTGGTTTCTATGGAAACAGGCCTCATGTTGCAAGATGTTCCAGACAGCTGGCCACTTCCTTGTGGAGTTCGGCCCCATCACCATACTCTGTGTTCAATGTTGGGTCAACCCAATAAATTTTGAGAGCATCTGTGTGTTTCTGGCCTGGAATTGTGAGGAAGATCACTACTATTTGTGGTTATTTTGGTATTTTCTTGGTCATATTCGACTTTAATTGTTTCCATTTCATTTGTGGCATCGTCGTCTAGGACTTTGCCTGGAATGATTACAAACCATTGTTTTACTGCCGGTTGATAACCGAGTTATAAAATCTGGTGGGTGTAGCAATTCCAAAGAATTGAACGAAACCAGTGAATTATTGAATGTTGTGAGACAGTCCAATGTTCTGCTCGATTGCATTCGTTAGGTAAAAGAATTAAATTATCTTTCATGATCTCGTAAGTATGCGGTGGGACAGCCCGATGGCTTGCCCGAATTGCATTATTCGTTTGAGAATTATTGAATGTTGTCAGACAGTCGGATACTCTGCTCGGATAAGGTAAAATAATTAAATTATGATGATCTCGTAAGTATGCGGTGAGACAGCCCGATGGCTTGCCCGAAATGCATTATTTGTTTGAGAATTATTTGATGTTGTGAGACAGTCCGATTTTCAGCTCGAATACAGTCAGTTAGAAAAAAGAAATACATTTCTTTTGATTGATAATCTCGTGAATATGCAGTGGGACGGCCCGATGGCTTGCCCGAAGTGCATTATTTGTTAGAGATGCAAGTTTAAGCCGTAGGATTGGTAAAATAGTTGTAGATATATGTACAACTAAATCAAAATATAATTTTACAGAGTTAGGTACCTTGTGGGTCTAAATATGGCGTCGACTCTTTGAGACGATTTTGTTTTACTTCGTTTATGTCGAGCATGTTTTAAATTGTTTCCAGGTTTTTCATTTTTCACCTGATTCTCTCGTATTCCTCGGTTGACAATGATGTGTCCTTTTTGGCATTTTCCAACTTTTAAAAACTGTTCTTTGTATTTAAAAGTTTAGTTATGTGTCGAGTAGCACGCACTAAAACCGCGAATGACAAGTTGACAGCCGACACAGAGCTGCCAGGGAAAGGAAAAAATAAAAAATAATATTGTCTCTAAAACATAGTGATTTGAGTAGCTCCCGTAGCCGGTACTACATGTAAATAATAATCATTAATTACAGGTACTAATCTCGAGGACGAGGCACAAAGTATAATTGCAATAAACCGGGCACAAGTCCAGACTCCGGGCTGTAACTGAAACAATACAGATGGAAATCTTTTTAACAAAAAAATCAAACCGCCTTCCAAAACAAAACACTACAAAGTGAAAAATAACTTACTTTGCCGAAGTTGGTGTCGAAAAACGGAAAACAATAGGTACCAAAGACAGCGACTTCGGAAATAGTATATTATGATACAAGTGAGCTAAGTTGCTCATTACACACGAGGCTGTGGGTTGCAGCACGAGCCGTAGGCGAGGGCGTATTTCAGCCGAGCGTGTAATGAGCACAGCTAACGAGTTTCATACGACGATTTTCAACACATTTGCGAGGAAAAAACAAACATGAATTGCTTATATCGTTTAATTATTAAAACAATTGGTGAACTTACAATTTTCAAAGCGATAGTGGATTGATTTGGATGGCAATTTCACTGTTTCTGTTACATTGGTGCTTACCACTTTTTTAGTAGATACTTTCGTTTTTTTCTTATGTAAATGTCGGCGACAAAGACATTTCGTGTTTCTACATCCTTTGTTGTAATATTACGAAGCTCTTTTCGTCTACACGCACCAATAAAACCGAATATGAAGGCAACCTACAACGAAATCAATGAATTAGTTTTTAAGAAGTTATTCTCAGGTTACGCATTTATTTAGATAAATTTATTTTAATCATTTTTAACGTACTTTTGTTGCTAGGCACTGACTACCCGGAGCCTCTTTTAAAAACTTTTCAACGTCGGCTGGTGACAAAACATTAGATTTCCGACCAATATATCCGTCCGAACCGTCTCTTTTTTCAATTTCGTAATAATAAATGTTTGTTTGACTTATTTATTTATTATATACTTTATTGTACA
Source organism: Orthosia cruda (assembly GCA_964057195.1). Lineage (NCBI taxonomy): Eukaryota > Metazoa > Arthropoda > Insecta > Lepidoptera > Noctuidae > Orthosia > Orthosia cruda. Next base: position 3,236,282 of record OZ059853.1, on the reverse strand, counting down.
CCACTTAAATAATTACAGAACAAAACATTTATAAAGATAAGTGTACAATGGGCGGCTTAATTAAGGATGTACACATTTATTTATTCCAAAAATGTATTAGGTCCTTACCTATGAAATTGGCGTTTTGTCTTAATGGCCACTTTGATCTCAAATATCTCCTCTTTGGTTTGGAATTCCAATTTTAAATTTATACAGCTATTTACTCATGCTTTTGTGTTTGGAAAACCGTAATTCATTTGTTTTTTTCTCTTTTGTTTACAAAATGGAAAATATGAAATATCGCGTTATTTACGAGTACCTACGAGTTCCATCGCACCAGTGCTGCAGAAACGGCTCGAAGGATTAATTATGTGTATGGCGACGGTGTCGCAAAAGAAAACGCGTTTTTGGTTCCAACGTATTCGTTCTGGAAATTTAGACCTGCAGAACAAGCCTCGTGGACGGCCGGAGACCAAAGTCGATAATCAAGAATTGAAGGCTAGTGGAAGCGGACGAACGAAAAAATTCAACTCCGATGGGGCAGTCCAAAGCGCCTTCAAAGATTTTATTGATTCCCGTCCGAATGTTTTTTTTAGTAAAGGGATCAATGAACTACCTGTGAGATGGCAAAAGTGCATTGATAGCAATGGTACATACTTTGAATATATAAATATATTATATTAAAAAAAACGACTCTATGTTCTTCCCTTACAAAATGCCCATTTTTATATGTACTGACCAATGATATTCATATAAACAGATATGTTAAGAGCGCGCGCATTGTGAAGACTCGAATAGGTCACAATTGTGACCTTTAGTCTTTAGTTTATGTCACGCATGGCGAAGAGCGATAGGCTTTGTTGAAACAAAAGCAAAAAAAAAAAAATTCATCGTGTGTATTTGTAATTTATTTATTTATTAATTAAAATAAATATTTTTTAATGTCAGATGAACGAAAAGTGTGTATGTGTGCCGCTGCTGCGCGGAACTCTTTTTTTTATTGTTTTGTGAGTGTATAACGTATCTGTTTATTTGTATATCATTGGTACTGACCTAATAAATGGATTTGCAGCGGCATAAAACCTCTTTGTTGTTACTAAAAAACTGTATTATCCGGTTAAATTGAAAATGCTCTGTTTATTCGCATATAACTTGCAGAAAGGTACTATTTTTAAATTAGGACTTAGGTCATAAATGCAAAAATTTCATCATCAATTACCCCCACTTTAATTACTTACAACGATTTACCGATAAACAAGCTACCCAAAAATACAATGATATTTAAATAAACAGATATGTTATAAGCGCGCGCATTGTGAAGACTCGAATAGGTCACAATTGTGACCTTTAGTGTTTAGTTTATGTCACGCATGGCGAAGAGCGATAGGCTTTGTTGAAACAAAAAGAAAATAAAAAATGCCATCGTATGTAATTAGAAATTGTACCAATTATGATACAAAAGTACATAAAACAGAAGGGATCTCATACCATATGTAAGTACGCAATACGCCTTTATTTACTAATTTATTTCATATTTTTTCCTAATATTCTGATATTTGGACGTCAGAAAAAGATAACAACATTGGTGGTCAAAATAATGTTTGTTTACATTCACACGCAAGTGACAAACACTAGCTGTCTCTTTTTTTCTTGTTGGTTTTATCAATCCATCTTTTTCGACTTGTAGTGAAATGTCAGATGAATGAAAAGTGTGTATGTGTGCTGCCGTTGCAGCGCGGCACACTTTTTTCAATTGTTTTGTGAGTGTATAACGTATCTGTTTATTTGAATATCATTGCAATAATATAAATATGTCACCCATTTTACCTAATTATCACTTATTTTTCGACCCACGAAGTGACCACATCATTACGTTGCGCTCGCCTTATCAGTAACTCATTAGCACATATTGTTTGTGTAACGGTGAATTCTCAGAATTGCATTGTTTTTGAGTGGTGTTTGTGACAAGATCAAGGCATGTTCTTACTATTTAGTTATACTTTTTAAATTTTATTTGACTTATTATGACGTGTTTTTACATGCTACGCCACACAGGATTTCTACCAAATAAGTATTTAACTTATTATTGACTTCACATATACTTACAACTAATTTCAAACATAGTTAGAAAAAGAAAACACAGGAGCATAGATTAAATCTTTCTTTTCCAGTTTCATCATCTGCCTAGCCTTTTCCCAACTATATTGGGGTCGGCTTCCAGTCTAACCGGATTCAGCTGAGTACCATTGTTTTACATGGAGCGACTGCCTATCTGACCTCCACAACCCAGTAACTGGGTAACACGGTATCCCTTGGCTAGACTGGTGTCAGATCTCAAGCTTCTGACTACTCGTAACGACTGTCAAAGATCTTCAAATGACAGCCGGGACCAACGGCTTAACGTGCTTTCCGAGGCAGGGAGGAAACTCGGTATGTTGAAATGGTCACCCATCCACGGCCCGACCTCGTCAAGCGTTGCTTAACCTTGAAGATCGACCCGTGCGGCTGTTATTATTTAGCCACGAGCTCCTCTTTCTTTTCCAGTTTATGGAATATATTTTAAATTAGTCCAATATTAGAGGAGGAAATAGGCGAGAGCCAAACCTTGAATTATGACTTTTTGCTTAGGAAATTCAGTCAGAGCTCTCTGCCTGCATTTCCTCATAAATTATTACTATTTACTATTGCAGAGAATGGTATCTCAACATCATCCACAGCCCGACTTCGCCCACTGCTGAGCGTAACCTCTCTCTTCTTGTGCCAATCCTCACGTTCTGTGTTCCAGCCTCATCCAGGTTCTACCGACGATGGCAACAATGTCATCTGCCGTCCCATCTCGATGCCGGACGACCGATATTTCTTCTTCCAATTCTGGGCTACTCGGTCACTACCGTACTTCAGCTATCATTACCGATCCATGCCAGTTGTCCTGCCCAGCTCTATTTAAGTTCCGAAATACGTTTTCCGACGTACGTCTTCGGATCTATCAACATTTATACAAAATGCCTACTGCTTGAGTTAGCGCCTGCCGTGAACGCATTAGCTATAAATTGCGTCCTAGTGAGTTTAAAAAGTTGTCTATTCTCATTGTTTTATCAACAAAATAGGCTTTCAGTGACATTCTCTTCGAAAGCATCGCGATAGTGATTGGTGAAACCTCAAAAATGTATTTGATTGCCAAGTGCTACCGAAATGTTGTGCGATCATTTTGGCATTTCGACCAACACCATCTCTGACATTGAATGACACTTGTCTGTCTAGAGCCTAAGGTGTAATTTTTATTGATGCACTCCGTCTTATCGAAGCTATTGAGACTTAATGAGGCACTTATCCTAACCAGATAGTCAGGTGATCAGTATTTTGCTTTTAAAGAGTGGAGTTTCTTGCAAATTCTTCTTCATAGATATAAGGTAGGGATACTTCCTTATGATTGTGGCCTCCTGGTAGTTTGGGTATAAATGCATATAATGTTCAAAATCTAACTAAAACAAGAGAAAGTGAAAGTTATACCTATTATTATCATGACAGTTATTAAACTCTCTACTGATTTCAATCGAATTTTTGATTTTGAAGTTCTAAATAATTTAAAAAAAAACAAAAATCCCGGCTGCTTAAAATGCGAACTAAAAAGATACATGTTGGCGAGCTGGCTGACCAAAACCAGATGTATCCTCCGACTGCACAGCATAATTTTCTTCTTGTTTACGTCTTTTTAGTTAGCTTTTTAAGCAGTCGGGTTTTTTGATTTTTTTAATTAACTTTTTAATTTGGTACATTTAAACATGTAAGTGTTATATATTTTTATAATTATCTCTTAAAACCCTTTATTTTGATACCCCACACGATGGGTTTGGAAGAAAAAAAAATCCCCAACAAAATGGCGCCCAAAAGCCGCCATTTTGTCTTTTCCAATTTTGATGTAGCCAGTGACACTCGCAGGGTTAAGACGAATCGAAGTGATCCCGGAATAGTGGAGCGGAGAAATTTATTGTAGTATTGACTACCTCCGCAAAGCCTACTGGGAAGGCTGGCTCGATACAATTTGCTGCCGAATACTCCAAAAAACATTAGAATCTGTTACATCCGCATTCTAATCAAAAATTACTATTATATACTGGAATTCAAGAAAGATATTATGCACTGAAGACGAGGCATCCTCAAAGGATCACCACAAAAAGCTCAAGATATTAATTAAAAATTAATTTGCAAATTCAATAATACCCATGAGTCTGAGATTTGCAGGAATTGTCTTCGGCAAAATGCCAAAAAAAATGTATGGGATTGTCAAGCGCTATCAAAATGTCCCGTGATCAATCCCTTAAATTTGGCATTTCGACCATCGCTTACGCTGATATGAATGTCACTCTGTCTACACTAGTCTGGAGCCTCTGAAAAAGCAAAAGTTATTTTTCTCTTTTTTTTTTCACAAAGAGATACACAACTTTTTTTTTGACAACACCCACCGATACAGTTAAAGGTTCTATTGTAATTTTTTTATGCTGACAATACAAAGGATCACCTGATTTTTGTAAATGGTAACTTTTAGGTTTTGTAAAGTTCGTGCTGTGATTTATTGTGACCGCTATCTTGAAAATATGGAACGTTACATGTATTTCAAGGCTTTTGTTAGAATATTATGATCCTGGGAACGACAAATATTTTAAATTCATCAACGTCATCATTACAGCCAAAAGACGACCACTGCGGGCCATGGCCAGTCCCTGATCCTGAGTCCAGTGCGTTTCGCATCCACCGGATTTGCCACTTATGTTTGGCAATTCTTCGGGTTATGTCAGTAACCCTGATTATCTTGCTGGTGTCTTCATTTCTGATTCGATCACTCAAGGAAACGCCGAGCATAGCCCTCACCATTGTAACTAGGATGTGGATGACTTTAAGCTTCTGATGAAGCCCATTGTAACCACCGACTCAGTTTCAACAACACACATTGGTCGTTTTGAGACACTGTGGTAAGTTGGACGAGAAATACCGCGCAACTTTCCGAACGCTGCCCAGCCGAGTCGGATTCGACGGTTGACCTCTTCCTCCAAGTTAGACATACCTAACTGATCCCTAAATGTGCAAAGTCCGACACTCACTTGGCCAGTTTTTATAACATGGATAAGATAAGTCCAGGTTTCCTCACAATGTTTTCCTTCACCTTTGCCAACAATTACTAAGATAAACTTAGAAACTACGTATGAGTTGAAAAAGTCACATTGGTACTTGCTCGGATTTGAACTCACAACCTCAAGCACGTAACGTAAAGTCTAAGCCATTGGGTCACAACGACATAGCCAGTGCTGCTAGCTAGCAAATAAAAATGCTTTTTACAAAAAAAACAACCGGCTTTCAAATAAAAATACTACAAAGTTAAAACTAACTTTTAAGTTAAACAGTTTTGAATTGTAACTTTTTAGTTGTTGTACATTATGCAACAAAGAATTCTCACCCCTAGAAATGTATCAAAAGCGACATCTATGGATAGGAGGTTATACTACGATGATTACGAGCGCCGTGTGCGCACCATCTCTGTAATATCAATGAAACTGCTAAGATATTTAAACTAGTAACAAAAAAAAACAAAGGCTAAAGGCTGTGTCTCATCTCTAATATTAGTTCCATGGACGCTCACGTTAAGTCACGTTGCTATCAGCGCCAAAATGGCGAAAATCAAATGTCTTCATTTTGTCATCGATAATATGAAGTCCAGCGTACTTGTATGTTAGAGGTCAGTGAAGTAGTAGTATATCCTCCTACCCATAGATGTCGCTTTTTATAAACTTCTAGGGGTGAAGTTTCTCTGGTGTTTTCTGTACCTCAGGGGCAATATTGTAATTTACAATAAACAGACATGCGATTGCAGCAAACCCTTGGGTTCAGATTTTTTGAAGAGTTCTGTTGTATATCACTCTTGACTTAAAGACTCCTAAATTGTAGCTGTCGGGAAACACAGACTTCGGCAGGGAATTCCACTCCTTAGCTGTACGCATAATAAAAGAGTTTCCAAAACGTTTAGTGCGTATGAGTGAGATGTCCACCATGTACCGATGGCGCATCGCCGTACGTCTGGTAGTCCGATGATGAAACGAGCTAGGTGGAATTAGGTCATGCAATTCCAACGCACACTCCCCGAAATTTAACCGATAAAAAACCGACAAGCTGGCAACTCGGCGACGGTGTTCAAGGCTTTGAATTGACCAGTGCCTCATCACCGATGAGCCTTTTAACCCGCTTTTCGATCGACTCCATTGCGTCAAGCTGGTATGCAAAATACTTTTAGATCCGTCCCAGAGATGAGAAGAGTACTCCATGCAAGATCGAACTTACGCTTGATACAAATTGAGGAGCTGTTCCCGCGTGAAGTACCTTATTTACCGTACGTAGTACCTTTGCAAGGATCCCCAAATTTTTGGCAGCCAACATAGCCATTGCCTCAATGTAAGGGCCAACCCTTACATTGAGGCAATGTCAACGTAACGCCAAGAACCTCAACCGCCTTTTGGGAATTTGGTTATAATTATAATGAAATACGGTCAAACATAGAACTTCCTGCTTTTTGAAAAGTCAGTTAAAAAGGAAACAACACCAGTATACCAGTATTACCACAGACAAATATGGTTGACCGGGAATGTTCACTTTTCGCATGAAACATTGTTTACTGAAGTTTTAGTGTAAATAGCGAAATGTGTTTAGTCTTCGGTCCGAGCGGATGCATTTATTTGACTTTTCGGTTAGACCGGACACAGTGGCGAAAAAGCACAGAATGGCCACAAAGTACAACCTATTAAAAATCCTTATAGGGATCCGATCATCAAAAGTAAAAAACTATTTCACAAAAAAAATACAAAAAAGGTACCCATAATAACTCAATTTACACATTCGTGCTTTTTGTCGTTAAGTTTATGATGCATATTTGACACTCACAAAGGAGCTTCCTGTAATATAATTACGAAATTCGGCAATAAGTAATGGCTTATAGAACTAAGTACAGAAAAAAAGCCGATAACCATAAATTTGTACATACATAAAAAATATTAACTTATTTGCAACTAGTTGCTTCAAATGAAACTTCTAAGCTTATCTGTTAAGTGTCGAATTTACTAAGAAGGATGTAACGTTTGGCAGAATATATTGTTTTCCTGCATGTGCTTTCTGTTTACCACGGCTTGCTTCTCTTGGTTGTTAACACTGACCTCTCACATACAAGTACGCTGGACTTCATACTATCGATTACAAAATGAAGACATTTGGTTTTCGCCATTTTGGCGCTGATAGCAACGTGACTTAACGGTTTAGGCGCAGAAAGCCTAATTCTCAAATGACAACAGAGTCGCAAAAGGAATAGTTCACAAAATGGCAAATTCTCTAAACGTCCAATTCACTAAAAGCCCAATTCTCTAAATGGCCAATACTCTAAAAGCCTAATTCTTTAAATGGCCAATTCTCTAAATGGCTAATTATCAAAATGGCACATTTTCTACAATTTAAAGTTTGAAAAAACAAGCCAATTTGAAGTTTTTTACATATAGGTATATAACATACTAGCTAACCCCCATGGCTTCGCTCCCGTCAAAATTATAGCCTATGTTACTCGGGAATAATGTAGCTTTCCATAGGTGAAAGAATTTTTAAAATCGGTTCAGTAGTTTCGGAGCCTATTCGGTACAAACAAACAAACATACAAACAAACAAAAAAATCTTTTCTCTTTATAATATTGGTATAGATGGTATAGATATTCAAAATGCTTTAATTTAATGCTTTTTACTCCCAATTGTAGAAAATGTGCCATTTTGATAATTAGCCATTAAGAGAATTAGACTTTTTGAGTATTGGGCTTTTAGAGAATTGGCCATTTAGCAGCGAATTAGGCTTTTAGAGAATTTGCCATTTTGAGAACTACCTAGTCATTTTGCGACTCTGTTGCCATTTTGAGAATTAGGCCTTCTGCGCCTAAACCGACTTAACGTGAGCGACCATGGAAGTAATATTAGAGATGGGACAGCCTTCGGTAAAAACATATTTTTATGGACTTTATCGATCGTGAGAATAATTTAATACATAAGAGAAAAAAAAAACCAGTTATTTTTATTATGATTCATTTTTAAGTTATAGAATAATTGCTGTAAAGGTTAATTGAAAAATATTTTCAGACAGATTGCAAGCTATAAACTAGTGGATAGCGTGCTAGTAAAGTTATAGCGCATTACTGTCAGATCAGTGAGATTTAAATATGGGGATAGGCTAACAACTTATCCTTAAAACTAGTATATTTGAGCAAGTATCTCCTCGCTCAAGTACACTAGTTAGTTAATACTTACAATAGTTCGGATTCACTCGGTTGGCGCCCATCGGGTTTGTGAAGGGAACATCATTCATACGAATACGTACGAATGTGATGGATAATAATTTACAACGGACGTATTTCGCTCTCATCGCTGAGATCCTGTCTCTGTAGTGTTAAGGTGCAAATAAGAGTGACATCGCATTCCAGCGAGGTGAAGACTTATATCAGTTTTCAACTCTGTTTCAGATGCAGATATAAATTGTTTGACTTCAAAACATTTGATAATAAAATTATAATTGTCATGATATTATTCCAGAATTAATGCCAGGCACAGGAAGGAACGTGGTGATTGGTACAAGAAGAGAGAGGCCTGTGCTCAGCCGTGGGCGAAGTCGGGCTGTGGCAGATCATGATGATGGTTCCAGAATTTAGTATTACACATTGCTTTTGAACATATTATTACTGATTATTAGGCATTCATACTTATACTATTACATTTCATTATACTCATACATATTCATTAGTCAATACAGTAGATGAGAGAGTGATACGCCTTGCCAAGTCTACTATTTCGATATTAGTGAAATTTAAAAATATCACTAATACTGATATATTAGTTACAATATTATAATATTTCCAGGCGAATGTATTCGTATTACCTAATCTTCAGAAATATCGGTATTAACCCATCTCTAAATGTTTCAATTTTAGTTCCTGAGACGCTCAAGCGGGGCGCTTTGAATCAGCACAAAAATCAATTGTCATTGCATATAGCATATTTAGTCCAGCGTACTTGTATAATAGAGGTCAGTGGTTGTTAAGGAATAGCGGGAAAAGGGTCTCAACATCATTATTTTTACCAAGCATGCAAGCATTTAGAAGGCCGGCCGGGTTGATCTTCCAGGTTAAGCAACTCTTGCTGAGGTCAATCCGTGGATGGGTGACCATCTATTAATTACCGGCCCAGCCACTCCTCCGTGCTTCGGAAGGCATGTTAAGTCATCCCGGCTGTTATTGGAAGATCTTTGATCGTTACGAATCGTCGTTATCCCAGTTGTAAACGATCCTTTGTGCCTAGTGGCCTTGAATGTTCTGTTTCCTGCTTGATATGGAGGAAGGTGGAAATTTGTTTTTTTTCCTACTCCTCCGTTATTCTTTTCTGATTAATTTCGTGCAGGATCCAAGACAGCTATATTCATTCGCCGGGACTTCGTCGAGCTTCATTGCCTCGGCACTTTTCTGGTGGTCGCCATTGTTGATTCGGGCTTTCAGGAGTTGCAGTGGTTTGGGAATAGTGTGGTGGGATTGTCCCAAAAAAAAATCGTTACGGATAGTCGTAAGCTTGAGATCCAACACCAGTCTTCCCAAGGGGTGTCGTGGTACCCAGTTACTGGGTTGTGAAGATCAAATAAGCAGTCACTCCATGTAAGGTCTGGTATAAGTTGGGTAATCCTTACAACCACAAATAAGCGTTCTGAAAAGTTTAATAGATTTAGGAGAAATCATGAAAAAATGTATTTTTTCTTTATTATACGTAACACTTTGTTGAAATTATTGGTTCACCACACAAAGTTCCACCCCCCCCCTCTCCCCCTCTTTAAAGATGATTTCCGGGATAAAAACTATCCTATGTCATTCCCAGGGTCTCAAACTATCTCCATCACAAATTTTATTTAAATCGGTTCACTGATTTAAGCGTGAAAAGGTAGCAGAAAGACTGTCAGAGATACTTTCGCATTTATCTATACTAATAGATGATTTCCGGGATAAAAACTATCCTATGTCATTCCCAGGGTCTCAAACTATCTCCATCACAAATTTTATTTAAATCGGTTCACTGATTTAAGCGTGAAAAGGTAGCAGAAAGACTGTCAGAGATACTTTCGCATTTATCTATACTAATACTATAAATTCGAAAGGAACTAAGTCTGTCTGTCTGTTACCTTTTGCATGCCTAAACCACTGAACGGAATTCAATAAAATTTTGTTAGGAGATGTGTCCATCGGGTCCGTGACTTACGCCCCCAGTGGTCGAGGCACGACGCCCCCGATTCGATAAATTGATTTCAAAGCAGTTTTTGATCAAATTTACTGTCAGGCACAAAAATGTTGTACAGAAATAATAAATGTATATTGTTTGTGTTGGGTAGGGTAGGTAGGTTAAAGTCAAAAGTCAAATGTATTTATTTCAACTGGGCCATTAGGCGGCACTTTTGAACGTTAACATATAATTCCATGTAATAAAAATTGATTCTACCGTGCATTCGGATAAGTAGCTTGATATGGAGAAGAACGCCCAAGAAACTAAATACTTACTCTTTAAAAAAAATAAGTTTTATCAATATTTACATAAGGACAAACATTAATAAATTCATATACGTGAGAACGATGCACCCAGAACTACTATACTACATATAGGTATAAAGTATTACAAGCACTTAAAGGTAAATTCCTTCATTTAATAAATAGGAACATGGTTCTCACAGAATTACAAATATTGCAAAACATAGGTAAATTACCTAATTCAACAACAACGGAACAGTGTGCTAGTCAATTTATTTAAACAAAAAGTGAAGAAAAAATATAAAGCGTTACTATAATTATGAATATAATACAAATTAACCAGTTTGATTTTGTCTACACTAAAGATTGCCCTATGGAGCAGGACCAGCATGTTTCCAAACATTCTTATCTTGAATATTATAATCATCTAATTTGTATTATGCTCGTTTACAAAGTGTGCTTTTAACTATTGCTTTAAATTTCATTTAGTTTTAATATCTCACAAGGTATTTTGTTATAGAACTTAACACTGAAAACCCCATGAAAGATTGTGTACTTTAGCTAATCTATAAGATGGTTGATCTAACTTATCTTTATTTCTAGTATTACAATTGTGTCTATCACTAATTTTACTAAAGAGATTTATATCTTTCCTTACATACATAATATTTTCATAAATGAATTGGCAAGAAACTGTCATAATATTAATCTTTTTAAATAGCTCCCTAAGAGATTCTCGGCGGCCCGACGCCACAGTAAAATACCGTATGACATAATGCTGTGAAAGTAACTAAAATAGACCAAACGCGCGGTTTCTACATCCGTTAACTGTATTATCTTTATAACAGCACTAGCTTTTGCCCGCGACTTCGTTCGCGTGGATTAGTGACTTCCGGCAGATTTTTGGTTTTACCCACATAGTGCCCGATCTCGCGGGATCTCTTCAAAAATGAAATGTGGAAGATATTCTAGGGAACTCTTCAAAAATCAACATACCTTTAAATCTACTAATACAACGGAGCCAATTTTAAATTTATGAAACGATCAATCCACAATTCCACGACAGTACCGATTACCGAAGCGCTCGGCCGATACCCAACCAAATGCGTGTAACGAAACCATAGCGCGATCTATTTCGATCCCAACGCCATCTATCAAGCATAGTGACAACTCGGATTATTTATCTATACTCCGTTCGGGCATTTTCTTTGTACTAAAAGTTTTATTATATTGATATTATTTTTTCATACCTTTTTACTATTTATTTACTTTTTTCCGATGAATTAAAACAATAACATGAACCGAACTCGTGTAACGATCGACACCATTGCGCGATCACCAACTCGACATATAGTACTAATAGAATTATCTATACTCCGTTAGAGCATTTTCTTTGTACTAAAAGTTGTATTATATTATATTTTCATACCTTTTTACTATTTATTTACATTTTTCCGATGAATTTTCAGTACTGAATTGATGCCGACTCTTGACCAATAGATGGCGCTGTATGTCCGGAATAAATTTTATTTTATATTTTATTTTTTGTAATAAAAACTATCCTATGTCCATTCTAAAGTTCCAAACTATGTCTGTACCAAATTTCACACAAATCGGTTCAGTAGTTTAGGCGTGAAGAAAAGACAGACAGACAGACAGACAGACAGAAAGACGGACAGACAGAGTTACTTTCGCATTTATAATATTAGTTTGGATAAGCCGACCTGCAAAAGATGTTGTGAGTTGTGAGTAGTGAGGCCCCCGTTGTAATTTGTCATCAAGAGTGATTCCTAGGAAAACTGTTTGGTTTACATAGTCCAGCTTTTCTCCATTCACTAATTCTGACATTCGGCAATGTGAATCTAATACATTTCTTTTTTTTTCATTTGGTACCAAATTGTTTGCCGTGAACCAAGTTTAGACTTATTCACATCATTAAGATTTTGTGACTGCCGATCTATTTTAAATATCAAATATCAGCAAATAACACGATCTTCGGTTGATTTTGTAATAATTGGGGCAAATCTTTTATGTAAACTAAAAAGAGGAATGGACCCAATATAGAGCCTTGAGGAACACCCATTGTCATTTCAGGCCCTAGAGAGTTTACGCCGTTTACCTGAACTTTAAGTTGTCTGGCTTTCAAATATGATCTAATCCCATAGTGCTCGAGTTTCAACAATAGTGTCTCAAGGTTAACGCAATCGAACGCTTTCGAGAGGTCGCAAAAGATTCCAATGACGTGTTGTGGTAGGTAGGTAGGGTAGGTAGATAGGGTAGAGAGGAAGTTAGTTAGGTAGAGTAGATAGGTAGCCAGTTGACGGGAGCGAAGCCGCGCGGGACAGGTAGTAATATTATTATATAATGTATGGATAGTATAATAGTATATTATATATTAGGTATAGTATACAGTTTTGTATGGAAAAGTAAGGAGTACGGATACTGTTATATTTTTTATCAAGTCCACGTGATACTTCGTGACTGTTGTCAGTGTACATAATATATTTCATGTCAGTTTAGCTATTACCTGGGAGTCTTTAAGTCGAAGAGTGAATAGGTTTTTCTAGGCAAACGTGCTTCATCGTCGACCACCATCAGGTAGAGCATGCATTCCGGAATTTCGTAACTCTGGAATTCCGTAATATTTTTTTTGTTATTTCAATTCCAGAATTGAGAGGAGTAATACCGTGATGCCGATTTTCATCAATTTATGATATTTTGATTACTATTAAGAAAAATTTTAAGACTCTGTTTAGCTTTGTGGACTACGAGAAAGCCTTCGAATCGATCGAGACTTGGGCTGTGCTCCAGTCTCTCCAACGGTGCCAAATTGACTACCGCTACATCGAAGTAATGAAGTGTTTGTACAAAAACGTCATCATGTCAGTTTGACTTCAGGATCAGACTCGGAACCCGTCCTTCTGCAGCGAGGTGTGAGACAGGCGTAATTATGTTCACCACTGCACTGGAGGATGTCTTCAAGGTTCTGGACTGGAGAGGGCTAGGCATCAACGTCAATGGAGAATACATCACTCCATCTTCGGTTTGCCGACGATATAGTGGTCATGGCTGAGACCATGGCGGATCTCAGTACAATGCTCGATGACCTCAGTACATCTTCAGAAAGAATGGGTCTTAGGATGAACATGAACCAAACCAAGGTGATGTTGAATGCTCATGTTACAAACAAAATTCACTCCTATCAAGGTCAGAGACTCTTCGCTCGAAGTGGTGGGCAAATTGCCAAACTTAAGTGGCAATAGGCAGAGCACATTGCTCACAGAACGGACGGCGGATCAGAAAGGTTCTGGAGTGGCGACCGCGAACCGGAAGACGTTGCGTTAGAAGGCCTCCCTCTAGGTGGAGCGACGACCAAGACAAGGCTGCGGGCGTCCGGTGGATGCAAAACGCTCAGGACCGATCAGTGTGGCGACGCTTGGGTGAGGCCTAAGTCCAGCAGTGGACGTCTTTCGGCTGAAATTATGAATTCACTTCACTTTCAAAGTAACATTATGATAGTAGCAGATCCCGCGATCGCTATCTTTTGAAATCTTTAAATAGTAATAGAACGAATGAGTACGCTCACAACCACATAAAAAGGATGCCTCTAAGTAGTGTACCGATCAATGTGGCGACGCTTAGGGGATGCCTATGTCCAGCAGTGGACGTCTTACGGCTGATATGATGATATGAATGAAGACTGGAATAGTCTCCTATTTGGTATGAAATGTATGTGACACGTGACACATACTGCGATTCAAATATCGTGTGTTTTTCATTTTATTAATTTTTAATTCTATTGTGATAAATCGGGTCCCGCAACAATTTACTCAGACGCCTAACGTCAACCAACTGGGGGGCCTCACCTCACGTTCTCCAGACTACTGGCAATTTGTTTCTCGGCTGGCGAATATGCGTGTCCACTGAGGCACCGTTCCGCCCACGCCAAGGAATTAGATGTTGCTCTTTACACTGCAGACTATGGCAGAATACTTATCCCCCACCAACATAATATTTAGCTCCAAGCAAGCATCTACCAGCAGGATCTAACCTTCTGTGGTCTACATGGAAGTCCCTGAACCGCCTTAGAACCCAGGTAGTAAGGTGTAACTCCAACCTTGCAAAATGGGGTTACCTCGACGGAACAGCGGCAAGGCGTGCATATGGTGCTGAGTCGCTAACCATGCTCCACCTCGTGTCCTGCCTTATGTGCCCCAAAACATGCAACCAGGGTGATCTATATGCTGCCGAAGGCGACGTCATGGAGGTGGCTAAGTTTTGGGCCAAACAATTTAAAAGACTGTCGTGCCAGCGACAAGAAGATAAGCCTTGTTGATTTTACGGTTTAAAATGTTTAATTAGAGTAATAAGGGAGAAAAATGACCAGTCATGTTTAATTTGTTACTAAAATTATTAAAAGACTGATCTTAATATATATAAATCTCGTGTCACAATGTTTGTCCTCAATGGACTCCTAAACCACTTAACCGATTATAATAAAATTCGCACACCATGTGCAGTTCGATCCAACTTGAGAGATAGGATAGTTTAAATCTCAAATTATAGTCGCAATTTTAATTTATTGCTAATTATTTGTCTGTTATTATTTGACAGTCACAATAACCTGACGCTATAACTCCAGAACGCACGAACCGATTTCCACGGTTTTGCATTCGTTGGAAAGGTCTCGGGCTCCGTGAGGATTATAGGGTAAGTAGGGTACGGTAGGTAGGGTAGGGTAGGTAGGGTAGGGTAGGTAGGGTAGGGTAGGTAGGGTAGGGTAGGTAGGGTAGGGTAGGTAGGGTAGGGTAGGTAGGGTAGGGTAGGTAGGGTAGGGTAGGTAGGGTAGGGTAGGTAGGGTAGGGTAGGTAGGGTAGGGTAGGTAGGGTAGGTAGGGTAGGTAGGGTAGGTAGGGTAGGTAGGGTAGGTAGGGTAGGTAGGGTAGGTAGGGTAGGTAGGGTAGGTAGGGTAGGTAGGGTAGGTAGGGTAGGTAGGGTAGGTAGGGTAGGTAGGGTAGGTAGGGTAGGGTAGGTAGGGTAGGGTAGGGTAGGGTAGGTAGGGTAGGTAGGGTAGGTAGGGTAGGGTAGGGTAGGTAGGGTAGTGTAGGTAGGGTAGGGTAGGTAGGGTAGGGTAGGGTAGGTAGGGTAGGGTAGGTAGGGTAGGGTAGGTAGAGTAGGGTAGGTAGGGTAGGGTAGGTAGAGTTGGGTAGATAGTGTTAGGTAGGGTAGATGAATGTTTGGTGTTTTTATGGCAAAACAAAGTTTGCCGGGTCAGCTAGTATAATTATAAATTTTGTTTGAATTGAATAATAGAAGATTAAAAATTGCCAGTTCCTGAACCAATTCCGGAATTCCGGAATCAGATCTACAGTATTGGTACCATAGATATAATAAACAAGATTGGTACTCAGTTCCCGAATTGAGAACTTTGCGATATTGCAACATCAGGTGAGATAGTGGTCAAGCGCAAGCAAAGCAACAAAAAAAAAAGTTTACTTACCAAGAGTTTTTTTTAAAACAAACTTTTTGAACTGAAAGGAACTAAATGTAATATCAATTGTTAATACACATCGAATGAGCCCACACACGATGGTGCTATCTTGACTGGTAGAGTTGCTATGACTACCTTCCGGGTCCATCATGAGGCCAGCTCCATAGTACCATATTATTATAATGTTCCCAAAGTTCCTTATGTACGGGAAGTTTTTTTATTTACTTAGTTATAAGCTCGTAATTGACCTCTATCTCACCTGATGGTAAGCGATGATGTGGTCGACGGTGAAGCACGCTTGCCTAGAAGTAAACTATTCACTCTTGACTTATAGGTAGGTTCCTAGGTTCCCCTAAGTGTAGCTATCAGGTAACAAAGTCTTCGACATGGAATTCCACTCCTTAGTTCAGTTTAATCGGATCATCAGATGGCAGGAAGTGCTTGAAAAATGGATGACTATTTGCCTGACACAAGATTTTTTTTTGTTGAGGCTCGCGCTTGACTATCTCAGCTGATGGTAAGCGCCGATGTGGTCAAGGTGAAGCACGCTTACTTGCATAGAAGTAACACAGACGCAGGAAATTCCACTCCTTAGCTGTACGCGTAATGAAGGTATTTCCAAATCGTTTAGTGCGTATGGGTGGGATGTTCACCATATACCGACGGCGAATTACCGAAAGTCCTGCAGTCCGATGATAAAACGGGCTATGGTAAAATAATCTAGCAAAAATTTGTCAAATAGAAATCTTTTTACTACTATCCTATTTCGCCGCCTGCCTCTAACGACTCGGTAAATCAGTAATCAAAGCACAAATCGTAGAAGTACCCATACAAGCTATTCTCAGTAACTTGAAGCTGTCCCTAACAAGCTTAGCTGCAAGTTTTTATCCAGAATGCCTTCGAAAGGGACTGGATCTAGGGATGTCAGAAATGCAAATAAGTATCGATGTATATCGTATCGATATTTCTTAGAAAAAGCCTTAGCGATGGTTTTTCATAAAAAAATATCGATTGATCGAAACCATTTCAAAAAGAATATTCACGCTCTAAAAACAGTATAATTATATTTTATCTTAACATACCCCTAACATCTTATGTTACAAGATAACTAAATTAAATAATAAACTAAGTAATAATGATTATGTATTAATCAAACCAATAAAAAATAAAGTAAAATCGTAAGTAATTTGTTTGTCGATCTGAAAAAAATACACTTTTTATACCTTTTCAATCATCATCATCAGCAGCCTTTTAATGTTCTTACTGTTGAAACACAGACCTCCTCCCTGTAAGAGTCAATGGGCCGTAATCCACCACGCGAGGCCGTGCTGTTTGGTACGTGGTTCGAATTTTGGTTCTAGGACATGCCGGTTTCCTCACGATGCTTTTCTTCACCGTTTTGAGAGCAGTGGTGATGAAATAAATTACAAAAAGTAAAGCGCATGTCTGGGTTCGAACCTACGACTTGTAAGTCGCGGCCGTTACCGCTGGGCCACTACTGCTCTCCACTTTTAGATACTTGGAATTTTATATCAATATATCGAAAATATCGATGCATCCAACAAATAATATCGATATTTTTTTGACAAGCCTAACTGGAACGTCTAATCGTACGCAAAAACTGTGATAATGTCAAGTACCATCTAATGGCAACTACGTCCAATGCACTAATAGAGTATAAGGTACCTATGGACGCCATTTTAAATAACGTTCCTTTTTTAAACCAATTTCTGCGGAGGATTTTGACATTTCGATTATTAGTTATCTTACTAATATTATAAACTAGCTGACCCTCGGGGCTTCGCTCCCGTCAATTGCCTACCTACCCTGGCTACCCTGCCTACCTTGCCTATCCTGCCTACCATGCCTACCCTGCCTACCATGCCTGCCCTGCCCCTACCCTGCCTACCCAGCCTACCCTGCCCCTACCCTGGCTACCCTGCCCACCCTGCCTACCCAGCCTACCCTACCTACCCTGCCTACCCTGCCCCTACCCTGGCTACCCTGCCTACCCTGCCTACTCTGCTTACCATGCCTACCCTGCCTACCCAGCCTACCCTGCCTACCCTACCTATCCTGCCTACCCTGCCTTTCCTGCCTACCCTGCCTATCTTGCCTACCCTGCCTTTCCTGCCTACCCTGCCTATCCTGCCTACCCTGCCTATCCTGCCTATCCTGCCTACCCTGCCTACCCTGCCTTCCCTGCCTACCCTGCCTTTCCTGCCTACTCTGCTTACCATGCCTACCCTGCCTACCCAGCCTACCCTGCCTACCCTACCTATCCTGCCTACCCTGCCTTTCCTGCCTACCCTGCCTACCTTGCCTATCTTGCCTACCCTGCCTACCCTGCCTACCCTGCCTACCCTGCCTACCCTGCCTTTCCTGCCTACCCTGCCTATCCTGCCTACCCTGCCTATCCTGCCTACCCTGCCTATCCTGCCTACCCTGCCTACCCTGCCTTTCCTGCCTACCCTGCCTTTCCTGCCTACCCTGCCTATCTTGCCTACCCTGCCTACTCTGCTTACCCTGCCTACCCTGCCTACTCTGCTTACCCTGCCTAACCTGCCTACCCTGCCTACCCTGCCTACCCTGCCTACCCTGCCTACCCTGCCTACCCTGCCTACTCTGCTTAGCCTGCCTACCCTGCCTACCCTGCCTTCCCAGCCTACCCTGCCTACCCAGCCTATCCTGCCTACCCTACCTATCCTGCCTACCCTGCCTTTCCTGCCTACCCTGCCTATCCTGCCTACACTGCCTATCCTGCCTACCCTGCCTACCCTACCTACCCTGCCTACCCTGCCTACCCTGCCTTTCCTGCCTTTCCTGCCTACCCTGCCTATCTTGCCTACCCTGCCTGCCCTGCCTACTCTGCTTACCCGGCCTACCCTGCCTTTCCTGCCTTTCCTGCCTACCCTGCCTATCCTGCCTACCCTGCCTATCTTGCCTACCCTGCCTACCCTGCCTTTCCTGCCTTTCCTGCCTACCCTGCCTATCTTGCCTACCCTGCCTACCCTGCCTACTCTGCTTACCCGGCCTACCCTGCCTTTCCTGCCTTTCCTGCCTACCCTGCCTATCCTGCCTACTCTGCTTACTATCCCTACCCTGCCTACCCTGCCTACTCTGCTTACCCTGCCTACCCTGCCTACTCTGCCTACTCTGCCTAACCTGCCTATCCTACCTACCCTACCTACTAATTTGTATCTATCATCAATAGTTTTCTCAGCGCACGCCACATAATGTATTTTACTGACAACATTTTGCTACCTTGGGTTACATTATTGCAATTTTCATAAGGATCTCTATTTTTTTTGAAAATTTTTTATAGCCTATGACACTCAGGAATAATGTAGCTTTCTACCGGTGCAAGAATTTTCAAAATCGGTTCAGTAGATCCAGAGATTACCCCTTACAACGTCACAAACTCACAAACTCACAAACTTTACCTCTTTATAATATTAGTATAGATGCGAAAGTTTGGATGGATGTAGGTATGTTTGTTACTCAATCACGCTGGAACGGCTGAACAGATCTGGATGAAATTTGGCACAGAGATAGATTATAGTCTGGAATAGCACTTAGCCTACTATTTGTATAATGCGAGTTTAATATTCACTTGGGACGATAAAACACTTTTAAGCATTAAGGCCAAAAGGATGTTTTTATTTTTAATGATTTTAATGTTGGGATTAGTTTTTTTATAGAATAGGTAAGTACGATTACTATTTAAGCAACAAAGTCGACGGAGACGGGGCTCCTATTTCTGTTTGCAGGGTCTAAATTAACCTAACATGAAGTAGTTGAAGAGAGCTGAGTTCACGCTATCACTTCAGCTCCCATCATCACCTTCGAACCTAACCTATCCATGTCGGGGTGCCCTAAGCACCCGAGCTCCCTTCGCTCGCTCTTGGACTAACTCATTGACCGTAATTATCAAATTGCCCAACCGTTACGTAGCAATATTCATAATGACCAGACAATGTGATAAATATAGAAGTTTAAATCAGTATTAATTACATTGCCCGATTTGACTTGACTAGATTCATAATGCCCGGGCATTATACATAGTTATATAAAATTAGTTAAGTTATTATTGTCTATTTTAAGTTTCCTTATTTCTTTCTACACACTGTGTCTTCGTCTATCATCCAACTGTCCTGTCGCAGGTCTGCTGGAAGAAATTTCTATTGAAATAAGCAGTACCTTTGTGCTCTTCTATCTGTATTCCTTCTTTTCTCTGTAAGTTTTTTTTTTTGTGTGTACATAAATAAATAAATAGTGCACTGATTAATCACTTGGTCCATGACATATACAAAAGTGACTCCTGTCCACCACTCCGAGCAAAACGCCGCGCTAGCCGTTTTTCGTGCAGTTTTTAGTAGCTATCTACTCGTTATTTAAAATGAAATATCAACTAATAAAAATACATTAAATTTCTACCTAATATTGATTCCAAAATGGTAGATTTTTTAATGAAGTATATGTTTCACTAATCTCCTTCCAACAAAACCATAAAAATGAGAAATAATTATTGATAGCATGCATCTCCTCGTAAAGTTTTAATTCATAATTTTTTGTATTAACACTAATGGATAGACAATTTGATAACGAATATTTTGTAAGTTTTATTTTTTTCAAAAGACCAATATTCGATTTTATAAAGATTTTATTCTAAAATCTGTACAACTACTGTAATTCATGCGCCACCAGTGCCGCTAGGCCAATAGGAATGCTCATAATATCTCATGCTGATTTTTTGGTCAGGGTACGGCCTTAATAAAGTATTTCGTTTCTATTAGTTTTGTTTATAGGATAAAGTTACACAAAGGAAGGCTTTTTTTGCAAAATTTTGAATTTGGGTAGCAAAAATGTCCCTTTCCCTTTTCGTCCTATGGGGCTGTTTCGTCTTGAAAGACAGGGGGCGTCGATGGAGACTAAGGGATTATGTCCGGTGGGTAGGTAGCAATGTTTATCACAGACAATCCAGTCAGACGGCAGTCAGTTAACGCACGAATGGTTTCCTTTAACTGCCTCCTTGGTCTGCTGAGCAAAAGGTCCTAGGTTCAATTCCGCAGCGGGAGAAGGAGCTACTGAGAAATCAAACTCTTTTCCAGCCCAAGCTTCATCCCACCCTTATGCACTAAACGTTTTGGGAATACTTTCATTATGCGTTCAGCTAAGGAATGGAATCCCCTGCCGGAGTCTGTGTTTCCTGCTAGCTACAACCTAGAGGTCTTTAAGTCAAGAGTGAATAGGTAGTAACCTATTCACTCTTGACTCTAGGTAAGCGTACTTCATCGTCGACCACATCATCGCTTACCATCAGGTGAGATAGTAGTCAAACGCGAGCCTATAACAAAAATAAAAAAACTTTTTAACAAAAAAAATAAACAGACAGAAAAATAACTTTATTTTCCGAAATCGGTTAAAATCGGTAAAAAGTTTTTTATTTATCTCTTTTTAGTTTTGGTAGGTACCTCCAATTGCCATAAAAATCATAAATAGCCAAAGTACATCTCATGACGATTCCAATAAGCCCAAACACGACTAGAATACATTGTTTTATTTCGGAGTTCCAGTGCCTACCTGCCGGTTTCATCATCAGATCAGTTTGATGGCCCGATTTTCATCAGTTCTCATTTTAAATACATTTGCGCCAACCACAATAAAAATCTACAGCCTTCTTCAATGTCCCACTCACCGCACTGACTTCATACACTGTTCTTTCTTCGATTAATCTATTTCTCTGAGGAATGTGCTCCCCCAGGAAATCAGGAAATCAGGATGGCATCCAACCGCTACCTTTAACCTTCAATGTTAAAGTTCGCAAACACATTTGTCAGAAGTTGGCACTAGTATCGTCACAGCGCTTATGTTTTTCAATTATATATCTATTATCACTACTAATGTTTTAGTATGTTTATATATTTCATTTAATCTTTTGAGTACCTATTTAAGGTATAATTATATTGTATTCATACTTTTCACACTAATATTATAAAGCGCAAAAGTCTGTGAGTGTGTTTGTATGTTTGTTCATTCTCCACGACCAAACGGCTGGACAGACATGGATGAAATTTGGCACAGATATAGATTATAGTCTGGAAGAACACATAGGATACGTTTCATCCCGGGAACATGTTCCCCTGGAATAACATTCGACATTCACGCGGGCGAAGCCGCTGGCAGAAGCTAGTATTTAAATAAACATAATTCGTTTTTAGGTTTCTATATTGCACCTACCACTTTTTGCCCCTGCATCACTCAAAGGTCGACAGGTAGAAAATACTAAAACTAATAAGGCATTAAATCCGCCTGTGTATGTTTGTGTGTATGATAATATGGGACAGGCTCAAAGGGCAGGAAGATGATGTATCATTATCACCAGCCTTTCAATGTTTCCACTGCTGGGATACAGCCCTCCTGTGCGGGACCAACCAGGACTTGGGGTAAAATAAAACAGGAGAAATATGGATAACTTTGAATAGTGGTGTATTGGGTACAATGACACAAAAGCTACTGGCTATTACATAAAAAAAACTTAAAACTATGAAACCGACGCGGAGTCAATAGTTGCTACGACGTGTAGATTAGGCGTTGGAACATGCCCCGGACGTTGAAAGATTATCCTTAGGAACGTCCTCACTGAGAGCATTCACGTGTAATGAGCATTCGACGTCGAATATTCGAGTGGTGTGGACGTTGAGCCGAGCGTTACAAAGCTTACACGCAAGCGCGAACTTCGGCCGGTGTGGACGTCGCAACGATTTTCGCGGAAATGGCTCGCATTCGAATGTTCACGCAAATAAAACGCTCGAAAGCGAGTAGGTACACAGATAATGAAATCAATGAGTATGAATGAATGAATGTTGGAATATTAATGGCCACTTGTAAAGCAAAGAACAGTTCCTTAATCTTAAGTGGACCCATTCTTGGTCAATCGTATTCGATAATTACAATTCACAAAATCGCTAGGGAATGTTCGAATCGAACATTCATAGTTTTGCTCGAAAATGAATGCTGGGAAGCATTTGTTGCTCGCCAACGATTCCTTGTTTACAAATGCTCAAGAAAGAATGCTCCCAGTGAGGACGCTCCTTATCAATAAGAATCAGCAGAAACAGGTAATGGGTATCTTCTATTGAAGGCTTTCCTTATGACTCCAGCAGTAGTCATGATGACGATCCTGGATGGTCGGCGACCTAACTTCGGATAAGGTCAAAATAACTATGTTTTAAGCTGGCTTCTGCCCACGGCTTCGCCCCCGAAAAAGTATGTTATTATGCGAAGGTAACACACTACCGGCACCAAAATTAATCTATGCTCTTTTCAGGGTCTCAAACTATACCTAATTTCATGTAAATCGGTTCAGCAGTTTAAGTGTAAAAGGTAATAAACAAACAAACAGAGTACCTTTGCATTTATAATACAACTGCCAGAGGCTTCGCCTGCATGAAAGTCAAAAATAATTCCACGGGAACATATTTCCGGGATAAAAATTATCCTATGTGCTATTCCTGACTATCTATCTCTGTGCCAAGTTTTGATTCAGATCCATCCAGCCGTTTGAGCGTGAAAAAGTAAAAAATATATAAACACACACACTCACAAATTTCGCCTTTATAATATTAGTAGAATAGTAGAATACGTCCAGCACCCTAATTGTGTAAGTTCAAAGAATAGCTCACGGCATGCTTTCCTTGCTTCGTATGTTCAAAAATCCGTCTACTCGACAAGACAACGTAAAACACGCAATGAATACTGGGAGTGTGTTTCGTGGTGTCAAAACAGATACGCAATTAGGGTTCTGATTTCCTCACGATGTTATCCTTCACCGTTATCAGTGACGTCCAAGATAAACATCATTTAAGATAAAAATCCATGCACATTATTTTCTACAACACAGGTAGCATTTCTGGGTGTTCTAGAAAGAATTGCCAGAAACCCGTTAAAAAGGATCTCAAACGTTTCTTTTCCGTCTGCAACGAAACCTCATTGCTCAGGCACGTACATGGAAGTATTACCATTGTACATAATAGGCAGAAGCTTACCGTTAGTCTTCAGGTAGCTCGGCCAGTTACATCACAGGATTCAAGTAAAAAACTGGGAATGGTCATTTGAGATGATACCGAAATCCTTACGGCAGGCTTATTATGCATTCAAACTCTAATAATTTATTTCTATTAGACCATTTAAAAGGTACTTTTTAACCGACTTACCAAAAAGGAGGATGTTCTATGTTCGACTTCAAGTTTTTTTTTTTTTGTTTGTTCACCGATATCTTCGTCAATTGTGGACCGATTTTGAAAATTCCTTTATTTTTGTTTGAAAAAGTATGTTCCGAAATTGGTCCCGTTTTAATTTTGTGAAGATCTGATGAAGAACTTCGGAGATATATACAACATAACTCTTCAATAAATAACGGCAAATCTCTCGGGATTGCTGCAATCGCATGTCTGTTTGTTGTTTATAACATTTCATAACATAACATCACGCCAGTTCGCTCTTAAGGGGTAAGCAGATCTCTCATTTCACCGGTTATGTTCAAGTTTCATGAAATCTATTCTGTCGAAATAGTTCCCTTACTAACTTGCAAAAAGTTTTTTTATGATTGTCAAGCAAAAGCTGAAGCTAGTTGCACATTCGCAAGCGTCAGTAGGTCGGAGTCAGAAGAACGTGTAAGAAACTCCACGGACACTCTTTCTTTTCAATCATATGAAACAGCAATCAGCAACAATTGCGCAGCCATCGCGCGATCAAAAGCTTTCTGCATTCAAAATCGGGATTACCTAAACAATCGTTTGCTAATCGCTCGCTTATCAAATGCAATTATTTTGTAAAATGCCGGCAAAACTCTAAACTTCTGTACTTACTTAGATTTAGGAATTAATGGCCAACAACAGGGGAAAAAGTTGTCGCAATTTGACAGACAAATTTGCTCGCCGATGGCTTTGCGCTGCTGTCAAAAACCATACGTAATACAAATTAATCGCAATACCTTTGCGCTCAAATGCACATTTTGGTTTGCGTCTCTAACAAGAGCAAAACAATAGCAATTATTGCGCAGTAATTGATCATTTGCTCTTCAATCGCGAATCTTTATTATGTATCAATGATAGTGTGTGAATATACATAGCAATTTTACGATAGTGCTGCCTCTAATTAAAATGTTCATTTGAACGCAGGGTGACCGCGATTATGGCGGGAAAATTTGGCTGTCAAATTGTGATTACTTCTCAACCGCTCCAAAATAGCTATATAAGTTTTAGAGTATTCAGCGGTATTTTTTTTAAATAATAGTATTTGACAAACAGCGAGCGATTAGCAAATAATTGGTTATGTCAGCCCGATGTTTATGATATATAGCGATCGGAATCAAAATCAGAATCTTTATTTGTAAACATAGGTGGTACATGGTGTCGATGTGTGAGTTGAAGCGTAGAAATATCATTAGCAAATTTTCAATTAAAAATAACAGTGAATCACCAGTGCTACATTAAATCATTAGATACCCAATCATATTAAGAAGAGCTTATATTTGACTTTTGCTTACTAAATACCTTACTTTATAGTTTAAAAAAAACAAAAGACACCTTTGTGCAGCACCTTTGTGCTATTCTATCATTATATGTACTTTCTCTTTTAAGATTTTTGTGTTTTTATAAAGAGGTAAAGTTTGTGAGTTTGTGATGTTGTAAGTGGTAATCTCTGGATCTACTGATCCGATTTTGAAAATTCTTTCACCAGTAGTAGTAGTATATGTAGCTTACATTATTCCTGAGTGCTTGTGCCTGGCTATAATATATTTTCAAAAATATTAGAGATCCTTATGAATATAGAAATAATGTAACCCAAGGTAGCAAAATGTTGCCTATAAAATTCATTATTTGGCGTGCGCTGGGAAAACTATTGATGATAGATAAAAAATAATAAGGAAGGTAGGTAGAGCAGATAGGTTAGATACGGCAGGGTAGGCAGGGTAGGCACAGTGGGCAGTGTAGGCAGGGTAGGCACGGTGGGCAGGGTAGGCGGGGTATTCAGGATAGGCAGGGTATGCAGGGTAGGCAGGTTAGGCAGAATAGGCAGGCACAGATAATATAATACTAGCTTACACATGCCTCATTCCATACAAAGAAACCGTGCCACGAAACTAGCTTTTTTCATCTGATTATACCGATTATTTTATGTAAATCGATCGCGTTCGGTTCCGTTCCACGCCGATAGATAGATCACCATCTAATAATCAATCGAAATCGATAGATAAATCATAATCAGTATAATCAGGACAGTTTATTTGTATGGGATGAGACCCCATGAGGCAGGGTAGGCAGCGTAGGCAGGGTAGGCTGGGTAGGCAGGGTATTCAGGGTAGGCAGTGTAGGCAGGGTAAGCAGGGTAGGCTGGATAGGCAGTTTAGGCAGAGTAGGCAGGGTAGGCAGCGAAGGCATGGTAGGCAGCGTAGGCAGCAATAAATTAATCTTAATAATTTGATAACCAGTAATAAATTATGATTTCAAATAGTAAATTAGCAATTAATTAAAACAGAATTATTTTAATTGAATGTCAAATAATACAAATAATAATGTTAAGCAGTAAAAACAATTAAACGGAGGTCATAAAACATAAAAAAATTAAAATGTCAAAGATAACGTCTCTTATCGTCTAAAGTTACTATCAGTACACAAATTGGATGTCAAAATAATATTGCAGTCAAAAACAATTAAACATACATGACAATATGCATAATCAAACGAGTAATTCTTGTATAAATATATATATTTATATATGTTTCATGAAATTTAGCATGCGGGGCCTTTCGATTAACAAACATATTAACATAATTATATACAATTGAATATTGTAAAAAAAACAAACCTATATACAAATACAAAGGGGAGAGGGAAAAGGACTCATTGTGCATCAAAAAAATCATCCACATCGATATCAATGAGAAACGTGCCCAGAACGCTGGCAGCATAGCCACGTTCGATGGCAATGCTGATTCTCTGGCCGAAGAAAAGGCCAGCCCTCTGGCCTCGTGAACAGACGAGCTTTGTGCTAATACCTCAAAAAGCTAGATCTCTATTTTTTCCTCCAGAAATTCTGTTAAATTATAATATGAACTATGTACTAAAACGTTCTTTAGATGTCTTTTAAATAGGTTAAAACTTAACACTAATAGATTCTGTTATATGGTCGTATGTTACTGGCGCCTTGCAAAGAACACTATTTCGCAGCAGTGCTGTTCTGCATTATCTTGAGCACAACAAAATTATTAATGTATCGTCGACTTCGGTTATTTCTTAGGGATAACTTGGGAAATAGATTTGGATTGGTTTTCACAAATATTGCAATTTCAAATATGTACAGGGTAATGTAAGTATATTGTATTTAGTATTAAATCGATCGCGCAATGATTGCGTGATCGCTGCGCAATTATTGTTGATTGCTGTTTCATACGTAATAAGCCTACGGATTACATGTATTTGCATGTTGCATATGCAATTGCATATTTAGCCCGTTTTGACTGATTATTGCACCAAAAACCAGGGATAATGCATATTTCGACATAGAATGGTCCTTCCCTGCATATAAAAATGTTTTGAGCAATACAAGATACAATCATACTACAGAAAATTCAACCCTTTGATTGCTTGAAACGTGGATCCACGCGAAAAACAATGGTTTTTTAATTGCTTCGGTAATAACGGCATTCAACCGGTTAATTCTACAAAATTTAATTGATTTAATTAAAAATGCGTATGGTTTGGGTGGATGTTTGTTACTCAATCACTCCAGAACGGCTGAACGGATCGGGATTACCTCTTGACTGCCGGAAATATGAATCCACGCGAGACACAATTGCTTTTTATTGTTTCGGTAAGAACGTGAATCAACCGGTAAAATTTTGTAGATTTTAGTCTAGAACAGCACAAGACTACCTACGTTTCATCGTGGTAAATGTTCCCTTGGAATAACAAAACACTTTTCACGCGTATGAAACCGCGGGCAGAAGCTAGTGTTGCATATTTCGATACTCTTCATGCATATTTTAGATGCATGTAAATGTTTTCTATGTTGCATATAAACGGCAGGCTTATTACGTAAGAAACAGCAATCAGCAATCATCGCGGAATCACTTTTTTTATTAATTTTTATGTCATAAAAGTCGGAGTTACCTACAGTGTAGTAGGTCCTGCACAATCATTTGCTATTTGTCAAATGCACTTATTTTTCTACTAATAAAAACTCTAATGCCACCCGTTACATTTTCTTTTCTTTTGTTTATTTACTTTCTGGTGTACAATAAAGTATCTATATATAAATAAATAAATGAAATTTAAAACTTCTGTATTAAAGAGCAATTATTGCGCAAAAATCGCTATCGTTTTCCTCTTGCAAGATACGTTATAAGCCTGCCGATGTCTATAAATCAGGTAGACAAATAATCTTAGGTTTCCCTAGACACTAATATCAACCTGTCAGATATAAACGACCATTGACAAGCGTGGTCCTACATGACAAATAGCTTAAACCCTCAACCTGCTCCATTCTTCATAGATGTGATTTTTTCATTGGTCAATTTAACCTTTGCGTCCCGTCCTTGCGAAAAAACATGGGTTTTCGGCGAATATGCTTTTTTTTCATAAGACTACCGCCATGGGAATAGAAAAGTATTTTGTATTTGGCCTATAGTTACCTTTTTAATGGCCCAGGGGCTTGAAGCGGTATCAAAAAGAGATATTTGGGCTCGAGACTTCTATTATTCCTTGTGGTCTCCGGTTTCGCCCACCCTGGGTCTTCCTGTGTTGATGCGGACTTTTATTAACATGTGTGGGAGCCATTATCCATCATGTCAGCCTTTGAATGTTTTCAGAAATAGCCTTAAATCGCCAAACGTTTCGCTAGTTATTATTTATTTATTCATTTACACATACAATTATTTTTACAGGTAGGTCCCAAGGTACCGCTCAGAGACAAAACGTTTCTAAATATATATCAACGTCTTGACGAAGCTCTAGACAAAGATTCCATCAGATATCGATGTAAGATCAAATTTAATTTCGTTATAATCTCGACAATAATAATTCCGAACTTATTTGCGAGCGAGACATTTCACCATCCCGATAAATCAAAATTTCGAATGACGGGATCGAAACATAATTTCTCGAACGACCATTTTTCCAATTACAAAATCTTTAATCAGGCAAACGGCGTTCGATATCGCGTTGGTAACCCCAGTCTATGAGTGATAAAGATTGTCGAAAACTCGAAAAGTCCATAATGTAAGCGCTACAGAAATCTCACGTGGGTAATTTTAAAAATATTGGGCCTCAAGCAATGATGTTCAAATAAACAGATACGTTATGAGCACTCGCATTGTGAAAACGAAATCGAATAGGTCACAATTGTAACCTTTAATCTTAATAAAAGGAGAAAATGTCCTTTTATTTTGCATGGGTTACATATATTTTGGGACACATTACGTCGTGGTGGCCCAGTAACTAAGACTTCGCCTCTCGTGCATGAGATCGTGGGTTCTAATCCGGTCAAGTACCTTTTCATTATTTCCTTCATAATGTACTTTCTAAGTTTATCTTGGACATCTCTGACAGCGGTGAAGGTAAACGTCGTGAGGAAACCTGGACTTATACTTAGTATACGTTTGTGCTCCATTGGTGTAATTGCTGCAAAGCGAAAACGAATGAAACAAAAGTTAATATAGCATCCACTGATTGAAGAAGTAACATCCCACGGTTTGACAGCCAACTGTCTACTTTCACCCTTCAAATGACAGGCGTGTAAAATCTATGCAACACGGTAGGAAACCTGAAGTAAAGAAATAATTTCGCGCATTCATGCGTAAACCCTCTGTTTACCATCAAACCCTTTTTAATTTTGAAGATAACAATGCACAAATATCGAGCGCTTCCTTAGTAGGGAATCTTACAAAATATAAATCACTCTTTGCCAAACGGGTTTCGATTCAAAATGGCGCCGAATCAGCTGACAATTCACATGAGAATAAAATTATCATTCGTTTCAAGTATTCATGCTAACGAAATGTCATTGTTAACAGTATAAACTCGTTTTTAATTATCTTTAAATATATTTTCGGTTCGCAATGTAGTTTTATATAAATTGCGTCTGCTGTTGAACTCTCTTTGAGAGTAAAATGTTTTAAAAGAAGGGTCAGGTTATGTTGGAAAGTACGTCTAAAGTTAGATTAACTCAGTACGGGTTAAGTCTAATAAAGGTTCAATTAATATTGGTTACTTGGACTTGTCATTGATTTAAACTAAAACGGATTAAAATTAAAATAAATAGATTTGAATTAAATTAAATAAAGTTTGCACAGAAAATATCTTTTACTAAGTGGAACTACAAAATGGATGGCTTGATAAAACCAACAAGAAAAAAAAAGACAGCTAGTGTTTGTCACTTGCGTGTGAATGTAAACAAACATTATTCTGAACACCAATGTTATCTTTTTCTAACCTCCAAATATCAGAATATCAGGGAAAAAAAAAAAATAAGTTAGTAAATTGAGGTGTATTGCGTACTTACATATGGCATGAGGTCCCTTCTGTTTTATGTACTTTGGTATCATAATTGGTACAATTTCTAAATACACACGATGGCATTTTTTTATTTCGTTTTTGATTCATCAAAGCCTATCGCTCTTCGCCATGCGTGACATAAACTAAAGACTAAAGGTCACAATTGTGACCTATTCGAGTCATCACAATGCGCGCGCTGATAACATTTTTGTTTATTTGAATATCATTGACTAGAACCCTCAAAAGATGCTCAAAATTGCGCTGTCAACGTAGGCCTAGTGTACAAATTTGACAACTATAAATGATGAACTATGAATTTTTACTAAGGAAATTCATTTCTGCAACCGCATTTCCTCTTACGCTGCAATTGAAGATCTATAACAGATTTTTCGTTGTTACAGATACTTAGAAGCCAGGAAATCTACCCAGTTACTGGGTTGTGGAGATCAGATATGCAGTCGCTCCGTGTTCCGTAATGATTGTGGTATAGTGTTAAATAAACGTATACGTCTATTCATTATTAGATTGCACCAGCGGTGTCACTGTCAAGACGTCTCATTCAGTGCTGTCTACTTACTGATAAATCTGGTTGCTTTATTATAAAACCCAAACTAGTGTTATTAGTGAACACCACAATTATTTCATAGATTTGCAGAAACATATCGACAAGCAACGGATAAAAAAATCTATGAAATCAATTAATTTTCATCGTGTTAACAGCCGCCATTGCATGACGATGTAAAACTATCTTTTCTTATGAGATATATAAAAAAAACTTTAGGAATCCAACATCGATTTGCTTTCGAAACCACAATGTAGAAATGATTTCAGTTTTGCAATGTTGGCAACAACCGCCAGATGACATAATTTCCGGTAGAGCGGGATACAAGACAACATCATTCAATGACTGAATAAAAAATAATCGTACATCTTTTAGAGCATAATAAAACATTTTGGGAACAGTTTCATTGTTTGTAGAGGCGTATAGATAAGAAGTGGAATTCCCAGCCGGAGTCTGTGTTTCCTGATAGCTACAACCTAGGATTCTTAAAATCAAGAGTGAACATGGTTATTTCTTGGCAAATGTTAACAATCAGATGAGATAGTGGTGTAACGCGAACATATCAACTATTAAAAAATAATTGCCGATCTCCAAAGGAAGGACTGAAAGTTCTTCTAAACGACACATAAGCTTAGTCAATAATATATGCTGCTGTGTCAGCAGAGATTTGATATATAAACTCAAAAATGTGTAGGAGGTTTTGCTAAAGACTTTTATTATTTGTATGCTGATGTAGTACCTCCCGATTAGTCCCGATAGCCGTCCGTTTATTCTATTCTTATTTTTGAAATGTATGCGGCCTCTTTAGTTAGGTTTGCCATTGTCATATCTTTCAAAGACAATAAATTAAATTATTCTTCTTTATTTATTGGGGACTAACCCACTCCAAATATCTAATTGTTCACTTAGTAAAAGATATTTTCTGTGCAAACTTTATTTAATTTAATTCAAATCTATTTATTTTAATTTTAATCCGTTTTAGTTTAAATCAATGACAAGTTCAAGGTTTCAATCAACTACTTAATCAAGCAAAGGCAATAACCTGTACAGCCCATTTGCGCGGGTCTCTCAGCTGACGTGTGAGCTTTCTTCGCGAACCGGTAATGTTGCTACTAACAATAACCTTTTAAAATTACTTGTAAACACTAACCCATTGCTTGAAAACATGACAATAGTTCTCTACAACACTAGAATGACGATAATAAAGTATTTCGTCGTCTATTGTTGATTTTTTTTTAACTCTGACGCCTCGTTTTGGCGGGAATCAGCTGAGAGAGCCAAACAGGTTGGACGGCCTCCTTGTATTATGAAACTCTTTGCGATAACGGTGCGTGTTGATAAATGTAGAATATTTTTTTGGATAAAATACAGGTTTTTGCACATTCTGGTAATGTTTAGAGCCAAATTCAATTACATAACGTGGTATTGGATTATAAACCTACCACTAGTGAAATACATTGAGTTTTTAAATGAAAACTTTACTGTAGAATCTGGTTTTAAGCAAACACAACCTCAAAGTTATTTCTATAGGTACTGGCTTAGTTTTCAGTTTGAATTAACTTGTAAAACTTTCCTAAAAGTCAAATCATTCCATATTTCACAACAAAATCAAACTTCCAACACAATTTTTTATCCGAAAACTTAAATATAATAGCTTCAAAAATTTGAAAATCAATCAATAATAATAAGTCGGTAACGACACATTCCAATGGTATCGCAAACTTGGTACAGGGGCGCCTCACTGGCCACTTCACCAGCGATTTCAAAATCAGCTGATAGAACGGCCGCCATACTTTTTGTCGACCTTTTTTTTGAAATTCGCTAACAGGTTTGGGTCGCTACGCATACGTTCTCGGAAAGCTAGGACTTTTTTTACATAAAATATTTGTGGCAGGTACAAGGTTCCGGGCTTCTATTGTAAAAAGTTAAATTTTCGGCCCTTTTAAGTGTTTATATGGCGTTTCGGGTGTGATGGTGGGACTTTATCATGTTAGTATACGAAGGAGGTTACGCTTTTGATTGTAATCTATCAGATTTACCGCCATTTTTTCGATTACAACGTTTTTTTTTAAATTACTTGTCATACCGAAAACTCTTGAATAATTACTGTTAATTCAATATTTAAGACTGTTTCTCAGTAATATTCGCAAAATGAATTACCGAAAATCATGCGTCTTAAATCTTTCTGAATGTCCGGACCACGCCCCAATGTGTGTCTGAGTTCAAGGTAACTATGACTGCAACTTTAGGAACTTATTGCGTCATCGCCTCACAAATTTAGGTCTTATTCTGCTGCCTTGATAATTTCGGTTATTAGAAATTATTTTTGATACTAGGCTGAATGAATGGTTGTCTTTGCACTTTGGGTGGCGCTGCAGTTTGACAGTTATTGAAATTGAATTTAGCCAACATTACAAAACATTTTTTTATCAAAAGACCAAGGAGGCTGAACTAAATTAATTCATGAAGTAGGTAGTTGTAGTTTGGTTGAATTATACTTCTTAACGTACTAATATTCTAAATACAAAGTTTGAATTGGTGGACGTTCGTTACTAACACCACAATGGCGGAACGGATATTGAAGAAATCGGCACAGAGATAGATTATAATCTGGAATAGCACATTGTCTACTTTTTGTCTAGGTAGGTTTTATCCTTTGGAATAATTTCAACTTATACTTACGCAATTTTATTTGATACAGAAAGCAGTATTCTATCCAGTCCAGACTAAAACATAGCGTATTGTAAAGAGCTCAGATCAAACAGTAAAGGATAAATGTCTAATGATATTTATTTGGCAAATTAGTTAAAATATCAACTTCGTCAATTAAAGCTAGATGAGGCCGGGAAACCTATTTCTATCTTGTAAACGTGCCCAGTGGCTAAGACCTCGCCTGTCGTGCTTGATATCGTAGGTTCGAATCCGGGCAAGTACCAATGTGAATTTTTCAAATTCATATGTACTTTCTAAGTTTATCTTGGACATCACAGGCAACGGTGAAGGAAAACATCGTGAGGAAACCGGGACTTATATAGTTATAATGTAAGGCTGAAATAGCCAAGTCAGAGGCCTGTGGGGATTCCCAGAGGCGGCTTAATTAACTCTGACACCAGAGATGGCCACACCTCACACGAAAGGAAAGAAGATCTTGTAAACCCCGAAATGCTTCAGCTAGGGTGGAGGCTAAGCCGTCATTTCATGTCCCTGCAGAAGCTGGTGCCGCTGGTGGCATCCTACTTCCTTCCTACTAATATTATAAATGCGAAAGTTTGGATGTTTGTCTTGTGTGATTCAGTAACAAACACCCATTCAAGAACGGCTTAACGGATCTAGATGAAATTTGGCACAGAGATTGAACTTAAATAAGTACAATAAACTGTAATTGGTCATAAAACTGTAAGCATATTTTGTAAAATATTTTTTATGTTTCGCTGTTGGTTACCTAAATAAATAAAATATTTAGGCACGCTTGCCACCATGGACACAGATTAGAGAAGGTATTACGTAACCCTGGATATGTAGTATTATATTATCTGTAAGCCTCTCCTGGCACTGGTGTTTTCACACAAGGAGAAGTCAACCGCAATATTGTTAAACCTACATTTGTTATTGAATAAAACATTTAATTAATTAATTTAAATGTAGTATTATATTATCTGTGACCATACCAACTCCGAGTTAGTAGCTAACACGGCCAATTATGTATGACATATTGTCAATTAATCCTCGTGTTAACAACTAACTCTGACTTAAGTTTTTGGTACAAGTAGGCCTTAGTGATGTAAAACCATCGTGCTTCCAATTTTGTAATCAGATTATCGAGTCGAGCAGCTGATTTTCAAAGGTTTTTTGTTACTCTTAATATTATTAGTATAATCCTATACAATCTCAAAAAAAATTATGACGTTGATTCAAAATGGCTGAAGAGTTACATGTACGCTCAACCACACGCAGTATTAACACTTGAGCTTCGAAAACCGACGTTATTGCCGCGAAATGAAGGCACTGTCAGTGTCAAACTGTTAACATGTGCATGTAGTTGACAGTACAGGATAGTTAGATAGTACAGGTTATTGGTATGTAAAAAAAACGACTAGGTTCCGGGTCATGGGTACCTATTTTTTAACCGACTTGCCAAAAAGGAGACGGTTCTATGTTCAACTTTATGTTATTTTTTTGTATTTTCACCGATTTCTCCGTCAATTGTGAACCGATATTGTTTTTTTTTAAATATCTTTTGCCCAAATTAGTCCCATTTTAATTTAGTGAATATCTTATGAAGAATTTCGGAGATATACAACAGAAATCTTCAATAAATGACGGCAATTGTCTCGGAATTGCTGCAATCCCATGTCTGTTTATTGTTTTTAACCATTTCATAACCTAACATCACGCCATTACGCTCTAAAGGGGTACGCGGATGTGTACAGTTCACCCTGGTACACTCTATTTTCACCGGTTATTATGTTCAAGTTTTATGTTATTCGGGTAATATATTCTGGCATAATTTTGTGCATTAGTGCAATTCCATGCCAGAGTCTTTGTTGCCTAATAGCTACAACCTAGGGGTCTTCAAATCAAGAGTGAATAGGTTACTTCTAGGCAAACGTGCTTCACCGTCGACCACATCAGGCGAGATAGTGGTCAAACACGAGACTACCACAAAAAAATACCGCTTGAGTTACTGCATGACCAACCCGCACTAGGCCCCGCGTGGTGGATTAAGGCCCATTCTCTCTCACAGAGAGGAGATCTGTGTCCCAGCAGGAGGGACATTAAAACGCTGATGACGGTGATAACTACAGATCTGACCTGCACAGCCTACTAACTGGGTATTATATTACTTAGTGTAAAAGTATCTGCTAACAGATATAAGTCGAAGTGTACTACCTGTAAGGCTGTAAGTCATACAAAATCTGCTACCAATACAAAAAAATACAACACAATTATGATTTTAGTCTTATAAAAAAAGCGTTACGTCGGCAAAAGTCAAAAGTTTGTGAATAATAGCCAACAAAAACAAACAGATTTGCGAATTATTAAGAACAAACTTCAAGTCAAAAACATTTGGTTGGCAGAATTGGTAAGGAACTGTCAATGTCAAAATGACAGGAAGTGTCAGACAGACGAATGCATTGAGCTAGGAAAAATATGGAGGCGCCCTATTATTCTATACATACATTAGCTTATACAAATATGAGTGAAATACGATACACAATGTGAAACATCATTTTGTCTCATTTCTTCTAATGTAGTAATCGTATTTAACAAAAGAGACAACAATATTTCAGTTGTTGCTCATTATGGAAACATTTTGTTATGACGTAGTAACAGCTGTCAGTACGTGCCATATTCGCCATATTAATTGCCGAAATTTGTGGTTGTGTTCGTGGTAGTCCTGCTGTCAAATGATTGTTTACTTTTTGTATTATTAATGTGTGTGTGTTCCGTGATTAACACAACCATAGCATCGGCAGCCATTTTAAGTGCCATTTTAAGGTTTAGGTAGGCACGTTTTTTTTGTAGGTATTTCGAGTCCATACTATTTAATAGGTCTATGGACGAATGGTGTAAAATCATTACCACATGAGAAGCGTATATCAGTATATTTCTACATACTCCACAACAGGTATAGAGTAAAGATAGACCTTTGTAACGACAAATCTAGAACTTCAAAGCTTATCTTGTTATCAAAACGTCATAAATTATAGATACCACACGTAACCTTCACGAAGAAAAGCGCGGGCTGTCAAATGGAGGCAAAACAAACAAAAATGAACCTTAAATCGTAGATGTAATATCTAATTTCACTTAACTGCAAAGACATTTCTTTTTGCCGTGGTATAATAATATCGATCGTGAGAAATATTGTTTGCCAATTAAATATAAACTTTGATGAATTGAATTAAAGTTGATTTTTCACTGTATTGTACTAGTATACCTGTTCTCTGACCGACAATGACCTCTTGAAAAAGCGAGGGAAAAAGCTTTAAGGTGTATGATAATTGCCAATTGAAATAAAACTTTAGACGTATAACATAAGCATGATTCTAGC
Source organism: Orthosia cruda (assembly GCA_964057195.1). Classification (NCBI taxonomy): domain Eukaryota; kingdom Metazoa; phylum Arthropoda; class Insecta; order Lepidoptera; family Noctuidae; genus Orthosia; species Orthosia cruda. The sequence continues at coordinate 3,199,067 of OZ059853.1, read as the reverse complement.
TTGTCAAAAATAATAGTGATGTAATGTTGATATAATTTTTGATTTATTAATGTAGTGCAGTGCATTGATGTCGAAAAGTCCGAAAACGGTAGAATCTGGACTTTGGCGGCAAAAGACGCCATTTTTTTGTAGTTTGTTCCTTATTTCCCTTGCAAACAACCTTATAGGTAGTTTCGGGTAAATAAGTGATAAGTTCATAGATAAGGTGACGATCATTGATAAAACTCTAATGCTTATTTAATATTACAAGCTTTTTTTTAAGTACCTTGTTTTCAATATGTGTTTCTGGCAAAAACTAGTAAGTAATCCATTTTTCAAGCACTTTCTAGCATCCGATTGAGAGCTGTAATTTTGCGTACCGTACTTGTAACTTTTGAAATATTTAAACAATATGGTATAATTTTATTATGGAGCTGGTCTCATGATGGAGCCGGAAGGTGACCATAGCAACTCCTCAACCAGAAAAGATAAAACCATCGTGTTTGGGCTCATTTTAGATGTATTGACGATTGATACTACATTTTGGCACTTTCTAGCCCATTAAAAGCTTGTTTTAAAAATATTTTTCCTTTTAATAATTTTAAGTAGCTTGTAAACACATGCTGTAATGCTTGGTGGTCTGTCCAAAAAGGGCGTTTGTAAGTAGTCACTTGACCACTTCCGTTCTCCAATCACAGGTTTTTTTATTAAGCATACATAGGCTTGCGTTTGACCACTATCTCGCCTGATGGTAAGCGATGATGTGGTCGACGGTGAAGCACGCTGGCCTAGAAGTAACCTATTCGATAGCTAGGAAACACAGGCTCCGGCAGGGAAATCTCACTGTTTGACCTCGGAGTTTGTTCCAGTGTTTCTTCTGTTTCAAGTTTGAATTAACAAAAAAGATTGACTTGTAAGTGTTATTTTAACCGAATTACGACGTAAATATCATTTACTAATCGTTAGTATACTGGTCGCAAAACTGGTAAGCTTGAGGACCAGTGTTTTTCCATCTGGAATTTCTCTTCGATGTCTGGATTTATGCCCGTTTGTTAACAATAGGTACATATACATACACACCCTTAATACATGGGACTTAACATACTGAAGAAATGTGTTTGTACTAGGTGAACCTCTGTCTTACCCTTCGTAGAGTACTGGCGTGATATTAGGAATTACTTATCCGATTAGTACCTAAGCTTGTTTCCACTAAGTCCAAGATCAACTCTCGGGTGTTGGACCAAATGCTGTCCACACATGGCAGTACTATCAAATGTTACTTAATATCAATTTATACTAAAAAAAGAAGTAAAAACCGGTCAAGTGCGAGTCAGACTCGCACACGAAGGTTTCCGTACCATTATCGCAAAAAACGGCATAAAAATCACGTTTGTTGTATGCGGGAACCCCAAATATTTATTTCAATCGGTTTTTTTTTGTTGTTATAGCGGCTACAGAAATAAATCATCTGTGAAAATTTCAACTGTCTAGCTATAACGGTTCATGTGACAAACGGACAGACAAACAGACAGATGGACCGCGGAGTCTTAGTAATAGGGTCCCGTTTTCACCCTTAGGGTACGGAACCCCAAAAATATCGGTTTGAGAGTTATGATCTGCATCCGTTAAGAACCTATTTGTGACGAATTCCAAAGGTTATTAAATGAAACTCCACTATTAGCACAAAGATTCCAATGTCCACGGATAGCATTCTTCAATATTTCTTGTTTTATTCTCATGAATGGTTGTTCTGGTCCGAGGTCCCAGAACCGTCAAACGTTACTTGCCTCTTCCTGCACAAAATGTGTTACACTCGCTACTACATCGCTGACATCGAATAAAACTTATCTGAGCCAGAATTGGCTCAACAGTCATAAATCTATTTAGCGTTACCGAAACCCAACATTAACCGAAAAATGTCTAATTGTGACATGTTGATGTGCTCCGAGCTGTAAACACAATACAAAAAAGTTGAGCGAGACAATCGAAACATTGCCTTTCATCGGTAAGTTTTGTTCCTAAATAATGCGTGAAAAAATAGCATGCTCAATTTTCATACAGGTCGGAGGGATTTGGGTTATCTAGTACGGTAAATGTCTGTGATTGTATCTTGGAACTACAAAAAATGTGTTTCTTAGCGTTGCCAATATTATGGCTTTTTGACCAAATTATTATTCCAAGCATTACATGCTTGGAATAATAATTTATGTGTTAGTGAAAGAGCACACAGAATTTCAAACAGAATAAAAACATTAAAGCTGTGTGGAAGGCTGAATGACAATAATACTTGTGCCCAGTCTAAAGAATTTAGCTGTCAGCTGAGTTTTAATCTATAAAAATTCTGAACTTTCAAAATGATTATATTGTTGTAGATATTCATAAACAAGTGAAACCCGACAAGGATTTTGTGAATAAACTAAAATAAAAACAATAAGGTGCTTTATTTTCTGGTTGAGGAGTTGCTATGGCCACCTTCCGGCTCTATCATGAGACCAGCTACATAGTACTTACTATAATATTTCAATGTTTCCAAATTTTCAGCTTAATAAACCTGGACATAAATAGTTAATTTATTTATTTAGTTAATTGTATAATAATACAAGAAAAAAAAACAACACTAAAACGAAAAATACAAGAATGAGGCAATATTAGGTAGTTACAAATAAATATAGTTTCTATTTACAAATAAAAACTAATAAAAAAATATTACACAATATAACAAAAAAATAAGAAAAATTAAAAAAAAAAACAGAAAATAACAACAAGAAAAAGCCAGCTTACAGAAGTAAAAATGTTTAGAGAATATCTTTCATCCAACTTCTCACTATAAAAGTAAGTCAGAAATAGCCAAGTCAAGAGGCCTGCGGCTTAATTAATTCTGACACCGAGGTGGCCACATCCTCACACGAAAAGAAGAAGAAGCTAAGTAGAGTAGTTACGCCAAGTTTCAACTTCGAATGTAAGGAAGTGCTTGTAAAGTGGATCATTATTTACCGGACACACATTATATGAAAGCAAGATAATATAAAGCTTGAAATAATAAAAAAAACAAGTGGAACCCAACAGGCATTTGGTTTTCAAGAAACTAAAATAAATAGACGTAGAAAAATTAACACTTCGAAACGTCAAACTCAAGATTGGTAGGTGCCATTGTCGGACTGAATAACAACTTCCGTAGAAGGACCTCCTATGGAGTTAGTTTTAAGTAATTCGTAGAGTTACATACATTAACATGAAACTTTTTTTGCTTGTATAAAAACAGCTGGTACAAAGAAAAGTAGGTATTGGTTTATCACCGTTTAAAAACTCGTAATTTCATCTCATTTCTCGCAGACACCAAAAAAGACAACCATTTTAAAATATTACCGCTAAAATCTCACCTAATCAGAACTATAACCTTTATACCCTTTTTTAAAAAGCTCAATTTCGTATGGCAATAAATTATAGAATTGCAAACGGACCGGGAGAATTCCAGATTTAAAAACAACGGTATAGTAACCGACGCTTGCTTTCGCGCGCTTTTGCATCCTGCCCACTTTACATTTACCGTTTGTATATTCTTTACTTGCACACATATAAGGTTGAATTTTGAGTGACTTGTTGAACGTTTAACTTGGTGGAACGCTTCACAGATAAGGCTGAATGAGCTATTGAGTTCTTAGAAATGGAGGGTTTATTCTAAACTTGAAAAGTGATTTTAGTTTTGTTGTGCATTTTATTATGGTCGAAAGAGAATCAGCTGATTGTTTGTGAGGTACAAAATCAGCTGTGGAATGTATAGGAACGTGGTTCAGAACGTGAGGAAATCCAGTTTGCAAATGCTATAGAACTTTAAACTTTAATCTTATAACGTAATATTAGAATTATAAACTTCAAAACGATTTTATATATACCAAATATTGACATACTTTATAAACACAATACCGAAATTCAAAAATAGAATCTTATTAGGTATAACACTTTTTCTCTAACAAAATAATGCTATAAAACATTTTTTTCTATTACGATACAGGGCAAATCCAATATCACCAAGGAGTTACCATCAATATTTTTTTTGTAATGGAAAGCTTATGCGGGGCACGCTATTAACCGACTGCGGGAGGGAAATGTTTTTTTATAGTACCTATTATAAAAAGTTTTGATTCCAATTTTTAATTACTGTCTGTGGCAATGCCCGCTTTAGCGCATGCGCGTTTTATGCGGTGATGTGCTCGGTTTTGGCGCCATTCATACGTTTTGTTGTACTGAATTTTTCTTACTCTTTTGAGATTTTTCTTTTATTTAGTACGTTCAATCCCAATGTATGAGTGTAGATAAAGTAGTGTACGAAACTGCACATAACTAGGTATTAAAACATTCTTGTGATATAATTATATAAATTCGCTTTTAAAACCTCGCCTACGCTTATTATGCAACAGTTTCATAAACTACTACCTATTACAGATGATGTAGGTACATCATCTGTAATAGATAGATTTGACATAAGGAAAACCCAATTACATTGATCAACTTGTGTAAATTGAAAATTTAGTTGTGCTTTTGTGTGTTGTGCCGTGTCTTTCGTGTGCACTTAAACAAATGTTTTATCTACCTAATACAAAAACTAGCCATTGGAGTTTTGGGAGAGTAAGACTGCACTTTTGACCCTTGACTTGGTGGCGAGTGGCTAAGACCTCGCCTCTCGTGGTTCAATGGTAAGTACCAATGTGGCTTTTCAAATTCATATACACTTACTAAGTTTATCTTGGACATCGCTGACAACGATGGAGGAAAACATCGTAAGGAAACCTGGACTTCAGAGTAAACATAAGTTTGAAATCGCCAACCCGCATTGAACACGCGTAGTGATAAATGCTCGTACCTTATTTGTATGGGAAGTAGCATTTGCCCAGCAGTGGGACAGTGACGGGCTGGTAATATTATAAATTATTTAAAATAAACCCTAAACGTCTAAAGCACATATGCCTTTCCATTAAGTTATAAACTCTAAAATACTTAAGAATAACATCATTTAGTTAAAATGAATCAAAGTTACAAAACACGAAAAAACATTACCTACCTACGAAGATTGTAAAAGATATATTTACGAAACGGTAACTTCTATCGCTTCGAATATTGAATACAATAGAACAAATTCTATGGAGTTTACGGTTTAAAATAATTACATTACTACCTACTTATTTTTAAAATTAGTCAATCACGGAAACTAAAAATCTTTCAATGCACAGGCAAATTCAAAAACTGCCATAAACATTTTTTTTCAAGCAGTAAACAGATCCGAGATCCCATTGTGCCTTTCGCGGCAAAAATACCTAAGGAAATTTTGGTTCATATTTCTAAAGAGTTATAAACTTGCCACCGACACGCTCAGCTGTGTTTGGGGAATATTTTAAGCAAATGAATGCTTCCTGTAGGTACCTAAGGTTAATGAACCATGATTTAATTCCACAAAGACAAAAATTCTTTATTTCGCTAGTCGACGACGGCACGAACTATTTTGTGCGCGGGATTAAAATGCATGCTATCTCATCCGACAACACGTGCGAAAGAGATTGAGACTGTGATGAGCAGTAAGAAGCTAGTTCGCGTACGAATACACACTTTTGCAAATTCGTAGCGAAATGGATGATGATTTAGAAAGTAGTATGGATATCATGAAAAAACTACTAAATGTATCTGTTCAAAATAAAATTAATTGCATTGTTGAACTACCAATCTAACCCTGTATGGTGACTGTTTTGCAATTTTCCTTCTTCTTATGGTATTTATTTGCGCCCAAAGATGTGTTATAGTACATTACTGCAGAATCCAGTAAGTAAGACTTCCTGGCCAAGTATGAGTTAACCGGACCGAACCGCAGGTGAGGTCCGGTTATGTACGAGGCCAGGATGTCTTTCTTACTGGTTGAGGCTTGTATAATGCTTTTCTCAAAAATGAAAGAAAGTTTAACAACAAATTCGTTTAATTAATATTTTAGGTTACATTCATATTACGGCAATTACTAATAGATATTGTGATCGATTTACCGGGGGTATTTATTTATATTTTCTCAAACATGCTTGGAAATTTGAGAATTATTTTGACAACCTTCTTCGAGAAAAATTGAAATAGCAGTACAAACCAAATACATGAGAGCAGCGGCCGGCAGAAGTTGTATGAAAATCCATATCTGCCGTGTGTAGCGGCCAAATAAAGTACATAGTAAACTCATATCTGTCGTGTAATTTAAAAATGGAACGATCTTTTTCACCGAAACATGGCAACCAAGGAGGTAACTTATCAAAGGTTTTATTTAAATTTCGAACTGGCTTGCTAATAGAAAGCTGTTTATTGAAAAAAAAACAAATGAACACTTTAAGGCTTAGCAGGCACTGCGATTTTATTTGCGCGGATTTATGTAGTTTTTTACCGCAATGCGTGCAGCTTCATACAATTCCATAGGCCGCAGAATGAGCGAAAAATCGCGCGAATAAAGAGGCCTAACGCGGGCATAATTATTTTTGTTCGTTGTTCGTCATTGATTTTGAAAAGTAAATGGTTTGGTTCGGTTTTCAGATATCGGTATTAGTAGTACAGTTATATTAGATATAGTTTTTGTAATATCGGTTATTTTGATATTGATATCGTTATGATATGATATCTAACACATATCCGATATAAGTTACGTTTTGATATATCGGACCTATCCCTACTACTGTCCAGTAAGTAAATTACATACTTACTTACTGGACAGTTGTGAATAAGTTTCCGGTATAATTCACTTTCTGGAGACTTTTTAGAGATGTTATGGCAATATTACATACCATTTTTGAGAAAAAATTATTGTTTAAATATGGAACTTTGGACGCTCATAACTTACAATTTTTTTTTTTTTTACTTTTTTGTTTCCATACAGGGCTAGATAATGATGAGACAAATTGATATCATTTTTTATTTTGAATGTAGTACACCGCTAAACTTACAGTGACAGTAGAGTAATCGCCAGATTACGTTTGTATGGAAGAATGATCGACTAGGGCAATCTTAAGCGGCACTTTTGAACGTCAAACATATAAACATAAAGTTAATAATAATTGATTGATTCGGAATAGTTGCTTGTTATGGAGAAGAACGGACAAGAAACTCCATATTTACTCTTTAAAAAAAAGTGATTTACAACATTTACATAGGATACATAAATTCATAAACGTGAGGACGATGCACCCAGCACTACTATACTACGTAAAGGTATACTATAAAGTATTACAAGCACTAACAGGTAAATTCATTCATTTGACAACAAGGAACATGGTTCTCACAAACTTACAAATATTGCAAACATAGGTAAATTACCTAATTCAACAACAACGGAACTGTACATTACCATCTAGCCCGTTCCATCATCGGACTACAAGACGCACGGCGATGCGCCATCGATACATGGTGGACATCTCACATTCCCACCCATACGCACTACACGTATTGGGAATACTTTTGTTATACAGCTAAGGAGTGGAATTCTCTGCGTTCTGTGTTCCGCGATAGCTACAACCTTGGGGTCTTTAAGTCAAGAGTGAATAGGTTACTTCTAGGCAAGCGTGCTTCACCGTCGACCACATCATCGCTTACCTTCAGGAGATATAGTAGTCAAGCGCGGCTTGTATTGTATTTTATGATATTAATGAATCACGATTTTCAAATGAGGCCAGACCGGCAAAACTAGTGGTTGGTGGATTTTTGGATCATACTTATAGTATGGAAGGCCATTTCTTTCTAAGTAAGCATCCCGTAATAAATTATGTAGACAACAAGCGATCAAAATCAAGTCATCACAAACCTCCGGTCTGATTGATATAGGTGTGTAAAATATTCTAAATACCTGAGACAATAGGCCAAATGGCACGGCAAAGTCTGTCGTTAAAGACAGCTTTATCACGATTTACTCTTGCGCCATTTCTAAAGTATGGCTTCATCATATATGTGTCAAGGGAAAATGCTTCATCACGCACAAAAAAATGAGGAAGCACAATATCTAATCATCTCTCTATCACAATATTCCTGGTAAATTTGTGGGCTTTGGAGCATTAAATTGATTACCAGCAATTTTTTTCCCGATACACAACTTTTGAAAAATACCACTATCTCCTTCTTTGCCATAAGAACCTACATCAACAGCAATAAATTTGTAATTGGCATCTACAACCGCCAGAAGTACAAGCGAATAATATTCCATGTAGTTAAAATACAGTGAACCACTGTTGTTTGGAGCTTTAATTCGCACGTGTTTGCCATCAATGGCTCCAAAACAATTGGGAAAATTCCATCGATTCCAAAAGTCACTCGTCACATGTTTCAGCTGATTTTCTGTAGGTACAGACAAGAAGATTGGCACTAAATTGTTTCGCAGGCTTTTAAGCACATCTTTGACTATTCTGCTAATATAACTTGCTGATATACGATAAGTGTACTCTAGAGATACATATGATTCTCCAGTAGCTATAAATCTAAAACCAAATAATTATGTTTATTACAGGAAATGAATGCAAAAAACGCTGGAAATACATAAGGGACTCCTATAATAGATGCAAACGTAAGAATAAATTGCCCACTGGATCATCAGCATCTTCTAAAACAACAAAATGGATGCTGTTAGAGAGGCTTCGTTTTCTTGAAAACATTCCTACAGAAAGGCTAAGTATTGCTACTGTTCAAGATGAGAATATTGAAGGTGAAACCAATGAAGAGACAAGCACAGCAGGGACAAGTGGATTGAGAAGGAGTAGTGAAGAGAGAAGTGGAGAAGGAACGAGTAACGATGGGACAAGTGAAGCAGGAATAGACACGGTTAATACAAGTGAACTGAGGTGTAGTGAAGAGAGAAGTGGAGGAGAAATGAGAAGTGAAGGGATAAGTGGAGCAGGAATTGGCACAGCTGGAAAAAGAGAAATAGGAAAAGGTTATAGAAAACGTAAATCGGAGAATAATATTCACACATCATTACTAGAATATTGGAAACAGAGAGACAAACAAAGACAAATAGAAATGAAAACCCTGAGAACACAGGAGTCAGTCACTGATATAGACGGAATTGATACGTTTTGCTCACATATGGGATCAGTTTTGAAACAATTACCACCAGGTTTAAGAGTGGAGGCTAAAAAAACATTTTAATATGTTGGCAGAGTTTGAATTGAAAAGTCTTGATCAAAGTTTAGATAGAAGCAACATTTTTTTTAGTCCGTATTCCAATCACAGTCATCCAATTTCAAATAGATCAGCTTCAAAGCAGACCCCATATTCTCCCATCAGTGTTGCCTCTCTACCTGCCAACTGAATTAAGTACCCACTCTATATATGAACGGTTCGAAGACAATTTTTTTTTATTTTTTTTACGTTAGTGTAAGAAAAAGTTTTTTAAGCGCTTGTAATTACTGATGTGCCATGTCTTCTTGGTTTAATATCTTGATTTATTAAACTGAGTACAAAACCAAACTGTTTATGATTTAACCTACAATATTTTCTGAACTTTTCTTCTTTATAATCTAAATGTCGTTTTATGAGTATTTGAAAGCAACAACTCTATTTCTCGTGATGTGAAAATTGAGTCAATCTTCATCCTTTTTTCCTGAAGCATAGATAATAACATAAGAATATCATCATCTTCTTCATCCTCCAATAGCTGCTGAATATTTTTTTTGCTGGCTGCGGATAAATTGTGCGACATATATCGTACTCCAATAGAACACAACCGTCACTGCAAAAACTGCGGGTAGAGTGGCGATGTCGCCGTCGCTGACATCGGAAAGCTAGGGGTCGCCCCGCGACAGGCGACCATGGTCGCGTAGTTGAATGGTCGCAGTCGCGGGTCGCGGTCTCTAAGAACCGAATCCTACCTTTACGAAGCGGCCTATGTCCTGCAGTAGGACACAATTAATACAGTATGTGAAACAGTCCCGAACTTCCGAATACCTCATATTTCACTCACTCTTACTGATTCGCGAGAACACAATAGGTAGGTACTAAGGCACAGGGTATGTATCATCATTCATAGTGAATCAGCTTATGATCCGGGATGGGTTAGTAATGTTACATATTTGACGGTTAATCATAATATGCCTGGCTCTTAAAGATTGCTCGGCATTATATAGATACACTTCTAATGAAAGTGGTTCCTATTCTGTATATCTTAATTTCATAAATATAAAATAACTACAAAATATCTTATCAAAGAGAAAACCCGTATTTTGTGAGTTTGTTCGTACGCGTAGGGTAATCTATGGAATCACTACACCTATTTGAAAAATCTTTCACCATTTGAAAGGTACTATTGCAGATGGTTATAGGCACAGATCATAGAAATAGGCTACATTATTATGACCCAGGCAAAGCCGGGGCAGGCCACTAGTTAACTATAAAAAAAACCGGCCAAGTGCGAGTCGGACTCGCTCACCGAGGGTTCCATGCCAACAGTATAATACATTCATCGAAATAATTAGGTAACTGAAGTACATCGTTTTTTTTGTGTCGGTGCCATTTTTACCTTACTTGTGCTATAAGGCATTGCTTCTTGCCAAATTTCAAGATTCTAGGTCAACGAGAAGTACCCAATAGGTTTTGATTCCCTTACGAGTGACAAATATACGATAAAAACGACCGTATCTTTCGATTACTTTGATTTAGCAGTTTGATTTTCACAACCCCGAGAGATTGCAGTCCTGAGTATACTATATTAATTTGAACTTGATATCTTTACGCGTTCCTGAGAAAAAAGTCTTGACACACGGATAGACAGACAGCCAGAAAGACAAACAAGTGATCCTATAATGTTTCTTTTTTTCTTTGTGTGGAACGGAACCATAAAAATAAATAAAAAATAGCCTTTATTTCATGTAACCTGTTGTTCAGAATACTTGAAAAACATAATCCTGTTATCTCATAAAGTACCGGTTCTATTACTAAAAGTATTTCACTGTCTCTAACTCAGAGTGTCGTAGCCATTGGTGCACGCAAGCTTATTTACCTAAAGCCAATAATATTCAAATAAACAGATACGTTATACACTCACAAAACAATTGAAAAAAGTGTTCCGCGCAGCAGCGGCAGCACACATACACACTTTTCATTCATCTGACATTTCACTACAAGTCGAAAGGGATGGCTTGATAAAACCAACAAGAAAAAACAGAGATACTTAGTGTTTGTCACTTGCGTGTGAATGTAAACAAACATTATTCTGACCAACAATGTTGTTATCTTTTTCTAACCTCCAAATATCAGAATATTAGGAAAAAAAAAAAAAATAGTAAATTAAGGAGTATTGCGTACTTACATAAGGTATGAGATCCCTTCTGTTTTATGTAATTTGGTGTCATAATTGGTACAATTTCTAAATACACACGATGGCATTTTTTTTGTTTTGTGTTTGTTTCATCAAAGCCTATCGCTCTTCGCCATACGTGACATAAATTAAAGACTAAAGGTCACAATTGTGACCTATTCGAGTCTTCACAATGCGCGCGCTCATAACATATCTGTTTATTTGAATATCCTTGCCTAAAGCTCTAGAACTAGACCAACTTGGTGGCCCTCTGTTATCAAAGAACTCATTTGTTTTTTATTAAGTGCTCGCCTTTGTCCACTATCTCACCTGATGGTAAGCGATGATGTTGTCGACGATGAAGCACTCTTGCCTAGAAGTAACCTATTCCCTCTTGACTTAAAGACCCCGTTGTAGCTATCAGGCCAACTCATTCAAAAAAAGTTAAAATTTACAAATTACAACCTGCTTTACGGCATACGGATAGATATTTCTATCCACCAACGGTATCTTTATCTTTTATCTAGTTTTATCTATTATCTATTCGTATATCTGTTACGGCTAATACCCGAAGTGCGGCTACACCTAGTTTTATCCGGTTAGAACTAGGTGTAGCCACTTACTCTTGGTTAAACCTAGTACGAGCCGATTGTTTTCGGGTAAAACTAGGTCTAACCTTCATCATGCCGGCTACAACTAGGTCCAGCCATTCCCTGTTGGATAAAACTAGGTCTAGCCTTCATCATGCCGGCTACAACTAGTTCCAGCCATTCCCTGTTGGATAAAACTAGGTCTATCCGATATCATTCCGGCTAGAACTAGGTCCAGACAATCCCTGTTGGATAAAACTTAGATGCGTGTCCCGCCAAGCCTTCCGCCCCGCGTCACACACATGACTCACAGCATCTGCAGCAGTGGCGCGGGGTGGAGGGCATAGCGAGGCACGCGCCTCTGCAGGTTGTGAGCGCCAGGTGCTGCTGATCTACTGCAGGTCTACTAGCGAGTGTGACTCACAGCGTCTGCAGCAGCAGCGCGTGTCTTAGTTTTATCTAACAGGGATTGGCTGTACATAGTTGTAGCTGGCATGCTATCGGCAGAGCTTTTTTAGATATTAAAAAAACATCCAATAAAAAGAATCGTAGAGATTTTTTTTTATTCTTATAAATAACATTGTAATAATTAACACAAATTATTAGGAGTACAATTTTTAATATAATAGGAACAATCAGGAACATTTTTTTAACAACAGACAATAAGTAGTTGCATATTATAATTTAAAGAATGTTATTATAATTATAAATCACACTTTTATAAAGTAACATAAACTATTTATTAGAACAACTTAAACTTGAGTGACATTTTGAGTTGCACAAAATACCAGCAGCTTTGCAGAGGCACTTTTTGTTGCCACATTTGGTTTTGCAGTCGCATCTTTTATAGCCTTGCCCACCAGAGGTCGATTGTGCATTGGCTATTTGGCGTAGTGATTTCTTTTCGGGTGAAACCATGTCAATATCTAAAAATTTTGAGTCACACACAGTGAACTGATTTCTTGAAAATAGTTCTGTTATAGTGCCGTATTTGTTTCCTAATTTGTATAACCCCTTGTCGTTACATTCAAGTACAACCATTAACACATTAGGAAAGTCGCCTCTACCTCTGTCCACGTCAGGAATTTTTACTCGGACTGTATCACCGACTTTACATGGGGGAAACTTTTAATTTGATGAAGCCGTCATTTTTATAGCTTGTTTTACCAAACCTTCCTGTGCGCCTTTCCTGTTAGTGTCAATTTTTAGTTTCTTTTCACACAGCTTACATTTTTTCTCCTCATTCTGGTCACAGAGCCCGCAATATGTCATTTCGATTTCTTTCTGGCAACTTCCTGATGTTGATGGCTCATTCTCTTTTGATGGCTCATTTTCTTTAGTAGCTTCGTCACTCTCATCATGAACTAATTGTCTAAGAATTTTCTCAAGATCTTCCTCACTTTCTATATTTGCAAGGACTTTAGGTGGTAGATCAGATGATTTCAGCCCGACCTTTACATCAGAACCGAACATTGCCTGGTACGGCGATCTTTTAATTCCGTGATGGTAAGCTCTATTTTTCATTAGCTGAATAAATCGTAAGCCTTCTGACCATTTTTGGCAGTTCTCGTCAGCCATCCAAGTCATAAGCATTTTTTCAATGTCTTGATTGGCACGTTCAACACTACCTTGTGACTGGCTGTGTCGAAGTTTCCCATGCACAATCTTCAAACCTGGCCACATCTGCGTCAAACTTTCCACAACTCGATTCGCGAACTCTCTGCCATTGTCGGATTGAAGTATTGAGGGTGATCCAAAGATACAAAATATATCAAGTAATTTCTATGATACTTCTTCCGCAGTCTTACTTTGTAACGGATGAAGTTGTACGAATTTCGTGATAAACTAGTATAAACTTGTAGTCACCATCTGGGTTTGTCTGCATGTCTATCAAATCTACTTGGCAACGGCTGTTTAGCTTGCTGGATAAAATAGGCTTTACAACAAGGTCTTTTTTAGTAGATTTTTGTTTCATTTGACATGGCTTACATAAACGAAGATACAAAAGAATCGCCTCCTGAGTAATATTTGCATACTTCTTTTTAGCTTCTGCAACCATTCTGTTTCTTCCGCCGTGCCCAACACACAGATGTATTTCATGAAGAACATCAAGCAAGTCTTCATTCTTGACAAAATATTTGATATTTTCGGAATTTTCGGTGCTCGACACAGGAGAAATTAACTTTTCGATGTCGCCAATACAACAAACATCGAAGCGCTTCAAACGGCGATATTGAAACGTAGAACGTTTCGTGGATATTTTGGCAGCTTTAACGTCTTCTATAAACTTGGAATACTGCACATCATTCATATAGCTTTGATTTTCACCATGTTTTGTGGCTAATAAACACTGAAACTGTTCCAAAAAACTTGACTTCATAGTCTGTAGGTCTTCATTCATAGCCATTCTGAATTCGAACGTATGAGTGCGCAAAAACAAGAAAGTACGTCTGTTTTGTACAACGGCACAACGCGTACTAAACTCAAAGCGCAAGGGCAAACGCGGGTGTACGGGAGGCGGGGCGGCAGGGGCGCGCGAGCGCGACGCATCTCGCGTGAGCCAGGCGCCTGTTACTTGTTTCAACTTGTTTGCATCTAGTTTTATCCAACAGGGAATGGCTGGACCTAGTCGTAGCCGGCATGATGAAGGCTAGACCTAGTTTTATCCAACAGGGAATGGCTGGACCTAGTTGTAGCTGGCATGATGAAGGCTAGACCTAGTTTTACCCGAAAACAATCGGCTCGTACTAGGTTTAACCAAGAGTAAGTGGCTACACCTAGTTCTAACCGGCTAAAACTAGGTGTAGCCGCACTTCGGGTATTAGCCGTAACATATCTATTAGATCAAAGGGCCGTTTTCCTGTTGAGTAGGGCTACTAACTTGCTAAACATCGGAAATAAGGCTGTTTGTTACCTTTTCACGTCATAACGGCTGAACGGATTTGGATGAAACTTTGCACAAGAGTAGATAAATTCCAGAGGAGCTGTTATCTATACCAATATTATAAAGAGGAAAGATTTTTTTGTTTGTACCGAATAGGCTCCGAAACTACTGGACCGATTTCGAAAATTCTTTCACCTATGGAAAGCTACATTATTCCCGAGTAGCATAGGCTATAATTTTGACGGGAGCGAAGCCGCGGGGGTCAGCTAGTCCCCCAATACAACGACATAGGTCGCGGTTAATTGCGTTGATTTAGAAGTTTTTTTTTTTCACAGCTCCAAGGGATTGCAGGCTTTAGTGTTTGGTATTAATTTCAACTTGATACTTCCAGGATTTACAGAGAAAAGGTCTTGACCAGTCTTGACACACGGACAGAGAGATAGATAGACAGACAACGAAGTGATCCTATAAAAATTCCTTTTTAACACGCTTTTATTAGCTTGGTTTGTACGTATCTATGTATCAGTGTAACGGAATCTTTGAAGGTGATTTCATCTCTTCAAAACGTCGGATTAATTTCAAACTTTTCACACTTATCAAGGACCGATGGCTATGCAACAATTTAAATAGTTTGTCCCATTATCCTTACCAGGATAGTTTAAAAACAAAATAAAAACTCGCTTTAATAGAAAATCAAACTAAAAAGTAGAAAATAATTTTCTAAAAATTTAAATTAAGAATAGTGTAACAAAAAAAACTGCAAAAAAGCGTGGCGTGCTTGATTTTAATTGTTAAATATTTTATTGACAAAACATATCTGTAAAAGTAGAGTCATTTTGAAAATATCTTAAAAAGCACCACACGCTTTTTATAATACATATTTTTTTTGTTTTTCTCACTATTCTTAATTTAAATTTATTGAAAATTATTTTATACTTTTTAGTTCGGTTTTCTATTAAAGCATTTTTTTTAGTTTATTTTTAAACTATAATTTTCCCTTTAAAGAAACGGATCCCTAAAAATAATCCAAAAGTTCAGTAACTACCTAGACTTCAGGTTTTCGGCTTTAAAAATTGACAACCTTATTCGTCAGGAAGTGATACTGATATCCCCCCATATGATTTGACGGTTACGTTATCACCTACGTCACGCTGTTATCAATAACGGCTCTTAAACGATAACCTTTGGGGTACCCACGGTTAGTGCGAATCTGCTTTTTCGTTACTAGATACCTACTTCGCAAAGACACTGGTAAGTGTAAGTTTTTAAACTATCATGGTCACTAACACTAATATTAACATTATAAGCGGGATATTTACCATGTTTACTGTTTGTAGCGAGTTTCCGATATTTCGGTGCTATTGCAAGCACCATGATCACGGATAAACTGAAGTCATTGCGGGTGGGTGTTTATGAGGAGACAAAACGGTCTACCCTCTTTCTTGTTCGTTTTTTGCACTCGGTACCGCTACCATTGTCACTCACAACTCGATTCTGTTCTCGACAAACGAAACTCACTGTGTCCGCTCGCGAACTTTTTACGGCACTTTTTCTGGGTTTACATAGCTGGACCACTGGATTCCAAGCTCTCGACAGTTGAAACCCATCCTCCCGGTTGAAATTTTTTTATTTGGTAATTTCGATAGCTTCCCTCACCAGTCTAGGGATATAGTGGCGTTCTGTCGAAATGATCTGAGGGTTATGTAACTCAATCCAGTGGTTCAATCCTGATTCCAAGAGATGTTGAGCTATGGCCGATTTTTGTGTGTCATTGTTCTTTACCGCCCTGATATGCTCTGAAATTCGACAAGCAACCGTACGCTTCGTCTGACCGATGTATGACTTGTCACAACTACAATCTACTTTATAAACACTGGGCTTTTCCAGCGGAAAGTTGTCCTTCGGCAAATAAAAAAAATATAAAAAAAAAGTAAATATCCCGCTTATAATGTTAATATTACTGGTAAGTGTGTTTATAGAAATAATACCAGCACGTTACAATCCCAATGCAGGCCCTCCAGTTCTCAATACAGAGCACGAGCTTTAATCGCCACGCTAGATCAAGGCAGGTTGGCGATTTCAAACTTATATTGTACTAGCTGTTCCCCGCGGCTTCGCTCCCGCAGGCCACCCCACAGGGCCCGTTTTCGGGGTTAAAAATAGCCTATGTCACTCAGGAATAATGTAGCTTTGAAATATTGGTGAAATAATTATTTAAATCGGTTCAGTAGTTTCGTAGCCTATTCGGTACAACAAACAAACAAAAAAATATTTCCTCTTTATAATATTATTAGTATATTAGTATTAGTATCTTATATATAAAATTCTCGTGTCACAATGTTATTTACCATACTCCTCCGAAACGGCTTGACCGATTTTTATGAAATTTTATATGCATATTCAGTAGGTCTGAGAATCGGCTACTATTTATTTTTTACACGCGGGCGAAGCCGCTGGCAGAAGCTAGTATTAGTATAGATGTCAAAGTTAGCTTACAATGTTTTCCTTCATCGTTGCCAGTAATGTCTATGATAAACTTAGAAAGCACATAAGCCCGGACATAAGTCATATTTCTACCGACTTCAAAAAACTGGCCAAGTGCGAGTCGGGCTCTTGCACGAAGGGTGCCGTACCATTATCGCAAAAGACGGTAAAAAAAATCACGTTTGTTGTATGGGAGCCCCCCACTAAAATATTTATTTATTTGTTGTTATAGCGGCAAAAGAAATACATCATCTGTGATTCAACTGTCTAGCTATATAGTTCATGAGATACAGCCTGGTGACAGACGGACAGACAGACAGACAATCAGACAGATGTGGAGTCTTAGTATTAGAGTCCCGTTTTTACTATTTGGGTACGGAACCCTAAAAAAAGGAGGGAATCAATTCGACACGTATGTATGTAATATTGTTGGAATTGCACAATATTCACATATGTTACTCTGTATGGGCTTCTAAACATGTGTGGCAAATTTCATAAGTGTATGTATGGTTATTTGTACGTTTGTATGTATGTTGGTAATATGTATGTTGGTCCACACATATCTCCGGAATTAGTAATAGGATCATGATCATTCTTTTTTTATTGGATTAGGTATCTCTTAACTTAGGGAACAGTGTAAGTTTTATCAAAATCGGTTCAGCAGTTTTCAAGATACATACAACCGTACTCCTTAACAGCACAATACCCATAAAAAATACCTATAATATGGCCTTGAGCGCGGGGACCGAATCCAGAAACTCCGTAACGAAAAAACCTCACGCTCCCCACTGTCCATCAATGTGGACCTTATGCTAATGAGAATAAGGGTCACTTTTGCTTGTCAAAAAAAGCGACCTTATTTCAATGTGAATAAGGGTATTTTTGTTTTGTTTTTAATAAGGTTTGGTCTATGAGGGTTGGTCGTAATTTTTTTGCCTTTTATCGGTCTCTCTGAGCTGTTTCTGTTACAATGGTGATCAATGTGGACCTTATACTAATTAGAATAAGGGTCACTTTTGCTTGTCAAAGAAAAGCGACCTTATTTAAATGTGAATAAGGGTATTTTTGTTTTGTTTTTTAGAGTTTTATTAATCGTAAATAAATGCGGGTTTGGCTCGCTACGTTTTCGAGTTTTTAACGTTTTTAATTTTTTTGACGCATTTCCCAGGACTGGATCTAGAATAAATGCTATGCAATAGCTTTACCGCGGCAGTCCCCGAGTGCCACACGACTTTTTTTCTATAGACTTTGCCCACTTTTTAGTGATAGGGTAATAAAACTAATAAAAAAAGGATACATCTGGTTGTGGTCAGCCAGCTCGCGAATATGTATCCTCCGACTGCACAGCATGATTTTCTTCTTGTTTACGTCTTTTTAGTTCGCTTTTTAAGCAGTCGGGCTTTTTGAATTTTTTGATAAACTTTTTTTATTTACAACTTTTTAGTATTTTTTTAATTAGGTACTTTTAAACATATAAGTGTTATATATTTTTGAAATCACCTCTTAAAACCCTTTATTTTGATACCTCACACGATGGGTTTGGAAGAACAAAAAATAATTTTCCCCCACAAAATGGCGCCCAAAAGCCGCCATTTCTTTCTTTTCCAATTTTTATGTAGCCAGTGACACTCGCAGAGTTAAGACGAATCGATTGACGTAAGAAACGGCTAACGCGTTTGGTCTCTAGAACGCCACATAGGAACAAACATACATACAGACATACATAGACTGATAAACACATTACCCTGCTTCGGCATTCGGGTAAAAAGAGAGAAATATAAATTTATCAAAAAAAAAAATAACCGACTTCTTGAAAAGGTTTTCACAGACTTCAAAAAAAAGGTGGTAGGTAATCATTTATATTTATTCGCTTATCATCGCACTGGAACGCTTTGCAGCAACTACACCATTGGAATTGGAACACAAACTTATTCTAATGTAAAGCTGGGAACAAATTATCGGACGCGGCTGACGGACGCGACTTACAGCCGCGACTGATATGTGTGCACCGACAAAAACATCCAGCGGGCTAGTTCTCTATCGGACGTCCGAACGCCCAAGGTCACGTCCGCGACTTACGTCCGATAGTTTGCAATGAGTCGCATCCGTCAGCCAAGTCCGATAATTTGTTCCTAGCTTAAGTCTAGATTTTCTTACGATATTTTCATTCATCGTTGTCAGTGATATCCATATCCAAGATAATTGAAAAAGTCACATTGGAACTTGCCCGCTTTTGAATTCACAACCTCCAGCACAAGAGGCGAGGTCTTAACCACTGGGCCACCACGATGTTTCACTCATTCTCTTCATAAATAAAATCAATACAAAGTTATAAAAAGTTCCAAAGCAGTTATATTGTTATTCAAAATTCATCGCACGTTTTGTTTTTACAGATTCAAAGAACAAACATGGCGGTATCTTAACAGCTGATAGCCAGAGACAATAAAAATAGTTTTATTAAATTTTTGTTACCGGCCAGTGCTGGTAGGTTGGTTTTGTTCTTGGGTTGGCACCGCTGGTTCTTGGGACTTTTTTTTTGTCAACCGATCACAAGTTCAGCCTCCGGGCTGTTACGGAGATATTATTCTCATAACCTTTGTTTATTTTTCTACATTGATTTTAAAGAAATCAATATCGGTTCACCAGTTTAGGAGTTATAATGCCACAGATAGACACACAGATACACACCACAAACTTATAACACTCCTCTTTCCCGCCGGGAGTTAAAAATACTGGTCTAGTGACGAAAGCGGTTAGCGATTGGAACAAGTAAATTGCATAAACCCCCGACACATTTTTATTTCATGCTACATAATTTATCTAAGTAGTAGAAGTAGACACGCCTCGATCAACAATCTTTGAACACCTAATTAAACCCCAATATCTTGCGAAAACACCCCGATTCAAACATTAAAACGCATATATCTTTTGAACTGCTGAACCGATTTTCATCAAACATAGCTAAGAAAACTCTCGATAAAGTCACCTTTCAAACAAAATCATAATCAGATCATAAGTTTAGGAGCTATGATGCCACACAGACAGATATACAAATTACACACGTCCAACTTAAAACGCACCTAATTTTTCAAATGTCAAAATTTTATGAGGGAATGTCAAGCTCTATGGAAATGTCACGAGATTAATTACATTCTGGGTTTTGGCGGGAAAGTGCAGGCGTAGTATTTTTTGTTTAAAAAAAGATATGTCAATTACACGAATTAAGAATACGTGACACGTAAGCGAAATGGGCTTTGAGACAATGGATTGATAAATGAGTCGTATTTGCGTAGGAACCACAATACCTTCCGTATCTTCTGTTTTTTTTTTCCTAAATTGAATATTAATAGTGTAAAAATTGTGGTTTTTTTTAATGTTGGTATTAATAATATTGTGAACGTGCACGAGTGTGGGCAATTAAAACACAGCGGTACAACATGAGTTTGTACATGCTGTCGACAAAACTCCGGAAAGGAAAAGAAAAACTAGGACATTAGAACTTCGGTCTTGGTATTCAGTAATCACTAAAGAAACTAGAACTTCGGTCAGTGGGTCGTCTTAGGGCTTCTATTCTAAACGTGACACTGGCTAAATGCACAAACCGTTAGAAGCCCAAACATAAAAAGAAAATACATTCTGGCATTTCGACCATGGCCATCCCTGTCATCGAATGATACTAGCCTTATATTATAAGTATCCGTTATGTATGTGTGTGGCATTGTTTTAATCTTCAAGCTTATTTCTCCGATGGCAGATAATAGTTTTATAGCCAATAACTTTAACGACAATTTAAAGAAAACTTGCTTCATACTTGCGAGAATTCTAACAAAGAATTTCCGTCATTTATTACCTGACTGGCGAAGGAGGGTAATGTTTATCATTCTATGTATGTATGTTTGTTTGTTTCTATGTGGCGTTCTAAAGACCAAACGCGTTGGCAGATTTTGGTGATTCTTTCGTCAATCAATTCGTTGAATGTCACAGGATACCTAAAAAAACTAAAAAAAAGGATTTTGGGTGCCATATTGTGGGGGACCCAATTATTTTTCCGTTTGGGGTGTAAGTAATAAATAAAGGGTTTTAAGAGGTGATTTCAAAAATATATAACACTTCTATGTTTAAAAGTAATTCGATAAATAAATTATAACTAAAAAGGTTTTAATAAAACAAGTTAAATAAAAAATCTAAGCAAAACTTATTGGACGCTTTCATTGGTGAAGATACTCTTTTCAAAAGAGTTCAATAGTTTTTCTCTTATTATTTAGAGAATATTTGTCATACTATTTCATGGGGTCAAACTCTGCCTTGCCGAATTCACCTACGAAAGGCCTGCCTTGCCGAATTCACCTACGAAAGGCTTCTGCAGCCTAATTGCGTAAGTTAATTATTAAGGTAACATAAGGTAACATGATTATTAATGTACCGTATTTTATCTTACAGATGACTTTTTAGTTTTACCCCCTTAAAGGTTGACTTGCCAAAAATCTCTTCTTAGTGCTCCCTTAACATCATAAAAAGAAGGCCTGTACAGTAAAATTCTTCAGAAATCTTTAATACCCCCTAAATCTTATTTTATTTAAGAGTACTTTTGAAAAACTAATAATGCAAACCTTTACTATTTACTAAGGCTAGTATGTATGCCAAGTTTCAAATATTTAGCGCAACTTTCCACCTTTTCAGGTGAAAAGGTGAAAAGAACAGAGGGGCAGGCGTAGAATTTCCATAAACCAATAAATACATGAAGAATTCATGTATTTATTGGTTTATGGAAATTCTGGCATTCTGGCTGGTCGGTTTTGTCAACCAAGAGCGTAAATCTACAATTTCATGTGTCTTATTCACAAACTGTAAAAATTACATACAAACTTTCAATCCCCGTTTTACCCCTTTAGGAGTAGAATTGCCAAAACCAATAAATAAATAAATAGTTTTTATTAACCAACAGCGTAAATCTAAAATTTCACGTGTCCAACTTATAAACTGTAGAAATTCCATACAAACTTTCAACCCCCCTTTTATCCCCTTAGGGGTGGAATTTCAAAAAATCTCTCTCTCTTCTCTCTTCTCTCTCTCTCTCACTTACATCACTTGAGGAATTTCGCTACCAAATTTCATCTTCATACGTCAAGCGGTTTTCGATATTTCGTGATAGGTGAGTGAGTGACATTTCGCTTTTATATATATTATAGCGTAGATATAGGTACTAAAACAATAAAGCTGAAAATTTAATTCTTTGTTTGGATGCGTTTATTTCTGAAACTACCCGTCGGATTTGCAACAATCTTTTAGCAGTTAATAGCCCCATCCTTGAGGAAGGTAATAAGCTCCTTATCATCAAGCTATTACTCTTGGAGGTCGAGCAAAAAGAACAAAAGCTTAACTACATGCGGGCGAAGCCGGATAGATCCGGGTTGTAAAATAATTGTTCCCTTTGTTATAGAAACTATTGTTTTTATCTTCGAAATTCGACATTGTTTTCACACGTGCAAGGTAAGTCATAAATTAAGATATTTTAATATTTTCTTAGAATATAAATTATAAATAAATTGTTTATTGTAGGTAGGTAAGTCGACAGTCGTACATAAAACCGGGCGGCGTGTATGGCTACATGGCTACAGTCACCGCCAGATATCAAAAAAATAAAAGTCTTTAACACCTGTCTACCAATGTATTCCAATATTCCAAAACGATACGAAAAACATGTAAAGGCATTGTCGCTAACACGATCAAAACAAATGTATCGCGGTAAGGGGCGTCGTTGACCCTTTCACAACTCGTTAACATGATTTAAACGTATAAATGGTTCTACGCCTATACATTTCATAAATTATCAAAATATTCGTATCCCGATAAACAAAAATCATAATTGCAAGTTACGTAATTTTCCTTTTTGGTCCAAGTTGGATCAATGACTTTTATTTTTTGAATGTGAATTACACTTATCTGGAGCCTTATGGTCTGCGCACACTATCGGACGAGATGGCAGAGGATTTTAATTGAATTTAATATTTATCCATATATTTCAATGCTCGATGGTCCAGAGAAAATTGTGCCGCGATGCTCCGAGGCCATTTTTTTTTTATGTTCGTCTCTCAGTTCAATTAGAGTGATTGACTACTGCTTAACCGGGTGATCCTGTGGATACTAAACTAGAGCCTGCAGGCACAAAAAGAAAAGCTTATCCTAGCGACCCCTACGGGGTCGAACCTAGGCTTAGGGCGTCGCTGGGGTGACAACAACGGCTGAGTCGTGATTAAGTGATCCTACCATCCGTTCGGAAAGTATCTACGTGGAGATGAATTGACAAGTCCGAGGCTGATCACCGAGCATTGAAATATATACCTTATTTCGATTTGATAACTATTAAATTCAATTAAAATCCTCTGCCGTCCCGTCCGCCAGTGTGCCCAGGCCATTAGATGTAGCTGTATGAAATTATGAACGTTTTAAACTTAGCCAAAGGAGTATGTAAGGATCGTAGCATGAGGCGTTCTGTGGTTTCTGCCTACCTCTTGGTAAAAAGCATAGGTACATAATTATTTATACATTCCTAATGTATTACATAAGTATGTAATATATTAGGAATTCCCTGCCAAATCTGTTTCCTTCGGGGCGAGCACGGCCTACTGTGGCACATTTTTATCAAAGTATGGGAGCAAAACCCGTGATAAAATGCGTGACTCAAGCCTATCACAGAGGCCGTGCTCGCCCGGATGATAACTCCAACTGGGGGTATTTAAATCAAGAGAGAATATGTTACTTCTAGGCAAGCGCGCATCATCGTTCTCTATCAGCCGGTCTATTCTGTTAACAATTTACCGTGAAAATTCTATTCTCTATCTGAATTGACTATTTGCTTTCCAGGTTTTCAGATTTTGAAAAAAACTTCACTTTCGGGGAACCTGCAGCATAACTGCGTAAGTGAGTTCGGCAGGGCAAAGGGAACATTCCATGAAAGAATATGATACATTTCCTTTTAATGTTTTCGTTATTGCGTAAATCATTTAGAATGGCTACGTCCTCCATCCTATGACTTGAATTCACTCATGACCTATCCCCTTTCGAGCGTATTACGCAATACCACAGATGCAATAAGAAAATTGTTGTTTTAAAGGTGTCGTACTCGTCACCCTTACCTATACGTGTTCTTTGCCGAATTCACTTACTCAATCAGGCTGCTGGTTCCTGAAATGATTATCTACACAAAAACTGTATTTCAAACTTTTCAACTTATTGGTCCAACTGGGGTGAATTGATTAGATTGCCTTGGCATTTGGCTGTCAATATTTTAATCTGTCAATCATTGTAATTATTTGTATTGATTTAAGTGTTACGTAGTTTTTATGGTTCCGTAGGTACCCAAAGGGAAAAACCCGACCCTATTACAAAGACTCCGCGGTACGTCTGTCTGTCTGTTTGTCTGTCACCAGGCTGTATCTCATGAACCGTGATAGCTAGACAGTTGACATTTTTACAGATGATGTATTTCTAATGCCGCTATAAAAACAAATACTAAAAACAGAATAAAATAAATATTTAAGTGGGGCTCCATACAACAAACGTGATAGTTTTACCGTTTTTTGTGATAATGGTACGGAACCCTTCGTGCGCGAGTCCGATTCGCACTTGGCCGGTTTTTTTTGTATCTAAGATTTATCGAATTTTTGTTGTTTAGGTATGTTTTTTTTTCTAGTGTCAGTTTAAGTCAAAGTTTCGTCCAACTAACATTGTTATTTTTAGCTACATATTTCACAATTAGGCGCCGATTAAAAAAAGTGTAATCTTTCCTCCTTCACAATAAGTTCAAAACATTTTTAATGACATTGACAACCGTAACAATTGTTTATTTCCTCGAAAGCATAGAGGATATTCAAACGTGGAACTCCTAACGAACAATTTGAAATTCGAAAGGTCGTTACGGGCGGCCAGTCGTTTTTTTTTGTTGTTGTTGGCCCAAGTACCTGTTCTGTAAGGCTCCTATAATGCCGTCTTATAGCTACATAGAGTGTCACTATCTAACAAAATAATATTTTGAGTTCTAGACGAAAAACAAAAAAATACAAAAGACTTTAAAAAAAAACACTACACAGTGTAAAATAACTTCAATTTCGGCAGTCGGTTCCTGTTTTTGTTTCTTCGTTTTTTGACACCGACTTCCGACATTAAATTTTCACTTTCTAGTGTTTTTTCTTCGGAAGTAGGTTGTGTTTTTAACCGACTTCCAAAAAAGGAGGAGGTTCTATGTTCGACTTCCTTTTTTTTTTTTTTTTTTTTTGTTCACCTATATCTCCGTCAATTGTGGACCGATTTTGAAAATTATTTTTTTGTTTGATAGAGTATGTTCCGAAATTGGTCCCATTTTAATTTGGTGAAGATCTGATAAAGAACTTCGGAGATATACAACAAAACTCTTCAATAAATAACGGCAAATCTCTCGGGATTGCTGCAATCGCATGTCTGTTTATTGTTTACACCATTTCATAACATAACATCACGGCAGTACACTATAAGAGGTACGCAGATGTGTACAGTTCACCTTGGTACACTCTCATTTCGCCGGCTATTTTCTTGGTATTCGATACCTTACTAAAAGCAAGTTGCTTAATAGGTACAAATAAAAAGTGTAAAACAAAAAAACTTTTTTACAAACGTCTTTTTTGAAGTCGGTGTCCATAACGAAAAAAAATGGTACATACCAAAGACACCGACTTCGAAAAATAAAGTTATTTTTCACTTTGTAGTGTTTTTAGTTGGAAGTCGGTAGAATCTTTCTGGAAAAATGTTTTTTTATTTGAAAATTGGTTTTATTTTCACTTTTTAGTTGTGTTACATAATGAGCAAGTTATTCTATGTACCTTTAATGCACAAAGTAATGCCACAATAGATTATACGAATAACTTTAGCATAAAATAAAATATTGACATGGCTAGACGTGATACGGGGGTGTTGCTTTGATTTTTGTTGTAATTGTTAAATAATCAAACCATCGTTATTCGAAATCACGTTCGCCATCCGCGAGTGGTATTGTGAGTCGCCCGTGCATTTTTTGGTGTGTATATTTGGCACGCAGCGAAGTATTTTTGACGGAAGCGTGTCTAGGTGTCTGCAGGGCATCTTACCCCAGACCGCGTCCCTTATTCCCTTAAAATATATATATCTTCCCACTATAACCCCCGACCGGACACGGGATTGAACGAGACCGGGATACCACCGCGGGAACAAATGTGAGTAGGAGTTGTAAGTGGTGTGCTTGTATCACTTTCCACCTGTTTGGCAGGAATCGGTATCTCCAAAAACAAAACCCTAGTTTACCGCAGTTGCGTATCGCGGTTTCGCGGGTATAGACCTTGCAGGATCCAAGAGTCGCAGCATTGCTAATGGGCCCCACTGTCGTCGCTTGACTTTGTGACCCGCAGGCCTGTATTCAACATTTGGTGAGAGTGTACAAGGGTGAACGGTGCACATCTGCGTACCCCATTAGAGCGTACCGGCGTGATGTTACGTTATAAAATGGCGTAAACAATAAACAGACATGCGATTGCAGCAATCCCGAGAATTTAGCCCTTGTTTATTAAAGAGTTCTGTTGTATATCTCCGAAGTTCATCATCAGATCTTCACCAAATAAATGGGGAATGAGAAGCACCAGCTTTTAAATAAAAGAAGAATCATCAAAATCGGTTCACCTAATAAACAGTTATGAAGAAAAAAAAAAACTCAAGTCAATTAAACCGCGAAATAATAAAAACCGGCCAAGTGCGAGTCGGACTCGCGCACGAAAGGTTCCGTACCATTATCGCAAAAACGTCAAAAATCACGTTTATTGTATGGGAGCCCCACTTAAATATTTATTTTATTCTGTTTTTAGTATTTGTTATTATAGCGGCAATAGTATCAATACATCATCTGTGAAAATTTCAACTGTCTGGCTATCACGCTTCATGAGATACAGCCTGGTGACAGACAGACAGACGGACTGCGGAGTCTTAGTAAGAGGGTCCCGTTTTTATCCTTTGGGTACAGAACCCTAAAAATCAATGCTGTCTCTCAACTACTAGCTTCTGCCATCAGCTTCGCCCGCAAAAAAAGTGTTTTCTTATCCCAAGAGAACTTTATACCAGGACGAAAAGTTGCCTAAGTGCTATTCCAGGCTATAATCTATCTCTGTGCCAATTTTCATCCAGATCCGTTCAGCCGTTCTGGCGTGATTGAGTAACAAACATACAACCACACACACATCCATCCAAACTTTTACATTAAATAATATTAGTAAGAAGATGTGTTAATCTGATGTATAAGCTATATTTCTGTAAAGTTTCATCAATCCATCCTCACAAAGTTTCACGTAATAGAATTTAGATAGTAGTAGTAGGTAGTATACACAAGTCGCTGTCTGTCCCTATGTATGCTTAGATCTTTAAAACTACGCAACGGATATTGATGCGGCTTTTTTAATAGACAGAGTGATACAAGGGAGGTTTATATGAATAATACACGCAGGCGAAGCCGCTGGCAGAAGCTAGTACTTCATAAAAGATAGCTTGATCTCTGCGACAGTTGTCAGTATCAATACTGTAACAATCAAAATCATTTTTTTTAGGGATTTTATAAATTGCATATCAAATAAATAATCGCCTATCAATACATACTCATCATTTATATTCTTATTTACATCTAATAACTTACTTCACTACAAATAAACTAAATGTTTAACAAAACTCAAACTGCAGATAAAACGAAATTATACATCAATATAACATTACTTTTTTCCTCATAATGCAATACTGTTAAATTTATTTTTGTACAAAAATACTACATACATAGCATAAATACTGACTGCACAGCAAATTTTCCATATTCCAACAGTCCAAGAGCGAGCGAAGCGAGCTCGGGAGCCTAGGGCACCCCGACACGGACAGGTTAGGTTCGAACGAGATGACGGGAGCTGAAGTGAGCGAGCAAAGCGAGCGAACTCAGCTCCCGTCATCTCGTTCGTGTTAGGTTACTTTAGACCCTGCGTTCAGAAATAGGAGCCCGGCTCCGTCGACATTGATACATAATATAAAAATAGAAGCTATATTTAAAAGAAAAAGAGTTAACATGTATAATGTGCATTAAGATTATTAGCTGTGCATTGATGAAAAAGCTTTTGCTTTAGGAAAAATCGCTGTAGGTACGCTGCGTAAATAAATTGTAGTGTGTTTAGTGATATTTTGAGTTGAATATTTTGCTGTGCAATTAGTAATTTTGATGGGAATTCGGAATCTTATTGCGTAGAAAAAGGATATTTTTTGATGTGCGTTTAAATACTACCCTTTTTTTATTTCACATAGACCTACATGGGCACTTATAAAACGTCGACAAAAGGTGCACGGTTCGTGTTGGTCGTTTCCTATGGAGACGAACCGGCAAGAAACTCCATGGTTACTCTTTTAAAAATGGTTTGGTTTTACAATATTTCCATGTTACAGCATTAGTACTTAGATATGGGGGGACAACGTAGGCCCGACTTATGACAATAAGTCGTAAGAAACCAAAAAAATTAAATAAAATGATTATATATTATATAAAAAAAGTTAACAAATGTTAACTAGCATCAAGAAGGCCTACAATGTTCACACATTCACAAAACAATCGGTAAAAGAATCTATACAAAGGTAAAAAAAAAATGGCCCTTGACAGGCTAACAATAACGTATACGTCAGTTTGACATAACTATGTCGCAGAGATCCAGCTATCTTTTACGAAGGATAGGTACCTAGTAAATCCACGCAGATGGAGCTTCGAGCGGCAAATCTACGGTGAGGTACCTACCATAACTCTCAGATCAAATAAAAAGTCAAGATGGAACGTTGCAAACAACAAAGTGAAGCCGGTTCAAACTAAGCCTTGCCGTATAAATACACAATTATACGCGCACACGTATAATGAAACTACCCCTTAGCTTGTCAGTTGAGCTTTATTATTTGATCTGTAAGCTCGAAGGACATGCTAAGGCGTAACTTCGTTGTACGTGAGTGCGTGTAATTGTGTATTTGTACGGTAAGGCTTAGTTTGAACCGGCGTCACTTTGTTGTTTGCAATAGAGGTGGGCCAAATTAATCTTTTTTGGGATTGGATCATTTGCATCTGGATCACTGAAAAGATCCGACTCACTGATATGTTTCATTTGACTCATTTGGATCATCGGCTCAAACTGCTCAAAAGATCTGCCGCATCAACGTAAAACAATAACTTGTTAGTGTAAACATTATCATTAGGCAAAAAGCGACCGTATAGTATTTGATACGTAAGCGCCTTAGTGGTCATTTTTACGTGTATGTATAACGATAACGAAAATCTGTGAGAGTATAAGCGATACATATCTCATTTGGTATCTCTTTCTGACTTGTAAAGATTGTGATTATGTCGCCCGCTCACTCGCGACTCGCGAGTCCATAGTTAAGTAGCTCAGTGTCTCAGTCTGCATCTCTCTCTCAATCGCTCACTGGTCAATCGACTCGCGAGTAATGTTTCAGATCCAAATGATGCATTTGAAACGTTGTTACTGAACCAATCTTTTGAATCACTTCAAAGATCCGGATCAGTGAGTCGGTTCCGTAAAGAGTTACACACGCCTAGTTTGCAACGTTCCATCTTGACTTTTTATTTGATCTGAGCCATAACTCGGGTTAAGATAGGTATGCTGGTTATATAACGAACTAGATTACATAATAATACTACCATAGCTGTAACAGATTCTCAACTTGAATTAACATTGCTAATATGTGTAGTATTATTATTTGATCACGTTTCAAGAGTCAATGAACGCAACACGCGGGGAACTAAGAAGTAATAAGAATTAGCTGCGGCAGACCTAGGAAACCATGGTTTTTATTCTGCCGTAAAATAGCCCCAAAGAACTTTTTTTAGGATTCCGTGTAGTCAACAAGAAACCTTTATAGTTTCGCCATGTCCGTCTGTCCGCAGCTTAGCTCAGAGATTCTAAGTACTAGAAAGCTATAATTTGACATGGATATACATATTAATCACGCCAACAAAGTGGTCAAATAAAATCATGATTTTTTTGGGTACACGTAAAGTGGGGATGATTTTCTTTTTTCGTCTATCCCATGGTGTGAGGTATCGTTGGATAGACCATTCAAAAATATTACGGGTCAGTGAACACTATATTTCGATTCAGCGATCCGTTTGCGTAAAATTAAGTTTTAAGTTGTTGATTTTTGTTAGTGAAGTGTGTCCCGCTGCCAGCTAAATGGTTACTTTTGGATATGTGAAAAAAATCACGTCAGTAGTAAATATAACGAAATTAAAAGGCAAATTATCGCAGTTAAGTAGGCTTTAAAAGTTTACGAATAATAGTCGACCAACATATAAAATGTACTTAGAAAAGTAAAAAAATTGTTTATTGATGTATGGGGACAAAAGTTTATTCGAACGGCAAAGTTAATTTTGTACCTTCGTTAGAGCAATGTTCGGTACTTTCATTATTTATGAACGTTAGTAATATTACCTATTTCTAAATGTAGCTGTTTATACGGAACCCTTTGTGCGCGAGTCAGACTCGCACATGGCAAATACACATCCAATGAGCCCAAACGTGAAGATGCTATCTTGTATGGTTGAGGAGTTGCTATGGTCACCTTCCGGATCCTTCATGAGACCATGCTCCAATCTACCATATTATTTAAACGTTTCCAAAGTTACATAATTATTCACGCCAAGTTTCATCTTAGGCTTAGCACGCACTGCCATTTTAATTCGCGCGAATTTTTCCGCCCTTTCTGCGAACTATGGAATTGTATGAAGCTGCACGCATTGCGGAAAAAGAACTCGCGCGGATATAGTACCTATTGAAATATTCGCGCGAATAAAAATCGCAATTCGTGTTAAGCCTTAAACGGATGCCAGGAAGTGCTTGAAAAATGGATTACAAGTTGCCGGACATACTCGTACATACGAAAGCAAGGTAATAAAAGCAATAAAAATGACGTCCTTTTGTATTCAGCCTTTACTGGGAAAGTAATTAGCGTTTCTTAAAAACAAATCTTTTACAATCTTCGTGATCCTCTTAACTTTTTTTGTGTTTTGTGTGTCAAAAGACGCCGTTTACTAGTTTGTATTGTTCCATTGTAATATATTGAAGAAAATGTTGTTACAATAAAGATTCTTATAAGGTCATACCTTTTAAGAATAAGTAAGTTAGTAAGTTAATAATAAGTAAGTCGGTAAGACCTTTTGTGTTTCTTATCATAAAACTCCTTTTCTCAAACATGCATGGAAATATTGTCATTATTTTCGAAAAAAGAACACGCGAGGTATCGCATTTACGGACAAAGAAAATCAAATCCATTGCAGGATAAATTTTTGAATTTGGAACATTACAACACTCCAGCAATGTTGTTGTAACTTGAATAAATTAAATGTATAATATAAAAACTATGTTTTCTCAAACATGCTTGGAAATTTGAGCATTATTTTGACAACCTTCTTCGAGATAAATCGAAATTGGAGTACAGGCCAAATACATGCGAGCAGCGGCCGGCAAAAGTTGTATGAAAAGCCATATCTGTCGTGTGTAGCGGCCAAATAAATTACATAGTAAACTCATATCTGTCGTGTAATTTAAAAATAGAACGATCTTTTACTCCGAAACATGGCAACCAAGGAGGTAACTTATCAAAAGTTTTATTTAAATTTCGAACTGGCTTGCAAATAGAAAGCTGTTTATTGAAAAAAAAAGTCGTGTGGCACTCGGGGACTGCCGCGGTAAAGCTATTGCATAGCATTTATTCTAGATCCAGTCCTGGAAAATGCGTCAAAAAAATTTAAAACGTTAAAAACTCGAAAACGTAGCGAGCCAAACCCGCATTTATTTACGATTAATAAAACTCTAAAAGACAAAAAACGTAGCAAGTCAAACCCGCATTTATTTACGATTAATAAAACTCTAAAAAACAAAACAAAAATACCCTTATTCACATTGAAATAAAGTCGCTTTTCTTTGACAAGCAAAAGTGACCCTTATTCTCATTAGCATAAGGTCCACATTGATCACCATTATCACAGAAACAGCTCAGAGAGACCGATAAAAGGCAAAAAAATTACGACCAACAAAAATTTTAAAACCCTCATATCTCAGAAACGGTTGGAGTTAGCGCATTTCTGCCAAAAAATTTGCCCCCCTTCTCCCTGCTACTTCATCCAGGAGAACAAGATAGGATTTACCCCCCCCCCCTTAACCGTTTACCTCCCCCCGCAAAAAAATTTTTCATTCTAAAAATACCAACACGGAAATCGAAAACACGTGCAACAAACCTCCCCCCCCCCCGCCCCCCTGCCCCTCTCCACTCAGATTCCACAGAATTCAAAAACCTTATTAAAAACAAAACAAAAATACCCTTATTCTCACTGAAATAAGTTCGCTTTTCTTTGACAAGCAAAAGTGACCCTTATTCTCATTAGCATAAGGTCCACATTGATGGACAGTGGGGAGCGTGAGGTTTTTTCGTTACGGAATTTCTGGATTCGGTCCCCGCGCTCAAGGCCCGCGAAAGAAGCTATGCAATAGCTTAAAAACAAATGAACACTTAAAGGCTTAGCAGGCACTGCGATTTTTATTTGCGCGGATTTTTGTAGTATTATTCCCGCGTGATTTTTTTACCGCTATGCGTGCAGCTTCATACAATACCGTAGGCCGCAGAATGGGCGGCAAAACTCGCGCGTATAAAAATCGTAGTGCGTGCTAAGCCTAAAGCAGGAATAATTATTGTTATTCGTTGTTCGTCATTGATTTTGAAAAGTAATTGTATTTGACAAAATGAATTCTATAATTGCCGCGCATTGTTTGAGAAAAGCACTATACAAGCCTTGGCCACAACTAGGCATTGATGGACTCACGTTCGTCCATCAATGCCTCTTTTGTTGGCTGCTGCAGTAATGTACTATTTATTTCCCTGCATTTTTTTGAGAAAAGCTCTATATATTATGCCTCCGCGGAAATGAGAATTGCCTGTCTCGTATTAGTGAAGGCCGAGCCGTAGGCGAGGACTTCTGACTTCTGACTTCTTCTCATACTAGACCTGCAATTGCCTATTTCCCGGCCTTTGCAATAATGTACTATTATCCTATCGTCTACGGGAGGCGACACCAATTACTTTCAATAGGGGTCCGTTTCTTAAAAATAATATGACCGTCGCGGTCCGTAAGTCAACCAAGTACCAAGATTTTTTCAATTATTAGTGAAAAAAAATTTTTTTTTGCCTTGAACTATCCGTTCGAAGTTTGGACTAAAGTTGGTGCAGGATGATGTATTAAATTTAATATATCAATATTTAGGTATTTTTTGAGTAACTTATTGTTTTTGACTTTTGACCGGTTTTATCATACGAATACTCCTGTGTGCGGCGGTCCGGATCCGGACCGCGGTCCGCCATTTGGTGACCTCTGGTCTACGTTGTCAATTTCCAATCTAACTTAATGTACCTGAATAGGTAAACTTGTAATTTATATAGAGAACTTGTCTATTTGACACCTACAACCTGGTGGTACCTTGGTACCGCGATACATACCTTTGCCAAGACTTGGTGACAGATTTCCTGGCTTCTGAATATCCGCAAGGACTGAAGAAGTTCTACAAACGGCAGCCGAGACCAAAACGTGCTTTTTACGGCACGGAGTAATCTCAGTATAGTTCTCGCTAAACCTTCAGAAGTGGGCTTTCGGTTGCGCAAGGCGCGGCGCGGTGCTGATTTTACCCGACTGCCGAAGGAGGGTAATGGTTTTATCAGTCTATGTATGTATGATTGTTTTTATTTGGCGTTCTAGAGACCAAACGCGTAGGCAGATTTAGATGATTCTTGCGTCAATCGATTCGTCTTAACCCTGCGAGTGTCACTGACTACATAAAAATTGGAAAAGAAAAATGGCGGGTTTTGGGCGACATTTTGTGGGGGAATTTTTTTGGGCTTTAAGAGGTGATTTCAAAAATATATAACACTTATATGTTTAAATGTACCTAATTTTAAAAAAAATAACTGTAAAGTTGTAAATATAAAAAGTTTAGCAGCCATTGTAGCCAACTTCAGGGCGGCCAAGAAATTTGTACATAATTTTGAACACAAGGTTTTTTCGTGTAACATGCTAGTATTATATTATCTGTGGTGTAACTAATAGTTTTGCTTTAAAAAAATAATTAACAACACGAATTTTTTCGTAACTTTTGGAAACTCCTCCAAAACGACTTGGATGTTTAAAAATATTTTTATACAGAAAAATTGATGGCTGGAATTTCTTCATACCTAACATAGCATATGTAAATCAAATAATATTTTGCAAACAAAACTGTTTAAAATGAGGTTCAATTTTGATATTTTGGCATCCAGCGGGCGCACGGCCAGTACTGCGTTACATTGGGGCGTATATATCCAAAGTGGCCTGTAATGTGGCACCAATTATGTTTTTTTTTGTCCCTATGATTTTAAGGTTATTTCTTTCTACTTTCGCTGAGAAGTTTTTTGGTTAATCGTGGGTATAAATTTGGTAAAGCCGTAAGAAGTAAGTTAATGAATAAACTCGATACTTTGGAATGTAAGCCTGTATATAGGCCTCCCCAAAGTTATGCCATTCGATAAGTTTCAGGTTTTAAACGGAGCAACTGCCGAACATTGGAAACTGACGACTTTTTGTGAATGGTCGATCGAGTTTGTTGCAATCGACCTTAAAAGTATTACCTACGGTATGCTATGCTATCATCCAGAAAAGGATAATGGGCAAAAATGTGTGGAACTTGGTCCAAGAGCCTCCACTGATGATATTTGTGGCCTGTGGGAAACGAAAGTACTATCTTGTCATAAAATATGATTCTGGCAAATGATTATAAAAATCCGTCTGAGGATTCTTTTTACCCGACTGCGGGAGGGTAATGTTTTTCGAGCGTATGTATGTATGACCATTTCTATAGCACGCTCTACAGCTTGACGGATTTTGACATAATTATTTGAGGTGTCGTTGGATTCTTCTCAATTGTGGGAGTGACAGAGAGGTGCTGCACAAAAAATATA
The DNA here is from genome assembly GCA_964057195.1 of Orthosia cruda. Classification (NCBI taxonomy): domain Eukaryota; kingdom Metazoa; phylum Arthropoda; class Insecta; order Lepidoptera; family Noctuidae; genus Orthosia; species Orthosia cruda. Next base: position 3,163,774 of record OZ059853.1, on the reverse strand, counting down.
GAAAAACCGACCAAAACTTGGTTTGTCACCGCTGCCACCGGCAGCACCTCATAATATTAAAAGCATAAATTATATCTAGTACTTGTTTTTCTCTTTGCATTTAATACATTTTTAGCAGTTGGGTTTTTTGTTTTTATAATAATTTGTTTTTATATGTTCATGTTAACCTGACTACAAGAAATATGAAGCTTCATAGAAGTGTCTATTATAGTGGTGCGAGTTACAGTTACAGTTCACTGCGGAGAATCAGATCGCGCGCGCTCCGCCTCCGCTCTGCAAAAATGTCCGTCCTGCGTGTGCACCTCCACTGTCGCCAAGCACTAAAATATGACTTTACGTTGATAAGTCTAAGGAATCCTCAGACGGATTTTGATAAAGTTTTGTCAGAATTATGTGACAAATATGTATTTTCATTTCCTACAAGTCTCATCAGTGGAGGCTCTTGGACCACTTTTGACCATTGTCCTTTCCAGTTATTGGTTATGTATCATTCGAAGACAAGATGTATGTAAACTTGAAATATTAAATCAGCTGTTTATTACTGTTGTTAGTGTACTTACTAACCTTAAAGAATAAATAAAATAAAAAGTTTATAAAACAAACTTTATTACCTAGGTTTTGTATCTGTATCCGGCAACTAAGAATGCATTTTTAGGGTTCCTTACCCAAAGGGTAAAAACGGGACCCTATTTTCAGACTCCACTGTCCGTCTGTCTGTAGCTGTCTCCAGGCTGTATTTCATGAAACGTGATAGCTAGACAGTTGAAATTTTCACAGATGATGTATTTCTGTGGCCACTATAACAACAAATACTAAAAACAGAATAAAATAAACATTTAAGTGGGGCTCCCATACAACAAACGTCATTTATTTGCTGTTTTTTGCGATAATAGTACGGACTACGGAACCCTTCGTGCGCAAGTGCGACTCGCACTTGGCCGGTTTTTCAAGCACTTCCTGGCATCCGATTTAGCTGAAACTTGGCGTATTTATGTAACATTGGAATCATTTAAATAATAGAGCTGGAGCTGGTCTCATGATGGAGCCGGAAGGTGGTCATAGCAACTCCTCAACCAGACAAGTTAGCACCATCGTGTGTTGGCTCATTTTATGTATATTGACAAATGAAACCACATTTTAGTACCTTTAAGTTCAAGAATATTGTAAGAAAAGGTTTTACTTAATAATATTTTAAACAAAGGATCAAATAAACAAAAATAGATCACAATTTGTAAAGAATTCTTTACACTTGTCACTGCAGTGTTTCGACTTAAATTGTAAACAAAAGAATGCCACATACAAGGCCTAAAAGAGGCGAAGATTATTATAATTCTATAACAATTGCTCTTATCTGAGCTTTATGGTAGGTAGGTAGGTACCTAAACCACAGATAATATAATACAAACTATACTCCATTTCAAATAACAATACTTATAGGTACCTATTTGAGTACAGCCAAGGAGTGGAATTCCCTGCCGGAGTCTGTGTTTCTGACATCGGTCCGTGAATGGGTGACCATTTCAACACACCGATTTTCCTCCGTGCCTTGGAAAGCACGTTAAGCCGTTGGTCCCGGCTGTCATTTGAAGATTTTTTAGAAGCTTGAGATGTGACACCAGTCTTGCCAAGGGGTACCGTGTTACCCAGTTACTGGGTTGTGGAGGTCAGATAGGCAGTCGCTTCATGTAAAACACTCAGCTGAATCCGGTTAGACAGTAGACTGGAAGCCGACCCCAACATACTTGGGAAAAGGCTAGGCAGATTTAGTCTGTGTTTTCCGACAGCTAAAATCTAGGGGTCTTAAAGTCAAGAGTGAATAGGTTACTTTTAGGCAAGCGTGCTTCACCGTCGACCACATCATCGCTTAGCGTCAGGTGAGATAGTGGTCAAGCGCGAGTCTATTAATAATAATAATAAAAAAAAAAAACATTAGAAATTTAAATAATCCATCGCAGTTCGTTTTGGGTAACAGGTACCTATATGCTGATATGTATCCAGGGCTTATTATGACATTATGTTTTAACCTCAGGTATTTTTAGACAATATAACTTAAAATCGGTTGAGTGGACGGTAAAAGGGGTTGATTTGAATTTGTAATGTAATTTATGTTTAACAAACAAATAAAATGTGGTAGGTAGGTACCTAGTTTAAGAAAAGGGCAGTACAGGTGTATTTTGTAAAAAATGGGTTTTGTTAAACGACACTTGCAAGAAAATTATTTTACAATGCATGTCCTCGAAAAGAGCGTTTTCCAAGCAGCCAAACTGTGCGGAAAGTGTCACTTTTTTCACTACCTGCTGTTTACTTTTCTGTATGTTCTTAATGTTTAACCCCCGACGGAAAAAGAGGGGTGTTATAAGTTTGAAGTGTGTTGCTGTGTATCTGTGTGTCTGTCTGTGGCATCATAGCGCCTCAACGGATGAACCGATTTTGATTTAGTTCTTTTTGTTTGAAAGATGATTGTATCGAGAGTGTTCTTAGCTATGTTTGAATATAATCGGTTCAGCCGTTCAAAAGTTATGCGCGTTTTACTGTTTAGATCGTGATGTTTTCGCAAGATAAATGTGTCGGGGGTTTTTTAAATTTTGAAATTTTACTTGTTAATTCCGTCGTTAGTTCGACGCATAGAGTTTTTATTATTTAAAGAAAAGTTTTACTAATTAGTTAAGTACAGATTATCATTCATATCAAACGCAAAACAAAACTAATACTAAAGGCGTTTTTAATTACTCTAGATTTAGATTTTGATAAATTAATTAATTTTAAATATTCATTAAATATGTTTGGCAGAACTTATATTTTGCTCGTGCCTTTTTGCGTTACGACGTGATAGCTATTTGCACATGCACGGTAGATATGCCCGAGGAACTATTAGTTAATCTGTGGATATGCTGAGCGCGCTTGAATAAGCCCGCCATTTTATTAATTTCTTGCTTGGTTCAGATATTTTTTTTTATTTCCTCGCACAATGCATAGTAAAATAAAATGTAGTATACACGTACGTAAGATGATTCTCGACTCGTGTCAATTTATTCATGCCAAAAATGTCACTCATCTCTCCGCTCCGCTCAGCTACCTTCCGCACTTGTAGTGTAGCATAAATAGCTATATTATGCCTGTACACTCTCGCGCGAGAATCAATCATTAAGTTACATATTTTGTTTAATTATTATAAAAACAAAAATCCCGGCTGCTAAAAAATAATTTAGTAAAAAGAGAAAAACAAGTATAGGTCTACCAGTCTGGTTTTTTGTTTTTATAATCATTTGTTTTATTTCAGACCAATGATATTCGAATAGACAGATACGTTATACCAATGATATTCAAATAAACAGATACGTTATACACTCACAAAACAATTGAAAAAGTGTTCCGCACACACACTTTTCATTCATCTGACATTTTACTACAAGTCGAAAGGGATGGCTTGATAAAACCAACAAGAAAAAAGAGACAGCTAGTGTTTGTCACTTGCGTGTGAATGTAAACAAACATTATTCTGACCACCAAATATTGTTATCTTTTTCTAACCTCTAATATCAGAATATTAGGAAAAAAAAATATTTAAATTAGTAAATTGAGGCGTATTGCGTTCTTACATATGGTATGAGATCCCTTCTGTTTTATGTAATTTGGTATCATAATTGGAACAATTTCTAAATACACACGATGGCATTTTTTTTATTTTTTTTTTGTTTCAACAAAGCCTATCGCTCTTCGCCATGGGTGACATAAACTAAAGACTAAAGGTCACAATTGTGACTTATTCGAGTCTTCTATCATTGTTTCAGACATTCTAGTTTTATTAATGAACGAGTTCTTCAAATAAGTTATTTGTTAAAAGATTATTTATTTTGCTATCAAAGTTACGCCAAGAATTTGTGCCAAAATGGTAACTGTGTTACGATATAAAATATTAAACAGAATAAAATAAATATTTAAGTGGGCCATCCAACAACATACAACAAACGTGTTTTTTTGCCGTTTTTTGCGATAATGGTACGGAAACGGCCTTCTTGCGCGAATCCGACCCGCACTTGGCCGGTTTTTCGAATCGCTATTGCGACGCTCAAATGTATGAACGTAAACGCAGCAATAGAAGGAGTAGGTACGCAATGCAAGTAGAATCTTAGTAGGTAGCGTTTAGTTTCTGCATATACAGTAGCGGCCCAATCGTATAGTAGTCACAGCCAGCCCCGGATCTAAGGGGAGGCAAACCGGGGCACTCGCCCCGGGCGGCAGTTTCTTGGGGGCGCCAAATCCTTGAGACAGGAATTCGAAATATCGAACAAATGAAGCCTCTTTTCCTACAATCTCATAGGTTTTCATCAAGTAATCGAATCTTAATATGTATGAAAAACAAACTTTTCTAGCTTACAGCTAACTTTTTTAGCCATTGAAAACAAAACTGCCTACGCGACGGACTTTAAGGAGCTAATAGATTCTTTCGCAGAAAAGAAAGCACGCCGTGTAAAGTTGTAGTCCTTCCTGGTTATATATTTTTCCTGTGTTTCTGTTTTATGCCACAAATAAAAGTTGTAGTCACGTGTGTGTGTGTTGTGTGCGTACAGCTAAGGAGTGGAATTCCCTGCCGGAGTCTGTATTTCCCGATAGCTACAACCTTGGGGTATTTAAGTCAAGAGTGAATAGGTTACTTCTAGGCAAGCGTGCTTCACTGCCGACCACATCATCGCTTACCATCAGGTGAGATAGTGTGCAAGCGCAAGCCTATCTACAATAAAAATAAAATATAAAAAAATAAAGTTATTAGATAATAAAAAGTTTAAATTTATTCAAGGATTATTATTTTAACAAATTGTCACAAAACTGCTACTCATTGACAGTTTTAACAGTTTGTCATCAAGGTTTTGCCCCGGTTCGAAAAATCGGTTCGATCCGGGGCTGGTCACAGCGGATCTTTGTGTCTCTGAAGTTGGCTGCAAGACCTTGCGCAGTTGCTATTTTTGTGTCAATGTTGAAGTAGAAGATAGCATAGTATAACTGCCTCTTTCACACGCTTACGTTTGTCGCATCGTCATATCTCGCTTACTCTATGCAGTATACTATATACATATGTATGTATCTATTATAATCTGATTGTAAATTTAATGTAAATATTCGTAATGTTATGTGTTACACCAATGTCAACCCCATTTCATGTCTAGGCTATCACTGTCCATTCCAGGTTCGAGAGAGATCGCGGTATGCGATAAGGCCACCCTTTGTTTGTATTTTAGTTTTAAGTTTCCTTTTCTATGATTTAACTTGGTGTACATACAATAAAACATATATAAATAAATAAATATACTCGATGACGAACTGTTTCTTGCGCAATGGTTCGCAGAGCCAACTTCAGAGACACAAAGATCTGCTGTGACTAGACTCCATTTTAAATAACATTAGACATGTTTCCAAATATTTTTACAGTCCGTTCAACCGATTTTGAGTTCTATCCCGTAAACATAAGGATGACATAAAAAGCATAAACCTGTTACCAAAACCAACTGTTTACTACAGCTACCATTTGTCGTATCACCAACGCAATAGAAGTCAAAATTGTTTGAACGGGCTGTAAAATTGGCTAATTTAAACGTCTAATGTTATCGCAAATGGAGTTTAGTATACTATATCGGCCGCGACTTCGAAGTTATAGGTCGTGAGTTCGAATTCGAACCAAGGCAGGCGCTTTAATTTGTGTTTATTATATCATCCCATCCTTCACCGTTTTAAGAGCAGGCATGTTCTAAAACCAAAAACTGGAAGACATGTGACATCTACCAACCCGCACTGGGCCCGCGTGGTGGATTACGACCTCTCGGTAGAGAGTACTTATATTCCTTTATTACGACCCATTTCCTCTCACAGAGTGGAAGCCTGTGTCCCAGCAGTGGGAACATTAAAAGGATAATGAGAAATTGTAGACGATAGCCAAAATAAGACCAGATTTCCTCGTCTCCCGCAGTTCTCCGAAAGAATTAGAATATGAGCAGTAATTCTTATAGTACATTATGGTACAAGTGTGTAAAGTTGGTGATTACCGCTAAGGCGCTATTGAGACGCGAGCCGTTAGGTGAGGGTTTTAAGAGAGCCGAGGACGGTAATCATCAATACACACGTGTATCATACGACGTTTTTCAACACACTTGTGAAGAAAATAATACAAAAAAATCATTTCCAACAGTGAAAATGAGTCGGTAATTTTTTTCGCAATGGCGGGCTAAATTATTCAGTTTTCCTATGCGCGCGCATCTAACAATAAAAAAAACATTATTTTTCGTCTATGGCGATCGGCCATAGACTAAAAATAATGTTTTTTTTTATGGCTTTTCGCGGATTGCGTTGTAGCCATAGCCACGTACAAAATGGGGAATTTCAAGTTTTCTTTATTAAAGACATAAACAAAATTTATATTTGAGTGAAAGTTTTATTTATTAAACACGTACAAGTTGAAATTATCTATTTAAATACGAAGTTGCATGAATTGTGTTGTTTTTGTACTATTGAGCACGACCTTTTTTGTATCGAAACTTTTTTAAGAACAAAGCAACTCAATCAATAAATTAAAAAAAAAAACTCTATAACTCACTTGAAAATAATAGTAATGAAAAAGTCACAGTTTGATAACAAGTGTCATTATGTGCCTAATTGCGGTGAAATTAGAGCCACTTTATGAGCAAGTGTGTTGAAAAAATAATTACGTAAGCAACTTATACAGGATAAAACAAGGTCACATTAATGTCCTTTAGTTTCTAAATATAAAAGCCAGATGCCACTCTGGCAGACGAACACAAGTTATTTTAGGCACAGCCCTGGTGGCTCAGTGGCTAAGACATAGCCTTTCGAGCTTGAGGTCGTGAACTCGTGACTTCAAATCCGGGCAAGAACCAATGTGACTTTTTCAATTCATTCATACTTTCTAAGTTTATCTTTGATATCGCTGGCAACGATGAAGGAAAACATCGTGAAGAGACCTGGATTTATAATTAACAAGACGGAAACACACTTACGTGTCGTGGCATGGCGTGGTGCTGGATCAACCAATCAAACAACTCTGTTCCAGGCTACGTCATAACACAACGAATTTTGTAGCCAATCAACTGCGTCAGAAGGCGCCACACCACGCCACGACAAGTGTGTTTCCGTCTTACGTCTGAATTCTTGAGCAAGTGTGGTGATTACTCCTCGAGCCTTCTCTGTATGAAAAGAGGCCTTTACCTTGCAGTGGAACAGTATTAATAATATTATAGTCGTGTCGTTACTTCATACAAAAACATCCAATTCAAATACAAGTAATAAGTTTTATTATTGATCTCTCAAAGTCATTGACACGTTGCTTTTCCTTCTGTAATTCGTGGTTAGGCGATGACATCATAGGTACTACACAGCCTAGGTAGGTAAGTATTTTCGTTGCTTATTATTTCATACATACCTAGACTTTTTCCATGTAGGCCCAGGATGTACTTGTTACAGCCTTACAGACATTTCCTGATTTTTCGCGCGTATAGCAAGCCACAAACCAACGGCCATACATTACGGTAAAAAGCTCCAACAGGTACCAACATTAAAAACTTAGCCACACCATAACGTCTTCGAAATTCAAAAATCTTCGGATTTACAGTTAGTAAAAAAAACAATTGACTAGCAAAATGGCGGAATATAAATCTAAAACAGCTGACTGATTTGAATTTGAAAATGGAATTTAATTTGCAAATCAATATTTGAAGTTCGAAGTTACACTGCCTCTTTTTTTTTTGTCGCCGTTTCAAAGCATAACTTTGACCATATGATTGCTTGAAGAATTTAAGGATATCAGGAGACGCAAAGTTATATTTGCCGTGAAATAGTTGATAACTAACACAAATTCTACCGCATCCCTTATTTTGTAACTGCAAATAAAGTTGGCGCGCTTTTAAGTCAGGTTATGAAGTAAATGTCCGTGAATTTTAGACTTAAACGCCATGTATAGTAAGTTCAATCTCGTTTGTGAATTCCAGAATGCGATCATATGGTTGTTACTTTGAATTTTATCAATGTGTTAGTGTGAGATACTGGATTACCATTGCAATGTCACTCGATTTCAAACATTATCCGATGGTGCTACGGCTTATTTTCATATGATAGGATTTTTTTGTATGTGTAAGAACAGGATTCGTTTCCCATATGATTTTTGTATGGCATTCCACTCAAGGTTAAAGCTAAAGTGAATTAGGCTCTACTACCTTCATAATAGGGTTGAAATTATAATAAATTATGTTAATATCCTCGATCTAGTTAGGACGTATGTACTCAGACGGGTTCGTTGTTCCAGTTGCCAACTTTGAAAATTCAAAAATGTACCAAATTTGCAAAAAAAGAAACATAATTTAAAAAAATAATACTGACTAGGTTTATTTCCTAATCATCTCAATCACAGATGAATAAACTGTTTTCCATTTTTCTAAAACAACAGTTTTTAATTATATTTAGTGAAAATTAAGACTTGAACCGGATTTTAACTTAAGTTAACTTCATCATAAGGCCTTGTTTGTACGTACTAATTTAATACTACATGCAGGTGTGATGTCAAAGACTATTTTAAATTACTCAAACGATCATCATCTATAAACTGGCGCAAATGTTTGACTTCAATATTATTTCATTAGAAAAATCACATTCCTAAAAGTTCTTGATGATTACAAAAAGGCTTAGTAACACTATTTTTGAGCCATTTCCAATGTTTGCTCTTACTCGTCGTTAGTACAAGAAATCTAATCAAAATTAATTTAAGGTAAGTATAGTGCATAATATTATATTAATTTAAATATATATATATTGAGGCCTATGTCCTGCAGTGGACGTCTTTCGGCTGATATGATGATGAAGTATAATGCCGGCTGTAAACGCTCGCGTGAGAGCCCGCGAGGATGATGTACTAAATTGCTCTCAGTATTGAGTTTAATCATGAACCATTTTGTTTAAAAATTCAATGTATTGCGTTTCCTCGGGCTCTCGCACTAGAGTGTACAGCCGGCATTATAAGTGGATGTATATCTATACGTACATCTAATAAACTAACTTACGGAATATAAACCGAATGGTATGTCATGTTAAGTATTACAACTGTAATTTTAATATTAATTTTAGGCATAATATGTATCTATTTGTTAACTTACTTATCATTGATAACGTCTATTTAATAATCACCACAAAATGCCAAAATGATTTAAGTTAGATTGTGTGATTTTTTGTAAGAGTACTGTAATTCGTGCACGTATAGATAAACGAAATCATAACAATCACAAAATAACGAAGTAAAAGAACAGTACGATAAAAATTAAGTATTTTATTTTAAGAAATCTCTACAGCGTAACGTATCACACATTGTTGACTCAGCGAGTTCGCTCGACTAAATTAAATACATGATTTTTTCATGCACTTTGCACCCTCATTTAAACCATTTCACAAGAAATAAAACACTGATATTTCACCAGTCTAGCAAAGACAGGATAGACACCCAAGCAAAATAAAAGTACCAGAAACTTTGCCAAAATCCAGGCCCTAACCTCCACATTAAAAATTACCATAACAGTAGAAATGGCACAACCCTACCATAAAAAACACAGAGGGTGGTATCACCAACGGCTGTTTTGCGCGCCCGCGGGAACTCACACTAACACATTTAGTATTCGCTAGACGCCCGACGAGAGCGGTCATTCGTCTAGGACGCGTACTCCTAAATCCTGTGATAAAAACTTTGTTTGAAAGACTGATTGTGTTATGTACTATTTGTGAAACAGTGCTGATTTAATTGTGCCAAAATGTGGGGGGAAAGTAGTAAAGTTTGTGAGAGTAATTGCCAATGTTCTGGGTAAGTAAATTCTCTATTGTTATTGCTTAGGTTGTTGATTATTCGTCTTGATTGTGACCTAATTTTCACTTCATTAGCGAGATAAACAACAGTTCTGTATCAGAACATTACTATTTTTTAGTCATAATCATCTATTACCTTTACCGTCGGGTAACTTTTTGACGAATCATCAACAATTTACATAGTTTATAAGTAACCTAACTTATTACATCTCTTTTATTTAGCTTAAAACAACCTGTAGATACCTTTAACACGGTTAATAGACCAGGCCGGTTATAATGATATTTTCATCTCCTCTTATCTATCGTCTATGGTTGTTATAGTAAATAACCTGTGGTCACGGCTATGTCAGGGTATGCAAACCTTTTTGGCAATAGTCTGAAATTAGAAAAACATGCTGTCTTGAAAATATTAGGTGTAGAACATTGACTAAACGATAAAATCTATGATAGTTACTTAGATCCCAATTTATCCTTACCGCGTGAAAAAAGTTAGAAAGTTTGTTATAAAGTTTAGTTTAGAATGGACTGAGTTTGATTTTCAGCAGTATTTTCTATGTGGGACTACCTGCCGCCCGCGGGACGGGACCACCTAAGTGGTTTTAGTACCGTTATACTTCTACAAAATTCTGATATATAAGCTGTATTACTGTAAAGTTTCATCGAAATTCATTCAATAGGTTTTGCGTGAGAGTAACAAACATCGCACACAAACTTTTGCGTTTGTAATATTGATAGGACTAGGAGAGAAGAGCTAGACTATAGTTAGTAGGTATACTATTTTAAAATAGTGGTTTCCTACTACTTCATCAACTCATCACATACATACATAAACTTACGCCTTTTTCCCGTGGGGGTAGGCAGAAACTACAGAACGCCACCTGCTACGATCCTTGCATACTCCTTTTTATTAATTTACTTATTTTTATTTATTTGGAGGTGCATGGCGTTACCACTGATGCATGAGAGATGTTGTTCCGTCGGCAACCTATTGGCCATACGTAACTTTGATGTTTGAAATGCGTTGCAGACACGCGACGGTAGCAACATTTAGGTAGTTAAAATCGGTAAAGAACATGGTTATACGTAACAACTTTGTTCACCATTGGATGTCAAAAACACGTTGGAACAACTTATAGAACGGCCTCATTAGCACAGCGGTTAAAAGCCGCCAATTGTGAAGTCCTGAGTTCGAATCTCGGCTTAAGATTTTACGAAATGTAGGGATTAAGTAATAATACGAGAATTTTACATGAAAAGTAGGCAAGTCTAGGAATTGACCACCCAGGGTGCGCCTAACACTAAAGTAGCTTCCTAAAAATATACAATCAGGGCAGAATAATAAATCTTAGGTATTTCTAATATTTTCCAAGAATTCCAAGCTTTTACTAGAAGTCATAAACTTGAAATACCTACAATAAAAAGGTTAAATAAAACTATTGTTATCTCTTTTACTCACGAAGATAATGACAAAGACAGGTAATAGGCTTAGGTCAAGTTTTTAATAAAAATAATGGGTCCATTGTCTACTACACAATGCGGCAGTGGAGAGCAGTGGTGGCCCAGAGGTAACGGCCGCGACTTACAAGTTGTAGGTCGTGGATTCGAACCCATTACCCAGGCAGGCGCTTTACGTTATAAATTATGTCACCCGACTCGGTCCGCGAGGTGGATTACGTCCCATTATTACCTCTCACAGAGAGGAGGCCTGTGTCCAGCAGTGGGAACTTTAATAGGCTGATGATGATATCTACACAATGGGCGTAGATGGGCCATGTGCTTACGGTAAGGAGTGGAACTCTCTGCCGGAGTCTGTTTCATGATTGCTACAATCTGGACTGAATAGGTTACTTCTAGGCAAGCGTGCTTCATCGTTGACCAAATCATCGCTTACAATCAGGTAAAACAGTAATCAAGCGCGAGCTTATCTAACATTTTTTATTTTAAACGTGTTTCGTATCGTATTCCGCAAAAAGAACAGACATCAGCGCATACAGCCAACATTTTCCCTGAAGTTTATTTTATACAAATAATGGCTAGGTATAGTTACAATCTTATAGCTTATCAAATGTAACATACCTTCCTACTTATCTACACATGTTCGACATAATAATAATAATATGAGAAAAAAAAACTTGAAATAGTGACATCATCCTTTTTGGCGGTAGCCTTGAGGTATAGAGTAGGTGAACGACCTTTTTTGAAGCCACGACTCTATGGTTTGTAGGATGGCGCGAAAGTGGTCAGTGAAAGGGAAAATTCATTTCTAATGGAATTGTCATTTGGGTATTTTATTCATATTTTTGATGAGATAAGATGAAAATAAGAAAATGCACGTTTCGCAATGTTATTGTCAGACTTTCAGAAGATATTTTTTCGACGGACGCAGAAAAGTTAAATTTTACATCTTCTTAATCAATATTTATGAAAATATGGCACCTAAGTCATCCTAAGCAGTCTTGGAAGATAAAAATATCTTACCGGTACATCCAGTTTAGTTAACATAATTGTCATTCAAGAAGCTTATAAGTTCGTTACATGACGTAATATGGCATTACCTAGTACAGTGTTGGTCATAATCTCAGGATTTGCATTTGAAATTCCCGTTGTATTGCAACCGTTAGCTGGTCAGTTAACAGGAATAACTAGGTAACAATCTTGCCTTGATAAAAAAAATGGCGGTCTAAGTCCATTGACAAATCTAGAAAAACTCAAGACCATCGCGATTCAGCCTAGATGTTTTGACCTTTACCAAAACAAGTTATTTAGGTATTTTAGATTCTTTTCTAATTAGTGACGAACTAAACCGAACATCTAATTTCCATGTTAAAAAAAAACATTCAAATATTTTTTATCTGCAAATAGGATGTTAGCAATAACCGATAACTTGTGTTGGTATATCTTTCTCGCTCTCTCTTATCGAGTTTAGTGAGTAAGAAAGGGATGGTGATATCAGGATTGGCGGGAAACGAGACGAATGTCAACGTTCGTTCGCCATTGAATCATTTTATTGGCTGCTTGCATATCTTTGAGCCGTTTCCTGTGGTCTATTTATGCAGATGTTTATAAACGGATTCGTTACGGACCTAGTGAACTAGTGATCTATTCCAGGCGAAGGAAATCTTGCTAGCGATTAGTAAATAAAGGCCGCGGAAATCGTAAAAATTAAGGTCGAATGTCACAGGAAAAGGGGTGATGTTATCTTGAATTTTTAATTAAATTAGAAAATTGTGATAAAAGACAATTCTTAGTACACCTTATTTCGACACTTTCGCAAAGTAAGTTAGCAAGTAGGCTCACCTAATGATCCAACTTGGTTTTGTTATATAAAGGTAATATTTTCGGCATCCGATTAGTATCAAAGGACCTACTTCCCAGGTACTAAACGAATTACAAGGATGCCTTCACTTAAAGAAAGCTACCCTATTGGTATTAGTATAAGAGCCTTTCTTATAAAAAGCCCAAGATTATCGTTTTTTAAAATAAATAGGTACCTACCTACCTTTACTTAGCATATCAGTAACTGCATTATTGCAAAACAAAATGATAGGCCACCAGGAACTCATGAATGGATAGAGCCGCATTTAAAAACAAGGAGTTGATAAACGCGTACGCTAGAGATAAGTAGGTCATATCGATAAAGACCAAATTAAATTGTGTTTATCTCTGTATCAGAATTATCTGGCGCATAACTACGTAACGTACATTAAAATCAATCTGCGTAGCTTCTTTCCTAGTAAATTGTGGTCAGCTTCCAATCTTAACGGATGCAGCCTTACAGTATTTTACATGGAGCGACTGCCTCTACCTCCGCGATTTCATCATCATCATGAACCTAATAGTAGTCCACTGCTGGACATAGGCTTCTCCAAATGTCACTCTTGTCCAGCTGCTACCAGCTACCCTGCGAAGATCGTCACTCCACCTATCCTGAGGGCGTCCTACCTTACGTTTACCAGATCGCGCTCTCCACACAAGAACACGTCTACTCCAAAGGTCATCGGTTCTACGGCTTATATGGCCGGACCATTGCCACTTCAGCTTGCTTATTCTGTAAGCTATGTCGACAACTTTGGTTATTTTCCGGATCATCTCGTTTCTGATTCGATCCCTTAGAGATACTCCGATCATAGCCCTTTCCATAGCTCGCTGAACGACTTTAAATTGATTCACCAGCCGTATCGTGAGTGTCCACGTCTCGGCCCAGTAGGTCATAACAGGTAGGTCGCACTTGTTGAAGACTTTAGTCTTCAGCTCTGTGGAATACGTGACGAGAAGACTCGACGAAGACCGCCGATCTAAACGCCGCCCAGCCCAGCTGTATTCTTCTCTTAGCCTCCTTCTCAAAGTTGTTCTTACCAAACTGCACAATTTTGTAACTAGGTAATACGATATTCCTTCGCAAGGGTCGTTGTTAGTTTTTCGGGCTATGTCTTCTTTAAAGGGCTTTATCCAAAAGAGTTTGGGACCAAACTATAATCGTCTTTAATTTGATTTAGCTTGCCTACCCGTAATCCCTGCTTCCCACATAACAAAAACAAAGGCATCATAGACAAAGATATTTTTACGGCTGCGGTTGTCTATGGCCAGGCAACCAGACAACAATGTGCCCGTATGCTACCTCTAATCTAAAAAAAAACGTATAATTTGAGTGCCCGTACCACATAGAGGAGAGGCTTCATACTCATAGACGATTTTTTGAAAACCGGTTTTTTTGTAGAGATAGTCCATGGATTCCTAATTTGAATTCAAACTAGTTTGGGACTGGACTATCAACATTCATGTGACGGTGCATCGGGAGAGTAGAATAAGACAACCTGCTTGGGTTACTACTTTTTTGTTTTCTTTTATGAGGTCAAGCACCTAGCCGAAAACACGAATATTAGAAAACTAGGTAAGTAGGTATGCATTTATTAAGTATTTTTATTAACAAGCTTTAAAAAAATTAACGGGCATTAATGACATTCTTGTCGGATTCTCGTACACCCGGTTTTTGAATTGAGAATTTATAGTTCAAACTCTAGCATAAAAACTTTTCTAGCTGATTCATTGAGTTTGACAAGTTCTAAACTTAAAATTCTTGTAAGATTTCTCTCCCCTATCTAAGATAACATTGAAGCTATTTTCGTCTCAAGTCGCTGGGTCATAAGTTCATAACATCACGCCAGTCTTCCCGAAGATATGCTAGTATTATATTATCTGTGCCGAAGGATACATCCACACATGTATAGTACATCCACATTTAATCAGTTATGTTTAACTGCACGCTGAGAATTCTGAAAAACCCAATAACACTGCCCGGCCCAGGACTTCATGTTGCATAGACCAACGAGGCAGACTGGGTCAGTAAGCTAACAAAACCAAAACGAACTAAAAAGGATTGATTTTTTATAGTCTGTGCACTAAAAAGGAAGCGTAACAATAGGAGGACGCTCGAGCAGCGGATGTAACGGTCGAGAAACTTCGAAAATAAAAGTTTTGGTTGAAAGTGAGAGGTTTTTTACCGTTTTTAAGAGATTAAGGACGATCTGGAGGTAGTCGGACATCCGATTAACCTAAAACTTGGCGTACTTATATACCTTATTTTTAAAACATTAAAATAATATATGATACTATGGAGCTGGTCTCATGAATGATACAGAAGGTGGACAAATCCTCAACCACACAAGATAGTGCCATCGTGTTTGAGTTCAATGACTGTGCTGAGTGGAAGAAGAAATAAAAAAGACGTCCTTTTTAAACCGTTCACGCACGTAATGAAAACATCGGCCATTTCCTCTAAGACGGAAAAATAGCCTATAGAATAAGATCCTCTAATAACTAACTAAATTGCCGACCACCGTGTTGAAATAGCGTGAAGATAGACGCATCGTGACTAGGAATACGTGCGTAACAACTAATATTCCCATCCCTTACATAATTATACATTACGTATACGCCGCTCTACACTCACGCACACATAGACAGCATCTTGTCTGAAGGAATTTGAAGAGATATTGCGGGGACGTATAGAAAGAGCAAAGACTTTTTCACAAAAACAATTAAAAGTGCAACATACCATACAAGTATACAACCAACGAGTTTGTTGCACTTTCTTCTCCATAAAGACCGAAGCTACTGAAGCTTTCAAATGTGCGACTACCTTCATCTTTTGCTGAACAATTCAAAATTGACTTTAAATCGTTTAATTATTGAAATACATATGATTTTGGGTTGTGATATTTCCAAGGTGTTAATACTTAATAGTAAGGCCTGTCTAGCACCGGATGTCTATAAGATCTTGTGAGAGGTTTTCTCAATTTATATAACCGGTACCGGTTTTGCCATAATAATTTAAGAGCGAAGGTCATTCTTGACAGGGACATCCTGACTTCAACCTAAAGTCCGGATATTCTAGGATAGGCGATGAATAAATCATTGTCTCTAAAGTACTTCATAATTTCCCTTTTCGATGGCGCCAACATAGAGACACGTCTCAGGCTTTCGATATAACGACTTTTTGTCTAACGGCTTTATGAAAAAGTTGATGCTGGAGATTTACCCAGTCCGCTAGTTGGTAACTGTCCTAGGTCTATATGAACGGCCTTTTTCATTTCGAGTCGATGGAAAACCTTTATTTACAAGCATGCCATCTAGACCAGCTCGTCAGCCGTAAAGTGTCCCAAGGAACACGTGTTTTATCACACTACCGGCATAAAAACCATATCCTTCACAGGGTCTCAAACTATCTCCATACCAAATTTAATCTTAATCTTTTCAGCAGTTTAGTCGTGAAATGGTAACATACAAACCGAGTTACTTTCGCAGTCTGGCATTCTGGATTTTACCAGTTCACACGCACAAGTTTAAAGTATCAAAGTTCTGGCACGACTCACTTGCTCTCTTATCTTTGTCCAACAGAAACAAAAGTTCAAGTAGGTACTTCTCCCAGAAGCGTTTAAAAAACTTGAGGTTATCCGTTACAGATCTTGGTTGAGATAAAATGCCAGAGCCATGTTAGAGGGCTAGGTTAAATTATTCCTTCCTTTGTTGACCCTTTACGAGTAATTTGGGGCTTTCTTGCGCTATGAAAAATATTAAAGGCAAAATGGGCATCTCTTGGAGTAGATTTGAAGTTCCACAGCTTTTAGATGGTGACTTCCTCAAAACGCAAGTCTCAACATTACTCAAAGAACAATAAATTGCGGGCAAAGCCACATTCAAACGCCAGTATCCAACTATCCACCCATACAAACACATACAGACAAAACCCAGAGCCATTACACGTACGCCGCACCACTTTTTATACCATTGCCTTCCAAGGATAACTTTAAATAAAAAAAATATTCTCCATGGCTTTGAAAAAAAAAACTGACCAGTAATGGTATCCTTCGGACGTTCGGGAAATTACTCTACGAGTCTATGGTCTTGTTTTAAAAAAGGAATAGATGAGAAAGTAATGTTTTGCTGTGGTTATTTTTTTGATATTGATTTGCTGAAATTATTAGATCATTTGAAAAGGAATGCCGATCCTTGGGATCATTTTCTATTTCATCTTAGGATCGGAGGAAAATTACCTTGTCAGAGGTTTTTTTTCACTGATGTTCTATATCAGCGCCACTGATGGTTAAGAATAGAATACTATATTGCACACCAAATTAGTTACAAAACTTTTTGCAAAATTATAATAATTCCACGGCTACAATGGCGGTCTTATCGCTAACAGCGATATCTACCAGACAACTTAGAGACTTTCAATCTTAGATGCAATACCCGTATTTATAATGAATTTTCACATTCTAATATCTTTCTCAATCTGTAAAAAACATCCCTACAATTAATACAAAAATCATCTTGCAATAGAATTCTTTGTTGCTCCTACGTACGTAAAGATGCAGTAGTCGACATTTATTTTACGTAAAAGGAAAACATTTTAGTAGTAATTGCGTAATAATATATTCTTACTACTTAGTAATTTGGCAATTCATTAAGTGAAATTGCGTGATTTTAAAAAGCTTTTGTGTCCATTGTTAATACAAGAAACGTTTTACCAGAATTCTAAAGAACAAGGCAGACGTATTTTTGGCGGTTCATGTAAACGTCATAATTACTTTTTTATAACTTTTTCTTTTCAACGTTTATTACGGCTAAGGAAAATACCAAATTAAGCCTACTTATTTTTTTCCTTTTATTAGTATGTATTTTTTTTAGATACTTTCCATATACAACACACTTTTTGTTTTCATTAAATTAATGATGAAATGATGGCAGTATGTTGACAATACTCAACATTATCGCAATAGGAAGGGACATTGACACAATAAAAATAGTTTTTGCACGATAAATTTTGGTTTATCAAGCAAAACAATACATTTTATTCGGTTTCGAGGGTCGACACACTAAGGGGTGTGATAGCACCTGCCCGATGCAATAGGGGATCAGAATATCGCGAAAACTATTCATTGCAAAAGTAACTGTATTTGTGGGACAATTGAGTTTGTTTTTGTGTGTAATGTGGTTACCAGAAGTGGGATGTATATCGATTTTAGCTAATTCTATGCTTTGGCTTGTAGTTAATACAGTCCAATGTATTTGTAGTAAAAAATTGTTTTTGATCTTTATGTTATATAGTATGTGGTGGTAACAGGCGATCGTAAGTACGTATGTGGTGGTAACAGGCGAGCATAAGTACAAAACAGTTTGTATACGTTTATACGGGTTTCCACCGAAATAAATAAGACGGTTAAAAAAGACAACGGGGATGGCTAATTCCTATTTCAAAAGCCAAGAACCAGCAATGTTATCATCACCTAATCTTCATTTTTTTTCCAAAAACTTCGTTACCGCTACGCATGTGTCGGTACCAGGCGCACATAGAACAAAACAGTTGTGAACTTATCAGGATTCCTTGTTGATATTTCACGCTCTAGCGGGTCAGTCGTGGGGGTGACCTCCCTGCATTTAGTAGGGCTCCTGGCATATGGCGTGGCTGTTGGCAGAGGTTAGTTAGAATTTTAGACGACAGAACACGAACTAAACGGTTCTATTATGAAAAACAACAATTCAAGCGGTAATCTCATAATTGACCAGCGACTATCAATGTCAAAACGCAACATAATATCACGCCTGTTTTGCCCTGTAGGTTTAGGCAGAGGTATACTGTTAACGAAGTTTGCATTGGCTGGTATCCCATAATACTTGTTACAGGCTGGATCTATTCTAAAGTGTCAGCCCAGTTCAGGATGTTACATTTTTAACCGACTTAAAAAAATGAGGGTGGTTATTCACACTGGTTTTCATCTGGTGGAAGAAACCCGCAATTAGGTCCTCTAGTTAGTAAGATGACCCAGGGTGGCGCAAGCTGGCCGTACTGAATAAACTCTTTCCCACATAAAATTACACTGCTCCAATGTCATCAAGTTCACTATAATGCCAGGTCCACACTTCCTAGTTGCCACATGTCGATCGATATACACCCTCTAAGGTTATCGACCTCACCAGATGCGTAACCCCTCGGTGTATAAGGGTGAGGGACTGTTGGACAATCAAGCTTGCTATTCATAGAGGAGTAGGCAGTGATAGATGTTCTTTTCATTTGAGAGGATATTTTTGATACTGTTAAGCACTTTTTTTATCCGTAGTTAACCAATAGTTAAATATGCTACGGATCAAAAAACTGCCCTTAGTAGGTGATTTCGTTACGAGTGGACACATATTTAGCTATGGAGCGGAAAAAACTTCCTTGTTCGAAGGGAAAAACCAATAAAAATCAATTTTTTTTAAATATAATTTTGCCTCCATTTTGTGCCATAGATTAAGTTAAGTTAAAGTAAAAAAAGTAGTTAAGATAAAACAAAAACAAATAAAAAAATAATTACACATTTTGTTTGACACCACTTTTAGCAGACTTCAGAAACAGGAGGCGGTTCTCAACTCATCAGTTTTTTTTTGTTTGGTTTCATTGGAATGATTTTCTGGACTTATCATGTATCTGCTTTTTCCCCAACTAAGTTGTATTCTGCTTCCATTCCAACCGGATACCAGTATCTTACATTGAGCGCCTGCTTTTCTAACCTCAACTATCACTCTGAAATTCCTTTGCTTGCTAATCTATACTAATATTATAAAGCTGAAGAGTTTGTTTGTTTGTTTGTTTGTTTGTTTGTTTGAACGCGCTAATCTCAGGAACTACTGGTTGGAATTGAAAAATTCTTTTTGTGTTGGGTAGTCCATTTATCGAGGAAGGTTATAGGCTATATAACATCACGCTACGACCAATAGGAGCGGAGCATCAATGAAAAATGTTCCAAAAACGGGGAAAATTTATTCTTTTTGAGACGCAACGTATTTAGAGTAGGTGGGCTAGCTTGGTAGGTAGCCAGTTGACGGGAGCGAAGCCGCGTGGGACAGCTAGTCTATATATAAAAATGAATCCCTATTTTCCTTGGTCACGGCATCACGCGTGAACAGCTGGACCGATTTCGCTAATTCTTTTTTTGTTGTTTTTTATTGTTAGGAGAAGGTGCTTACGAAAAAAAAATCAAGAAAAAAAAATTGTTACCTCACCTACATATGTAGTGTAGGGCAGGGTAGGTATGTAGGTAGGGTAGGGTATGTAGGTAGGGTAGGGTAGGTAGGGTAGGGTAGGTAGGGTAGGGTAGGGTAGGTAGGGTAGGGTAGGGTAGGTAGGGTAGGGTTGGTAGAGTAGGGTAGGTAGTGTTACGTAGGGTAGATGAATGTTTGGTGTTTTTATGGCAAAACAAAGTTTGCCGGGTCAGCTAGTTATATCATAAAAAACCCTATAATCTTAAGTAACTCTTTCTCACAGTCTCCTATAAGAATCACTGACCACACCTATAAAAATCTTTACTAACCCCTATAATAAAACAAAAAAAAAACGAACTTGCTCACAACAGCTTAAAAAAAATCTACTCCTTGATAAAAAAAAAACAAAAGTTCCACCGAGCTTCATTCAAACCGTTATTGTCTATTCCTCTAACGCGTGCTTCCGTCTCGCTCGCACGCTAATCTGACATTCCATGTCCTTACGATTCTGTCACCCTGGTAGTTTTTAGATTAACGTGATGGATTTCTTTGGCTCATCTGATGGTTTATCCTGAAGAAATCCTATTTTCTTATATCGTCTAGCTTCCTGAAAAGGTGTAAAAGAAAAATCCTATACTGTTTGATCTGTAATTAACGTAAACGTAACATCACGATTGTATTACCCGAAGGGTTGGCCCTTTCTCGACTCGGGAATAGAATCCTAGACCAACGAGGCATTTTCTTCTATAAAAAAAAAACTTTCCGTTTCTTAACGTTTTCTATCGTGTAAGCGTACACCGTGACGCGCCGTTGTAAACGTTAAAGTATCGGTTGAAACCATATGCGGATGAAAAAAGTTCGAGTTAATCAATTCAAGGGCTTAATACACATTAATAATTTATTTGTAGAAAAGTAATGTGAGAAGTTTACTGTTTTTTTTAATCTTTGATGACGTTTTGTGCAACGAATTGACGCTTTTTTTTAATATTCGAGTACCTAACTAGTTTTCTTTTAGTTTATTGCGCTGTGTCATACTTACCAAAGGTATAAGCAAAATTTGAGATCAATCCGTTGGGGATAACTGTTTTAAAATTCATTTGCAGGATTTGACCAACACCACAAAGGAAGTTAAATAAAAAGCTTGTAAAAAATCTTTTTTAAAACAAAAATAACCAACCAATACTTTTGCAAATAAACGATGTATAATTTATTTTGTATCGAATTCGAATTTCGAAAGTATCGCCTAACTATTTTAAAATCATCAATGCGCATTCCTATATTCCTAATTCAAAATGCAAACAAGGAAGTGTTACATTGATACTGTCAGCTCTCATTATTTGTAACAGCTCTATTTTCCGCCGTTGCAAGTGTCAACAGTATAACTGCTCTAATAGTCCATAGACTATTGTCTCAATGAGGCTGACATACATTCGTATCCTGTACAATGTCGCAATATAGATTGAAGTGACAGTTGGTAGTATGGCACAATGAAGGATAGAGCAAAGTGTTTGCAAATGGATTAAATGGAGGAGGTACCTAATCTCTGCCAATATTGATCCGATCACGATGTATTTCCTTTGATAGAAAGCTAGACTGTCGCATATTGACATAGGTTACTATTTATCCCGAATAAATGCAGGATTCTTAAGGGATAACCCTCGTGGGAAGAAATTAGTTGTATTTTTTTTTTAATAGGTAATTGATAAGTGGTGGAAATATTTAATAGAACACTGTCCAATGATACTGTAGTATCCGAGCTAACTTGCTGGTCACGAGTCCTCTCAATTCCCACGCTAAAAGAAAGAAATAGTCTTCATGACTTTCGTTCATCACAGGCGTGTGTTTAACTAAAAATTAACACTACTCTGTACAACTGTACTTGGTTCTCGACTATCTTTCAAACAAGAGGGTTTATCTTAGATAGTAAAGCTTTATTTTACGCCGGCTTAAGCTTTTGGTAAACAGAACATACGCTTTAAAGTTTACGTAAAGAGCAGGTTTTTGAAGTTAAAAGTTGTGTTGTAACCGTAGCTAAATAAACAGTGGACTGGAAGATTATATCATGAACATAACAAGACAAAATAATGGTAGGATAAAATAATATATTTGAAAAGTTAAATAACGAGTAGGAAACATTTTGTGAGCACTAGCAATGACCAAATTCTGACAATTAATAATTTCTTCTCTGTATGAGAAGAGACCTTTGAGACAGACTGAAACAGTTGTAAAATAAAACAGAACTATCAAAACTCAAAACGGGAGAAGCCATTTGGGCGGAAAAACCAGCTGTCACAAATAAAAATGTAAAGGTCAAAACTTAAGATTCCAAAGCGTAATAGACCATAAACGCAGCTTTTTTCGCGATGGCGTCATTTCCTATTACATCATAGACAAAGGATGTATCTATTTAAAATGGCGACGGCTTTTGAATATAGAATTGAGTGAGAGTAACGGTCTTCTTATGAGAAAAGTTAGGTACGTAATAATAGGTTCTTTTGTAACAGTTTTACAGGCATACTGAAAACTATAGGAAACGATGAATGGACTGTGTGGAAAATGATAATGGCAGAAGAAAACGTGTTACCTTAAATAAATTGGGTTAAGGCCAAGATAATGATTACGTTGACCGAAGACCGAACATTGTATAATTGAGGAAGTATTATTCCTGTTACTATTGGTACTAACAACAACCGTCGGCGTCGTTGAGTTGCCAGATACAAAACCATTTTGGTCGGGGGATCCTCCCTTTTCAATGGAAGATTGCGGCTGTTCCGCATACCTCCAAAGTACCAAAAAGTACCGCAATATTTTTTTTTGACACTACAACTCTAAATAGCATGTCAAGTTCTTTGCACCATCCGTTAGCATAACACAGCTCGAAAAGCAAATATTGTGAAATATTACAAAAGTACTATCAACTGCAGTGAGAAGTAAAATAAAACTGGTCATATTCCTACGATATAATATAGAAGGGACTGTCAATGTCAAGTGGTTACCATCGAGGTGCAGTTGATTGTACCGGAGCTTTCTATTTACAAAAGTGCTAAGTCGCGTTCCCGTTGGAAAAAGCGTCAATGAACTTGACACTAGAGATTGCACCATAGTTTAATTATAGACAAGTTTTTCTGTAAAGAAAATCTAAATTTTCGCTTCAGAAGTTATTGGTAACGGTATTTTTTTACCGTAATACGAGTAAAATACCTATTATATTTCAACAACTTTCATTAATTGGACGTACAGCTTGCCAGCCTGATACCTACAATCGTGGAGTATTTTGAAGTCAAGTGTGAATAGATTACTTCTAGGCAAGCGTGCTTCACCGTCGACCACATCATCGCTTACCATCAGGTGAGATAATGGTCAAACGCGAGCTTATCATAATAAAACAAGAACTTTTCGTCGCCATTCTCAATGCAACCGCCCACGCTACAAGCTTGTCGCATACGCTACACTTATCTGCGCCGGTACAAGGTTAGGTAGGGCGCTTATTACCGGCTTCCTGTGTAGTGCTTGATAAAGTTTAATAACACGACACTCTAACGGCTTAGATATAACGACTTTATGGTAACTGAGATGTATCGTAGATGAATGTGGAACAAAAATCTGAAGTTACACAGAAAAGTTCTTAAAAAATGGCTGTATAATGGTTTGATATTTTTTGCCTGCTGAAGAAAGAACACAAAATGTGTTTAAAATATTTATTTAATGATTAAAATAACGCGACGGTAGGGACCAATTACAGTAACTAAATATTTTAGAAACAATTATCAGACATATTAAAATATACTTACAAAAAACATACCAAACATAGTAATTGTAGTGAAAAATAAAAAGGTTACAAACACTTTTATAAATCACTCTCACAGTACTACTGGCATGCCAATTGTCAATACAATCTTCGTCCATTAATCTGCAAACATATCGTTTGTTGGATTAGAATCCAAGAGATCAGCAAGCTTAATAGGTTTGGTAAAGGCTGTATGAATCCTACATTCTGTGGCTGTATGTTTTGAGACCTTTGCCCTAGAAATTAATAGGTAGTTCTAAAAACGAAAAACGTCAAAGACCTTTGCCTACCAATGCTACTTTATGGTGAGAAATTGCCAGTTCTAGCTTTTGATTTTAATAATAATGGCTGGTATACTCGTACACTGTCATTAAGTAACAAAGTAAACTTGATCGACTTTTTTTGAGTATTTGAAACTTCAGTCTGCGAAATCATTTGTAAAGCGTTCACACACACATTGGCGTTGCAGAAATAACAATTAGTTTTCATCTTGACCTTCAGAAAAACAACAAAAGAAGATCACCTTTTGTTTCGCGAGGGGGCCCGCAGAATCTCATAAGTAACAAATTATGTGCATTATTATCTTATGACAGGCTTGAGAAAACCCGGAAGAAACCCACGACGATCCAGTTTCTCACCCTACAACAGTTACCCACCTTCTACAGGTGCTCTAAATTCGCTAAGACTCCTTGCCTTGTTTTTTTTTTGTATGACATTCTCCCTTCGCGCCAAAAAATGACAATAGGGAGTTCCCGTGCGAAATGTCTGATTGTCTATTGTTGTTCCACTTCCGAATTTAAAATGTTGAAATAAGGGGTTCGGAAGATTAAAGATGTTCCCAGGATTTAGATCTTTGGTCAGGGATGACCGTCAGCTGGTTTATCGATTTTGAAGGGCGAGGAATTGGAAGTTATTGATTTTTAACCGACTTCAAAAAAAGGAGGAGGTTCTCAATTCGTCGGAATCTTTTTTTTTTTTTTTTTTTTATGTATGTTCCCCGATTACTCAAAGACGCCTGGACCGATTTCAAAAATTCTTCTTTTGTTTGAAAGGGTATACTTCCTAGTTGGTCCCATAATCATCAAGTCAGGATCTGATGATGGAATCTTAGAGAAATCGAGGGAACTCCTCAAATGTTATAGGCAAACATATAGCGATTTTGGTATTTTCATCAACAATGCAATCATTTGCACTCAGAAAGTATCATTTGGTGAAGTGGAACTGATGAAGAAGACCACAGATGGCCACTGGAACTCCTAAATGCTAAATATGTCACGGGCATAAGATATCTCGAATAGTTAACCGACTATAATGAAGCTGAAGCGATACTTATAAATAAATGGTACTGATGAAAATGGCACCATCGAACTGATCTGATGATGAAGCCGGAAGGTAGGCACTGGAACTCTTATATAAAACAATGTATCCTAGTCGTGTTTGGGCTTATTGGAATCGCCATGAGATGTACTTTGGCTAAAAATGATAATCATGTTAATTGGAGGTACCTACCAAAACTAAAAAGAGAAAAATAAAAACTTTTTAACAAAAAATCAAACCGACTTCCAGAACAAAAAACTACAAAGCAAAAAATAAATTTCTTTTCCGAAGTCGGTGTCGAAAAACGGGAAACAATGTACAAAAGACACCGACTTCGGAAAAGAAATTTATTTTTTGCTTTGTAGTTTTTTGTTCTGGAAGTCGGTTTGATTTTTTTATTGTTTATATTTTGTCATTGTGTTGGCACCCTTGGACATTGTACAACAGTTACGTCACTTTGGAATGTCAGCCATCTTTATTTAAAGATGTCAATCCTATCTACCGTTTCAATTCAAGCTTTTTGTCTTTTCTACTATAGCTTTGTGCTAGTGGCAAAGAGTAAAATAATAAATACCGAAGGCTAGTGGTTTCAGCAACGGGTTGTCGTATTGAGTTTTCTATCAAATCTGAGTCTTTTGATGGCAACAGGCTCGCCCTCCATGACATGGGACTTAAACATATCTGGCAAAACGTGGGTGTACCTGCACCTGCTGTGTAAGTGCACCTCTGCTCTACCCTTAGGTGTACACAGGCGTGATGCTATGTTCATAATCATTTGTTT
Organism: Orthosia cruda; assembly: GCA_964057195.1. Taxonomy (NCBI): domain Eukaryota; kingdom Metazoa; phylum Arthropoda; class Insecta; order Lepidoptera; family Noctuidae; genus Orthosia; species Orthosia cruda. The sequence goes on along the minus strand of OZ059853.1, from coordinate 3,137,519 downwards.
TTAAGAATTTAGTTTGACCAGATTCTGCCTCATATTTAAAGCTAATTAAGTTATACTAACATTTTAATTTATAATGTATTTATATCTCATTTATACTGCTATTTTATGTTATAATAAAATTGTAATTTATAATGTATATCTATCGTGAGAAGAAACAAATTAAATTATTCTTTCTAAATCATTTGTCTGTTATTTGAATATATTTGCATAGTTTTTGCATGCTATTCAACTAAGTATCTTTTGGCAAACTTGTTTAGCTGACTTCCTTTTGTAGTTCTTGATAATGTAAAATAGAACATCGCTTTGTTTTCGGATTCGCAAAAATTTGGGACCATTCTTTGTGCCCATTCCCTCAGCGCGAATCTTGAGGCTAAAGACAAACAATGCACAAAAAATGTACTTACCTACCTCGAAATTGTTTTTCAAAAATTGCCATTTTAATATAATTATTGTGAACAGATTTTACCGGAATTTTAATTCTAATTTAATTTATTTGCTACAGTTTGACAGTCGATACTACGATTATCTGTAGCGTCTGTCGACGTCATTTCTGTTTCTCCGCTAACTTCTTCTAAACCACACTTTTCATTTATAATAATATTTTTACTAATTTGTAATATAAGCTACTGACCTCTTTGTAACTCAAAGAGACTAGACATTAACAATAATAAATGCATCATCCCAGAATAACAATAGTACTAACATAAAAATGTGCAAAACCGTTAATGACGTCACCCGCTGAAACGAACAGTACAGGGTTTATTTGAATATGGAACGTGTGGGAGCGCTGTTTAAAAATAGAACTCTAGTTTGTAAGCTAATTCGTTATTGCTATAGGATTCCATATTTGGTTCATATTATAGTTTTAACTATGAGTTATAACTATTGAAAGTATTTTAGGGAAAACTTCAGGAGTCTATTAAGGTGCTGGAAATCTCACCTAAAAACGTTATCCATTTGTAGGTCATGAAATCGTCGACTTACTTAGATAATTCCTTGCCTGTTCGGCGCTTGTATGAAGTCGAAAAAAGTAACCTAAGGCTCTTAGAAACAAAGTGTCATTCTTCAGTTGAAATTTATCAATTGTGCTTATCAGTTTTCAATCCTATAGTCATACGTATAACTAGCACAAAACGTAATGTCATCAAATGTCACTTGTGTCTTTGACAAGGACTAATGTATACTAACCTACTTCCCAAATAGGTCACAATTCGTTCAAGGTTCATTCGATTATCAAAAATGGTCGTTAACGGTCTTTTTAAATTATCAGCTGATTTGACATTGTATGTTGTTTAATTGCTGGATAGAGTGAGTTTGAGTGCGATAATAATTTTAAGTGATGAGTCTCTTTTAGAGCATTTTATCTCTTGTAGGCAAGATCACTGTAGCTACGACATCTGCATCACAGGGTCAGGACTAGGTATTAAAAAAAAGGAAAAATTTTGACGTTCCAAAAAGAGCCATATTTGAATAAATGGCTTGATTTTGATTACTCCCAGATATTACTTAAGTCTCGGATGTGGTCAAGAGTCGGTCAAGATAGTGCTTTGTCATAGACAAGAAAGGATTCTTTATATTTGCTTTCACTATCGTATTTTTCTTGTAAGTATATTCAAGCATTCTCATTTGCAATAACAAGTTAAGTTTAAATATTCTTCATATTTTGGTCGTTGATAACATCAAAGGGCTTTCAAATATTCTCTTTACAACTTGCTAACTACCATATGCCAAGAACAATTAAATTTTGAGCCTTTAAGTTCTCGTTAATCTTTTCTGCACCTTACGTTCAGTACACCATATGATCTTCACTCCGCACTTTCTCATAAATCACGCCTAATCTCTCACTTTTGCCTCGTTTTTTGCTGTCACTGTCAAATGTACCGCCATCTTTTTAATAGCTTTCGGGACACGTTCGTTTTCTTTTTTTGAAGTTTTTAATGGCTTTATCCGTTGGTTTAGTTATTTCGGGATATAGAAAGTAGTTTTTGGTAATAACGGCGACTTAACTTAAATGTCTTACGCTTTATTTTTTATTCGCACCACAGCCTCTACCCAATGGATGCTCATCCTTCTTCACTTCTAGAGCAACACCGCCGAACTGGGAAAGGCAGCTGAGGTATACCAGATGTGGCAATATCTCAACTTTGATCTACAACAATTTGAGAAGCTCTTTCACTGCAACTAAACGACTTTTCCTGACTCTTATATATCTTGCACCGAATACGAGTAAATACGCGAAAACGAAAAATATCAATCTGCTAACATTCGTCTTCATAACCCACCCTTTTCAAAATAAACAGTTTCTTTCACAACCCTCCAAGTTCAAGAATAGACCATAACGAACGCCAACATTCTCTTTTCAAATGTGACGTTTTTAAAATCAAAGATGGCGCGACCTCCCCGGCGCGGGCGTCCCTCCCGCGTCGCGTCGCAAAACATATGGTGCGCGCAACGAATTATGAAAATTGCGTGACTGAGCCCAATCAAATATTATTTTACATGGTAGGTATATGGCTAAGCAGATGGTACTAATAACGACTTGAATTGTTTCAAATTCTTTAATGTTAGGTCATAGTTTGTTTCATCAGGCTAAGAATTTGTTTTATTAAGCGCTTCCTCCTGTTTAAGGATTAATTATTGCGGATTATTGCATAACGCATTTTGTGTGCTATGTGAATTGGTTTTCATCATCATCTTTGCTTTATAATAATACAGACAAAGGACTGATCTCATACAGAGAAGGTATAAAGCTAAAAAACAAAAAAATACTATAAATCAGAAACAATATATTGAAAGATAAAATCGCCAATTGGCTACTTAGCCCACCTATCTCTAAATACAATGACCTAAGAAAACGTGTACAGGTACATTCTTACATCCTGTGGTCTCCATGAATGGATCCACCGTATTATACCATATCATTAACCACAGGAAGACGCCGTGTGGTCAGCAGGATTCAAGCTTCGGTACGCACAGCCCTAAATATTGTATTACGGCGGATACAAGACATCGCAACCTCGGAAATTACTCGAATCAGGCTTTCCCGGTAGGGACCTATCTGATTTTGAGCGGTTGTCTCTGGTTTGGCAGGGTCTTACGTCATTTTGACATATATAAGTATAATTAATGCAAGTATATGTGGTGTGATGTGTGGTGTGCAGATTAACAGTCTTAGAAAAATATCTTAATACCTGTTAAGCCGGTTATGAAGTGGACAGCTAGGCTAGATGGAAGATTTCCCAGAGCACGCTGTATCGTGACGGTGGTCGCTTTTCGCTGTTTTGATAACTGATTTAATACTGTCCCTATACGACGGAATTTACTTCCCAAGCAATAAGTACAAATTTAATTTCCCAAGCCACTGATCCATCAAAAAAAAACTTCAATAGGTATATTCACTAAGCCACACCAAGTAGCTAACGGTTCCTCCTTGGTCATCTGCCACCAAAAAAAAAAAACATTAGTCTATCCCGTTGGATCACAGCATCGAATCATAATAAGATTTGTTACAAAAAATCTATCGAGAAGGGGAAGTATTGGGGAAGCTAAGGAAGTATAGTAAGGCAATTTATTTGTCTATTGTAGATTGCAGCTGCCTGCACTTGCAGCAGCAGATGTATAGCACGCGCCGTCTTGAGAATGTATGTAACGGGCTTTATATCTGTGTTTATGGTATTGTGCCAGTTGCGCGCGGGAAATGAAAATCCGTTTGACGTTTGCGATATTTTTTTTCATAAATTTTATTTTTTATTTTTATTAAATTGATTCATGCACTTTGTTCTAGATTACATTGCAAGGTATTTAAGTATTCAGTTTAGTTTTTATTTAGGTATTCATTTATGTTGCCGTTAATTTAAAATTGAATCATCTTAACAGTAATAAAAATACAAAGGGCCTTCTATAGCCTTGCTTATCTTCAAATACACTTAGCTTCAAGGAAATAGAATAAAACATGAATATTATCTCCATAAGCTGAGTTAAACAATTTTTTTTTACACAGAGAAGTCGGCAGATGTTATTCGTGATAAGATTACTCAATGATTTGTGGCTGCAATTCGAAAATCGATTTAGCAATTCGATTGGGAATTAATTTTATTGTTATTCTCGATTGGCGCACTGATAAAACTTTTAGTTTTCTTCTTTCAGAATCTATTATTTGATAAAAATGGCAATATTAATGGTAGATTAATTTATTTATTGCAGACGATATCATCACTAATAATACTTACATCCAATTAAAAAAAACTGTACATCGTTACCCTAGAGTGTTTATTTAAAATAGATGTCATCAATAAAATAAAAACAGCTGTTTTTTTATCACACACACACAAAAAGTCAAGGATTCAGCCTGTCTCATCCGGAAACGGAAGCGCACGTGCGCGCCATACAAAGATCATACAACGCATCCCATTCACTTTCATTCAATGAATGTAATGAGTGAACATGTGTTTTGACAATAGTAAACGATAAACGTTTACCCCGTTGGCACACTTGTTAGTCTGCGGTCTATTTATCAATAGATGATGGATCTATCAATTAAATTTATTTATTATAAATTTAATTGATAGATCCATAATAAAAATTTATGCTTTGTATTGCCAACATTGATTTATCATTCAGTATCAGGCCAATTCTCGAAATAAAGAACGAACATATCTAATTAAGGTCGCAATTTTATTTAAGTGACAAATAGGAAAATAAAAACAAAATGTATGGATAATGATTAAATTGACAGATAAGAATGCAAAAGTTCCTTAAAATGGGCATTAAATCAATGGTTATTGGTGTAATAGCAAAATTTAACTATTTCACGCTTAATTATTTTAAATTTGACAAATAAAACGCATTGTCAATTAGAACCTCCTAAATTCCTCCCGCACAAACGTATTTTTCCATATGTCAAGCGACGCGAGGCAAAGGGCACACGCATACAGCCAGAAACAAGACCGTTACCGATCGATGCTGGCACATTGTAGTTCTGTTTCATTGAGGGTGTTATTCTTTGCTTATTTAGGAGAAAAACTCATTTCATTATTGAATACAAGCGCCCTTGATTAAGATGACCATTAGACGATTTAGTTTATTTTAGGGATGTGAAATGATTATTCGACTGTCATTTTTGTGTTTTTTTTTATTGATCGGCTCGCATTTGACTCTATAACTCCTATAAGTAACCTATTCACTCTTGAAGCCTTGACTTATAGATTCCTAGGTGTACTTATGAGGAAACATAGACTTCGAAAGGGTATTCCACTCCATAATTATACGCTCAACCGCCCAATGAAAATATTGTTATTCTTATATTTAAATCAGTTCCTTTTATAACACAACATAAAGTAACACCCGCCATTTTTTTTTCACCCAAAATGCCGTTCCTTGACCTTTCAAGAAGTTTGCTTATCCATTTTACACATTTACTATGCCCCCTTACACCTACGATTTACGCACACATTCTGTTTCAAACCTTATCATTCCCTAAACAAAGTTTATTTCGGCTTGGATTTAGTAAAACCGTTAGCACGTGCCGTGGGGGAGTTTCTATTGTAGTTCAAAATTCAATTGTTGAAAAAAAAAATGATATAAAGTGAAATCTTGGCGCGTGCTAAGGAAGGAACAGCTGATTGCAACGACCTTTGGCTTGTGCCTTCTTGAGGGTGCATCCAGGTGTCTCCGGTCAAGAAAGTACGTTTGTATTAAAGAAATATGTCAAACATGACGTTTATGGAACATGACGTAGTATTGGCAAAGGTAATGTGGTATTCTGCCGCATCTGTCAATGTTGGAGACTGTGTTATGGTACATTTTAATAGTGCTATATTTTTTTTTGATTCGTCATTGCTGTCCCACTGTTGGGCAAGGAAGGCTTGTCCAGCAGTCCTTCCAGACATTCTTTTTCAGTGCTCATAGTAATGAAAAAAAAAAAAGAAACGACATACATATTTACAATATAATCGACTTAGTAATTGAACCCCCTAGTGTTGTACCCCCGTTGCCGCGATATAACGGTTTTATCGATTACTCGCGACCAAGGGGTAGCTATCGTTTGATGATTCACCATTCCATATCAAACCATCTGTTCGTTTTTGTGATTTTATTTAATTAATTGGGAAAACAAGCTGTGTTTTAGTTAGAGGGATATATTATTAGATATTATATAACGGTCAAATATAAAGCTGGATTTTAGGTCGATCAAGCTGATGAAGTATGTGAAAAATCTGAGAAAAAATGGATTGCACAAATTTATTGAAAAAAATCTTATGGGTTCTTTTAATATGGTTACTTCTATATGTTATTTCTACTCTGCCTAACCATTCGGGAGATACAGGCGTTATGTTATTAAACCAGTTACATACTAAAACCATTTTCGCTAATCCTGCAACACTAATTGCCTAACTATTTCAACCGACATTCTTCGGCAAATCTTAAACATCCTTAATCTAAAGAGATTAAAAAACAACGCTCCACTGCTTTCAAAACCAATATATCTCCACGACTCATTATTCCTTCAGCTATTTCCCCGTTTCCTGTCAGAATTGACAGCTACCAAAGATGGCTTAGTGACATTTTTTTGGGCATATGATTTGGCAAAGGTATGGTGCCACACAACATGAACATGTGGTGGAACCAAGGTTAGGGGAAGGATATCTGGTACATCCTGTTGGCAATACAAACTGATTTAAAACTTCCTTGTAAATGTAACTACAATAGTTAACTGTGTTACCTATTTGCTGGTTTTTCCTGAAGTGTTGATAATGTTGTCTATTTTGAAGTCATTGTTTTGCAAATTGTAACGGTTTTCTCGGCTACCTAAATAGTAAACTTTTGGGGCTTTTAAATAGAGTTATTTAGTTTGTATTACAACCTAGATAAGATAAAAATAAATAGGTTTGGAACCAGAAAAAAAATTGTTGCTATAGATTATTTTAACGAAAAATTACAGAAACATATATATTGGGTAGTCTTCAACTATCTCCTTAGAAAAAAATGGTTTGAAATAATCTGCAATGAAAGAATCATTGCAGATTATTTCAAACCATTTTTTTAACTTATCTGTATGATAGTTTTTATAGTTCATATCGCATCTTATCGGAATATTTTAGACGTATTTAATACTTAAACGGCCAGTTTTACTCAAAATCGAGTTTCTACCAGCTAACAACCCTTTAAAACCAACTTTAAAAGACGATCCATTCACGACAGCTCGTGACAACAATTTTTAACGGCTCATACAAACATCGTCAACGACATGCATTCTTAAATCCATAGACACAGGACAAGTGTCTTGTAAATTCCCTAAAAAAAAGAAGAAACGGTTATAAAAACCAGCACACCCCTTCCCGAATGCATTATGCACCAACGCTATACAGACCAACACTGATTTAAATAAATATTTATGTCTTGCGCCGTTTACCTCAAAAATAAACCGTATGAGAAACGAATAAAGGTTTTTTTTGGGTAACACTTACGTTTTCAGTTGACATTAGCCGTTATTGATAGCTTATTGGCTTTGTGACAGGTATTTGAATGAATGAGTGAAGTTTTTGGAATTTTTCATTCATTCTTGTATGATTTTTTAATTATTTGCCAGATTTCTTGCACCAAAATGAAACGAGTCTGAACTTTTGTACCACAACCAGACTTAATTCTTTAGCCTTATGTACTTTACAAAAGACACATTATGTACTCTAGAAAGGACACATATTATGTACTCTACAAAGGACATACTTCCATCACTCCTTAACTAAAGCAGTATCTTACCCTCATTTTAACAATAGATGCATTTTAGTAAAAGGGAAGTTTTTTTTAATAACGGCAACGTCTTGCAACGGAAAGGTCGTGACCTTAGGGGTGAAATATAACGAGATTTTGTACCGTTGCAATATTTATTAGGTTTTTGTGTGTGAAATATTGTAACTTCTGGTTTGCAGAAAAAAATCTTCAGCTGCTTATCCTATGTTTTTTTTTGTTGTGAGATAGTGCAAGCATAGATGAATTTTGAGCCATATATTTGGCATAATTTTGGTTTGTTTCAGATAACTAATGTATGCAACACATGGATAAAATCATCAATCAGCATGTATATATTCTTCCGATTGACTAATTACTACAGATTTAATTATTCTTGTACATTTAATCCGTTTCGAGAATGTGCAGAATTATGTAGTTTTTTTTGTAGTAATGTTTTTTTTTTCAATAAATGTTTTAGTTGCTGCCAGTTAACAAAGTTACAGTAAACATAATTTTCAGTAAACATAAATTTCAGGAAGCTAAATGTAACATTTAGCTTCCTGAACCGATTACAATATTTAGTTTTTTGGTCACAATGTTGCATTATATTATCGTTTTTCTGATAAATTACCTCGTTCCACATGTGATGTGGTTTATACTAAAGTTTAATGCACTTTATTTCCTGTGATTAAATAATTATTGTCTTTTTTCCTATATCCTGGATAAAATCGAAAATAAACAGCTATAGGAGATTCAAACAACCATCCATATTCCCACACAAATTTTCTTATTCCACACACGCCCATAACACAACCAACGATTACGTCACTGGTGCCACTTTCAAAGTCGGAATAATAGATTCATTACCTACTTTCGGTTTATCTCTAAAATATATCTTTTTTTTTTGCTAGCCTCAATTGTCCCAAAGGCAAAGACTCCCTCAACCCTTCCATTTCCCTTGGTGCTGCGTCATATTGTCATCACTAAATTCTTTATGTCATAACCATCTATTCCTATAGGTTCACTCAGATTTACACCCACTAAATGCTCAGTCCTTTCATCACGTAGGTCAGAAGCCACTTCTCTAATTAACAGACTAACTCCAGTTAACGCCTCAGTATTCTGACATCATCTCGACAATCTAACTAGGCCAAATGTCTGTTACTTTTAAAAGTAATAAACGAATACGCTTTTGTTTTTGCTTAATTGGAAATTGGGCCATTTATAAAAAAAACTGGCTGTATGTGATTGTGACCATGGCCGGATTTTTTTTTCGATAAAAACGAATTTGGAATCTAAACATCACTGCGAAATTCAAACGTGAATCCGTGATGATTTTCTTTAAAAACTAATGAGTTTGTTTTCGTATTGTGTGCGCTCGCTTGAGTGAGGTGAGGAGAGAGATAGAATAGCACTACTGAATTTTCAACAAATAATATTATTGTTGATGAGAAAATTAGGTCAAAGTATATTTCGTATCGGAAACTCGGCACTTATCGATATTTAGGCACACGTGCTCTAAAATAACACATAGAAGGATAGTGGTTTATATGTATTTGTAGGCACGATATGGCCTAAAACATACTTCGCAGTGCTTTCAATCAGTGGTCAACAGCTGAGGTGTCAGAAACCCAACGCTCAGAGAAAATGTTATATGAATTTGATGCTCAATTGTTTTAACATTTATATACCAGCTTCGCATTACAGTATTATCTTAGATAAGTTTACAGGAATACTAGTAATATGCTACCGAGTTTGTTAGTAGATAATCTTTGCGAAGAATTAAACATTGGATGGATAGTTTGAACAGTGATTTTGCTAAAAAGCTGACGGCTGATAGAGATGAAATGGTGAAGTACTGCGTTGACCACAACTAAGATAAAGCCACGAAAAACTTGTAAAATGTTATTTTCAAACATGACTCAGTCACGGAAGTGGATAGTTATTTTTATTGTACCTGTTTTACTAGTTTTATAATTCAGTAGATTATCGAGCCGTGATTTTTGCATAGGTAATATAAAAAATCTGCAGTTTCTGATTTTCTCGAACTACAGCCCAAAGTACCTCTCTGACGCTGAAAATTAAACTGTCTAATTTCAACCGAAATTATTTTATTGTCATGCCATCTTAGTCCTCCAACTCGAATCATCAAATTAACAGTTGACAGTTCGTTATTCAATGTAGTGTTTTATCCGTTGTCATGAATACTTAATCGAGTGGAGGTTCTTTATACTGACTTGATAGGTCATAGCTTAACATCAGGCGACATAGTGAAGCAAGCTTGCCTAGAAGTAACCTATTCACTCTTGACTTAAAGACCCCTAGGTTGTAGCTGGCAGGAAACACAGACTCAGGCAGGGAATTCCACTCCTTAGCTGGAGATAATTACTGAGGGTTTTTTGTTAACTACTTTAAATCAATACTCTTTGACAAAAAAAAAACTAAATTTTCGAGTAAACTAAAATCCGTTAATGATGTCATTCTGCCCATTCATTGCCATATCTTAATCGTGCCGTAAAACGGCCACTCAGTATTATTATAACTCACAGACAGTTTTTTTTACTAAATAATTACATTTTATTCCCTTATCTTATAAACTAACCTTGCACAAGGCGTATAATAACAAAAATAAATAATAAAAACAAAAAATAACGATAACGAAAACCGTTATTAGTTATCGGCTAGTAACTGATAAGTATTGAAAATTGAAACTGTTGATACGTCGTTATCGTGATATAGATCTTTTGTTTTATAACGTTAATAATATATACATACATAAACTCGCGATTTTTTTCCTTGGAATTAGGCAGAAACTAAAGAACTCAACCTGCTACAATCCTAACCTAGTCCATTTGCCTTATTTACGTTCATACATCATATAACGTTAATATACAAAGTATTATATTATATGTTATGTAAATATCGTCTTTACCTAATATAGAATATAAATAAACTATATTACACGGTCACATAAGCAATTATTCTATTTTCGCACTCGTCTATGAGAAGGAAAATTAATTAAAACAATAATAGCCTAGAACGACAATAATATTATTCCTTAATTAAGAATTTCCTGTGTTACCGCCTATGTTTACTTGTTATCAAATACAGCTGATTATTATTATGTGCCATAAATCAGCTAGGTTAAGTACAAAAAATACAAGTTAACTTTACATGGCTCTTAAAAACAATATTTTGGCTAAGCAATCAATTCTTTTTAATAACGGTGAAGGAAAACATCGTGAGGAAACCGGCATGTCCTAGAACCAACAATTCGAAGACATGTGACAGCCATCAACCCGCACTGGGCCCGCGTGGTTAAGGCCCATTCCCACTCTCACAAAGAGGAGGTCTGTCTCCCAGCAGTGGGCATATTAAAAGGCTGATGATGATGATGAATCAATTCTGTTGTGTAAGAAAACAACTAAGGATACTACAATATACTGCCGTTGCATATAACTAATAATATTCACAACCAAAAAAAAAATACATAGATATGATTTTTTTATTATGAACGTATTCCAATTTAATCCATCCAACGTTCGTTCGTTCTCTATCGTTTCTTTTTTCTTGAAAAAAGAAACAATAGTTCTGCCTACACACCTTTCTAAACGGAGCCGTTAAGTGAATTACGCAAAATAAAAATCCGTTATATTATTCAGAAAGGTAATAAAGATGACCCCATCCCTAGAGTATACATATTATTACACATTGATCGACTAATTTATTTAATCGATTACAATATGAAAGCGTGTAATATGCATCTTAAAGCATCGAAGTCTTCTCTCCATCTCCTTTATCTATTTTTAACAATTTATGTAACCGATAAATGTAAATCTAAGATAACTTTAAAGGATTTGGAATAATTGTGATGTGATTTATTCTGTACTATTTTGTATTTAAATTATTACGAATAATAGAATTCTTTCATTAAAATCGACTAATTTTTCTTTTCAATTCATTTAGAATAATTAAATTCAAAATTTTCATAATTTTGCGGAAAAACAACAAAAAATTAATCCGTGGGCAGAATGGCGAATACCTCAACCTTGGAACATTTTGACATTTAAAACCTAACCTAAGCGCGCGAATCGCCGAACGAGATGATTCACAAAACATAGGAAAAGGCGGGAAACGGTTGAAGTGGAAAGGCGCGTTTTTTAATTTATTATTTTGTAATTCAACTTCTCGTGTTTATTGTAATTTAATTCTGTAAATATTCGTACTATTAGGTCTTATTTGGTGTATATATATATTTTTGTGTAATTGAAGACAAAAAAATGGGGAAAAAGAGGCGGAGGAAGGATGAGCTGGAAATTCCTCCGGATCTGAAACAGCATTTGCAGGAATCTTCAGACTCTGACACGGCGGAGTCCACGGTATCGACGGCATACTCGGTTACTAAATTTAAAGATGCCAATGATAAGGAACCTAAGGACAATAAATATGCCATATATAAGGTAAAGGGGTATACGCGTAAGTACAGTGAAGATACGAAGCAGGCAGAGTTAATCGTTTTTCTTAGTCATATGGACGAGAATAAGTTTTTCAACGACAAAGATCGTATGGCCCTTTCCAAGGGCATACGAGAACATGGAGTGTCTGGTGTGATGCACTTGCGCACAATAAACAAATATAAGGTCGGTGTCACATTTGATTTACCAAATAACGCCAATATGTTTCTAAAAAACAAAAAATTATTTGATCAGCTTTCTCTAAAAGCATCTATCCCTGCTGGTGACACAGAGGTTACTGGAGTCCTTACTTCAGTCCCAGTAGATATGTCTAATAAAGAGATATTTTCTTTAATCGGCAGTTCAAAGAATGTAATACAGGTGAGGCGTTTCATGCGCAGGTTCAGAGGTGATGAAGGTAGAATATCTTTTGCCCCTACCCAGACTGTTGCTGTGACATTTGCATCCACTATTTTGCCAACTTATATTTATTTGGACTCATGGCGTCATGAGGTGAACAAATATATCCCACCAGTGAAACAATGCCTTAAATGCCTACGTTATGGGCATATAGCTAAATTTTGTCGAAATACTGAAGTTTGTTCAATATGTACTGAACATCACAATTTCAGAATGTGTGTTGTTGCCCAAAAGGATGCTAAGTGTGCAAATTGTAACGGCAATCATATTGCAATCTCTTCAGCATGTCCAATAAAAAAGCAAAAGGTAGAAGAAAATAAAATTAAAACTAAAAATGCTACATATTCAGATCTTTTTAATGTAAACTCTTTCCCAGCTTTAACATCACGCAATCTGGACACTCAGATTAGTAATCTCATGAAATCAGATAAATTTATAAATACTTTAGTCGAAACACTCACAAAAATAATAAGCAATAAAGACGAACCTATTAATTCACTTTCTATTAAAGAAGCCTTGAAAACAACGTTCAGTAATAAATTTTCTTCAACCAGTTGATGGATTTTTCAGAATTAAATATTGTACAGTGGAATGCTCAAAGTTTAAATAGTAATAAACATTTATTTATCGATTTTCTTTATAGTCACAATATACATATAGCAATTATCAGTGAAACATGGCTTAAACCTCACCAAAATTTTAAAATAAAAAATTATAATATTGAGAGAAATGATACCGGTAACAAACATAACGGAGTCGCAATAATTATTCACAATACCATTACCTACTCTAAAATTGATACCTTCTTTGATAACTCATTGCAAAACATCTGTATTCAAATAAAAGTAAATAACAAGGAGATAAGCATAGTCAGTTTTTATAGTCCTTTGAATTGTAATCCAGCATTCAGAAAAGAAAACCTTGATTTATTAATAAAATCTATTCCTGGGCCATTTATATTTGCTGGTGACTTTAACGCTCACCACTCGTCTTGGGGTTGTGGCTCGGATTCTGTACGAGGTCGAAACATTTTGGAAGTAATAGATGATAATGATTTGGTTCTGCTCAATAATGGTCATGCAACAACAGTTGGCTCTTTAACTTGGCGACCTAACGCGCTGGATTTGACGCTGGTCTCTTCGTCTTTAGCTCTCAATTGTGAATGGAACGTACATGATTGTCCTCTTGGTAGTAGTTATCACATTCCTATAATCATTAAAGTAGTGATTAGTAATATTAACAAAAGTAATACATACAGCAATTGTTCTAATGCTGAACATTTGCCCATTTATCCAAATTATAAATTGGTGGATTGGCAAAGATATAGTAGTCTTGTTGATGAATTGTTGGTTGATTTTAAAGTCGATACTATAAGTCTTTCTGGTACATATCTTAAATTTTGTAGCATTTTACATACAGCAGCTGTAAATTCTATTGAAAATAATAATCATTTGACTGGTAGGACAAATTTTGTCAATCATTCATGTCTTGTAAATAATTTTAAAAGACCTTATCTTCCTTGGTGGAATCAAAAATGCACAGAAGCCGTATTAAATTTTAAAAATGCATACATATATTTTAAAAATAATCCTTCAGAAGAAAGCTATCTACAATTCAAAAGGCTTCGAGCGGTTAAAAAACTTGTTCTAAAATTGGAAAGACAAAAAAGTTGGTTTGCTCTTTGTGAAACATTCAATAGGACTACGCCATTATCTGTCATATGGAAATTTATGAGGAAGTATAATAAAACATTCAATTTTAATGCTCTCGAAGATGATGGATGGGTTTTAGATTTTCTTAAAAAATACACACCAGATTTCGCATCACAAGACTCAAAATCTTCATTCACAACCAGTACTAATCCCAGCAATAATTTTCTTCTTAGTCCTTTTTCATTGCAGGAATTAATATCAGCCATATCTTCCAGAAGAGATACTACTTATGGTCTTGATGGAATGCCATACATACTTTTTAAAAAACTTAGCATTAGTAGTTTAAAAATATTTTTACAACTTTTGAACTTATTATGGCAAAATGATATTATACCTCTTAACTGGAAGGTGGATTGCCTTGTACCTGTTTTAAAACCAGATAAGCCTAAAATGTGTCCTGATTCTTACCGCCCTATAGCTCTTACTTCTTGTGTTGGAAAATTATTTGAACAACTTTTAAAACAGCGTTTAGAGTTTTATATTGAAAAAAATAATATCTTACCATCAAACCAATTTGGTTTTCGTAGGAATCGTTCTGCTAGGGAAAGTGTTTGTCAATTACAGCTCGATATTCACAAGTCTTTATCGTCAAATGAAAATTTGGTTGGAGTGTTTTTTGATATTGCAGGTGCATTTAATAGTGTGAATATAGATATTTTATGTAGTGAGTTATCACAGATAGGAATCCCTGGAAAAATAATAAATTGGTTAAAACAATTTCTTAGCAATAGGAAAGTCTTTGTAAAATTTAACAGACACCTTTATGGTCCTAGGCTATCGTCTAAAGGAGTTTGTCAAGGGGGCATTTTATCGCCTTTAATATTTATATTGTATATACGAAGATTAAATTTAATGTTAGGGTCTCAGGTTAAAAACTTACAGTTTGCAGATGATTTAGTGGTTTATGCATCTGGGAAAAATGTATCACAACTAGTTGAAATAGTGAATGCTGCATTAATGTATCTATGTAAATATTTCTCTTACCTTGATCTTAGTGTCAACCCATTGAAGTCCAAAGTTGTTTTATTTGGTAAACATAATCATAATATGCCTGCTGTGTTTTACAATAATTGTGCATTACCCAGTTCTTTAGATGTCAAATTTTTGGGTGTTATTTTTTCACATAATTTGTCCTGGAATAATTATATGAAACATATTATTAGCAAAGCAAATAAAGCTTATAATATTTTGAGATCCTTGAGTGGTACATATTGGGGTGCAGACCCTAAAATTTTGTTATTATTGTACAAATCTTTAGTTCGTAGTCACTTTGAATATGGTTTCTATTGCTTTGCTGCAGACTCTAAACATGTAAATAGTTTAAATATTTTGCAAAACAAGTGTTTGCGCGTTATAACTGGGGCGTTCAGAAGCACTCCTGTAAATGCAATGCAGATTGAATGTAATGTTCCACCATTAGCCATTCGTTTTGATTACTTGTTAGAAAGGTTCTTTTTGAAGCTTTATAGTGTTTTGGGTAATAGTCTTTTAGTCAATATGTTGCATTTAGCTATGCAAACTGCTACAAAATCTTTTTATATACTACAGCAACTTAGAAAATTTAAAAACTTTATTGAAAATATTAACATTTACCGATCTAAGCTTATCTTGCCTTGCTATGAGGGAACTTTCAGCAGTAAATTTCCAGCTATTAGTGTTATTATAAATAAGAAAAAGGATTTGCCTTCAAAAGAGGAAGTATATGTAATGTTGTCAGAGTGGTCAGATCATAAATTTGTGTATACTGATGGTTCCAAGAATGATAGAGCTGTTTCTTTTGCCATCTATGAGCCATCTTCAAACGTAGGTATTGGTAGGAGAATTGACAGAAATGCTAGTATTTTTACAGCTGAAGCTGTTGCAATTCTGAGTGCTTTGAAACATATTAAAAATAGCAATTCTGAACTTAGCAAATGGGTTGTAGTAAGTGACAGTATGAGTGTTTTAAAAAATTTGGCAAATAATAAACTACATGCCAACACTAATTACATTATTCATTTGATAAAACAACTCTGGGTTGAATTAGCCCAGTCAAATATTGAAATTTGTTTTGTTTGGGTACCTTCACATATTGGTGTTAGAGGAAATGAAAAAGCAGATTTTCTTGCCAAAAAAATTGTTGAATTGGAAGAATTAATACCTAGCACTGATACGAGTGTTTCCATACCATACACAGACGCAGTTAGTCTCTTAAGACGGCGCATGTGTGAGGCATGGGGGAAATATTCATACCACTGCACACATATTGAAAATAAAGGTTCTTGGTTTAACAGTCTTGATGTTCAAATCAACTCTGTTCCTTGGTTTTGCAAAAATAATTTATTTGTAAGTAGAAAGTATTATTCAATTATTTGTCGTATGCGCTTTGGTCATTGTAGATTAAATTATCATCTTCGTCGTCTTAAAATGGTCAGCATATCGTATTGCAATTACTGTCAATCAGAAAAAGTTCAATCACTACATCATATCTTCTTTGAGTGTTCATCTTTCAACATTCAGCGCCTTGTGTTGTCGGATGAGCTTCTAAAAATTTATAAAACACCTGATAGGGTCCCGCTGTGCATACAGGAGTTGCTTAAGAACGCTTCAACTTATTTATATTTGTATAGATACATATTGGAGACTGTTAATGAGATTTAAATAGTTCTATTTCTTGTTCCTATGCACCTAGGTATATGTAAATATTACCGTTTTATTATTATTTATAGTTTGTATATTTAAAACTGTAGCTTAAGATGTTTTTAAAAAAAAAACCAGAAGAAAGAAGAAAATAAACTTATACAAGATGACATATCTTTGATGACATGAATGAAATGGAAATGACACTTAACCTGGAATTGATTGACATATAATGGAAATGACGTTTACCCTGGAGTTGGAATTGAAAAAAAAAATCAGAATGATGTAAAAACAAGATTTTTACTAATAATCAAAGACAAACTTATAATGACTACAACATGGATTAGAAAAACGAAAGACATGATTTCTAAACATATTACGAAAGAAAAAAAATACCTACGAAAGACTAGGCAGTATGGTTGAAAGACTATAGCCTGCCCGAAGGGCGAAAAAAAAAAAAAAAAAAAAAATCACAAAACATAGAAATCTACCCTTTTTACTTATTATTTTTATTAAAAACTAATCGAAAACCTAAAAGAAATCGTGTACAAGTGTCTTCGAAACGTGATATAAAAGTTTCGCATGAGAATTTAGTGTTAAAATAGTGACCACGGAGGTTAAAATCAACTTTTGACAACATCTTTTGTTGTGTTTTTTTCCTTGAAATAAGTTAACAATAATGCCCCAAGGACTTGAGGAAGGGTTTACCGGTACGTAGAACCAGTTACATCGATTTATTTACGACTATAGATAGGTTATACCAAAAAAAAGCAAAGGGGTACGTCATTGTATCATTGTTAACATCTTCGGTAGAATTCTTTGACAAAAACTTCTTATATTGATCTACGAGGGTTAAAATAGGTGCAATATATGTTCACATGACCTGCAGGTTACTGATTGGGGTAGAATCTAGTTGAAACCCTGAGAAAATAAATTAGATCATTTGTAAAAAAATATCTAGTTTTGTGAACATGTTTCTTTAAAAGTATGATTGATTATTACACATTTTTTGCTTTGGCTTAGTGAACATTGTTGCTACAGTCAACTGATGAGAAACATGTGTTAGTAATATGCTTTAATTTTGTTGTTTTACGTTTTAAATATTTAAAAGTATAAAGCTAAGTTTAGACACATTGATAACCTTAGAAGCACCTGCTAATACTTAAATATCTTAGTAATTAAATAATTTGCTTGCACCTATTGTCATAATTAAATATTATATGACTTAATATGTGTTGATTCTACTTATAAGTTGACAAGTGAACTGATTAGACTTTTCATAAGTATAACCTGTTTAATACAGAAATTAGTTTGCCTGTTCTAAAGAATGAATAAAAATAAGTTTGTAAAAATAATTTAAGTTAAAAGACTAACTAACTTATGGTCCTACATTTGTTAAAAAGTTATCATTTGGGCAGTTGTTTCATCAAGTACTGTCAAGTCCTTTTACAACACATGACATACCACACAGATATGCAGACTATTGCCGTAGAACTTCTGTCTTTTTTTTATTATTGATAGGTTTGCGGTTGACCTCACCTGTTGGTAAGAGATAATGTGGTTGACACAAACACGGTTGCCTAGAATTACATTGTTCATTCTTGGCTTAAAGATCACTAGGTTATAGCTATCCGGAAAACACAGGCTATGGCAGGGAATTCCATTTAAAGTATTATTATCTTACTTAACCATTGTCTATTGAAATATCAAACTAACATTATCTTTTCTTTGTACACAGATTGATAACAGAAAGCTTCAGAATAAACTCTGGAGGCAATGGAATGAAACGCAAGCAAGAAGATGCGTTAGCGAGCAACTACAGCAAAAAAATGAATCCACACATGATCGACTTCACGAAATCACCGATATCCCCAGTATACACACAGACCAAAAGAAGGATACTCGGAGATATTCAGCTGCCAAAATCGCCTTTAGATCGTCTAAAATCACCGCTGACAAATTCTCCAAAGCCATACAAGTCACCGTTACAACCTATTAATTCTCCATTACTGACTTCACCATTCCTAAATCAGAGTTCTCCTTTGAATAGGGGTTCTCCATTGTCAACGAGAGTGAAACGGTCACGGATAACTAAAGTGATGGAGGAACGGAACAGGTTTAAGATGTCTAATAAGGAGAATGTTGCGTCTTTGGTCAGTGAGACGTTTGTGAAATTGGATGTGGAGGAAGAAGCGAGGGACTTCCTCTTCGGAGAGAGATTTGAGGCTACGAGGAAGAAGGTTACTAACTGGTCCAGTACTAAGGTGGGTACTATTCATTATGAAGTTTTTATAAATCTTGACACTTCAAGCTTGTATTCTCTTAACCTATAGGTGCACTAAATCTTGATTGTATAGTACATTTTTTTAAATACCTTTTTGTTTGTGTAATAGTCACAAGCACGATTTCACGACTTCTAATCATGGGTTCAATACCTAGGTTATTAATTGTTTTACTGGATTTTGTTTTCAGTAGCAAAGATATTGCTTTTGCACCTGGTTAATGGTAATAGGCTCTCCCCGTAATTTGTGGGATTTAAAACATAACTGGCGATATGCTTAATCCTATTGAAATTCTGGCCTATATTTTATTTTTATTTTGTTCGCTTGCACAGTAATCTCCCAAACACATAATTACTTAACTACCTCAATAAAGGAATTTAATACTAACTCTACCCTCTATTACAGCTGGATTTCACCCATGCTCTTCAGAAATCACCAAAAGAAGAACTCTATGTACCAGAAAAAGAAATCACCCAAAACATAGACGAGGATTTAGAAACCCTCCACGATCTGGAACAAGAATTCGAAGCAGACAACTTCGATGAATGCACCAAATATGAAATCATATCAACAGACAGTCCTGACATCATCTCCAGAGGACGTACAGACACAAGCAGGAAGGTAACCTCAAGGAATTTTGACTTTGGTGCTCCGCTAGCGGAGGATGAAGCATCCACCAGCTTCAATAAGCCAACAGTCAATGCTACACGCATGCTGAACTTTGATGATGAGGATGATTTTGAGTTCCCGTCCCCTGCTGTTAAGAAACAAGCGGCTAAGAAGTCCCTGAAATTCACAGAGACACCGACTAAGCTTACACATGAGAAATCAGACTCCAGCATCGGTTCCATGAGCCAGTCTCCATTACCAAAACCTGGCATTTACACCATGGATTCTACAACATCGATGGAAAGTGGCTTTATATCTGAATTAGAAGAACCATTTCTCGAAATTGAAGATTCCAGCTCTCCGAAAGTGGCCAACTTCAGTGATTTGCTCTCCGGTCAGATCAAGTCGAATGTTGTTACGGAACAGCAGAGTTTTCTGCGTAGACCGATGAGCCGGAGTTTAAGTTTCAACCCGGAGAGTAAAGCTAGTCGAGCGAGAGTGTCTCTGTTCTCTATTTTAGAGAACCCCGGACAAAGGAATAAGAAACGAGTGGAGAGATGTGAGACTGAGGTCGCTAATAAAAGAAGGAGGTCCAACATTGAGAGTCCTGTGGTCAAAAGTTTGCAGCGACCAGTGTTACAGAGGGCTTACTCGGAGAATAATGCACTGATCATGTCGGCCATGGCACGATGTAAGTATTTTTATCTTTTCTTGCTAGGAGATAAAAAATACTGTATTGTTGGTGTGGCTGCTGTGTGGTACTGTGTTTGATTCCCAAGATTTTTTAATTATTTATTTATGATAGATAGGCTCGCGCTTGACCACTGTCTCACCTGATGGTAAGCGATGATGTGGTCGACGATGAAGCACTCTTGCCTAGAAGAAACATATTCACTCTAAAGACACTCAGTTGTAGCTATCAGGAAACACAGACTCCAGCAGGAAATTCCACAGTTGGTTCAAATATTAGAAAATAAAAGGACTGCCTTGTTGGTGTATTGTTTGAAGGGGGGGATATTAAGTTTTCCTATTAATAATTTATCAGTAGATGAGTCCTGGGTTCGTATCCCAGATCGTCCAAAGTATTATTAGTTGCTTTCTATAACCTATGTTCATCTGTCTTTTCAGCGATGGTAGAACCAGACCTCATAGGAGACTTCTCCGTGCCTTATGCGTTGCCTCTCATCGATGGTGACCATTCCGACCTGAAGAGTATATCCTGTGAAACGTTAGCAGGCTTGCTGAGGGGAGAATACAATGATGTCATCAGTGATTTTAAGGTGAGCAACTTGATTTATTTAAATACATTATTTTATAGTCTACTATCAACCCGCCCATGGGTTTCAGCGTTAAGGCCATAAACTAAAAAATAAAAAAGGCTATTTTTTAAGGGGAAAGAAAAAAAAAAATTAACCTAGTTACTCCTTATAATATCAGCTTTATGCCAGTGAAAGTCCTGTGAAATACGGCCCAGCCGTTTCGATGATTACCCGGAACTGACGGAAAGACAAAAATGTTATAAATACAGTTTTTGTTATAAGTACCTTAGTACTTTCATAATTATGTAACTAGTAAAAAGGTTTTATTTTGACATTACAAGCAGACAATTCAATTTTGCTTATTTTTAATAGATACTGTAAAGTTCTATGTTACTGTAAAGTTTCATCAAAATCCGTACAGTAGTTTTTGCGTGCAATGGTAACAAACATCGTTCCATCCATATTTTCGCGGACTTTATAACAATTCCAACTAATCACCCTTTCCTCCCCTACAGATAATAGACTGCCGCTACCCCTACGAGTTCGAGGGCGGCCACATAGTCAACGCAGTCAACTACTACACCACGTCTCAGATGCACGCACTAGTGAGCCAGGCATCCAACACACAGGCGGACAAGGGACGCAAGATACTGGTGTTCCACTGTGAATTCTCCCTCGAGAGGGGGCCCAAGCTGTAAGTTTCTTTAAACTACCCTATTTTAGGCTAAAATTAGGATTAAAAAACAATTTCAAAGAAAAATAAAAATATTAATAAAAAAATATTTTTTAAAACAAGCTTTTTTCGTATTCTTCTCAGCAAAGCCTTTCATTTGAAACCCATATCATGGCAATGTACAAAAAAATAACTAGTCCGCCATCTTGGGCCGTCCACCATATTAGATTTAGAATGATAGTGACAAATCACTTAGCTAACCCTGCATTGTCATCCAAACTAAACGTGTATGCAAAATTTCATCTTAATCGGTCGAGGATAACTGCTTTAAAATTCAGTTGCAAGATTTGACCCGATTATTTACAAATATACACTGCAAACAGCACTGCAGCTTGTAAAAAGACCAAATAACAAGAAATAACACTTCTAAGCGAAATACAAGCGCTTTTAGAGGCGTAAAATAACCTCAAATCTGCTTTAATCATTATGGTCTAGCCTTTTAAAGCCCACTACTGGGCATGGAATAGGAAAATGACTCGGTAGAGCAATGGTCCTTTGAACTCGTAGCTAAATAATTACAGCTTCACTAGTTTAGTCCATGGATGGGTGACTATCTTTACATAGTGAGATTTCTCCGTGCCTCAGAAAGCATGTTAAGTTTAAAAAAGTTACAAATCTCTTTAACAAAAAACTTAATTCTATGTGTCGCTGACAGCAATATCAGACATCTTCCTTTTAATTTCATAAGTTCTTGATCAAAACACAAAACCTAATCTCTTGCCCTTTGTCTCCAGTTGCCGCTACCTCCGCACCACAGACAGGAACCTCAACAAGGAGCGCTACCCCTCGCTAAACTACCCCGAGTGCTACCTCCTCAGGGGTGGCTACCGCGCCTTCCACACCAGTGTGGCAGATCTGTGTACTCCACAGGGGTACACTCGCATGAGGGACCCTGAGCACCTGGAACTCTACAGGAAACATCGGGATCAGTCGTAACTAGTCAAGTGATGCAATCGTAATTGTCGTCAACAGCTAATAATGACGTTAAAAGCTGCTAATGAGTACACTATAATGACGACCAAGGGTCAAAAATGATGCAAATGTATCTGAAATTACCAACTTACTGTGTAAAATCTTGTATAACAACTAAAAAGACTTTAAAACCATCATATAGTGTCTCAAAGGAGTAAGCAAGTGTTTAAAGTCCTCAATTCGTCATTATCAGCAACAAATAGCACAATGACGAAACAAAATTTTCTAAAATTACCCATAAGTGTTAAAAACTCGACACTGTCTTGAACCTCGAATCCACTAAGGCAACATTTGACGCGCGACAAGTCGCTCATGAACGGAAACTTGGAACTTTTGTTTATGTCTACGTTAACGTAGCCGAACATATTGAGCGTCTAATGTTGCGCGTCAATTGTTGTTAAATAAAAATGTGTGAAATGTAACACAATCTAAATCTGTGTCATACTGTTTGTTTGTAAAGCCTTAATGTGTTATATTAACGCTGTGGTTGAACTACAAAGCCGTAAGCCAGATAGCTAGAGGGTCTAGACAAGTTTCATTATATCTGCGGTGGCGATTGTCGAAATGCCATAATGCCAAAATTTATTGGCATTCGCAACGATTTTGTTGATACAATGTCACTCGTCGAGAGCCTCAGTACAACTCGGAAATTGTTTAAAATACCTAGATCTACAATTCTCGGCTACATATCACAGTATGAAGGTTTAAAAGAAATACTACTTCAAAAACCTCCTTTAACCGTCTTCGAAAAATTAGGAGGTGATGCTTTCGCGCTAATAAACGTTGTAAAATATCGCGAGATTTATTCTATACAGATTATGTCTCTATGGCAATGTTTTCAAAATTTTGTTTATATATTTTTTCGAAGTATAAAAAGCAAAATATATATCTGATTTTATGTTTTAAGTTTTGTATATAAAAGATGCCATATTAATCTTTAATAAAATATTAAGATTTAGTACAAAGTTATGAAGATTTATGGATAAAGGTGACTTGTTGAAGTCATAAATCTATTGCTTCAATGAAGCAATTTTTCCAACAATATTCCAGTTTAACTAGATGTAGCTGAGTACCAGTATTTAACATGGAGTGACTGCCTATCTGACCTCAACAACCCAGTAACTGAGTAAGACTCGGAAAGACATCCAGCTACTTCTGGTTTGATCGGAAGCAAAACAATAGCAACGTTTCCTTAGTAGAAAAATGATAATTCCAATTAGTCCATTAGTGAGATTATTAAATTATTTTGGATACATAATTTTTGCTTTACCAAATCAATAAAAATTTACGAAGTTAAAGCGCATCAAAGTTCAGGAGTGTTCTTGTGACGTCACTAAGGCAGTATAAAGTGTACTAGCGGCGTGACGTTTCGCGATATTTCAACGCATTATATCGTCGTCACTATGTTTACGTGTCAAAAGAAAAATACGTGTTCAATATTTTATATTAATCTACCTGACGGACAAGAAATAAATTTTATGCAGCCTACCCTATTTTAACAAAAATGTTTTTTATTTTGTTGGCGTGTTACTTTTATACTAGAATCGATCATATAAATTTAGTTTATAGTAAGAAAATATCTCCCACCTCTATTTAGTTTTAGTTTTCTTAGTTTTTAGTTAGTTTTGACATTGCAATACATATTATTATTGAAAAATAATTTAGTCGAAATTTTATTTCCATATTTTTTTTAGACTTTTCGTGGATTTTCTATAATATTCGGTTAGTTTTTGTTGTATTTCAATATTGAGTATATTACATTCAGCATAAGTTCTATATATATATATATGATACCAGAGCCTGTATCTACCCCACTGCTGGTATAATGTCTCTTCTCGTACAAAGAAGGCACGAGACATCAAAAAGCATGATAAAATGTTGATTGTTATATACTTAATATATATCCCAATTTTATATAATAGCTAACTGTAAGTTTTAAGCTTTAAAAATTATGTTTAGTGCCCGACTAGCTAATTTTAAGTTCCTTGTTCCTTCATTTTAACTTTAAAATTGTTACAAATTTAATGAAATTCAGTGATGTGACTCACATTATTATTATTTTCAAAATTTGTAACAATTTCAAAATAAAATTCCTCTAAAAAAACTAACGTTTCAAAATTTTAAGAGTTGTTTTTCAAAAAAAAAATAAAAAAAAACTAATTTGCAATATTTTACGCTTTGATTATGTTTCTAGATTTATTTTATTGAAAAATACGTTTCGTTTAATATTAAGGAGAATAAAAATAATTGTGTTTGATACTTAAAAAAGTTACTTTAAATTCTGAAGCCTATTTTGAACTGTATTCAGAAAAGCAAATCAAATAGATAAATCCTGGGCTAAGATACCATACGAGTCGATTGTTAACAGCAGAATATGTCCACTGTTGGGACACCGGCCTCCTCTCTATGAGAGAGTGGGCCGTAGTCCACCACGCAGGCCTAGTGCGGGTTGGTGGATCGATTTGCGACGTTAAACACAGAATAATCACTAAAGTAACTAACTCGTATCAAACTCAATTATTTCAAGAAAAATACAAGAACTTTAGTATTAATAATTTTGTTTCCATAATCTAAATAATATAAATCAATGTCGCTGTCTGCCTGTCTGTTGCTCCGCTTACTTCTTCTAAACTTTTCAACGGATTGTGATACGGTTTTCATAAATATAAAGCGATCCGGTTTCTGTATATAATTTGTGCCGTGCGAAGCCGGGGGGGTCGCTAGTTTGTTTAACCTTAGCCTATAAAAACTTACTTTTGTTATCTATGATCAGCCTTTTCTACTTTTTTTTGGAATAGTCTGCCATGTTTTTCTGAAAATTTTTTAATACTGAAGTCTTGAAACAATTTCAATTACGCTTATTAGCATTTATTATAAGATTTTTGTAAATATTAATTATAAGAATAAAATGTATTTGACGTTTAAATAAAGAAGCCTGTCAGTTTGTGCCATAGACAGCCAAAAAGTGCATAAATGGGACTTCGACAGGGAAAATAAAATTTTAGGCAGTAAAACTCGAAATTTTGAATAAACTAATATATGATGTAAAAATGTGTAGTGTTTAAGAAAACAAATTGTGAATTTTTAGCTATATTTTAATTAATAAATTATGTGAAAATATAAATAAAAGTTTTTTTTTGCCCTTTGCCACACTGATTTAACCGGTTGAATGCCGTGATTACCGAAACAATCCCCTCCCGTATCTTATCCCTTACCCTGTTGCTTGTTGTTGTTGCCTGTTGCAACATCACTCGAATATTATTCCATAAGAGTTGATATTCCATATTCCACCTGTTAGTCAATATGGCACTCATGCTTGAGTGTCCCATTCACCCACACTTTGGAAGGCCTTATGCACACCACTGACGCCGCAATTGTAGTGGCCACCTGTAGGGCCCAAAATATATAACTAAAGAGTTTTCCATCGACTCGAGCTGAAAAA
This sequence comes from Orthosia cruda, assembly GCA_964057195.1. NCBI lineage: Eukaryota > Metazoa > Arthropoda > Insecta > Lepidoptera > Noctuidae > Orthosia > Orthosia cruda. The sequence goes on along the minus strand of OZ059853.1, from coordinate 3,111,289 downwards.
GAACCAGTTCATGCAACTGAAGGGCTGCTGATAACTATCCGCTAACCCTCAACTCTACCCCCATTCACAATTCACACCCTCAAACACTCGTATACCTAAACTTACCCACTCGCATACAACCCCTCTCACATACACCCACTCACATACACCCACTCACATACACCCACTCACATACACCCACTCCCATACACCCACTAACATACACCCACTCACATACACCCACTCACATACATCCACTCACATACACCCACCCATTCTAGAATCAGCATAAATTATGCAATTTCACAGATAATATAATACTGCATTGTAAACGTTATCATCATCACACTTGGTTCATACTTGATCTATTACATACAAATTCTAACTGTCTGGTGACCCGTACCACAGAAAATATAATAACCCGTACGTAACACCGGTATTCAATACCTTCTTCGGGCACCAGTCTCTCACAAATGTTTTTTTATTTTTTATATTAGTTTAAGCATTTTCTGTACCATTCTGCAACATTTGTGATGAGAAAATAAATTTATTATTTATAAAAAGTAGTGACCAGAACCCAAATTAACTAGGATTAGGATAGGAGGATGATAAAGGGGTCCATTGGGGGGCTATAGTTTTATTGCTCGACAGGTGGCTGCTATTAATATTGCTGACACGCATTTCCCCCATCAGTGATTTTAATTTTGATAACACAAGAAACTTTTCACAAAAAATAAACCGACATCGACAGACCGACACAACCGAAATAGTTTTTATTTCTCTCTTTTTAGTTTTAGTACACTATCACAAAAAAAGAGCATTTTCTAAAGTAGGTACGGTAGGTACGGTACGTAAAGAATTGACAAAATACCTATAATAACTCAATTTACACATTCGTGCTGTTTGTCGCTAAGGAGTTCGGTTAAATGCCTTTAAAACTGCTGGACTGATTTTTACGAAAACCTGCACTATTCCCTAAGTTGAGAGATACTCAATCCAAAACAAAATATGTGGATCGTGATATTTATTGATCACGATCCGTTAAGTAGTTTCGGAGAAATGCGTGGACAAACATACATACACTCATACATATTTACAAAGAAAAATACATACACTTATGAAATTTGGCACTTATGTTTAGAAGCCCACATAGAACAGCATATTTGAATATTGTGTAGTTCCAACTATATTACAGTACCTGGGCGAACGAGCTCTGCTCGGGTGAAAATAGAGAAAACGACGTTTTCTTAAAAATTAACCTAGCTAGATCAATTTATCGCCCCCGAAAGGCCCTGCATACAAAATTTCATGAATATCGTTGGAGCCGTTTCTGAGATTCAGATTATATAATATATATACAAGAATTGCTCGTTTAAAGGTATTAGAAAGATAGATACATACGTGTCGAATTAATTACCGCCTTCTTTTTTTGAAGTCGGTAAAAATAGTCGATAATTAGTCGAAATTGCTCGCCAGTTATCAGAATTTTTCGGTCACTGGTTCAAAAGTAAGAAGCTTTTATAGGCGGCCGATCTAGGGAGCATATCCCCAGCTTGCACTTGGCCACATTTATATCTCAAAAACTAGGGCACCTAGAAAAGATCTGTTTTCTCCCAACTGCGTTATGTGTAAGTACCACGATAAAGAAGCAAGTCAATTGCCATCAACCGGGCACGGATCCAGGCTCTGGGCTGGTCTTGAGAAATTCAGAATCACATTCCTGAGGTTTACATGAAAACATAACTAAGAAGTTGTATATGTAAACTATCTAATAACAAAGTTCCTTCCACATCTACGCAGCACTAAGGGACTAAACCTCTTCAAGTTTCAACCATTGAATCTGCAATTTACTGGGGGACGTTGTAAAGAATGGTAAGCAATTAAATTACATTAAGTGCCTAGATCACTGCCAATTACTAATGATCAACACTTTGCTAACATATTTTTGCCAGGCGTTTTTTGCCGAGTTGTTGTCATTTTCTTCCGTGACGAAGACGCGGCGACGCTGATAATTATTATCTTATTGTTGAATTTATATAGGTTATTTATTTAAACTAACCTCTACGAATTACGATACAGGTACTTGATAAGCAGGCGACCCCGCACTAATCTTGCTGATTTTCGAAGTTATCGACAAATTATAACTAGCTAAATGGAAACCCCAAACAAACTGCCCTACCTTGGAAACAACTTAACCCTTGAATGCATGCATGGGTTAGTTATAAAAGTACAACAAAATGTTTTTATTGATTGATAAGCCATAGGTGCAAAAAAAGAAAACTAAGAAATTGTAGATGTAAAGGAGCTCGTGACCACACGATCTTCAAGGTTAAGCAAACGCCTGCCGAGGTCGGTCCGTGGAACTCTGCCTACTGAGATTCCTCCGTGCTGAGGCACGGAGGAATCTCAGTAGGCAGAGTTCCACTCCTTCTTTCTCGAATCTCGCTCCTGGCTTTCCCGGCTGTCATTTGAAGATCTTTGACAGTTTTAAAGTGTAGTCAAAAGTCTGAATTCTGGTACTAGTCTAGCCAGGGGGTATTATGCTACCCCGTCACTGGGTTATGGAGGTCAGATAGGCAGTTGCTCCATGTAAATTAATGGTTAGGGCAGTTACGCACTACATCCGATCCGTGTCCGTGAAATTTCGGTTCCGAAGAAGGCGTAGTACTTCTTGTAGGGCAGCTTTCGCACTACATACTAACTCTATCCGACATAATTAAGAATATTTTGAACTCCGAACTCAAATCACGGACATAGAGACGGACACGAACGTGTAGTGCATTACCACCCTTAGACTGGGAGCCGAACCTAACATAGCGGGTAAATGCTAGGAAAATTGTTGAAGTAAATGTGTCTCAAGCATGTGAAAAACAAAGTGCCATCCGCTTTTACGCAGCACCAATAGCACAAATCACTTGATAGTTTTAACCTCACTGAAACTAAAATTTCCTGGGAATTATTTTCAAAAGTTATCAACAATTAATCTGCCTGAGTTTTCAGAAGTCATCTACACTATAAGTGTCAAGCGCCTAGATCACTCAAATAAATACCGATCATCAACAGTTTGCTAAGATATTTTTGCTAGGCGTTTTTTTTCTCGCCTTACCACAATTTGCTATCAATGATGTTGTTTTTTATTGTAATCTTGCTGTGCAAAAATATAGCGGGTAGTTAGAGATTACATCATACGTTAAACTAGCCGGTAGGTCTACTGGTTGAACGGTTAATCTCTTCTATAATATAGCTCTTGTTGGAATTGATAATTATCGAGATAACGAAAAGCAAAGAATTTGAATGACACAGAACAAGATGTTTGAGTTTTCATTTGTCACCTGAGGAGGATGCCTGAATAGAGTGATACACAAAAAAATTACTATAATATAATTTAAAATAAATTTATTAAGAAGCCATACAGACGATGTTTGGTAAATGGTCTGAGATCAAACTAATAATTATACCTTTTAACTATTATACATACAAAGTTGAAGATTTATTTCTACCAAATAAACCAAATGCTATAATTTTATAGGATTCTGAAAGCATGATATATGCCGTATTAAATGTTTTAATGCAAGATGACCAATACAATATTTAGGTACATAAGTATTATTCTATTTGAAATTACTGCATATCGGAGTGACGATTTTTTTTTTACATTTTATAATGCTCTTTAAATATTTAATTGTAACAAAAATCCAGCCTTTTAAGCTTACAATATTCGATGTCATTAAAGGCTTGCTTTCGTCGCTTAAAAGGTGTACAATCAGGGGTAAGAAAATAAGTAATATGACAACAGGTTACGTACTTAAACATCGTGACTGTATTCCAAAAGGTGTAATGGTACATCCACATACTACCAGTTATGTTAGTATCATAAAATAGGAGGCTTAAACATACATCTGCCGTACTCTGGGTAGCCAACCCTGCGTCCACCTTACTGAATAGCTATTATCTTTACCACGTCATAAACTAAACTATACCAAAACAAGATAAATAACAAGTCAGTCCAAATGCTTCTGAAGTTTTTACTATTGATAAGGACTTATTTGACCACTCGTCTGATGGTAAGCGTGAATGCGGTCGACGATGGATCACGCTTGCTTAGAAGCAACCTATTCACTCTCGGTTTAAGACTGCCAGAAACTGCCAACATTTCAAATTTATTCCTTATTTTTACCCCCTTCAATATACACCTTTTTTAATAATCTATCAATTTATTTATTAAATAAGAAGGAAAGTCTGTATGATTTATGATCGTGCTTCGCAGCTGGTTCTAAACAATCTTTTTGGGCTGCCGTGCTCGCTTCTACAGAAGACTGAATCAGCTCTATAATATCTCTGGCTCTAGCATTGAACAGCTTACTAATACTTTTCTCCGCGGATTCAGCTGGGTGGTGTCCTCTTGAAATGACTATATCATTTTCTATATAACCTCCTCGAGATGGTTCGCCAGAATCTTCATTTTCAGCGGTCGCTTCCCTACCGATAGCATCAATTAATTGGTTTATATCTGTAACATCACTGTGGTGTGGGTTTGCATGAATAAGTCCGTGTTGTGGAACATCTTCAGATTCTTCTGCAGTCGCTGCTCTTTCGGCTGCAAGGTATTCTTCGACGGTGAGATCTGCGTTTTCTGCAGTAAGATCTGCATTTACTTCGACTGTTGCTGCTCTTGCCGCAGTTACATCATCTTCTAATGCAACTTGATCTTCTGCAGTTAGATCATCGTTTTCGATAGTTGCTGCCTTGTCTTCTGAAGTTAAGTTCTCTTCTGCATTAAGTGTTTCTTCCTCAGCTGTGAGTGCTTTATCCTCTACTGTAACCTCGACGTCTTCAACGGTTGCTATCCTATCTTCTACTGTTACTTCAACTTCTTCGGCAGTAAGGGTATCCTCAACCAGTACTTCAGTATCTTCAGCTGTTACATATTCTACTGTCACATCCTTATTTTCTACCGTAGCATCTGCAGCCTCTGCTGTAGCGTCTGCTTCTACAGTAGCCGCTGTATCCTCTAGGGTAGCGCCGACATCTTCTGCAGTCGCTTCTCTGTCTTCTGCCGTAGCGGTCACATCTTCAGCTGTTGCTCCAACATCTTCAACTGTAGCCTCGGTATCCTCTCCTGTCGCATCCTCATCCTCTGCGGTAAGAGCTTCAATAGTCACTGGTTTCTCCATATGATGTTGATGATGATGAGCATGTGCTCCAGATTTAAACTGAACCTCATCCTCTTCACTCTCATCAACAACGACAAGTTTCTTTTCCTCAGATTTTTCAACGGTAACATCGCTTTCGACAGTAGCATCATCGCTTTCCATGCCACTAGCGCTCAAATCTTCAGATACCTTACTGTTACCATCTTCGCTAGATTGTACATTGCTGGAAGCGCTGGGCGAATCATCCTCACCCGCCGTTCTAAGCGTATTAACGTTTACTTCTTCACTGTTGGCTTTATTTTCTTCAGAGGACTGTTGCTCTTCGCTTGTAGACTTATCGTGTTCTAATTCTGAGGTGTTAGAAGAGCTGACGTCATCATTTGTCTCTGCATGTTCTGCATGATTTGATTTAGCTGCTGACAGGATGTACGCTAAAGGTTTCGCTCTGTTCTTACCATGTAAAGGAGTAATTTCAACGACTTGCTTTTTATGGGAGTTCAGTTTCCTCCATCCTTTACGCTTATGTTCTTCAGAGCCTCTATAAGGTAGTACTTGAATGACTTTTTTGCCTGCTTTGCTTTTTTGCCTTCGGTGTTCTCTTTCGGCGGTTCTTGCTTCGCTTTGGGCTAGGCTTCGCTCGAGGAGTGGGATAAGGAGCTCAGCGATGTTGCCCTCATGGTGGTGATGGGCTACGAAGGGTTCCAGGTCCTCGGAAGGAGGGTCGCGAGGGTCTATGGAGCGGCACGAGAGCGGCGCCACCCAAGTACACAAGATACACAACGCTGGAACAGAAAACAATTATTTGACTTGTAAGTAAGTAATGAATAAAGTAGTACGTTTTGGATGAAATTTGGCATATGGATAGACCAGCACTTGTATTAGGATATGGGATACTTTTTATCCTGGTATAATATTGCATCATCATCATCTGCCTTTTTTAATGTTCCCACTGCTGGGACACAGGCCTCCCCTCTGTGAGAGGGAATGGGCCGTAATCCGTCTCGCGGGCCCTTTGTGGGTTGGTATAATAAGCTAGTTTAATATAAATTAAACTTGGGGTCTGTTTCACCACCTCTGAATAGACACTCCAGATAATTTAAAAATATCCAGAGAATTTGTTTGAAATAACTCCGCCTTTGCTTCCCTCCCTATGGTCCCAAGCCCGGATGAGATAAGAGGAGGTTTGCCTGGAGAATAGAAGGACAACCCAGCTGTAAAACCTTCAACGCCGAGTCACGGGCGACGGTTAACTAACCCGTTACGTCCATCAGTGCATGGAGCGGCTGACTCACACTGGCTGTGAGGTCTGAAATTGGCTCTAAAACATTGCCGTGGAAGGAATCGGGTGGCCACCACGTGTACATACCCAAGAAAATCCCCCTATGGAAAGTACAACTCAGAAAGCTACCTTGTTGGACGATGCGACTAACAATCGGCGCCATTCGGTTGCCGGGCTCGATGGTGTAAAAGGGCACACGTGCGTCACCAGAAAACCTCTAACGGAAACACGCTATATTTCTCTGGCCCTGCGGGCTCCAGCAACAACGGAGTTGCTATATGGGTGCCGCACCACCTAAACAACCATGTACTTGGTTATAACCTGATAAGTGATAGATTTATCACCCTCAGATTGAGCACACGCCCCTGTACGCTGACCATTGTCTGCAAACTGTCTTTGCAGCGGCTGCAAAGGATGATGTCATTGATGAGTTTTACACCTTGATGGAAACAACTTTATCCAGGATTCCGAATCGCGATTTGACGTTGGTAATTGGAGACTGGAACGCAAAGGTGGGAAGCACGACCCGTGATGATCACATCAGGAGCACGGTTGGGAAGTTTGGGCTGGGCGATAGAAATGAGAGAGGAGAGAGATTACTGGAAGTTTGACCATAGTGAACACCTGCTTTCAGCAACATCCAAGGCGTATCTACACGTGGAATCAGGTGTCCCCAGGTGATCGATATCACAATCAAATTGATTACGGCATAATCAATAGCCGCTGTAAAAGCACGATTTCCAACGTGAGAACCTTCCCTGGTGCAGACTGTGGTTCCGATCACTGTCTTCTCGTGGCCAAATTTGCCCTGCGCTTAAAAACAGTGAAACAAGGACCCCTGGCAAGATTGCGCACTCTGGAGCAACAGGGGGCTCAGACAAAGTTGCATTAGATCATCAAAAAAAAAAAAAAGATTCAAATTCAAAAAAAAATGTCAAACTGAATTGTTAAAGATAACGTTTTTTTTTTTCAACTCTGTGCACGGGTGGTGATAACTAGCGTAACTACATGTGTAAATTACTAATCTCGAGGCGGAGACGCGAGTATAATGATTTATATGTTGCTTGAAAAAAAAACGACCAAAATCAAAACTCTGTCTGTCTGTCTGTCCGTCTGTCTGCTACATTTTCGCGCTTAACCCACAGAACCGATTTAAATGAAATTTAATATGCAGATAGTTCGAAACCCTGGGAAGGACATACGAGTAGCATAGTTTTTTATGCCGGAAATTATCCTTAAGGGGTTGGAAAGGGGGCTGGAATTTTGTATGGCGAACCAAAGTAAGGCGGCCCAAACAGCTACAATATTATAGCGCGGTATAAAAAATAGGCTATTCGAAGTATCTACTAATGCTACACAAACAAAGTCGCGGGTAAAATATAGTTAAAAATATTTTACAGTCAGGCAGTTATGAATATAAATGTGGATGGATGGAGAGGGAGAGGAAGGTCAAAGAAAATATGGGTGAACTGTGTGAGAGTGATATGAAATAAAAGGAAGTCAGTGATAGCGTGACGGAGGACAGGATTGTATGGAAGAGAAAAACGTATTGCGCTTCCAAGTAGCTTGGGTCAAGGGCAGGCAGAATTTTCAACAGTCATTACCGCTTGTAGATTTACACTTGTCTAGACACTCTGGGGGTCTTTAAGTCGACAGTGAATAGGTTAGTTCCACCGTCGACCACATCATCTCTTACCATCAGGCGAGATAGTGTTCTAACGCGAGCCGGTCATTAATAAAAAAAAATAGAAGCTTGTCTATAACTTACCAATGATTAGGTACATCTGTGCTAGGCGAGTGCGCGCCGTTACTGCATCTGCGCATATATTTATACAGAGCTCTGTGTGAGAGCGTGAAGTTGCGAGACGAATCGCTGTGGGTTTGGTTAATCTGTAATGGATTTAATGAGCTTCGGTACTAGGAGGAATGAATAACCTGGTTCTGTTTTTGAAGCCGAATTATCAACATAGGTAATCAATAACTAATTGTAGGCATTATGTTGATGGAGTATACCCCAGTAGAAATCGACATTAAAGTCGCAAAGCTTGGTGAAGCAAAATCCCAAAGTTAAATCATTGTGGGTCGTACATTCAAATAGTAACTTCGAAAAACGTGTCCTCGCTGCGCACAATGCAAAAATCTGCGAAATTTTGTCGGACACTTATCAAGGTTAAGGTTCCTTAAGGTGCCGGGTTTTAGCAGATCGTTTATGTGTGGCAAGAAAAATGTTGCTTAGTTTACCGACCCCTGAGAGACCCCGGTATTAATATCCAGTTGGTCAGACGAGCGGCCATCAATAACTACTTGGATGGACCGATCCCTCAGGAAGTCTGCAATCGAATCGCACAGACCACTAGGCAGACCGAATGAAGGATGCTAACAAATAAGGCTTTCATGTCAGATATGTATTTACGCTTCCTCAAACCAACCCCAGTCAGAGTACTGAACCCCAAAGCCGGGATAGCACCTCCACACGTCCGAAGCGAGTGCAGTCGAGAAACAAAAGCATGAGCGTGACACCAGACACCCACTATTCGGTGCACAACTACCGACGCAACGGCTGAAAAGCAAACACAGCTTCTTTAGAACGGTGGTCCCCCTGTCAGGAGACCCGGCCGACGCCCGCTGCAGACTGTGGTGGAATACTTTTCCCTCAAAAACACAATATATACCTCCGAGCGAGCATCTTCCCGCAGGATCTAACCTTCCGTGATTTACATGGAAGTCCCTGAACCGCCTTAGAACCTAAGTAGGAAGGTGTAACTCCAACCTCGCAAAATGGGGTTACCTCGGCGGAATAGCGGCAGGGTGTGCAAGTGGTGCTGAGTCGGTAAGCAAGCTCCAGGAGGTGGAGGTCCTATCCTCTGTGCCCCAAAACATGCAACCAAGGTGATCTATGTGCTGCCACAGATGACGCCGTAAGGGTGGCTGAGTTTTGGGCTAAACAAATTTGAAAGACTGTCGTGCCAGCGACACGAAGAAGAAGAAGGATAAGTCTTATTGATTTTACGGTTTAACGGTTTAAGACGATCATATATGTTTAATTTGTTACTATACATGATTAAAAGACTCATATAATTATAAATCTTGTTTGATTTGAAACAAACTTTGAAAGTTACCAGTTCCGGAATTCCGGAATCAGATCTTCAGTATTGGAACTCAGTTCCGGAATTGAGAACCTTCCGATATTGCATGCCCTAGGTAGAAAGGCTACCAGGCCGTTTTTGGAAGGTGGAAATCGCTTGGATAGTTTAAGACAAAATCAACTTGTTAATTGTAAAAGCAATAAAATTTCCCTTCCTTTCCGCATTCACACTGAAAACTATTTTTAATGCGTATAGTTGTAATTATGATGATAGTTGCAGTTATAGTTAAAAATGAGCCTTTTCCTTAAGTTTGCTATATGCCATTACTGCTAAGAATTTGATCCTTATTAGCGACACTATTGAATGGTGTAATAATCCAAAATCTCCATGTTCGATTCCTGGCTAGGATATTGATTTTTCAAAAATCTAATGATGCAATTTCATCAAAATCGGACTCCTTTGAGTGTTTTCCGCTATTCCTCATAGTTTCAGATTTGGTTATCCACGCCGGAGGTAAAGAAGCAGGCTGGCTGCAGGGTTTAAAGTTAGGCATAGCACGCACAGCGATTTTGATTCGCGCGAATTATTTTCCGCGCGAATTTTTTAGTACTATTTGAGCGCGATTTTTTTTCCGCAGTGCGTGCAGCTTCATACAACTCCATAGGCCACAGAACGTGCGGAAAAAAATTCGCGCGAATAAAAATCGCAGTGCGTGCTAAGCCTTAAATAAAGACGTTCTTCGAACCTAACCTATCCGTGTCGGGATGTCCTAAGTTCCCGAGCTCGCTACGCTCGCTCTGCACAGCGATGTCCTGTTTTAAGAACTTAACCATTTGCTTAACCGTAAGTATGCAGTAGGTAATCAACCTAGGAAGTCTGCAGATTATCTAGTTATTATAAGAATTTAATTTATTTTTTTCCACTATAACGGACTCGACCAGATAATCTGCAGATTAACAAGTTAGTCTACACTCTTAACTGATTTTCGCACATTAGCGGTAACATATGCACCGATTTGTAAATTAATTGTGAGTAAAATTAAAAAAATCGGGTATTGTAAAAAATTGTATGCTCTTGTTTAATTAACTCTCCTTAGCACAAAATTATGCAGTGTTGTTGATCTGATCTGATCATTTAAATTTCATGCCAATAGATGGCGCGGTTTTAAATTTATGAGGCATTCCATTCGACTGTTTAAATTTGTATTGTAACAAATTTTGTGCAATGAAATGGTAAAAACGTGCAGAAAATACTATAAAACAAATCATCACTGTATTTAAAGAATAAAATATTCACAAACCGAGTAAACCCTTTTACTTGCAAGTCCCCCCTGCTAACACCACATCTATCGCCGTGGAACGGAACCTAACGCGATCGATGTACAAAAAAGTAATCAGTTTTATCACACGAAAAATGCTAGTTATGCGCTGTTGTGTTGGCACGGTTTCTTTGTATGGGATGAGGCATCTGTTTGCTAGTATTATAATTATTATCTGTGCCGGTAGTGTGTTCCCTTGGGACGATAAAACATTTTTGACGCGGGCGAATCCGTAGGCAGAAACTAGTGTAAGATAATGTAACATGAATATGTAAGTGCGCATATCGGACTAGGTTTAATTAATCAGCACCTTTCCGTACCTAACACGGTTACTGCTAATCATTTCTAATCAGATAGCTGGGTGGGAGACTAGCTTAGTCAGCCGACTTCGTTTTATGATTAATAAATAAATGATGAACCGTAAGGACATATGTCTTAGAAACGTAAAAAGTGGAACCGTCCTATTTATAAAATAGTGTTATTATAGTTTGTTGTATATCTATACTAATATTTTAAAGAGGTAAAGTTTGTGAGGTTGTAAGTGGTAATCTCTGGATCTACTGAACCGATTTTGAAAATTCTTTCACCAGTAGAAAGCTACATTATTCCTGAGTGTCATAGCTATAAAATATTTTCAAAAAAAATATAGATCCTTATGAAAATTGCAATAATGTAACCCAAGGTAGGAAAATATTTGAAGTTAAGACCGCCTTTAAATGTTGGTAATTACTTAACGAATTAAGAATTAAAATTTTATTTATTTAACCATCAAAACATACATCAATCTAACAAAAGTAGTCATAAATTCTCCTTCATCAAATCTTTACCAAATTAAAATGGGACCAATTTCGGACCATACAGTTTCAAACAAAAAAAAAATCCAAATCGGTTCACAATTGACGGAGATATCGGTGAAAAACAAAAAAAAAACGGTCACGGTCGAATATAGAACCTCCTCCGTTTTGGAAAGTCGGTTAAAAATTTCACTTGTCCAGATCCTAATTAGTACCAATAGGTATTTTAGTGCGAAAACATACTTAATCTATGGTACTACACAAACATACAAAACTTCATTCATATATATTTTTATTATATAAAACTAAATAATTCGTTTAACAAGTGCATGGTTTTCGCTCCACATAAGAAGTGACGCCAACTGAGAATTAAAATGCTTACCTATGTATTTATGTCACCACGTTTTATGTAGACATGGTGTATTTAATAAATATAAACATACATAATGTCCGCGTCTTTCCTATGGGGCTAGGCAGAAACTACAGAACGCCACCTGCTACGATTCTATAAATAAGGTCTGTATTAGTTCTTCTTCTTCTTCATCTTCATCAACATCATCATCAGCCTTTTAATGTGCCCACTGTTGGGACACAGGCTTCCTCTCTGTGAGAGGGGCATCTACCAACCCGCACTGGGCCACGCGGGCCCAGTGCGGGTTGGTAGATGTTACATGTCTTCGAATGTTTGGTTCTAGGACATGCCGTGTCCCTCACGATGTTTTCCTTCACCGTTTTGAGAGCTGTTATCTGGCTTGTCTATTCAGAGGTGGTGAAACAGACACTATGTTTAATTTATATTAAACTAGCTTCTGCCCGGGGATTCGACCGCATGAAAAGTGTTTTATTATACCAAGTAAATATTATACCAACCACCAAACCACATAGAGCCCGCGTGGCGGTGGCATTCCCTCTCACAGCTTAAAAAAGCTTATGATGTACTTCTTAAATTATAGCCTATATGTTATTCGGATGAATGAGCTATATTACTGCAAAGTTTCATCAAAATCCGTTCAGTAGTTTTTGCGTGAAAGAGTAACAAACATCCACCCATCCATCCACACAAACTTTCACGTTTATAATAGTATAATCGTAGCTTGGAACAAACCTAGGAATTCCTGTGATTCGCCATGCAAATCATCACAAGAAAATAAACAAAAGCGATGATTTAAAAATAAAAAAGCACTTAGAAAAAACAACTGGGTAAAGATCATTTTAAAATAAATATAAAACTCGACTAACTTTAAGTAGCACACTCGACAATTTTCATAATGAAGTGCAGTCACATTTGATAAAAATATACGATTTTGCGTCAAACCTTTAATTATTTTAATATTATTAGTGACGGTATGTTATGTATTTACAAGTTTTGTTTTACTACTTAGCTTTTTCAATTTGCCTGCTTTTGAGAATCTTTTTTTTGTTTTACGTAGATGAAGAAATATAGAAGGGCGTCGTTATCCGGTGATTGCTGTAATCCGGACAGACTATGGTGGCGGAATTTTTGAATTAGAGTAGGATCAATTATAAAAGGAGAGGAATTATAACAGGAGAGTATTAAAAATTGTTTTCAGGAAGAATTAAACTTCTATGATTTTAATAAATAAAATAATTTATAAATAATAAAATTACCCGCAGATATCTTAAATGTTCTAACACTCTATATAAACATTTGAATGCACATATTTCTGTCTGGTTTGTCTTAATTGTCATCATCATCATCATATCAGCCGAAAGAAGTCCACTGCTGGACATAGGCCTCCACGAAGCGTCACCACATTTACCGGTCCCGTGTCTCGCATCCAGCGGATCCCCACAACCTTCTCCGGTCTTAATTGTAGCTTTCGATAATTAATTAAAGGAATTAAGGTGAAACATATGTATTTTTACCATTTAAATATTACATACCATAATCCGGACGCCTCGTTAATCCGCAACGGCCATGTTTATCGTCCTGTCCGAATTAGCGAGGCTCTACTGTACTAATTACTTTTGTTAGTAGAGTATGGATGGGCTCAGGTCAATATTTCCATATAGAATTACTCAGAAGCAGCCCTGAGTCTTAACTAGTGCCCAGTTGATGGCAATAGGCTCGTCCTTTATTACATGGGACTTAAATATAACTGTTGAAATGAGGTTGTACATACATCACCAGAAAAACCTCACCCCCTAGAAATGTATAAAAGCGACATCTATGAACAGGAGGATGAACTACGATTTTTACGTGTGCGCGCCATCTCTATGACTACAATGAAGTTAGTTTTCTGTAGTTGTTGACATCATTACACAAGGACGCGTGCAAGATACCCATTTAACAATAATTGTTTACGTTATTGATATAAAATTGTCATGCGCTAACCAACAACAGCATCAATTTAGCCAGCACTGTATGGCTATAGAGGGGTGTAGCGGGTTGAGGGGAGGGCGGGTAGGTGCTTATAAGGCGATTTTTCAAAATAAAGGAGATTCACTTAAATACGTAGTAATATTCATAAGGTATTAATTTACATAGTACCCCAATTTAGATTAACAAATATTTATTTACTGAAAAAACTGATAATTTAGTTTTGGTGGGGAGGTGAGGGTTCTCTGCAGCTGTATGTACTATACGACTTCTACCTAGCTCTTTATCTAATTATGTATTGTATCAACGCTTTAAGTTCCATTGTGACACACATTTCTAGGTCCTTGAGACAATCGGCAAACCTGAAATTGAGTATTCTTAAGCAATCCACATCTTTCTTCGACAAATCGTTCACAGTAGACAGCTCGTTTGTGGAATGCATTACCTATTGAAATAAGGCGTGCTCAAACATTACCGACATTTACAATAAGATAAGAAATAGTAAGTATTTCCTTTCACTGTAATTATTCTTCTCCTTTCCCTGTTATAATATATTTGATATTTATTATTTCGTATTGTATGTATGTTTTTTATGTTATAATGTATAAGTTATATTGTATAATGAGTTTTGTACACTGACTGCCCTATGTCTATCTCCGTTTGTTCGGTCCATCCAAAGTTTGTCTATAAGATATTGCCCTGTGCGATAACACCACCCATTGTATACTAACCTTTATAAATGTTTGTCCTGTATATTTTATGTGGTGTACAATGAAAGTATATTATAATTAATAAATATGTGTTCTGCAATATAGGTTTTGATAAGACAGGAACTGTTTTTGGTACTTTAAATTATATTCTAAGCTAGTGGCGTGGCTAAACAATACCAGCCGCATGGGTCGATTTTCGAGGTTAAGCAACGCTTGCCGAGGTCGGTCCGTGGATGGGTGACCATCTTTACGTGTCTCAGAAAGCACGTTCAGTCTTTGGTCCTAGCTGTTATTTGAAGATCTTTGGCGGTCGTTACGGTAGTCAGAAGCCAGAAAAGTTGACAACGGTTTTGCCAAGGAGTAACTAGGAGGAGGACGTAGACATACCCAGTTATTGGGTTGTGGTGGTCAGATAGGAGGTCGCTCCATGTAAAATACTGGTACTCAGCAGCATCCGGACATATAGCTCTTTTGGGGCAATCTCACCCCGCTATTCCCAAACCACTGCCACTCCTGAAAGCCGGAATCAGACAGTGTGTCGCCACACTGTCTGATTCCGGCTTTCAGGAGCAGAAAAAAATCGAGGCAATGAAGCTCGACGTATTTTGTCTTGGATCCCGCAACCGTTACCGTAATCAGAAAAGAATAGCGGAGGAGTACAAAAACCAGTGCGAGTCGGACTCGCGCATCGAGGGTTCCGAACAAACCTCAGCTTAAAGTTATTATAGACCTGAGTATTTGATATGAATTTCAATTTAATACCTCTACGCGTTCATGAGGAAAGGGGAAGTAATTTTTTTTTTAATTATTTTTATTATATATTGAAGTAACAAAAAATTTACGGTTTTCGCAATTTTTCCTTTATCTGTGCTATAAGACGTTGCTTCGTACCAAATATCAAGATTCTGAATTCACGGGAAGTAACCGTTTTGATTCCCTTGCGAGTTTCGAAAATTTGCGGAAATTTGTGGCATAGTCGGCTGTATCTTTTGATTGCGTTGGCTTAGAAGTTTGATTTTTCACAGCTATAAGGGACAATTTAGACCTGAGTATTTGATATAAATTTCACCTTGATAACTTCACGTATTCCTGAGAAAAAGGGTATTGACAGATAGACAGACGGACGGACAATAAAGTGATCCTATACGGGTTCCGTTTTTCCCTTTCGAGGTACGGAATCCTAAAAAACATAATTGCCACTTTGACTCCACCCCGAATCAACACGGATTTTACGGTCTCCTGGTATGCAACCAATGGTCCTGATATGGTCATGTGATAACGAGGGATGAAAAGGACGTTAATAAAAAAGTTCTAAATATAAACGTATATGGATGGAGAGGGGAGGGGAAGCGCCAAAGAAAATATGGATAGACTATGTGAGGAGTGATATGAAAGAAAAGGAAGTCAGTGATAGCGTGACAGCGGACAGGACGGTATGGAGGAAAAACTTGTTGCGCGACCACAAGTAACATGGGACAAGGGCAGGAAGATGATGATACTTTTGGAGTAAATCAAACAACGTATTCTGTCGTGAAATTTATTGCTGGTAGTTAAATTATACATTTTATAGTAAAATTACAGAAATAATATTGTCATAAGGTACAACACACAGTTTCAATATAATAAGAATAATATAGTTTTTTGATTAAACAAATTAAAATGTATTAATAACGTGCGTTGGTGCGCCAATAATTTAGTTAAAATAGAAGTGGTTAAAAATTTAACAATAAGAACATTCACTAAAATAATAACCAGCTTTTTAATACTCAGACAGAAAGTCACTCACACAAACATACACAAGACGTGATTGGTCGAAGATTTAAATTCTTACAACTACTAGTTTGGATACATTATATGCAACTGTCTGAATAGGGTAAACTATTTTGTAGAAACCATTTTGGATCATTCCTAGTAAGAAAAAAAAATGTGTTTAGTCCGTCAGTGAGATTATCAAATAAGATTGGATGCGTATTTTTGCTTTCTCATAAAAATTACAATTGATAAAGCACATCAAAGTTCAGAAGTATGGGTTTGTGGCGTCACTGTTGAGTAAAAACTGTACTAAAACATGACGTCACACGAAATTTCAACGCACTGTTTCTTTATCATTTTTAAATGCCTTTACAAAAGGAGAAGGTTCTATGTTCGACTTAATATTGTTTTATTTTGCGGCGATTTCTCCGTCAATTGTGGACCGATTTTGATCATTCTTTTTTGTTTTAAATAGTATATTCCCTAATTAGTCCTATTTGAATTTGGTGAAGATCTGATGAATAAAATAGGAACAAAAAAAAAGTGAAAAAAAAATACAAAAAAATACTACCGACTTAAAAATAAAAACAATGCAAAGTGTAAAATAGCTTTCTTTTTCGAAGTCGGTGTCCATAACGAAAACAATGGTACCTAGCAAAGACACTGTCTTCCAAAAAGAAAGTTATTTTCACTTTGTAGTGTTTTTGTTAGCAAGTCGGTAGTATTTTTTTTATATATAATTTTTTTATGTCACTATAGAAAAATATGTGTCCAATAGTAGTGCTGACTGACTAAATACAACCATTTTTGCCCAATAATCATACCTATTCTGCAAAACGTGTCGCGATATTGTCAACTGGTTTTTGGACGTTCTCTTTAGTTGTAAACCCGTGCACTGAATTCTTTTATTGGGAATATCGTAGTAGCAGCATGGCGCCAAGATTTGTGCCCCGTTGACACTGTAAACTTAAGATTCAGTTGAAAACCAGCGTCAGGCACTAGTTGTTTGGCATTTTGCTGAACTGGACTTATTTGGCGCAGCCCTGAGGCACCCAATGATACTGTCTTTAATTCAATCTTTTTTTAGATATCCCTACATCGTGTGTGCTAAATGAGTATATATTTTTTATTATTGGTAGGTTCGCACTCGCCACTATCTCGCCTGATGTTAAGCGATGATGTTGTCGACGGTGAAGCACGCTTGCCTAGAAGTAACCTATTCACTCTTGACCAAAGACCCATAAGTTGTAGCTATATTTTCTGCTTTGAAACGCGTGTGAAATACTTGATTCATGTATCCAAACGTTAAAGTACATAACATTTTTATTATTGTTAGTTGCTCCACTTCATAAATACCTATATTATAATGAAATACATAATATTTGCACAAAATATCTCAATATTATTTTCATCTTATTTGAAGGTCTAAAGAGCCTTGAAATATTACATTGACTTTAGCGCCCTTCATGATGGGTCAACGCGATTCGCTTTATATCAAAAATCAAATAGTTTATTTTAAATTAACCTTAGAGGTAATTAATAAATGTCAAACAGAAAAAAAAGATGAGCCTAGTTGCAAATTCGCAAGCATCACAGTAGGTCTCAATGGACAGGAATTTGCAAGAAACCCCACGGACACTCTTTTCCATCACGTTTAATTACAAGTTTTTGGTTACATCATTTTTGTTGAAAAATACATATATGTGAGAACGATGTAAAAAGACATGCACGTACAAGCGACTAGAGTAACAAACAATTTAAAAAAATATACAATAATAGGCCGAGGCAGCTAAGTTATGACCAATCCCAACTGATGGCGCCCGTTCACGAACATGACGCACGGATCGGCACCACTCAGCTCAACCATCATGAAGGGAACCGACAGATCCAACACATTTCCCACCATCTTAAAGAAATTAGAGAGAGCATGACACACTCAACTGCCAGGGCACACAGAAGTCAACGAACGACACATAGATACAGTGAATGGTAGATTTACAGTCGGAACATAGTACTCACACATGTGCTGTGCAGTTATATAATACTAACTCACTTATCACATTGATAAGCGATTTTTAGTAAGCAAAATTGCAAGTACGTTCACATGGACGCAATGCAATGTAATTCAACCGATTCACACTTGACATTATCTTAGAAAATAAGCGCGCGATATCGCTTATCGGTGCAATTTATATTGTGTCGTGACATCAGATAGGTTCTTAAGAGTGTTGCCTCTTACCATTTTGATTTACTCCACCACCAATTAAAATAGACTTTCTATCTTCTGGTTTCGAATCATGGTTTAACCTTTTGTGTTTATAGGACGTGGATTCACGCGATACACAATGACGTTTCTATTGTTTCGCTAATTAGTGTCACACGAAAGGTTAAATATATTTTTCTAAATAAAAAAATACTGTTTTAAAACAAACTTCTATCTTTTCATGTACTGTCATCCAAATAAATAGTGTATTAAAAATTTCAGCTCAATCGGTTGGGTTAACTGTTTTAAAATTCAGTTGCATTTCACCCATATATACAAACGAAATAACAAGGCAATGATAAATAAAAGTTTGTAACAAGCTTTTATGTTATAAATTTGATTTTTACAACAAGCTTTTAAATATTAAAAACCGGCCAAGTGGAGTCGGACTCGCGCACGAAGGGTTCCGTACCATTATCGCAAAAAACGGCAAAAAAAACACGTTTGTTGTATGAGAGCCCCACTTAAAAAAATATTTTATTCTGTTTTCAGTATTTGTTGTTATAGCGGCAAAAGAAATAGGTATATCATCTGATTAATTTCAACATTTCTGGTGACAGACAGACAGACGGACAGTGGAGTCTTAGTAATAGGTCCCGTTTTTACCCTTTAGGTACGGAACCCTAAAAATTGCACAGTCACATAGACACTGAGAAGTGAGTCAAATTTAACTTGCAAGTTATGATTACAAACACTGGGGTTCGTGAAAAATAAAAGCATGTTAAAAGGTACAATTCAGTGGAGCACAAAATCTTAAAACTACTATATTTATTAGGTAAGTAAGGCTCATAAGAATGGTCATTATTAATAACGAGAGAGAAAAATATATACTACTCGGTCAAAATACCTGTGTACTTAGCGCTGTGACGTCACTGTGACATTCGACTCTCACTATTGGCACACGAGGCGAACGCGGGGAGCCGCGCGGGTAGACGGGTGTGGGATCGATGACAGTCGATGTGCACAGTTATTTTGGCCGTGTTATAACTATAGAGTCAACGAGCGTAGAATATATTAAACTACCTTCAACTAGATAATATTGCCTTCAATGTGTTCCTCAAGATTTTGGTGGAACGACCAATAAAATGTTCCCAATATCATGGTGCTTGAGGTCGTCAGTTCAAAACCGGGCAAGTGCCAATATGCCTTTTTCAAATTCATCTGTACTTTCAAAGCTTATCTTGGGCATCGCTGACAACGATGAAGGAAAACATCGTGAGGAAACTCGGACTTCTAGTTAAGTTTGAAATCACCAACCCGTCTTCAGCAAGCGTGGTGATCAATGCTCGTGCCTTCTCTGTATGAGAAGAGGTATTTGCCCTGAATTGAGACAGTTACAGGGTGGTCTATAATACATCAAACGGACACAATGCGTATTGGTAAATATCAAATCATATCATCAAGCTTCGGGATCGGATTTCAGTCTACACATAACATCACGCCTTTGTTCCCTGAAGGGATAGTTAGTAGTGCATCTATGGTACACCCGCATTTCACGTTATGTTTAGGTCCCGTGATAAAGAGGGCGAGCCTCTTGCCATCAACTGGGTACAATGTTCAGACTCCGGCCTGCTATTGAGAACTATACATTTGTGTAATACATTTTTGTTCGGCATTTTCACATATCTTTTTGACTTGATATACCAAAATCCATCTACATAGATTATTGACCGTTATAGAATTATTTATCCCTCTAACTAATTATTTATCCCATTTACAGACCGCATCAGAAACACAGTGATGCGCTCCAAAACACAAATCGCCGACGTCACTAAGTTAAAATGGGACTGGACCGGACACGTCTGCCGCATGTCGAACTATGTCGAATGTGGGTTGCGGGACGAAAATGTCTGGCTACACCGCGGCAGACCCAGGCGAAGATGGCGGGATGAACTTGATGCCTTTCGACAGGGTTGGTCCACAATTGCCCTAAACCGGGAGGATTGGAAGAAAGAAAGGGAGGCCTTTGCCCTACAGTAAGAGTTGGGACAGAATAGGATGAAAATAAAATAAATAAAATAATAGCTCAACCACAAAGTCCAGTGTCATCACAAACGTCTTTGAATTTTACCTCACGATATTTTCTTCACCGCTTTAATTGTGCGGTGCTGCAATTGCTTGCAAAAAGAGAATTCTAAAAGTTTTGCAACCAGTCTTATTAAGGAGTATTGTGTAAGCCAGTAACTGCGTTGTGGAGATCAGATAGGCAGACTCTCTATTATAAATACTAGTATCAGCTGCAGTTAGACTGGAAGCCGACCATGACATAGTTGACATAAGATTTGGTGTTAAATGAAATAAAATGGTCGTTCCACCTTACAATATAATTGGTCACGCACACCATACAGTGGTCTCTTTCGCACATCAGCTATAAATAGAAGAATCTGTAAGTGCGACAGAGATTTCAATAGAGAAGTAAATCTAGCTATAAGCTATATCAGCTAATGTAATGCACTAGATTTGGAAGAACAACATTATTAACTACTAGCTGTCTCACGCGGCTTCGCTCCCGTCATCGGGCTACCTACCACCCCCGTTTACGCAGCGCACGCAACAGAAGTTCGCAAAAAGGAATAATTTTGCCCGTTTTTGCAACATTTTTAATTTATGCTCCGCTCCTATTGGTCATAGCGTGATGTTTTATAGCCTATAACCTTCCTCAATAATCGGGCTATCGAATAGTGAAATAATTTTTAAAATCGGACCAGTAGATCCTGAGATTAGCGCGTTCAAACAAACAAACAAACAAACAAACAAACAAACTCTTCAGCTTTATAATATTAGTATAGTAATCAGTCAGCTTTATAATGTTAGTATAGATATATAGCGATTGTAAATATAATTTAGCTTTTTGAAGAGTTGCCAGAAATATTTAGTAAATATTATTATGCTCTTTCATACTGTTTTGATCAGGGGGGTGACCACAAGCTCTTAGAGTAAGGTTATTTTGAGATCGAGTAAGGGACAGATGTATATGACGTGTTATATCTGTCACTTACTTGATCTTAAAATAACCTTACTCTAAGAGCTTGTGGTCACCCCTCTGGTAGTCATTATCATCATCATCATTTCAGCCGAAAGTCACCCACCGGAGTATTAACCAGGTCATCGGTCCACTTAGAGGGAGGCCTACGCTGTGTCTCCCGGTACTATCGCCACTCCAGAACTTTTCGGCCCCATCGACGATCTCATAATTCTGTGAGCATATACCCTACCCACTACCACTTTAGTTTGGCTTTGGCTCTGGTAGTATAAGTTCGTATTGGTCGATATAATTGCTGACGACAGTAGAGCAATGGTTTAGGCAATACCGACATCGCCAGAAAAAAATACAAACTTAATTGGCAGTGGGCAGGGCACATTGCTCACAGAACGGATGGTCAATGGGGCCGAAAACTTTTGGAGTGGAAACCGCGAACCAGAAGACGCAACGTTGGAACGCGTCCCACTATGTGAACCGATCACCTAGGAAAGGCTTAGGGAATACGCTGGATGCATGCACTAGAGTGAGGCCAAACGAACGTAATTTTATGAGTTGTGAGTGGCGTTTTTTGAGTCGCATAATTAACTTCACCAGCCGTGTGGTACAAACAGGATTTCAGTATGAAACCGAAAGCAGCGTATATTCCGAGACTTATTTTACGCGAATCACAGCTCAAAACATTAAGATCGTTTGGCCTCAAGTTAAGACCGGTTGATGTGGCGATATGCGCGGGGGAGATATTGTTTAGCAGTGGACGTCTCTTGGCTGAAATGTTGATGTTGATGATAGAGCAATGCAAGATGTGCTGAGAAAAATATTATAGTCTCAGGTCCATACACATAATATATGTTTTTGGTTGATTGATGTGTGGTAACACCAAATCAGAAAAGACGTCTTTATTAATCATTTAATTTCTTTAAATGGTAAATAGTTTGTGCTTGACTAAATATGTAGTTTGGTTTTTGTTAATATTTTATTGAAAATTATTTATTTTGTGCAGTCCTGTGCTAATTATATTTATTTATTTATTTATTTATTTATTTATTTATGTACACACAAAAGACTTAAAAGAGAAAATACATATAAAGATAGAAGAGCACAAAGGTGCTGCTTATTTCTAGAGAAATTTCTTCCAGCAGACCTGCGATAGGAGAGTTGGATAAGAAACATAGACACAGTGTGTAAAAATACAAGGAAAGGTAACTGTAAACCTTAACTAACATAAAAATAGTATATAATAAAAATAATACTATAAATACCTAAAGATTATTATATACAGGAAAAAAAATACATAACTGTAAAATAAACAAATACCTATAACATATTATTATAAGATCACGTGATAGAAGAAAGATAGTGTTCTTTGACTTGCTTTTTAAAAACAGAGATACATTTAGCGTCACGGACCTTAGGTGGAAGTGAGTTCCACAGTCGTACTGCATGAACAGAGAAGGAGTGGGAATAGAAACGAGTTTTATGGGATGGGAAATTGAGATGGAGTTTAAGGCGGGATCTACAGAGGATGTCAGGAGGGCGAGTAAACGAAAAACGGTCACGCAGGTAGCCAGGGGATGCAGGGTTAAAAAGGATGTTGAATAGGAGACATAATATGCGAGTGTTCCTGCGAAGACGGATAGGGAGCCACTTGAGATCCTTGCGGAACTGAGAGACATGATCGTATTTCCTAAGACCAAAAACAAAACGAATACACAGGTTTTGCAAGCGCTCAAGCTTATTTAAGAGCTCCTCAGTAGCATCCAGATAGCAGGCATCGGCGTAGTCTATGATTGGCTGAATTAAAGTTTGGGCTAGGTAAATTTTAGTTTTAAATGGTAGGAACCTTTGAAGAGTTTTTAAAGAGTGGAAGGAGAAATGCACCTTACGACTAACTTCATTAACTTGCGCTCGCCAAGTAAGATTGCTGTCAAATAAGACACCGAGATTCTTTGCTGTATCGGTGTAAGCAATGGTCGAGCCGTTAAGGGACAATGGCGTCAAGGTAGAAGTGTCAAGCGCTTTATAATTTAGTTGGAGAATAGATTTTCAACTTTTGTTGAAAATCTATTATTACTTCATTGTAATTTTTTTTAAGCTACTCAGCATCCTGTAAGACATTTAAATCTTATTGCCAAAACAATTTTAAAACTCGTTTGTCAATATTTTTTAAATAGTAACTGTCTATGCCTACTAGTAAGTATATTGAAAAATTTGTGAATTCGTCGGTAATAAGAGAGAAACGGTAAAGCGCATGCATTTACTAACATGGAACCCTGTCATAGTAACATGGTCATGATTTTGGACCTCTAGAGTCAATGATCACTAATCGTTGCATATACGGCATAAATTTAGATGGGTCATCATACATACTTAAATGGACAAAAAGGCTTGAAATTGAGCTGCTCCAATTAATTTTGTTTTTTTTTTATTATATTTTGCACCATGCATTTTGTTATTATATTTTTTTTTTGGTTTTCTTGCAATGACAAGAATATTTACTTTTTAAAGTATTATATTATTTTATTTTAATTATTGTGAATGTGAAGACTATGTGGATCATTCTTTTTTTTTTTTGTTTTAATTTAAGTTTATCTTAGTTTTTAATCATGGTCTAGCAGTTTGAGTAGTTTATGCGGCCTACCCGAATATCCTTTCTTTGGTATTGTTCGTCGAATCGTTGAGCTCCTTAAATTCTGAGTTGAGCTGCTCGGTTATTGACAAATGCGTGCACTGACTGGACAGGTCCACTCAATCTGGCTGGTTCTTTCCTCAAAAGACCATTTGAAACATCAGTCTACATGGTCTTCACATGATCTAATCAAGATTTTGTCTGGACTTTAAAAGAGACTGTGACCTCTGAGTTTGTTTCGGCCTTTCTTCTCAGAGTAGTCGGATAGGAAATGCCGACCTCATCTAGTTTAAAAAATATGTTCGACATGTAAAAGTGTTTGTACAAACCAACTTACAGAAATAAAATCATTTATCATTTAAATAAACCAACGCCTTTTTCCCATGGGTTTAAGCAAAAACTACAGAACACCACATGCTACGATCCTAACATACTCCTTTTGCGCCACTCGCGTAAATACATCTAGACATCCTCGCCGGTTATGAGTACTGCGCACCTGACCTTTCCGAAGAACATCACAAATAAGATCCGTGTTTGTCCTTTTAGGCCGTCTTCTTCCGGCTTTCCCACTGGCAAATGGGCCTTAGCCTCAGTAGTTCTTTCTTACCATAAAATCCTTCACACAATCGTTCACCCATCTTATTTTAAGCCGCAGATCTCACTTCTTAACTTAAGATATTTATCAACATTGGTGTAGACATAATTTTTTACTAACTATTTGAGGTCCAATAATGTATTATAGATTAGAATAGGAATCTAATAGTATGGTAACAAGATCCTATTTTTGATTAAATCTCGGTTTCTGAAAGCTTATTCAAATAGGGATGTTTCCTGGGTAGAAAAATGATAATTCTATGTAGTCCGTCAGTGAGGTTATCAAATAAAATTGGACACGTATTATTTTGCTTTACCAAATCAATAAAAAATTACAAAGTTAAAGCTCATCAAAGTTCAGGAGTGGGGGCTTGTGACGTCACTAAAGCAGTATAAAGTGTACTAGCGGCGTGACGTCACACGATATTTCAACGCATTATATCGTCGTTACTTTATGTTTACGTGTCAAAGGAAAAATACGTGTCTAATATTTTTTATTTACCAACCAGACGGACAAAAAATAAATTTTCATTATACTACCCTATTCTACAGTCAAATTTTCTACTGAGAAATTTCAGAAGGAGTAACTCAACAACACTTTGCCTGACCCGGGCATTGAACCATTGTATATAGTAAGTATTTATTTATTTACACAAACATGTATTAAGTACATTATGGTCATGCATAGGTTATATGAGATCGTAGCAAACCCACCACAGCCACCACGCGGTCGGCCATCTTCAGGAGCGGTCGTGTGCGCGAGACATTAAAAATGCCATGTTTCTTGTACGGTATAAGGAATCGTTCGGAAAGCCGTATCTTTACTATTGCGTATTAAAGTATAGAATTCAATAGGTAGATTACATATTTATGTAGAATCAAAATATTGCTTTCAAAAACCTGAGAATTATCAAACTTGAAATCTTTGATATAAATTTCAAATATAAATAGAATCTATTATAGAATATAGTTATAATACTGAATATTGCTCTTCGTTTCATTTTAATAGAATACTTTCTTTAGGTTACTGATTATAATAAACTTTTAAGTTCATCTAAATCTTTTATTCCATCATTCTTATCATTTGCCATTGAAGTAATTTTTGTATGATCCCAATATTTGATATCATTATAATCTATGATTAAAGCCGAGTTTTATTATAATCAGTAAATTAGAACTGATTAAGAGTTAGAAGCCAAAAATATGAGTAATATTCTAAAGATAAAGTGAATAAATTAATGGAGTCACACGAAGGATACTATCAAGTATGCATACACTCATCGAATTGTCTTATCATAATATTAAGTAATAATACTTAGTTTCAATAATGTCATAAGTTTGGTTATGAAGGTTTAATTTGTTATCCTTAAAGTAATTAGTAAGATATAAATATAATATAGTAATTAAATCTAAATAATGGTTTGTGTATGTTGACGATGTTTTGTCATGCTCAAGGCGATTTCAATATAATATGACTGTGAAAAGTTCTTACTTACTTAGTTAAATTATTAGTTTTAATTATGTACTTAATAATGAAATTAATAGTTAATGTTAAATTAAATTACATACTTGTTATAAAATGTCTAGTTGTTCTTCAAAACAGACGCAAAGTAAAAATATTTTTTCATGAAAAATATATTTAGTAAAGAAAATACCGTTTTGCTTGTGCATTAAATTCAAACTTCTCAACTCAAATAGTTCAAACAATTTTTGGCTACTGCGAGATCGATTTATTTAATAGTTTCTTTAATTTCTCGAATATTTTCTAAAATTTAATAATATCATCTGACTTAAAAATAGCGTAAGGTACATATTGGAATGCATAGATATCATAAGCACAGCGTTCGAAGGATAGGGAACCTTCTCTTAATGTGTTAAGGTGTGGTTCACCGTGGCAGCTGCGGCGAGCTTGATCTTCGAGGTCGACGCTTTACCTTGCGTTGGACTGTTTCTTCAGTTATCTGAAAATATTAAATTGTAATATCTTATTAAACGACTACTAAACGAGAAAATGATTAGAAAAACCAGATTTTATAAAGTTTTTGTATCATTTCAGCCGAAAGACGTCCACTGCTGAACATAGGCCGTCCCAAGTGTAGCCACACCGATTTTTTTTTTATACAAGCTCATAGATTATAAAATGCATTGTCACGTGAAACAAACGTGTGTGCAAAATTTCAGCTCAATCGAACACCGGCAAATGGGTCAAATATAACTTGCAAGGCCTGATTACAAAAAAAAAATACAGCCGAACATAGAACCACTTCCTTTTTTAGAAAATCGGTTAACAAAGAAACCGGAATAGGTGCAACTAAATACAAGCTTGAAACAAAATATCAATAGTAGAAGGAAACTTCTTGTGATTTTTTCAGCAAGGGAACTCAGGAGAGTTCTGTTACGAGGTGGGGTTTAGGGTTAAATTAATCAAACAGCGAATATCCGAACATCGATACGAGATGGCGCTACAAGCTACCAGTAGATTTCTCTTCTATCAATCAATAGATGGCGTTGCCTTATCTTGTAACGGTACTTCTACCAGTAGTTTCCACCGAGCAGTATATAACAAAACATCACGCCTGAATTCCCCGAAGGTTTTTTAAGTACCATATAATTAGTGGCTAGCCTATTGCAATCAACCATGTAAGAATCTAAACGCCGGGCTGCTACTTAATAACTAAATCCAAAACCCAAAAACACGTAACGCGACCTGGAAATTTAACCCAGGACCTTCATACTCAACAGTAGCACTAGACCAAAAGGAAGGTTGGATAAAAGCAGTATACATAAATAATATAAATAATGAAAATATAATATAATAAATAAGATATAAATATAATATTATATTATATATTAATATAATATTATATTATATATTAATATAATATTATATTATATATTTATTATATAATATAAATATAATATTTTGATTATTTTATTTTGTATAATTTTAGTTTACTTTTCTTTGTTACCGAACTATGTAGTCACGAAAAATGTTGTGAATTCCTCTTTATTGGTTCACAAGAGACAGGCTTGCCTAGTTTGGGCCAATGTCAAAATTTGTAAAAATATATCGTAAGAAACCGTGCTGACGTACTGTACTGATTATACAGCGTTCGGTTCCGTTCCACGGATATAGATGGTAATCTATCTATCGCCGTGGAACGGAACCGAACGCCATCGATTTACTAAAAAAATAATCGGTATAATCAGATGGAAAACGCTAGTTACGTAGCACAGTTTCTTTATATGGGATGAGCATCTGTATGCTAGTATTATATTATCTGTGGTAATAAATAAAAATATATTATATTAAGCAGTTGAATACTCACACAAGCAGTAACTCTAGCAGGTACAGGTGGCGGCTGCTTCTTCTTCTCTTCTACTTTCTTCTCAACCACCACTTTATCCTCTTCACTCTTGCCAATCCCACTGCTAACTACACTCTTCATTCCACTAGTAGACGAACTAGCGGCCCCACTGTCTATCCCGCTCTCGCATTCACTCTCCACGATACTTTTATCTTTGTCCACATGGGTCTCAACTGACGCAAAGCTTTCAGACATGCTCCTGTCTTTTTGAGGGTGCAGTTGAGGGGCGTAGCTCTCGATGCTAGTTCTGTCCTTGTCTATCTGTTGGGGGGGTGCGAAGGTCGTGGAGTGGGTGGTCGGTAGGCCGGAGGGAGATGGTGAACAGTTGTCAGCGGCCGTGGAACAGGAGGCGCGCGCCGAGTCCGACCTGGAATAGTCAGTTCAATTCAGAGTTAAAATACGGTGACTAAAACAATCAGCATAAATATAAACTTATTGTAGCGGCATCTATGCGGCCACCTACGTACTAATGACCTCAAGTCCCTCAAATCATGCATCGCACAAACAGAGTTTTCGGTGCGATTTGAACATGTACAACAGTCCGACCACAACCGTTGGGCATTTGCCTGGACCAGACACAGTACCCGTCTCGTCGGACGATCCTTCCTCCTAGAGGTTTTTGTTTCCTTTTCGTCCATACATTAGTCATCATTCATACATAACATATTTACCGAATTTAATTGTCATTTTGGCCTCTTTGGTTTTTCATCTTTTTTTCATCTTTGGTCGATTTAGGTAAAAGCAAAATAAATGGATAAGATCCAATGAATGATTTAGACCCTTTCGGAATGAATCGCAAGCACAGAATTATTAGTTTACAGTGGTGTCTGCGTTGTTTTAAGAGTTCGACGCGGATGAATTCGCTGGCAACAGCTAGTCAGCAATATATTCAATTTTATATTTTTAAACGAAATGTATAAATATAATCGTGTATTTAGTTTATTTATTTTTTTGGTGTATGTATTTGTAGTTTGTATGTATATCTTTGTATTGCAATAAATATTACCTATCTTGATTTATTTTCAATATTGCACCTATCACTATTTATATCTGCATCACCCAAAGGTCGACTGGTAGAAAATGCCTAAGGCATTAAGTCCGCCTCTGTACGTTTTGTGCATGAAGTATTAAATAAATAATATAAATTATAACCTGTGCTCGGCGCTACGGCCCGTGGATCACAAGACGGTGTCCATCGTTTCCAAAGAGCTCAGCAGGGCAGGGTCGCGGCTGCACCAGCGCGCGAGCTCGTCCGGGGTCACCACTCCATCACAGTTCGTATCCATCAGCTGGGAACAGAGATGCCGCTCATAAGTCTTGATAAGAGATGTCGTTTTATTAAATACTTACCTATGGCCACTTTTGTGTTAATTTTGTGAGCTTTCAAACAGAAGCTAGGCTACGTAAGTAAGTCAGCGTTGGCGATTGTCGGAATGCGACGCTGACAGATTGACATTTCGATAGCGCTTGTCATACCCATACATTTTTGACATTTTATACCAATCGCTATCACGACGGTTTTGTTGATAGAATATAACTCGTCTAGAGCCTCAGGGCTATCATCACTTTTGTTTCACCTCACTCACCACTAGATGACACAGTCTTGAAAATTTACCTGCTTTTTTCGCCACTAGCTGTCACTATACTAAATACTTACCTATGCCAGTACTGTATTAAACTGTGAGATATCAAACAAAGCTGTAATTTTTTTGTTTCATCTCATTCACCACTAGATGGCGCTGTCCTTAATATGAACTAAGGCTGTATATCCACAAAAAACTAAAACTCACGTGAAAGATCCGATCCACATGGTCCTTAGCAGCAGTACTATGCACAGGTGGACAAGCAGCTCGACCAAGCAGTTCGTATATAGCTTGCACCACTGCCAGCATCTCCGAACGGGAGATACGACCGTCACCGTCCACGTCATAGAGGGTAAATACCCAGGACAGCTTCTCTTGAACCGAGCCGCGGGCCACTCGGGAGAGGATGTCTAGGAACTCCTAGAATGGATAAAATCTTATAATTAATAATTTGACGATATAGCGGCATATCCGAATGAGTTAATCCAGCAGAGAACCAATGTTTTCGACGTAGCTCACAGAATAAGCAAGTTGAAGTTGCGATGGGCCTGCCATATAAATCGTAGAACCGATGACAATGAACGTTGGGCTAGACGTGTTCTTAAACTTCAGTGGACACCGCGAACCGGTAAACCTAAGGTAAAACCAAATCGGTTAATTTGTTTATTTGTAACCTAATTAATAAGGAACCTACTGAATAAATTATCCGACTTGATTTTACATTCGATCTCAATTCTTTCTGCGGTAGAAGAACTGCGCCGCGAGACTTGTGTTTTTTACATGTTATGTTTTTGATGGGATCTTATTTCTTTTCTGGTACTATTATTGGTGCGTCAGCTATAGCCATGTTCCATTAGGTAGGTCCCAACACTAGGTACCTAGTTCATTTGTACTGTAAATGTAATTAGCGCATGTGAAACACACAATAACAGTATGTTTATGAAATTCAAATACTAACCTAATTAAATTTAGTCTGCTTTATGATCGTTAAGAATACAATCTCATCACTTACCTTCGCTATACTGCGCCGACTCATAAGTATGGCATAGATATTAGGTATATTAAAGGAGACATCTGCTCTAACTGACTAACTGTACCTACCTATATTCACTATTTACCTACCTACCAATGAATACCCATGTTACCCAACTGGATCGATTGCCCTGGGACAAACGATCCAGTTAGGTAGGACCAACTTCGAGAAAGATCTCAACCGTCAAATCCGACTCGGCTGGGAAATTGCTCAGTATCTTCTCGTCCAACTTATCACAGTATCATAAGACGAAAGTCTATAACCCGTGTGTTTTTGTTTTGCCATTGCAAGTGATGAACTGATGATCTATGGCTCTGAGACGTGGTCTCTCACAATGGGCCTCATCACAAAAGTTTACAGTCACCCAAATTGAAATGGAGAGGGCTGTTCTCGGAGTTGCCTTGCGTGATCGAATCAGAAATGTAGAGATCCGCAAGAGAACCAGGGTTACCGACATAGCCCGAAGAATTGCTAAACTTAAGTAGCAGTGGGCAGGGCACATTACTCAAAGAACGGATGGCGATAGGGCAGAAATTTTCCAGAGTGGCGACCGCAAACCGGAAGAAGTCGAGTTGGTAGGCCTCCCACTAGGTGGACCGATGACCCGGTGAAGGTTGCGGGGATCCGCTGGATACTAGACGCACGGGACCAATCAATGTGGCGACGGTTGGGGGAGGCCTATGCCCAGCAGTGGACGTCTTTCAGCTGCTTATGACCTACCTACTTAGATTAGCAGTGTAGGTGACGAAAAATTGTATGAACTGTAAAAATAACTTTGTAATCCAATGATTATTTATATAGGGTCTAGGAAACGGAATTGAAATTGCGGGATATTATACTTTTTCTAGCTTTATAGGATAAACACTACTTGTGTTAAAATTTATAGCTTGTGAGTCTACTAGAAGTACCTTTGAATTTTGATGATAGGTGAGTGAATCAGACTTGCAATAACTCCTAAACTACTAGTTCAAATTGAATGTAATTCGGAAATATGCCTAGTTGTTATCCACAACGAATTTACAGAGGGGTTATGTCCTGAATGGCTTCGAGAAAAGGATGGTACGTTTGTTTCTTTGCTCGACTTGTTGGGGGCACGGCAGTGACAGCAGCAAAGACTACAGAAAAAGTTGGCCGAGGAATTGGAAATGCTTTCTGTCATTGGTAAGTAAATTAGTTTTTAAATTGTGTGAAAAAGTGGCACGTTTGGTTTTCATACAGATGGAGGGACTTGCGTAATTTAGTTGTATTTACGTCTATGGCCGGGACCTCGGCAAGCCTTACCCGAGTGGCTGATACTCCAGCTCTAAAAGGAAAGAAAAAAAATGTATTTAGAACGTGAATTTTAAATGCAAGCGAATTTAAACGTTCGATCTTCGTTGGCTGCAAATAACCCGAGCTATATTTCGTTGCGTCGACACTGATTTACGTCTTTATGTATATGCACAGACGATGTATGTATATTAATGTATTCAAACGATTCCCAGAGCGAGGACTTTGCGATAATATATTTGGTTAAAGAGCAAATATGTTAGCGGAGGATCAATCTTCGGAATAATTAATTTTGTGAACGTCAATGAGAAATGACATTGAATGTCGAATGTCAAGGTTGCCAAGTGGCTAAGACCTCACCTCTCGTGCTTGAGGTCATGGGTTAAAATCCGGGCAAGTACCAAAGTGACTTTTCAAATTCATAATATGTACTTTCTAAGTTTATCTTGGACATCGCTGACAATGGTGAAGGAAAACATCGTGAAGAAATCTGGGCTTATAGGTAATATTAGTTTGAAATCATCAAACAGCATTGTCATGCATTCCTTGTATGGCTTTTTCCCAACAGTGGGACAGTTACAGGCTGGCGTTATTAATAATGGTATGGAAGAAAAGGGAGTAAACGAGAGTGTGGCGGTTAACAAATATTTGAATATTAAAATTCTACATAAAGACAGTACCTCAAAACGCCGTCACAACTTCTTAGTCTGTTAGCAGGGCAGAAGAATTGGTGCAACAAACCCAGCAACGCATTCAATGTAAACTAACTATATCTATACTTCTATATCTATACTCTATATTAATATTATAAAGAGGCAACATTTGTTTTTACACTACATTGTATTTACATTTAATAAACTTAACTAACTACTGGACCGCTTTCAAAAATTATTTCACTGTTGGGAAGCTACACTATCCCCAGGTGACAAAGACTTCTTTTTATCCCTGTATTCCCACGTGAACGGGAACTACGCGGGTGAAACCGCGAGGCGTCTGCTAGTAGTTAATAAAAAAACATAAAAATCGATTTCTGATCAGCTGTCTCCCCCTACTACTAATTTACTTAACTAATTTATTTATTTACCATGTTGTTTTTGTTTTTTCTTTATTTGGAATAATATGCTACATGCAATGAAGACATCCGCAAGAGAACTAAGGTTACCAACATACCAGTTATAGTGTGACGATCGCGAACCGGAAGGCGCAGACGTTGGAAGGCGGGAAAGAAGGTGGAGCGACTACCTGCTCAAGGCTGCGGGATTCCGGTGGATGCGAAACGCATAGGACCGATCTGTGTGGCGACGCATGGGTGAGGCCTATGTCCAGCAGTAGACGTCTTTCGGTTAAAATTTTGATGTCCTTCTGTTAATGATAATTGGCAGGGTCGATGGCAGGAGGCCGCGAGGCCGCAGTCCGATCAGGTGGACTGACCAAGCTCGTACAACGCTCATCATCAACTTGCACGAAGCACTCCACGACGCCATGAACAGACAATGATGGAGGAGCATCATATGATAAAAGTTGATCTCTCGTCGAGGGAATCACGACCCTCAGTCATGAGAAACACGACGCGAGGAGTAGCAGGATTTTCCAAAAAAGAGTATTTTTTTGTTTTTTTTTCCACCGATTACTCTGTCAATTATGAAACGATTTTTAAATTCAGTTTTTATTTGGAAGGGTTTACTCTTAAGGTGGTCCCATTGTCACCAAGTCATGATCAGTTGAGGGGATACCATGTAAATCGAGGGAACTCCTCAAATTTTATAGGCATTTATCGAGTTTGGTATTTTCATCAACATGGCAAGCATTTGCATTCAGAAAGTATCGTTTGGTGAAGTGGAACTGATGAAGAAGACCACAGATGGTTACTGGAACTTCTCAATGTTAAGTATGTTTTGGGTATAAGATATCCCGAATAGTTAAATGACTGTGACAAAGTAAATTTAAATAATTGATTATAATGAAAATGGTGCAATCGAACTGCTCTGGTGATGAAGCCAGAAGGTAGGCACTAGAACTCCGTAATAAAAGATGTATCCCAGTCGTGTTTAGGCTTATTGGAATTGATATATATAAATGATTTTCATTGTAATATGTGGTAACAAAACTAAAAAGATAAAATTAAAAACCTTTTTATAAAAAAATAACTAAACCGACTTTCAAAACAAAACACTACAAAGCGAAAAATAACTTTTCGGAAGTCAGTGTCAAAAACGAAAAAAAAAAGACTTTTGTTAATAATAATATATTATTATTATTAAAAAATATGTTGTGAACATAACATCACGCCAGTACTCACCGAAGGGTTGGACAGAGGGGCACCTATAGTCACTCACATTTCTTAAGTTATGTTTAAATCCCATGTATTAGGGGGGTATTACCATCAAAGAAAGAACGAAAGAAAGAAAGGAAGGAAGAAAGAAAGAAACGAGAGAAAGAAAGACAATATATTTATTTTTGACCCGCACAGGAGACATGATAAACAAAACACAAACAATAATCTATACTAATATTATAAAGCTGAAGAGTTTGTTTGTTTGTTTGTTTGAACGCGCTAATCTCAGAAACTACTGGTTGGAATTGAAAAATTCTTTTTGTGTTGGATAGTCCATTTATTGAGGAAGGTTATAGGCTATATAACATCACGCTACGACCAACAGGAGCAGAGCATAAATGAAAAATGTTGCAAAAACGGGCAAAATTATTCCTTTTTGAGAGCTTCCGTTGCGTGCGCTGCGTAAACGGTTTAATTACACAACAATCATGTATGTAGAGTAGGTAGGGTTGATGGGTAGGTAGGTAGCCAGTTGACGGGAGCGTGGGACAGCTAGTAAAAAATAAAAATAAATAACCCCATGCGAGACTAAAAAGGCTCCTATCTCAGCATGTGCAACGATAATAAGAAGAAAATAACGCTGCGCTGATAAATCGCTTACAGACGCAATTTAAATTGCTTTGCGTCTTCAGGGCGATTCATAACGTTCTATGTTTACGCATTATGTTTTCCTTCACCAAAATTTAAACGATCGTCTCATGAAATTAATCGTATTCCCAATTTTCTAATCAAATTGAATCTCGCTGTGTCCTATCTCAAATCCGAGGTCGTTACAAATTGTATCGAGATTTCGAGTCACGTCTGAATGTCGCATAACTCTGCTTTGTACAATATTACTTACTGCTAGTTATGAACTGTCTCGTTGGTCGAGTGGCGAGGAGCGTGAGTTCGATTCTCGGTCAGGGAAAGAGTTATTGGGTTTTTAAAATATCTCAGTAGCAGTCAAGATTTGTGCCCAGTTGATATGAATAGAGTTACAATAGTCCCAATAGTAATATCAACAACAGGTGTTATGCCGAAACAAATATACAATAGTTTTAATGTTCTCAATCTATCAAAATACACTTAACTAACACTACAAAAAGCTGCAATATTGAACACTTGCCGAATAGTAAGAAAATTTTTACAGTTATATTTAGATTACAATTTGAGTGCAGTACAAAATAATTTACCAGGTCAAATAGAAAATTAGGATTTCACCTTGGTTCACACCCGTGAGATCCCATAAAAACACCAGGTTCTTACCTGAGAAACTTAAGTTTAAAAACCATAATAATAATAATAAGAGGATTATTAGGGGAGAGGCGAGTAGTTTTAGGCAATCGATCCACGTAACCTACTAAACCCATAGCCTCCACATTTTGCAATAGGCCTCAGCGAGTTGGTTTCGGCCCCTCGCACGCCTTTCAAAGCACCGGGACCCCAGGGTCCCGAGATTGTCAAAGAATAATAATAATCATGATAGTTTATTTCTCTCAAAAAGGTTCAATTTCGGTAAATAGTATCTAGGTTACAGGCAAATTTAAACCTTTGTGAGAGCTGGAGTCTAGACTGGGTACGAGATCTGTATGACAGATCTCCAAGCTCAGGCCCTTAAAATTACAATATTATGTTGCACTTACGTACTACAACAATTGTGAAAGTTTAAAATTGAGAGGAAGCGACATACAAAATAAAAGGAGATAGGTTCGGCCCCTTCTTACCCGATTGCCGAAGGAGGGTATTGAGGTAATCACTCTATGTTTGTATGTATTTATGTTTGTTCCTATGTGACCTTCTAGAGACCAAACAGGTTGGCCGATTTTGATGATTCTTACGTCAATCGATTCGTCTTAACCTTGCGAGTGGCATTGACTACATTAAAATTGGAAAATAGAAAAATGCCAGCATTTCGGCGCCATATTGTGAAGGCCCATTGTGTGGGGTTTTAAGAAATCATTTTTTCTTTTTTTTTTATCACTTATATGTTTAAATGTACCTTCATCGATTTTTTTTAACTCGACTGCTTAAGAAGCGTACTAAAAGACGTAAACAAGTAGAAAAAAATCATGCTGTGCAGTTGGAGGATACATCTGGTTTTGGTCAGCCAGCTCGCGAATATGTAGCCAATGTCTATTCCAGACTATAAGCTATATCTAAGCCAAGTTTCATCCAGATCCGTTCTTCCGTTCTGGCGTGATTGAGTAACAAACATACACACATCCAAACTTTCACATTTATAATATTATTATCCCGAGGGAACATATTCCCCAGTTTGAAAAGTAGCCTTGGTGCTATTCCAGACTATAATCTATATCTGTACGAATTTTTATGTAGATCCGTTCAGCCGTTCTGGCGTGAATGAGGAACAAACATACATCCATCCAAACTTTCGCATCGGCTCGCGCTTCACCACTATCTTACCTGATGGTAAGCGATGATGTGGTCGACGGTGAAGCACTCTTGCCTAGAAGTAACCTAAGTACTCTTGATTTATAGACCCCCAGGTTTTAGCTATCAGGAAACACAGAGTTGGGCAGGGAATGCCACTCCTTAGCTGTACGCACAATAAAACCATTCCCAAATCGTTTAGTTCGTATGGGTGGGATGCCCACCATGTACCGATGGCGCATCGCCGTACGTCTTGTAGTCCAATGATGAAACGGGCTAGGCGGAATTAAATCATGCAATTCCATCGCACATAAACGATAAAAAACCTGTCAACTCGGTGTCGATGTTCAAGGCTCTGGAGCTTTGACTGGACCAGTGCTTCATTGCCGATGAGCCTCTTGGCCCGTTTTTCGATCGACTCAAAGTCAACAGCCGTATTCTAAATAATGCTTCAAATACGAACAAAGACGATCACTATTTTGCTACAATAGTTTAATTTGTTTATCATCTTCCCTCTGGCACGTTGTCTCGTGTATAAGTCTGTCCCTCTCTGCCCGAGGGCCGCCATCATTGTTTCAAACGTAGTCGATTGTGGCCTTTGTTCAAATTACTCTATATTTCTATTGTTCGGATCAAGTAGTAATATTATCATCACCTAAGAACTGTTAAAATCATGTAATGTTTTGAGATTTTGCTAGTAATTTCTTTATCAATTTTATGTTTAAATATGGTATTTTTTGTTCTTTGCTAATACTGTCTCCCCATTTTTTTTTATTAATATTGTACAATATTTTACTTTAATTGATAAATGAGTTACGTTTTTATATTTATACAGTATTGTAAAAATTAGGAGAATTTATTAAGTCCTATTACGCATATCGAAAAAATATATATCTATATCTATATAAATATATATCGCTGCGGTAGGTTATACAGAAGACCGAAGAGTACAACCTGACTCTCTGATTAGCGTTTGTGGACTACGAGAAAGCCTTTGATTCGATCGAGACTTGGGCTGTGCTGCAGTCTCTCCAACGGTGCCAAATTGACTACCGGTACATCGAGGTGTTGAAGTGTTTTTATAAAAACGCCACCATGTCAGTTCGACTTCAGTATCAGACCTCGGAACCTGTCTTTCTGCAGCGAGGTGTGAGGCAGGGAGATGTCATATCTCCGAAACTGTTCACCGCTGCACTGGAGGATGTCTTCAAGGTTCTGGACTGGAGAGGGCTAGGCATCAACGTCAATGGCGAGTACATCACTCACCTTCGGTTTGCCGACGATATAGTGGTCATGGCTGAGAATATGGAGGACCTCAATACAATGCTCGATGACCTCAGTAGAGCTTCCGAAAGAGTGGGTCTTAGGATGAACATGGACAAAACCAAGGTGATGTTGATTGCCCATGTCACACCCACTCCTATCAGGGTCGGAGACTCTAGACTCGAAGTTGTGGATGACTATGTCTACCTGGGACAAACGATCCCGTTGGGTAGGGCCAACTTCGAGAAAGAGGTCAACCGTCGAATCCGACTCGGCTGGGCAGCGTTCGGGAAGTTGCGCGGTATCTTCACGTCCAACTTACCACAGTATCTCAAGACGAAAGTCTATGACCAGTGTGTGTTGCCAGTTATGACCTATGGCTCTGAGACGTGGTCGCTAACAATGGGCCTCATCAGAAAGCTTACAGTCACCCAAAGGGCAATGGAGAGGGCTATGCTCGGAGTTTCCTTACGTGATCGAATCAGAAATGTAGATATCCGCAAGAGAACCAGGGTTACCGACATAGCCCGAAGAATTGCCAAGTGAATGCTCGCAGAACGGATGGCCGATGGGGCAGAAAGGTTCTGGAGTGGCGACCGCGAACCGGAAGACGTTGCGTTGGAAGGCCTCCCACCAGGTGGACCGATGACCTGGTGAAGGTTGCAGGGATCCGCTGGATGCGGGACGCACGGGACCGGTCAATGTGGCGACGCTTGGGGGAGGCCTATGTCCAGCAGTGGACGTCTTGCGGCTGATATGATGATGATGATGATATCGCAAAAATAAACTAACAACGCAAATAAGATAAAATTGTACAACTAATAAATTATTGTTTTTACTTATTTTGGAGCGGTAAATATCTGATCTAATTAATGCCAATGAACTGTTTTATTCACGTGGCGTTATTTTGTGCAGCATACAAACTTCTGTATAATATTTTGGGACTCTGTTTCGTACAGAGTCCCCGTAGCCTAGCAGATTTCTATGCAGTAGGTAGTCAGGCTATGTTCCGCCCTATCTATTTATATCTTTGTGAAAACACGAAACGAAGAAGTACATTATTAATTTGCGATGAAATATTTTTAGGAGAATTATCTTGCGCGCGGAAAAATAGTATGAAAAATAATGATAGTTTTTGGATTTATTCCAAAAACCATCATTATTTTTCATCGTAACTAACGATTTATACAGAATTGTATACTTTTCTGAATGGTATCGAAATTGTGCAATATTTTATCTGTTTTAGCTATACCTACAGTATAAGTGTTACTATAATTATTGACTCTTGAAAATAAATTCAAATTAAAGGTATAAAAAATGCCGAATATGACTTACTAAGTGAGCGACAGTGGGCGAATACAAATGTTTAAAACAGCGACTAGAAAATAAAAGTTTACGCTTAGTAAACTTGTCGACAAACCTGGGCTCCTTTTTCTGTCTGCAGGGTCTAAAGTAACCATAAGTTTGGGTGCCCTAAGTTTGGGTGCCCTAAGTTTGGGTGCCCTAAGTTCCCGAGCTCTCTTCGCTCGCTCTTGGACTAATTCGTTAAAAACACGAATTCATTCTGCTATTTTCTAAAGAATAATATGCTAAAATAGAAATATAGAACCCCAAATACAATTAATGTATGTATCAATAAATTATTACCGCAGCTCACAACAATCTCCTAAAAGATATTATTCAAACCGGATAAATAGTTACTCACTTAGTATAATAGTCGCCCACTCAGTATATCTTTCACCCGATTATTAATTTCCCGAAATAAAACCGTGAACAATGAAAACCAAACAAAATAGGAGACTGTGTTTCCCGATAGCTACAACCTGGTCTATAAGTCAAAAATAAATAGGTTACATCTAGGCAAGCGCGCTGCACCATAGACCACATCATCGCTTACCATCAGGTGATCAAGCACAAGCCCATATTAAATTTAAAAAATATGCTAGCCAAGGTTAAAAGGTTAGTCTTAAGTTAACATTTTAAGAATGAACATTTTGAAGAAAATGTAGTCAAATAAAATACGTTCTTTGCAGAAAATATTATACAGTTTTGTTTCTCAATAAATATTTAAATATATGCACGACTCACTCAAACAGAGGTCAAGAAATTTTTCTTCAATATTTTGTCTTCATACATATTTGATCAGTTTATTTTATGTACCGTCAGACCCTATCTTGTTCTGTAGCGCCAATATTTCAAACTTCTTTCGTATGGAGGCACAAGAAATGGTTTCTATTCAGCCTATGTTCGGATTTATTTTTGTTTTATGTTTTATTCTATATATTATCTATACATACGTAAACTCACACCTTTTTGCGCATGGGGGTAGGCAGAAAATACAGAACGCCAGCTGCTACGATTCTTACACACTTTTTTTTGATTCAATTACGTTCATACATCTAATACTTTCTAATTTTCCTTTCTGAAGAACATCGCCATTAAGATCCGTGTATGTCCTTCTAGGGAATCATCTCGCGCTTAAACATAGAATATGTTATGAAATTTTAAAGATTTCTTTTGGTTCTTAATTTTTGGTTTGGACTTAATCTTCTTTAATTTAACTTACTAATGTGCCCATTGCTGGGACACAGACATCCTCTCTTCTGTGAGAGAGGTAATGGGGCCTTAATCCACCACGCGGACCCAGTGCGGGTTGGTGAATGCCACATGTCTTCGAATATTTGGTTCTACGACACGCCGGTTTCCTCACGATGTTTTCCTTCACCGTTTTAAGAATAGTGGTGATGAAATAATTTACACAAGTAAAACGCCTGCCTGAGTTCGAACTCACGACCTATAAATATTACAATTTTATTAGTTTTTAGGGTTCCGTAGTCAACAAGGAGCCCTTTTAGTTTCGCCATGTCCGTCTATTCGCTGCTTAGCTCATAGACTCTTAATACTAGAAAGCAGCATTTGGCATGGATATACTTTTTAATCACGTCGGCAAAGTGGTAAAATAATACAATGAAAAAAATTTTTTTTACTGTTCCTCCTGTACTCGTAAAGTAGTGATGATTCTTTTCTCGTCTTTCCCGTGGTGTGGGGTATCGTTGGGTAGGCCATTCAAAAATATTACGGATCTGTGAAAAACATTTTTAACCGACTTCCCAAAAAGGAGGAGGTTCTATGTTCGACTTCGAGTTTGTTATTTTTTTTTTTTGTATTTTCACCGATATCTTCGTCAATTGTGGACCGATTTTGAAAATTCTTTTTTTGTTTGAAAAAATATGTTCCGAAATTGCTCCCATTTTAATTTTGTGAAGATCTGATGAAGAACTTCGGCGATATACAACAGAACTCTTCAATAAATAACGGCAAATCTCTCGGGATTGCTGCAATCGCATGTCTGTTTGTTGTTTATAACATTTCATAACATGACATCACGCCAGTTCGCTCTTAAGGGGTAAGCAGATCTCTCATTTCACCGGTTATGTTCAAGTTTCATGAAATCTATTCTGTCGAAATAATTCCCTTACTAACTTCCCTATTAGGTACGTACAACTAAAAAGTGAAAAATAAAAAAAACTTTTTGCAAAAAAATACTACCGACTTCCAAATACAAAACTACAAAGTGAAAAATAACTTCATTTTTTGAAGTCGGTGTCCAAAACGCAAAATAATGGTACCTACGAAAGACGAAAGACTACGAAAGTATTTGGAAGTCGGCAGGCAAAAAGTTTTTTTTTCAATTCAGGGTTTGCAAAAATTGAGCATTAAATTGCAAATTTTTGTTAGAGTCAAGTGTCCCCCCCCTGCCAGCTAAATGGTTGCTTTTGGAAATTAAAAGAAAAACGATCACAGCTCAGTAGGCTTTACAAGTTTACGAGTAATAGTCGACCAACTTATAAAATATACTTGGAAAAGTAAACCTTTTTTATATTGATGTATGGAGACAACAGTTTTTGAACGGCAAAGTTTATTTTGTCCCTTCGTTAGAGCAATATTCGAAGCTTTCATTGTTTATGAACGTTAGTAATGTTACCTATTTATGTTGGTGAATGTAGCTGTTTATACGGAACCCTCTGTGCGCGAATCAGACTTGCACATAGCTGGATTTTTTATTATATATTCATATATAAAAGGAAATAACGAGAGACGAGTTCTAGTGGTAGCGGCATCATGCGTGAAAAACGAGTGAGGAAGGGGGTAGACAGATATGTCAGCTCGTAAACAACACCCACCCGCAGAGACTTTAGTTCTTGTGATCATGGCGCTTGTAATGGTGCCGAAATATCGAGCTCTCAACCAAAATCTAAATATACATGGTAAATATCCGAAACAAATATTAATTCTAATGATTGTGACCACGTCAGCTTAAAAACTTATAAATGATAATGATAAATGATTTTATTTCTGTAAGTTGGTTTGTACAAATACTTTTACATGTCGATCATATTTTTAAAACTAGATGAGGTTCTTAACTGACTACTCTGAGAAGAAAGGCCGAAACAAACTCAGAGGTCACAGTCTCTTAAAGTCCAGACAAGTTCTTGGTTAGATCATGTGAAGACCATGTAGACTGATGTCTGAAATGGTCTTTTGAGGAAAGAACCAGCCAGATTGTGTGGACCTGACCAGTAAGTGCATTTGTCAATAACCGGTCAATATATAAAAAGGGCATATCTATACTTAATATTATAAAGCTGAAGAGTTTGTTTGTTTGAACGCGCTAATCTCAGGAACTGCGGGTTGGAATTGAACATTTCTTTTTGTGTTGGATAGTCCATTTATCGAGAAAGGTTATAGGAAATATACAATACGCTACGACCAATAGGAGCGGAGCATGAATGAAAAATGTTGTAAAAACGGGAAAATTTATTCGGTTTTGAGAGCTTCCGTTGCGTGCGCTGCGTAAACGGTTTAAGTTACTCAAATATCATGTATGATAGAACTGTTCCTCTTTATAATTTCTAAAAAAAAGTCCGGGACAGCATATGTGTATCTTTTAAGATTGACTCACTATAACCTTTTTTATGGTAATCAAATTTGTTCATTTTCGAAGGAGTTTTATCAACATCTATACTAATACTATAAAGCTGAAGAGTTTGTTTGTTTGTGTTTAGGGTAGGCAGGGTAGGTAGGTAGTGGTAGGTTAATAACCAGTTGACGGGAGCCAAGCCGTGGGGGTAAGCTAGTATTATATATTCCCCAAAGGATTGGGCAGAGGTCTACTTATAATATATGTGTTACCGTTAGAATACGGAATACGTTAATATGTGCATTAACTAGTTAATCTGCAAATTACCGGGTGCAATCCGTTAAAGTGTGAAATTATACGTTAATATGTGCATTAACTAGTTAATCTGCAAATTACCGGGTGCAATCCGTTAAAGTGTGAAATTATACGTTAATATGTGCATTAACTAGTTAATCTGCAAATTACCGGGTGCAATCCGTTAAAGTGTGAAATTATACGTTAATATGTGCATTAACTAGTTAATCTGCAAATTACCGGGTGCAATCCGTTAAAGTGTGAAATTTGACTTCAAGTGCCAGATATTTGCACTATACCTAGTTAATCTGCATA
Organism: Orthosia cruda; assembly: GCA_964057195.1. NCBI lineage: Eukaryota > Metazoa > Arthropoda > Insecta > Lepidoptera > Noctuidae > Orthosia > Orthosia cruda. Next base: position 3,067,660 of record OZ059853.1, on the reverse strand, counting down.
TTAACAGATGCTACATCGTTAAATCGCGGAAGACAGAGTGAGCGAAACACTTTTGTCTCGTTTTCTCGGCCCTCGCCCCCACGCGCTTGCGCCTGTATCCACAACAGCCCCTTTGTTCCCGTAAAGTTACAACATTTTGTGTTACACTGTTACCCATTGGGATAAAAATTACCGATTAGTAACACTGTAACTCAATGCCACGTTACATATCAAATGACAAAGTCGACGGAGTCGCAGAACTCCTATTTCTGGCTGCAGGGTTTAAAGTTAAGTAAAGACGGGAGCTAAGTTCGCTCGCTCACTTCAGCTCCCATCATCCCCTTCGAACCTAACCTATCCGTATCGGGATGTCCTAAGTTCCCGAGATCGCTACGCTCGCTCTGCAAAGCGATGTCCTGTTTTATGAACCGTATGATTAACCGTTAGTATGCAGATTACCTAGGAAGTCAGCAGATTATCTAGTTAATATAAGAATTTAAATATTTTTTTCCACTTTAACGGACTCGACCAGATAATCTGCAGATTAACAAGTTAAACTGCACTCTAACTGATTTACGAACATTAGCGGTAACATATACAATACGTGCGGTGAGCCTATTGCCATCAACCGGCTCAGATGAGTAATGCCAGATGGAAAATACCAATAACCCTTTACCCGAACCGGGATTCGAACCCAAGCCGTTACACTCAGTAATCCCGCTCGCGAACTTTTGAAGTACTTCATGTAATTTACTTAAAAGCGACTTGTTCTAAACTTTTAGTTCAAAAGTACTTCTGAAAGTTTCCAAGGGGAAGTTCAAAATATATTAGTTTATTTGTCCTTTTACGTCGAAAACCAGTTTTTACTGATCTTTGTTAATGAAGTATCAAATTAGAATGGTATTGTTACTAAAAGTACTGACTGGCAATTTTATCTTGAACTACAAAAACCTTAGAATTGAAAGGGGTAGCTTGATTTATAATAATTTACATCTAAACTTACTAGGTTACCCCTTAATAATATTTTTATTTGTTTTGTGTTAATTATTTCATCACCACTGCTCTAAAAACAGTGAAGGAAAACTTCGTGAGGAAACCGGCATGCCTAGAACCAAAAATTCAAAGACATGTGACATACGGATTACGACCCATTCCCTCTTACAGAGAGGAGCGCTGTGTCCCAGTGGGAACATTAAAAAGATGATGATGATGAATACTTTATTAACAGTTAAAATTATTTGTTTTTTTACCCGACTGCCGAAGGAGGGTTATGTGTTTATCAGTTCCTATGTGGCGTTCTAGAGACCAAAGACCGCGTCCGCTGATTTTGATGAACCTTGCGAGTGTAGCTGGATACATTAAAATTGGAAAATAGAAAAATTGCTGATATTGGTCGCCATATTTTGGGGACCAAATTTATTTTCTTCTTCTAAACCCATCGTGTGGGGTTTTAAGAGGTGATTTAAAATATATATACCACTTATATGTTTAAATGTACATACATCGAAAAAAAATCTTAGCTAAAAAAATACAAATTATATTTTTTGAATTAACTTTTTCTTTGTTAATGGTAATCTGTGAAATTACTGATACAATTATGAGAATCACCGATAAAAAGATACGCTGTCGTTGAGTGTCTTACGCATTTTTCAGAAAATTGCACGATTTCCTGGCATTCTCTGGACACATTCCCCGAAAAGATGTTTTATTTATTTTTGATAGGCTCGCAATGGTAAGCGATGTTGTGGTCGACGGTGAAGTACGCTTGTCTAGTAGTAACTTAAAGACTCTCAGATTGTAGCTATCAGGTTTAGGAAACACAGACTCTGGCAGGCCATTCCATTCCTTAGCTGTACGCACAACGAAAGTATTTCGAAAACGTAGAATGCGTTCCACCTAGTGGGAGGCCTTCCAACGCAGCGTCTTCCAGTAGGCGATCGCCACTCCAGAACTTTTCGGCTTCTTCTACCATTCGCGGGCTTATTACGTAAGGAACAGGAAGCAGCAATAATTGTACAATTATTGCGCGATCAATTTAATGACTTGGCTACTGAGGCCTTTAAGTCAAGTCTATTTTTTTGATAGTCACTTTGAACAGAAGCTATTAAACCTGCCCAATGGTTTATAAAATGTATAGTTTGATTAAGTAACCTGCTTATGAAAATGCAACACTTCGTGGTCGCAGTATTTTTTTCATTTAATTACTATTTAGCTTCAATATTCCGTTACATTAATATTTGCAGATGTAAAGTATTTGTAACAGTAAATATGGCAGTGAACATTGGATATTTTCATTCTATTTACATAATATAATAATTAATTTGAAAAAGAACCGTGGCGAAATCTTAGCTGACTTAAATTTGAGCGTCTGAAAGTGAGTTATGTATGAAAGAAATTCCATTAATTGTCTACGTGTTTTCAAAGTATAACATGAACTGGTGCACCACGTATAAAAAAAAAAACATTTTAAATGAAAGTTTTTTGATGATTTCGTTAAATTTCATTAGCTTAGTGTTGCCATCTTACACTTATTCTGCCAAGTGACTAGTAGTGACTGTAGTAAATAAATCACTATTGTGTTTGTTATTATAATAAAATGAATTAACAATACATTTTATGTCTAAGTTTAGGTGTCCCTTGCAGAGAGGCAGTGTAGTAGAAATAAATGAATTACTTACTTTCAATTAATGATAGACAGAAAGATTAGTACCCAAGTCAAAAAATAATTGCTTGGTTGTTGACGAGGATCTTTTAATCACGTCAAAGTCATGTCTTAGTATAAATAAATATACTCTTTTCAAAGAGTATTTTTACAAATTTATATTGAAATAACTAGGTAAGGGAAAAAATTATGCGATATTGCCCTTTTACTTCCACGTAATTGAATAATATTACCTATAAACACATTATTAAAAGTTATCCAGACAACCTACAAAAGTTAATGGATGAATATCTATATTCTCGGCGTTCTTGAACAAAAATGTTTGCACAAACTAATTCCAAACATGGCCCTGAGTTAAACCAGATATTTTTCATTGATTGATATAGGAATTTAATCTCAGCTAAAACAATGTATGGGTTTCTGCCATTGTCCTTTATTAAAACTATTTGAAAAATTGGATGACTAAAATGGCAATGTACAAAATCGCTTTGTAATAGTCGATTGTTATATGAAATTGAATCGATAACGCATTAGTACATCACTAAATGGAAAATATGGAAATCATCATCTCGTATAATTTGAGCTATGAAATAGATCGTTGAACACACTTGTTTTCCAATTTACTTTAGACATTGGCAGAATAGTCGTGTAATATGCCATAGAAATAAGAATATTATAAAATATACTTATTCTGGACATACCACATTCTAATGCGTTTTTGAGTATTTGGCAGTAAACATACCTAGCGCGTCAAACTTTTTAGCAAGCTTCGCTGAGGTAGCCAACACTACAATAAAAAATTATCCTCCACTTTACCGAGATCACGTCTGTTTCAATTCAACAAATTGTCCAGTTGCGTAGACATTTGAGACATAAAACTACACCAATATTCAATATTCACTAGGAATTCATTTGTGGATAATTAAAGTAGGTAGCCACAAAATAAATAACAAAACAAAATGCGCCAAAAACTCAAAAACTTTTGTACCTACTCAGCCATCAGCAAACGATTGGCAATCAATCAACAACAAGGAAAAACATAATCACAATTTGACAGCCACATTGCTCGCAGATGGCTGTCGCTCTGCTGTCAAAAACCATGCGTAATACGAAATTATTGCAATCACCTTGCGATAAATGCATATTTTATTTACCAGATTTTTATTGTTAGCAGTGCTGTAGTAAAATTATTATGGTGTGGCTATCGCTCATTCATAATGCGGATTCGCGATTGAAGAGAAATTATTTCGCAAAAATAAGCCTGCCGATTTTTTGACGTAAAGCGATAATCACGCGATGATTGTACAATCTCTGCGCAAGTATTGCTGATTGCTGTTTCATACGTAATAAGCCTGGCTGTGCCCTGCCCACTGCCACTAAATTAAAGGCAATTCTTCGGGCTATGTCGTTAACCTTTGTTCTCCTGCGGATATCTTATTTCCAGGTACTGTATTAAACCATATATAATGTGTTGTACTATGCTATTATGTATTATTTGTGGTTGTACTTACCTCGAAGTTGACTTTTCCACTTTGTTTGTGCTTGATCGTCTTGAATACGTAGTGGGCATATTGTGTGGCGTCTGAAAGAAAGCATACATGGTCATCATCATTAATTTCAGCTGAAAGGCTGACAGGCTGACTGCTGGACATAAGTCTCCCTCAAGTGCCGCCACCGGTCTCGTGCGTCTCGCATCCAGTGAATTCCCGCAACCTTTATCAGTTCATCGGTCCACCTAGTGCCTTGCAACGCAATGTCATACGGAAGAAGAATAAAACATAAGTTTCTAAATTATATTTTAATTTTAGTTTTTAACCCTTGACGGAAAAAGAGCGTTGTTATAAGTTTGGCGGTGTACCTGTGTGTTTGTTTATATGTCTGTGTCATCAAAGCTTCTAAACGGAAGAACGAGTTTGAAAGGTCCCTTTATCGAGAGTGTTCTTAGCTATGTTTGATGAAATTCGGTTCAGCTGTTCAAAAGTTATGGGCGTTTTACTGTTTGAATAGGGGTGTTTTCGCAAGATATCGTATCATATTTAAGTGCTCAATATATTGTCGATCGAATATATTGTCAGAACAAGTAAAATTTCAAAATTTAAAAAACCCCCGACACATTTATCTTGCGAAAACATCCCGATTCAAACAGTAAAACGCCCATAACTTTTGAACGGCTGAACCGTTTTTGTTCAAACATAGCTAAGAACACTCTCGACACAATCACCTTTCCAACAAAAAAAACTAAATCAAAATCGGTTCATCCGTTGAAGCGCTATGATGTCACAGACAGATACACAGATACACAGATACACAGATACACAGACACACAGATACACAGATACTCAGATACACAGCAATACACGTCAAACTTATAACACCCCTCTTTTTCCGTCGGGGGTTAAAAAAGAATATATTATACCGTGTCTACTACTGGATAAATTATGTGGCATGAAATAAAAATATGTCGGAGGTTTTTTTAAATTATTGGAAAACATCGGAATGATAAGCCACCAAAGTCAGCTTTTTTTTTTTACAAAATTTTATTCCGAAGAACTTTTAACTTCCCATTGACCTATAAACTTCAAATTTGGTGAAAATGTTTATTATTACGTATGTTTTACTAACACATACCAATATATTGTTAAATCAGATTTTTGGAATTCCCTCATTTTTCCTACTACAACCAACTTAATTTTACGGTCTGGTTCGGGACCATGTGGGCAGTCGGATACGCACTGGGCCGGTTTTTGTTATTATGAAATGTACAAGTATCTATATGCTAGAGGGTGGAGACCTGGTGACCTGAAACACAGGCCCTTAAAGCCTAGCTTAGGCACCAGTCGCCTATAGTATAAACTAAACCATATCGTGTACCGAATGTCTGTAATGTTTATTGTGGTAAGAAATATTAAAAAAACATTTCTTGTAGATTTCTGTTGATGTCCGCGTAGGGTTGCCAACTTTAATTAGAAGAAATAGAGTATATCTGATTTCAAAGGAGGTAAATAAAGAGTATGGACTTCCAAAACAGAGTATGATTTATTTTATATTTTTGCAGCATACAACAATTTTTCATGGTTTTTAAATGGATTGTATGACTCCAAACATACTAACTCTAAATTTATATAGATCAAGAGCTCATTTTTAGTTAATTTCAATGGAGCTCTGTTTCTCTCTTCCCGTCACTTCACATTCATGACCGAAAATACTCTCTCAGTAAATGCTGAAGTGGCAAGCACTAGTATAGCAAAAATTGTGTAAAAAAGAGTATTTCAGCATACTCTATTAGTGTTATAGATTATAGAGTACGGCTACATGATATAGAGTACAATACTCTATTTTAGAGTACGGTTGGCAACCCTATGTCCGCGTGTCAATAACGCTCAAAGAAAGAGCTCAAAGTTGAGCGTAATGCTCTTAGTATTACGTTTTTGACACGCGAAGAACATAAACTCACGTCATCTAGTTACATTTATGTCTGTGAAAGCATACTTGTTACCTTGTTAGGTTAGGTTAGTTAGCTCTCGTATAGTAAACTCATTAACAGAATGCTTTTTATGTTTGCAAACCACTAATTTCTAACGTACTAATTGTAAAAGTAGCACTACTTAGGAACATCTGCTCAGAATTAGCTTAATTTTGTGCGACTACGTAATATTCTCTCTAGGCTAGGGTTACCATTTCAAAAATGTAAATGTTTTAACAAAAAGCTGGATAAGGTCTAGGCATTTTAGTCACAAAATAAAATAATAAATTCGGTAATCCCCGTCGTACGCACACACGTACAAATCGGACAATAAAGACATTGTACACAGGATTTGTATTATAGATATAAACGCCTTTTTTAATTTAAAAAGAAATTGCCATCAAAGCGAGAAAGCCGGACAAATTAAAGGGCACAGGACGCCAAATATCCGGGCAAATCCGGACGGATAGTAACCCTACTCCAGGCAGAATTTCGCTCAAGAGACTAGCAACCGGCGTGGGCGATATTATAGTGCACAAGTGTGTTCGCCAACACAGGAGAACTTCCTCTTCCATCACTCTCATAGTCCCTTCGGACGTGAAGCCGACACACACGACCGGTGAAAGATCGGAGAAAGGACACCACCAACTTCCAAACACCGGGCTATTACTGCGAAATTGCTAGTTCATCATCATCTGCCTGCCCTTGTCCCACGTTACTTGGGGTCGGCGCAACACGTTTTCTTCTTCCATACCGTCCTGTCCACCGTCACGCCACCACTGACTTCCTTTTCTTTCATATCACTCCTCACACAGTCCATCCATCTTTTCTTTAGCCGTCCCTTCCCTCTCCATTCACATTTATATTCATGAATCTTTTATTAACATGCGTTTCACCCCTCTTCATCGCATGACCATACCAGGACAATCAGTTTCCTTTCAACTTTTCATTAGCTGGCGCCACTTTCAAATTTCCTCTAATATACTCATTTCTCAGTTTATCCAAACTCGTCACTCCGCACATCCATCTCAACATTCTCATCTCTTCTACATGCAATCTCATTTCATCCATATTTTTCACAGCCCAACATTCTGATCCATAAAATATTTTTTCATTTTTTCCCTTTTACTTAAGTGGTATCCGTCGCAAGTTGTTCCAGTGACCTGACGCCATTTTCATCCATACCGAGTTGATCCGGTGCGTTACGTGTCGGTCTACCTCGCCATCCCCTTTGACAAGCGATCCTAGGTACCGGAAGTTGAAGCACATCGGTATGGGTGTTCCGACGAGAGCTAAAGGCACGGAACTGGAGAGACCGCCAAACTACTGCGAAATTCTTGTTGAAAAACCCAATATCAATTTTTGCTCGACCTGGGAATCGAGCCAGGACCCTCGCGCTTAGCAGTCGCACTTGCAACCACGAGACCAACGAAGATGTTGACAGGTTTGCAGGTTGCAGACTAAATATGGAGTACATACTATGTGTAGTGTTCCAGGGACGTGACATAAATGTCTAACAGTGGAAACGATCATTTAAAACCTTAAAACGTAGTCATTTACATTGACATAATTAAAAGAAAAAATGTTTTTAAAACAAGCTTTTTTTTTTTAAACTTTATGCACAACAAAGGCGGACTTAATGCCTTAGGCATTAATGGATTAATAATGCATTAATTAAGGCTTTGAATGGACTAAAAAGCATTAAAAGTAATAGGGCTTGTCAATACCTATTCAATGAGCTTAAACACGGTGGTGCTTCTTGTCTGAGCAGTTGCTATGGCCACTTGCCGGCTCCATCATGAGATCAGCTCCATAGCATTATATTATTTAAATAAATGTTTCCAAAGTTACATAAGTACGCCAAGTTTCAGCTTAAGTAGCCAGAAAGTGCTTCAAAAATCTAATACTACTACTAATAATTAAGTTTGTAAAAATGAAAGAAATACGTACCTCCAAGAGGAAAGAATTGACAGAAGATATTCTTAAAAGCTTCTTCATCAACCACACCTGAAGGACACTCCTGAAACAAACACAAATTATTAACTTCAGTGTCTTCACAATCTGGTCAATCAACCTGTGATGTTCCCACTGCCGGTACTCCGACCTCCTCTCTGTGAGAAGCCTATTAGCCCATCGGCGGTCAGAGCTCCAGAGAGAGGAACTTCCTAAAAATACGATTTTGAATCTAGCCTTTAACCCAGCTGCCTAAAGAAAATGGTCTCGTTAGATGCGAACTCCTTCGGAAGGTTTTTTGATTTCTGTGTTCTTCTGGGTAAAATAATGCGACTCTGCCTGCAGCCTTATTGCGTAATGAATTCGGAAAGAGCAAAGGGCAAAGAGTATGAAAAATCGACCAATCACATACGAGATGAAAGACGTGACATGGCTTTCCGTCTATATGATTGGTTGATTTTTCACACTCTTTGCCCTTTGCTCTTTCTGAATTAATTACGCAATAAGGCTGCTGGTGTACAATATTATAATTTCTTTTGAAAATGCTTCTAATTACAATACAACTTTAAAGTAATAGTCAAAGATGATGCGAATGACGAGAAGCTGTTCAGAGTCCACACGTGTGACGGCCTGATTTCGTTTTTATATTGGCGGAGAAGCGCCATCTCGTCCGTTGCTTCGCAATTAGTGAGGACTGATAATTAGCTAACCGATGTACTACGTATGCGTGCGCGCCGCGCCGTTGCGTCGCTCAGTTACCAGGTGGCAGTAAATGTCGTAAAGCCTAAGGTGTTGCTCGTGGCTGTCAGCCAGTGGAAGCCGGCCCCAACATGTTTGAGAAAAGGTTAAGATGATTTTTAGGTATCAGGCGAAAATAAACTCTTTATTAATCTTGTTTCACATATCATAGTGTCTCAATTTGAAAGGCTATGACCAATTGACCAGTGTGTGTTGCCAGTGGTGGCATATAGAATCGAAACGTGGGCGCACACAAGGGGCCAGATCAGAAAGCTTAAAGTCACCCAAAAGGCTATGCTTTCCATGCCTGATCCAATCAGAAATGAAGTCATCCGCAAGAGAACCAGTGTTACCGATATAGCCCGAAGAATTGGTAAACTTTATTCGCAGTGGGCAGGGCACATTGCTCGCAGAACGGATGGTTGATGGGATCAAAAAGTTCTGGAGAGTCGACCGCGCACCGGAAGACGTAATGTTGGCAGGCCTCCCTCTAGTTGGACCGATGATCTGGTTAAGGCAGGGTATCCGAAAGAACAAGGCGCCAAGGACATCTTGGGTGAGCCCTATGTCCAGCAATGGACATCTTTCGGCTGAAATGTTATTGATAATGATCTTTCTCACCTGTTTGAACCCGCGGTACATAAGCTTGATCTCGTGGGCTGTGAACCTGGTAGACTGCGCCAGGGTGCCCGGTGGCTCTGGGCGGTGGCGGACCACCCCCGTAGGGAAGATGGATTCCTCGCATTCTTCCTCTGTAGACAAAGAGAGGAAGACTTAAGAAACATGAATTAAATTATAAAAATTAACTTTTTTACAAAAAATATAACCGACTCCAAATAAAGTTTTTTATATTTCTCTTTTTAGTTGTGGTACCTAATAGGCGAGTTCTATAGTAAAGTCAGAATAGATTACCCGAATATCATGAAACTTGAACATAACCGTTGAAATGAGAGTGTATCAAGGAAAACTGTACACATCTGCGTACCCATTTAGAGCGTAATGGCGTGATGTTATGTTATGAAATGGCGTATATGATCATTTATGAAAGAGTTAAGTTGTCTAACTCCGAAGTTCTTCATCAGATCTTCACCAATTTTCTTTCGAAATCGGTCCAAAATGATGGAGAAATCAGTGAACATGAAAACAAAAAGAAAAACTAACAAACATAAGTCGAACAGAACGTCCTCCTTTTTGGAAAGTCGGTTAAAAAGATCATAATTACAACCGACTTCTAAATAAAATCACCAGAACGGCTGATTGGATTTGGATGAAATTTGTCACAGAGATAATCTGGGTTTTTGTCCGGTATAATATTCCCTTGGGAAGATAAAACACTTATCACATGGGTGAAGTCGCGGGCGAAAGTTAGTAGAAACCCATAATGTTTCATTTTTACGAGGACCAAAATTTCTTGGAGCATTAACGTTTCCCTGCACACAAAGGGCCTATTCCTCTGCCTACACCACTAATCATTAATCACAACTCGGGTGGGTGCTCCGTAGTACATTAGTCATGTAACGACGTGGTCCGTTTCATTCCCAGTGCTAAATGAATTATCTTTGAAAGGGTCAGAGAACGATGGTCAATTGTTTCAGCCAAACAATTATGCGGAAGCTGTTATGCGTAAATATAATTAGGGTAAATAAAAGTATGTTGAATATAACATAACATATAATATGACTTAATAATGTCTTAAAATTTCATGCAAATGTATAGGGAACCATGTTTGTATGTATGTGTGCTAAAGTTATTTTTGTACTTAGTGTTTTGGTTTGGAAGTCAGTTTATAGTTTTTCTGAAAAGCTTTCTCTTAAAGAGAAGCCTTAAAATGCATTCAAAACCACCCTACACAGCTAGTCTTACACCCACAATATGCCACATTAAACATCGCTGAACGAGCAAGCTTGAATGAAAGACCGACTGAATGAAAGGCCGACTTTGTGAACGAATGAATGGTACTGCGGGAACCACGGCCTCTTTAACTGAACAGGTTGGCTAGTATATGTTGGCATTTTGTAAATGGTTCGCCGAAATATTGTTTAATACATACTTTCATTGTGCGTACAGCTAAGGAGTGTAGTTCCGTGCCGGAGTCTGTGTTTCCTGATAGCTACTACCTGGTCTTTAAGTCAAGAGTGAATAGGTTACTTCTAGGCAAGCTTGCTTCACCGTCGACCACATTATCGCTTACCATCAGCCGAGAGATCAAACGTGAGCATATCATAAAAAAAACGGTCCTTCGAATCGGCTTAGCCGTTTCCAACTATGGCAGGGTCAGCTGTCAGCCTAAAAGCATGCAGCTGAATACTGGCATTTTATATGGAGCGACTGTCCTCCACAACCTAGTAACTGGGTATCTTATTATCTCAATAGTCACTCTATTTCTAGACGTATGTCATAAAACAATACAATGAAAAAATTACCTGTTTGTTACTAGCCCACTGCTGGGCAAAGGATTATGTTCATATAGCACGAGCATTGATCGTTACGCTTGCTCACGGTGGTTTGGCTATATGAAACTTATATTAACTGTAAGTCCAAGTTTCTTCACGATGTTTTCCTTGACCGTTGTCAGTGATGTCCAAGATGAACTTAAAAAGTATATGAATTGAAAAACTCACATTTGTACTTGCCCGGATTTGAACCCACGACCTCCAAGCACGAGAGGCGAAGTCTTAGCCAGGGGCCACCGCGGTATGTTAAGAAAATATTCTTATATAATACTAGCATACAGATGCCTCATTCCATACAAAGAAACCGTGCCGATGTAACTAGCGTTTATCGTCTGACTAAATTGATTGTTTTCATAAGTACATCGATAGCGTTCGGTTCTGTTCCACGGCGATAGATGGAGTTAGCAGTGACTTGCAAGTAAAAGGTTTTACTTCGTTCGTGACAATTTTTTTTCTTTAAATACAGTTTCGATTTGTTTTATAGTATTTTTTTGCAAGTTTTTACAGTTTAATTGTACCAAAATGTGTATCAATACAAATTAAAAAAATGAGTGGAATGCCACATCAATTTTAAACCGCGCCATTTTATGCAATCAGTTATAAATGATCTGTTTAAAAAATCTTTGAAATGTGAATTAATAGCCCAATTTTCCGCAATTTTGCATAACATTTTCATTATGAATTCTAGAAAATATTACTTCACACAATTCAAAAACAAATTGTTACATATCGCGCCATCTAGTGACATTTATACAAACTAAATTTGATTTCCTCGCGTCGGGACCCCGTGTCCAAACCAAACGTGTATGTAAAAACTTATCGGTTGTGAATAACTGTTATAAAATTCAGTTGCACGATTTGACCCGAATTTTTCTTTCTGTTACACTCTGTATACGAGTATGTAAGTATGTCTTTAGGTTTTGTGTGTACATAAAACAATAAATTACGTTATATTGAACAAACATAGAATTATTATTCAAAATACCAAATCTCCGTGCTTAAGTAATCCGAGAACGCCTCGAAATAATGCCCAATATAAATCAGTGTAATGGTAACTTATAGGCCGCGCTTATATTTAAAATAAATCTGTCTCTAGTAACAAACGCGGAGGGAATAATTTTATTTATTGAATCCATACTAATCCTAACTAATATTATAAGTGCGAAAGTGAGTTTGTTTGTTTCACTTTCACTTTTCATTGCCTTAACTACTGGACCGATCATCAAATTTCGCATAAACGTTGTCAAAAATACAAAAAAGGACCTAGGTACGTTTAATACAGAAAAAAAAAGTACTTTGCCTGAAGGAAAACACGAACGGGAGTGAAACCGCGGGCAAAGGCTAGTACCTTATATTATAAAAACGAATGTGAGTTTGATACACTGTCACACCTTGACGGCTGAACAGATTTGGGTGAAACTTGGCATTTAGATAGACCAGAATCTGGATTTGGACATAATACACTTTTCATCCTGGTATAATTTTCCTTTGGGATAATAAATCTCTCCACACGGGCGATTCTGCATGCAGAAGCGATTATAAATACGAAAGTGACTCTTTCTGCCCGTTTTTACGCTCAAACCGAATTTCGATAAATTTTGGTATAGAAATAGTTTGAACCTTCGAGAAGCACATAGTATATTTTTTATCGCGTAGCTACATTCCGGGTTTAATTCGGCAATTTATAATTACCGAATTCAACGCGGGAGGAGCCGCTGGCAGAAGCTAGTTTAGTATAAATACTATGTTACAAAGGCGAGGCAAATAATGTTATTTATTGAATAATAAATAAAATAATTTTCTATTAGGAAATTCACGGTAGCTGCCTGGATTTATGCCCAGTTCCTTATTAATAGTCAATAATAATCCGCCAGCCCCCCCGTCAAGATATTCAAGCCAGCCCGCGAAATGCCGTATTAAATAAATAGGTAGCAAAAAGGAGTTTCTGGTCCGTTCTTCTCCACGTAGGTATATTACGAACAGATGGTAGAATCACTTAATCATGATCCAGCCCTAGTTGTCGCTCCAGCGACGCCTTGAGCCGAGGTTCGACCCCAATGGGAATAAGCCCTCAGCGTGGTCGCTTAGGTTAAGCTTTTTGTGCCTGGTAGTCTCCATAGAATCCCGGTTAAGCAGTAGCCAAAAACTTTGATTGACCTACGAGACGTCCATTAAAGAAAAAAAAAAGAAACTGCCAGACCTAATTTCGCCATTTTACATTTAGTGACTGCCTATTATGATCTCCACAAACCACTAACTGGATAAAAAGATACCATTGCAACACTGGTGTCAGATCTCAGGCTTGTGACTACCCGTAACGACTGTCAAAGATCTTCAAATAACAGCCGGGACCAACGGCTTAGTGTTCTTTCCGAGGCACGGAGGAATCTCGGTATGTTAGGATGGTCACCCATCCACGGACCGACCTCGGCCAGCGTTGCTTAACCTTGAAGATCAACCCGTGCGGCTGTTATTATTTAGCCACAAGCTCCTCTAATACAAGAGCAGTAAGTGTCAATATTCCTTAGAAATGTTGGCACTGAGAGCTCCTGAACTCGGTTTAAATGTACTCCTCGCATTCCATTTCATTTGTGTGTTTCCATTTCATTCCATCGTCGCTTAAAAATGATTGACCGTGCTATTCTCCTGTCTGCCCCATCAAGCACTACAGGCGTGATGTTACGCGATCAGGCATTCACAAACACGTTACTATGAAACACAAAAGTTCTGTTGTTCACGGCAATTCAAAAGGGTGCTTTGAAAAGACATCAGTACCATGTAGCCATGTGAATAGAACTCTGTCAGATGACGCAACGTTCGTAGGCCTCCCTCTAGGTGGACCGATGACCTGATTAAATCTGCGAGAATCTAGATGCGAGACGCACAGGACTGATCAGTGTGGCGACACTTGGGGGAATTTTAAGTCCAGCAGTGGACTTCAGGGCACATTGCACGCAGAACGCATGGTTGATGGGGCCAAAAAGTTCTGGAGTGGCAACCGCGAACCGGAATACGCAGCGTTGGAAGGCCTCCCTGTAGGTGGACAGACGACCTGGCGGAAGCCACTGGATGTTCGACACATAGGACTGATGATGAGATGACAGTCGCTTCATGTAATCATTGAGGCTCTAAAGTTTCATTCCTTAAGTGGTGGCGTTGGTCGAAATGCCAAAAAGTGGCGCTTGACATTACCATATATTTATGACATTTTAGCAACCGCTATCGCGACGCTTTTGGGGATATATAATGCCAATTGTCTTGGCCCTCTGATTATTTCAGGCTGATTTTGTTGTAAAGAAGTTGTGGTTAGCACAATTAAATTGTGTTCTGTACATTCGAATGAAAAAACCGGCCAAATGCGTGTCGGACTGCGCACATTTAGTTTCCGTACCAAAGAAAAACTGATTTATCAATTTATTGGTATTTTTTTAGTAAATTATACATAATATTCAACATTATCACCAAATTTCAAGTTCGTAAGTCAATGGGTAGTTAAAAAAATCTTCCGAACATAATTGTGTGACAGACGACGGACTGACAAACACTTGGCTGAAAGCAATAGGGCTCCATTTGTCCCTTCGGGTACGGAATCCTAAAAACCAGCGCAGTTCCAGTCCGGCAAATTTTGGTAAGATTACTGCTGTTTATAAACAACTCAATAGAAGCACTGAACATAGCTCTAACGAAAACATAAACAGGATTGAGGGACAAAATTAACTTTGCCGTTGGTAAACTTCTGTTTCCATAATTTCACATAGGTTTTTAAACGCACACGAAGGCTGGGCTACTCTGTTTTTGGATCATCCCAGATTTCCGATTTTTCTTTTTGTGGAACGGAACCCTAAAAGGGATCCGTTATCTGTTTATTTGTTTAAGATCAGAGATTTAGATCATAGATTTAGTCTGTCTGTCTGTCACAGCCAACTTACACAGAATTTACTAGACTGATTGAGTTGTTTGTACACACGACGTGTAACCATAAAAACGGCCCAGTGGCTAAATACATTGCCTCTCGTGCTTCAGATCGTGGGTTGGTATATCGGTGGGAAGTACCCAGGGGCGGCCTTAACCGCTGCGAGGCTCCGGGCGGGCGGCAAATATTTGCGAGGCCCTTGTCCGTTTTACAATGTATGAAATGAAGTAATGATATACGAGAAATGGAAAACTTGACAATTATTATAATTCATACTTTACTATGTAATAGTCAGGGTTTCTTCATTGAAAACGATCTTCTTTATAAAATAAACTTTTATTAGAACACTTTTTAGTCTCAAAAAGAAGACCTGTCTTTTACAATGACACAGTCATAGATGAAACAAATTAAAATAAACCAGCGTTCTAAAATTGAATATCCGCTGAACTACGAATGGACAGTGTTGACCTCTGATAAAATAAAGTTGAATTTTTATTCTTTATCTAACACTATGAAATACTTAAACGACTAACTTTATTTTATTGTTACGAATAACTGTTTGCTAAGGATACCATTGTAATCGTTTTGGATTGTAGCGCGAGGCCCCTACAAGAGCGAGGCCCCGGGTGATTGCCCTGTTCGCCACCACCTAAGGCCGCCACTGGAAGTACCAATGTGCTTTTTCAGTTCAAGTGTACTCTCTAAGTTTATTTTATTTTATTTAGCACACCAACACTACATCTGCTTAAAAACATCCAAAAAAATAATACATTTAGAGTCCGAATTAAATCGCAATTACACAGATTATGCATTACAATTAAAAACTCAAAATTTAAGACAACTACTAAAATTCCTTTAAAAATCTCATATAGGTATTTGTGGTACGACTGTACCATTCCTATTCTTTTGTGTATAGGACCTATTTCTCGACGATCAGCTCATATGTCGTTTTGCGAATAGGACGTTTTGATACGGAGTTAACTAAATATTTATCACAATATATCAGTTAAGTTAATGCTCATTACTCAATAGGGAGTGTCTGAATGTTATGAACTTCATTGAAAAGACTACAATAGGAATATCTAACGAGATGGACCTTTCATTGTTCAACCTTGCCATGCGTATCTTGGACATCGCTGACAACGACGAAGGCAAACATCGTGAGCAAACCAGCATCCTAATTGAGTAAGTGAATTCGCCAAGGCAAAGAGTTTTGACATCAACAATCGACCAACATGCGAGTTGAAAGACGCGATGTGGATTGCCGTCTACGTGATTAGTCGATTGATGCTGCTGTACCCTAATTGCCTATCTGTTTTAACAGCACGGAGCAAACTCCTTCCCTTTTATTTTGGTAACTCAACAATATTCATTGCCTGTTTTACACTGTCGAGTAGACGGATTTTTGAACATAATTATGAAGCAATGAATGCAAGGGCAACAATCCGTACCCTAGTCTTTGAACTTACACAATTAAGGTGCTGAATTTATAGTTAATATAAGTTCGAAATCGCCAAACCGTCTTGGGCAAGCGTGGTGATCAATGCTTATGTCGTCCTTCTCTGTTTCAGAAGAGGCCTTTACCCTGCTGTGGAACAGTAACAGGCAGGTATACGTTTTCCATAACTTTACTCCGAGTGTGTTACCTGATTTAGAAAAGTGTAACACCGAATAATACGTCTCCGTAGCTCTACCTATAATAATAAAGAGGTATGTTTCACAAATTCACAACCACGCTTGTTTGTAACAAAGGTGTCACGCTATGCCAGTCACGTGTTGGGACAGTCACACGGGCAAAAGGACGGGTTGCCACGTGACATATGTGACACGGCCCAAAGAACGGGGTGCCGCGTGACGTATGTGTCACAACCATGTGAACGGTTCCATATTCGGTAGCTGGCCGCTCTGTATGTGATAATATTGACAACTAGCTAATAGACAATCCAATAGCTACAACCTGGGGGGTCTTTAAGTGAAGAGTGAATACACCATCGCGAGTCGATCACAAAAGTTTCAAAGAATAATCTGCCTGTATTAACATTGGGGCATATATACGCCCTAAGCATTTTGCTTTGAAACAATAACGCCCCTTTTGTCTTTAAAACTATCCTCTTCATCTAAGCCTATAAACCGCCTCTTACCAGTATAAACCCGAACGAACCGGTATAAACCGGTGATATTTTATCCGGCTACGGTTAGCCGCCATTTGATATAAGAGCCAGACTTAGTCGGTTTTAGAGAATTCTTTGAGTAAATACTGTGACGTATTATTCGTGAGCTCTTCTGTATTGCCAGTTCTAGAGTTATAAGTTTTTAAACTTTCATGGTGTAGTCACCACATCACAAATGTACAAACAGTAAACAGGGTAAATATCCCGATTCTAATGTTAATGTTAGTTCTAGAGTTATTTAGGAACTTGTGGTGTTCTGATTTACAGATCCACATTTTTAACTCTATTTACAATTCATAACACTATACAAACCATACCTTTTTTAAGCTATTGCATAGCTTCTATCGCGGGCCTTGAGCGTGGAGACCGAATCCAGAAATTCCGTAAAGAAAATAACCTGTGACAATGGTGATCAATGTGGACCTTATGCTAATGAGAATAAGGGTCACTTTTGCTTGTCAAAGAAAAGCGACCTTATTTCAATGTGAATAAGGGTCACTTTATATTTTTGTTTTGTTTTTTAGAGTTTTATTAATCGGAAATAAATGGGGGTTTGGCTCGCTACGTTTTCGAGTTTTAACGTTTTTAATTTAAAGGCTCAAATTCGCTTGGCAATGACAAGTTAAAATAAGAATTTTTATTATGACGGATGTAGGAAATATTTTTATGTTCTATTGAAGTTGAGGATCTTTATTTGTATCCTATTTTAAATTCCAGTGCGTTCAATGTAGACTTTATGTATGTGTGAATAAGGGTCACTTTGAAAAAGCGACCTTATTGTGGTATAAATAGGGGTCACTATTTAAATTTATTATTTGGGGAAAAGGTAAAATATGATAATAAAGGGGTTGTTAGAGGGTGGCGTTAAGGGTTTATTATTGTGGGTGAACCGCGATCTGCATTTACTATTTGGGAAAATAAAGTAGATTTTAAGAACAATAGGTACACCTATTGTTCTTAAAATCTACAGAAAATGTATTAAATTCTCAAAAATTAAATGCTATGCAATAGCTTTACCGCGGTAGTCCCCGAATGCCACACGTCTTTTTTATCTTTTGATATTGTATCAAATCATATGACTCACTTTTTGTATTCTTTCATACTGTTTGTACCTGAAAAGCATATTTTTAGTTATCTCTGATTGTTTTAATTAAAACTTAAATTATATTGCTAATTTGTAATTCTTGCAATATTTTTCTACGGTGACATTTTCATCTGACATTACATCTGTCTGTCTATTTTATTTTCTTAAACCATAGACCGTAACATAGGTACCATGAACTAGACCTGCTTTAAGCTAGGTGTACATTATTATAAGGGTAGCGTAAACTGACCCCTTTGTGAACCGTTTTTATTCGTTCTGGTCTTTATTTCTTAATTGAAATTTGAATTTAAAATGTAGACGATATGACACAGAACGATGAAAAACGGGCGTCAGTTTTTAGTTTCGGATCTGGACTGAACGCCGAAAGACGGTTGATTTTCTTAATACTACCACGTGTACGATCGTATTTGAAAACTCTTTAGATTATTATATACGGCTTGTGTAATAATATCTCATGTGCTGAAGTTGAATATATAAATATAAAGTGTATTACTAAGTATAAATTGCTTACCGGTGTAAATGCGTATCTACGGCGTATAACGCCACAGTCCGATTCCCCTACACATCTTGCCAATCTACCGCACGTGGTGTATGAGCTGTGGCAGACAAGCATACAGAGACGCGCGCGGCCACAGCGCCCCCGTTTCAGCACGCGCAGATTCCTGCTGCCTACTCATCCACCTACCTGCCCGATCGCCTGCTCATTTGCCTATCTCGGGCATACGACGTCATCCTGCCCGTCCTGCTGCCTGGGTGTGCACGCTGGTAGCGCACCATCAGCCGTCTCATCACACCGTGCCTCGTCTGCCTGCCCTACCTGTTGCCCGGTTAACTGCCTACGTCGTGCGAAGCCGGCCCTTCTGTTTTATACTCAATATCCTTTTATTAATTTTTAGTTTATAATTATTTAATTTTATTAACGTGGCTTACGTTAAGCTCATCAGAGCTTCATGTAACGCTACATTTTTTTAATTTTTATATAACTTTAAAACTTTGTTGGTTAACTTGTTAGTTTTGTAATCATTCAAATCAACCTAATCACTCAATTTTACTGGCCCAATTAAATTGCTAAATAAAGTGATGGCCTGAAACATAGGTTTGAAAGAACTTAAATCGGGCAGGTCGCTACCAAACTTTAAAACGCCTGTTTGTCATTACATGCAGTTGTATTAAAATGTTTTAGTCATAGTATATATATAAGTACTAATTATAACATTATAAGTTTTTAAACTGTCATGGTCACTAACACTAACATTAACATTAGACGCGGGAATTTACCATGTTTAATCTTTGTTGTTGTGTTTGAATATCGGAAACCCGCAACAAACAGTAAACATGGTAAATATCCTGCTTCTAGTCGCACTGAGCGGTCAGCATGTCGGCTGTCATATAGACGACGTGTGTCTCAACAATTTAAGCTATGCAGACGACATGGTTCTGCTGAGTGCGTCGATCTGTGGCCTGAGAAGGTTGATTGCGACATGTGAGGATTACGCTGTCAAACATGGACTTGTTTATAATATTAAGAAAAGTCAGTACATGGTCTTTGAGGCCGGAGGTGCCATATGTCCAGACTATGTACCACCTATACGTCTGAATAGTGTCCCCTTAGAAAGGGTGAAACATTTTAAATATCTAGGACATATAGTCACGTCTGACCTCAGGGACCATGCTGACTTAGAACGGGAGCGGAGGGCGTTATCTAAAAGAGCTAATATGCTGGCCCGCAGGTTCGCACGTTGTTCGGATGCCGTGAAAGTAACTCTTTTCCGAGCATATTGCACGTCTATGTACACCTGCAGCCTGTGGGCTAATTACACGCAGAAAAGCTATAACACCCTCCGTATTCAATTTAACAATGCTTTCAGGGCGGTTTTGGGTCTGCCTCGCTACTGCAGCGCTTCGGGTATGTTCGCATGGGCGCGCACGGACTGTTTTCATGCGACCATGCGGAAGCGCTGCGCCTCTCTTGTGCGCAGAGTGCGGGACAGCTCCAATACCGTTCTGAGCATGATAGCAAATAGGTTGGACTGTCCTTATGTGCGACACTGTTGTGACAGACAAGTTACATATAGTGTCGCACGTAAGAGACTAATGTAATTAATTGTGTTGACTATTATTGAATTTGAATTTGTTTCAAGTGTTGTATTTATATTGTGTATTTATTTGGTTGTATTTATCCATGTGTGATTTTGTATTTATTATTGAAAAAATTAAAGCTGTTGGTGATATGGGTTTAAGACCTGAAATAAATGAATTTTAATTTTTTTTTTTTTTAATACATACATACATACATAAACTCACGCCTTTTTCCCATGGGGGTAGGCAGAAACTACAGAACGCCACCTGCTACGATCCTTACATACTTCTTTTGCTTCACTCACATGCATTCATCTAGTCATACACACACGCCGGTTATGAGTACTGCGCACCTGGCCTTTTTGAAGAACATCACCTTTAAGGTCTATGTATGTCTTTCTAGGGCGTCCCCTCCCGGCGTTTCCATTCACGTCTGCCTTGTAAATACATTTCGTTAGTCGCCTTTCATTCATTCTCTCAACATGGCCAAACCATTTATCATCTCTTAAAATACTCTTTTCAATTTTAGTCACTACATCTTCTTTTAGACCACCCGCTTCTAATGTTATTGTTAATTATACCATTGTTTTATAAATTACTAGCTTCTGCCAGCAGCTTTGCCCGCGTATAAAATGATTTCTTATCCCAAGGGAACATTGTACCGGGATGAAAACCAGACTTAAATCAATATCTATGCCAAATTTCATGCAGATCCGTTCAGCAGTTATGGCGTGATTGAGTAACAAACAAACATCCATCCATTCAAACTTTCGCATTTATAATATTACCACAGGTAATATAATATTAGCCGATGATACAGATGCCTCACCCCATACAAAGAAACCTTGCCGACGGACGTAACTAGCGTTTTTCGTCTGATTAAGATGATTATTTTTATAAGTACTTCGATCGGGTTCGGTTCCATCCCACGGCTATAGATAGTTTTAGCAGCGACTTGCAAGTAAAAGGGTTTTCTCGGTTCGTGACTATTTTTTTCTTTAAATACTTTGCCTTATAGTATTTTATGCACGTTTTTATAGTTTCATTGTGCCAAAATGTGGCATGCCTCAGAAATTTAAAACTGCGCCATCTGTTGGAATTAATTTTAAATGATACGTTCAAATATGTTGGAAATGTGAATTAAGAGCGCGGTATTCCATAATTTTGTGCTTAGGAGAGTTGATTAAAAAGAAGTATGTTCTTTTTTAATCAACTCTCCTAATTTTATGATCAATTATAGAAAATAATAATTTTACACACAATTCAACAACAAATCGATGCATATCGCGCCATCTAGTGACATTTATTTGAACCAAATATTCTTTGTTAGCGCTGGGATCCTGTGATATTAGTAAGAAATAAGATAAGATATATATCTGCGCCAATATGTACATTTTTAAGAACGTTCTTACTTTCAAATAAATTATTCTATCATCAACATCATCATTTCAGCTGAAAGTCGTCCACTGCTGGACAGAGGCCTCCTCAAGCGTCTCCACGCTGGTCGTTCCTGTGTTTCTCGCATACCTACATCGGATACCGCAGCCTTTTTACTCAACTGCCGAAGGAGGGTAATATGTTTTTCAGTGTATGTATGTTTGTTCTTATTTGGCGTTCTAGAGACCAAACGCGTTGGCCGAATTTGATGATTCTTACGTCAATTGATTCGTTCGCTACATTAAAATTGGAAAATAGAAAAATAGCGGCGTATTGTGCGGGACCAATTTCACTTCCTTCCATTCTCATCGTTTGGGTTATCAAAAGAAAGGGTTTTATGAGGTCCAAAAGTATACAACACTTAAATGTTTAAATGTACCTACACCGAAAAACAAAGTTTAATGAAAAGTTAAAATTTAAAAAGGGTAATTCAAAAAATCAAAAGACCGGACCGCTTAAGAAGCGAGCTAAAAAGACGTAAACAAGAAGAAAATCATGATGTGCAGTCGGATAATACATCTGGTTTTGGTCAGCCAGCTCGCGAATATGTATCTTACGACAGCACAGCATGATTTTCTTCTTGCTTAAGGGGCTGAATACTCAAAATAGGCTTTCTTTTAAACATTTTTTAGCCAAATCTATTGAAGATGTGGCAGCAGAAAAAAGATATGTTAATCTTGATCATATTTCCGAAAACTTTGTTGTGGCCGAAACACGTTTACGCACAAAAACCTCGATACAATTGAATGGCAAAGTAACCTCTTACCGTGATCTTCAAAAGATTTTTCCGGTAATACTGACCAGCGTACATTTGTACAATTAACAACAATAACGTATCATAAAAGGACGCAAAACTTCATTGTCTTATATATTGAAGTTTCATTCATTATTTTTAAGTAATTCATATTATTATGTTTTGTAAAAAAGTCTATACAAATTACATCGTGCTTCTCTTTCCATCCAGTGCAATTCGACAGTGACCGCTTTGCGGCGTTGCTAGGTGGACGTATGTCGCTTTTTCCGCAAAAATAATATTCAATTTATTTCTCGTCAATTCAATCTGTCAAAAAAATATCAGGTATAAAGCAGCCAGATCATGTAGCCTGGTGGCTTTAACTGGAACTAACGAAATCACAAGTAATATTGTCAAAGTCTGTATTATTTTTATTTTTTGGCACTACCGCTGTCACTGGCATCTATATTTTTGTTGTATTATAAACGACTCACATCGTTTAGTTTACTTACTAAGTCCATAACTAAAAAGTATTTGAACCTCTTTGAAAATACAACAAATGTTATCTCAATTTGAATTAAACAATATTTAAAATATAGGTAAGGTCGAATACTATTTTAACCTTCTTCGTTCATGTGAAAACAATAGAAGCAAAAAACACAGAACATGGAATGGTCGTACCAACCACGCTGGCAGTGTCTCGAAATGACAGAACTAATAAAATTCTTCGTATCCATTTGTTTCAATCTTTGTTTCTTTCTAACATACGGCACCTAGAACTGACCAAAAAATGTCAAATTCGTAAGAAATGATAATCTATTTCTCACGAATTTGACATTTTTCGTCGTTTTAATTAAAAATTGTCCACATGTGGACATAAAGCTCACCAAGAATCACCACATTGATCAGTCCTGTATTTCTCGCAATTAACTAACTATCCCAATTGCAATAACGGGCTACAATAATAGTTTGTTAGTCTATTAATATTGTTAAGCTAATTATTAATTGATCTTATCATTTTGCCAAATCGGCACTGACAATTCTTATTTATTAACAAAAAATCCGCCGATCGCCCTGGAGAGTAAACTCAAAGACTTACACTTGGGGATTGCCAGAGATTTACGCAGCATTCTGGATGTAAAAAGAACAGACCGAATACGGAAAACGCTGTGTTCCCAAACGAGCATAATTGACGTAGGTAAAAAGGCTGTTCGGCTCAAATGGGCCAATGCCATTACGGCTCACGTTAGTAGCATGCAAATTGAGCGCTGGGCAAGCCTCCACAATCTTGAAGATGGAACGCACCGTTGAGGCTGGTCCAGAAATAGGTGCCGAGATGATTTGGATGCGTACCGTGAGGGCTGGTTCTAGACGGTGCGGGAAAAGAATGTCTGGAATGACTTAGGTGTACTCTTATGAATTTAATTGGGGATGGATGAAGAGGGAGGGGACGGCCAAAGAAAAGATAGATGGACTGTGTGAGGAGTGATATTAAAGAAAAGGGAGTCAATTATAGCGTGGTGCGGGACAGAACGATATGGAAGAAGAAAACGTGTTGCGCCGACCCCAAGTAACATGGGACAAGGGCAGGTAGATGATGATGATGATGATTTCAGACTTTTACCGGTAAGACTTAGTAAATCTGTTTAACCGATAAATAATAAGTTTCATCATAGTTTTTTTTTTTTAAATGAAGCAACAGTTCGGCTTTTACAGTAACATATACGTGGTTGTGAGGCATACACTGTTTTTAGTATTTATGTTTTCCTTTTTAGGGTTCCCTAGCCAAAAGGCAAAAAACGGAACCCTGTTGAAACTTGGTAAGTAGGTGTATTCTGTGAACCGCATTAAGATTTTCAAACAAAAATAGAAATAAACTGAAACTCAATTTTTTTTTTCATCCTACCTGTACGTGTGGGGTATCTATGGATAGGTCTTCAAAAATGATATTGAGGTTTCTAATATATTATTTTCTAAACTGAATAGTTTGCGTGAGAGACACTTCCAAAGTGGTAAAATGTGTCCCCCCCTGACACTTCTAAAATAAGAGAATGATAAAACTAAAAAAAATATATGATGTACATTACCATGTAAACTTCCACCGAAAATTGGTTTGAACGAGATCAAGTAAGTAGTTTTTTTTATAACGTCATAAACCGTAAACCACAATTTAACAAGTACGGAACCCTTCGTGCGCAAGTCCGACTCGCACTTAGCCGGTTTTTTTTATGGCATGCCTTGTGCCTGGCGCATATAAACATTTTCTTTCTTTCTATATTATCTTTAAACACCTACACTGTACCAATACTTATAGCAAATAAATGATTGATTGATATATAACAAACAATAGCAACAAATAGTTTCAGCCGTTCTCTAGTGAGACGCTTACAATCACATACAGCATTTTTTGGGTTCCGTCTATCTCTCTGTCTGTCTGTCCGTCTGTCACGAGGCTGTATCTCATGAACCGTGATAGCAAGGCAATTACATTTTTTACAGATGGTGTATTTCTGTTGCCGCTATAACAACAAATACTAAAAACAGAACAAAATCAATATTTAAGTGGGGCTGCCATACAACATATGTGTTCTTTTCCATTTTTTGCGATAATGGTACGGAACCTTTGTGCGCGAGTGCAACTCACACTTGGCCGGTTTTTTTTATTTATATAGATAGATAAAGTTTACATGACCGTGTTTTTTGCGCTCTGTCTATTTGTTTTTTAACTCTAATATCCAGAAAAGCGGCACCACGTGACCTCACCACAGAGGGCTGATGTATATCAAAACCCAGTAAGTGTTTTGTAATTATTATATTCCAGGAGAGCGGAAAGTCATCTTGTATTAGTAACTAAATGATATATTAAGATTTCAAGAGAATACTAAACAAGGAATAAGAACCTACTAATTATACAAATGATATTAATAGCGTCATACATTCTATTGCATATTTTAAACATGCCTAAAAAAGACAATTCCAAACCTAGTAAGTTTTGGATATTTGTTAATTTAAGGTGTCTTTACAATTTGATGTGACTTTCTTATTGTAAATAATGATAAAATTGATTACTGAAAGCACCAAATCTCAATTCAAATTTAAAGTTTCCAGTTAATATTGCACATTCCATTTCAGTATAGTAAAACTCATTAAAATATTTTATATAAAATTATCTAGCTATTAAAACAATATAAAAAATGTAACGTACTGTGTTCTTATATATGGCAGTCGCATAGAAGCAGACATAATTATAATATTTATTCAATTTGCACGGCAAAGACTCGTATGACACTAGCTAGATTACCTATTTTAGTGATCTTTATTTTCGTAGCAATAAGGTTGCATTCATAGGCAAAATAACAGTGAAAGATCTAATGTCAGATGCTAGCCAGTTTGAAATAAGAACTTGCGCGGTTATATTTTTGTAAAAAACCATCGGAAGAGTCCGTTTATGATATGGGCCTCTGTGGTCGGCCTTGTGTATTTAATTTTCAAATACTTTTCGCTCCAATTTAAGTTTGCCCCTAAACTATCGATGACAGTGGGCGTGGCTAAGAACCTCAGATGTCGATTGTCAACTGTTCGTCCTCAGCCCCTTAAGTCTTTTTAGTAGTCGGGCTTATTGATTTTTAGGGTTCCGTACCCAAAGGGTAAAAACGGGACCCTATTACTAAGACTCCGCGGTCCGTCTGTCTGTCTGTCTGTCACCAGGCTGTATCTCATGAACCGTGATAGCTAGACAGTTGAATTTTTCATAGATGATTATTTATGTTGCCGCTATAACAACAAATACTGAAAACAGAATTAAATAAATATTTAAGTGGGGCTCCCATACAAAAAATGTGATTTTTTTGCCGTTTTTGCGATAATGGTACGGAACCCTTCGTGCGCGAGTCCGACTCGCATTTGGCCGGTTTTTGAACTTTTTTTTTTTGTAAAAGGATGTTAAAAAGGCTGCTAAGATGCTTTTATCTGTAATCTTTATTAACCGTATTTTATTTATAACGATTACAAGTAATTTATCATGACCTTTGTACATATTTTTCTGTTCCTTTTCTTGTCTGTTCATTATCCGTGTGTACAATAATTGATACGTATAATAAATAAATAAGTATAAACCAGAAGGTCTATTTTTCCACATCATAGGTCGAGTTAATCACAACGCGGCGCTGTGCTTGTCATGGCATGTTCCCGACGTTGACTAAGTGTAGTTTTTGGTTCCCTACGAAAGAAAAAGAATATGTCATGGTCAATAATAAGTAAATACTGAACTACATAACATCACTTCTGTATTCACCGAAGGATTAAGGAGAGGCGAAACTTTTTTTTTTGGTCTATCCCTACCCACTATCTCCAAACCACTGCAACTCCTGAAAGCCAGAATGACGACCAACAGAAAAGCGCCGAGGCAATAAATCTCGACGAAGTCCCGGAGAATGAATTGTTTCAATTGAAACTGTCGTGCATCCCGCAACGAAATACACACAACACAGACTCCAGTAGAGAATTCCACTCCTTAGGTGTACGCACAATGAAAGCATTCCCAAATCGTTTAGTGCGTGTGGGTGGGTTGTCCATCATAGTATAAGTCAACTTGACACCCTTTTTTAACCGACTTCCCAAAAAGGAAGAGGTTCTATGTTCGACTTCAAGTTTGTTTTTTTTTTGTGTATGTTCACCGATTACTCCGTCAATTGTGGACAGATTTTGAAAATTCTTTTTTTGTTTGAAAAAGTATGTTACGAAATTGGTCCCGTTTTAATTTGGTGAAGATCTGATGAAGAACTTCGGAGATATACAACAGAACTCTTCAATAAATAACGGCAAATCTCTCGGGATTGCTACAATCGCATGTCTGTTTGTTGTTTATAACATTTCATAACATAACATCACGCCAGTTCGCTCTTAAGGGGTAAGCAGACCTCTCATTTCACCGGTTATGTTCAAGTTTCATGAAATCTATTCTGGCGTAATAGTTCCCTTACTTTAGTTTCCTTCCTTGTTTTGGTTGACTGGTAGAGAATGCCTCAGGCATTAAGTCCGCCTATGTATCTGTATGTTGCATGAAGTTTTAAATAAATAAATAACTTGCCTATTAGGTACGTACAACTAAAAAGTGAAAAATAAAAAATCTTTTTGCAAAAAAATACTACCGACTTCCAAATACAAAACTACAAAGTGAAAAATAACTTAATTTTTTGAAGTCGGTGTCCATAACGCAAAAAAAAGGTACCTACGAAAGTATACTATACGGTAGTATATTTTTGCAAAAAGTTTTTTTTTTCCAATTATATAGTGGTCGTCTTCTCTCTAACCAGATTTGTGGGTGCCATTGAAATTTCTCGTCTAGAGTGATTCCTAGAAATTTATAAATCCCAGTTTTTGCCATTCAATATGATGTCGCATTAGCTACTTCTATCATTCGTTAATGTGAAACTAATACATTTGTTGTTTTTTTTTCATTTGGTACCAAATTGTTTGCCGTGAACCATTTTTGGACCTGATGAATAGAGTTAAGATTTTGTGACCGCCGATCTATTTTGAATATCAAAGATTTGTCATCAGCAAATAAAACCATCTTCTGTTGATTTTGTAGTAATTGTGGCAAATCATTTATGTAAATTAAACAGAACCCAATGTCGAGCCTTGAGGAACGCCCATTGTCTTTTCAGACCCTAGTGAGTTTACGCCGTTTACCTGAACTTTAACTGATGCAGTTGAATACCAGTATAAAGGTAAGTAAAATGTCTCAATGTGTGTAAATGTATGTGCATTTTGACGAGTATGACATTTGTCAACGTGAGTGCTTTTGAATGCAAGTCAAAGTTGAATGTTGACTGATTTGAATACAAGAGAAAATGTGAGGTTTTCTGTTCATGTGAAGTTTTAATCACTGGTTTAAAGACGTGTTTGCAGAGTTGTACGAGGTTGTAGCCTTAAGAATTGCCAAACTTAAGCAGTAGGAAGTGCACATTGGTCGCAAAACGGATGGTCGTGGAGTCAAAAAGTTCTTTAGTGACGGCCGCGTACCGAAAGATGCAGCGTTGGAAGGCCTTCATCTAGATGTAGCGATGACCAGGTTAAGGCAGCGAGAAACCGCTGGATGCGAGATTCACGGGATCGATCGATGTGGCGACAATTAGGAAAGATCCAACAAAATACGTCTTTCGCCTAAAATGATGATGATGATATTGAAGTAATTATTTTATTATACTGCCTGCAAAGTAATCTATCTTCACTTTCGTTTAGGGTAGATTAAAAAAGATAAATTTGAAACCATAAGGGTCTTAGTTGACTGGCCTACTATGTACCTATATTCCGTCCAGCCATTATTAATTTTACCTTTGCCAGCTCAAAAACTTATTACACTTACAACAATCGACTTTATTACTGAATAAATTTTATTTGATTTAACACATTAGTATTATATTTTTGCTCAATATTTTGGATTGTTTTATAAACCGCCTGCCGCTATAAAAGCTGTGTTCGTACATAGTTCGCAAATGTGAACTCTGCACTATGCATGCCGGGGGTGACGGCTGACGACTCTTCAGCGTCGCCGCCAGTCTTTGTGCACAAACTGAGAAGTGCTAGTATACATTGTAGTGAGGGACATTTTCTGTTGTCTGTACGGATGAGTGATATTAGGAGTAAGTGATACAACGAATGCTGTTGCTATACTGCCCTTTATTATAAAAGAACACAAGTTTATATGGTTACATTGACATCTCCCTCTCATCTCCTCCCTAAAACTAAAATAAAATAAAAGTTTACTTTTATTTTATTGCATGGATACAATATAAGCACAAATTAAACATTGATACTCTTAGGCTAACACGTATAAAATATAGTTATA
Source organism: Orthosia cruda (assembly GCA_964057195.1). Classification (NCBI taxonomy): domain Eukaryota; kingdom Metazoa; phylum Arthropoda; class Insecta; order Lepidoptera; family Noctuidae; genus Orthosia; species Orthosia cruda. The sequence continues at coordinate 3,038,121 of OZ059853.1, read as the reverse complement.
ACATAATCGTAGTACATATGTTCGTTATGTTTGGTATACAAAGTTATACAATAATAAGTAGTTACATACTTATAATAACAATCAATCCCTGAGTACCTATGAGCGCACAGCTGGCGCTTATTATTCGTCTCCGTTTTCTGCTGACCTGTATAATAGCTATTGTTAAGTGCTTATAGCATTGGTAATTAATTGTCTTATTGTTTTTATCTTAAACATGATACGGTTTCGTTCTGTTTTTGTGAATAATGTCGGGTTTTCCCTTATAATTGACCTCAACATTTGGTGACAAATCTCTAATCACCTTGTAAGGTCCAGAATATAATTGTTGAAGTTTATTGCCAGTTTCATTTTTAATTAAAACTTGATCGTTTGGCTTGTAGCGTATTGGATTTACATGCTGGTCGTATCTACTTTTTCTGCCTATTTTATTGGCTATCAAATTTTCCCGCGCTTCGGTTTGAGAAACCTGTAGGCGGTACTTAAGTTCAAGCGGGTAACTGTCGTAATTATATAGAGGCTCTACACACTTTTCCAAATTATTGGGCAAGTTACACTTTCTACCGTATACGAGTTCGAATGGTGTAAATTTTGTTGACGAGTGAACTGTCGTATTATAAGCAAAGCACCAGAATGGTAACCAAGTACTCCATAATTCGGGTTTTCCTTCTGCTTGGATTCGCAAAAATGCACCTAGATTTTTATGCGAGTTCTCTAGCGCTCCGATGCTTTGGTGATGATACGCAGTTGAGTTTAACTTTTTAATATGTAGTAATTCACAAACCTGTGTCACGGTCTCGGACATGAACTCTGTGGGCACGAGCTACCGACAGAGGTGTCGGTAGCTATGTCCCTCGGGATGCCATGTTGAAGTATGAAGTTATCCACGAAGGTGCGTGCTACTTCTGTAGAGGTTTTAGTGACGAGGGGATACGCACATACATACTTGGACAGCTCGCATTGCAATGTCAATATATAAGAAAAATTGTTGCTGTCTTTGTCTAATGGTCCTACCAAGTCTAAGAAGATTTTATCGAAAGCCGAATGAGCAGTTGTGGTGATTGCCATTGGCTCTTTCACCTGAACTGTATACTTATGCTTCTGACATTGAACACATTTTTTGACATAATTTTTGACATCACTTTCTAAGCCTGGCCAAAAATAGTATTTTTTTATATTAGTCAGCATTCTTCTCATGCCCGCGTGCCCACTAGTGGGCAAAAGATGAAAGTCGTTGAGTATCACTTTCCTATCATCTTTGTCCTCTATTCTTTCGACATCTTTTAATATACATAATCTGGGCCCTTTCCAGTTGCTTTGTTTTCTTATCTCACTAGTTAATTTCTCTACAAAAATTTTATTATTCGAATTTTTAATGAAGTATACTTCTTCTATATTTAGCTTGTTACATAGATCACTCAGCTCTCTCGCAAACTCGGCTCGCGTAGTTTGTGATTGAGATGCCGAGTTTATGAATATAGTTTTCATTTGGGCATTATACAATAATATTATGTGTGTTTGTAACACTACTGAGCTATCGCTCTTTAACTTCTTAAGACTGCTACTGGGTGCAAATCTTAACTCTACTGCGCCTCTTGGTTTGATATGAGTTTCCACTACATGTGGTTGAACTGGCAAGTTGTCGGTGGGCAACTCATCTGCCGGGGCGACAGCATCTAATTTTCGTTTTTGAGCGCGAGTCATTACTGCACACAGACACTCATTCATTTCTTTAAGTTCTTTTGACGTAATTTTTATTCTAGATAATGCGTCTGCAACGCAGTTCTCACTCCCTTTTACGTATTCTATTTCGTAATTGTATTCTTCTAGAGCTAGTCTAAATTTAAAGAGCCTGCTAGATGGGTCTTTTAAATTAAATAAGTATACAAGGGGTTTGTGGTCGGTTAGTATTTTAAATGTACGACCGTATAAATAGGGTCTGAAATATTTGACAGCCCAAACTACAGCTAAGAGTTCTTTCTCTATAGTGGGATAGTTCTTTTCCGCTTTGTTAAGGCTCCTACTAGCGTAAGCTATTGGTCTGCCATTTGAATTTGATAGTACTGCCCCAATTGCGTACCCAGATGCATCGGTTTGTACTATGAATTGATTTAGTTCTGAGAAATCTGGGTACTGTAGGATTGGCGGTGACATCATACTCTGTTTTAGAGTTTCAAATGACGTTTGACAGTTGCTATCCCAGTTGAATTTAGTGTTTTTCTTACTTAAAAGGTTTAAATGATAGGCTTTGTCGGCAAAGTGGTCTATAAATTTTCTATAGTAGTTTGCAAAAGCAACGAAGCGTTTCACTTCGTCCGTACTTTTAGGAACTGGATACTCTTTAATTATTTTAATCTTATCTGGGTCCGGCAATATACCATTGCCTGTCACCACGTGGCCTAAATAAAGCATCTCTTTCTTAAGGAAATCGCATTTAGTGGGATTTAATTTTAAGTTGGCACTGCGCAACTTTTCGAATACTTCTATTAAATTTTTGTTATGGTCAGTTAAGTTCCGTCCCATACAAATAAGATCGTCTAGGTACACTAAGCACTTGTCGTAGGATAGCCCGGTCATTGCCATGGTCATCATACGCGAAAATGAGCTGGGACTAGTTTTGAGTCCCATAGGCATTCTTGTCATTTGATACTGACCACCGTCTGCACTAAATGAAGTATATTTCCTACTGTGTTTGTTTAACGCTACGTTAAAAAATCCTTGGTTTAAATCTAAATGTGTGAAATAAATACATCCACACAAGGAATCTAGTATATCCGTGATGTTTGGCAGTGGAAACTTATCATCCTGAATACAAGTGTTGAGCTTACGGTAATCTATAACTAACCGCCATTTTTTTTCCCCGTTTGCGTCTGATTTTTTAGGCACTAGGAGTACTGGGCTGGACCACTCACTGGAACAAGGTTCAATAATTTCTTGTTCCAATAAGTTGTCCACTTGTTTTTTTAATTCGGCTTTCTGTGAATGCGGCATTCTGTAGGGCTTAACGTACACTGGTGCCACGTTTGGTTTCAATGTTATTGAGTGTTCATATAATTTAGTTGTTCCTAATTTATCACCCGGTAGGAAGAAAATATCTGCATATTTTGCGCAAATGGACTCTATGGACAATTGCTCCTCTTTATTTAAATGTTTCAGCGATAGCGAAGCGAATACCTTTCTGACACGATCAGCATTATTATTGGTTTCTTGAAATGAACATACATCATACTCGCTTGCTTTGTAAAGTGTTGGACTAATTGTTGTCAAGACTAAATCTGTCTCCGTGGTGTTTAAAATCCTAATTGGTATTTTCCCATTCGTGGGCTTAACTAAAGTATTTGCAACAAAGATCCCCTTTCGCAGTTCTGTTCCATTAACTACACATTCTTCTATCTCACATGTTCGAATAAAGTGAATAGACTCTGATCTTGCCGGTATATTAAAATGATTGTTTGTCATTATTAATGGTAATGATACCTTTGAGTTGTTATTCCATAGTAACAAAGTTTGGTTACCGTAATTTAATACTGATTTATACTTGCTTAAAAAGTCTTGTCCCAGTATGCCACTACCTTTACAAGGCAATGTTTTAAAAACATAGAACTTATGTTGTAGGGTCTGATTTCCAATAACTAGGCGCAAATAAGCATATCCTATAGCCTGTACTTTGCCCCCGATGCCGTTTACAAGTGTCTTCTCGATATGGATTGGAATGTTTTGGTCGAGAATTTGTTTATACTTTATGACAGATATGGATGCACCGGTGTCTACTAATAATTGGTATGAATAATGGTTATGCGATTTTATATTTACGTAGCCTACGTTATTGCATGATAAAATTATATTTTTAGTCCCGAAAAAACTGGTCCTCATTCCGCTGTTCTGTTTCTGTATTTTCCTGCGTTTCTGAGTCATCCAATGTATGTATGTGTTGATCCCTGGAGGTGCTATAATTGGACCTACCTCTGTTTCCATGAAATGGTCGGGTGGACCGGCGCCAGCTTGCCTGCGATCCTCTCCGAACCTGATCCTGCTGTTCGTCTTGGTTTTGGATAACCTGTTGATTGCCACGTGCGCGTCCTCTACCTGCGTATGAGAAGCGGCCTCTCCGCTGTGACCAGTTATAAGACGATCTCCCTCTATAATTCATCGTTAAAATATCGGAAGATGTTGATGGACTTGTTATATCTTCATCGATGGCCGCCTGTACTGCATCTTTCAATGATGTAAAATTTCTGGCTGAAATTATTGTACTAAGTCGTCGATTTCTCAATCCATCTGAGAAACATTTGATAGCTTGCTTCTCATTAATTGGCTTTAAAACTTTCAAACTGGCCTCGTTGGCCCCCGATTGAGAGATCGTCAAATCAACAAACAATTCCGTAATTTTTTTGCCGAAATCATCGATTGATAAATCGTTTTGCCTAAGACTTTGCAGCTTTCGTTGAATTGCTGTAGCCGATTTTTTAGGCAATAACTGAATCTTCAAGTCAGCTATAAAGTCGTCAATATTGACATATGAAGTCGCTAATTTCAATTTTGCGGTCTGTGAGAGTCTATTTTTTAATACGAAATTTAACAGTTTTCCTTGTGAATTTTCGTCTAACTCTGTTTTGTAATACTCTATGCCATCTATAAGTTGCTTTACGCTAGCCTCATCGTCTGTACAAACTGGTAATAAACTTAAAGCAACTTTTAAATCAAATTTACAAGTAGTTGCCATTTTATCTGCCGTACTAGGTTTCTGTGAGCACAATTCTAATATTTGTTCATATAAATGATCAAAATTTGCGCAAAGCTCGTGAATATGCGAACATTCACTCTCACATACGGTGCTTTTCGATTTTGAATAATATTCTAAAAATAAGTTGTACTCTTTTACTAAGTTGTCTGCCTCTGCTAATTTTACGACTATAATGTTACCTTTTCTTCTATCTGGACCTATCTTTATCAAATATTTTCTGATTTCAATTAACTTGTCGTACAATGTTTTTAAGTTTTCTGCCATTTAACATAAATACTTATTTCTATTTTCTTAGTAGGTACTGAATTACATACCATTATTTTATACTGCATACACTCCAGCGTTCATTTTTTTTTCATTTGTCACTTATTTTAGTCCACTAAAATAATGTCATGTATATTTTATGCTATTACACGTTTACTACTAATAGAGAATAGACAACACCTTATATATAACCACGCACTGACACATAACGAATACAACTTTCGCGCACTTTTCTTCGTAAACCCTGGGTTTTTAACTCTTCAGATGACGTCCTCAGTGTCCTTCTTGTAGCCTCTGGCATTCGTCCGCATTTCCTCTGCGTCAGCTCTACGTCTCCATATAGAACATCGTAATCTGTCCTTCCTGATCTCATTACCCATCCATTTCTGATGGCAATTCTTGTAGATTCTGAAGATACCATACAAAAACGCCAACGATGCTATAAGAAGTAACACGATTAAAATGATGTTTGTTGTGCTGGCATGTATCGTCAGCTGCGTGATGTCAGCGCTGTTACTTCCACCTGCTGCGTTTTGTGGAACTATAACTTCTTCCTTCGTATTAGTTGTACCCATTTTGTGATTGTCGTGGTAAATATTCACAAAATAGAATAGTGACCACGCTAAGTCCCAGTACGAGATTGGTCTCGTTACAATACATTGCGACACCCGTTTTGGTCAAAGAAATGTAAACATACGCTGCTAGCGTTTACGCTGTCACGGTCGCCATGTACGGATGAGTGATATTAGGAGTAAGTGATACAACGAATGCTGTTGCTATACTGCCCTTTATTATAAAAGAACACAAGTTTATATGGTTACATTGACATCTCCCTCTCATGTCTGTCTCTCTATTTCTGTTGAAACTAGATTAGACTGGCCTAAAGGCTAGGCTTGAATCTTCGTCTAAGGTAGGTAAAATACATTTGAGAGCATAACTATCGTATCGTTTTAGAAGTAACATAGTTTATGTACTACTAAGGCTATTGTTAAGGGTTTAGCTTAAGCATATATATGTGTATGTCGTTAAACATACATACTTACATACATAAACTTACGCCTTTTTGCCTTGAGGGTAGGCAGATACTACAGAACGCCACCTGCTACGATCCTTACATACTTCTTTTGCTTCACTCACGCTCATACATCTAGTGATACACGCTCGCCGGTTATGCTTTCTGAAGAACGTCACCAATAAGGTCTATGTATGTCCTTCTAGCGCGTTATTTCCCGACGTTTCCATTCACTTCTGCCTTGTTATTCGCCTTTCATTCATCCTCTCTACATGCCCAAATCATATTAGCATGCTCTTTTGTGTCAAATAAACACTTTTTCTTTCTTTCTTTCATTCACAGGCACCCTTTTTATTATTAGAAAAATAAAGTTTATAAACAAATACTAGTGTACAAGTATGAGCATTTGAAGAACGGTAATTTCTTGTTAGAAACGCATAAAACGAGTGTATAAAGTTGGCTTAGTAGGCGTTTCGGCCGCTGAATTTCGTCCGATCCGGTCGGAACAGGAATTTCATTATTATTATTAATATTTTTGAGTGGTGTTTCGGAGGAATCCTTTTTTAGAGGCAAAGTAACGTCAGAAACATAGAATCAGTAGCGAGTTTAATAGCATGATAAAAATATAACTTCCTCTTTTGCTTTTTTAGTTAGATGTTTTTCGCTGTTGTTACTCAATCACGCCAGAACGGCTGAAAGGATATGGTTGAAATTGATGGATATGAAGCAATAGAGTTAGATTACAGTCTGGAATTTTTTATCCTGGTATGAATTTCTCTTAGGTTGATAAAACACTTTGCATGCGGACGAAGCTGCTGGCAGAAGCTATTATATAATTAAATAAACAGAAAAATCTTAATTACTATGGAACATGTAGTGTATACAAGTACATGAAAAGAAAGTACATACCGACTTAAGATACCGAGATTCTTCTGAGCCTCGGCAAGCAGGTTAAGGTTGCCCTAGTCGACGGCACGAACTATTTTGTTCACAAGATTAAAATGCATGCTATCTTATTCGACAAAGATGCTGTGATGAGCAGTAAGAAGTTAGTTCGCGTACGAATACACACTTTTGCAAATTTTTAGCGAAATGGATGATGATTGAGGACGATAACGAGCGCGCAAAATTTTATAAACAGACTTTTGGGAATATGGATATCATGAAAAAACTACTAAATTAATCTGATCAAAATAAAATTATTTGCATTGTTGAACTACTAATCTATATAGATCCTCGTATGGTGACTGTTTTGCAATTTTCCTTCTTTTATGGTAATTGGCCCAAAGATGCATTCAAATTTGTGTTGTAATATGAAACTTTCGACGTTCATAAATTTCAAATACACGTTTCTTTTTTGTTTTCGTAAAGGGCTATATAATGATGAGACAAATTGATATATTTTTTTATTTGAACGTACACCGTCAAACAGTGGCGTAATCGCCACACTGCAATCATTCTTCCATACGTTTGTATGGAAGAATGATCGACTAGGGCAACCTTAAGACGTTGGTTCCGACTATTATTAGTGGATATCTGACAGTCGTTACGGATAGTCAAAAGCGAGGTAATCTTACAACAGTCTTGCCAATGAGTATGGTGTTACACAGTTACTGGGTTGTGGAGGTTACGTTTAAAGAAGCCGAGCCCAGCGCAAAGTTTAGTAGTACTTTCCAGGACAATTTAAGCTGCTTTACTGCAAAATACTGCCACAAATCAACACACGTTCCCACTTTAATATATCGCCCATATGTTCCCCTACGCATTATATTATATTACGCATTCGTTCACGTGTCAACGAATCACAAACAGGGGCAAATCAAGACGTATGTTTTTCTGCGATTCGCTCGCGTGAGATGAATGTAATATGCTCGAATTTGGGACGGGGTGCCCCAAGATTGCTGTGAGTTTGTCTGAATAATGTTATTGGTATTGCCCTCAACTTCATCTTGCCCTATTCCAAATTTATATGGGGTCGGGCCTCCTTGTGCGTTTACGCCAGAATGGTCTATCCTGGATTGACAACGATGTCCTGCTCCCTCAGGTCTCTTTCGACAATGGCCATTCACGACTCTGGTGGTATGCCCCTTGTTCTTTGCTTGGTGGTGATTTTGGGCATTGTTTTTACGGGTTCGGCCATTTTAATCATAATAGTTTAGTATGATGAATGGTAATCGCCTCTTGTGGTTGAGGTCGTGGGTCCGATGTGACTTTTTCAAATTCATGTGTACTTTCTAAGTCCTGTGGAAACCTGGATTTATCTATACTAATATTAAAAAGAGGTAAAGTTTGTGACTTTGTGAGGTTGTAGGGTAACTGTGGACCTTTGGACCGTTGGAATTTGGCATGGAGATAGTTTGAGACCCTGGGAAGGACATAGGATAGTTTGTATTCCCTTTGGATGATAAAACACTTATTACGCAGGCGAAGCAGCGGGCAGGAACTAGTAGTTAATATAAGTACACAATAAAATATATAAAAAATAAATAAATCTGAAATCGTCAACCCACCTTAAGAAAGCGTGTTGATCAATCAATACTCGTGCCTTCTCTGTATAAGACGAAGCCTTTGCTGGTATCAGGCTGGTATTATTATTTTTTATGGGCGTTTTAGGGCGTATCGATTAATTTCGAGCGCAGGGCTGTGTTAAGATATATCTTTGTTTACAAAACCTACTCCGACGCAGTTATCAAAGAGCTAAAGCCATTAGAAACACCATTATACATCAAATAAAATGAAAGAATATAAAAGCTTTTTCACTCACTTGTAACTTACAAAGCGCCCACCATTTACCACTGAATCTTAAAGGAAATATATTTATTTCCATATTTCTCACATATAAGAATTATCACTTGAACATAACCACTCTATATACACAATACATAACTCGTTTACAAGGCAGAAGTGAAGGCTGGGAAGGGACGCCCTGGAAGGATACTTGGACCTTATTGGTGAAGTTCTTCAGAAAGGACAGGTGTGCAGTACTCATAAACAGCGTGTATATGACTAGATTTTTGAAAGTAATTGAAGCAAAAGCAGTATTTTAGGGATCCGTACCCAAAGGGTAAAAACAGGACCTTAATACTAAGACTCCAATATCCGTCTGTATGTCCGTCTGTCACCAGGCTGTATCTCATGAACCGTGCCAAACAGACAGCCAGACAAGCCAGACAGTTGAAATTTTCACAGATGATCTATTTCTGTTGCCGCTATAACAGCAAATACTATAAATAGAATAAAATTAATATTGAGATGATTCTTTTGCAGTTTTTTGCGATAATGGTACGGAACCCATCGTGCGCGAGTCCGACTCGCACTTGGCCAGTTTTTTCTTTTTAGTTCGTTTAATCGTCGGTGTTTCGTCCCATTTTTTAATGTTTACTTGCAACACCGTGTCGGTGGGCTGTCAACGATTTTGACAGCTGACACTTAACAGTCGAAAGAGAAAGTTTGTAACGTGGACACGCTGAAGTTGGGTCTTGTCGAAACATTTCGAATCGAGATGTGTTTCGCCCATTGTATTTGTTAATCGCGCCCGCCGTTCGCAATCGGCGTTGAGGGGCGCCCCCAAAGTGGGTTTGGAATATATTTTCACGCGCAGCGAGGCGCTTTTGTGGGAAACGTGTGTGTGTCTGCCTGGAAGCTGAAGCCCGGATCAGAACGCGTTGGTGGTCCCAATCTAATCATTGTCCTTTATTATATATATATTCTCCTATCCCTAACCTCACGGCCCGATATTGATCGACCCCCAGGAGTCTACCGCAGGAATCTAAGGTAAGTCCGATTGATACATCTTATGGTCGTCCCACTCTCAACTGTCAGATTGGTACCAGTATATCTCCCAATAAGGAGCAAATCCCTAGCTTTCCACTGCCGCGAACCGCGGTTTCGTGGGGTACAGGTTCAGACAGGGTCCAGGAGTCCCAGCGCTGCTATGGGCCCCAGCGTTAGCTCCTGGCTTGGGACCAGAAGACCTGTATTTAACAGTCAGTTTTTTTTTGTAAAATGTGTTTATTCTATATTTCGTTCTTTCTCTTTATAATATTACTTAACTCTAGCACAACAGACTCCATTAGCAGAAAATAAACCTAAGTATACTTTGCAGTCTCCCTTAGTCACACACAAATCAAATCGAAACCAAGCCATTTAAAAACAGCTTCTCAGTGCAATTTACTTGGCAATTACAATCATGACACTTTTAAGCACCGTTCTATATCGCAGGCTGGATGCACACGAGATTTTCAATCGTTTCGCTGACAACCTAGCTCCATTTGTAATAACATTAGTAATTTAAACAATTCCTTTTTACAGTCTGTTTAACCGATTTTGAGTTCTATCATCATCATCATTTCAGCTGAAAGACGTCCACTGCTGGACATAGGCCTCCCCCAAGTGTCGCCACATTGACCGATACCGTGCGTCTCGCATCCAGTATATTTCCGCAACCTTCACCAGGTCATAGGTCCATCTAGTGCAGGGATGGCGAACCTGTGGCACGCGTGCCTGTGGTGGCACACGACAAAATATTTAGGGCACGCCAAAATGAGGTTATTTAGCATTGCAACAGCAAAAATGACACCAACTCCTACTTTTATTTAAATACAACACAAAACTGTAAATAAATATTAGGATTACTGTAAGAATTTCTGGGTGCAAATAAAGAATTGATTAATTCATAGCATTTAGAGTTTTATTTTTTGTCAATTAAGACAAAGTCAAAATTCTTTGGTGGCACATCATTGTCACATAAACATATAATATAATTTAAATGACACGTTTTCTAATAAAGTTTCGCCATCCCTGATCTAGTAGGAGGTCTTCCAACGCAACGTCTTCCGGTTCGCGGTCGCCACTCCAGAAGTTTTCAACCTCATCGGCCATTTTGAGTTCTATACCGTAAGCATAAGTATGGCATAAAAAGCGTAAACATGTTACCAATACCAACTGTTTACTGCAGCTGACATCTTTAATATCACTAATGCAATAGAAGTCAAAATTGTTAGAACGGACAGCCCGTTCTAACAATTTTGACTTCTATTGCAAAAAGACATGTTTAAATTACAAATGGATTTAAAATAATATAATTTGGACGTCTACTGACGATCATAGAAAAACTTTTTCAGTCTTTTTTCTTAAACGGCTGAACTGATTTTGACTTTCACTGGTTGATAGCTGATGTTATAAGGAGTAAATCCAATCAGATAAATTATTTAGGATTGTTCCGCGTGTAAAAAAATGAAAACTGATATTTTTTTTTGTTTTCTGAGTTTGACGCGAACGCAGTCGCAGGCAACAGTTAGGATTGACCACTTTTTTTTTTAAATACCACCGAGTTTCAAATAAAAACACAAAACAATTAAAAATAGGTTCACTTTCGGCAGTCGGTGTCAAAAAAGAAAACAGAAATACTGACTTTCGAAAATTTACCCCTTTTTAGTTGTGGTACCCAGTGGTCAAGTACAATAATCTCTGGTCTGGTCTGGTCTGTAATGCGAAAGTTATGCCAGAATATAATACCCGAATAATAGAGTACCAGGGTGAACTGTACACATCTGCGTACCCCTTGACAGCGTACCGTGATGTTAATATTATGAAATGGTGTAAACAATAAACACACAGCAGTGCAGTAATCCCGAGTAATTTACTGTCATAATTATATTGAACATTTCTGTCGTATATCTCTAAAACATCGGGCAAGTACACTTCCAAACACAAAAATATTTTTCAAAATCGTTCTATAATTAACTGAGTAATCGGTGAACATACCCAAAATGACAACCACACATACAGTCGAAAACAGAACCTCATCCTTTTTGGGAAGACGGTTCAAAAGCAAACCTCGCTGGCGTATAGCTTACCCGTTGGCTGCAGTGGAGCAAGTACCTAATACATAAAATAGGCGCTCGCCGACCGTGCCCGTTACTCATTTGTACTAAGTGATATACGTTTGTAAGTACCCGCGGTCTCTAGTGATGTAGCTGTTGGAGTCCCTGGCATTTTCCCTGGGACGGGAATATGTATATGGGCGAACGTATGGTCGATGGCGACGAAAGGTTCCGGAGCGGCGACCGCGTACCGGGAGACGCAGCATTGGAAGGCCTCCCTTTAGGTGGACCGATGTCCTGGTTTAGGCTGCGGGTCACAAACGAGAAGCACAGGGCCGATTGATGTGGTGAGGTTTTTGGGAGGCCTATGATCCTTACATACTAAGGAGTATGTAAGGATCGTAGCAGGTGGCGTATTCCTATCGTTCATACATCTAGTCATACACGCACGCTGGTTATGAATACTGCACACCTGGCTTTTCTGAAGAATGTCATCAATAAGGTCCGAGTATGTCTTTTTAAGACCTCCTCTCTCGGCGTTTCCAATCACGTCTGCCTTGAGAGTACCTTTTGTTATTCGCCTTTAATTCATCCAATAAAAATAATTATATGAAAACTAGCTGCCGACTGCAGTTTCACCCGCGTCTTTCTTTTTTATTTCTGTGTTTCCTGATAGCTACAACCTAGGTGTCTTTAAGTCAAGAGTGATTAGGTTTTGACTGGGCAAGCTTGCTTCACCGTCGACCACATCATCACTTACCATCAGGTTTAGTAGTCAAGCGGGAGCCAACAGAATATATATTTAAAAAAAAACAGATCATTATACCTAGTTTATGGGAAAAAAGTAGCCTATGTGCCATTCCAGACTGTAATCTATCTCTCTGCTAAATTTCATCCAGAGTCTCTAGAAAAGTGACATTCGAGGTCAGCGATGGCGATGTTCGAAATGCCAAAATGTAAGGGATTGATCACGTTACATTTCTATAGCGATAGACATTACAATACATTTTTGAGATTATGCCAAATGCTATCGCCACGCATCATTGATAGAATGTGACGTCTCTAGGGCCTCAGATCCGTTCTGGCGTGATGAAGTATCAAACATCTATTCATAAAAACTTTTGCATTTATATTGTTCTAGTTAGGCCAACGCCATCTAGTATCGAATGGTATTTTCTAGTCACTTTGGGAACAATGAGTTCGAAAGTCGATTGTTCTGCAATATTCTCGAAGTATCTAGAACAGTATGGAACGTTCTAGAAACATCTTCCGTGCTCTATAAAGATCCATCGGGTTCGTCGTGGGTCAGTTTCCATTGAGAAGCGATATAGAGCGACCGATAAAGGAAAATAGTGCGAAGTAATAGAATTGTTTAAGAAGTGTTTTTGTTCTGCTGTTTAAACAATTTAGCTTAGTTTAGAGCTATTGCAAAATATGGAGACAAAACACATTTGGCTATGGGTTGGTTTCGTGGATCGCTTAGCTAAAACTATAGAAGACTATTGGCAACTATAAAATGGCAGGGGGTGACTTGCATACTCAATTAATGGCCCCCATAAAAGGTCGCTAGCATTTTAGTGACGTAGCGCCAAGGGGACGTGCCATATCCGGACGTGCTCGAAGAGTGGAGAGGACAATCCCGGCAGTACGGTCAAAACTCCTATCAGCAACTTACTGGGTTAACTTACTTCCTTCGAGCACGTTTGCTCTTGCTCCACTATTATTAGGATTAGGAATTAGGATAACAATGATACTAAGACAATAATATTCGTAGACAAACCAAGAAATGCCATTCCCCTAATCTTAGAGCACATAATGGCTATTTTCTGCCATTCTGTTCCGAACCATTACGTCTGTGTGAGGCTAAAACAAAGCCTTTCAGCGTCTCCGGCAAATTGCCTCTAACGGGTCATTAGCCAGCGATGCAATCCCGGGAAAACGTCCCGACTACTACAGTATAGTAGTAGTCCCGTCTACTGTAAAGATACTTTCATTGTGCGTATAGTTAAGGAGTGGAATTCCCTGCCGGAGTCTGTGTTTCCTGATAGACACAACTTTGGAATCTTCAAGTCAAGAGTAAGTTACATTTTGGCAAGCGTGCTTCAACGTTGACCACATCATCGCTTACCATCAGGTGAGGTGGTGGTGAGGCTATCAACAGTGTTTTTTTTTAAGGCGACCCGTTGTTGTAAAAACGTCCTTAGTTGAAAGGTCTTTATTGTGATTGTTCATGTCCAATATCCATTTAGGCAACAACAAAAGGATAACCACAAATACGCTACATACTATACGTAATTCATTGACAGATTTTACAAAAAGGAAAAGCTATATTTTCCCTACTACTATAGCGGTTACGTTTTAGCTTGTAAATAGCGGTCATTGACCCGCCTACATCTATTGACGTTCTTAATTTCAAAAACTGAACCAAAGCCCATTACCGGTCTGATCGTTATATATGATAGATTCTACAATAGATATAATCTATCAGAATCATTAACATTTTTTACTTAATGAAATACGATACATAGTTCATTTTTAGGGTTCCGTAAAAACGGGACCCAATAGGGTCCCGTTTTTACCCTTTAATAAATAACTAGAAATAAAATAAATAGTAATAACTTTTGGCAAGCGTGCTTCAAAGTTGACCACATCATCGCTTACCATCAGGTGAGGTGGTGGTGAGGCTATCAACAGTGTTTTTTTTAAGGCGACCCGTTGTTGTAAAAACGTCCTTAGTTGAGAGGGTTATGAATTAGATTGTTGCTAGAATTATTTATAACGTCGCGACTTAATATCTTTTTGACCGAAGAAAAACGTTCTTTGTTCGACTGTATGTTTTTTTTGTGTATGTTCTCCGGATTCTCTGTCATATGAAAATTGATGTAGATCTATTTTTTGTGTTTGAAAGTGTATACTATTGAGGTGGTTCCCTTGTCACTAAGTCAAGATCTGATTAGAGGAACCCATGGAAATCCAGGCAACTCTTCAAATATAGGCATATTACAAAGCGTTGTTGGTATTTTCATTAACATGGCAAGCACTTGCATTTAGAAATAATTGTTTGATGAAGTGGAACTGGTGTAGAAGACCAGTTATTAGTCAGTGAGCGTCCCGGGGTGGGCGTCCCGGAGAGGCACCCCGCAGTGGTAGGACCGTACTTAGTGTCCGGTTGTGTTTTATTTTCATATTTATGTTTTTTGAAAACCCGCACGGGTCCGTGGATGGGCGACCATCTTAACGTACCGAGACTCCTCCGTGCCTCGAAAATCACGTTATGCCGTTGGTCCCGGCTGTCATTTGAAGATCTTTGACCGTCTGAAGGCAGAAAATCGGAGGATGGGATGTCATGTTACCCAGATACTGGGTATGGAGATTAGATAGGCAGTCACTCCATGTAAATTACTGGTATTTAGCTGGATTCTGTTAGACTTGAAGCTGACCTCAACATGGCCAAAGGCAAATTAAACAACTTTTAAAAAGCGAAAAGTCAATTGAACTTTATACTTCTAATATTTGATACATTTTAGAATCTCAGAAAGACATACTTCATTATCATCATCAACAGCCTTTTAATGATCCCACTGCTGGGACAAAGACCTCCTATCTGTGAGAGGGAATGGACCGTAATCCACCATCAGGCCCAGTGCGGGTTGGTAACAATAACATTGGTTGTTCGAATAAAGACGTACCTAACTGAACATTATACAAAGCGTCGTAGCACTGTCGTAGCTCGTAGCGCTACGTGCTACGCCGTAGCAACGTCCGCGCGTATTACCAGAATGGACATTATAAAGTTTCCTTGTAATCTAGTTTGTAGGGCTGTCCATTTCGAAATGAGATATACAGGCTGTAGCGGAAAGGTGCGATCTTATTTTAAAAACTGCTTCTGTCCATGTAAATGAACAAGTTTCTTCAATGAAGTCATAGTCAATTCAAAAAAATAATGTTGTTTCTCCTATATAAATTTTAATCAGCTGTACGTAAACTTTGGGTGGCAAAACTATTTTTTTATTTCCAATAAATAAAAGAAGTGCCTCGTTGGAGTAGTGGTTGCAAGCGCTACTGGTGAGCATGACGTCCTGGGTTCGATTCTCCGGCTGAGCAATTTTTTTAACCACCTGCACTTTCGTTGTCTTGACATATGAGATCAACGACAGTGCTGCTGGGCAGTTTGAACTAATTAATACAATATAATAATAGTTCTCCAGACCGGATTTGGGCCACGACTGCTAATCTCAGCAGAGCCTAGCTATCTCGGCGTGGGAGATATTATAGAGCACAAGTGTGTTCTTCTTCACTCTCTGTTCACTCACTCTCAAAGTCCGATGGGATGATCACTCGGCACGACCAGAGACAGATCAGGGGTAGGACCATCGATTTAACGTGCTTTTCATGGCACGGGACCTCGACCTGGGAATCTAACCCGGAACTTCACGCTCGGTAGACGCCCTTGCGACCGTGAGACCAACGAGGCAGTTTTTGAAGCAAGTAAGAAAGTACTCAATCCCGTGTCACCGCTAGATCAAGTTACTACATAACGAAACTTGCGTACAGTAAGCACCTCTCGATAGCCTGCGGTAATGAGCTAACTTGAACATCTGCTGATACTCTAACTGGCAGTTAAGATTAACTGCAATGTTACTGTGATAGCTAATTATCAATAGACGGACACTAACAGAGGCTCTAAACAAGGGCCGTCCTACTTTCTACGAATATTATAAATGCTAAAGTTTGAATGAATGAATGTTTGTTAGAAATCACACGAGAACGGATAAATGGATCTGGATGGAATGACGGTAAACTCATAATCAACAACCCGTTTTAAACGGGCGTAGCCGCGGGCAGACGCTAGTGATGTAATACCACAACATTGTGGTATA
This sequence comes from Orthosia cruda, assembly GCA_964057195.1. Classification (NCBI taxonomy): domain Eukaryota; kingdom Metazoa; phylum Arthropoda; class Insecta; order Lepidoptera; family Noctuidae; genus Orthosia; species Orthosia cruda. The sequence continues at coordinate 3,021,399 of OZ059853.1, read as the reverse complement.
AAAGAAGATGTAGTAAGAAATAAAATTCAATTCTCAGTAAATCCTTTCATTTGATACCCATACCTTGTCAGTGCACAAATAATAACTAATGCGCCATATTGGGCCATCCACCATATTAGATTTAGAATGACGTCACTTATCTAACCATGCAATGTCATCCAAACTAGACTTGTTTGTAAAATTTCATCTTAATCGGTGGAGGATAGCTGCTTTAAAATTCAGTTGCAAGATTTGACCCGAACACACATACATACATTGGAATTTAAATAAAAGCTTGTGCTGTGCTTAGGTGGTTTGGTCATGTTGAGAGGATATTATGTTTAGAAATTCTTTTCAGTAGAAGCCTGCTGAATTTGTGTCCGATTAAGTATAAACTTGCCCTCTATTACAAAATGATGAGGGTGTACCGTAGACCTGTGCTCACTCCTTCCAGCGTTAATATACCAGAGACAATAACCGCTTGTTTCACAGTTTCCGCTTTAATATAGCTTGCAGAGCTGTCGAGTCGGAGTGGAGGAGTGCTGGAGTGGCGGAAACTCAAACAGGCGAGATGAAATTGCGGAAACTGAGGTCGCGCTATCACTTTTGTATATAATTATAGAGTATATAGGATGGTGAAAGAAGCTACTTAACTATAAGTTCAGGATTCCTCACGGTGTTTTCCTTCACCGTTGACAGGGATGACCAAGATAAACTTAGAAAGTGCATATGAATTTGAACCCACGAACTCAAGCACGAGAAGCAATATCTTTGCCACAGGACCACCAAGACATAATTATATTATTTTGGTCAAATCAGCACTTAGGCTGAAAGCGCACTGGATCTGTGGCAACATCATAAAAATAAAGAAATTGAAATTATACATTTATTTGTTCTGGATATACTGACCCCGACCATGTACAGGGTTTTTTTGTCGCAATTTTTTATTTTTTATTTTACATAGGCTCACTTGAACATTATCTCATCTGATACCAAGCGATGATGTGGTCGACGGTGAGTGGTAACCTATTTACTCTTAACTTAAATCCCCCTAGGTTGTAGCTATCGGGAAACACAGACTCCGGCAGGGAATGCCGCTCCTTATCTGTACGCTTAATGAAAGTATTTCCAAAACACTTAGGTATGGGTGGGATGTCCACCATTTACCGATGACCCAACGCCGTACGTCTCGTAGTCTGAAGATGAAATTAACGACAACGACGACGTAAAGCCGACAAGTTAGCGATGATGTTCAAGTCTCTGGAGCTTTGACTCAACCAGTGCCTCAACTCTTGGCCCGTTTTTCGATCGACTCTAGTGCATCAAGCTGGTATTCCGATCTATCCCAGAGATGAAAACATGCTCCTTGTATGATCGAACTTGCGCCTAATACAACTTGAGCAGCTGTTCTGGCGTGAAGTACCGTTTATCTTTTCGTTCGAGCAAAGTTTGGTGCTTTATGAAATTCAATAATGTTATCTAATTATGTTGGTGAATGTAGCTGTTTGTACAAAACCCTCAGTGCGCGAGTCTCACTCGCACTTGACCGGTGTTTTCACATAATACAACTATCCCTCTATCATGGCAATAATAAAAAAACTTGGAAGTGCATTTGGCATTCCGAATCCGGTTCATAAACACGTCTGTAACTCGCACTTGGCGGGTTTTTATGCATTTTTACCAGCGCATTCTTGGCACTGTCTAAAACCCCATTTCAATAGTTCAGCTTCGAAGCAAACCCAATAATACTGGCAAGTATCACACAAATTTATGCCTCAGATATTCACGCGAGTTCTTTACTCGACTTGTCATCGTTAAAGAGAGTTATGTGTGAGTGTGCGCCAGATAGCTTGCATATAGTATTTAGGTAATTTATTTTTAAGTTAGGTATGGTTTTGAATAGAGAGGCCCGTGTGTGAACTTAGATCTCGCTGTTTTTGATAAAACATGATTTTTAAACGACTTACCAAAAAGGAACAGGTTCTATGTTCGACTTCCCGTGTTTTTTTTTTAATGTATGTTCACCGATATCTCCGTCAATTTTAAACCGATCTTGAAAATTCTTCTTTTGTTTGAAAGAATATGTTCCGAAATGGTCCCATTTTAATTTGGTGAAGATCTGATTTGGAACTTGGGCGATATACAACAAACTCTTCAATAAATAACGGCAAATCTCTCGGGATTGCTACAATCGCATGTCTGTTTGTTGTTTATACCATTACATAACATAACATCACGCCAGTACGCGTAAAGGGGTACGCAGATGTGTACAGTTCACCTCGGTACACTCTTATTTCACCAGTTATGTTCAGTTTCATGATATTCGGGTAATCTATACTGGCATTATATGTACCTTACGAAACTACTCGCCTATTAGGTAGGTACAACAAAAAAGTTAAAATATAAAAAATATTTTTACAAAAAAATACTACCGACTTCCAACTAAAAACACTACAAAGAGAAAAATAACTTTATTTTTCGAAGTCTGTGTCTTTTGTAGGTACCATTTTTTTTTCGTTATGGACACCGACTTCGAAGAAGAAAGTTATTATTCACTTTGTAGTGTTTTTAGTTAGAAGTCGGTAGTATTTTTTTGTGTATAATGATTCTTGATAGTAGACTAGATTACTACAGGGCTGCAAATCGCTCAGCAGATTGATTTAACTACAGGTCAAACATTATGCACTAGCAGTGCATAATGTTCGAATCCGTTTTTAAAAACCTTTTCAGTTTCCCATTGCAGGGACTCAGGTGCTCTATAAGTGGGACCGTTAGTATAATGATATCGTCAGCAACAAACGCCAGAAGCATCTGGGGCAGCTTGGAGCTATAATGACGGGTGTACTTTTCAGATGGGCGCTACGTGTCCTAGCAAAGGATACTTTAGTCGCAACTATGTTTAAAATGGGTTGGAAAATTGACAAAGTTGAAATAAGTTATTGTTGTATAAGTAATGATGCCGTGATGGCGGAGTGGCTAAGAGCTAATATAAGTATTTAAGTTCATATATACTTTTAAGTTTATCTTGGACATTGGTGACAACGGTGAAGTAAAACATCGTGAGGAAACCTGGACTTATAGTTAGTAGCTTAGGTGTTTCTGCTCCATTGATGTAATTGCTGCAAGGCTTTCCAATGCGAGGATAAAATAATAAAAAACGGCCAAGCAAGCAATGATATTCTAATAAATATATTCTTCTTGCAATGATATTCTTTATTTGAATATCATTGCAAGCAAGAGTCAGACTAGTGCATGAAGGGTTCCGTACCATCATCGCAAAAACGGCAATTAAATCACGTTTATTGTATGAGAGCCCCACTTATTTTTTTTTTTTATTCTGTCTTTTGGATTTGTTCAACTTTCAACTGTCTAGCTGTCACGGTTCATGAGACAGCCTAGTGACAGACAGTCAGACGGACCGTGAAGTCTTCGTAATAGGGTCCTGTTTTTACCCTTTTGGTACGGAACCCTAAAAAGCGTGTTAAAATAAAATATTGATTTCATACGGGCTATTAATTTAACTTCTGCAAGGTTGTATAGATTTTTTATATCGTTGTATTCGCCTTTTTAAGGACCATCCATGAAAAAGGGTTCAACGCATACCAAAGGGTATGCGGCTATGAAACCAAATAAAACTAACAATAACTAACGTTTTGTGCATAATTTCATTGGGCGTACAGTTAAGGAGTTGAATTCGCTGCCTGAATCTGTGTTTCCTGATAGCTATAAATCAAAAAATCAAAATCAAATCAAATCAATCAAAAATCAAATCAAAATTTCTTTATTCAATTAGGCCATTAAGCGGCACTTTCGAACGTCAAAAATAAAAATTAAATGTAATAATAATTGATTCTACCGTCCATTCGGAAATGTAGCTTGTTATGGAGAAGAACGGACAAGAAACTCCAAACTTACTCTTTTAAAAAAACATAAATGTGTTTTACAAGTATTTGGTTACAATAATCTTGTAGGAAAAATACATATATGTGAGAACGATGTAAAAAAAAAAAAAAAACGCACTTAAAAGCGTCTAGAGTAAAACAAACAATTAAAAATACAATAAATAGGTAATTAAAAACATGCGGAGGCAGCTAAGATATGACCAATCCCAACTGACGGCGCCCGTTCACGAACATGACACATGGATCGGCACCACTCAGCTCAACCATCATGAAGGGAACCGAATGATCCAACACATGTGCCACCATCAGAGAGACATTAGAGAGAGCATGACACACTCAACTGCCGGGGCACACTGAAGTCAACGAACGACACATAGGTACAGTAAATGGTAGATTTACAGTTAGTACATAGTACTCACATATGTGCTGTGCAGTTATATAATCCAAAAAATAAATTGAGTTTATACAACACAAATATACATTATAATTATTCGTACAGTCTTCAGCAGGTCCAACAATACTTCAGAACTTTTCTGCTTATCACTTGTTTTTGTGCCCTAGTGGCTGTGGAGCTGGAATAGCGTTGGGCCAAGCATTTTTATCAGCGATGTAATCCCCCAACCTATAATATGCCTGCCTGCATAGTGTGCGTTTTATACAAGTTTTAAATTTCGTCTCATTCAATTCTAGAATGTGTGGCGGTATTTTATTGTAACATTTTATACAGTACCCCCTAAAAGATGACGCTACTTTAGCCAGCCTGAAACCTGGTTGAATTAATTGGTCCCTATTTCTAGTAACATAACTATGTCTATCGCTGTTTTTACTAAAAAGATGTAAATTCTTTCTAACGTACATGATGTTTTCGTAAATATACTGACAAGGTACCGTCATGATGTTAATGTCTTTAAACAGTTCTCTTAGAGAATCGCGCCGGCGAAGATTGTATATCGCTCTGATGGCTCGTTTTTGTAGAACAAAAATTGACTGAATGTCTGCAGCCCTTCCCCATAGTAATATGCCGTAAGACATTATACTATAAAAGTAACTAAAATAGACCAGCCTCGTGGTATCTACATCAGTAAATTGACGAATTTTTCTAACAGCATAAGCCGCCGAACTTAACCGCCCCGCAAGTGATATTAAATGAGGACCATATAACCTTTGGGTCTTTAAGTCTAGAGTGAATAGGTTACTTCTAGGCAAGCGTGCTTCACCGTCAACTACATCATCGCCTACCATCTGGTGAAATAGTGGTCAAACGCGTGCCAATCAATAATTAAAAAATAATAAGTCCCATTATGCCTGTTCGCTCTCGCTGCCGCTTATGCCTTGAACTGCATCATATTCTCGGTGCATCCTAGTGGAATGTGTTAGATATAGAGCGGTCGAATCTTGGTGTGAAAGATTAAGTTTTACGTTCAACCATGTTGGATTTGTGGTGACTAAGATTAGAGCAGAACCGTGTCTTGATTTATGGTTGTACTATCTCTTGGCTGTAAAGATTGTCTAGTTTTTAGGCTTCCTTACCCAAAGAGTTATCATTAAACTTAAACTACACGGTCTGTTTTGTCTATTTACATATTTACCTATTTATTTAACCCCTTGAGTGGCCGAAACGTGGATCCCGAACGCGAGACACACTGGCTTTTTAACCGACTTCCCAAAACGGAGGAGGTTTTCAATTCGGATGTTTCTATTTTTTTAAATGTTTGTTCGGGCGTAACTCCGTCATATATAGACGGATTTGCAAAATTCATTTTATTACAATATTTGGTTACACTGTCACCAAATCAGAATCTGGTGATGGGATTCCATGGAAATCGATAGAACTCCTCAAACATTTTAGGCAGATATAAAGCGATTTTGGTATATTCAATAATATGGCAAGTATTTGCACTTAGAAAGTATCATTTGGTGTAGTGGAACTGATGAAGAAGAGCATAGATGACCACTGGAATGCCTTAATAAGTATGTCATGGGAATAAGATATCTCGAATAGATAAGCGACTATGATGCAGCAAATATATATATTATTAATAAATGATACTGATGAAAAAGGTACTCTCGAACTAATCTGATGATGAAGCCTAAAAAAACAAGGTGTCTTATTAGTGTTTGGGCTTGTTGAAAGCGAAATGAGGTGCACTCTGGCTATAAATGATTTTTATGGTAATATGAGGTACCGAACCTAAAAAGAATAAAATAAAAAACCTTTAACAAAAAAAAAAATAACCGTCTTTTTTTTGGTTCCCAAGTTACAGGCTTGCCTAGTTTGGGCCAGTGTAAAAAATCTGTATAATATTGTTCTTCATTAAATAAAATCTTGAATTTGATTTTTTGAATTTGACTTCTAAAGCAAAACACTACAATCTACTAAGCGAAAAATAAATTAGTTTTCAGAAGTCAGTGTCGAAAAACAATAGGTACAATTTTACTGGGCACCGACTGATCAGTCCTGAGTCACTGATCCATCTGAGGATTCCCGCAGACTTAATAAGGTTATCGGTCCACCTAGAGGGAGGGAAGCTTTCTGACGTTGCGTCTTCCGGTTCGCGGTCGCCACTCCAGAACTTTTCGGCTCCATAGACCATCCGTTCTGTTTGGCAATTCTTTGGGCTATGTTGATAACCCTGGATCCCCTGCGGACATCCTCATTTATGATTCAGTCACGCAAGGAAACTCCGAGCATAGCCCTCTCCATTGCTCTTTAGGTGACTTTAAAAGCGGAAACATACTTACGTGTCATGGCGTGGCGCCTTATGACGCTTTTGACTACAAGACTCGTTGTGATATGACAGGCTTTAACAGTTTTAAATGATTGGTGTATCCTACGCCACGCCACGACACGACACGACACAGTAATTTGTAGGCTGCTTAAGCCTTCTGATAAGAGGCTCTAGAAAAGTGGTATGCGATGTCAGCGAAGGCGATATTCGAAACGTCAAAATGTATTGGATTGATCACGTAATTTTTCGATATCGCTTGTCAATTCCCAATTTTGCCTTTTTGACAATCGCTATCGCCACGCTTTCGATCATAGAATGTCACTTGTCTAGGGCCTAAGGCCCATTGTGAGCGACCACGTCTCAGTTCCATAATGCATCACTGGCAACACACACTGGTCATAGACTTTCGTATTTCTATGGATAAACGGTGACGCTCGCTTAATATCGACGCTAAAATGTGTGAAGATGGGGGATATTGTCGTGGTGGTGTGAGTTAAGAGCTGAAGCCGGGGCGAATTATTGAATAGAATAGTTATTAGAATACTGTGTGATATTGTGGGAGTAATCCGAAAACAAATACCGACCCGAGCTGTGCCCACAGCATTTTTATCGCTCAAAAAAAGTTTATCATCATCAGCTTTTTTAATGTTCCCACTGCTGGGACACAAGCCTCCTCTCTGTGAGAGGAGATGTGCCTTCACCCACCACGCGGGCCCTGTGCGGGTTGGTGGATGTAAGATGTCTTCGAATTTTTGGTTTTATGACATACCGGTTCCCTCACGATGTTGCCTGAGTTCGAACTGAGTTTGAAGCTACGACCCCACCACTGCTCTACTTGTGTGTACCACTACGTGCTTCACAGAGAGGACGCCTGTATCGCAGCAGTTACAATTCTGAAGATTATGATGATAATTAAATAAGTGCTATATTATTTTATAATCATCTCTTAAAACCCTTAATTTTGATACCCTACACAGTGGACCTGGAAGAAAACAAATTGGAACCCCCACAATATGGCGTACAAAACACATCATTTTTCTTTCTTCAATTATCAGTACCTGGGCGGCCGAGCTCTGTTTGGGTCAAAATAGAGAACACGACTTTTTCTAAAAATGAAACCTAGCTAGATCGATTTATCGCCCCCGAAAGGCCCTGCATACTAAATTTCATGAAAATCTTTGGAACCGTTTCCGAGATTCAGATTAGGTATATACAAGAATTGCTCGTTTAAAGGTATTAGATGTAGCCAGCCAGTGACACTCGCAATGTTAAGATGAATTGATTGGCGTAATTATCTTTATTGGCGTAGGCGTTAGGTCTCCAAAACGTGACATAATAGGAACAAACATACATACACTGATATAGATACTTCAACTCATCTTTGCGCACGTCGCTATGTGTGGGTAAGCGTATGTGGGTGGTTGTTTGCTCGAACGACGATTGCCGCGTCACTGCCACACAAATGCATAATGTATAATTACAAGCGCACGCACACATGGCGCCGCGTGCACAGTTGAGTTGAACTATCTATAAATCCTGCTCTGAAAACGCTGAATTATGACATATCATTGACATGTGACAGCTTTTGTCTTATTACTTGCACCACTCCCCACAGCGTCTAAATCGCTGCACTGACAGCGCTGCATATAATTCAGCGCTGCAGCGATGCTTCTCGCCACGGATTGCTTGTAACCAAAGAATTATATTGAAATCTACTGCTTTTGTGAGAAAACTGCGGTTCTAAAGTATTCGGGAAGAATTCTTGAAACGAGAAATGTTTAATTAAAATGTCTAATGGTTAACGTGTGATAAATCAGGGCACTATGTATAATGCCCGGGCATTATGAATCTAGTCAAGTCAAATCGGGCAATGTAATGAATACTACGATTTCCAGCCTACTGAACAAGCCGGATTCCGTAAAGGATTCAGCACCGTAGACCACATACATACGTTGCGGCAGGTTATACAGAAGACCGAAGAGTACAACCTGACTCTCTGTTTAGCGTTTGTGGACTACGAGAAAGCCTTCGATTCGATCGAGACTTGGGCTGTACTGCAGTCTCTCCAACGGTGCCAAATTGATATGCCATCGAGGTGTTGAAGTGTTTATACAAAAACGCCACCATGTCAGTTCGACTTCAGGATCAGACCTCGGAACCCGTACATTTGCAGCGAGGTGTGAGACAGGGAGACGTCATATCTCCGAAGCTTTTCACCGCTGCACTAGAGGACGTTTTCAAGGTTCTGGACTGGAGAGGGCTAGGCATCAACGTCAATGGCGAGTACATCACTCACCTTCGGTTTGCCGATGATATAGTGGTTATGGCTGAGACCATGGAGGACCTCAGTATAATGCACGATGACCTCAGTAGAGCTTCCGAAAGAATGGGTCTTAGGATGAACATGGACAAACCCAAGGTGATGCTGAATGTTTTCATCAAACATAGCTATGAATACTTTCGATAAAGTTAGAAGACTTCCACAACTAAAGTTATTTTTCACTTTGTAGTTTTGAATTTGGAAGTCGGTAGTATTTTTTTGCAAAATTTTTTTTATACTTCAACTGTACCTATTTACCTCTTCAAGTGTTAAAGGCGTGATGTTCTTAATAAGTACACAGATTACCTCCACTCAACTCGCAAGCTTGATAGCCAACCTCATTCACCTAAGTCTACAAGGAAGCCCTTAAAACGAATGACGGTAGTAAACATATCCTGAAGATTGCAGACATTATTATATAGGGATGTTTCTTAAGTGTAATTATATTTACTCACGGCCACGATACATGGTAAGCTAAATAGCTTTAAACAAGCGCATTTTAATAAAATATTAAATATAAAAGCAAGATTGAAAATAGTAGTTTATGAAACTGTTGCATAATGAGGGGTATTAAAACATGAGTGTGTGATTAAAAACCGAGCCGTAGGCGAGGTTTTTAATAGCTTTCACACGAATGTTTTAATACCTAGTTATGTGCAGTTTCATACACTACTTTATCTACACTCATAAATTGGGATTGAACCTACTAAATACCTTCTTTTGCATTTTCCATGCCATACAATCGTGATAGCATTTGTCATAATTATACTTTTCTCGACTTTGTTGGTAATAAATTAAGAGTAATTTCCTTCGCCGCATCTAAAATATCGGGCGGAGTCAAATTTTCTTCACATTCACTGATATCAGACATTTTTAAACAATAATTTAAATAACTCATGAAATTCAGTACTGCAAAACGTATCAATGGCGCCAAAACCCAGCACATCACCGCATTAACCGCGCATGCGCTAAGGCTTAGCACGCACTGCGATCTTTATTCGCGCGATTTTTTTGCCGCCCATTCTGCGACCTATGGAATTGTATGAAGTTGTTCGCATTGCGGTAAAGAAATCGTGCGGAAATAATACTGCAAGAAATCCTTGTTTTGCCACAGAATCCTCCGCACCACGGCGCGAATTTTATTCGCCCGAATATTTTGAGCTCTATGAACAGGTAGAAGGAAACAAAATTCGCACGAATAAAAATCCCAGTGCGTGCTAAGTCTAAAGCGGGCATTGTCATAGACAATTTAAAATTGGATTCAAATCTTTTTATAATAGGTACTATAAAATGGCATTACAAAAAAATATTGATGGACACTCCTTAGTGATTAACTTCTTGGATTTGTCCTGTATCGTAATAGAAAAAAAAATGTTTTATACAATGATATTCAAATAAACAGATGTGTTATGAGCGCGCGTATTGTGAAGACTCGAATAGGTCACAATTGTGACCTTTAGTCTTTAGTTTATGTCACGCATGGCGAAGAGCGATAGGCTTTGTTAAAACAAAAACAAAATAAAAAAATGCCATCGTGTGCCTTTAGAAATTGTACCAGTTATGATAGGAGTGGAATTCCCTGCCGGAGTCTGTGTTTCCCGATAGCTACAATCTAGGGGTCTTTAAGTCAAGAGTGAATAGGTTACTTCTAGGCAAGCGTGCTCCACCATCGACCACATCATCGCTTACTATCAGGTGAGATAGTGGTCAAGCGCGAGCCTATAATAGATAAAAAAAAAAAAAAAAAAACAAATTACATAAAACAGAAGGGATCTCATACCATATGTAAGTACGCAATACGCCTCAATTCACTAATTTATTTAATATTTTTTCCTAATATTCTGATATTTGAAGGTTAGAAAAAGATAACAACATTGGTGGTCAGAATAATGTTTGTTTACACAAGTGACAAACACTAGCTGTCTCTTTTTTTCTTGTTGGTTTTATCAAGCCACCCCTTTCGACTTTTAGTGAAATGTCAGATGAATGAAAAGTGTGTGTGCGGAACACTTTTTTCAATTGTTTTGTGAGTGTATAACGTATCTGTTTATTTGAATATCATTGGTTTTATACCATTATTTTGTTAGAGAAATAGTGTTATAATAAGATTCTATTTTTAAATTTCGGTATTGTGTTTATAAAGTATGCCAATATAAACTCGTTTTGAATTTTATAATTCGAATATTACGATATGAGAGTAGATAATAGTAGTTTATGAAACTGTTGCATAATGAGGGGTATTAAAACATGAGTGTGTGTTTAAAAACCGAGCCGTAGGCGAGGTTTTTAATAGCTTTCACACGAATGTTTTAATACCTAGTTATGTGCAGTTTCATACACTACTTTATCTACACTCATAAATTGGGATTGAACCTACTAAATACCTCTATTTGCATTTTCCATGCCATAAAATCGTGATAGCATTTGTCATATACTTTTCTCGACTTTGCTGGTAATAAATTAAGAGTAATTTCCTTCGCCGCATCTAAAATATCGGGCGGAGTCAAATTTTCTTCACATTCACTGATATCAGACATTTTTAAACAATAATTTAAATAACTCATGAAATTCAGTACAGCAAAACTTGCAAAACGTATGAATGGCGCCAAAACCCAGCACATCACATCAACGCATTAACCGCGCATGCGCTAAGGCTTACTACGCACTGCGATCTTTATACGCGCGATTTTTTCCGCCCATTCTGCGACCTATGGAATTATATGAATTTGTTCGCATTGCGGTAAAGAAATCGTGCGGAAATAATACCGCAAGAAATCCGTGTTTTGCCACAGAATCCACCGCACCACGGTGCGAATTTTATTCGCCCGAATATTTTGAGCTCTATGAACAGGTAGAAGGAAACAAAATTCGCGAGAATATAAATCGCAGTGCGTGCTAAGTCTAAAGCGGGCATTGTCATAGACAATTTAAAATTGGAATCAAATATTTTTTTAATAGGTACTATAACATGACATTACAAAAAAAAAAAGATGGAAACTCCTTAGTGATTAACTTCTTGGATTTGTCCTGTATCGTAATAGAAAAAAAATTGTTTTATAGCATTGTTTTGTTAGAGAAATAGTGTTATAATAACATTCTATTTTTAAATTTCGGTATTGTGTTTATAAAGTATGCCAATATAAACTCGTTTTGAATTTTATAATTCGAATATTACGATATGAGAGTAGATAAAATATTTTATAACACATTTGCTCGTAAAGGGTCTCTTACCTTCACCAATTTCAGTATCGTAATGTATCTCATTACGTACTTTTGCGTTATTTTTTAGTACATTGTGTATTAAGGGCGGTAAGTAAGGAATTACGATCGATACTCTAGTAGAAGCCCGAAGTCGAAGACTGAGGGCTTTCTGAGTCGAGGTTCGTAATTCCCGTACCGCCCATGATACATACAATGTTTTTTATCACATTTGCGAGTAATAATTATGAATTATAGTTTTAATACACAAGTCAGCACAGCTGTTATTACGAAATACTTGAACTTTTTTTAAGCGGTTGGCGAATTTTTGCCCACACCACAGATTATACAGTGTTTCGTTCAGAAACTTTAAGGGCAAATACTTACGTAGGTATACAGCCATGACGGAGTGTAAAAAGAATTAAATAATTTCGACGTTTTCATGCTATAACTATTAAAATCGATTATTATGAACTTTAGTTGAGTATTTAAGTAACATGTAGCGAGATTGCAAAGAAATTCCTGTTTAGATAACATTTTAAGAAATTTTTTCAATTGCGTGTAAATTCCTTGCTTGAACTTGCATGACCTGTGTGCTGTGCCATAAATTAAAAAAAAATATTACTTACCGCCCTAGGGCTTCATGACAAAAAGAAAGCCCGAGGGTTTTATACGGGGCATTACGGCCAAGCTAACCTGTATGTTTAGATACTTTTTACGTGCAAGTGTGATGAAATAGTACATTGTGTATTAAGGGCGGTAAGTAAGGAATTACGATAGAGGCTCTAGTAGAAGGGCTTCTTCGTACCGCCCGTGAAACATACAATGATTTTCATCACATTTGCGAGTAATAATTATGAATTATAGCTTTAAATGCACAAGTCAGCACAGCTATTATTACGAAATACGTGAACTTTTTTTTTAAGCGGATGGCGATTTTTTGCCCACACCACAGATTATACAAATGTTTCGTTCAGAAACATTAAGGGCAAATACTTACGTAGGTAGTCAGCCATGACGGAGAGCAAAAAAACAAATTACTTTTTGATACAAATAACTATTAAAATCGATTATTAAGAACATTAGTTGAATATTTAAATAACATGTAGTGAGATTGCAAAGAAATACCTGTTTAGATAACATTTTAAGACAATTTCTCAATTGCGTGTAAACTCCCTGCTTGAACTTGCATGACCTGTGTGCTGTGCTATATATTAAAAAAATATTACTAAAGGCCCTTGGGTTTCATGACAAACAAAAAAGCTCAAGGGTTTTATATGGGGCATTACGGCCAAGTTAACCTGTATGTTTTGATACTGTTTACGTGCAAGTGTGATGAAAAATGTAAAACGCACGGTTTATCAAGATGCTCCGTCTAAAACGAACGGTACTTTTTTAAATCTTAGCCTTAGATCTTAGCAAAGAGTTTTTATGTCAGAAAAGTGGTCAACATTTTATGAATAAAATTAACGGTGTGAGATAAAATATAATAATTACACATTTAATTCTTTAATTTAATTAATTTTGATCATAAATTAAAACCATTCATCTGTAACAATACACAGAAATATTAATTTACTATGTTAGTCGTACTGGCTGTTTTTGTGCCTTTGCCTTAATAAAAGCACTGATGAGCGCGCATCGCTAATTTCTGACCAAGTAAAAATACTTAAAGTACGTAAGTAAGTAAGATTTATTCGTTTAAGAAAGTCCGAGTTTTATTTACATACGTATACATACATAAACTCACGCCTTTTTCCCATGGGGGTAGGCAGGAACTACAGAACGCCACCTGCTACGATCCTTACATACTTCTTTTGCTTCACTCACATTCATGCATCTAGTCATACACACACGCCGGTTATGAGTACTGCGCACCTGGCCTTTTTGAAGAACATCACCTATAAGGTCTATGTGTCTTTCTAGGGCGTCCCCTCCCGGCGTTTCCATTCACGTCTGCCTTGTAAATACATTTCGTTAGTCGCCTTTCATTCATCCTCTCAACATGGCCAAACCATCTTAACATACTCTTTTCAATTATAGTCACTACATCTTCTTTTAAACCACAACGTTGTCTTATTACCTCATTCCTCAACCTATCATTCATTTTTTATTTTATAACATATTTATTTCCTCGCAAATATGTTATAAAACGTCGTATGACATACGTGCTCTTTAATAATTACAGCCTCTGCTTTCTTGTAGCCCTCGCCTACGGCTTGGGCTAGCAATATCGCCTTGGCTGTAATTTTCAACTTACCGCACTTATATCATAATGTACTATTATTGTGAAAGATAATTTTTATAGTACGTTAATGTCGTGATGCTTCTGTACTTCTGTTATGTGTCAGAAGGCTATATACAGACTGTTACATAGTGACGAAAGGTATGAGGGCGTGCGGACAATATTTAACATAGTTGCTATCGTTAGGAATAGCTTTCGTAAATGTAGCATAAACCAGCCTAAGAAGTTTACAAACATATAAACTCCCACACACAACACCCAGAGCCGGAACAACCATCTGTAGGTCATACAAATATTTGTTCCGTGCGGGAATCGAACCCGCGACACGCAGCGCAGCAGTCGATCGCTCAGCCACTGCGCTAACCGTGCGCCCATTATACAACCCTTTTCTTTTTTCTTTCACTCTCTATGAATTTCATGTCATATTATACAATGTATGTATGTTTATATATAAGTTTATGTATAGAGTATTTATTATAGTAATAAAATATTGTATATATTTATGTTTTAATTTAATAGTAGTACACCGCGGACTACCCACTCTTTTATTCTAGGTTTTTCCTGTCCATCCAAAGGTTGTCTGGAAGATATAAGTCAGCGATAAGTCTGTCTTTGTACCCGTATAAATAAGTTTTCTTGTAAATGTGTATAACTTTAGTGGTGTGCAATAAAGTATATTTCTATTCTATTCTTGCTGCTATGATTAAGCCATGAGCTCCTGGCATCAGGTTTGAAACTACATAACATTAGTTGTGTAGTTTGAAGCTGTGAAACTTGTCCAATAAAACAGAATAAAATATTATGAAACAAAGTCGCGTTTGTCTGTCTGAATGCGAAAAACTCAAAAACTACCGAACCGATTTTCTTACGGTTTTCGTCAATGGATGGAGTTATTCAAGGGGGAGGTTTAAGTGTATAATAATTAAATGTGTATAAAAATAATGTTCTATGTAAATTTGTTGAAATAATTATGACGATGGTTGTTGCACAAATCAAGCTGACTGAAAGTTTTCATCGAAAATGCTGCCTAATCCCTTTAAGATAGAACAAAACAATGTATGGTGGAATTGAACCTCTTTTTAACCGACTTCAAAAAGGTTATGGAGGTTCTCAATTCAGCTGTATTTTTTTTTATCTCCGGCCTTTATACTAGATGAACTAATTTTGATTACTTTTTTATTCGAAAGCTGTTGCTTTTCATGTGGTTCCATTTAAATTTGATCAAAATTTGATGAATAGCTTCGGAGATAATTAAACAACAGAAGTCTTCAATAAATGACGGCAAATCTCTCGGGATTGCTGCAATCGCATGTCTGTTTATTGTTTACACCATTTCATAACATAACATCACGCCGGTACGCCCTTAAGGAGTATGCAGATGTATACCTTTCACCCTGGTACAGTCTAATTTCAACGGTTGTGTCCAAGTATCATATTTTTGGGTAATTTATTCTGGCATAACGGTGGGCATTATGATATGTACCACAAATAAAAAGTGAGAAATAAAAAGCTTTTTACAAAAAAATACACCCGACTTCCAAATAAAAACACTACAAAGTGAACAATTATAACTTCAATTTCGGAAGTCGCTGTCAAAAAACGAAGAAACTTTTTTTTTTTATATTTGTCTTCACAAAAGTGCATGATGCTATACGTCTATCTTTTAAGGATAAG
Source organism: Orthosia cruda (assembly GCA_964057195.1). NCBI lineage: Eukaryota > Metazoa > Arthropoda > Insecta > Lepidoptera > Noctuidae > Orthosia > Orthosia cruda. Next base: position 3,005,352 of record OZ059853.1, on the reverse strand, counting down.
ATTTCTATACCCATTTTAAAGTAAAAATTGCGGTCATATATGATGTGGTAGAGGAGCTCGTGGCTAAATAATAACAGCCACATGGGTGGATCATCAAGATTAAGCAACGCTTGACGAGGTCGGTCCGTTGATGGGTGACCATTTCAATATACCGAGTTTCCTCCGTGCCTCGGAAAGCACGTTAAGCCGTTGGTCCCGGCTAACATTTGAAGATCTTTGACAGTCGTTACGAGAAGTCAGAAGCTTGAGATCTGACACCAGTCTAGAAAAGGGCTACCGTGTTACACAATTACTGGGTTGTGGAGGTCAGATAGGCAGTCGCTCCATGTAAAACACTGGTACTAAGCTGAATCCGGTAAGACTGGAAGCCGACCCCAATGTATTTGGGAAAAGGCTAGGCAGATTGATTTTTACCCGCCGTGTGAAGGTGGGGCGGGTCTCTTGTAGTATTTGCGTGTTTACGAACAATAATACTGTCGTCCCAAACTGTAATGTCTTAATATTGTAACTGTTTCGCAGTAAAGAAGATGTTTTATTGGGCAGTATTCAAGTCTTATGGGTTTGAGATACGAGTGATGCTACACGCAACTAATAAGTAATATCACGCTTTTATTTCTTGAAGAGTTAGGCAGAAATGTACCTATAGGTATATTTCTATTATTATTTTTGATATATCTTTCAGATTTTCGTGACCCTAGGGTCCCGGACTTTTGAAAGGCGTACCAGGGGTCGAAATCAACTCGCCTTGTTAGGGCAATCCTCGGATGGTGCAGGACTATTGCAGAATATGGAGACAACACACATTGGGTTATGGGGGGTTTGAGAGGTTTCGTAGATCCTAAAACTATAGAAGGACTATTGACCCCTGCCTCACCGCTGTTGATCATGGTTATAACATGACAAAGGATGACTTGCACATTCAATTAAAGCACCCTCCCTCCCACAAACAGTCGCTAGCACTTTATATCTTATTTTCTGCAAAACGCAACCATTAATAAGATTGCTAAATGTATTTATGTTCAAATGTATTTTGAAGCCATAAGTATTTGAAACACTAACTACAATATACCTCAGCGTCAAGTATTTGAAATACCAGTTACAAATTACATTTTTAAGAAGTATTTATATTATTTTATTTAATGTAACAAATATATTAACATTATACAATTGAATATTCAAAAAAAAAAACAAGCCGTAATTGCAAAAGAGTAATTGAATTACAAATACCAAATACGTATTTGTATTTAAATTACGTATTTTAATTATAAGTAATTCAAATACTGCCTAACCCTGGCGAACACTAGACCAACGATTCAGGCAAAGACAACAAAGTTAAATCTAACTAAAATGTAGGTAGATATTCAGTCTTGCCTTTCTACTCTTTTTATCATAGCCAAGGCACATCCCGTTTAAAATCGTTCTTGCTCAAGCCTCAAAGAAGTTTCTTTTCTTTGTTACTTTTGCTTGAAAAACCTTTTTATATTTTCAACAGCAATTTAAAAATTTAGTTTGAAATGTGAGGATTTTTACTATTGTTAGATATGGCTTTTTTGATTGAATTTAATTATAGGTTTACGTTTGACTACTACCTCACCTGATGGTAAGCGATGATGTGGTCGACGGTGAAGCACGCTTGCCTAGAAGTAATCTGTACACTCGTGACTTACATACCTCTCGGTTGCAACTATCGGGGAACACAGACTCCGGCAGGGAATGCCACTCCTTAGCTATACGCATAATGAATTCAAAACGTTTAGTGCGTATTTGTGGGATGTTCAAGTCTTGTAGTCCGATGATGAAACGGGCTTAAATCATGCAGTTCCATCACTGAAATGTAACCGATAAAGAACCGACAGGCTGGCAGACATTCAAGACTTAAACCTAAAAGTTAAACGTCCCTGTAGATTCTATCTGTAAAATAAAGCGTTTTAAACCCAAGTTCTTCTACGTTCTAATATATGTGCACGATAATGTAAATTGCTTTGCACATATCCTGAAGAAATCACCTGTCTCATCTTATCGTAAGAAATGTCTGTTAAAACCTAAACTTAGCATGAATTTTTCACAATCCGACCATAGTTTCTGTGGTCTTAATGTATTCTAAATAATTTAAAATTGGGCGCACGGTTGGCGCAGTGGTTGAGCGATTGACTGCTGCGCTGCGTGTCGCGGGTTCGATTCCCGCACGGAACAAATATTTGTATGACCTACAGATAGTTGTTCCGGCTCTGGGTGTTTGTGTATGTGAGTTTATATGTTTGTAAACGCAACCACGATACAGGAAGAAATTCCTAGTGTGGGGCAACGTTTCTTTAAAAAAAAAAAAAATGAAAGAAAAAGTGTTTATTCGTCACAAAACAACATACATAAAAAAGGTTTAAAAAACCCTTAACGATAACATTCAACATCATCAGCCTTTGTTGTTCTCACTGCTGGGACACAGGCTTCCTCTCTGTGAGAGGGAATGGGCCGTAATCCCCCACGCGGGCCCAGTATGGGTTGGTGGATGTCACATGTCTTCGAAGGTTTGGTTCTAGGACATGCCGGATTCCTCACGATGTTTTCCTTCACCGTTTATTTATTTATTTATTATATGCTTACAGTACACCTTAAAATACAATCATAAAAAGAAACTTAAAATTAATACAAATACAATGGGCGGCCTTATCGCATTGCGCGATCTCTTCCAGGCAACCTGGTATGGACAGTAAGGCTTAGCACGCACTGCGATTTTTATTCGCGCGAATTTTTTTCCGCGCGTTCTGTGGCCTATGGAGTTGTATGAAGCTGCACGCACTGCGGAAAAAAAATCGCGCTCAAATAGTACTAAAAAATTCGCGCGGAAAATAATTCGCGCGAATCAAAATCGCTGTGCGTGCTATGCCTAATTGTCTGGACTTGAAGTGGGGTTGTCATTGGTGTGACATTAACATTGTAAAAATACTACAATTATAATAGATACACAGATAAATACATATACTATGTAATATATACATAAATAGGTACATACATAATAAATATAATTGCAATAAATATAAATGATAAATGACTGTATTGATAATCACAATCACAATTTAATCAAAAGGTTTTGAGAGCAGTGATGATGAAATAATTTACACAGAGTAATGCGCCTGCCTGACCTCGGTATAACCTTGAAGACTGACTCATGCGGTAGATATTACTTAGCCACGAGCTCCTCCAAATCCGTTGACCCAAATTCTGATGATAAAGTCATCATTTGCTTATCAAGCCATGCCCCGTCGTTTTCACAATCTACCTCATCATAAGGAGTGGTCTCACTGAAATTCCTAAGGTGCGGACGATGGTCTTTCCAAACGAAATCTACGCTAACACACAAACTGTCGCAGTCGAAAGAGGGGGTGAGGTAACGGAAGGGTGGGGCGGAAGCAATCGGTTGATTGCTTCCTATTGCCGGCTGTGGTATGTGGGGCCACGCAGACAGCGATTTGATACCTAAATAGGGGTGACGACGGGGTAGGAAAAACAAAATTATATTTAGTCCATCGGTTAAATATTCAAAAAATATTGAACTTGTTTTTTTATTTTTCAAATCAATAAAAAAACACCAAGGTAAATTTTTACTGCATTACTTTTTTCACATTTTTCCTTTTTGACAATTTTAATCGAAATTTTAAATTGTGTCTTTTGTATTTAATTTATACTTGGATCCCGGTAATTATTATAAATTCATTTAATTGTTTTCGTGTCATGTACTGATTACTAACATTAATTATAAGGTTGTGTACTAACAAAAAAAAACACAAATTTTATGTATCTTTTATATTTATTTTATATTTGTATTTTATGTATCAAAGATCGGGAGTGGAGGCTAGTGACGTAACTGTTCAGTCAAAATTGTACACAGCCGTGACGTCTCAAGAAATTTCAACGCACTGTAAAGTCGTAATTTTATGTTTACGTGGCAAAAGAAAAATACGTGTCCAATTTTTTTTTTTGTCTATCTGTTTGCAATTAGGTACCTAATTGCTAACTGACGGACTAAATAGATTGTTTTAGTAATAATTCGTTTTGATGGTGAAATTTGCAGATTATATGGTCACATTAAAAACCCACAATAAATGGAGTCTTTACTAAGGTAGAAATTATTTAAATGTCACATAGACAAATCTACAATTTTGTGACATGTGACATTTAATCTTAAGGCGTTAATATTTCAAACTTTCTATAAATCCAGGCTTCCTCACGATGTTTTCCTTCACCGCTACCAGTGATGTCCAAGATAAACTTGGTAAGTACATATGTGAATTTGTCATACATTAAAAAAAAAGCTCTTTATTTGCCCCAAAACTTATTTCTAAATCTTTTCGTATCACTATAACCTTGATTGAATAATTAAAAACCAATTTCATATCAATTATCGCTTCCCCGTCTGTCTCCGCTGTTTTCATGGCCCGTTAATAAAGCTAATCAATACATCAAAATACCACTGTAGGTCACTAGTATTATTAACTAACATAAAATTACGCTTGTGTGCCGCGAACAGGTAGGTAAGCGGCATGAGCGTACGCATGGTGGCCCAGGATATGTGACACTTTCTCCATTCAGAAGAAGAGAAGATTTTAGAGTGCATTACATTTTCAGACTCCCTCCTTCATTATCTAATCTTCCTCTCTTCATTATGTAACGCTTTTCTAACTCTAAAACCTAAAATTTCGGAGACGAAGGCCTACAACTTTCGAGCTGGTTTCCCTTGCTCTTTTATTTTATTTTTACAAGCTTTTATTTAACTTGCAATGTACGTATGTATGTAAGTGTGTTCGGGTGAAAACTTGCAACTGAATTTTAAACCAGTTATCCTCCACCGATTTAGAAGTAATTTTGCATACACGTTTAGTTTGGATGCCAATGCATGGTTAGCTCAGTGAAGTCCTTCATATTCCAATATGGCAGACGACCCAAGATGGCCGATTAGTTATTTTTTGGGCACTGCCATGATATGGGTACCAAATGAAAGGGTTTGCTGAGAAAAATATGAAAAAAGCCTGTTTAAAAAAAAAAAAAAAATATATGTTTTAGATTTCTCATACTCATATGGTATTCTGCATACCTAATGGAGCAGGCAGCCCCATTTGGTATTGCCTCACCGGGCCAGCGATAGGCTTAGTCAACCACATAAATTCCTACTGCCCACCGAGTTTTCTTACTTTTGGCCCATCCTTTACCAAATGCTGGGTAAGTCCATACAGAGGAGTACGCCCCAATCCGCTATTTATGATTAAGACCCATGTAAAAGGGGGCGCAGAAATACCTCGCCGGGACCTTATGTTCAGCTCAAGCCTGCAACGAGGCAGTTGCTGATAGAAGGCAGGCAAGAAATTCAGGCAGTTGCAGGCGCTGTTAGAAGACTCAAGTCTCATTTTGCTCTGCCGAATGGCATAACAAAGCTACTTTTCCGAATGTAGTGAATGTAGTAGTGTGTTTATTAGTCTATGTATGTAAGTTTGTTCCTATGTGGCGTTCGAGAGGCCAAACTCGTTCGTCGATTTTGATGATTCTTACGTTAATCGATTGGTCTTAACCTCAGCAGTGTCACTGGCTATATTAAAAAGAAAATTGAAGGATTTTGAGGGCACATTTTTTTACCCTCCCAAACTCTTCGTGTGTGGTATCAAAATGAAGTTTTATGAGCTGATTAAAAAAAATAGAACACTTATATGTTTAAAAGAAGGCCGAAAAAAAATGATATCTAAAAAGTTAAAAATAAAAATTCAAAAAATCAAAATACCCGACAACTTAAAAATCAAACTAAAAAAAAACTTTTTTGCAAAAAAATACTACCGACTTCCAAATACAAAACTACAAATTGAAAAATAACTTTAATTTTTGAAGTCGGTGTCTTTCGTAGGTGCCAATTTTTTGCGTTATGTATTAAGTTGTACCTACATAATAGGCAAGATAGTAAGGTAACTATAACGCCGAAATAGATTTCATAAAACTTGAACTTAACCGCTGAAATGAGAGATCTGCGTACTCCTTAAGAGCGTACTGGCGTGATGTTATGTTATGAAATGGTATAAACAATAAACAGACATGCGATTGCAGCAATCCCGAGAGATTTGCCGTTATTTATTGAAGAGTTCTGTTGTATATAATCAAAACAAACTTGAAGTCAAACATAGAACCTCCTCCTTTTTGGGAAGTCGGTTAAAAAGACGTAAACATGAAGAAAATCATACTGTGCAGTCGCAGGATACATCTGGCTTTGGTCAGCCAGCTCGCGAATGTATATCCTCCGTCTGCACAGCATGATTTTCTTCTTGTTTACGTCTTTTTAGTTCGCTTCTTAAGCAGGTTAGGTTTTTCTTTTTTTCTTTAAGGTGACGTCGTCTGATCGACACTGCGTGACCTGAGGGCTGGCTCGTTCTTTACTCAAAGAATTAGCAATGCCACCAATCTTCTGCGAACGTTCCCAGATGACAGCGCTGTAGAGGAGTACTTCGACACCTAGGTGTACCTTGTTTTTGTATATTCTATATGTAAATTTAAACTATATGTAGATAAGATATAGTTTAAGTTTACATAGTACAAGTTATTATTTTAGAAAGAAGAACGCTGTTGCCATTTTTCTTTTCATAATCCGTTAGTAACATTCTACTAAACCCGCGAAGCGTACATAATAGTCTACGCTCTACAAAGTCTCGTCGTTTCTTGTTTTGTACGAATTTGAAGTCTAAAGTCGTGAAATAAAGTTGTTTGAATGTAACCATTTCTTGTGAGAAAGCCATTCTGACAGGCGGTTTGCCAAATGTAGGGTGACTATGCGTTTGTAAAATGTGATATATTTTAACAAGCTTTATTTAAATAAACGATGCCCCGCACTAGGGTTGCTTTCTTTTTTTTAGTTGTAATTGTTCAAGAAAAGTTTCATACGCTCTTCCACGCCTTTCTCTAGAAAAAATGCGAGAATACGCGTTTACTGATCTCGTTGCTAAGAAAAACGGGCCAAGTGCGAGTCGGACTCGTGCACGAAGGTTCCGTACCATTATCGCAAAAAACGGCAAAAAAATCATGTCTGTTGTATGCAACCCCCACTTAAATATTTATTTTATTCTGTTTTTAGTATTTCTTGTTATAGCGACAACAACTCTCTGAAATTTCAACTGTCTAGCTATCACCGTTTATACAGCCTGGTGACAGATAGACAGACGGACAGTGGAGTCTTAGTAATAGGGTCCCGTTTTTAACCTTTTGGTACGGAACCCAAAAATTGAAATTATAGTTAGTTCTATAACATTATAAACTAAAACAGATTTTCTTATTGTAGTCCTGGATAGAATAAAAATTGCATAATCAGCCTGTAAGGGCAGGAGCCTTTACACTTAATGTTAAATGTATAATAAAATAAATGTTAATGTTTAAAAAGGTATTTAATACTAAATTGCACTAAAATAATGTAATAATAAAATAATAGAAAAATGTTATAAAAAATGTTGAATGTTGCGCGAGCTCGATACGAGTACAAACCGAAGACTGACGTTCTTGCGTAAGTGCCGATACTACATTTTATAAATTAACTAAATCTGCAGTATTCTAACTAGGCCAAAGTACAATGTGCGGTTGCTAACCGTACACAGCCTATAATTTTCCCACTGTTGGCACACAGGAATGAATGGAATGCGCCATTGTTTCCTCACGACGTTTTCCTTCACCGTTTTAACAGAAATTAAACAAAGTAAAGCTTCTCCCTGGGTTCTAACACACGGCCTACGACTCGTAAGTCTGGACCGTAACCACTGGGCTAACATCTCTCAATAAAATTAAATAGTTTCAGTATTATTTTTCTTCAGTCCAGACCGCGTGGTCACCGTAGTACCCCGTCCGGTCGGCCCACGTCTCCGACAAACGGTTAATTTGCCGTCCAATAAAAGCTGCTCAATAAATGCTCACACAATAGACTTTATTGTATAAGTACCTTACTTTTTGGCGCGCTCTCTCTTAGAAAACTAGCTGCCGCCCGCGACTTCGTCTGCGTAGGAATAGTTCTTTCAATAGCCAATTTTTTATAATATATGCCGCCCTACTTGAGAAATTATAGAGGTTTTTAAGTCACGAGTGAATAGGTTACTTCTAGGCAAGCGTACTTCTAGGCATCGTCGACCATATCATCGCTTACCATCAGGTGAGATAGTGGTCAAGCGCGAGCTTATCGTTAATAAAAAACTAAAATAAAAATAATAGATTCGCGATACAAACTGATTTATTATTATTGTTATTCTGATTTAATTTTAATGCATCTAATTTTAATCTTATTTTGAGCATGCTTTTTATTTTTTTATTTCTCTTGTAAGAAACGTCAACAATGATACTGACTTCTGTATCACATTAGCTAGCTCAGAATTCACGACTAAACTTATTTTGATGTGAACATACTTATTTGTATTTTTTTTTTATTGATATATCAGGAACGGTCACCCATCCTCGGACCGACCTCGACAAGCGTTGCTTAACCTCGAAGATCGACCTGGGGGCTGTTATTATTTAGCTACGAACTCCTCTTTCAGATCATTCTGTGAAACAAATATTTGTACTCCGACCTCATACAGTTAATTTTCCGTCCGATAAACTAGATTCGCAATAGACCTTCATTGAGACCCGAACATTTTGGCTTCATTTCAATGTACGAAATTGTTTGAAACTTTCTAAAGCAAAAGTTATGCTGTACTGTAACTCGTTTGGGAATTGGCTAAGGAATTGTGTTTAATTGAGACGATGTTATTTAGAAATAATTAATAGTAAAAATCTTTTATAAATCAGCTTTTGCATTTGAAAGGTACTAAGTAGTAGTTTATGCAATGGTCATATAATAGAGGTTATTAAAACACGAGTGTGGTATAATAATATCACACGAGTGTTTTAATACTTAATTACATGCCGTTGCATATACTATTTTATCTTCACTCATACAGTTGAAATAAATCAAAAGAGGAAACGGGAAAAAATGTGGTATGGCGGGCAATTTTGATTCTCATTGCGCATGACTGCACAGCGCATCAATGACACTATTTTTCTACATTATGTCAATGAGCCATTAACTTAAAAAGTAAATGTGTGCTTGTGTTGTTTGAAAATCGAAGAAAATGTTGCACTGTAATGGTTTTCTTTTTAAATTTTATCTATGCACGAAAAAAAAGTACGTATTTACATAATATTTTTTAAATTCATATTTGGAACATTACGCTGTGAGTGTAGATAAAATATGTTACATGACAATAAACATTCAATGAGCCTAAACACGATGGCGTTATCTTGTTTGGGTGGGGAGTTGCTACGGCCACCTTCCGGCTCCATCATAAGACCAGCTACATAGTAAAGTTTAATCGGATGCCAGGAAGTGCTTAAAAAATTGATTACTTGTTGCCGGACACACATACGACACCAAGGTACTATAAAGCTTGTAACAGAACCAGATGGAAAGCTCAAACTAGAACATGACAACAAAAAAATCTTTTTTAATCCGTTAGGTAGATGATTTTATCTCGACAAAAACCTTTTAACAAAAATATTTTACCTACAACTTCCAAACCAAAAATATTTTTTTCGATTTTGACACTGACTTCCGTAAATAATGTTTTCGCTGTGTGTTTTGTTTTGGAAGTCGGTTTTATTTCTTTGTTATTTTTTTTCTCTTTTTAGTTTTGGTACCTAATTATTAATGATAATTTAAATACTGCTTGTCAGATCTTGACCAAATTTAAATAAGATCACATAGCTTTAAAATACAAAAATAAACATCAAAATCGGGTCATAATTGGCGGAGTAATCGCGTAACAAACATACAGTCGAATTGAGAACCTTCTCCTTTCGAAGTTGGTTGAAAACAAACAACTTCTAACTTTCACGCATGCGAAGCCGCTGGCAGAAGTTAGTCTGAAATACTAACTTTTTTTTCACGCGGACAAAGTGGCGGGCAACAATAAGTTATGTACGAGTATGTATGCCCGTCGGCATCGTTCCTCAAATTAGTCCAAATCGATAGTCCTTGGTACGAGTGTCATTGTACTAAAGGTGAGAACCGTATCATTTAGCTTTCGACACGTTTTGTATTGTTTAACCGTTAAAACATCACGCTTGTAGTCTCCGAATAAGTAGGCAGAAGAGTTCAGCTAGGCGATCGGCGGTGGCTCTGGTCCAGGACATTGTACGGAGTGAGAGGGCATGGGAAGCTGTCTCCTCCTGTCTGCAATGCAGTAATGCTCCCAAAGAAGACGAAACGCGTGAGGGAGACGCACCGAAGACGCCTTTACGCCCCTAGCCACCGCAGGAGACGCCCCGGGCATCGGGAGTCGCAAGCCGATTCTCGACCACCGAAGGCGCGGGCTAGCGGACGGCAACTAATAAACGCCGTCCGATAAGGACCAGGCCCGAGTCGACGGCGCGTTCCACGCGTACCTCCAAGAGAAGTCAGGGCTAGAACCGATGCCTGTCTGGGTCGCGGATAAATTTGAAAGAGAGTTACCGCGGCCCTGGCTCAAGCAACTGAAGGAACACGGGTGGGTTTTAGTCAGTAAAAGTCTGACACGCATTCCCGCTTCACCCAGAGCGGGAAAAGTCATTGGATGATTTCCCAACCCAAAAAAAAAGAAAAGTTCAGCTGGTTACCATTCCCATTTATGTAATAACTTAGCATAGCATATTCACCCTTTCAATGTTCCCACTGCTGGGACACAGGTCAGCACTAGCTATCAGTTAGCCGCCATTTATGTGTTACCAGGATTATTATATAAACCACAGAGTGCGGCTAACTAAGAGCAGGCAACCTTATTTTTTCCTATTGTCACTTGAAAAGCTTGTATATACTCGTATTCCGTTACCTGTCAAACATAAATTCAATCAATTTAATGTATGTAATAGACGGGGATGACGGGGTACGAAACAGGAAATTCTATTTAGTTCGTCGGTTAAATTAGCAAAAAATATTGGACACGTATTTTTTGCTTATTCTAATCAATAAAAATTCACCAAGATAAAGCGCATCAAAGTTCGGGAGTGGGGGCTTGTGACGTCACTCCTATGTAAAAAGTGTACCTAGGCATGACGTCATGCGATATTTTAACGCTCTGTATCGTCATATTTTTTTGTTAAAGCTACATAAGAAAAAATACGTGTCTAATATTTTTTGGAAATATATCTGACGGACTAAAAATATTTTTTTAGTGATCATCCCTATTACGGCTAGGTATATCCAGGCAATCCTGCAGCAATCTATCCGACTATCAAGTTTAATTCATGAAAATTGTATTTGATCAAAAACTAAAATACCTGCTAATTTTCGCAGTGGGATCTTAGGCTAATATTCTATTCAGTAGAAAGAAGCAAAGGTATACGAAATTCACTAACACACTCTAGTGCACGTTAATTCAAGTAACACGTTCCAGGCGTGGCCTGGCGCCATATTTTATATCCATTAGGACCAGAACACAGAATATCTCTAGTTCAATTAAGTAAGTTAGAAAGCCCCATAGTGGCCCAGTGCCTAACGGCCTCGTATCTCGAGCTTGAGGTAGTGGGTTCAAATCTGGGCAAGTATCAATGTGACTCTTTCATTTAATATGTATTTTTAAACTATTTTAAAAAGGAGAAGGCTCAATTCGACATTTTTTTTTTTGATTTGTCTTTCCTCAGATCTTTTTACTAGATGTACCGATTGTGATGATTATTTTTCATTTGAAAGCTGTTGCTTCTCATGTCATCATCATAATCATCATCATTTCAGCCGACAGACGCCCACTGCTGGACATAGGCCTCCCCCAAGCGTCGCCACACTGATCGGTCATGTGCGTTTTGCATCCACCGGACGCCCGCAGCCTTGACTAGGTCATCGCTCCAACTATAGGGAGGCTTTCCAAAGCTGCGTCTTCCGATACGCGGTCGCCATTCTAGAAATTTTCGGCCGCAACGGCCATCTGTTCTGCGAGCAATGTGCTCTGCCCACTGCCACTTAAGCTATCTTTAGCTTCTCATGTGTTCCCATTTAAATTTGATCTGATCTGATGAAGAACTTTGGAGATAAACAACAGAACTCTTCAATAAATGACGGCAAATGCTGCAATCGCATGTCTGTTTATTGTTTACGCCATTTCATGACATAACATCACGCCGGTGTGCTCTAAAGGGTTACGCAGATGTGTTCAGTTCACCCTGGTACTCTCAAATTTCACCGGTTGTGTTCAAGTTTTATGTTATTCGGCTAATCTATTTTGGCATAGCTGTGGGCATTATAGATATTTACCACAACTAAAAAGGGAAAATAAAAACTTTTTGTCAAAAAGATTCAACCGACATACATCCAAATAAGAATACTACAAAGCGTTTATAACTTCAATTTCGGCAGTCAGTTGTAAATTTTTTGTCAAAAAGTTTTTATCTAAGTTTAAAATGGACATCGCTGACATTGGTGATAGTTGATATAAGTTTGAAATCGCCAACCTGCATTGAGCTAACATGGAAGGGTAAATAAGGGAGCTATCAATGCAATAATTCCGCCTAGCAAGTTTCATCATCGGACTACAAGACGTACGGCGATGCGCCATCGATACATGGTGGACATCCCACCCATACACACTAAACGTTTTGGTAATACTTTAATTGTGTACAGCTAAGGAATGGAATTCCCTGCCGGTGTCTGTGTTTCCTGCTAGCTACAACCTGGGAGTTTTTAAGTCAAGAGTGAATAGGTTACTTCTAGACAAGCGTGCGTCACCGTCGACCACATCATCGCTTACCATCAGGTGAGATAATGGTCAACCTTGAGCTTATTAATTTTATGAAAAACCAAACCTTTGGAGGTACGAGTATATGTCGCGATTTTATAAAACTTCTCAGTCTCTTGAGGGAAGAGCTTTGAAAAGGAAAAAAAATATTTCTACATATTACGTAACTATTTAAGTTGACATATATGTTTTACTAGAGGACGCCTCGCGGTTTCACCCGCGTAGTTCCCGTTCCCGTGGGAATATAGGGATAAAAAGTAGCCTATGTCACCCGGGGATAGAGTAGCTTCCCAACGGTGAAAGAATTTTTGAAATTGGTCCAGTAGTTTTGGAGCCTATTCGGTACAAACAAACAAAAACATCTTTCCTCTTTATAATATTGGTATAGAAAAGGCTATACTCTCGAGGTGGTCTGATTAACACCAAGTCAGGATTGGATGAGGAGATCCTGTGGAAATCGAGGAAACTGCTTGAATTCTGTAGGCATATATATAGCGATTTTGGTATTTTCATCTAAATTGCAAGCATTTGCATTCAGAAAGTATCATTTGGTGAAGTTGAACTGATGAAGAAGTCCATAGATGCCCACTGGAACTTTTCAATGATAAGTATGTTTTGGATTTATGATATCTCGAATAGTTAGTAGTAGTAGTAGTTAGTAGCTTTGTTAACTTTGTTATATATTATATAAACTTTTTTTTTAGTTTCTTACGACTTATTGTCGGGCCTACGTTGTCCCCCATAGTACTAATGCTGTAACATGGAAATATTGTAAAACCAAACCATTTTTTAAAAGAGTAACCATGGAGTTTCTTGCCGGTTCTTCTCCATAGGAAACGACCAACCCGAACCGTGCACCTTTTGTCGACGTTTTATAAGTGCCCATGTAGGCCTATGTGAAATAAAAAAATTGATTTTGATTTTGAGTTAAATGACTGTGATGAAGCAAATTTAAATAGATGTTTCTAATGAAAATTGTACCATCGAACTAATCTGGTGATGAAGCAGAAAGGTAAGCACCGGAACTCAATAATCCCAGTGGTGTTTTGGCTTGTTATAATTGTTATGAGAAGCCATGTAAATGATTCTCCTGGTATAAGATAGCAAAACTAAAAAGAGAAAAATAAGCCTTTACAAAAAAAAAATAAACCGACTTCCAAAACAAAACACTATAAAGCGAAAAATAACTTTCGATTCGGAATTCGGTGTCGTGAAACGATAAAATCATGGGGTACGAAAAACACCGAACTGAAAGTTATTTTTCACTTTTTAACCGACTTTCCAAAAAGGAGGAGGTTCTATGTTCGACTTCAAGTTTGTTTTTTTTTTTTTTCCGATATTGGTCCCATTTTAATTTGGTGAAGATCTGATGAAGAACTTCGGAGATATACAACAGAACTCTTCAATAAATAACGGCAAAGCTCTCGGGATTGCTGCAATCGCATTTCTGTTTATTGTTTATACCATTTCATAACATAACATCACGCCAGTACGCTCTTAAGGGGTACGTAGATCTCTCATTTCACCGGATATGTTCAAGTTTCATGAAATCTATTTTGGCGTTAAAGTTACCTTACTAACTTGTCTATTAGGAACGTACAACTAAAAAGTGAAAAATAAAAAAAACTTTTTGCAAAAAAAATACTACCGACTTCCAAATACAAAACTACAAAGTGAAAAATAACTTAATTTTTTGAAGTCGGTGTCCATAAAGCAAAAAAATGGTACCTACGAAAGACACCGACTTCAAAAAATTAAGTTATTTTTCACTTTGTAGTTTTGTATTTGGAAGTCGGTAGTATTTTTTTGCAAAAAGTTTTTTTATTGGTATTTTTTTTTGAAGTCGGTTTTTTTAGTGAAAAGTTTTTTGAATCTCTTTTTAGTTTTGGTTCACCATCAATACAAAGTGAACAAGTTCCATAGTAAGGTACCTAAAGGATTGACAAAACACCCACAATAACTCAATTTACGCATTCGTGCTGTTTGGCGTTAAGGAGTTCGGTTGTATGCTCTATATCTTGAAAACTGCCAAACCGATTTTGATAAAACTTACACTATGACCTAAGTTGAGAGATACTTGATCCAATAAAAAAAATAATGATAATAATCGGATTACAAGTTTCGGAGACATGCATGAAATGGACAAAAATACATACATACAAACGTACTCATATACTAATAAACATACATACACTTATGAAATTTAGCACACAGATTTAGAAACCCACATAGAGTAACATTTATGTGAATATTGTGCAATTCCAACAATATTACATACATATGTGTCGAATTCATGACCACCTTTGTTTTTGAAGACGGAAAAAAGCCCAAAAGTATCATTAACAGTATTTTATTCACGTTGCAACACCAATATTGACCAACATTTTAAAATAAATTACATTCGTTTGATACTGTATTAATTTGAAGCAAGCATTCATGCGTGTTTGTTATTTAAATATAAAACAAATAAAACAGGATTCAGCGGGCGTTTTTAGCAAAAAAATCAAGTAGATACAGTTTACTGGGTTCAGAAACTATAGCGCTTAGAAAGCACATGCAGTTATCTAAACGAAAAAGTGTCGATAGTTATTAAAAAAACTTTTTTACAAAAAAATACAACCGACTTCCAAAAAACACTACAAAATTTAAAAAACTTTAATTTCGGAAGTCGCTGTTCTAATTTTCGTTTTTTTTTATTTAAAATAGGTTCGCGCTTGACCACTATCGTTTCTTCGTTTTATAACACCGACTGCCGAAATTGAGGTTACTTTTAACTTTGTAGTGTTTTTTGGGAGTCGGTTGTATTTTATTGTAATAACGTATTTTTTTCACTTTTTAGTTGTAGTGCATAATGGGCAAGTTCTATAGTAAGGTAACTTATTTCCCAAAATGATACCAGAATAGATTACCGGATTATCATAAAACTTGAACATAGCCGGTGGAATGAGAGTGTATCAGGGTGAACTGTATACAACTGCTTACCCCTTTCGAGCTTACCGGTGCGATGTTGTATTATGAAATGGTGCAAACAATAAACAGATATGCGATTGCAGCAATCCCGAGACTCCGAAGGATACGCCGGTTAGACTACAGCGCACCTGACCTTTCTGAAAAACTTCACCAATGGGATCCGTCTACTTGTAAAACTTAACTCATTTAACAATTTTTCTTTTTTTTCATGTTTAAGTCCGTCCAGTTTCCCATGCCCCCTTTGAACGTACTCTGAAATCACCCCTCCCTCCGCCCTCTTCACACCGCATCATCTATTCACAGAGATGCTCTGAAAGGGAATACTAACTAGTGTTTTAACGCTGTGACTCTGCTGCCACTCGACCGGCATTGGTTTAGTAATCGACACAGAATTTTTTATCCGGATGACAGATACTGGAAGTAATGGAGTCTACTGTACTATAGTTCGTCTATCATCCAACTTTCCTGTCGCAGATCTGCTGGAAGAAATTTCTATTAAAATAAGCAACCTTTGTGCTTAGTGTTCTTTGTCTAATCTTTATTCTTTCTTTTCTGTTTTATGTGGATATAAATACTGCAGTGCTAGCACTGGCGGCTAGTACCTACTATTGACTAGTACTTGAGGAGAGAACTGCGGCTATTTTAAAGCAGTTTGTCAGTTATTTAATTTATCAAGCAGAAAGTGTTGTGTTGATTTTTGATAAATTATTCCAATCCAATTTATTTACTGATAGTTGATGAATTAATGCGATTTTTAAATTACTTTTAAATGCGATAGCAGTATTTTTACTAGATTTCAGTATAACATTACGCCTTTATAAACCGAAAAGGAGTGGCAGAGATATTTAGCGCACAGGAGACATCATCTTTGTCTCTAAGACGGCAACGCATCTGCATTGTCTCTGGTATTACAGCTTGCAGCTGTCTTCATTTCCACCAACTGATGAGCGGCACCCGATTTTTGCCGTACAACTGGTATATCTCTATGAATCTCTGTGCTGGCGAATTTGCGTGTCCAGTATGGCACCGATCCACTCACGCCAAGCACGTAGCCTTAAATGAGACGTGTAGTTGTGGGTAGGGAAGTGTTCACTACCCCATGACTTCGTTGAGCCCAAGGAACATCTGCCGCTCGGTCATGAATTAAAGTGGCCTTTATGGAAGGCATGAGGGATTATTGACCCGGTGCAAGTGTGGTGCCCCTGTACAGAATATGTCCCACTTGCTAGAGTGTCCTGGCTGTCCCTTCCTTTGCACCCTGGACGACCTGTACAGTGTTTCTGATGCTGCATAAGCGTGGCCTCCTACTGGACCCAGACAATCTAATTAAATGCGCCATCGAATTGAAAAGATGAAGATGAAAGCATTTTTGTCCAAGCAGGGGTTCTACTCCCTAAGCACGAAGTCCAGAGTTTCGGCCTTCATTACGGGCTTGTGAATGACAACAAAAGATACCACTTTCATAGGCACTACAACATAATACTCACAGAGGAAAGATGTGACTACTCTGGCCCGAAAGAGATGAGAATATACACCGACGGATCGAAAACTGACTCCGGTACCGGAGTCGGAGTCTTCTCACACGATTTCAATATAAAGATATCCGGACCGCTAGGAGGGATCAATACAGTCTATCAGGCGGAGTGTGTGGGCATCATACAAGCGGTCCATGCCCTAGAAGCCAGGAAGGTTACGGACACCCACATACGGATAATTTCCGACAGCGCATCAGTCCTCCAATCCTTACGAAAAGCCGACAACAAAATTTGACAGTTGTACCTACTCCTGAATTGTTTTTCGTCCAAAAAAATTAATCATTACGGAGTAGGGTTCACTACAAGTTCCAGAGTACTTTCGGATGGGCCGGTAACTTTGTTGACGTAGTTAGAGAGTAGACCCCTTCAAATGGAGACGCTTCTATCGCGCTTCGCGTGATCAATCTCTTCCTGTGGTTCCTCGTGTGACTGCTAGCATTGTAACACGTACTTTGTGTACTACTAAAAAGGATCCTGGGAAACGGGCGTTACATTTTACGGTTACATTTCGTGGAGTGTGCGTTGGAATTGCATGAACTGATTCCTCCTAGCCCGTTTCGTCATCGGACTACAAGACGTACGGCGATGCAAAAGTCAAAAGTCAAAGTGTGCTTCATCGTCAACCACATCATCACTTACAATCAGGTAAGTTAGTGGTCAAGCGGAAACCTATTACAAATAATAAAAAATAAAAAAAATATACCATCGCTGACATCAAATGACGCTTTATCTACTAGAGCATCTCAGATGCAAAGTTGGAAGGCCTCCCTCTAAGTGGAGCGGTGACCTGGTTCAGGTTGCATCCGCTGGATGCGAGACGCACGGGACCGGTCAATGTGGCGACGCTAGGGGCCTATGTTCAGCAGTGGACGTCTTTCGACTGAAATTATGAAGAATTAAAGTTGGATAAAACTTAGGTTGAAAACGACGAAATTCTGTTTCTATTCAAGCTTCAATTTGGAGCAAAATAAACTTGAAATTGTGTTTTTATTTTTCATCTTTTTTCCCTACGCCAACCGTTTTCTGGTTTCAGTTCAACTTTTCTTTAAAAGTACAGTTTTTACAGACTCGTTCTGTTTTGTTTTGAAAATAAAACAAACGCAGACTTCTGCTAAGTAATACTGTAATTAGATATCCATTTTTAAGTAAATGCATTTTTAGTTCGTTCGTTCGTTGTTTAGTAAGCCCAAGGTAAATAGTAAATAATATCAGCCCACGGGTCGATCTTGCAGTGGTCAGATTAGATAGGACAGATATATTTTTTAAGTGCCTGTTTACTTGGGATGCAAAGATTGAAGAGGATGTGTATACCAATACTTAAGGCCCTTCAGAAGCTGTGTGATTCCGTCATATTCGAGGAGAAAACGTCACAGGCATGGTGCAGTGGTGTGGTGGTACTCTTCTTCAAGAAGGGCGACAATGACCTACTGAAGAAGATTAGGCCCGTCTCACTTCTTAGCCATTTTTACAAGCTGTTTTCAAGAGTCATCACGAGTCGTCTCGCGCGCTGGTTTGACCATTTCCAGCCTCCCGAACAAGCTGGATTCCGTAAAGGCTTTAACACCATAGACCTACGGTACACACATACGCTGCGGCAGGTTATACATAAGACCGAAGAATACAATGTGCCTCTCTGCTTAGCGTTTGTGGACTACGAGAAAGCCTTCGATTCAATCGAGACTTGGGCTGTACTGTCGTCACTCCAAGCAACGGTGCCAAATCGACTACCGGTACATCGAAGTGTTGAACTATTTGTACAAAAACGCCACCATGTCAGTTCGACTTCAGGATCAGACATCGGAACCTATCCTTCTGCAGCGAGGTGTAAGACAGGGAGACGTCATATCTCCGAAACTGTTCACCGCTGCACTAGAGGATGTCTTTAAGGTTCTGGACTGGAGAGGGCTAGGCATCAACGTCAACGGCAAGTACATCACTCACCATCGGTATTCCGACCATATATTCGTCATGGTAGTCAGTAGAGCTGCCGAAAGTGTGGGTCTTAAAATGAACATGGACAAAACCAAGGTGATGTTAAACACCCACTCCTATCAAGGTCGGAAAATCTACACTCGAAGTTGTGGACGACTAAGTCTACCTGGGACAAACGATCCAGTTGGGTAGGGCCAACTTCGAGAAAGAGGTCAACCGTCGAATCTGACTCGGCTGGACAGCGTTCGGGAATTGTGCGGTACTTCTCGTCCAACTTACCACAGTGTCTAATTACGAAAGTCTATGACCAGTGTGTATTGCCAGTTATGACATATGGCTCTGAGACGTGGTCGCTCAGAATGGGCCTCACCAGAAAGCTTACAGTCACCCAAAGGGCAATGTAGAGGGCCATGCTTGGAGTATCCTTGCGTGATCGAATTAAAAATGTAGAGATCCGCAAAAGAACCAGGGTTACCGACGAATTTGCGGCCCGAAGAATTGCCAAACTTAAGTAGCAGTGGGCAGGGCACATTGCTCGCGAACGGATGACCGAAGGGGCAGAAAAGTTCTGGAGTGGCGACCGCGAACTGGAAAACGTTACGTTGGAAGGTGGACCCACCAGGTGGACCTATGACCTGGTGAAGGTTGCGGGAATTTGCTGAATGCGGACGCGCGGGACCGGTCAATGTGGCGGCGCTTGGGAGCGGCCTATGTCCAGCAGTGGACGTCTTTCAGCTACTATGATTATGATGATGTTTACTTGGGGTTTACACATATTGGGAACCCTCACAAGATGATCCTCACGTGATAATTAAATTGGCGCTTATCATTATCATCAACCTATTAATATTCCCACTGCTGGGACACAGGCGTCCCCTCTGTGAGAGGGAATTGTCCGTAAGCAACCACGCGGGCCCAATGCAGGTAGGTGGAGGTCACATATCTTCGTATTTTTGGTTTTCGGACATGCTGTTTTCCTCACGATGTTTTCCTTCACCGGTTATAGAGGACCTATTGTGAGTAATCTTTCTAAAACTCTAATTCGTTTCCCCTGACTACAAATAAGAAAATATTTTCGTTTGTATCTAATTAATTAATTCAAATTGTCATCATCATAAATATCCATTCATCAACTTCTAAAGCCCTCTTTCTCCATCAAGTCATAACAAGAGTTAATAATATTATAAATACCTCGGTCTCAGCCTATCCATTAAGTCTTCATCGTGATGGATATAAGTATGAAGTTAATTAATCATTCAGAAGAAAGGAACAATTAATGTATATTAATTATTGTTAGAGCTCTCAGCGATGTAGGGGAATATGGTGAATAATATAGCAAGTTAAATAAAAGGTATATTTATGTAGGTATGTGTAGTGCAGTTTAAGGCGCTGTAAACCCACTGTAACTGTCTAAACGCCTGATTGTAACTAATAAAAAAAAACATTATACAAGACCATTTTCTTATGTACATTACATTCAAAATTTTAAATTTAAGTGTATAAAATAGAGTAATCAATTTATAAAGTTATGTCTAACGGGGATACAAAAACCACCAGCCCCATTGTAAACGATCTTGGTCTAGATCATGATTAAACGCTAAGCTGGCAAAGTCAGGTTTCTAGTGTCAGTCAAAGGGTCAATGGGACTTTGCGATGCCTGAATCGTCTGAGAAACTTTCTACCAAGACTATGCTTGTGCAGACTTTTTTTTCCCTTTAATCGACTATGGTGACGTGTGCTACTTTGACCAAAACGCGGTATTCCTGGATAAGCTGGATAGGCTCTGAAACAACTGAATTCAGTTCACATTCAACCTCCGGAAATATGACCATGTGTCGAGCTGCAGAACTGAACTCATATGGATGCCCATTCGGCAAAGAAGAAATTTGCGCGCCTTGACTGCGCTTTTCTCTCTCAACTCTCCCACACCTCCTTCTTATCTCATACCTCTTATCAATACCTATGTAATTCACACGCTAGGAATCTGTATTCATCTAACAATCTTCTCTTGCTCTGTTCTTCCCATACTTCTGATTTTGTTCATTCTTCCTTTCATATTCAATCCATTCTTCTTTGGAATGCGTTTCCTCTCGATATCAGGACGGTCACCAGTTAGTATGCATTTAAGCGGAAGCTGCGGCATTTTTTTCTAAACGAATAGCAGAGTTGTCTCATTATGCGCCTTTCTATTAATTTTATATGTATATAGTATTCATTATAGTACATATTTAAGTATGTTTATTTTAACGATATACTTTTGTACTAATTTTGCGTTTATAATATTATTATTTATATTTTTAAGCACCTGCCATGCTATCTCTTCACCGCCCTTGGTTGACTGGTAGAGTTGGTTGGTGGTAGCTATGTACATTTATGTTGCATGAAGTTTTAATAAATAAAAACGAAAATGGCACGAAAACCATTGTGCGCATATTAATGCAATTTTCACTATCCCAAAGACGATTTAATTATCTATATTTAAGTCCATGACTTTTTATTTTAAAGTTAAAGAATAATAAATAAAACCAAAAACAACAAAATTTTGGGTTCTGAGGGTATGATACGAGTGTGCGTTTTGTTTCATCAATGCCGTTGGAAGGTGTCGTCGTCTTTTGAGAAAATATGTATTCAAGTTTTATGACAGGACCTCGTGGCTAATATATCGGAGAATTTTATAATTTTAGAGGACGAAAATTAGTAGCACCATCTCCTATCGAATAGCGAAAGTTATCTTCTCGAATGTTCATGTCACCTAAAAGTTTCTATGCTGAACATACTGCAATGTTTCCGTCGTATCTAGAATAGTCTGGAATGTTGCAGAAACACCTCTCGTGCTATTATAAGGGCGATCGTAGTAAAATTGTTTCGATTTGGAAGTGATTCGAAGCGATCAAGAGCGAAATAGTGTGAATAATAAAACTGCTTAAGTTTGGTTTGAGTAATTTAGTGTGCTGTTTGAATAATTTATTCCTTAACCCCAGCTCGTCACAGTACTATAGCAAAAGTGTCAGTCGGACACTTTTCTCGTGAAGCTCCCATCCGCCAAACACGCGATATAGAACTTAGTTCTAATAATTAATAACCTGCGATAAAAAACTCAATTCTAATCATAATTAAATAATCACTTACCCATTTGCTCTGCCAGTTAGCGGTCGCCTGTGTTGTTTCCGACTTCTTCACTTGATTATATTGGGCACACTTATAAGCTCTTGAAACTATGGTATACTAGGCACACTGTATTTCTTAGAGCACTAGAAATTACTGATAATGAAATTTATGTTTGGGGCACACTTATACAGAGGGAAGAAATTAATAAAGAGGATGAATAACAACGATAGACTTTTAAAAAAATACCTACTTTAGTAGATAAATAAAACAATAATACAAAAACTTGTCAAACCATACTGTTTGCAAGATTTACAGGCGAGAGCATCTCTAAAGTCTGTGGGCGAGTTTGACAAATGCTCAAGTTCAAATAATTATTTTTTTACAAATTTTCATTCAGAAATCGTCCGTTTTTAACCCCCGCCGACGGAAAAAGAGGGGTGTTATAAGTTTGAGGTGTGTTACTGTGTATCTGTGTGTCTGTGTATCTGTGTATCTGTGTGTCTGTGTGTCTGTGTATCTGTGTATCTGTGTGTCTGTCTGTGGCATCATAGCGCCTCAACGGATGAACCGATTTTGATTTAGTTTTTTTTTGTTTGAAAGGTGTTTGTATCGAGAGTGTTCTTAGCTATGTTTGAATAAAATCAGTTCAGCCGTTCAAAAGTTATGCGCGTTTTACTGTTTAGATCGTGATGTTTTCGCAAGATAAATGTGTCGGGGGTTTTTTAAATTTTACTTGTTGACACTGGTTATCACCGAGGTGGACATGCATTTGAGCGATTATCAAACACGGTTAAACTTCTATTTTGACGTTTCATTAGCCTAAGATCCCAGCGCTAAAATCTGCAGGTTTTATTTTTTATAAATTTTCATTTTCATGAATGATACACAATAGTAGAATAGATAGCTGCAGGATTGTCTAGCAATATCTAGCTGTAAATAGATTTTATGCGTATGATTGTTTTAATATATTATAATACTAACCTGTAACTATCCCCTTCTCATACAGAGAAGGCACGAGCATTGGCCATTTCAAACTTACATTAATTTCGTCACGATGTTTTCTTTGTTGTCTGTGATGTCCAAGATAAACTTAGAAAGATTGTTTTTAAACATTGCCCATATTTTTTAAACCTTGTCTGCTAATTTTTGTCGTGGAATCATGTACTATAATAACATCCATGGTGTTGAGACAGACTATACCAAGTTCAAACTAATATAGAAAACCTCATTCATTTTAGAGATCGTATAAAACTTTTACAGAAAAGTTCCACCGACTTTCAAATAAAAACACTACAAAGTGAAAAATAACTTCCACTTCGTAAGTTAGTGATTCTGGTTTTATTTATTCGTTTTTTGATAACAACTTCCGAAATTGAAGTCAATTTTCACTTTTTAGTTGTGGTACCTAGTGGGCAAGTTTGATCGTAATGTACAATAAACAGATATGCAATTGCAACAATCCCGAGCGATTTTCTCTTATTTATTTAAGAGTTCTGTTTTATATCTCCAAAGTTCTTTATCAGATATTCACAAATTTATATCAGACCTCTCTGTTTAGCGTTTGTGGACTACGAGAAAGCCTTCGATTCGATCAAGACTTGGGCTGTACTGCAGTCTCTCGGTCTAAACGGTGCCAGATCGACTACCGGTACATTACAAAACGCCACCATGTCAGTCCGTCTTCAGGATCAGACCTCGAAACCAATCCTTCTCCAGCGCGGCGTGAGACAGGGAGACGTCATTTCTCCGAAACTGTTCACTGCTGCGCTGGAGGATTTCTTCAAGCTATGGACTGGAGGGGGCTGGGCATCAACGTTAATGGCGAGTACATCACTCAACTTCGGTTTGCCGACGACATAGTGGTCATGGCTGAGACCATGGAGAGCCTCAGTAAAATGCTCGATGCATTTTACTGAGGCTCTCCTTTTTTCTCCTCTCAGTTTACTGAGGCTCTTTGCAAACCAAAGTCATGGTGAATGCCCATGTAACACCCACTCCTATCAAGGTCGGAGACTCTATACTCGAAGTTGTAGACGATTATGTCTACCTGGGACAAACGGTCCAGTTGAGTAGGTCCAATTTCGAGAAAGAGGTCAACCGTCGAATCCGACTCGGCTGGGCGGCGTTCGGGCAGTTGCGTGGTGTCTTCTCGTCCAGTTTACCGTAGTGTCTCAAGACAAAAGTCTATGACGAGTGTGTGTTGCCAGTGATCACCTATGGGACCGAGACGTGGTCGTTCACAATGGGCCTTATAAGAAAGCTCAATGTCATCCAAAAGGCAATGGAGTTGACTATGCTTTAAATTTCCTTGCGTGATCACGTCAGAAATGATGATATCCGCAGGAGAACCAAAGTTACCGACATAGCCCGAAGAATTGCCATACTTAAGTGGCAGTGGGCAGGGCACATTGCTCGCAGAACGGATGGCCGATGGGGCCGAAACGTTCTGGAATGGCAACCGCGAACTGAAAGACGATACGTTGGAAGGCCTCCAACTAGGTGGACTGATGACCTGGTTAAGGTTGCGGGAAGGCGCTGGATGCGAGACGCACGGGATCGGTCAATGTGGCGACGCCTGGGGTAGGTCTATGTCCAGCAGTGGACGTGTTTCGGCTGAAATGATGATGATGATATATAAGACCACTTCGGGAAAATAGCACACACATAATTATTAAAATCCGTTAAAAAATGACGGAGAAATCGATGAACATATAAAAAAATACATGCAGTCGAATTTGGAACCTCCTCCTTTTTGGCAAGTTGTTAAATAGGTAACGCGCGCAGAAATTTTACCTAGTTCGAATGTTTCAGAACGAGCAACAGTTTGGAAGCCATTTTATTTTTTGACGTGTTTTTAAACGCTAGGCAACGATGTAATTGTTTTTTTTTAATTTTTATTGATAGGCTTTTTTATTTTGTTCGATTTTCAAAATTGTTTTAACGATTTTTAGGTTTTGCATTTACTTTCATTGTGCGTAGGTACAGCTGAGAAGGGGAATTCCCTGCTGGAATCTGTGTTACCTGATAACTAGATAGGGGGGACAGGTTACTTCGAACCAAGCGTGCTCTATCGTTGTCCACATACATCGATTGTAATTGATTCTGGTGCAGTTTGATTTTAGTCATACTACACTATACCTCATAACAATTTAAATGTTTTTTTTTAATTATTTTTGTGTCTATATTCCTTGTTTTTCTTGTACTTAAACAAATATTTAATTACAATTACAAATATTAATAAAATAAAATGGTATTATAAATTAATATTACTAATATGTTTTTTATTCATCTTTGTTCTTATTATTTTTAAGCTTCTAACAATACGAGCCGTGTCCAGAAATACTGCTTTCTGGATCGGGCCCTTGACCCAGCCACCTGACGAGAGCCTCCTAAGGTGTTGGTCGACGTTTGTGGCTATTAAGCCATTCCCCATTATTAATATTATTATTGTGTGACAGGATTTCCTAGTGCATTGCATAAAATTGGACTTTAATGTATCCATAATAATAATCTCGTCTCGCTAACGGCGAGTACTTGCACAGGCATAATCAAGTTGCCAGGATTATTCACCAGCAACTTGCTTTGAAGTACAATCTAGTGGAATCGGAGGTACCGTATTACAAGTATGTGCCCGACCCAGTTCTCGAAAATGACCATGTCACGTTGTACTGGGATCGGTCTATCATCACTGATAGGACTATTGTTGCTAATAAGCCAGATATAGTGGTGATAGACCGATTAGCGCGCCGCACAATGATAATCGATGTCACCATTCCGCATGACGAGAACCTCGTGAAAGCTGAGAAAGAGAAACAAATCAAGTATCTCGACTTAGCACACGAGGTTGTCGACATGTGGAATGTGGACTCGGCGATCATTGTGCCGATTGTCATTACGGCCAACGGCCTGATGGCCAAGAGCCTCGACGACCATCTGTCGAGGCTGTCACTGCACGGTTGGATCGAGGGCCTGATACAGAAGGCAGTACTCCTCGATACGGCTCGCATTGTGAGGAGGTTCCTGTCTCTGGAGGCCTAACCACCGGTAGCTTGGACCCTGCTCCCGACACCGGTGGACAACCATTTTTGTTATATTTTTAAATGTTTTTTTAATGATTTGTTTTTTATAAAGAAATATTTAAAAATGTAAATATAAAGTGTGTACAAAGTTAAATAAACGGAATAATATTATAACTGCGAAAGTAACTGTGTCTGTTTGTTACCTTTTCATGCTTAAACCGCTAACGATTTAGATAAAACAGGGTATGGAGATACTTTGAGACCCTGGATGAAGGGCATTGGATTGTTATAATCCCGGCAATCATCCTTAAGAGGGTGGAAAGGTGGGGTGGAAGTTTGCATGGTGAACCAATATTTTTTCAAATAACACGGCCCACAAACCTACAATATTATTGCGAAGTACTAAGGTGGGCAAAGCTAAAAGCTAGTCTTAAATAATGTTACATGCAAAACAACTAGAAAACATTTGGTAATAATCTACCTAGCCTTTTCCCAACTATGTTGGGGTCGGCTTCCAGTCTTAACCGGATTCAGCTGAGTACCAGTGTTTTACATGGAGCGACTGCCTATCTGACCTCCGCAATCCAGTAACTGGGTAACACGATAGGCCAGACTGGGGTCAGATCTCAAGCTTCTGACTACTCGTAACGACCGTCAAAGATCTTCAAAAGACAGCCGGGACCAACGGCTTAACGTGCTTTCCGAGGCACGGAGGAAAGTCGGTATGTTGAAATGGTCACTCATCCCCGGACTGACCTCGTCAAGCGTTACTTAACCTTGAAGATCGACCCGTGCAGATGTTATTATTTAGCCACGAGCTAAAAACACAAAAACATTTGGTAACGATTGCAAAAATTTGTAACGAAATTTAAAACTAACAAATGTTTAATAACATTTTAAAATATTTTATAACTGCAGTGTGGCCGCTCCATACCATACTGCTCTGCCAAACCCTTCGTGAATACCAGCGTTGTGTTATGTAATTACCAATTCCAACTACCGTTAATATTGCAACCGAATCAAAATTGCGAAATTTATATTCTAATATCAAATCGGTTCAATAACTCGAAATCAATTAGAGAGAGTCTTCCGTATAGAAACGTGTTCCGGACAGCTACCGGACACAGGCGTCCGGTGTCCCGCGTCCGGTTTCCGGTATCTGGACCGTATTGGGATTGTACCAGGGATGTTTAGGTAGTCCGTAACCGAAACCATCGGATATCCGAAATAAAAATGTATCCGTAACTGTAACCGAATCCGATGTATTAGTTGAAAATAATTTCGGATAAAGCCGGAGTCTAAATGAGTCACGTTATGACAGATTTTGCTGTCCAGCCGAGCCGTCACAGTAGCCACGCGCGTCACTTGCACGTTTATTTATTACTAGCTTCTGCCCGAGGCTTCGCCCGCGTAAAACGTGTTTTATTATCCCATCGGAATACAAACTATCCAATAATATATTTTTTTATTTGCCTCTAAATCAGTTCAGTAGATCCAGAGATTACTCCCTGCAACCTAACAAACTCACAAACTTCATTACCTCTGTATAATATTATAGTATAGATAAAAATGTTAAACCAGTAACAGACTGTTTCCATCCGAAACGACCAGACAATTCGAAATAATTTTATATCCGTAACCGTAAAATTATTTCTATATCCGTATCCGGATCCGAAATTTTATGCCACACATCCCTGGATTGAACTGTGTTATCCGATTTGATTGGCGTCTCTAACTTTTAAGAGCCTAGTAGGCAGAGCGTCGTTAAAACTTGGATTTTTAAACGGGCACCCAATCAAAGAGGTTTTGGTCAGCTTCAATATTTATTTTGTCAGTGAATAGAGTTGAATCTAGTTGGCGGATAAAATAACCAAATTGGGTAGCAAAAATAAATAAACGGTAACCAAGTGATGTGAGGAGCCTTTTTGGTCTCGCACGGGGTTTTAATTTTTTATTATTGTTTAATTTTATGCATATTTGTAATTATTAATTTTTTGCAAAGGTTGTCTGTAAGAGATTGCCCTGTGCGATAAGACCGCCCATTGTACACTTGTTTTTGTGAATGTTTTCCTGTACATATTTTGTGGTGTACAATAAAGTATATAATAAATAAATATTTCTCGTGTCCCATGTGCGGGTCACAAATAGATATATTTTTCTTTCTTTTCTTTTATGTGTTATTGGGCAGCAGGTACGTCTGCAGGCATCTAAATGTAAATTTGACGAATCTTACTTACTTTCACTTGACCCAAAATCATGAAATTTGCCAAGAAGCAATGTCTGCACAAGTAAAAGAAAATATCCGAATATCGTAAATTTTAACCTAAATAAAAAAACGGTTATTAACTTATTTACAGTTAATAAACTGACCGGGAATTATGTCTATGTGTGGGGACAACAGTTTTCCAACGGCAAAGTTAATTTTGTCCCTCAATACACTTTAAACTTTACAATTTTGTGAATCTAGAACGAACGGAACCCTCGGTGGCCGAGTACGACTCGCACCAGGCCGGTTTTTGATTTACTTTTGTTTTTAGGGTTTCGTACCCAAAGGGTAAAAACGGGATCCTATTACTAAGACTCCCCTGTCCGTCTGTCTGTCATCAGGCTGTATCTCATGAACCGTGATAGATAGACAGTTGAAATTTTCACAGATGATGTGATTCTGTTGCCGCTATTACAAAAAATACTATAAATAAAATAAATATTTATGTGGGGCTCCCATACAACAAACGTGATTTTTGCCGTGTTTTGCGATAATGATACGGAACCCTTCGTGCGCGAGACCGACTCAAAATTGGCCGGGTTTTTTTATACTATCTGTACTTACCTCTTGTGCGAGTCACAAATAAATATTTTTTGGTTTACCTAGTCCCACACAGCTTAAGTTGTCTGAAGCTAACAGCTAATAACAAGCTGATGCAGCAAACAGCTTATAACCTTGCGAGCTAATCGATACTGACTCTAAAATAGTCTGAGCTATTCCAATAAACGAATAAATAGAAGTAGAGATTCTAGTTCAACGCGACATAAAATCACGCCTGAGTAGGCAGAGATTTTTTGTAAAATAAAACTATATATTAAAAAACCTTTTTTTAAAAGAAGCTTTTTCTTATTCTTCTCAGCAAACCCTTTTATTTGATCCCATATCATGGCAGTGCACATAAAATAGCTAGTCCGCCATCTTAAACCGTCCGCCATATTGGATTTAGAATGACGTCACTTAGTGCATGCATTGTCATCCAAACTAAACGTGTATGCAAAATTTAATCGTAATCGGTTGAGGATAACTGCTTTAAAATTCAGTTACAAGATTTTACCCGAACATACATACATACATACATTGCAAGTTCAATAAAAGCTAGTAAAAAAAAAACTCAGTAGTCCGACAATCGAACTAGTGAGAACAAACGGACATTTAACCGGTTGGATGCCGTAATTACCAAAACACGATCATTGTGTCTCGCGTGGATCCACGTTTCGGAAACTCAATGGGTTAATTGATCCATACTTCCATAATTATAATATAAACTAGCTTCTGGCCGCGGCTTTGTCCACGTTAAAATTGTTTTACAGTCCAACATAGTATCGTAATAAAAACTATCATATGCCCTTCCCAGGTTCTCAAATTATTTCCATACCAATGATCGGGTACATTTCGAGGAGTGTCGATGGAACTGCAATATTTGATTCCACCTAGCCCTTTCCATCATCGGAGTATAAGACGTACGGCGATGACATCGGTACATGGTGGACATCCCACTCATACGCATAAAGCGTTTTGCGTATAGTTTCATTGTGCGCACAGATAAGGAGTGGAATTCCCTGCCGGAGTCTTTGTTTCCTGACAGCTAAAATGTACGTGATAAGATGTCATCTCCTATAATAAATAACTGTAGGATCATGCACATTATACTTATTTATAACCTTACGCTGACGCTAGGAAAATAATTAAGGATGTTTTTGTTTAGTTTTGCTTGTAACTTCGGTACAAGCCGCCTTAGAGCACGCACGTTGCTCATTCAATAAAAGGTATAATAATAATTTTGGCTTATTATTTGAGCTATCCCCCCACAGTACTATAAGTGCACCTCTGACCTACCCTACGAGGAACAGAGGCGTGATGTTAGGTTCAATATTTACTGTCTGATCTGCAGCTATAAGTAGATACATTATATCTAGTCGGACGACGGCTCGCGTCGCGACTATCACTGAATAATTAACCCAAGCCAAAGTGCTCATACCAATAATAACTGCAGAAAATATGTTAAAAATATGAAAAATATAATGCGTTTTTTTCTGTTCTGTGATAATATATGACGTATCCTTGCGTGATCGCAAAAGAAATGAGGATATCCGCAGAAGTACCAAAGCTGCCAACATAGCCCGAAGAATGGCCGTGGCAGTGGGCAGGGCACATTGCACGAAGAACGGATAGTCGGTGAGGCCGAAAAGTTCTGCCACCACGTACCGGAAGACACTGCGTTGGAAAGCCTCTCACCAGGTACACCGTGCAACTGGTTAGGTTTGCGGGAATCCGCTGGATGCGAGTTGCACGGGACCGGTCGATGTGATGACATTTGGGGGAATCATATGTTCAGCTATCGACACCTTTCGGCTGATATGAGGTTTTTCGTCGCTCGATCGCTGATCGTGACTTTGGTCTTTGACTTGTTGATCGACAAATCCTACCCTTTTGCTTTCACACTTTATCCTCACAAAGAGGTCAGCAAGTTCGCGCTCCGAAGAAGCAAACAATGTGGCGTCATCTGCATATCGGAGATTGCTGATCTTATTGCCACTTACCGCTATACCTCCCACTCTTCTAAGGACCTCCTCATGATGTATTTCATTTGAAAAGAAGAGGGGACAGAATACATCCTCGGCGTTCTCCGTTCACTGGCTTAAAAGCCGGTGACAGCTGCTGGTAATAATCCTACTTATAACAACAACAATAACACAACAAACAACAACAATACAACTGTAGATGAATGAATCAATAAATAAATATAATAAATGCAAAAGTTTGGATGGATGGACAGCTTAATCTTTGTTACTCAACCACGCCAGAAAGGCTGCACGGATTTGGATGAAATTTTCCACAGGGATTATAGTCTGCAATAGGATAGACGTAGATATAGGATTTGTATCCCGGTTGTATGTTCCTGTGAAATAATACACGAAACACAAGCGGGCGAAGTTGCGGGCAACAGCTAGTCTGGAATATGTAATGTCATCCAGTTTTTCATACCTCGCCACTCATCCCGTGGGAGCGGTCTTATTACATTTGTCATACATATATAATTCACAGAGTTGACGCACTCTATCTGATGAGATATTGATGCTAGCTAGTGAGAATATACCAACGTTTTTTATACAAATAAAATTATATTTTGTCACGTTCGGAATTTCCTAGAGGGATTTGAGTGTTTTTAATATTGACAAACTCTGAATCGCCTTGCAATGCTACTGGTCCATGAAGACGCAAATGAAGGGTGATTTGCTCATCATCGATATTCGTATACTGCCAATCTTAACCTACGGTGCACAGACATGGTCACTCACCGAGATGCGAAAGTCTCGACTTGGGGATTGCCAGAGAGCTATGGAGCGCAGCATTCTGGGCTTAAGAGAACAGACCGAATACGGAATACCACGGTGCGCTCCAAAACGGGCATAATAGATGTAGGCAAAAAGGCGCCCAGGTTCTAATGGGATTGGGAGGGTCATATTACTCTTATGCAAATTGACAGCTGTGCAAGAGTCGCCACACAGTGGGTTCCAGAAGTTGGAAAGAGCCGTCGGGGCCGCCCCAGAAAGGGGCAGAGAGATGATTTGGACGTGTACCATGAGAGCTGGTTCGAGGCGGCGTAGACAAAGAATCTGGAAGGACTTTGAGAAAGCCTTTTGTCCAGTAGTGGGAGAGCAATGGCTACTACCATAATAATACTATGAATTCAAAAGTAACTCTGTCTGTCTGTCTGTTACCTTTTCACGCCTAAACCACTGAACGGAGTTCAATGAAATTTGGCTCGTCCCCGGACGAGCTTCTTTACAGCTCTACTAACATAAATACTTGTAGTAGTGTCATAATATGACACAGCTACTAACAGAGATCTAGCAGAGCGAGCTCCAGCTTACTCAGCCTAAAATGTTCCCACAGCTGGGAAAAGGCCTACTCCCTGTAAGAAGGAATGAGCCGTAATACAGCACGCGCGCCCTGTGCGTGTTGGCGGATGTCACATGTCTTCGATTTTTTTGTTCTAAGACATTCCGGTTTCCTCACGATGTTTTCCTTCACCTTTTTGAGAACCATGTGTGCCATTACTGCTGTTTTAAAAGTAGTAGTGTCAATTTTACGATTTTCATCTCCAGACCTAGGAACATATAACTTAGTACATAAAGTGTACGTGACATAGGCTTAGGCTCCACGGTCGTAACTCACCAATAAAGATAAAAAAGTACTGAATTGTAGAGTACTCTGCCAATGTAATAAGTGTAACGAGTACTGAGAAACTAGTATTTTTCTAGATTTGCGCCTGTAGACCCTCTAGTCCCCAGTTATTTTTAGGGTTCCGTACCCAAGAGTAAAAACGGAACCCTATTACTAAGACTCCGCCGTCCGTCTGTCTGTATGTCTGTTTGTCTGTCTGTCACCAGGCTGTAACTCGTGAACCGCGATAGCTAGACAGTTGAAATTTTCACAGATGATGTATTTCTGTTACCGCCATAACAACAAATACTAAAAACAGATTAAAATATATATAAGTGGGGCTCCCATACAACAAACATGTTTTTTTTGCCGTTTTTGCGATAATGGTACGGAAACCTTGTGTGCGAGCCCGACTCGCACTTGGCCGGTTTTTGTCGTATGTACTATGAGGCGAGCCTAATGCCATTAACCGGGCAGACTCCGAGTAGCTAACAAGAAATTGAAAATGGAAAGGCTTAGTAACAGCCGCTCGACCCGGGCATCGTACTCAAGACCTCACGCTCATCAATAGCACTTCCAACCACTGGACCAACGACGCAGTATTTTACAACAAAACCATAACATTATCTAGAACGGCACGTTTCTTTTTATTATTATCAATAGGCTCGCGCTTGACCACTATCTCACCTGATGTTAACCGATGATGTGGTCGACGGTGAAGCAAGCTTGCCTAGTAGTAACCTATTCACTCTTGACTTAAATACCCTGTGGTAGTAGCTATCAGGAAACATCTATTGTCTATGCAAATATCATCGTTAGGATCGAATGGGAGAACTTCATGTTTCATTCATATTGTACTCCGACTTCAAATGGACTTTCAAAGTCGAGAACTAAGAATCCAAATCAAGATAGCCTTGTAACTTTGAAGGCACATAAATTTATAATTCTGTCATCCCGTAACTAGAGTGGCACTATTTTAAATTTGTGAGATTTTGAGTTTTTAATAAAGAAAGAAACAAAAATTATATCTACCTCCGTAATCAGCAAAAAATTCGCCAGCAATATGTCTAATATAAGAATTTTTTTTTCTACTATCAATAGACATAAAATAAAAACGCCTCAAATCGCTATGATTATACATCTATTTTAGATAAGATTAAGTAATTGATTTATTTATTTTATTTATTTAGCCTCGCACTGGAACGCTTTGCAGGAATAACATCAAAGGAGGACAACCTTGCAATAAACCAAATATATAAGTCAAGGTTTCCTCATGATGTTTTCCTTCACCGTAGACAGCGATGTCCAAGATTAACTTAGAAAGTACATACTCGTATGAATTCTAAAGTCACATTGGTACTTGCCTGGATTTGAACCCACGATCACAAGCACGAGAGGCAAGGTCTTAGCCCTTGGGCGACCACGACACAATATAAATTAAAACTGGTCTATTCGAAAGTTCGCAATTCATACTTAATATTTTATTACGAAAGTAACTTAATACGAAAGTAAATTTTAACGAATAAACGGCTGACCCGATTTAGTACGGTATGGAGATAGTTTGAGACCCTGGGAAGGACATAGGTATTGTTTTCCCTTGTGGTTGGATGGACAACCATCCTTTATTACTAAATCACGGCAGAATGTCTGGAAGGATCTGATCTAATGGAACAGAGATATATCAGCACATAGACTATCCCGATAAACTAGATATAATGATCCCTTGGGACAATAAAACACTGTTCACGCAGGCGAAGCCGCCGGCAGCGGCCAGTGTTGCATATGTAGGTAAGTCAGTGGTTTCTTTGACAGACATTATAATAATAATAATAAATGCATTTGAAGCCACAACTTTGCGGTGTGCTTTGTCAGTCCTTTTCCAACTATGCATGTTGTGGTCGACTTTCAGTATAACCCGATGCAGCTAAATATTATAATTATTTGTCTACTTACTGTTGCCCGCAACTTCGTCTGCGTCAATTTTTAGGGTTCCGTACCCAAAGGGTAAAAACGGGATCCTATTACTAAGACTTCGCGGTCCGTCTGTCTGTCTGTCACCATAAAATATATATTTGAGTGGGGCTCCCGTACAACAAACGTGTCTGTTTGCCGTTGTTTGCGATAATGGTACGGAACCCTTCATGCGAGAGTCCGACTCGCACTTGGCCGTTTTTTTTAATTTTCCCACAGCAACTGTGAGTTTTCCTGGGATAAAAACCATCCAGTCCCAGTTACTCCTTATAACATCAGCTATCTACCAGTGAAAGTCCCGTTAAAATCGGTAAAGCCGTTTCGGAGATTACCCGGAACAAACAGACAGACGAAAATCATAACTGGCGACTAACGAAAGGCTTAAAAATTCCATCCAGAGCAGTGAGTTGTTCGATGACAGATATACGGTACATAGGAGAGACAGAGAAACCTGCCAACTAGCTGGTAAAGAGGGTGGGGGAGTTTTAATGGCTGCCAAAAAGAAGTTCAATTCTAAACGTGCGGCACATTTTGAGAGTGGGTGTGAGGATCTCTGGGTTACTTTTGACCTTCCTTCCAATAAATGTTTTCGCCAACTTGCTCTCTGCGCTGTGTACTTGCCACCGCCAGTACGCCTCTCTAACTTGGAAAGTTTCTTAGATAATTCTAACGCTGTTTTTGAACAACTTAAAGACTCATGTACATGTATCATAGGTGACTTCAATTTAGGGTGCATAGACTGGAAACTTTATAGTAACCTGAATAAAAGCCTCAAATTGCCTAATACCTGTGAAGCTTTGATGGATTTCACATATGTTAATAAGCTCAATCAATGTAATAATTGTATATAATGCCTCCTCTCGCATACAAGATCTTATGTTAACTGATCATCCACTGTGTAATGTAAGTCAAAGTACTGGCTCATTATGTAATATTGATCAGTATTATCCACCCCTAGATATAAACATTTGTCTTAAGAAAGACGCCAAGCTTCCATATAATATTACAAATGAGATACGTAACTTCGTAAAACAAGCTATATACCTATTAAAAATACTTAAAGGAACATGACTGGGAGGGATTATTTGAGGGAACTCATGACGTTAATGATATGGTGCAGATTTTTTATGATATTGTCGATGGTGCTATTCAGCAATGTTTAACGGAACTGTAATTAAAATATTAAACACAAAAAATATAATAAGGAAACGTTACAATACTTACCATAACCCGTTGGACAAAATTGAATTAAAAATAATCAGTAAACGTTGTGATGCGCTTGCTACGATTTGCTACAATAATTATTTAAAAAATCTTGAACACACTCTAACCAATAACCCTAAATCATTTTGGACCTATGTTAAAACTAAGCGAGGCGGATCCAGCTCGTATCCTTTATCTATGACGGATGGTACAGCTACATTGTCAGATGGAACGGAGATATGTGAGCTTTTTGCTTCTTACTTTTCTTCTGTATACAACCCTGCTGAAAACGGTTGCGTAACCATAAAACAACAAATGTTAATAATATCCAAGAAAGTAACATATTTTAAACAACCCAGTTATTGACAGTGAAACCCTATACAAAAAGCTAAAAAGTTTAGACTGCAAAAAAGGTGCTGGTCCAGATGGCATACCACCAATATTCATATATGAGTGTGCGAATGAGCTGGTCACGCCTTTGTTGCTTATTTTTAATAAATCTCTAGCTAGTGGAGTCTTCCCTTCAAAGTGGAAGGAAGCAAAGGTCGTCCCAATCCATAAATCCGACAACGAGGACTTAGTTTCGAACTATAGACCCATCTCTATTTTATCAACCCTAGGTAAAATCTTCGAGTCTATGATCTGCCCTTCCATTCAAAATCATCTTAAAATTTATTTAAGTGAAGGATAACATGGCTTCGTGGAGTCTCGATCCACAAATACCAATCTGACGCTTTTTACTGAGTTATTGACTGCAGCAATAGATTCTGGCTATCAAGCTAATCTATATCTATACCAATATTATAAAGAGGAAAGATTTTTTGTTTGTTTGTTTGTACCGAATAGGCTCCAAAACTACTGGACCGATTTCAAAAATTCTTTCACCGTTGGGAAGCTACTCTATCCCCGGGTGACATAGGCTACTTTTTATCCCTGTATTCCCACGGGAACGGGAACTACGCGGGTGAAACGGCGAGGCGTCCTCTAGTGTCATATATACAGATTTCAGCAAAGCGTTCGATCGAGTCTCGCATCAAATTCTCATTGACAAACTGAGAACTTATGGTATCGCTGCAACTTTACTCTCATGGTTGAGTTCGTATCTTGAGAATAGAACTTTTTTTTGTAGTAGTCAATGGCTTTCGATCAACCGTCAGACACATATCCTCGGGCGTGCCACAATGGTCTCATTTGGGGCCGGTTTTATTTAACTTTTTTATATACGATATTCCGAAATGCTTTCGCCACAGTCAAATTTTTATGTTTGCCGATGACTTAAAATTCGTCAAAATAGTTCAATTTAAGCATGACGCCTCTGAATTACAGAGTGATTTGGATGAATTGGTGATATGGTGCCAAATAAATCAGATGCTTCTAAGTCCTAGCAAATGTTGTCATATAAAATTTAGCAGGAAACATCATCTTATTGACCTGGATTATTATATTGACGGAGAAAAATAAAGGAATTGGACACAATAAAAGCCCTTGGTGTTATGTTTGATCGGAAACTAACTTTTGTCCCTCACATAGATAATGTAGTGAAAAAGTGTTCCAAAATGCTGGGGTTTGTTATCAGAAACACAAAACAATTTAAAAGCTGCAGAACAAAAATTATCCTTTATAATTGTTTAATTCGAAGCATACTAGAATATTGTAGCTTGGTCTGGCGGCCACACTATGCTAATCACTCATTGTGTCTTGAAGGTGTACTAAAACGTTTTCTGGGGCACCTGGCCTATGCTAGCGGTTTGACCAAGAAAATGCGTTCATATAGTGATAGGCTCAAGCATTTTAATATGGTTTCTCTGGAAAAACGTCGACGTCTGAATGACGCAATGTTTGTGTGCAAAGTTATGGCCCATAAAATCGATTGCCCGCAAATATTAAATAATTTCGACTTCTGTGCCCCCTCAAGAATTCCTCGCAGTCCAATAACGCCACTCTGCCTTCAGCAGAAAAGAACGGTTCTGGGTGCTAATTCTCCCTACGCGAGGTTTTGCAGGATTGTGAACGGTTGCGGTGATCGGATCGACCTCCATTTTGACACTTTAGGCAAATTAAAAGCTAGTTTTTTTAAATATCTTTCCGAACATTGAGTTTCCTAGTCCTACATTATCTCCCTGGGTGTGGCAACCATATTAACTATTTTCATTATTGTAATACCTAATTTTATTTAGTTTGATATATTTTAACTTAGTTTAATTAATTTGTTAAGTTTAATTTAGTGCAACTTGTGTAATCTTGTTTCTATTGTCTTGTAAGTTACGACAACTTTTTTTGTGCATGCAGAGTTTACCTGCAAGTGATTGTTACACTTTATTCTGATTTTTTGCTTCTGTTTAATTTGCTTATACCAGTGTATACAATTGTTGGTGAACCAAATAATAGTACATTATGGTACAAGTGTGTAACGTTGGTGATTACCGCTGAGGCGCCATTGAGACCCGAGCCGTCAGGTGAGGGTCTTAAGAGAGCCGAGGACGGTAATCATCAATACACACGTGTATCATACGACGTTTTTCAACACACTTGAGAAGAAAATAATACTAAAAAATCATTTCCAACAGTGAAAACGAGTTATGAATTTTTTTTCGCAATGGCGGGCAAAATTAATCAGTTTTCCTATGCGCGCGCATCTAACAATGGCGATCGGCCACAGACTAAAAAGAATGAGATTTCTTTTTTTTGGCTTTTCGCAGATAGCGTTTTAGCCACGTACAAAATGGGGAACTTCAAGTTTTCTTTATTACAGACAAAAACAAAAGTTATATTTGAGTGAAAGTTTTATTTATTACACACGTACAAGTTGAAATTATCTATTTAAATACGAAGTTGCATGAAATGTGTTGCATTTGTACTATTGAGCACGATCTTTTTTGTATCGAAACTTTTTAAGAACAAAGCAACTCAAACAATGAATTTAAAAAAAAAACTCTATAACTCACTTGTGAATAATAGCAATGAAAAAGTCACAGTTTGATAACAGGTGTCATTATGTGCCTAATTGCGGTGAAATTAGAGCCACTTTATGAGCAAGTGTGTTGAAAATAAATAAATTAATAAAAATTGCGTATTTGTAATTAGTACCGTATATAATTTCACGTGCATTCAATAAAACGTTGTTATTTTTTATATTACATACAGACACTTCAATTTTAGTTATTTTTATGTATAGATTTTATAATGTGCATTGCATATTGTGGCTTAAATTCACCCAAAGGGAAATGAAGAGAGCTATACTCGGACGTCCCTGTGTGATCGAATCAGAAATGAAGACATCCAGGAGAACCTCGGTTACGGCATAGGCCGGTAATTTTTTTATTAACCGACTTCCCAAAAAGGAGGAGGTTCTATGTTCGACTTCAAGTTTGTTTTTTTTTGTGTATGTTCACCGATAACTCCGTTAATTGTGGACCGATTTTGAAAATTCTTTTTTTGTTTGAAAAAGTATGTTCCGAAATTGCTCCCATTTTAATTTGGTGAAGATCTGATGAAGAACTTCGGAGATATACAACAGAACTCTTCAATAAATAACGGCAAATCTCTCGGGATTGCTGCAATCGCATGTCTGTTTGTTGTTTATAACATTTCATAACATAACATCACGCCAGTTCGCTCTTAAGGGGTAAGCAGATCTCTCATTTCACCGGTTATGTTCAAGTTTCATGAAATCTATTCTGGCGAAATAGTTCCCTTACTAACTTGCCTATTAGGTAAATACAACTAAAAAGTGAAAAATAAAAGAACTTTTTGGAAAAAAAACTACCGACTTCCAAATACAAAACTACAAAGTGAAAAATAACTTAATTTTTTGAAGTCGGTGTCCATAACGCAAAAAATGGTACCTACGAAAGACACCGACTTCAAAAAATTAAGTTATTTTTCACTTTGTAGTTTTGTATTTGGAAGTCGGTAGTATTTTTTTGCAAAAAGTTTTTTTATTGATTTAATGTAATACTTAACTATTATGAACAAATATGTCACCCACGAATACGATTTTTTTTACATATCTTGATCAGAGACAAAGTTATAAATCATCAAAGTGGAGAATCAGAATGAGAAGTCCGATGTGCCATCGGACGACGCGATTTGATTTTTATCACACCGATTAACAATTTTTAGTAACCCGATCCCACTCCTTAGCTGTACGCACAATGAAAGTATTTCCGAAACGTTTAGTGCGTGGGATGTCCACCATGTACCGATAACGCATCACCGTAAGTCTTGTAGTCCTAGATGATAAAACGGGCTAGGCGGAATAAGATCATGCAATTCCATCGCACACTCCCCGAAATGTCACCAATATAAAACCGACAGGCTGGCAATTCGGCGACGATATTCAAGGCTCTGGAACTTTACTCGACCAGTGCCTCATTGCCGATATTCAGCCTCTTGGCTCGTTTATATATTTCAGTTTAATAATAAAAAATATAGAATCTAATATAACATGCTCGCCTCTCGACCGGGGATATAAAATAAAACTCCACTTCGCTACAAATGCATCGAGTCTATAACTTATTTTTATACGAAGCTAGGGTTGGTACGCGGGGACATATAATTTTATGAGTTTTATTCCTTTATTTTCGCTCTGGAACGTCTTGCAGAAATTAGAGCAATGGATTAGAAACTTTAAATAAAGTAACTTTAAGTCCAGGTTTCCTCACGATGTTTCCCTTCACCGTAGTCAGTGATGACCAAGACAAACTTAGAAAGTACATCATCATCAGCCTTTTTTTTTTTTTTTTTTTTTTTTTTTATCTATTATAGGCTCGCGCTTGACCACTATCTCACCTGATAGTAAGCGATGATGTGGTCGATGGTGGAGCACGCTTGCCTAGAAGTAACCTATTCACTCTTGACTTAAAGACCCCTAGATTGTAGCTATCGGGAAACACAGACTCCGGCAGGGAATTCCACTCCTTAGCTGTACGCATAATAAAAGTATTCCCAAAACGTTTAGTGCGTATGGGTGGGATGTCCACCATATATCGATGACGCATCGCCGTACGTCTGGTAGTCCGATGATGGAACGGGCTGGGTGGAATTAAATCATGCAATTCCATCGCACACTCCCCGAAATGTAACCGATAAAAAACCGACAAGCTGGCAACTCGGCGACGATGTTCAAGGCTCTGGAGCTTTGACTTAACCAGTGCCTCATCGCTGATGAGTCTCTTGGCCCGCTTTTCGATCGACTCCAGTGCATCAAGCTGGTATTTGGCAGATCCGTCCCAGAGATGAGAACAGTACTCCATGCATGATCGAACTTGCGCTTGATACAAGCTGAGCAGCTGTTCTGGCGTGAAATACCTTCTCACCTTTGCAAGGATCCCCAGCTTTTTGGCGGCCAGCTGAGCCTTTGCCTCAATGTATGGCCCAAAATTGAGAGTCGATGTCAACGTAACGCCAAGAAGCTCAAGATGGTCAGCTATTGGCACGGTCACATCTCGGAAAGTTGGAGCCGGGTGAAATTGACTCTTTTTTGCGGAAAAAAGACACGCCTGGGTTTTAGCAGCATTAAACCTGACCAGATTGGCATCGCCCCATTCGGAGACTGCCTGCAAGGACAGGTTTAAGCGCTCCACCATGGCCTCCCGGAGAGACTGGATCTGAGGCCCGGTAGCACGAGCGTTGGACAAGTATCTCTCAGTAACGGTGCTGTCGTCTGCATACCCAAAGGTGCCGGGTTTTAGCAGATCGTTAATATGCAGCAAGAATAAAGTTGCCGAGAGTACCGACCCCTGAGGGACCCCGGCATTAATATCCAAGTAGTCCGACGAGCAGCCATCGATAACCACTCGAATGGACCGATCTCTCAGGAAGTCTGCAATCCATTCACACAGACCACCGGGCAAACCGAATGAAGGAAGCTTAGCAATAAGGCTTTCGTGCCAGACCCTATCAAAAGCCTTCGAGATGTCTAGGGAGACGGCAAGCGCTTCCCCGTGCCTCTCGATAGCCTCACTCCAGATGTGAATGGCATACGCTAGAAGATCCCCAGTAGACCGATTTCGGCGGAAGCCGTATTGGCGATCACTAAGGATATCGTTTGCTTCTAGGTATGCCAGGAGCTTAGTATTGAGTACACGTTCCATACTCTTACAGAGTATGGAGGTTACAGATATGGGTCTGTAGTTGGCCGGGTCAGCTCGACTGCCCTTCTTGGGCACGGGCTGTACGTTAGCCTGCTTCCAAGCATTCGGCACTTTTCCAGCCTCATACGAAAGACGGAATAGGCGTGTCAAGATCGGAGACAGTTCAGGCGCACAGGTTCTAAGAACAAGTGCTGGTATTCCGTCAGGGCCGCTAGCCTTGTTCACGTCAAGGTTTCGCAGCACCCTACGGACGTCCTTTTGATGGATACGAATGTCCGACATACTCGTCTCGCATCCATCAGGAGGAGGAGGGGGCCGCGAATCACCAGGATTCAGACGTGAAGATTCCGCAAAAAGAGAGGCAAATAAATTTGCTTTCTCCTCAGCGGAGTGGGCCAGTGACCCGTCGGGTTTCAGCAGTGGTGGCAGTGAGGGACGGCAGAAGTTCGACTCGACCGACTTAGCCAGAGACCAAAACGCTTTACTACCTGCTGGGTAAGAAGCAAGTTTGGTCCCTATTCGGCCAATGTGATCGAACCGAGCCCTTCGCAACACCATCTTGCAGGACTTGGCAGCCCTGTTGAAGGCCTTCTTCTTCTGACCCACGTCACTCGCCTTACGCGATCGAGCGTCGACCCAAGCCAGGTACGCCCCATGTTTAAGCGCGTCGGCGCGCTTACATTCGGCGCCAAACCATGGCCGGTCTTCGCTAGACATTGTTACGTCAGTGAACGGAATGTAGTACTCCATTCCCCGACGCAACACATCCGTCACGGCATCCGCACACGACGATGGATCAGTCGAAGAAAAGCAAGTAGGCTGCCAAGGATAGCATGCGAAGAAAGATCGCATGCCATCCCAATCTGCCGACCTGTACCGCCAAACCCGCCGGGTGCCCCTTGGGCTGGGATCGGGCGGGGAATAGACGGACACAGACTTCACCAGACAGTGGTCGGAACTACCCAATGGTGATGCTATCGACACAGAGTATCTGTCTGGATCTGTTGTCAGCAGAAGGTCCAAGCAATTCGCCGTGTGCGAATCAACATCCGGTACCCTCGTTGCCCCCTGGACCAGCTGGGTGAGGTTTAGCGCTAGCGCAAGCTTACGCATCTCCCGTCCAGCATGATCAGTGCACTGGTATGGGAAGAGCCACTCCTGGTGGTGGGCATTAAAGTCCCCCAGTAACACTAATTGGGCAGAAGGGTACCGCTGCTGTGCTGCATCAGCCGCCTCACTGAGGTACTCTGTGAGCCTGGTTGCCTCCTGATCTCCACTGTGCGAACGGTAGACACAGGCGTAGATAATTTTATCCAGACCTGTGTCCACCAGAACCCAGAGCGTTGTGAATCTTGAGTCCTCAAGGTTACGGAGACGCCGACAGCAAAGATCGTCACGGGCGTACATACATACGCCCGCCCGTGGTCTAAAATTGTGCTCCAGGGTGAATCCTGGGTAAGACAGGTACGACACGTCTGACGGACTCGCTATCTGCGTCTCCGTAAGGAAAAACAGCGCTGGTTTCTCAGTCTCCAGGTGGTAGTGGACTGCAGAGAGATTTGAGTGCAGACCCCTAATGTTGGTGAGGTGCACTTTGTGGGGGAGGGGGTGCAGCCGCTGTTTAAAACTAATCTTCCTTTTCCTTGACATCTTTTATGGTTTTATAAGAGTGAACGGAGGAGAGGAGTTGGAAGTGAGACGAGGTTCCACGCAGCTAACCTTCAGACACGCACTGAAAGGACAGCATCATTGGGGTACTAGTCTGGAGACTGCGGGGACGCCCGAGCCCCCCCGGAATGTCCATCGGGCCCTCCCCATCTGGTCGCCAACCAGCACGATGGCGCATTTCGGGATTTTTCGACAGTTGGCGGGGCAGCCTTTCGTGTGTGGCTGGCACACTACTTGGGCCCCCAACTACCTGCGGTCGGCCAGCGGCGCACCGTGCCTCGGATCCCGCTACCCTCCGCGACTAGTCTCCCGATACATCCCTAACAGCGCGCGTCAGGCTGGTCAACCTGCAGTGGAACAGCTATCTCGACCCAACTCCTCTAGTTGGCTACACCGAGCATCGAACCGGAACACGGCTAGGCCGTTTGGCGGTACGTCTTTGCCCGGTGGGTGGTCACAAGCCTTCGGCCGAAGCCTCCCACCAGTTAGTGTCACCTGATTTGCACCACCCGGGGACCACGTGTAGGGAATCAGAAAAAGGGTACGTTCCTACGGACGTGGGTGACTGGGCCTTTTAATGTTCCAACTGCTGCGACACAGGCCTCCTCTCTGAGAGAGTGAATGGGACGTAATCCACCACGCGGGGCCAGTGCAGGTTGGTGGATCACATGTCTTTGAATGTTTGGTTCTACGACATGCCGGTTTGCACACTATGTTTTCCTTCACTGTTTTGAGAGCAGTGGTGATGTAACAATTTACACAAAATAATGTGTCTGTCTAAGTTCAAACCTGCGACCTACAACTTGTAAGTCGCGGCCGTTACAACTGGGATATCACAGCAGAAAGTACAAATGAATTTGAAAAATTCACATTGATACTTGCACAGATTTGAATTCACGACCTCAAGTACGAGAAGCAAGCTGTCAGCCTCTGGGCCATCAAGATATTAAAAATAAATACACTTTATTACAATCGATATTACGATCTCAATTGCGTTATTATTCTAAATT
The DNA here is from genome assembly GCA_964057195.1 of Orthosia cruda. Taxonomy (NCBI): domain Eukaryota; kingdom Metazoa; phylum Arthropoda; class Insecta; order Lepidoptera; family Noctuidae; genus Orthosia; species Orthosia cruda. The sequence goes on along the minus strand of OZ059853.1, from coordinate 2,960,656 downwards.
CAATTTAATACTTAAATAATCGAGGTACAACCCTACTCTCTCCCGTCGACCGCTCACTGAATGAACAAGAAAAAAATTCTTAATGTGACAATTTTACCTCGAAGCGAAAGATAAAAGATATATTTAAACAAAAATAAGAGATATCTGTACAAAAAGTTTGACTGTCCTTACAGATAAGGGTTTTAAAAGGAGGGTACTTCGATATTTTGTTTTAAGTAATGTTTCGTGTTTTTGAGGGTACTCGAAAAGTTTTTTGCTACAGAGAAAGAAACAAAATGTATTTATTTGCCACAAAACGACCTACAAATATTCATAAATATTGCAACCGATTGAAATTGTTTTTTACTAAAGGAACACGGGTGGGTTTTAGTCAGTAATACGTGTGGTAATACGCGACCTCCCGCTTCACCCAGAGCGGGAGAAGTCATTGGATAAAAATAAGTTATACAATATTTAAAGATATAAAGACATTGTACACATGTGTTTGTGAACGTTTGTCTTGCACGTATTTGGTGCTGTACAATAAATAAAACAAATAATAATTATTCGGGCTCAGTAATTTTGTAGAACTTACAAGTAACTAGCTTGTACCAGGTGCTTCGTCTGCGGGGATATTGAAGATTAATAAAAATAAAGCCTTAAATTTCTTACTAAAAATAATTGTATGAACACTTTTTTTAAGATAAGATAAGATTTGACTTGACTACTAATTATTTATAACCACGAGTATCTAAAATAAAAATAAGTTTAAAACCGGCTAAGTGCAAATCGGCCTTGCGCACGAAGGGTTTCGTACCATCGTCGCAAAAAAATCACGTTTATTGTATTAGAGCCTCACTTAAATATTTATTTTATTCTGTTTTTAGTATTTGTTGTCATAGCGGCAATAGAAATACATCATCTGTGAAAATTTCAACTATCTAGCTATCACGATTCATGAGATACAGCCTGGTGACAGACAGACAGACACACGGACCGCGGAGTCTTAGTAATAGGGTCCCGTTTTTACCCTTTGGGTACGGAAACCTAAAAAATATTTTGACCACGCTAGTAAGAACCCCTCGTTCTCGAAGGTGAAGGCCTCCTCTAGAGACTGCCATATATTCCATTTCATTTTTCGCTCTCCATCCAGCGCGCCAGCCACTTAATGGAACGATAAAAATAACCGAATATGTTCTAATCTAGGCCATGGTCTATCTATATGTATTCCAAATATCCTTTTAATCCGTTCAGTCATTGAGGCGTTTTTTTTTTTTTTATTCATGTTAGGCTCGCGTTTGACCACTATCTCGCCTGATGTTAAGTGATGATATGGTCGAAGGTGGAGCACGCTTGCCTAGAAGTAAACTATTCACTCTTGACTTGAAGACCCCCAGATTGTAGCAATCAGGAAACAATGACTCTAGCAGGGAATTCCACTCCTTAGCTGTACGCACAGTGAAAGTATTTTCAAAACTCTTTGTGCGTATGCTTGGGATATCCACCATGTACCGATGGCACATTGCCGTACGTCTTGTAGTCCGATAATGGAAAATGGATAAAAAATTGTTATGTTAAAAATAAACCACTAGAATTAAGAGTACTTTAAATATACATACATACTTCCACATTTTTTAGGGTTCCGTACCTCAAAAGGTAAAAAAGGACCACTTTCTTGTCCGTCTGTCCGAGTGTCACCACCGATTTTCTCAGGAACGGGTGGACCTAACAAGTTGAAATTTATACCTGATACTGAGGTCTATAGCCTCTATTAGGTGTATAAAAATTAAAATCAAGGTCCTGAATCAACACGATAAAAAGATATAAGCTAATAAAGATTTTTCGCGAAAATTGTAAGTACCAAAATTTACCTTCATTTTCAACTTCTTTTTTATTGGTTTTCGACCCAAAACCTATAGGGTACTTCCGGTTGACCTAGAATTGTCAATTTTGGTTAAAAGTTAAGTCTTACAGCACAAATAAAGGAAAATTAAGGTATTTTTTACTTACAAGATTTCGCGAAAATCTTTAAATCAATCATTTATTTCTTTGCAAACATGGGTAATTGATACATAGATGTTCTTTTTTACCCATGGGCACAGTATAAATATACAAACAGTATGGAAACTACCTGTAAACGCTCGAAACGGCACACTCACACAAACGCGATCTGCTACGCTCCTAACATACTCCTTTTGCTTCACTCACATGCATACATCTAATACGAGTACACGCACGCCGGTTATGAGTACTGCGCACCTTTTTTTTGTCTTGTAGAAATGCTCATGCATACTGCACTACCACGGGGAGATAGCTCAGTTATGTGGGACTCCAACCCACTAAAACTACACGGTGTTCTCCTGTGCCGCTTAAGGCGGGAAAACGCACACTCACCACGAACCCGCCGCGGCTGTCCGTCACCGGACCTTCCTCTGGGGGGTAACCCCATCACCGGCGCACCAGAACACATTGCACGCCGTGACCACCCCAGAAACCAAACCAGCACATTGGCGCCAGGCAACCCCGTGTATGGCACCCTTGGTCCCCTTGTGACCGTGTGACGTGTCAAGGTCAATGGCCCCGTCGCGCACCTGGCCTTTGGATACACTTAAGGTCTATTCCTGACAACACTTGGAGATATCATCACAATATTTTTTAAAGCACTCTTCCAGTATGGTAATGTTGCTTGCATTACAACGTGTTCGTATTTTATTTATCCTACTTATGATATTGAGGAAGGTTGCAAAGTGTTACATACTTTAACCACATAATAATATAATACTAGCATACATAGAAAGCTTCCCATACAAAAAAACCATGCCGACGTTATTAGTGTTTTTTTTTTTTTTTTTTAGGGTTCCGTACCCAAAGGGTAAAAACGGGACCCTATTACTAAGACTCCGCGGTCCGTCTGTCTGTCTGTCACCAGGCCGTATCTCAAGAACCGTGATAGCTAGAGAGTTGAAATTTTCACAGATGATGTATTTCTGTTGCCGCTATAACAACAAATACTAAAAACAGAATAAAATAAATATTTAAGGGGGCAACCATACAAAAAACGTGTTTTTTATGCCGTTTTTTGCTATATTGGTACGGAACCCTTCGTGCGCGAGTCCGACTCGCACTTGGCCGGTTTTTTTATAAGTACATCGATCGTGTTTGGTTCCGTTCCACGGCTATAGATGGTGTTAGCAGCGACTCACAAGAAGGGTTTTCTCAGTTCATGTTTTTCTTTTCTTTAAATACAGTGACGATTTGTTTTATAGTATTTTTTTGCAAGCAATGAAATCGAATAGAAATTTAAAACAGCGCCATCTATTGGAATCAATTTTAAATGATCCGTTCAAATAATATTTTATGAGTGAATTAAGAGCCCAATATTCTATAATTGTGCTTAGGAGAGTTGATTAATAAACACATTACACTCCTTCGGCATTCGGGTAAAAAAGAACATAAAATGCCTGAATTCTAGAAAATGTTAATTATACACGTCATGTTGCCACAACGTAACACTTTGTCGTGCCTTGAAAATTCCGGTACATTTTCCAGCATTTTGGACAGAACGAAACTACGTGTAGTTTCGTTTCTTCTTGTTTTTGACAGTTACAGCATTTCTGACATCTTTTTTGTACAACAACTAATCGCTGAGACATTTAAACATCAACTGAGCGAGCGCATCGCCACGTTTCGTTCCGTTCTACGACGCGTCGTTCCGCGGCGACGTTGCCGTACCTTGCATTAGCTCGTCACGTCAATGAACCGCGCCACGAAGCCGCACCGCTCCACATTGACGTTGGACAAGCCCTTGTGAGACTACTACTATTATAAACGTGAGAGTTTGTAAGGATGGAAGGATGGATATTTGTTACGCTTTCACGCAACAACTACTGAACGGATTTTGATGAAAATTAACAGAATTATAGCATCTGAATAACACATATAGTTTATAAAGATATTAGGAAAAGTACTAATAACACGCGGGCGGAGCCGCGGGCAGCAGCTAGTTATTATACATGCGAAAGTTTGGATAGATGTTTGTTACTTAATCACGCCAGAACGGCTGAACGGATCTGTTTTAAATTTGGCACAGAGATAGATTATAATTATAGTCTGGGATAATTCACAGGTTACAATTTATTTTTGTACCACGCAAACGAAGTCATGGCAAGCAGCTAGTAGCAGTATATTTACAACGCTGAGAATTTCCAAACAGTTTGTAGAAAACTACACATTTATTGTATTTGTTCACTAGTTCCAACCCGCAGTTTCTCTCCCGTTTTATTTATATAACAAACAACACGGAATGTTTACGTACATACATACAGGTAGGTTGGTCGCCTAACGAATGCTTTCCATACGAAAAAATACTGCAATAGATTCTTCTGATGGCAGCATCCTTTGTCCCAACCATGTCGTGGTCGGCTTCCAATTTTACCGGATTTAGCTGAGTACCAGTATTTTATATGGAGCCACTGCCTGTCTGGGTAGGAACTTGATTAGTACTGTTTGTTTTTATTTTAGTGATTTAATTTTATCCGCTTTATGTGATTTTATTTTATTGGATTTTATTTTATATTAATGATTTTATCTTAATTGAATGTTACTAATTAATATAAAAATTAAATATAACTGATTATTATTTATTTTGTTTTATTGTATTGACATCGTATTTGAATGATTTAATTCAATTTTAATATTTAATTTGATTTGTAATTGATTTATTTATTGGAGTTGAGTGCTTTTAATGCAATAGCTGAAATTACAAGAAAATTAGTGAATTATTGTTATTTTTACATTTAGATCATTTTTGCCTTGCATTTCTGCCCGGAGTCCGATTGATGGCAACAGGCTGGCCACCTTTGATGTGGGCCTTAAGGGGTTACATACCCTTTAGTTCCGTAAAACGGTAACTTTCTAAAGCATACTCTTTAGTAACGGCTAGGTTAAAAGGTTTGAAAAAATATGTATTATTGATTTCATAATTTTGAACACAAGGTTTTTTCGTGTAACTAATAGTTTTTCTTTAAAAAAATAATTAAAAACACGATATTTTTTTGCAACTTTTGGAAACTCCTCCAAAACGACTTGGATGTTTAAAATATTTTTACACAGAAAAATTCATATCAAATAATATTTTGCAAACAAAACTGTACATAAAAACTTTTTTGTTAAAAAGTTTTTATTTTTCTCTTTTTAGTTTTGGTAGGTATCTCCAATTAACATGATAATCATTTGTGGCCAAAGTACATCTCATGACGATTTCAATAAGCCCAAGCACGACTAGGATACATTGTTTTATTTCAGAGTTCCAGCGCCTACCTTCCGGCTTCATCATCAGAACAGTTCAATGGTACCATTTTCATCAGAACCATTTATTTATAAGTATTTGCTTCATCATAGTCGGTTAATTATTCGAGATATTTTATACCTGTGACATACTTAGCATTTAGGAGTTCCAGTGGCCATCTGTGGTCTTTTTCATCAGTTCCACTTCACCAAATTATACTTTCTGAGTGCAAGTGATTGCATTGTTGATGAAAATACCAAAATCACTATATGTATGCCTATAATATTTGAGGAGTCCCCTCGATTGCTCTAGGATCCCGTCATCAGATCCTGACCTGATGACTATGGGACCAACTAGGAAGTATACCCTTCAAAATAAAAGAAGATTTTTTGAAATCGGTCCAGGCGTCTTTGAGTAATCGGGGAACATACATAAAAAAAAAAAAACAAAGATTCCGACGAATTGAGAACCTCCTCCTTTTTTTGACGTCGGTTAAAAAGGAGGTTCAATATTGATATTTTAGCATCGAGCGGGCGCACGGCCAGTACTGCGTTAATATTGGGGCGTATATAGCGCCTTAAACATAACTGGTGAAATGATAAACAGTGGAAAGGGTGCATTATTAGGTAAACTTCTGGCCAACCCTTCAAGGAAAACACGCGTAATTACGTTATGTTACTTATCATCGCTCCACTTAGTGAAAGGCTTTCTAAATTCAAATTAATTTATTACCGATAACTTAACCCATACAGTTCGATTGAATAAAAAATAAAAATACAATAACCTAAAATATAAAAAAACACATTAAAAATTACCCGCTTAATAAAGAATCTCCGTTGCGGAGAGGAGATCCTATCAGCTACAGTCCTCAAAATTCCGTTGCAGCTGCCACGCATTCTGCAAATCAGGTACGGGACACAGTTTTCTTGCGGATGTTGGCATGAAAGCCATCAGTGCGATGCAGCGCATTAAAATAGCGAGGCAACCCCAACATCATAATGAAGATGTTGTTATACTGGACGCGCAAAACATCCAGCGATCTTTTGATGTGACTGACCCACAGATTGCCTGTATAAAAGCTTTGACAATATGCCTTAAACAACTTTATCTTTACTTGTTCAGAGCAGCGGGAGAATCTGCCGTCTGCAATGTTACCTCTGACTGCCAAAGCCCTGCGCTCTCTCTATTATCCATATCATCCTTAAGACCCTCGGTCAATGATATTCAAATAAACAGATACGTCACACTCACAAAACAATTGAAAAAAGTGTTCCGCCCAGCAGCGGCAGCACACATACACACTTTTCATTCATCTGATATTAAAAAGGATTTATTTTAATCAATAAATAAATAAATTACAAATACACAGGATGGCATTTTTTTATTTTGTTTTTGTTTCAACAAAGCCTATCGCTCTTCGCCATGAGTGACATAAACTAAAGACTAAAAGGTCACAATTGTGACCTATTCGAGTCTTCACAATGCGCACGCTCATAACATATCTGTTTATTTGAATATCATTGCCCTCGGTAATTAAATTTAACAGTAATTCTAAAGCTGCGTCTTCTGGTACTAGTCACCACTCCAGAACTTTGCTGCCCCATCGGTCATCCGTTCCGCGAGCGATGTGCCCTGCCCACTGCCACTGTTTGGCAATTTTATGTGGGCCTATGACCTGGTTAAGGTTGCGGGAATCCGCTGGATGCGAGGCGAACGTTATCGGTCAATGTGGCGACGCCTGGGGGAGGCCTATGTCCAGCAGTGAATGTCTGTCGGATGAAATGATGATGATAATGGTATGTCTCTTTCCTCAACTATGTTGGGGTCGGTGGTTGTAGCTATCAGGAAGCAAAGACTCCGGCAGAGAGAAGTTTCAACTCCATAGCTGTACGCACAATGAAAATATTCCCAATACGCTTTGTGCCACCTTATAGCGATGGCGCATTGCCGTACGTCTTGTTGTCTGATGATAGAAAATGTGGGTCTATTACAGATGTACCTCTGCTTAACCCTTCAAGGACTACAGGCGTGATGTTACTCTGTAAGGCTAAATGGAGGATATTATTGAACACGACAAATATTGAAGCGATCGATCAGACAAACACAAATAACTCCGTCTATCAATCAATTTGCTTGACAGTCTGTCTGTACATAACTACTTAGGCCTAGAATGTCGTATTATTGTTTATTGAACTACTGTTTTAAACGTCTGTATTATGATGGACACCAGTCATCCATGTAAATATCATTCGCACTTACATTGGGGCTGCATAGGGAGGAAACAACCGCGTACCGTGAATACAGCAAACATTGTGCCGATAGTCGTGACGGCCAATGCTTTAATGGACAAGAACCTCGGCGAACACCTAAGGACGCTCTCGTTGGGCAGTTGGATCAAAGGTTTGATCCAAAAATACCACCACGTTGTAGCTATCAGGAAACACAGACTCCGGCAAGCAGTTCTACTCCTTAGCTGTACGCACAATGTAAGTATATATGTTAGGTATGTATTTTTATGTTTAAAACAGCCGGATCTGCAGCCAGGGTTGCAGAAAGCTGTAGGAACGATCATTATTTTATTTTTATTGCGTCAAATGTGCCGGCAAAGTTTATAGCTTCAGGAAAAATGCCAGCCGTCGTAGTGTGGGGAAAGTATCGATAGATTTTTAATATAAATTGTTGGGATGTTTGAAAGTGGCTGTGGTGGGTCAAGTTTTTAGCTTGTCTCGCTGGTTGTTTTACTTCCTACTAATACTGGCGGATGGATTATTGATACTCAATCACGCCAAAACAGCTAAACGGATCTGAATGAAATTTGGCGCAGAAATAGATTATAGTCTGGAATAGCACATAGTATACTTTTTTATCTCGGGTGTATGTCCTTGGGATGATTTTTCAAAATTTGCTTGGGCGAAGCCACTGGCAAAAGCTAGTGAGATATACATGGACTCTTTTAACCCCTGACGCAAAAACGACGGGTATTATAAGTTTAACGTGTCTGTGTGTGTGTCTGTGGTATCGTAGCTCCCAAATGGATGAACCGATTTTTAATTTTGTTATATTTTTGTTTTATTGGTGACTTTCTCGAGTGTTCTTAGCTATTTTAGATTGATTAAATTCGGTTAAACCGTTCAAAATGGAATCTGGGTTTTTTTGCAAGATATCATCAAGGTTTTTTCGTGTAACTAATAGTTTTGCTTATATTTTTTTTTATATTGCATAGCATATGTAAATAAAATAATATCTTGCGAACAAAACTGTTCAAAAGTAGGTTCAATTTTGATATTTTGGCATCGAACGGGTGCACGGTCAGTACTGCGTTACATTGGGGCGTATATATCGCCTTAAGAACATCCTCCTTTTTGGGAAGCTCAATGAAAAGTTCCAAACAATAAAATATTCTTAGAGGACAGCCATAGTCGTATGCCACTTTGTCATAAAGATTGCTGCTACTGCTGACTGCTATATGCTTGCTTGCTTCATGTATCATCATCATCATTTCAGCCAAAAGAGGTCCACTGCTGGACATAGGCTTTCCCCAAGCGTCACCACACTGGCTGGTCCTGTGCATCTCGCGTCCACTGGACTCCCTCAGCCTTGACCAGGTCATCGGACCACATAGTGGGAGGTCTTCCAACGCATCATCTTTCGCTTCATGTATACAAATACATTATTAAATTACTCTTTAAATTAGTCCATTTTAACCCAACTACATCCATTTTAACCGGTTTGTATGTATGTATAAATGTTCATCAATTCCCTCATAACTTCTAAACTACTTATCTTAATTAGATAAATGAGGTATCGTTAAAAGCGTCTTAATCCTCTCCCGTCTATGTGACGTTACACTAAATTCAATGTGGCACCTTCTAGGAGACATAAAGCCATAAAAAAATGATGTAAAAATTGTGAAGGTGCCGTGTTGTATATCAAATGAAAGGTCTTAATAAGTACATTTCAAAAATATAAATAAGATTTTATTAATATTTATCGATACATCGCCATCACAGTGGCACATCCCTATCAAACTAGTGTCACCACACAGTTGGCGCCAATTTGGTCTACTTTACAAGTGCAGCACTATTTGAATATTCCTTTGAGCATTTAAAACAATACCAGAAATAGGTTTTTGGGTAAATGGCCTTTGAGAATACAGAGGAAAACATTTTATTTTTTTATAACTTAGAGTTTTGGGAATACTTTCACTGTGCATGCAGCTAACGAGTGGCATTCCCTGCCAAATTCTGTGTTTCCTGATAGCTACAACCTGGGGGTCTTTAAGTCAAGAGTGAATAGGTTACTTCTAGGCAAGCGTGCTTCACCGTCGACCACGTCATCGCTTACCATCAGGTGAGATAATGGTCAAACGCGAGCCTATGGCTTATTTTTTTTTAAATAACCTAAAATCACGTTATCAGGCTGTCTTCAGGTGATGTGACCAAAGTAATTTAAGACTTTTCGGTAGCAGATCGTGGAGAGTCTGCTTTTGATGTTCAACTGGTCGAGATTGGAATGATCAGATAATCAGTTTGTAACAGATTATAAAAAATCTATACTACTATTATTATCATCAGCCTTATAATGTTCCCACTGCTGGGACACAGGCATCCTCTCTGTGAGGGAGATAATGGGCCTTAAGGTTGCACTAGTCAAAAATTATTCCATACAAACGTAGTCTAGAGATTACTCCACTGTTTGACGGTGTACGTTCAAAATAAAAAATGATATCAATTTGTCTCATCATTATCTAGCCCTGTATGGAAACAGAAAAGTAATAAAATACAATATTTGAAAGTTATGAGCGTCGAAAGTTCCATATTTCAACACTAATTTTAACACATGTTTGGGCGGAAATAAATACCATAAGAAGAAGGAAAATCTGCAAAACGGCCTCCATGCAGGGATAGATTAGTTATTCAACAATGCAAATAATTTTATTTTGAAAATATACATTCAGTAGTTTTTTCATGATATCTAGACTCCCAAAGGTCTGTTCATAAAATTTTGCGCGCTCTTTTTCGTCCTAAATCATCATCCATTTAGCTGCAAAAGTGCTAATTCGTACGAGAACTAGCTTCTTACTGCTCATCACAGCATCAATCTCTTTCGCACGTGTTGTCAGATGAGACAGCATGCATTTTAACCCCGCGCACAAAATAGTTCGTGCCGTTGACTAGGAGCACCTTAAATCACCACGCGGGCCCAGTGCGGTTTAGTGAATTTTTGGTTCTGGGACATACCGAATTCCTCACGATGTATTCCTTCACCGTTTTAACACTACAACTATTATAAAAATGTAGAGTTATTGTCCGTTTGTTTATCTGGCAGATTACGAAAAATTGTCACTGATGTTATAAGGAAGACTTTTGGCTTCGACTTAGGGTTCTGCGTTAAAAATTTAATCCATAATCCTGCTAATGTAATAGGCAAAAGCTAGTCTAATAAAGAATCTAAGTACTATCTACCTACACTTTGAAAAACACTTCGCAGAAATTCTTTCACGCGCTATCAAAGGCTGTATTCAACGGGTTTCAATTCAGACCTGATTCTCGTCGCATCCAATATGGCGCTGAATTTTACAACGTTTTAACTTCGTGCCTTTTGCGACGAGGTCACTAAAGATTGGCAAGTGTGATCGGTGCTAGGTGTAGGGATATACCAATCAGTCTATGAACTAACTATGTTGGAGTCAGCTTCCAGTCCAACTGGATTCATCTGAGTTACAGTATTTTACATGGAGCGGCGGGAACACAAAAATACTTGCCTTTTTATACAAAAAATTAACTTGCAAATTAATTTAAAAATAAACAAAACCCGACCGAAGTATACATAAATAATTAGCGAGCTGGGTTACCACCTGATTCTGCGACTGCACAGCATGCTTTTCTTCATGTTTACACCTTTTAAGTTCGTTTCTTAAGCAGTCGGGTTTTTGTTGATTTTCAAATTAACTTGTTATAAATGGTATATTTTCTTGTAACCACCTCTTAAAACCCTCGATTTTAATACTCCACTCCTTTCCCAGATAAAATTGGGACCCGCACAATATGGCACCTAAATTCAGCCATTTTTCTATGCCACTCGACCAATTTAAGCCATGTCACCTATATAAGAACACTTGGGCGGTCAAGGCGCATTAAACGATATCTTAATTAAATAAATCCGTTAAGCGGTTTGAAAGATATGAGGTAATTAATAATTTTATATACATAAAATTACGCGCGAAAAACATAATAGATTAAAAATAATTCTAATTTCGGAAACCGGTGTTACTGATTTCGTTTTTTTGACACCGACTTTTCACCGAAATTGAAGTTATTTTTCACTTTGTACTGTTTTTATTTGGAAATCGGCTGTGTTTTTTGTTGAAAAGTTTACATCATTTTATTTTTGGTACGGTATAAACAATAAAACTTGCTATAAAATACTCATATTTTTCCCTTCTGTATAGTATACTCTTTTCTTTACCTGAAGAAACAATTTCAGTTTATATGCAACTCACACGTGAAGGTTCTTAGGTCATCGGATAACATGAAACTTAAAATGCCAATGCATTCCACTACTCTCCTAGACAAATCTTTTACTATCCAGGCCACCCGTCTATGGAATGCATTGCCTGTGATCATAAAACGTGCGCAATCACTGCCTGTTTTTAAGAAACTTGTTAAGGAACACTACTTGTGACTGTGATCTTATTCTTATATAACCTGCATTTTTTTCTTGCTATCTATTTTAGTAATTTGTACTTAGCACCTTCTCTATTGAACTAATTGTTTGTTAAAAATTTGCACCAAGTGCAACCCCATCTCATGTCCAGTCCATCTCTTTCCATTCTTGGTTGCCTGGCAGAGAACGCGGAACGCAATAAGGCCGCATGTTGCATGTTTGTTTTGTTTTTAAGGTTTTTTTATGTAGTGTTTTATCTTGGTGTACAATAAATATATATATATATAAATAAATGAAACAGACATCCCGAGATATTTGCCGCATTCATTTATTGAAGAATTCGGTGGTATATAATTATCTCCAAGGATCTACATCAAATCTTCACCAAATTTATATGGGATATCTTCTAAATTCTATCTATCTACATTATTTGAATGGGATATCGGCAATATAGGTGGTCCTACATTGCCGATATCCCATACAAAACAATTTTTAAATCGGTCCACAACTGATGTAGAAATCGGTGAACGTACATAATAGCTATTTATGCAACTGTTACGTTATGGACGGTCTTTTAATACGAGTGCCATTTTTCGGTACAAGCGTAGCGCGTACCGAAATAGGTGGGCACGAGTTATTAAAAGACCAATAACGTACAGTTGCATACAAGATTTTATCTACGAAGGAAGGAATAAAACACAAATAAGTATTTCAGGAAGTGTGTTTTAAGTATTTCATTTCTCATATACACATCTTGATTTTTCTGGTAGTAAATTATTTGTAGCCGCAACTGCTCTATTTGTTATATCTGGTGGTGTATTTTCAATATCACTTGATGTTGAAACCATTTTTAATAAAATTTGGAATAAAATTTCACTCAGAAATTTTTGCCCGCGTCCAATTTTAATTTAATTTTTTTATTTAGTCTTTATTAGGTATAAGGCAAAGATCTTGTAGCCGCAACAGCCAAATAGTATACGATACTTTTGTTCTAAACTTGTTCCATTTTTAAAAACATCATTTACATTGTCTCGATTTCGAAGTAATATTATATGTACCTGGCTGTATGTTCAGAATGTCTTTGCTTGTGTTTTAGAATTTATGACGATTCGCATAATGCAACCCGATGTCGTTATGGGTATCATAATGCAACCGCTGTCAATTTTATAATTCGAATATAACGAAACCGAAGTAGATAAAAATATATATACAGTAAAACTTATAAGCTCCTCGGTTAAAAATACATTCTACATTCACACGTCTCACTACTCCTAAAAGGTGAAGTTAAAACAAAAGACGTCCTAGACTAAAGACTGGACAATTACACAAAAGATGATTTTAAATAACTAATGGCCCAACTGAGAGTACAGTTTTCATATTCTGTTTGAAACTTTTCTCTCGCATTCGTACAAGCTGTGTGAGAAACTAGCTTTTACCGCGGATTTGTCCCCGCACCCTATCCCACAGGGATCGTGGATTTACAGTATTTTAAGTCATCATCATCATTTCAGGCGAAAGACGTCCACTGCTGGACATAGTCCTCCCCCAAGCGTCGCCACATTTACCGATCCCGTGTGTCTCGCATCCAGCGCCTTCCCTTCCCATTCCGGAACTTTTCGGCCCCATCGGCCAACCGTTCTGCGAGCAATGTGCCCTGCCCACTGCCACTTAAGTTTGGCAATTCTTCGGGCTATGTCGGTAACTTTGGTTCTCCTGCGGATATCATCATTTCTGACGTGATCACGCAAGGAAATTCCGAGCAAGGCCCTCTCCATTGCCCTTTGGGTGACTTTAAAGCTTTCTGATAAGGCCCATTGTGAGCGACCATGTCTCGGTCCCATAGGTGAGGTGTATTTTTAAGAGACTTTTCAGAAAGGGAAATTTTCACTAATTTCGGCAATCGGTGTCAAAAAACGAAACCAGAAACACGGACTGCCGAAATTGGTCAAAATTACCCTTTGTAGTATTTTTATTTGGAAGTAGGGTGTATTTTTTTGTAGAAGAATTTTAATTTCTATTGTTGCTAGGCTCACGTTTGACCACTATCTCACCTGATGGTAAGCGATGATGTGGTCGACGATGAAGAACGCTTGCCTAGAAGTAATCTATTCACTCTTGGCTTAAAAACCCCTAGATTGTAGCTATCACATACAGATACCGGCAGGGAATTCCACTCCTTAGCTGTACGCACAGTAAAAGTATCCCCAAAATGTTTAGTGCGTATGGGTGGGATGTCCATCATGAACCAACTTTACCTCCTCACAACCACATTAGAATATCTTTTCCCTATAAAGTCGGGATAGTCACATTTCTCTCTAATAAATCCCTGGGTTTTATGTGAACCATGAACCTCGGGGATGCTGTGAATACCACATAAATATTTTATTGTATTCTTGAATGTCTGAAGGGGTGAGATTTATCTTACACTAGCTGTAGCTCACGACTTCGTCTGCGTAACATTAGTACTTCGAAGAGCCAATTTTTTTTTATATCTCGATATAATATTGAATGGGCCTTACTTGAGAAATTATTAGTTGGCCATACAAATTGCCACATCCCTTTCCACCCCCTTAAAGATAATTGCCGGGATAAAAAAAACAGTAAGTGCGAGTCGGACTCGCGCACCGAGGGTTCCGTACAAACAGCTACATTCACCAACGTAATTAGGTAACTAGATCAACGGGAACTAGCAATAGGTAATTAAATAGGTTTTTGACACAAAATGTATAGGGCACTTCCGGTTGACCTAGAAAATTTGGTTAAAAGCAAGATCTTACAGCACAAGTAAAATAAAAATTCCGAAAAATAAAAAAGTTAAGAAAAATTTTAGTACAAGTTTTCGCGAAAATATAAATTTGCCCATATTTTTTTATCGTATTGACTCAGGACCTTGATTTGTATACACTTAATAGGGACTGGATAGACCAGTATCTGGGATAAATTTCAAGTTGCTAGGTCCGCCCGTTCCTGAGGAAATCGGTGGGTGACACACGGACAGACGGACAAGAGAGTCATTTTAAAAGGGTTCCTTTTTTACCTTTTGAGGTAGGGAACACTAAAAACTATTCTATGTCCTTCCCAGGGTCTTAAACTATCACCATACCAAATTTCATCTAAATCGGTTCAGCGATTTAAGCGTGAAAAGGTAATAGACGGACAGACAATCAGAGTTATGGTGGGTCTACACTACACAGAATTTTTTTTTCTTTTTACTTTTGCCACTTCTTTTGATTTTATCTGTGCAACACAGCAGTACAGACAAATATCGGTGTATCAGAAAGGAAGTCTGTGTAAAAGTCTGTGTAGGTCCACACTACACACACCATTACTTTCGCAGTCTTGATATTAGTATGGAAAACATAGATATTGAAAAGAGTATCTTCATTTTAAGAAGGTTTAATCTTTCTGAGCTCTTAGCTTGGGTTACGGTTTTAATTCACATAGTTTTACACAAGAATTTTGAAATTATTTAGAGACTTTACGGCGTGTTTCTGACACTGACGCGAAACAAATTATCATGGATTCAGTACATGATCCCCTAGACCCTGGACCCCTAGTGTTGGATTTTTCTTAGGATTGTTTCTATTTAAAATAAAAATATTAAAATTTAATTTTTAAAATTTCATTAATTTCCTTTTTCACAAAAAACGGCAGGCATGGTGCGGGGGTGTGGTGGTACTCTTCTTCAAGAAGGGCGACAATGCCCGGTTGAAGAATTATAGGCCCATCTCACTTCTTAGCCAGGTTTGACGATTTCCAGCCCCCCGAACAAGCCAAATTCCGAAAAGGCTTTAGCACCGAAGACCACATACATACGCTGCGGCAGGTTATACAGAAGACCGAAGAGTACAACCTGCTTCTCTGTTTAGCGTTTGTGGACTACGAGAAAGCGTTCGATTCGAACGAGACTTGGGCTGTACTGCAGTCTCTCCAACGGTGCCAGATCGACTACCGGTACATTGAGGTGTTGAAGTGTTAATCCGACGGCTGGGCGGCGTTCGGAAGACGTCGGAAGGCCTCCCATTAGGTGGAGTGATGACCTGGTTAAGGTTGCGGGAAGGCGCTGGATGCGAGACGCACGGGATCGGTCAATGTGGCGACGCCTGGGGGAGGCCTATGTCCAGCAGTGGACGTCTTTCGGCTGAAATGATGATGACAAAAAACGGCAAAGAAAATAAAATTGAAAAGCGCTACCTATCAGCTGATTTGATGAACGCCGCCGGCTATAGTACCTACTCGCGCCGCGCCACCAGCACTTTATCAATTTGTTGGTAAGCCGACATGCGACACAGGAGAATGATTAAAAATATAATTGAGCTAGATAGGAATAACGATTTTGTACTAATTACAGTAAAAACATGCTATTATTTTGCAAAAAATATTTAAAATCTTAAATCCTAATCCAAATCTATAAAGAGTTTACCGAGATCCCAAGGGAACATACTCCCAGAATAATAGTACATCATGGTACAAGTGTGTAATGTTGGTGATTACCGCTGAATAAATAAAATAAAATCTGGAAATATAAATCTAAAATCACCAACCCGTCTTGTTGGATGATAGAAACGTGGAATCTAATCCCCAATCTTCCCAAGCGTGGTGATCAATGCTCGTGCCTTCTCTGTATGAGTAGAGACCTTTGCCCAGCTGTGGGACAGTCACAGGCTGATATTATTATAATATTAGTTCCATATTTGTTGTGTTGTTTCTTAAATGTGGAATTGATGTGATGTGGCTATACTTAATTTAAATAAATATATTATGTGACTTAAAAAAATTAAAAAGCCTCGTCTCACGTGGATCTACGATTCGTGAACTTTAAACCCCTTGTGTTTAATGTTCGAATTGAGAAGAGAGAACTTGTAAATGTTCTCCAGAAATAGAACATTCGAGAAAAAATTTAAGACGTCCATATCATTTGTATGAATTCAGTAACTTGAAAAGAACCGGGACAGCAAATTACAGTAGGGTCCTTTTAATGTTCCCACTGCTGGGACACAGGCCAGAGGAGGCCTGTGAGAGGAAATGGGCCTTAATCTACCACGCGGGCCCAGTGCGGGTTGGTGATTGTCACATGTCTTTGTCACATGTTTTTTTTGTTCTAGGGCACGCTGGTTTCCTCACGATGTTTACCTTCACCGATTTTAGTGCAGTGATGATGAAATAATTTACTCAAAGTAAAGCGCCTGCATGGGTTCGAACCCACGACTAACGATACGTGAGTCGGAGCCGTTACCACTGAGCCACCACTGCTCCGAGGCTTTCGGATTATAGTATGCAATATTTTAATGGTTAAAAACACATTTTTAACTTTAGTTTCTTGAATTAATTATTGAAAAGTACAAGTTAGACAAGACAGAAATATGTATATTCAATTGTACGTGTCGAGTATTGAAACATGTCAATAATCTGCGGGTTTGACTTGATGTTAAAAAAAAACCCGACTGCTTAAAAAGCGAACTAAAAAGACGTAAACAAGAAGAAAATCATGCTGTGCAGTCGGAGGATTTTGATTTTTTATTAACTTTTTTTATTTATTTTTCTTTGTTTTTTTTTTTAATTTTGTACATTTAAACATTGGTGGTATATATTTTTGAAATCGCCTCTTAAAACCCTTTATTTTGATACCCCACACGATGGGTTTGGAAGAAAAAAAAATGGTCCCCCACAATCTGATGCCCAAAAGCCGCCATTTTTCTATTTTCCAATTTTAATGTAGCCAGTGACACTCGAAGGGTTAAGACGAATCGATTGACGTATGCATCATCAAAATCTACCAACGCGTTTGGTCTCTAGAACGCCACATAGGAACAAACATACATGTAACATAGACTTATAAACACATTACCCTCCTTCGGCAGTCGGGTAAAAAACGGAAGTTTAATTCTTGTTAACAAAACTCTGTAACACTCTTCTGAGTTAATGAAACATGTTCATAAACAATGAAACACTGAACATTTAAGAATTAACACAAAATTAACTTTGCCGTTGGCAAAATGTTGTCCCCATACATCGAAGCAGGTCGCGGTCAGTTAACGTACTTCAAATAAGTTTATAATCGCAATAGACTGTATATTTTACTCATTAATCTATACGACTCATAAAAAACAACCCGAAAAATTAAAATGGTACTTAATGTTACCTAGTTGATTTAAATGTAGACCAAAAATAATAAAACCTTTTTTTAATACAAGCATTTTGTACTAAATGGAATATCGCTTATTATCATATGAGGCCCGCCTCGCCTTTGCCTGTAACAAATCATACATAAAAACCTTTCTCGTTTCTTACTCTTTCTATGGATGTAAACCAAATCAGTTCAGTAATTTTTGAGTTTATCGCGTCCAAACGCGGCGGGGGACTATTTTAAACCGACTTCCCAAAAAGGAGGAGGTTTTCAATTCGACTGTGTTTTTTTTTATGTGTGTTACCTCAGAACTTGTTACTGGTTAAACCGATTTTGATGATTCTTTTTTTATTTAATTTTCATTGAGATCTTTCGTGATGAACATCGGAGATATACTCGTACATCATAACTCTTCAATAAATTACGGCAAATCACTCGGGATAGCTGCAATCGCATTTCTGTTTATTGTTTACACCATTTCATAACATAACATCACACTAGTACGCTCTAAAGCAGGTGTAAACAGTTCACCTTTGTATACTCTTATTCCACCGGTTTTGTTTGAGTTTCATGTTATTGAGTTAATCTATTCTGGCTTCACTTTAGGCATTATTGGCCTTTATAACTGGTCCATTATATACCACAACTAAAAAGTGAATAATAAAAAAATCTTTTTACAAAAAATACAACCGACTTCCAAATAAAACACTACAAATTGAAAAATAACTTCAAATACGGAAGCCGGTGTCAAAAAACGAAGAATCGAAAACAAGAACACCGATTTCCGAAATTGAAGTTATTTTTCACTTTGTAGTGTTTTATTTGGAAGTCGGTTGATTTTTTTGTAAAAAGATTTTTATAATATGTAGTGATTATTGAGCTCAAACATGATGGTGCTATCTTGTCTGGTTGAGGAGTTGCTAAAGCCATCTGCCGGCTCCATCATGAGACCAGCTCCATAGTACCAAATCACCAAGTTTCATCTCAATCAGACAGGAAGTGCATGACAAATGGATGACTAGTTGCCGGACACATACAAAACCAAGGTAATAATTTTATACCGCAAGAATGTTGACCTTAACCTGAACCGATTGAATACTTAGTAGACCATATACAGTCGAATCAATATTACGAAAACATTCGAACTTATTAATAAACCTAGCTTAACCAAAACTATGATAATCGATATAGAACAACTATTTATAAATCAACACGATTCCAATTAACCTTAGATTAAACTTACCTTACCTTGAACACGATGAAAACTTAAAAAAAACAAAAGACGAAGAAGAAAAATAAATAAATATCGGGGGATATGGAACAGGTGGTTTACCTACGTATTTCGCGGAGAGAACCGATACGTCCTCTTTGCTCGGTGGGCGCGCGAATACTGAGGATATAGAGTGAGCTGGTCAGGGGTGTAGGGTGGCGAGAGTAGGGAAAATAGGGATGACTGCTGGGTAAAAAAAATATAATTCTATTTAGCAGCCGTCATTTAAAATATCAAAAAATATTAGGTTAGTATAGAATATATAGGTACTTTATTGTTCACCAAAAAAGGTTAAACCACTGAATCGATTTAAATGAAATTTGGTAAGGAGATAGTTTGTGACCCTGCAGGACATAGAATTTTTTTTATCCCCGTAGTGTCTTTTTTTGGGATAATAAAACACTTTTATGCGGGCGAAGGTGCGGGCTAAAGTTAATACTACATCATAAAAGGTTCTTATAGAGTTAAAATAAAAATAGTGAATACATATTTTCACAGACAGCAACACTATAGGTTTTCGCGCGCTTGCGTCCTACCATTTCATATTTCGAACTCCCTCCATATTTTCATCACACAATTTTGGATTTTACTCCACTTGTATACAGTCTTATTTCTACTGAATTCAACTGGCAGACAGGTGTGAACTTTTGAAATGTCTTTAATCAAATATTCAAACACTGAAATAAATAGTCTATCAACTATATGATAAAGTTGAAAGTTCTTTGCTCGTTATTTCTAAACACGATTATAAGAGCTAAGAAAAATACCAATTTTCTTTCATAAAACACTGCATAGCGAACTCAACTGTAACGAATTGGTATAAGGCCGAAAATTCTTTAAAATAAAAGACATATTTAAGACTTTTCTCTAACATAATTTGGCCGCATGGGCGCAAATCTACCATTAGGTTTAAACTATTTTGATATTATTCGTATAAATGTGAAAGTAGGCTTTAAGCTTAATAAAATAAAAGATTTTATAGCAATCTTAGAATTGACTGCCTCATTGGCTAGGTGTTTTGAGTTCGATTCTCGGTTCGGACAAATATTGAGTTTTTACTCAACAAGCCAGCGTCTGGAATTGTACTATAGTTGGTGGCAATTAAATATTCGAATTAAAAATTTATATTGGTCTTCGTCTTTTAATTCGTGACCTTTTACACGTTACCGTTTACCTTTTTCAAGCTTTTATTGAACTTGCAATGTATGTTGAATTTTAAAGCATTTATCCTCCACCGACCAAGATGAAATTTTGCATACACGTTTAGTTTGGATGACAATGCTTTGTTAGCTAAGTGACGTCATTCTAAATCCAATATGGCGGACGGCCCAAAATGGCGGGCTAGTTTTTTTTTGTGCACTGCTATGATGTGGGTATCAAATGAATTATTTTAATGAATAATTTATATAGATATGCTCGCGCTGGACCACTATCTCAGCTGATGGTAAGCGATGATGTGGTTGACGGTGCAGCGCGCTTGTCTAGAAGTAACCTATTCATTATTGTCTTAAAGAACCTGGGGGAGGTTGTGGCTATCAAGAAACAAAGATGCAGGAAATTTTACTCGTTATAAAAATGTCACGTGATCAAGCCCTTACATTTTAGCATTCCGACCATCGACCCCATCGCTGATAGAATAACAGTTTGTGTACTATAGCTTCTAGGTTCAGCTCCCTCTCACGGAGTGGAGGCCTTTGTCCCAGCAGTGGGATAGGATAGATGAACCACCTTTTCCGCACTTAGACTCCCATTAGGTCAGTTGCGCGTGCAGGCCTTCTCTCTGTGAGAGGGAATGGGCCGAAATCCACCACGCGGGTCCAGTGCGGGTTGGGATGTCACATGTCTTCGAATTTTGTTTCTAACCGCGCGGGAAACGAACCCGGGACACGCAGCGCAGTAGCCGATCGCTCAACCACTAAGCCAACCAAAATACTTATTCTATTGCAATGCGATCTAGAATATTTATTTTCAAATGACGAGCTGTGTATACCTAATATTCATTTAAAAGTATGTAGTGGCACCGAGTTGCCGCGTCTGACATACCGCTGTTAAACCCGCGATGGTTTGTGTTGGTATGTTGATATGTTGATACATTTAACAATTATTTGTAAAAAAATGTTTCAAGTAAATAAAAGATAAAAAAAAACCTTGTCATTAGCGTTAAAGGATGAAAAATAGAGCCTCTGTGCTATTCCAGACAATAATCTATCAGATCTCTGTGCCTAATTTCATTCAGATCCACTCTGCCATCCTGGCGTGATTTTAAGTAAAATGGTCAACGAGTTGGGTGAGGCACCATAAATTCGTATTATCTATGGCATTCTCTATCTAATGGGTGACAGTGGCCGGCCTTATATCTTCATATTGAGGCTCGCCGTATTATCGGCAATGATAGCGGATTGTGACGAATTTGTTGAGTGTAGTCCCCGCTGAAGGTATTGGGTTCAACTCTCGGGTCAGTAAAAGTTTTTTTTTTGTTATTATAGATAGGCTCGCGCTTGACTACTATCTCACCTGATGGTAAGCGATGATGTGGTCGACGATGAACCATGCTTGCCTAGAAGTAACCTATTCACTGTTGCCTTAAATACCCTGTGGTTATAGCTATCGGGAAACACAGACACCAGCAGGGAATACTACTCCTAAGCTGCACGCATAATGAAAGTATTTCCAAAATGTTTAGTCCCTATGGGTGGGATATCCACCATGTACCGATGGCGCATCGCCGTATGTCTTGTAGTCCGAGGATGGAACGGGCAAGGTGAAATTAGATCATGTAATTCCACCGCACAATCCCCGAAATGTATCCGATAAAAAACCTTTTTAACTAAAAATCAAACCGACTTCCAAAATAAAACACTACAAAGCGAAAAATAACTTTCTTCTCCGAAGTCGGTGTCGAATAACGGAAAACAATGGGTACAAAAGACACCGACATCACCCAAAGTACATCTCATGACGTTACAATAATCCCAAACACGACTAGGATACATTGTTTTATTTCGGAGTTCCAGTGGCCATTGCGGTCTACTTCTTCAGTTCCACTTCACCAAACGATACTTTCTGAGTGCAAATGATTGCATTATTGATGAAAATACTAAAATCACTATATGTATGCCTATATTTTTTTTTAAATCTATTATTGGCTTGCGCTTGACCACTATCTCACCTGATAGTAAGCGATGATGTGGTCGACGGTGGAGCACGCTTGCCTAGAAGTAACCTATTCACTCTTGACTTAAAGACCCCTAGATTGTAGCTATCGGGCAACACAGACTCCGGCAGGGAATTCCACTCCTTAGCTGTACGCATAATAAAAGTATTCTCAAAACGTTTAGTGCGTATGGGTGGGATGTCCACCATATATCGATGACGCATCGCCGTACGTCTGGTAGTCCGATGATGGAACGGGCTGGGTGGAATTAAATCATGCAATTCCATCGCACACTCCCCGAAATGTAACCGACAAAAAACCGACAAGCTGGCAACTCGGCGACGATGTTCAAGGCTCTGGAGCTTTGACTTAACCAGTGCCTCATCGATGATGAGCCTCTTGGCCCGCTTTTCGATCGACTCTAGTGCATCAAGCTGGTATTTCGCAGATCCGTCCCAGAGATGAGAACAGTACTCCATGCATGATCGAACTTGCGCTTGTACAAGCTGAGCAGCTGTTCTGGCGTGAAATACCTTCTCACCTTTGCAAGGATCCCCAGCTTTTTGGCAGCCAGCTGAGCCTTTGCCTCAATGTATGGCCCAAAATTGAGAGTCGATGTCAACGTAACGCCAAGAAGCTCAAGATGGTCAGCTATTGGCACGGTCACATCTCGGAAAGTTGGAGCCGGGTGAAATTGACTCATTTTTGCGGAAAAAGACACGCCTGGGTTTTAGCAGCATTAAACCTGACCAGATTGGCATCGCCCCATTCGGAGACTGCCTGCAAGGACAGGTTTAAGAGTTCCACCATGGCCTCCCGGAGAGACTGGATCTGAGGCCCGGTAGCACGAGCATTGGACAAGTATCTCTCAGTAACAGTGCTGTCGTCTGCATACCCAAAGGTGCCGGGTTTTAGCAGATCGTTAATGTGCAGCAAGAATAAAGTTGCCGAGAGTTCCGACCCTTGAGGGACCCCGGCATTAATATCCAAGTAGTCCGACGAGCAGCCATCGATAACCACTCGAATGGACCGATCTTTCAGGAAGTCTGCAATCCAATCACACAGACCACCGGGCAAACCGAATGAAGGAAGCTTAGCAATAAGGCTTTCGTGCCAGACCCTATTAAAAGCCTTCGAGATGTCTTGGGAGACGGCAAGCGCTTCCCCGTGCCTCTCGATGGCCTCACTCCAGATGTGAATGGCATACGCTAGAAGATCCCCAGTAGACCGATTTCGGCGGAAGCCGTATTGGCGATCACTAAGGTTATCGTTTGCTTCTAGGTATGCTAGGAGCTTAGTTTTGAGTACACGTTCCATACTCTTACAGAGTATGGAGGTATTTGAGGAGTTCCCTAGATTTCTCTAGGATTCTATCATCGGATCGTGGTTTCCTTATCTTGTTACCACCCTTAGGATATCTCCTTTCCAACAATAAAAAAATCTTCAAAATCAGTTTATAAACAACGAAGTTATCGCGGACATAAGAAAATATGTATACGGTCGAATTGAGTAACGTCCTGCTTTTTGGGAAGTCGGTTAAAAAAGCGACAAGCTGGCAAATCCGAGTGTTCAATGCTCTGATAGTGTAGTGTGTCACCGCACTCTCTGATTAGTTAGTTGTTTGACTTTTGTTTATGATTATATCACCAGGAGCTTATTTAATACAATCGACAGGAGACAATTACGTTTTTTTTCTTATTTTTCTACTATACCTGTTATTAAACTAGCTTCTACCAGCGTATGTCGAAAATTATACCAAGGGAACATATTCCTGGGATAAAAAGTATCCTATGTGCTATTCCAGACTATAATCTATCTCTGTGCCAAATTTCATCTAGATCCGTGCAGCCGTTAGAGCGTGAAGAAGTAACAAACATACAAACACACACAGTCACTAACTTTTGCCTATATGATATTAGTGTGAAAGTCCTCCAAAGACCGAACTTTG
Organism: Orthosia cruda; assembly: GCA_964057195.1. NCBI lineage: Eukaryota > Metazoa > Arthropoda > Insecta > Lepidoptera > Noctuidae > Orthosia > Orthosia cruda. The sequence goes on along the minus strand of OZ059853.1, from coordinate 2,936,225 downwards.
GCCTTGGCGGCCAAACTCAGCGGAGAGTAGCCATCGGTGCGGGAGATATTATTAATTAATTTATTTATTTATTTCTTTATGTATTTATGTATGTATTTATATATTTATTTATTTATTTATCATACTATAGTGGACATGCGTGTGCGCAAACACTGGTGCACTCTTACTGAGAAGTTACAGATGAAAAAAACAATAAAACTTTGCCCGACCCATTACCTTATGTTCCGAGTGTTTACGACCACTAGATCATCGAGGCAGTTTATTTTATCTTAAGTAAACAGTAATATGAACTCTGTGGGACGCAGCGGATATTAATTCGAATGATGGATGGATGGGGGATGAGAAGGAACTCATATGCGGGTGACGGAAAAATTATGTGACTGGATTCAGATTACGAACAAATAAAAGAAGCTTGAAGCGATGCAGTTTGTTTGTGTAAATACGTGAAAATTACTTCATAAAAATAAAACTTTTATACAATAATAAAATACAACCGACTTCCGAATAAAAACACAACAATGTGAAAAATAACTTTAATTTCGGAAGTCGGTGTTCTGGTTTCGTTTCTTCGTTTTTGGACATTGAGTGCCGAAATTGAAGTTCTTTTTCACTTTCTAGTGTTTTTATTTAGAAGTCGGTTGTTTTTTTAAAGTAAAAATGTTTTTATTTGCCACCTTTTTGCTGTAGCACCGTCAAGTAACACTGCTCAACTTTTTGTGTGTAACATTAAAATATATTTTTTTTTAATATCATAAAATTGACATAAAAATTATTTGGATACGAACCGGGTTTTTTCATATGATATGCATTAATTAAGAAATGAATAAAAAAAAGCTTAAGGCAACGCAGTTTGCCTACGTAAATATGTGAAAATGACTTCTTAAAACATAACATGTGTTTTTTTCACTTTACCGTTTTTTTTTTGGTATTTTAAATAAATAGTGTTTGTATAAAAACTACGAACGCGTATAACAAGGCAGAGGTGTTTTAATAATGATCCAGACTTTCAAATTAATTATTTTAGTAGTAAGTACGGCACTTAAAATTAATTAAATGTTCATTATCATCATTTCAGTCGACAGACGTCCACTGCTGAACATAGGCCTCGCCCAAGTGTCACCACATTGATCGGTCCCGTGCGTCTTGCATCCAGCCTTAACCAGGTTATCAGTTCGCCTAGAGGGAGGCTTTCCAACGCAGCGTATTCCGGTTCGCGGTCGCCACTTCTTACATCGACCATCCGTTCTGCGAGCAATGAGCCCTGCCCACTGCTGGCTACATTTGGCAATTCTTCGGGCTACGTTGGTAACCCTGACTTACAACTTTAAATTCACCTGGATGTATATCACAAATTACGGATTATATATTCATCGGATTATCTCATAACAAACAACAATTATCTCTTCATCCACGGTCACATTTACATAATCATTATAATCCGGTCCATACCGCTAGTGACATAGCATCACGCTAGTATTATACCTGAACGGGTAGGCAGTGATGTATAATACTCACACATTTCACCCGTTCTTTTTAAGTCCCACGTAATAGTGGACAAGCCTATCCATTTACCGGGCATAAAATGCCATCAACCGGGCATAAGTTGCCATCAACCGGACTTAAGTTGCCATCAACAGTGCCTAAGTTGTCATCAACTGGGCATAAGTTTCCATCAACCGGGCATAATTAGCCATCTACCGGGCATAAGTTGTCATCAACCGGGCATAAGTTGGACACAACTAAGGAGAGTCATCTCACTTACTTATTTTCTGTTATATATGTACGTGTATTTTACCTATTTTAGTATGTTAATAACAACTATTTTAACAAGCTTTTATTTACCTTGTAATGTATGTGTGTACCTACGTATGTAAAGATCGGGTCAAATCTTGCAACTGAAATTTTAATCAGTTATCCTCCACCGATTATGATGAAATTTTGCATACACGTTTAGTTTAGATGACAATGCATGGTTAACTAAGTGTCGTCATTCTAAATCTAATATCACGGACGGCCCAAGATGGCGGACCAGTGATTTTTTGTGCACTGCCATGATATTGGTATCAAATAAAAGGGTTTGATGAGAAGAATACGAAAAACGCTTGTTTAAAAAAATATTTTCTATATATCATTTTATTTTAAATTATTTATACAATGCACCTGCCATGTTATCGCTTCACCATCCTTGGACGACTGGTAGAGAATACCTAAGGCATTAAGTCCACCTTTATATCTTTATTGTATGAAGTCTAAATAAATACATTAGTCCAGTCTCCGGGCTGCTACAGAGAAATGTCAGATGGAAAAGAAACCCGTAAAACTGCCCGACCCGTGAACCGAACCCAGGACCACACACGTAACAGTAGTACTTGCTAACACTAGGCCAACGAGGCAGAAAGTTAACCAATTTAATAATAATAATCGATTCCAATGTCCGTTCGCTAAAGAAAGAATTTCTTGTCCGTTTTTTCCATAAAAAACTATTATGGAAAGGAACGGACAAGAAATTCTATAGAAAACATATTGCAAACATGTTTTCTTTCAGTCTTTCAAGCGAAATACACAAACACACTTGTTAAAACGTTTTACTAGTTTTAAATGAGTCAGATAAACTTGGTATTTTACTATCCATCTCATAAATACAAAGAGACACAAAATGTATCTCGTAGAACGTGCTACGGCGTAGCACTGTCGTAGCTTGGTGTACGAGTGTGCTACGCCGTAGCTGGTTTATTTCTTGAATCGTGTTCTTGTTTTGTCTTTAGAATTTATTCAGAAATGTTTACAACTGCATTGGAAATTGGAGTTTTGGTGTTGTGTAAAACTTTTTGCAAATAAATACAACCGTCGTTGAAATACAAACACAACAAAGTGCAAAAAATAATCAACTTCGGATCTCAGTGTTTCTGGATTTGTCTTATTTTTTACCCCTAAAAAAAACTAACAGTCACACATGGAAACTTTCTTCTTTTTTGGGAAAAGTCGGTAAAAAATAGGGGAATTGCCCTTCTTAAATTCACATGCCACTCGCTTTGTCTACACAAGGCACAATAACAACACACACAAAACACCGCAACAGAAACAACAGCAATACGAAACTATTTCGTTGAAAGTTACGAAATTCGCTCTAACGAAAGTCGTAGAGAGTTTCAAACGAAATTTACGTAGCCGTGCTACGGCGTAGCACTCACGTAGCGTGGCTTTACGGCGTAGCACGGTAAGTATTTGTGTGCGTTTATTTAGTGGGTCAAGAGTGAATGCGGAATTTGTACTAATTATTTTGGTTAAATGAAACGACCTGTTTTAATAGACAAAGACAAAGATATTTTATTTCAACTAGGCCACAAAGCGGCACTTTTGAACGTTAGTTACATTAAAATTTACAAGGAATAAAAATTGATTCTACCGTGCATTCGGAAAGTAGCTTGTTATGGAGAAGAACGCACAAGAAACTCCATACTTACTCTTTTAAAAAAAAAAAATGTTTTTTTTTACAATATTTAGGTACATAAGTACATACATTAATAAATTTATATGTGTGAGGACAATGCACCCAGAATCACTACATACTATACTACGTACAGGTACAAAGTATTAAAAGTACTCACACATGTACGGTGCAGTTACATAATAAGCGCTAGAAAAACACTAGCATCCGAAGCAGTTAAGTTAAGACCAATCCCAACTGACGGCGCCCGTTCACGAACATGACGCATGAATCGGCACCACCCAGCTCAACCATCATGAAGGGAACCGAATGATCCAACACACACGCCACCATCAGAGAGACATTTGAGAGAGCATGACACACTCAACTGCCAGGGCAAACACAAGTCAACGAACGACACCGAGGTACAGCAAATGGTAGATTTACAGTTGGGTACATAGTACTCACACACGTGCTGCGCAGTTATACTATACTAAAAGAAATTGAGTCTATATAATACAAATATATTCATACAGTCTTCAGCAGGTCCAACAATTCTACAAAACAATAATGTTCTGCATATCACTTGTTTTTGCGCCCTAGTGGTTGTGGAGCAAGAGTAGCATTGAGCCAAGCATTTTTATCAGTGATGTAATCCCCCAACTTATAATATGCCTGCCTGCATAGTGTGCGTTTTATACAAGTTTTAAATTTCGTCTCATTCAGTTCTAGAATGTGGGGAGGAATTTTATTGTAACATTTTGTACAGTACCCCATGAAAGAAGAGGCTACTTTAGCCAGTCTGAAACCTGGTTGAACTAATTGGTCCCTATTTCTAGTAATGTAATTATGTCTATCTCCGTTTTTACTAAAAAGATGTAAATTCTTTCTCACGTACATGATATTTTCATAAATATATTGACAAGGAACCGTCATGATGTTAATGCCCTTAAACAGTTCCCTTAGAGAATCGCGCCGGCGAAGATTGTATATCGCTCTGATGGCTCGTTTTTGCAGAATAAAAATTGACTCAATGTCTGCAGCCCTTCCCCATAGTAAAATACCGTAAGACATTATACTATGAAAGTAACTAAAATAGACCAGCCTCGCGGTATCTACATCACTAAATTGACGAATCTTTCTAACAGCATAAGCTGCCGAACTTAGCCGCCCTGCAAGTGATATTAAATGAGGACCCCATTGTAACGTTGAGTCTAGCGTGATCCCCAGGAAAACCGTTTTATCGACGAATTCTAGCTTCTCCTTGTTTAAGATAATGTCACAATCAGTACTTTTTACATTCGGCAAGGAAAATTTTACGCACTTGGTTTTTTTACCATTTAAAACTAAATTATTTGCAGTGAACCAATCCTGAACCTGCCGTAGCGCGTTATTTACGTCGTCAACCTGACAAGTACGTCTATTTATTTTAAAAATTAAAGATGTGTCATCAGCAAATAACACCATGTTTAGTTTGTTTTCCAATAAACGGGGTAAATCGTTTATGTATATTAAAAATAAGAAAGGACCTAATATTGAGCCCTGGGGTACCCCCATTTTCACGTTTAACCCCGACGAATCCACACCGTTTATCTGAACTAATTGCTGTCTATCACTTAAATAAGATTCAACCAAACTTAACGCTGATTGACCTAGCCCGTAATGCTCAAGTTTCAGAAGTAATGTTTCATGATTAACGCAATCAAACGCCTTCGACAGGTCGCAGAAGATACCTATGGCATCCTGCGACTCTTCCCACGCATTAAAGATGTGTTTTAATAGGGTGACACCAGCGTCAGTTGTACAACGTCCTTTGGTGAAACCATACTGTTTATCATGCAAGATTTTATTCGTATTAAAATGAATGAGCATTTGATTAAGCATTATCTTCTCAAATACCTTGCTGAAAACCGGCAACACGGATACTGGTCTATAATTATTTGTGTCTTTAGTGTCCCCGGATTTAAAAAGTGGTATAACCTTACTATATTTCATTAGATCCGGAAAGACTCCTTGATCCACACACAAATTAAAAATTACAGCTAAGTACGGCGCTATAGTCTGAATAATGGAGGTACAAGCTTTGATGGACATTCCCCACAGATCTTCAGTCGGTTTGATCTTGATTTGCTTAAAAGCTTTTATTACTGTTATGGGGTTTATATGTGAAAAGTTAAATACATTCGGGCAGGCTGAAACGTTCGCGTTTAATAATCCAAAAGCAAGCGCGGGCGAAGAATTTAAGGTTTCAGTAGTTTTAATTGGGATGTTGGTAAAGAAATTTACAAATTCTTGCGCAACTTTTTTGTTATCTCTAATAAGTCCGTGTGTGGTCTCAAGCGTGTATACAGGATTATTTCTTTTATTCCTGTTCATTTCATTATTTATAATTTTCCAAACCGTCTTGATTTTATTTTCTGCTAATTTAACCTTATTTCTAATATACAAGGCCTTAGCTGCCTTACATGTATTTTTAAAAATTCTCGAGTAAGTAGCAACATACTTATTAAACGTTTCAGTGTTCATACAAGGCTTAAGGCCATAGAGCTCGTAAAGTCTTTCCCTACTTTTTCTAAGTCCTGTAGTCGCCCAGTCACTGAATAAAAACTTAGGGCATACAGTTTTAGTTATCTTCTTAAAAGTGTTATTAAACTCTTTTTGAACCACTGAAAAAACTTCATCATACAAAATATTACCGTCATTCACTGTGAGGTCCTGATCGCTTAACTTAGCGATTAAAGTGCTGTTAAATTTATTTAATTTACCGGATGTTATTGGTCTGGATTGAATCTGCACTTGTTTAATTAGCATATTGGACTCAAATGTCACAAGTAGCCCACTATGATCCGAAGGCAGATAATTTATAATGGCATTGTCCAAGTAGTTGCAGCAACAAAAAACATTATCAATACATGTAGCAGAAGTCAGCGTAGTTCGGGTTGGTTCCGTAAATACATGTGACAAATTAAATGATTTAAAGAGATTTAATAACCTACTTCTATCTGAATTATCTTCTAGAATATTAATATTAAAGTCACCACAGACAATTACTAGTTTATTACCCATTGCGAGTTTTGCCAAAACATCTTCCATCACTGACTCGAATATAGAGTAGTTCTTATAATTAGGGGGTCTGTAGACGCACACTATGACATGCTTATCCAGCTCAACACAGGACAGTTCAACACTATGTTCAACTGAGAGGTCTACTATATCTTTACGAGGTTTTGATTTAATACCATTTTTAATTAATATAAGTGAACCCCCACGCAACATAATATTTCTGTTAAAACAACTGCCCACAGTATAATTTTCATAATTGATTAGCATTGCGTAATCTTTCAGCCAATGCTCAGTGAAACAAACAATGTCAAACATTGTTTTTTCTAAAAACAGTTCGATTTCTAATTCCTTTGAAGAAAAACCCTGAATATTTTGGTGAAATAATTTCAGAGAATTCTGCTCAGACCCTTTTCTTAAATTATTTTTTTGCGAGCAAGAAGGTACCTTTTTAATGGTGGACATACTCGCAACTATTCCGTTATTGATACCCTCCCTTGTCCTATCAACTAGTTTAAAGAATAAATATTAATAGCATTTTTGCTAACGTTATTCAAGGTATTGACCACCTTTGAATTAGTACTATTACTAATATCAATAATAACTGTATACTTCGACATACTACTTATGTCTGAGTTTATTGTATAAGATAATAGCCGAGCTATTTGATGTCTTACCCTAAGAGGCAGATACAAAGTATCGCCTGTCGACTTTAATTTATCAACAAAAATGTTGATGTCAAAAAAAAACAAGTTTGTCACTATAGTGACTCACAAGAAAGTGCAGATGCTTATTAAGCATGTGAATGTGATTATCTTGTCTATTTGACAATTTATCCAAGTAAGGGAAGGCACACAAAATAATTTTACTGCAATTTAACTTTAACATCTCTTTTACACACTCAGTGATGTCATCTTTGTTTACTTTTTTACTATTACCAACAAATACAGTTAAATTGGTATCTGGTTTATAAATATTCTTTGTCACAGATATAACTGGATAATAACTTAGGTTTAATTGTTGGTTTCTATTCTATTACATAACACCACGCGTGTAATCCCAGAAGGGTTAGGTAGAAGCAGTAGCGTAGCGTGTTGGGCGGAGTGGGGTCCATTGCCCCGGGGAGGCTGATTCAGGGGGAAGCAGAGAGCGGAGCCAGATTGAGGCGGACGAAGTTAGGTTCATAGTCACAGTCAGATTTTTAATTGATTGATTTTTTTATTTTTTATAATTACTACTTATTGTCATCGGGACTATATAGTAAAAATAAGAACAACTAAGCAGTTACCTATTGTCTCTACTACACGCACTAGGAATGGCCAGGGCTGGCAGAATGTGACAGGAGGCGAGAGCCGTCCTTCCATACAAGTATTACGCATATTTTAGTCTGTTTCTCTGTATTTTATAGATGCAAGCTCGATATGTGTCTAGCCTGTATAAAAAATGATGTCCTATATGTATGAATGATGAAAAAAATCTGATACTTATCCGAAGCGGGTTGCTAAAATTTTCGAGCTCGCTTCTCTCGCTCTTGTAGCCTTAATGTCATAAAGTAATATATAATAAGCTTGTATGCTGTATGTAGGCGTGACAACCACTTAATCAATAGTTAAAATTATATGGAATTTCATTAAACATAATAAAAAGAAATTGCTATACATATATTTTATTTTTGCTACTTTCTTGAATAATGACAAAATAGGTGAATTAGCGGTCGGCACAAGGCGGCTAAACCCACGCTACGCCACTGTGTAGAAGTGCACTTATAGTACTCACATCATTCTCTTCTTTTCCTCATTAGACCTGCTGTTATGTGAAGTGTAGGCGTACTATTTATTTATTTATATATACTTTATTGTACACCAAGATAAGACAATACAAAAGAAACATTAAAAATTAAAACAAACATACAATAGGCGGCCTTATCGCGCTCTGCGATCTCTTCCAGGCAACCTTGGATGGATAGAGATAGCCTGGACACGACATGGGGTTGCACTTGGTGCCAATTTCAAATCATACAGGTAATACAAACTACTAAAATAGATACATAAATACATACATACATTTAAATAAACAAACAAGAAAACAATACAGCTTAAACAAGGACATAATCACAGAGAGAGGTAATGTTCCTTTATAAGTTTTTTAAAGACAGGCAACGACTGAGCACGTTTTATTGGGTCAGGCAATGCATTCCACAAACGAGCAGCCTGGACAGTGAATGACTTATCCAAAAATGTAGTGGAATGCATAGGCATTTTAAGTCGCAAGTTTTCTGATGACCTAAGAGATTTCGTATGGGAATCGCAGATAAACTGAAAACGATCCTTGAGATAAAGAGGGGTGGAAGGAGTAAAGAGGACATTGTACAAAAGAGAAAGAATATGAGTATTCCGGTGAAGGCGAATTGGCAACCACTTGAGCTTTACACGGAATTCGGAAACGTGGTCATATTTGCGCAAACCAAATATGAACCTTATACAAACATTTTGAAGTCGCTCAAGTTTATCGAGTTGTTCTTGAGTAAGGTCAAGATAGCTGGCATCAGCATAATAAAGGATGGGAAGAAGAAGAGATTGTGCAAGCGCAATCTTGGTGGCAGTCGGAAGAAAATGCCGCAGTCTCCTCAAAGTTGCAGCAGATGCAAACAACTTGCGGCTAACTTCCTGCAGTTGGGCAGTCCATGAAAAGTTTTTGTCGATGAATATCCCCAAGTTTACTACTACAAGTGTACAAGTGTACTATTCCTCTGTCTAAACCTTTGTGTAATACCGGCATGATGTTATGTATGTAATATTAGTCTGAAGTCGCCAACTTGTTTACTTTAATTTTACTTATTCTAGAATTGTGCTAAGTTAGTCAAAATTATAACCAACAGATGCTTTATATTTAAATATTGCACCATTCAGTTTAATTAAAACTTTAATCCATATTGTAATATTATAAATACGAAAGCCACTCTGTCTGTCTGTTACCTTTTCGCGTTTAAACCGCTGAACTGATTGTGATGAAATTTGATATGGAGATAGTTTGAGACCCTGGAAAGGACTTTGGATAGTTTTGATCCCAGAAATCATCCTTAAGGGAGTGGGCAAGAGGGTTGTTTTTTCACTAATTTATCAAGTAAGACGGCCCACACACCTACAATGTTATTGCACAATATTGAGGTCTTGCATATTTACTATAACCTATCTCTGTGCCAAATTTCATCCAGATCCGTTCAGCCGTTTTGGCGTGATCGAGTAACAAACATCCATCTATACAAACTTTCACATTTATAATATTAAAAAGCAGGATTGAGGCTATTCGAAGTGCTACGCAGACAAATTTGGGGGCAAAATCTAGTATATTATATTCCCTTCATAACGATATCATAAAAGTTGGCGTCATTAATAATGAACCTGTATTTTAGTTTATGTTTCACGCTAAATCACTTTTAAGTTTATTTCAGTTTGGCAGTCCGCTTTATGATATCATCAATGTTAATAATCTTTTTGTCTTCAATATTTTTTATTACAGGCATAGGATCTCTGCAGATCCTATGCCTGTAATTAAAAAAGTTAAATGTAGCTTTTATTAATAAACCCAGTGTAATCAATTACCCAGTGTATTACTTATACTGCATAAAATTATAAATTATTCCATAGATGCGCAATTGATTAACTATTTAAGCTTTAGGACTAGCCAACTTAGCAAGCGACATCATCGCATTTTTCAATTGCCTACATCTACCTTAAATACTGCCTTTAATAGCCCCCTAACACGTATGGCAAGGCGCAACTTAATGAAAGGTGCAACTTCAATTCAATTAATTTATTCAATAACGATTTTAACATCATGTCTGAATTTCTATAACTAAATATTTATGAAACATCATGCATGCAATCCATATTTAAATCATAACAATTATCCAAATTAAATTAAAATCCGAATAATAATAAAAATAAATTTGTTTAAATTTCTTGTAGATAGATGTTACTACCCCATCACACATAAACATCAACATAAACAGAGGTATGACGATTCCGACTTGCCAATTAAACACTTATGATTTTATTTATTGATTATGAATGAATGTATTTTTATCTAAAATTGTAATGACCTGTTTACCTAATTGACATAATATTTCAAATTGATTTATTTTTTAATGTAATCTATTGGCATGCCACCTTAATTGTATTATTTTATTTATTATTTATTGTTGCTTGGTTATGTTAATTTTGTACGCCAGATATTGGCAAAAAACCGGAATTGAATGAATAATATATATATATTGAATCTTCCCGTTCACATATTTTAACAATATACTAACTGTAACAACACCTATGTTTTACAAAATAAATGATTGATTGATTGAATAATACAAAAAAAAATACAATTAATAAAATACAATAAAATGTCCATTTCAAGTGAATTAAATAACATTAATTAAAAATTCATCAATAGAATCAAAATTATTCTTACGTGACGGATTACCCTATCGAAGTTTTCTCTACGAATTTCGGTTCATACAGACGTTCCCTATATAAACAGTGCGAACAATGTACGTGTATAAAGCTTAATTTGTTTTGTTTGTGTATTTTTCTAGATTTAGGTCTACTGGACACATTTTTCATTTTTCTTTATCTCTAATATATTCATTGTGTCAATGTCATGCATACCTGTTATTTGCATGATTACTGAAATGCCGATTTTAGTCTATGTTATTTTATTTGAATTGTAAGTGACCGTGCTGTTGGTGTGCTTATTATAAATAAATAAAATAATCATGCTTGGAAATAGCCTTAGAATCGAAAGTCTGCCAGGCAAACCTGTAGTAATCTATTCCACTATCAAGAATCATTAATAAAAATCAAGTATTATAAGAAACAAATTACCTGCAGGTTTTTGGCAGTAAGATCTCATACTATTACTCAAAGCGATATAATAATCTCGCTGACTCATTGCACCTTTACGATTTCATCAGGATTTTTTCTCTCAAGTTTCAACATAATCTTTTTAACCGACTTCAAAAAAGAACGATGTTCTCAATTAACCCAAATGTTGTTTTAGGGTTTCGTACCCAAAGGGTAAAAACGGGACCCTATTACTAAGACTCCGCGGTCCGTCTGTCTGTCTGTCTGTCACCAGGCTGTATCTCATGAACCGTCATAGCTAGACAGTAAAATTTTCACAGGTGACGTATTTCTATTGCCGCTATAACAACAAATACTAAAAACAAAATAAAATAAATATTTAAATTACATACAACAAAAGTGATTTTTTTGCCGTTTTTTGTGATAATGGTACGGAACCCTTCGCGCGCAAGTCTGGCTCGCACTAGACCGGTTTTTTGTATGTATGTTTAGCGATATTGTCGTCAATTGTAAACCGATTTTGATGATTCTTTTTTTATTTGGAAAAATATTATCCCAAGGTAAGGGTTAACATAAATTTGGTGAAAATCTGATAAATAACTTTGAAGAATGGTGTGGCAATGGGCCGGCCATATAAGTCGTAGAACCGATGACCGTTGGGGTAAACGTGTTCTTGAGTGGAGACCGCAAACTGGTAAACGTAAGGTAGGACGCCCTCAGGCTAGATGGAGCGACGACCTTCGCAGGGTGGCTGGTAGCAGCTGGATGACAGTTGCCGAAAATCGAACCAAATGGCGTGCAATTGGAGTGGCCTATGTCCAGCAGTGGACTGCTATAGGCTGATGATGATGATGAACTTTGAAGATATACAACAGAACTCTTCAATAAATGACGGCTAATCTACCTGGAGTGCTGCAATCGTTTCGTATGTCTGTTTATCCCATTTCGTAACAAAATATTTCGCCGGTCATCTCTGAAGGGTCACACTGGTACACTCTCATTTCATCAGTTTCATGTTATTCGGGTTACCTATTCTATATAGATAAAACTTTTTTACAAGCTTTTATATAGTTTTTTTTTTTGATATCCTGTCCGGGGCGGTATCTGTAATCAAATCTTTCAAGTAAAATTTGAACCGCTTCACAGCATCCGTTTGAGTTGATATTTTGCACACGTGTTTGTTTCTCGGGACAATGCATTTTTAGGGTTCCATACCTCAAACGGAAACAATGGAACCCTTACAGGATCACTTTGCTGTCCGTCTGTCTGTCCGTTTGTATGTCAAGACCACAGATATAAATCTAACTAGATGACGCGATTGTATGTACTTCGCGTGTCAAAAAACGGAGTAAAATTACGATCAATGATCGTACTTTGAGCTTTTCATTTAGCATTATCGGCATCGGAATCTAGAAAAATGCCAAATTATGTCATATTGAGCTGTAAAAACTGTATAGAAATAGTTGGCCGAGGCATTGGAAATGTTTTCTTTCATTATAATTGTTTTTAAATTGAGTGTAAAAAAGTGGCACGCTTGGTTTTCATTCAGATGGAGGGACTTGCGTTATCTAGTTACATTTATACCTGTGGTCAAGACCCTTTGTCTCGAGAACGCGTGGCGGTATCGAGTTGAAATTAATATCGTATAATCATTTGTGCAAATACTTGCATCTGTGAAAAAAAATATCTTCTAGATCGACGCAATCAAGAGATATAGCCGTTAATGACGCATATTTTACACTCGCAAGGGAATCAAAATCTACAGGGTACTCCCCGTTGATATAGAATCATGAATAAAGAATCATCAATATCTTATAGCACAAGTTAAGGCAAAAACCGCTAACCGTAATTTTGTACCTACATAAAAACAGATTATTAAGTTGTTTGCATATTAGATTATTAGGTTGGTAAATTGACGGCGACTTATGTCGACGTATGGGGACTACAGTTTTCCAACGGCAAACTTAATTTTGTCCCTCAATTCTGTTTATCTTATCGTTAGAGTAACGTCTGGTGCCCTCATAGTTCATGAACTTCAATAATGTTATTTAATTATTTTGTTGAATGTAGCTGTTTATACGGAACCCGCCGTGCACGATTCCGACTCGCACTTGGACTGTTTCTTTATATAAAAGCTTGTTTAAAAATAAACTTGTATTAAATAAAATCTTGTTTGCTAATATAGACGTATAATTGTGTCCGTGTATAATATATTATGAATGTTTTTCCCCCTCACATTAGATGGGCATTGAAAAGAACCCTTTGGGATGGAGTCCCGAGGGACGCTGAGGTACGAAAGATTAGAGACTCGTTAAGTACTGTTATTTAGATACATCGAAGTTTGAGAATAAGTAAATAAGCTTAAAAACGTAAGACAGTTAATGTATCAAATGTCATTAATACACATTAATTAAATGAATGAATTAGATATTTATCCAAATTCAAATTAAAATGTTTTACTTGTGGATCATAAGTAAACAATAGGTACATATTTCAATATTTATAATATGAACGCTATGCTGCAGAGAGCAGTGGTGGCCCAGTGGTATCGGCCGCGACTTACAAGTTGTAGGTCATGGGTCCGATCCTGCATGGAGTATTGCAGCCACCTTTGGGATGGCTCAGCAAAGTATCAGCTTGCCGCGCTTATTTATTTATTTAATCAGTAACAAATACATTTTATATAATTAAGTTGATGCCAACATAAACTCATTAGAGTTTTACCGTGCACCAAAAACATCGACTACAAAATATAAACAAAAAATTATAACCACTTAAGTAGGTACTTAGGTAAAAAGTAACAACAAAAAGTTATGGCCGGTTTCTGAAGTAACTAAGTATGTGCTTATCTCGATTTAAGCATCTGTCACCCTTGATCATCTGCTACTTTAAGTTTTCTGCAATGCTGAGCAAGGTTTGAGTATACGTCGTCAAGTCATGCCAAAGTATACCTTATGTCATACAAAAAACCTTCATTGAAGTTCAATTGGGTTTCACAACTGAGAAAACACATTTGATCATTCTCAAATTCTCAAACCGTTGTCAACGTTACATAATCAGTGTGGCCAGATTGGGCGACTTTTCGCCATTTAGGCTTAGACTCTGAAGGGTGGCCGAGGCGACCAATTTTTACGATCGGCGACTGATCGCCAATTAGGCTACCCTAAAAAAACTGACCAAGTGCGAGTCGGACTCACGCACGAAGGGTTCCGTACCATTACTTAAAAAACGGCAAAAAAATCACGTTTGTTGTATGGGAGCCTCACTTAAATATTTATTTTATTCTGTTTTTAGTATTTGTTGTTATAGCGGCAACAGAAATACATCATCTGTGAAAATTTCAACTGTTTAGCTATAACGGTTCATGAGATACAGCTTGGTGACAGACGGACAGACAGACGGATCGTGGATTCTTAGTAATAGGGCCCCGTTTTCCCTTTGGGTACGGAACCCTAAAAACATGGGAATATTTTAGGCGATTTCGGAATAAGAATGTCTAATCCTCAGGAATGATGAAAATAACTGGAAATCAAAATGCTTTTAACAGTTCATCTCTTTTTTCATTATACTTCAGTCGTGACAACACAGGGAAAATAAAGAAATGCTTAAAAATGTTTTATGCGGAACCAATAATGATTATTGTGTCAAACGCATTAAAGTTGATATTAGATTCTAGGGTGTTCAAGGCAACAATGGAAATTTACGTTTCGTAAAATGTTTCGTGGTTTTAATGAATAGTGGTCGTCTTGAGTTTTTTATAAATGGAAAACGAAATTTTCGGCGACTTGGGACTCGTCAAATCTGGCTACACTGGTTACATTTGGCAGTTGATAGTTGACAACCCCTTGCTTAAACTTTAATCAAGAGAAATAAATACAAAATAATATATAAAAACTTATAAAACGAGTGATGAAGATACATCCTTGTCTTCCTTAGAGATGCCTCAACGAAGACCGATGCGTGGCAGAAGAGTGTTCGACCTGAATTATCGAAAACATTAGATTGGATGCAAATATTTCACGCCTGATACATCTCAGTTGCTCGAAGAACGGGTGGTCGATGGGGCTGAAAAGCCTCCCTCTACAGACCAGATAACCAGGTTGAGGTCGTGGGCATCCAATGTATGAAAGACGCACAGCACCGGTTGATGTGGTGACGCTGAATGCTGAGTGCCGGGAAGGCCTGTATCCAGCAGTCTTTCGGCAGAAATGATTATTATGATGAGTGAGATCCTCAACAAAAATATTTGAAAGTGCCAGTTTTTGTGTTTGTGGTTGCCAGTGGCTTTACCTGCGCGAAAACCGAGAGTTATCCTACAGGAACTATGTGAAAAGTGAAGATGGACCGGTCAAATGATTCGCGATAACCAAAGGAAATGGAGAAAAGCACCAAGATGAGTGCACAAAGTGTAAGCGATGGCGCGCTGTGGTATTGGCGAGTAGTTCATGAGAGACCCCAGTGGAAACTGTTAGTGGAGGCCTAAGCCAAGAGGCTCTTAGATTAGGAACTTTTTATAAACTATAAAGATGTATTGTATAGACTACAGTTTTATATCTCTGATTTCAGAATAAAAGGCTTTGTTATTCCGTTTATTTATTATTATATCTATTTTTTATTATTAAATCATTTTATTATTAGTCATTGGTTAATTGTATTCCATATGATATATTACCAAAAACGTTCAACCATTGAGGTGTGATTAACCAATATCTAAACATACAGACTTTCATACCTATATAGAATATTAGTAGGATCCTTACGATAAGAAAAGGTTACAGCGATGAAAATGTGTACAGAATTTGGCTTTTGTATGATACGATTTTGGTATCAGTACCTACAATAAAGATGATAAAAACAGCATGATAAGTCAGATTTATTTATTATTTTACAAAATAAGTAGGTAAATAATGAATTGTTCGTTAACATTATATTAAAACACAGTCCTCCTTCATCGGCACATATCTAATGGCACCGACCCTGGCTAATATTGTTTTCCTTCGGTGGCTCTTCAATGGCTAGAAAAGCCTTTGGTCTTGAATTGAAAACCCAGGTCACTCATTACAAATTTATCACAAAAGTCCATATTTGTTGGTAAATCACAATTGCAATCAGATTCCAATGCAGATGCACGAATTCTGTGTGTGTGTCGGTTCTCTTCCCACTTGAGAGATCTTATGAAATTCTGAGTAAAATACTCTGTAGTTCTATGAGGTATCACAAGAACCAGCAACTGCTCGCTCGGAACACATTCACTTTTAGTAATTATAAGCTTAAATTCTTGATTTTGGCAATAACAAACTATATTAGATATTATTTTCTTTCGATAAGACATCTTTGACAAAATAAATACGGTTGCTATGACAATCTTGAAGTAATTGACTAGTGCCTACGATCCATTTCATAGTTTCATAATAAGGTTGTATACATTTCAAATAGGTATCTATTAAATTGCTTAATTATGAAAAATCAAGTAATTAAAGATTATAACACATTTCATAACTTGTTTTTTTTAAATCTTGAATGAAGTAATATAATACTAACGTACTGTTTATAGCTTTATAATATTTATATTAGTAAATTTTATGCAATCTTGTGATGTCTCGGATTTCTATTGTAAAATGGAACGTAAGGGTGAAAGAGAAAGTGAACGGATCTTTGACAGGTCCATACTTATGTAGGTACTTAGGTACTTACTTAACTGAGCTAGGTAGATACTCAATTGTGAAACGTAAAAAACTCAAACGGTTCCTAAATTATTTGACACTGATTTGACAATACTCAACTGATTATTGCTGCTTTACTCAAATCAGAAACCAGCCATAAGACTACAGCGGGTATATGCGAAATAATTCTCTAATACTAACAAGCGCACATCAGTGACCACTCCGGCCTTCCATCCTTAAAACAAAAGTGGTGGAGAGTTTTTAAGTTGATACAGGTTGTTCCCAAAATAATAACTAGTGTTTTTATTCATTGTTAATTTTTAACTTTATTTGTGTTTTGATATTATAGTTAGGTATTATTTTTGTTTTTTATTGCTTTAAACTTCTTATTTATAAATAATTAAAAAACATATTTTTATTAGTGAATAATAAGTTTTTTATGTTTTTCTGAGTTATTTTATCCCTCAATGATGTAGGTAGATTATTAATAAGGTAAGGTATTATATATTTTAACGATCTCTTGCCGTGTAGATTTGTGTACTTTGGTAGTAACAGCTGAGCATTGATGACGCTACGAGTCCTAATTTCGTTACTATCTACGTTTTTTGATTTCTTTAGATTTTCATTAAAAAAATGTTCTTTTAACAGTGCAAATTTAGTTTGTTCATGTATAGGTATTATGTTACAGAATTTAAATAATTTGTGATAGTCATTTGTGTATTTCTTCTTAATTTTGTGAGGGACAATTGCTTTCAATATACGCAGTTGAATTGCGTAAATTTGATCAAGATGTGTCTTATATGTCCTACCATAGCTCGACAGGCCATAGGATATAGTTGATTCGACCAGGGCTTTGTAAAGCATTAATAGAGTTTGATATGGAATTTTGCATTTAATAATAGAGAATTTAGCTAGCATACATCTCAATTTATCACACACCCCGTTAATGTGCTCCTTCCAATTAAGCCGGCTGTCAATAGTAAGTCCTAGGTATGTTTGGCTATCTACGAGCTCTATGGAGTCACAACTGCAAGGGATGGCCAATTTACTGTTGCAATTATCATGCAAACACTCATGACAGTGAGCAGTTAGCTTAGGCATTAAAGAGCTTCTATTTTGACTGGAACTGATATACATTAATTTGGTCTTACTAGCGTTTAATACTAGTCCAACGTCATGAGACCATTTAGTCAACGAGTCGAAGTCCTCTTGTAGTTGCCTTTGGGCATCACTAACACTCCGTCCAGCTGATATGAGGCAGGCGTCGTCGGCGAACTGATAGATCTCGCAATTTTTTATGACATTAACAAGACTATTTACATACGTGAGGTAGTGCAGCGGTCCAAGAACCGAGCCTTGCGCCGTTCCTTCCGTTACGATGACTGGTTCACTAGTCGCGTCACTGACCCTGACCATGTATTTTCTGCCATCAAGATAGTTTCCGCACCAATCGTGTAGTTTGCCTCTAATGCCGATGTCATGAAGACACTCCAGTAACCACTCATGTCTGAGTGTATCAAATGCCTTGCTGTAATCTATAAATACTACTAAAACGTGCTTTTTTTTATCTAAATGATTATGAATACTATCTGTGAACGTTGATAACAGTTGTGAGGTATTCTTTTTTGGTTGAAATCCATATTGTTTGTCAGTTAGTATTTTATTATTTTCATAAAATTCTTGTATTTGTTTACAAATGTATTTTTCTATTATTTTATCAATGGTAGGCAAAATAGTAATAGGTCTGTAGTTATTGTAATCCAGCCTGCTTCCTTTTTTATGAATCGGTCTGACAATTCCGGTTTTAAGTGTCGATGGATACTTGCATGTTTGTATGCATAGATTGATTAGATTAGAAATCACTGCAGTAATTGTCGTACACAACATTTTTATATCCATGGCTCTAATTCCATCTATTCCTGGGGCTTTATTATTATTCAAAGACATAATGATTTTTTTAACTGAGTTGGGATCCGCAGGTTTTATACGCATAGAAACGTTAGCTGGATTTGTGTAGTTTTTTTTATTTAACAATGATTTCGAGCACTTAGGAATAATTTGCTTCACGCTTTTATCGAATGTGTCCGCAAAATTATTAGCTATATCTGTAGACGTTAAGTTAGTTTTATTAAATGAATTGTGAATAGCCTCATCAATAGAAGGTTTTATTCTGCCTGTTAAACGATTAAGAATTTGCCACATTTGTCTTATATTGTTCTTATTTGATATAATTTCTGACTTTATATTATTGTTTTTAGTTTTATGTATTAAAATGTTTGCATAGTTTCTTGATTTATTATATTCTTGTTTTAGGACTACGTTATTAGAGTCTTTTATCCACTTCATAAATAATTTATCCCGATGTTCACAGGCTTTGATTATTTTTTTATTCATCCATTCATTTTTACTACGCGATGCGCTACATTTAACTTTGATTTTATATTCTGATTTTTTATAACATTCTTTGAACTGGGTATGCATGAAATTATATAGGATTATAGGGCATTCTATATCTTGTGTTTTTTCCCACTGGATTTCATCGAAACATTTCATAAGGTGTTGATTATATATGCATGTCTTGTATTTAGGAACATCCTGTATTCGCTTGACTCGGTGGAACACAGAGCCAAGAGGCTCATCGGCGACATTGAACTGGTGGATACCAAGCTTCACAGCTTGGCTCATCGCCGCAAGGTTGCCTGCTTGTCGGTCTTCTATAGACTGTATTTCGGTGAGTGTGCTCAAGAACTCCACGACCTCATCCCACCAGCCCCCTTCTACCATCGGACATCTAGACGCACTGCAAGTTACCATCCTTACCTTGTTGCCATTCCACCAATTCCCACCAAGCGCTTCCAAACTTCCTTCATAATGCGCACAGCGAATGAATGGAACTCACTACCTGCGTCTGTGTTTCCGAATGCATTCAACCCGAATCTCTTCAAAGTTAGAGTAAACAGGCTTCTTCTGGGTAAGCTTACTCCATTGTCGACTCTGTCTCTGTCACCTATGACTTAGACTAGAGTCAAGAGCAAACCCATTTCAAATAAAAATAAAATAAAAAAAAACACTAAAAAGTGAATAATTACTTTCTTTTTGGAAGTCTTTGTCCATAACGACAAAATATTTTATTGTTATTGGTATGCACCGACTTCCAAAAAGAAAATTATTTTTAACTTTATAGTGCTTTTATTTGAAAGTCGGTAGTATTTTTTGTAAAAAGTTTTTAACCGTAACTTGACGTCTACAAAACGTAACATTACGCCTGTTAGTAATGTCTAAGTCCCATGAAAAAGGGGCGAGCCTCTGGCCATTAACCGGGCACGATTCCAGACTCCAGGCTTCTACTGAGAAATTCCAGATGGGAAATGCCAATGACACTTTTCCCGACTCGGGAATCGAACCCAGGACTTCATGCTTTGCAGTTAGAATTGTGACTAATACACCAACAAGGCAATCGACTAACTAATGAAAAAAAAAACAAAATAAATCTGATGTTCCTCTATGTCTTCCTACCTCCATGTATACAAAATAAACTGAGTAATGGTTGGATAACGTGTTCATACAACAGACTTGCTCGCAGTAGACCAATCGGATGACTTTCTTTATTGTACACCAAAAACAATATTTAAAACAATGTGATACTAAAGAAATGTACAAATGCCTTTCGGAATTTTATTAAAAACTAGCGGACGCCTCGCGGTTTCACCCGCGTAGTTCCCGTTTCCGTGGGAATACAGGGATAAAAAGTAGCCTATGTCACCCGGGGATAGAGTAGCTTCCCAACAGTGAAAGAATTTTTGAAATCGGTCCAGTAGTTTTGGAGCCTATTCGGTACAAACAAACAAAAAAATCTTTCCTCTTTATAATATTGGTATAGACAATGTCATTATACCAGGATATTACTGTCCCTACCAAAGGCCTCTTCTCATACAAAGCGGGTTGATGATTTCAGACTTATATTAACTATACGCCAGGTTAAGTAAGGTTTCCTCACAATGTATTCTAAGATACTACTTTAACTAATCTACGCTAAGCTACAAGACGCGGGCACGGCCATGCGCCATGGTACATGGTGGACATCCCACCCATACGCACAAAGCGTTTTGGGAATACTTCTATTGTTCGTACAAACCCACCGCACTATTCCCAAACCACTGCAACTCCTGAAAGCCAGAATCAACAGTGGCGACCACCAGAAAAGCGCCGCGGCAAAGAAGCTCGATGAAGTCCCGGCGAATGAATTTAACTGCCTTGGATCTCGCAACGAAATTAATTAGAAAAGAATAAAGGAGGTGTAGGAAAACAAAAACATAATCTCCACTTCTCTCCATATCCAGCAGGAGACAGAACAAATAAAGCCAATAAGCATATAGGGTCGTTTACAACTGGGGTAACCAAGTTGCCTAGCACCACGGATAAAACATTGCATTGCAAGCATTGTTCGTTCATCTATGGAGTGGAATTCTCTACCAGAGTCGGTGTTTCCTGATAATTATAACCTAGGGTTCTTTAAGTCAAAAGTGAATAGGTTACTTCTAGGCAAGCGTGCTGCACCGTCGACCACATCATCGCTTACCATCAGGTGAGATAGGGGTCAAACGCGGGCTTGTCAATACAAAAAAAAATGTCTCAGATAACTTACACTTCTACTGCCTACCTGTCCAGTAAATAATGTACTCGACTACAGACAGGCAGTCTATACGTATACTATACATACAGACATGCTTGTAGGAGGTGGAGGGCCCAAATAATTTCAATGTAAGAGATTTTGTGCGTAGGAGTACTAATATGTTTAGGAAAGGAATAGTGCTTTTGAAATTCAGTTCTTTTAGGGTGGAAACCCTCCCTCCTACGTATCTTACTAATAATAGTAGTACTATTTTCTTTTATTTAACTTTTTTCTTATTGTTCACATTTTAAAATATTTTTAAATGTTTTGTAAAAAAAGAAAATCATTTAAAAATATAAAAAATAGAGGCCCACCGGTATCGGGAACAGGGTCCAAGCTACCGGCGGTCAGGGCTCCAGAGAGAAGAACCTCCTAACAATACGAATAGTAGTAGTATTATTATTATAGATAAAAGTTCGTGTTCGTGTTTTTTCTATCAAGCAAAAACTACTGAACGGATTTTGATGAAATTTTACAGAAATATACATAAGAACAAAGTCGCATTCCGCTGTCTGCCACTATGTATGCTTAGATCTTTAAAACTACGCAACGGATTTTGATGCAGTTTTTTTTAATAGATAGAGTGATTCAAGAGGAAGGTTTATATGTATAATACACGCAGGCGAAACCGGTGGCAGAAGCTAGTAATTTATAAAGATATTGGCAGAAGTACTAATAACACGCGGGCGGCAGCAGGCTAGTCCAACAAATATTCCAAAGGTGAAAGTTTGTGACTGTGTATATTTATCACTTCTTTACGCTCAAACTGCTGAACGGATCTTGATGAAATTTGGCACAGATGTAGATTATTGTCAGGAATAGCACATAGGCTTTTTAACCCGGTAGCATGTACCCGTGGGATAATTTCTGACTAACACGCCGGCGAAGCCGCTGGCAGAAGCTAGTAATGTTATAAATACAAAACTTTGGTATAGATTGATGTTTATTTAAATCACGCCAGAAATGCTGAATGGATCAGGATGGGTCACAGATAGAGACTGTAATCTGGAATAGCACATAAGCAACTTTGAAATGCTGTAGCTTTGTGCTTCACAGCTACTGAAGTTAGGCGTAAAGTAACTCAATGCGGGTTAGTGATTACAAACTTATATTAACTATAAGTCCAGTTTTCCTGACGATGTTTTTCTTCACCGTAGTCAGCCATGACTAAGATAAACTTAGAAAGTAAATATGAATAAAAAAAACAATATATTCAACCTCCTGTTTTTCAAAATTAACTGCACTGGTGTGCGCTTAGTTTCCACCAAAAACTACTAAACATAATATATAATAATAAATTATATTCACAAGACTTACAACTATCTTCACCTAGCTTCTGCCCGCAGCTTCGCCCGCTCAAAGTGTATTTTATCATCCCAAGGGAATACACTAACGGACAAAAGCTGTCTGTGCAGAATCAGGGTTTTGTTCGTCGAAAATTAAGCGACATGAGTAGTTTCATTAGGTTTAAATTAGGGTTATTTTACAAACGTTAGCCATGGCTGTTGGCGTTTCGCAAAAGGAAGAGTGAAGGCAAAGTATTTTAGATTGACGGAGGAGCGAGTGTGCAAGTGACCGAATTTGAGTGGTGAGCGACCGAAGGAACGACCGGATTCAATATCTTCATCTTCTCTTCAGTGATAGATGACGCCTGTGCGCGTCCAATTGTATACTGCTGCTTTGTCTGTCCTGTAGATGGAGTAAACACTATCCTGTGTCCTTCATAGGGTCTCAAACTATCTCCATACCAAATTTCATCTAAATCGGTTAATCGTTTTAAGCGAAAAAGGTAACAGGCAGAGTTACTTTGGCATTTATAATATAGAGTGTCTCAAAATGGTTTTCTTTTTTGATACTTAAATTTCAAAAATTTGTTAACACTCGTTTTAATTAGAGGGTGTCCATAAATTACGTGAGGTGTTTTTTTTTAATTTTCTGTCCCTCCCTCCCCCATGGTGAGATGTCGTAAGATTTTATTCAACCCCCTCCCCCTTCCCCTAATCACAAGTGAGATTTTTCAAAATGTGGGTGTCTTACGTAAACGCGTTGGATTGTTATTGTAAAAAGAAAAAAGAATGCGTCGTCGGTTTGACAGTCAGTAGATGTATAACGTCGAAGTATGAATTAAATTATTTTCTTTCGAACGAATTTAAGTGAATGATCTTAATCGTATTACGATTACGCTTAAGATCTTAAGCATGTACAATCTGGATTAAATGGAACAAAATAGTTTTTTTTTTTTAATCAAATTTTTTTTTTTTCAATCAGATAAAAAATTGCGTGTTATTTGTCGAGACCCCCTCTCTCTTTATTGGAGAGAGGGGGCGTCTCGGCAAATATCACGCAATTTTAAGATTAGATGAGATTTGACTCAATCCCCTCCCCCCGTAAACACCTCACGTAATTTATGGACGCCCTCTTAACTGTTAAATTAAAGAGCACTTTTGTTTATTTATTTTTTATGAAAAATAATACTTCGTTTATAATTGCGCACTCCTAACACTCATTTAACCTGTAACTAAAACTTTTAATCACACGACGAAACATCTTCAAAAAAGCACAGATAATATTATACTAGCATACAGATGCCTCATCCCATACAAAGAAACCGTGCCTCGTAACTAGCGTTTTCCATCTAATTATATCTATTATTTTTTGTAAATAGATCGCGGTCGGTTCCGTTCCACGGTGATAGATAGATCACCATCTAATAATCAATAGATATCGATTGATAAAATCAAATAATCAGTATAATCAGTACAGTACGTCGGGACAGTTTTTTTTGTATGGGATGAGACCCCAAGAAAAAATAAGAGCCGATAATTTATTGACTTGATTATGGCAACCCAAAACTCCCAGATTCAACGCCTGCTGATGTTTTCCTATGGGGCTACTTCAAAAGTAAAGTTTACAATCCATTGCTACCCAATCTGAATGTTTCAAAGCAAGGAATCTTACATACGAAACGGGCGCACGGTTGGTGCAGTGGTTGAGCGATTGACTGCTGCGCTGCGTGTCGCGGGTTCGATTCCCGCACGGAACAAATATTTGTATGACCTACAGATAGTTGTTCCGGCTCTGGGTGTTGTGTATGTGAGTTTATATGTTTGTAAACGCACCTACGATACAGAAAGAAATTCCTAGTGTGGGGCAACGTCCAGAGTGATGATCCACAGTGAGTGATTGAAAATTTCAGTTCCAGTCTAAATGAGTGTCAGGAAGTGGAGAGTGTGCATTTAGGTGCCTATTGACTATTGTTTTTCATAAACTAAATTCAAGAAACTGCTCTTTAATTTACCAGTAAATAAAACGAGTTTGAACTAATTCTAATGTTTCTTTTTTAAGTTTCAAAAACGAAAATCATTCTAAGACACCCTTTATTAAGTATGGATGTACACAATTAACTAATATTAAATTTCAAATTGAAATAGTGAGTATTGGTGAGATTACCTAGTGCGATACTACCGCCCATTGTACACTTGTTTTTGTAAATGTTAGTGCTATATGTATTTTTTGGTGTACAATAAAGTATATGATAAAAACAACCTGACTGCTTAAAAAGCGAACTAAAAAGATATAAACAAGGAGAAAATCGTGCTGTGCAGTCGGAGGATACATATTCGCGAGATGGCTGACCAAAACCAGATTTAAGAACCATCAAAATCGGCCATTCCGTTTGGCCTCTAAAATCCCACATAGGAACAAACATACATACATAGACTAATAAACACATTAACCTCCTTCGGCAGTCGGGTAATAATAATTGGTATTTGCATATTTGAACCCACGACCTGCGAAGCACGAGAGGCGAAGCCATAACCACTGGGACATCATAATATCCAAAAAAGTGCTGTAAAAATAAAACCGATAGATTATCTTTATGTTTGACCCTCGTAAGACGAAACGTTTGCTTTGGGTCCCTTTTAGATAGGGTTGTCAGACGATAATATAGTGTTTCACAAAAATATTCACCTATTTATAAATATATGAAAAACTGGATTCTGCCTTTATGCTATTCCAGACTATAATCTATCTCTGTGCCAAATTTCATCCAGATCCGTTCAGCTTTTCTGACGTAAATGAATAACAAACATACATCCATCCATCCAAACTTCCGCATTTATAATATTAGTAAGATAAACTATTGTAGTTGGAACATACCTAAGTATTTATTATAATGTACTCGTATCATCATCATGCACTTTGTTCCTTGTTGTCGGCGCAACACTTTTTCTCAATTCAATTCAATTCATTTATTCAATAACGATTTTTACATCATGTCTGAATTTCTATAACTAAATATTTATGAAACATGCATGCAATCCATATTCAAATCATAACAATTATCTAAATTAAATTAAAATCCGAATAATAATAAGAACAATATAAAAAAATAAAAAAATGTCATAAGTCAATTAATAAAATACAATAAAATGTCAATTTTAAGTCAATTAATAAAATACAATAAAATGACCATTTCAAGTCAATTAAATTACATTAAATCATATGACTCCTTTATTAATTTAAAATTCATCAATAGAATATAGACACTTGTTTAACAAGAACTGTTTAAGCTTATTCTGAAACTGACTTGTATAAACTAGACTTTTTATTTCTGTCGGCAGTTTATTGAATATTTTTATTGACTTGTGGTAGGCGCTATATTTTACAACGTTCAGGAGAGGTACGTGCTTCGTCTGGAGATCTTTTCTTCTTGTACTCTCCCTTTTTTGCCTTTCATCTTCAGTCTCATATTCAAAGATATATTTTGATAAGTGACTAAGAAGGACCAAAATGTACAAGCTTGGGACTGTCAATATATTTAAGTCATTAAAATGAGGCTTGCATGATTCTTGCTGTTGGATTCTAACTATGGTTCTGATGGCTCTTTTCTGAATCACAAAAGCTTCTTCTTCCATACCGTCCTGTCCCCCGTCACGCCATCCCTGATTCCCTTTTCTTTCATATCACTCCTCACACAGTCTATCCATCTTTTCTTTGGCCGTCCCCTCCCTCTTCATCCATCAACATTTATATTCATGACTCTTTTAGTAACATGCATTTCATTCCTCCTCATCTCATTAAATTTGTAAAACAAAGGTGTAAATATGTACCTACTTAAACACTAAACAAAAGTAAACTATACAAAGTTATACTAAACCTAACTACTTACACTATATACAAAAGACAGGTACACTTAGGCGTCGAAGTACTCCTCCACATCGCTGTCATCCGGGAACGTGCCGAGAAGACTGGCAGCATTGCCACGTTGAATGGCAATGCTGATTCACAATGTAATCTTCTTTTTTAAATATCACACCGTTAAGCTTGAGATGTCTTTAATTTCGTGCCCAGGCTTTACAAGAGTTATTCTCTCGAAGGGTAATTACATTGAGGGGCGACATTGGGTGGCCGCCAAGAAGCCCAGATATGTCAATATTAGACATTTTTATGGGGTTACCTTAAGAGTAGAGTATATCAAAATTATTCAACAAGCATCATTCAGTTGAAGGGGAATATCGAGATTAAATTGGTGTCTATTATTTCGAATCTTTTACGACGAGTGTACATCAGTGTACAGTGCACATAGGGTCAAACGGAACCTATGGTCGGCTAATGTCTCTCAGATACGAAGAAACTGAGCAGATTCTAATAACGCTTTTGTGACACCAATCCTTTCCTCAGTACATACAATTGACAAAGGTACACGCTACACACACACACAGCTCACACATACACTAACAATTACAGTTTATTACTAAGAACCTTTTTGTGTTTATCTTTATAACTTCGGTTTTAATTTCATTTTGATAATTATTGCATAAGATTTAACTGTAATTGCTGTCGGGAGAGGGCACTGGCTCCTTTAGCACAGGTTAATCACATAGCACAGAAGTCTGGGACTGCACTGTATTGTAAACATTATTCTTTTGTAAATACTTTTTTTTTAATATTTATTACAGTCTCGCTTCGATAAAAATAATGATTTTATTATTATATACTTTATTGTACAAACCACAAAAAACATACGGGACAAACATTTACAAAAACAAGTGCAAGTACTTTCACAAAGGTAGATGTTATGGTGCTCCCACACCGACGTTTAAAAATGTTTTATATTTATTCATAAACGTGAGGACGATGCACCCAGTACAACACTACTATACTACTTATAGGTATAAAGTAGTACAAGCACTAACAGGTAAATTCATTAATTTGATAATTAGGAACATGGTTCTCACATAGTTACAAATATTGCAACCCTACTTAGGGTTCCTTTTCAGCCGTAGTTGAACGTCGTGAAAACGATGGTAGATGTCGTTTATATGATTTAGTAGCTGAATCCAATTGAATATGACATAGGCGAGGCAAGCTCCTAAGTCAAGGCCATTACTGGACTTTATTGTAATGGTCTTGACTTATTGGTCGTGGATTCCTACCACGGCAGGTAAATTTTGTACATTTAATTTAATCACCACTGCTGCTCTCAGAGAGGAGGCCTGTGTCCCAGCAGTGGGAACATTAAAAGGCTGATGATGCTCTCAAAATCTCTGTCTCCCGAGCTGATTACTTTTTTTGGTGTACAATAAATTATATTATAATCAGATTGAGGTATAGTCATAATAATAATAAAATTAAGATGAATACTTTATTCCGATTTATTTTGATTAATTTAATATTTTTTTGGTATTGTTGGTTTTTTTGTTTTTTCGTCGCCTCTTCACGGGACCAGAGGGCTGGCCTTTTCTTCGGCCAGAGAATCAGCATTGCCATTCAACGTGGCAATGTTGCCAGCGTTCTGGGCACGTTTCCCTTTGACGTCGATGTGGATGAATTTTTTGATGCACAATGAGCTCTTTTCCGACTCCCCTTTGTATTTGTATATAGGTATTTTATTTTTTTTGAATATTCAATTGTATATATATGTTTCATAAGTTCCATAATAAGGTTGTATACATTTCAAATAGGTATCTATTAAATTTTTGTGTTGAATATAATATTAAACTCTGACATTATTCAGTATTATTTTGTTAAATTAAGACATTTTATACTCAGATATTGATCTCAATCTATGACATCGTATACGTTTTAATTTTGATTTATGACATGGTAGGATTTTAGTGATAATCGATGATATTGTATAATTTTATGACATTGTATAATTTTAATAATAATTTTGCATCCCTGAATTAGTACAAACAAAGTGAACTGCGCATTCAACTAACATCTGGCAATGTATACATTATATAATATAAGGTGAGTGTTGAAAAATAAAGATTTTAATTTGTTACCCTACTTTCAACACACACACATATTTAAACGGTTCCTAATTAATCCTAATTAAGTTGAGTCTCGTAACAATTTAGTTAATGGTCTAAACCGGACCGGCTCACATTAGTGGTGTAATATCCGGACGGCCAGTCCGGTGCGAGTACGGTTTACGGAATTATTAAAATGTTTTCGGAAATTGAACGCGCTGAAGACCGCAGCTCGGTCGCGAAGAATCTAGGGTTGATACAGCTAAAATATACTTTTTTTTTATTAACCTTTTTCAATAAGTTTTCTCACACATTTGAGCAGTTTCGTGCAGACCTATATAATCTGTTCCTAGAAAACGAAGTTAGATAAAATGGCAGAAATGGTGTAATGTGGGCATTAGCGACATCATCAGTGATAAAATGAGGATTACCTACTGAATAGCGGTTGTCCAGTGGTAACGTCCCTGACTTTCGGATCGTAGGTAGTGAATTCGAACCCTGGCAGGTGCTTTACTTTGTGTAAATTATTTCATCACCACTGCTCTAAAAACGGCGAAGGAAAACATTGTGAGGAAACCGGAGGCCAGTATCCCAGCAGTGGGAACATTAAAAGGCTGATGATGTTTACACCTTTTTGGTAGACTGGCCCTTTTATGATATAGTAGCTTTTGCCCGAGGTTAAAAGGTTTGTTTTAGGTTGATACTTACTGTATATTGGTGAAAGATTTATCCTATTTTTACTATACCTCCGTTTACTATGTGTTTTGACTTGATCAAGAAACGAATTTGTAAACTGACGAAGGTTTAAATGACTATACTGTACATAGACTATGTAGAGTGGTGTCTGTGTACGGATAATATTGGAATAGTTCGACAGCTGGCGATGGTGGTTTGTGGGGCCACCAAACTGGCGATAAACTTCTCCTACTTCTTCTTCTGGAGACGATGGAAAACACTTTAAATATTTTGGGCTCAGTAGTTGCAGGTCACGCCAATTGCGGTGTCAGTGGCGAACACAAGGTCTTCCAAAGTGCAGGTATATGGGCACTTGGGACAGTCCAGCATGTGTGTCATAGTCTTCAAAAGGGCACCGCACACTCAGTGGGTATTAGACGGGTCTATAAAACCCCATTTCGCCAAATTGTGTTTGCAACATCCTCCTGAATTCAAACTTCCAAATAATTACGCAGTAACTACTGAGATGTGAATAAAACGCCGGGAGAGGACGCCCTAGAAGGACATCATTATCAACATAAAGACGACGACGAGTTGCCTGCCTGTCGGTTTTCTATGGGTTACATTTCGGGGAGTGTGCCATGGAACTGCACAATTTGATTCCGCCTAGCCCTTTCCATCATCGAACTACAAGACGTACGGCAATGTGCCATCGGTACATAGTGGATATCCCACCCATACGCAGAAAGCGTTTTGAAAATACTTTCATTGTGCATACAGCTAAGGAGTGGAATTCCCTGCCTGTCTTTGTTTCCTGATAGCTACAACCTAGGGGTCTTCAAGTCAAGAGTGAATAGGTTACTTCTAGGCAAGCGTGCTTCACCTTCGACCACATCATCACTTAACATCAGGCAAGATAGTGGTCAAACGCGAGCCCTATAAAAACAAAAAAAAAAAAACATGTCAGCCAAAAGACGTTCACTGCTGAACATAGGTCTCCTCCAAGTGTCGCCATCAACTGGACCCGTGCGTCTCGCATCCAGTGGATTCCTACAAATTTAA
Source organism: Orthosia cruda (assembly GCA_964057195.1). Classification (NCBI taxonomy): domain Eukaryota; kingdom Metazoa; phylum Arthropoda; class Insecta; order Lepidoptera; family Noctuidae; genus Orthosia; species Orthosia cruda. The sequence continues at coordinate 2,905,551 of OZ059853.1, read as the reverse complement.
CTTGGTCATCGTTCGACTTAAAGGGATGCCTTCCAACGCAGCTTCTCCAACTTTAAAACTTTTCGGCCTCATCGGCCATACGTTCTGCGAGCAATGTGCCCTGCCCACTGCCACTTTAGTTTGGCAATTCTTCGATCTATGTCGGTAACTTTGATCCTCCTGTAGATATCTTTATTATTCATACAATTACGCAAGGGAACTCCGAGCAATACGCGGGGAGATTCCCAGCGTATTTCGTGGCCATACGGACATTGAGCGTACCATCGATCAAATAATCCCGTCCGTGGTAGCCGCGGTTTGAAGTATTTGACTTAGTTCGAATCATTTGAATGTTATGCGACTTAGGAAGCCGCGACTTTCAAAGTCGTCTTGCTTTGTTTGAGGTTGTAGTTTCCTGTAAGAGTTAAGATTAAGGCCAGATTGTATGGATCGTTGGTGAACGCAAGCGTTACTGCTGAGTGTGACGTCCAGGGTTCGATTCCCAGGACGGACGTAGTTTTATTGGGTTTTTCCATCTGGAATTTCTCAGAAGCAGCCACGTGTACGGTTAACGGCAATAGGCTCGCCATATTACAAGCAACTAAAACATAACTGACGAAATGAGGGAGTACAGAGGCCATTGATAGTGTAGACAGTGACATTCTATCTGTCGTTGAGAGTTAAGTTAAGAGGGTTGATAGCGATTGTAAATAAAACTTTTTTTCAAATTATACAATCGACTTCCAAAAAAAACCACTACAAAGTGAAAAATAACTTATTAACGTTGAAAAACAATTTCGGAAGCCGGTTGTATTTTTTTTGTAAAAATTTTGTAATTTGTCACTTTTTAATGGTGTTAACAATAATATGAAAATAAATGAAATATAATAAATAAATTAAATGAAGGATATAACGCATTAGCCTACCTACCCACACCTCATTTATTGTCAGACTCTCCTTATTTATCTTATGTAGTGTACATGTATATTTTTTTATTATTTGTCATATACACATTCTACACATCTATTTTTATCTTTTTCATCACACTTGCACGTAAAAAGTATCTAAACATACAGGTTAACTTGGCCGTAATGCCCCATATAAAACCCTCGGGCTTTCTTTTTGTCATGAAACCCTAGGGCGGTAAGTAATATTTTTTTAATTTATGGCACAGCACACAGGTCATGCAAGTTCAAGCAAGGAGTTTACACGCAATTGAAAAATTGTCTTAAAATGTTATCTAAACAGGAATTTCTTTGCAATCTCGCTACATGTTACTTAAATACTCTACTAATGTTCTTAATAATCGATTTTAATAGTTATAGTATGAAAACGTCGAAAATATTTAATTCTTTTTACACTCCGTCATGGCTGTATACCTACGTAAGTATTTGCCTTTAAAGTTTCTGAACGAAACACTGTATAATCTGTGGTGTGGGCAAAAATTCGCCAACCGCTTAAAAAAAAGTTCACGTATTTCGTAATACCAGCTGTGCTGACTTGTGTATTAAAGCTATAATTCATAATTATTACTCGCAAATGTGATGAAAAACATTGTGTGTATCACGGGCGGTACGGGAATTACGAACCTCGACTCAGAAAGCCCTCAGTCTTTGACTTCGGGCTTCTACTAGAGCCTCGATCGTAATTCCTTACATACCGCCCTTAATACACAATGTACTATTATATAAGTAAGTACTTGTTTCACATACACATTTAGTTAATAAAACTGCTTTACGTCCGTCACGTCATCGGTCACAGGTCCAGTTGAAAACCAGCGTCGGGCACTAATTGCCCGACATTTTGCTGAACTGGTCCTATTTGGCGCAGCCGTGGGACACACAATGTTACTAATATATTATTTTCTTTTTTTTATATTATTGTTGTTTAGTCTAAGTTATCTTTTTTTATTTTTTACCCGGCTGCCGAAGGAGGGTAATGTGTTTATCAGTATATGTATGTATGTATGTTTGTTCCTATGTGGCGTTCTAGAGACCAAACGCGTTGGCCGATTTTGATGATTCTTATGTCAATCGATTCGTCTCAACCCTGCGAGTGTCATAGGCTACATAAAAATTGAAAAAGAAAAAAATGGCGGATTTTGGGCGCCATTTTGTAAGGTTTTTTTTTTCTTTTTAAGTGGTGATTTCAAAAATATATAACACTTATATGTTTAAATGTACCTAATTAAAAAAAAACTAAGAAGTTGTAAATAAAATAGTTAATAAAAAATAAATAAACCCGACTACATTAAAAGCGAACTAAAAAGACGTAAACAAGAAGAAAATCATGCTGTGCAGTCGGAGGATACATCTGGTTTTGGTCAGCCAGCTCGCGAATATGTATCCTCCGACTGCACAGCATGATTATATACATACACTGGCTACCTACTTACCTACACTACCCACCTACCTACCCACCAATTTGCTAGAACATAAAAGCTGCCATTATAACTATGATAGTTAGATATATTCTCCCACAGATTTTTTTGTAGATAATAATAGGTCATACATATTTTTTATATATCATTAACAGTTTTCTCAGGGCACGCCAAATAATAAATTTTATAGGCATGATTTAGCTACATTGGGATTCATTATTGCAATTTTCATAAGGATCTCTATTTTTTTTTTTTATTAATTCTAGCCTGTAAATGTAGCCACTAGGAATAATGTAGCTTTTTACTGGTGAATGAATTTTCAAAATTGATTCAGTAGATCCAGAGATTACCCCCTACAACCTCACAAAATTTACCTCTTTATAATATAGTACCTGGGCGACCGAGCTCTCCTCGGGTGAAAATAGAGAAAACAACGTTTTCTAAAAATTAAAACTAGCTAGATCGATTTATTGCTCCCGATATCCCCTGCATACTAAAATTAATGAAAATCGTTGAAGCCGTTTCCGAGATTCAGATTATAATATGCATATATACAAGATATAATTGCATATCTATTAAAAATTTCAGTTAAAGAAGAAGTTCAATTAAAGATATCAGTTTGCCAAAAAGACTCATTGATGTCACGGATCTTAATATTACTTGTGTAAAAATGATGGATGATAAGTTTAGTCGACACTATAAAATATTTACGGACGGGTCCAAGAATGGCTCAGACTTAGGAGCTGCTTTTTTTGATCCTCAACTTAATATTAAAGCAAAGTTCAAAATTAATGCTAAAATTTCTATTATGTATTGTGAACTCATAGCTATTTCTGAAGCCCTATTATATTTACTTAGTATAAATCAAAATAATTTTGTTATATTCTCGGACTCAAAAAGCAGCCTCCAATATTTGGCTCGTGTACCCTCGAGTCTTCGAGGGAACCCGATAGCCATAAATATTCTTGACTCAATCTGTAAGATGCAGTCTCTGAATAAGACCGTCACCATTCAATGGATTCCCTCACACATTGGCATCATGGGTAACGAAGAAGCAGATTTAGCAGCCCAACAAGCATCTTACGAGGGTATTAATTACACATGCTTACCGTTATATTCAGATTGGCTTGGTCATGTAAAAGAACTATGCAGACTAAGATGGCACGAATATTTTGATGAGCGTTCAAAACTAAAGGGAATCTGGTATAAAACCATTCAATCTGAGCCGCTTCGTTACCCATGGTTTGAAGGAAGGGAAATAGAGAGGAAATATGTGGTAGCTTTGTTCAGGTTGCGATCCGGCCACATCCCATCCAATAAATTCAAATATCTAATGGGCAAAAGTACCTCACCAAACTGTGAAGTATGTGGGGTGATTGAGGATACCTATCACGTGTTGATGGAATGTGACCGGAACATACAAGAAAGACATGCTTTGTTTAGTGACGGGTTCGATGTGGGGGTATGCAATAGCATCCTAGCATCTCCTTTGTCGGAGGAGGCTAGGATGCTGTGTCGACTGTTAAAGAGGGACTGAGCATGGGTGGGTTTGTCTGCTGAATATGTTACGTTACGACATGTCTAGCGGACGTGCCCACTTAAGTTTAATATTTATATAGATAAGTAGTAGTATAAGTAAAGATTAATTGTTCATTACCCATAGTTTAGTTTTAAGTTGCAATGTTTTCTTTTATGGGGTGACATTATCACTCAGTGATAAAACCCCTTATATCAATAAAGAATTAAAAAAAAAAAAAAATATCTATTATGCATATATAATAGATGTATAATTGTCTCGTGGTTAAAGAATTCTTGATTTAATTACCTACCTACACAAACACACACATCATCATCATTTCAGCCGAAAGACGTCCACTGCTGGACATAGGCAAAACACACATACTTAAACAATATTTAGAGTAGTATGATATTCGTCCATGGGGCACGCACCCGACCCAGTACAGAGGAACTTGCTACGAAAACGATAATGAAAAGTATCTTAGGCCAAGTTATTTGATTCGTAGATAACTGATAGCCTTCAAATTGCCAAATAAGTTGGAGAGTTAATTATTTGACTATTTGGTATAGTAACAATGAATGAATAAACGCGTTTTACCGAAATTTGAAACGATTGGTTAGGATATTTGAAACCATTGGTTGTTTTCAATTAACTACGGATCAGTACAATTGGCGCATTTTCTGACAATACCGTATCAAAGAAAAATGAAGTCGATTCTAAAAGCCGTAAGTTCATTCACTGTTCTTTCTTCATTCAGTCTATTTCTCTGAAGAATACTCTCCCCCAGGAAATCAGGATGGCAACCAACCGATTAACCTTCAAAGTCAAAGTTCATGAACACATTCGTAAGAAGTTGGCAGTAGTATCGTCACAGCGCTATTTTTTTTCGCCTTTGTATATTTCAACTAATTGTTAAGTAGTACCTGTATTATAAGTTTATTTGTTTTAGTATTTATTGTTTAATTAAATTGTATGTATTTATAGCTTATATTTAGGCCTTGTATTCAAATCTATTTAACCCCAGACACAAAAAGAGGGGTGTTATAAGTTTGACGAGTGTTGCTGTATATCTGTGTGTCTGTGTATCTGTGTATCTGTATATATGTGTGTCTGTTTGTGGCACCATAGTGCCTAGACGGATAAACCGATTTTGATTTCGTTTTTTTTTTGTTTGAAAGGTGATTTTGTCGAGTGTGTTCTTAGCTATGTTTGAATAAAATCGGTTTAGCCGTTCAAAAGTTATGGGCGTTTTACTGTTTGAATCGGGGTGTTTTCGCAAGATATCGTGTCATAATTACGTGTTCAATAGATTGCCGATCGAAGCGTATATACTATGTACTAGATAAATTATGAAGCATGAAAAAATGTGACGGGGGTTTTTAAAATTTTGAAATTTTACTTGTTTACCATCGTAATTGCACCTACCACTATTTTAATTTGACCCAAAGGTTGACTGGTAGAAAATGACTAAGGCATTAAGTCCGCTTCTGTACGTTTATGTGCTTAAAGTATTAAATAAATAAAACAATATTCCAGACTATAATTTATCTTTGTGCAAAATTTCATCCAGATCCATTCAACTTTTCTGGCGTGATTGAGTAACAAACATACATCCATCCAAACTTTCACATTTATAATATTTGATGCTTCTAACGCTGTGCAAATCATACTAAGGTCATGCCTTTCAAATGAAGTCTGAATCGAACGGAGCTCGTTTACGTAAATGTCGAGTTATTCACGTACAGCCGGTGATCGTGGAGGGGAGCTTGCTCGATACCTCGTTAGCGGCGAATACTTTCGTACACCCCGCAGAAACATGCACGATACGACACATGAAAAGCCCATTCACCGTCCGGAAAACCTTTACTAGAGCAATTAAAGCGCAGTTACTCTTGAGTAGCTGCTTTTAAAATGAGAATCACGTCTAAATGGATAGTCGAATTTTTTTGGTAATATTATATTAGATTATTTGCTTTATAATTCAATGTAAGAAAATTTTAAGTTTTTATCATACACGACCAAATATACTTTGTATGAAATTATATGAGATAAACCGCACTACGCGGCAGCGGTACTACGCGACGCGACACTTTATCTCATACAATATATTTTTTCGCATCGCTCCGCTGACGCGCAGTTACGCCTATGCGGTCTCATCTTAACACGGACAAAAAAAACGACGTGCGCGTGCCCTCAAGATCGTTGGCGACTGTGGTCGTCTTAAATAATTAAAAGATTTTTTTTTTAAACAATCTTTAAATGGACTAAATAAAATATACGAATGTAATAATTTTCAAAGTCAATACTCATTCAATGAGCCCATACACGATGGTGCTGTCTTGTCTGGTTGAGGAGTTCCGATTGAACAAGAAACATATTATTTCAATAAGATTGTTCCAAGAAACATATTAAACACATCAACACGGTCTAGGGATATTTTTAAAAAAGCGAATTACTATCAATGTGTTAATCTATACTAATATTATAAAGCTGAAGAGTTTGTTTGTTTGTTTGTTTGTTTGTTTGAACGCGCTAATCTCAGGATCTACTGGTTCGATTTTAAAAATTATTTCACTATTCGATAGCCCGATTATTGAGGAAGGTTATAGGCTATAAAACATCACGCTATGACTAATAGGAGCGGAGTAGTAATCAAAGATGCGAGTGAAACCGCGAGGTTCAGCTAGTTATTTATATGACATGTATATATTTAAAAGATACGTTATTTAATACTAGCTGTCCCACGCGGCTTCGCTCCCGTCAACTGGCTACCTACCTACCCATCAACCCTACCTACTCTACATACATGATTGTTGTGTAATTAAACCGTTTACGCAGCGCACGCAACGGAAGCTCTCAAAAAGGAATAATTTTGCCCGTTTTTGCAACATTTTTCATTTATGCTCTGCTCCTGTTGGTCGTAGCGTGATGTTATATAGCCTATAACCTTCCTCAATAAATGGACTATCCAACACAAAAAGAATTTTTCAATTCCAACCAGTAGTTTCTGAGATTAGCGCGTTCAAACAAACAAACAAACAAACAAACAAACAAACTCTTGAGCTTTATAATATTAGTATAGATTCTACCATTTTTTAATAATGGTTAAGGTACTTCGATTAAAATTTCAGGATTTTATGGAAAAAAAATGAAGCATAGACGGAAACCGTATATGAATTAACTTTTAATTTATGAGTAAAAACTGAAAAAAATAGAAAAATCATTTAATTTGTGTTTATAAACTTGAAGTTAGTAGTCTGAGAAAGCGACCATGATGTTCATAACACATCGACAACGATTCGGCATGCTCAGAACAAGGTTGTCAATGTCTTGCTCCGGAATATTGTCCCATGTCCTTCTGAGGTGCGCAAAAAGTTGATCTTCTGTAGCCAGATTTTCAGGAACTTTCTTCAGAGCTCTTCTTTGCAGCATATCCCACGCATGCTCAATGGGATTTAGATCTGGCGATTGAGCAGGCCAGTCTAAGGCCCTAACATTGTGTGTATGTAACCAAGCTGCTACCGTTCTCGCCGCGTGTGCCCGGGCATTGTCGTGCATGAGCAGGAAATCTTGCCCCATTTGTGTTCTGTGGGGCAAGATTACGGGCCCCAGCACCTGTTGGACGTATCGTTCTGCCGTCATATTGCCCCGCACCCAAACGAGATCCGTCCGTCCTCCAAGACGAATTCCTGCCCAAACCATAATTGTTCCTCCTTGGTATGGGTGAACTTCCTGAGGGTTCTGAAGACGGCTCCATCGTCCAGGAACTCGCCAAACACGCGTCCTTCGTGAATCTGGCTGGAAGCCGAACCTGGATTCATCCGTGAACAGCACATTGGACCATTGCTCACGGCCCCAGTCCACGTGGTTCCGAACCCATTCTAATCGTCGTCCACAATTGCCTCTCCGTAAAGGTGGGACCCGGAGTGGTCTACGAGAGCGTAGATTGCTTTCATGCAGTCGCCTTCTTACAGTTTGGTCACTCACAAGCACTTGGTGTTCCACTCGCAGCCTTTGGACCAATTGAGTCGCCGTTGCATTTGGTTGAGCTCGCGCAGTAATTTGCAAAAATCAGTCTTGTTTGGGGGTAGTGATGCGACTTGGCCCCCGGTGCCTCTCCGCTACTTCACCTGTGGCACGATAGCGTGTTCCCAATCTTGAAATTACATTTTGGTGGGTCCCTATGGCCTCAGCAACATTACGCTGAACAGACCCAGCTTCCAGCATTCCCACAGCTCGTAACATCTCCGCCCTCGTCAAATGTTGGCGTTGCATGGCTACAATACCTCAATTTTAACTTTATCTTTCGTTTAAAAATGAAAAAAAAACTGTAACTAAACGTAATTCGTATTGTTTTCTAAATTTCGCACAAATGAAAATTCCCTCTCCTACACATCAAGACATTTTTATGCCACCGAAACAAAAGAATTTTCAAAAATTTGAATTTTGAATTAGTCTGAGATAAATTCGGTGTATAAACAAACACAAACAAATCGGTGTATAAAATCAATCAATCAATCAATCTTTATTCGTGAACATAGGTATTACAATAAAGGTCTTATGTTTACATTTCAGTCGAGCTCTATGTCCTACCAATGAAATTGGTGTACAAATATATTAGGTTTTTTAGTAATAAATCTGAATCTATGCAATACAAAGTCAAGTTCGAGTAGATAATGTCCATTAAATGTAGGTATTATTTATAAATAATTAAACAATTATAATTTATTTTACATGCATGTCAATGGTAAACTATATTAAGAACTAGTAACGTAATATCGTAAATAATGTCAAGTACCAATTAATAATAAATCAATTATAATTTATTTTTACATGCATGTCAACGGTAAATTATAATAAATAGCTAGTAATGTCATATTTTATCATTTAAAAATTCTTCGATAGAGTAATATGTCTTATCTATTAGAAATAAATACAATTTTCTTTTGAATTTGCGGCTATTATCTTCATCCCTTATAGATTTTGGCAATTTATTATAGACCCTTGGAGCCATTACAAAAATACTATTTCTGTATAGTGCAGTACTAGATCCGACTGTTTGTAACGGATCACAACGGCGCTGACTAGTGACTCGAGCAAATTTATGTGAATTATTTTTGACGAACATACACGTTACATAGATGTACAACGACGGCATAGTTAATATTTTCGTATTTTTAAAAAACGGTTTGCAGCTGTCTGTCATCTGCAAATTAAATATAGCTCTTATGCACCTTTTTTGGCACTTAAATACAATATCCTTACCCGTGGCATTGCCCCAAAATATAATCCCATATCTCAATGTTGAGGCTACAAGACCATGATACGCCGTTAGGACTGTTGCTCGATTGGCCGTTTTACTCAACATGTGCAAAGCATAGGAATGTTAGTTTAGTTTACTGCATACTTTGTCAATATGTGAATTCCATTTTAAAGTGTTTTGTATGTTTAGTCCAAGAAATTTAGTCGCATTTGTTTCAAAAGATTCCAATGCGGCCAGTACTTTTCGAGTTATTTAATTGAGTATGAAATATCCCTAGACCGTGTTGATGTGTGTATTTCAATTTGTTCAAGGTAACATAAGTACGCCAAGTTTCAGCTTAATCATGGAAGTGTTTAAAAATAGTTTACAAGTTGCCGGACACATATACAAAATCATCATAAACTTAACGTAACGTACTCTTGAAAAAAACTTCAAGTCTGTAGCACCGAGCGTAAAGTCGGTTTATTTTCACCCAACATTCTTTCTTAGACCAACTTTTAATTTGTATTTTTATATATTTTAATATTCCATAGTATATTTCTGATTAATGTTCGGGGGAAAATAGTGCGATCAAGCGCTAGATGGGTAAAATTCACCCGCTGATAACTTCGTTCGTCGTCGTCTAAGTAGTAAGTAGTTCGCCGAGCAATGGATAACCAAATCCTATCAGTCGTACCCTTACATCCCCCCACTCAGCTACTGAAGAGCACAGAGTTATTTAACGCCATAAATTCTCCCAACCTTTACGCTCGCCGGTTTAAGGCGTAAAGTAATTTGACTCAGTGTAGGACTTCTGTATGTATTTATTCTTTGGACAGATTTAAAATGTTAAGGTGCACGGTTTCGTAATTTGATTTTCCACTGAAAAAATATGTAACAAGATTTTTTTAAGCTTTATTATTTTTAGTTGAAATATCTTACTACTGTTAAATAGTTTGTTTGAGAGAATGGATAGATGTTTGTTAGTCTTACACGAAAAAACTACCGTACGGATTTCGATGAAACTTTACCGAAATATAGCTTGTAAGTCAAAATAAAACAGGTTTAGTCCCATCACGACACCATGACTTCTTGTAATTGGCTGTCAGATTATTTTACTGTTATTTATCACAAATATATTTAGCTTCCGAAGTCTTTAAATAAATAAATGACACAAATCATACAAGGTTCACAAAAAAATAAAGCATTTTCTTTTTATAAAAAAATACAATCGTAAAAAAAAAACACTACAAAGGGGAAAATTACTTTAATTTCGGAAGTCGGTGTACCAGTTTTCGTTTGTTCATTTTGAGGGTTCCGTACACAAAGGGTCCAAACGGAACGCTATTGCTGTCACTCATGAGTCCGTTTGTCTGTCCGTCGTCTGTCACAAAGGTTTTACAGCCAAACGGTTGGAGTTACAGTCTTCAAATTTTCACAGTATAAGCATCTAGTTGACCTACCCCATTGAGTAGGGTATCGTAGTGTAGAACTCATTGAGTAGATAAATATTGTATTTTTAGGGTTCCGTACACAAAGGGTCCAAACGGACCCCTATTGCAGTCACTCAAGTGTCCGCCGTCACACAATTTTGATCCGAAGATTTTTTTAACTTGAAATTTAGTGATAATGTTTATTATGACGTATACTTTACTAACAAATACCAATATATTGAAAAATTTGATTTTATTTTAAATTTCCTCATTTTGCTAATTACAAACAACTGGATTTTGCGGATTAGTACGGAACCCGTAATTTGAGAAGTCCGACACGCACGTGACAGGCTTTTCTCCTCCTTTTTGTCTCCAAATTTTGCAATAGTATACCAACTGAGGATTGTCCTTAAATGAACTTACTTAGTGGATACAAGAATAACCGTTGGTTGGTGTCATATTTCATTCAGGCATGTCTAGCAAGGCCTCTGCGAGGTTTCGCAGAGGCCTTGCCCGAGGCCGCGCCCCTGACACACCTTTCTAAGGTCTTAGCCCCCAGTGTCCTAAGATGTACGGACATAGAAATCAATAATAATAATAATAAGACGACACATGACAAGAACCTCGTGAAGGCTGAGAGAGATAAGAAAAGCAAGTATCTTGATCTGGCTCGCGAGGTTGTCGACATGTGGGACGTGAATACAGCGATCATTGTGCCGATAGTCGTTACGGCCAATGGCATAATAGCCAAGAGCCTCGACGAACATCTGAGGAGGCTCTCCTGGACACGGCGCGTATCGTTAGGAGGTTCCTCTCTCAGGAGCCCTGACCACCGGTAGCTTGGACCCTGTTCCCGATACCAGTGGGCTACTATTTTTGTATTTTTAAATGTTTTTTTATTTTATTTTTTTATAGCATAATATTTAAAAATGTAAAAATATGTATATATCATGAATAAATGGAATAATAATAACAGTTTACTAATCAATCAATCTGCATGCCTTTTCATGATCAGCTCATTCCTTGGTCAGCTGACAGTCTAACCGGATCTGGAGTACCAGTGTTTTACATGGAGCGACTGCCTATCTGACCTCCACAACCCAGTAACTGGGTAATATGACATCCCTTTGGCAAGACTGGTGTCAGATGCCCTGGCAGTCAGAAGCCAAGGAATCCGTTACGGCTTTCAAAGATATACAAATGACAACCTACGGTTTAGCGGGCTTGCTGAGGTGCGGAGGCATCTCGGTATGTTAAGATGGTCACCCATCCACGGACCGACCTCGGCAAGCGTTGCTTAACTTTAAAGACCGACCCGTGCGGCTGTGATAATTTGAAGTTTTCGGAAAAGCCACATTTTTTCTGAAAAACCGACTTCACAAGCAATAAGCCTTGTCAATAAGTGACTGCCGAACGTGAGGTTTTCGGTTCGATTTCCACGTCGGACAGTGTTTATTCCATTACTGGCTTCTCCCAGCGGCTTCATCCGCGTGAAAGTCGAAAATGATCGCGGGATAAAAAAGTATCCTGACTATAGCCTATCTCTGTGCCAAATTTCATCCAGTTCCGTCCAGCCATTTGAGCGTGAAAAAGTAACAAAACACTCACACACTTTCGCCTTTAAAAAATTAGTGATTACTTAGTCATTGATGGAGTCTTTATTTCTGCAAGATCTATTACAAACAAAACCCAACATCAAAATGTTTTGGGTATACTTTCATTGCACATACAGCTTAGGAGTGGAATTCCGTGCCGGAGTCTTTGTTTCCTGATAGCTACAACCTTGAGATCTTTAAGTCAAGAGTGAATAGGTTACTTCTAGGCAAGCGTGCTTCACCGTGGACCATATCATCGCTTACCATCAGGTGAGATAGCAGTCTAACCGCGAGCCTAGAAATAATAATAAAAACCGGCCAAGTCCGAGTCGGACTCGCGCACCCAGGGTTCCGTACCATTATCGCAAAAAACGGCAAATAGATCACGTTTGTTGTATGGGAGCCCCACTTAAATATTTATTTTATTCTGTTTTTAGTATTTGTTGTTATAGCGGCAATAGAAATACATCATCTGTGAAAATTTCAACTGTCTAACTATCACGGTTCATGAGATACAGCCTAGTGAAGTAGTGACTGACGGACAGATAGACAGACAGACGGATCGTCTTAGTAATAGGGTCCCGTTTTTACCCTTTAGGTACGGAACCCAAAAAAAATACTCTTTGGTCAACCCAGGCAAATTATTTTCTTGAGGAAAGTCACAAACATAGGTACTTTTCACAGTTTTACAATTTTTAGTAACCTCATTAAAAATTGTTTCATGACTAGTTTTAAAAGACCACATTAAGATTTCTTTCAGTAAAACATACTCGTTAAAGACCTTCGTTTAAGAGCGGTTTCAGACAGAGTATTACTTAGGCAAACGATGCCTCTAGTTATGTCATAGACTCACAAAGTATAATTCTAACAGCGAAGGCGATGACCGAAATGCCAAAATATAAGTTAATTCTAAGATTTTCGTGAGGATACGATATCAATAAACAAAACGATTACAAACAAAAAAAAACGTACCTACCTAGCTACCTACGAAAACTACCTACGTATTCCGATACCTACTGCTCTTTGTGGCGTGAGTCGCTGACCGCCAGACCGACTGATTACCTGGAAGTTTTATGGTGCGCAAATTCAATCATTTACGCGTAATACAAATTACTGCATATCTTTGGAACGGTTGCTTATCTATACCAATATTATAAAGAGGAAAGATTTTTTTGTTTTTGTTTGTTTGTACCGAATAGGCTCCAAAACTACTGGACCGATTTCAAAAATTCTTTCACCGTTGGGAAGCTACTCTATCCCCGGGTGACATAGGCTACTTTTTATCCCTGTATTCCCACGGGAACGGGAACTACGCGGGTGAAACCGCGAGGCGTCCTCTAGTTTTTTAATATTATGTTACACAACTCCTTAGAATTCTTAGAGTTAATTTATGAACACCTTATATATGGGATTGATCACGTTAAATTTCGATAGCTATCGCGACACTTTTGTTTGTATAAGGCATCCGAACTTTTCTGCCCCTTCGACTCTTTGAAGAGGGCTATTATTACCCGCTACACGCTCCGCTTATCAATATAACCGCATCCTTTACCCAACCCTTTGAACGCCCGCGTCAACTCGTTGAAAATTGTGAAATATAATAAGTTATAATTAAAATGTTTTGCCAACTGGCGCTGGAAGGGAGCGAGGGAGTGTTAGTTACCGTTTCGTAACGTAATATCACGCTTATGTTTCACGAAAGGGAGGGCAGAGGTGTACTATACACCCGCATTTGCAGTTTTATAAAAACAAGCTTTTATCACGGGCACCCAACGCGAAGAAAGAAAACTTGGTTCAAATTAATTGCACTAGATGGCGTGATAAGTTTCGATTTGTTATTGAGTTTGATATAATAATATTTTCTAGAGACGATCATAAAAAAATATAATGTTTTTGTTTGATTAACTCTCCTAAGCACAAAATTAAGGCATATTGGGCTCTTAATTCACATTTCAAAGATTATTTGAATGGATCATTTAAAATTGATTGCGCGGTTTTAAATTTCTGAGGCATTTTGGTACAATGAAACAAAACACGTTTTTAACGTGCAAAAAATACTATAAAACAAATCGTCGCTGTATTAAAAAAAAAATATTCACGAACCGAGTAAACCTGTTTACTTGCAAATCGCTGCTAACACCATCTATATCCGTGGAATGGAACCGAACGCGGTCGAAGTTCTTAGAAAAATAATCAGTTTAATCAGACGAAAAACGCAAATTACAACATTATTATCTTTGTATGGGATGAGGCATCTGTATGCTAGTATTATATTAGGTCATTACCTATGAGATTGGCGTTTTGTAAGGGAGGTACATAAAGTCGTTTTTTTAATATAATATATTTATTTAATCAAAGTAGTCCATTGCCATCTCATGGGTAGTTCATTGATCCCTGTACAAAAAAAAACCATTCGGACGGGAATCAATAAAATCTTTGAAGGCGCTTTGGACTGCCCCATCGGAGTTGAATGTTTTCCCTTGCTAGAAATTATCCAAATTTCGAAAAAAATGGTAATCTGTTGGAGCAAGGTCCGGGGAGTACGGTGGATGTCTGAGACATTCCAATTGAAGCTCCTCTAATTTGGTAGCTATTGCTGCACTCAATTCATGAAGATCCAAGTGGATTAAAACAGTTTTATCACTAACACCGCAGCCTGCAGCTAACTCGGACACGGTTTGCGATGGGTCCGCTTCCACAATAGCCTTCAATTCTTCATTATCAACTTTGGTCTCCGGACGTGGACACGGGGCTTGTTCTGCAGGTCGAAATTTCCAGAATGAAAACGTTGGAACCAAAATCGCACTGTGTTTTCTTTTGCGACACCGTCGCCATATGTATGGCATTAATCCTTCAAACCGTTTCTGCAGCACTGGTGCCACGATGGAACTCGTGCTCGTAAATAACACGATGTTTCAAGTTTTCCATTTTGCAAACTGACTGGTGCAAAGAAAAACCAAAAGGGAAAAAACAAATGAATTACGGTTTTCCAAACACAGAAGTAATGAGTAAATAGCTGTATAAATTTAAAATTGGAATTCCAAACCAAACAGGAGATATTTGAGATCAAAGTGGCCTGTACGACAAAACGCCAATTTCATAGGTGAGGACCTAAACCGTTTGCATACATCTCGAAAAACTCGATGAGCACTCGTACCCCATGGACCTAATGTTTCAACCACAAATGGCTCAAATACAAACCTTCCAATAAGGTTGTTGTATTTGTATTATCTGTGCTTTTATATACAAAAAATATATGTAATACATTTTCACGTGTGATCTCATTAGCACGATTGAATCCCACTTCTGGTAACGAATCAGGGGTGGCCGATAGATGTAAACTATCGGGAAATTAGGATGATTCCCTTTGTTTAAGACTTCGTGTGTGGTGTGGGGGGTAGGTAAGTACAATCGTAAAATTATTCGATACACTGGGTTTATTCAAATAGTCACAGATACAATCTTTGCAGAATATTACAGATCCACAGTGGTTTCACGTTGTCCTAATAATTATATAGATTGCAGAACAAACACAGATACCGGCACGGAACTTACAATGAAAGTAATCCCGAAACATTTTGTGCGTAAGAGTGGGCTGTCGACCATGAGAATATTCAACAAGCACAAGGGTAAGATGAAATTTGGCACAGAGATAGATTATAGTCTGGAATACCATATAGGGTACTTTATCCCGGTATAATATTCCCCTGGGATAATAAAACACATTTCACGCAAAGCGGCGGGCAGAAGCTAGTGTTATCTAAAACAAAGGAGTCAATATTTCACAATATAATAAAGTTACGTAGCATGGCGCCCATTGTTTTAAAATGAATAGTCACGAAGTGAGACGAGAAAAATTATTGAAGGGACTAGCTTTTGCCCGCGGTTTAGCTCGCAAACTCAAACAAATGATTTTTTTTTATTGTTGCTAGGCTTGTCTTTGACCACTGTCTCACCTAATGTTAAGCGATGATGTGGTCGACGATTAGGCACGCATGCCCAGAAGAAACCTATTCACTCTTGACTTAAAGACATCCAGGTTGTAGCCAACAGGAAATACAAACTCCGGTAGGGAATTGCACTCCTTTGCTGTACGCATAATAAAAGTATTCCCAAAACGTATGGTGCGTATGGGTGGGATGTCCACCGTGTACCGATGATGCATCGCCGTACGTCTTGTAGGCACTTTTGAATTGTCAAGCAAAATATGAATCCAGTTGCATATTCGTAAGCGTCAGTTGGTATCTATGGAAAAGAACGTGCAAGAAACTCCACGGACATTCTTTCCATCAGTACTTGTCATCGCGTTATTGTTTGTCCTCGGGAAAAGTATTTTTCTTCTGGATGAAAGGTACCCTTTGTGCTTTTCTGTTATACCTCTGACAACGTGTATGCGAACTTTCATGATGATCGGTCGAGTAGTTAAGACAACAGGAGACGTCAACGACCTAGTCTAGGCAAATTGTCATTTGGTCATGATTTCAGTTGACAGACGTCTAATGCTGAATATAGGCCTCCCCCAAGCGTCGCCACATCGACCGGTCCCGCGTGTCTCGCATCCGGCGGACTCCCGCCACCGTCACCAGGTCATCTGTTCACCTAGTGGGAGGCCTTCCAATGCTGTGTCTTCCGGTTCCAGAACTTTTCAGCCCCATTGACCATCCGTTCTGCGAGCAATGTGCCCTGCCCACTGCCACTGAACTTTGGCAATTCGTCATTCTATCAGCGATAGCGAAATGCCAAAATGTAAGGGATTGATCACGTCACATGTATAAAAAAAATTAATCAGCACTGCTCTCAAAACGGTGAAGGAAAACATCACGAGGAAACCGGCATGTCTTAGAACCGAAAATTCGAAAACATGTGACATCCACTAACCCTGGGCCCGCGAGGTGGATTACGGCCCATTCCTTCTCACAGAGAGGATGCCTGTGTCCCAGCAGTGGGAAGATTAATAGGCTGATGATGATGATGATCACGTGACATTTCGATAGCGCTTGATATTCTCATACGTTTGCTAATCGCTATTTCGTCGCTTTTGATGATAGAATGTCACTTGTCTTGAGAGACGAAACTTTGCCAACATCTCGTCATGGGTGTCATTTTCTTGATGTTTAGGGTAGCTAATAACAAATATGGGTCAAAACCAAAATCCAAAACAGCGTTGAAAAATTTGACAACTGTTCATCATGGTTGTCATTTTCATGGTTTTCGGGGTCGCTAATAACAAATATGGGTCAAAACCAAAATCCAAGATGGCGCCGATAAAATTTTGGCATCTTTTCATCATGCTGCCTCTTGACCCACTTCGTTGGTAGAATGTCACTTGTCTAGAGTCTCATTAAGGGACAGAACTCACTCTCTCTTTAAATTGTTATCGTTTTTAGTACTCTCCTTATTTTTCTTTAGAATAAAATGCTGCAGACTTGAGTTGGTGAAAATTTCATCAAAATACACAATAATACTTGGTAGTAGGTATCCATAATAATATTACAAAGGCGAAAGTAACTCTGTTTTATTGTTTATTACCTTTTCACGACTAAACGGCTGAACTGATTCCGACAAAATTTGGTATGGAGATATAAAAAAATAGGATATTCGAAGTACTGATGCTACGCAAATGAAACCGCAGGCAAAGACCTCTGATAAATGAATCCTCACAGACAGACAAAACATACCAAAATGTGTAGATTACTAAAATAACATTGAAACAGTCCTATAGTTTGTAACAATTACATTTACAGTAGGTATTGTTCGCATTGTTTCAACAAAACACGCCCTTGTTAACTATTATTAACTATTATTTATTACAACCCAATAAACTTGTGAAATTGGGCTCAATAATAATGGAGCCAAAGTTATAAATAGTTTAAATTCAAAGCAAATTGATGTTGAAAAGGTTCGACTCGCTATTCACAACTGTGTGCTGGTGCCTACATTTATATGTGGAAGTGGCAACAAAGACATGACAGTAGAATAAATGCTGTAGAAATGTGTACCTTGTCAAGTATGTGTGGTGTAAATTTGAATGATAGATTGAGGTATGATGAAATAAGACAATAATCAATCTGCCTCGCCTTTGTTCAATTCTGCTGGGGTCAGCTTCCAGTCTAACTGGATTCAGCAGAGTACCAGTATTTTACATGGAGCGACTACATATCTGATCTCCACAACCCAGTTACTGATTAACACGATATCCTTTGGCCAGGCTGGTGTCAGATTTCAGGCTTCTGAATACGTTGTGGTTTAAAAGAAGATTATTTACAAGGCAGATGTGAGCGGAAACGCCGGAAGGGGGCACCCTAGGAGGACATAAACGGATTTATTGGTGATGTTCTTGAGAAAGGCCAGGAGCGCAGTACTCATAACTGGCGTATGTGTGTGACTAGATGTATGAACGTAAGTGAAGCAAAAGGAGTATGTAATGATCGTAGCAGGTGACGTTCTGAAGTTTCTGCCTACTCCCATTACACTAAGGAGTGAGTGTATGTAAATTTTCAAGCTTGAGGTCGTGGGATCAAATCCGGGCAAAAAACAATGTGAATTTTTCAACTCATATGTACTTTCTAAGTTTATCTTGGACATCACTGACAACGGTAAGGAAAACATCGTGAGGAAACAAGGACTTATATTTAAAATGAGTTTGTGCTCCATTGTTGTAATTGCTGCAAGGCGTTCCAGTGCGAGGATAAAATGAAAAATAAAAAAAAACCTTTGCCTAAAAAAACATCAGGGTTCCAAATAAAAATACTACAATGTGAAAAATACCTTTAATATCGAAAGTCGGTGTTTCTGGTTTCGTTTTTTGATATACGTGTTTTTTTATTGTAAAAATATTTACTTTTTATGTTAGATAGTGAGCAAGTTCTATAGTAAATAGATAAGAATTCCTACAGGTTTGCCGTCATTTATTGAAGAGTTCTGTTGTATATCTACGAAAATTTTCATCAGATCTTCAAAAAAAATATATGGGACCACCTCGGGAAAGTACCCTTTCAAGCACAAAAATAATTTTTGAACTCAGTTCACAATTGACGGAGAAATCTGTGAAAATACTCATACCTCCTCCTTTTAGAACAGTCGGTTAAAAATAACTCATACCGGTATATTTATAACCTAGGAGTATTCTGTACTTAATAGTTATTTTCCTGGAGATATAGCAGTTTGCAACAAAAACTATGAAAGTTTAAGATATTGCATCTCTGAGATGAAGCTGTTAAATTAATAAATGAAAAATTAATAAATGAATTTGAATTTGTTATATATTATGTAAGAAGCAAGATGAATAGTTTCTGCAACAACTTGTAAGATATGTGAAAGAATATTTTCAAGTTAAGGTCAACCCGCGACTTCGCTCCCGTAAATGTAGCTCAGATGACATGTCATGCTTTCTTAATTACCTTTCTGATGGTGGCACATGTGTTGGATCATTCGGTTGCCTTCATGATGATTGAGCCGAGTGGTGCCGATCCAAGCGTCATGTTCGTGAACGGGCACCGTCAGATTGATCATAACTTGGCTGCCTAGACTTGTTTATAATTTATTATTGTATTTGAGTTGTTTGTTTTAGTGTAGACGCTTGTACGTGTGGCGTCTCTTTACATCGTTCTCACATATACATAATTTTTCTACAAGTATGATGTAACGAAATACTTTGTCGTTGAATTTTACTGATTGAAAAGAGTTTCCGTAGAGTTTCTTGCATGTTCTTCTCCATAGAGTCTTACTGACGCTTCTTTTTACCCGACTGCCGAAGGAGGGTAATATGTTTATCAGTCTATGTATGTATGTAAGTATGTATGTATGTATGTTTGTTCCTATGTGGCGTTCCAGGGACTAAACGCGTTGGCCGATTTTGATGATTCGTACCTCAATCGATGCGTCTTAACCCTGCGAGTGTCACTGGCTACATTAAAATTGAAAAATAGAAAAATGGCGGCTTTTGGGCACCAAAAAGTGTTAAACAAAAAAATTTATTCAAAAAATCAAAACACCCGATTGAATTAATTTTTATATAACTAGATGCGTCACTGCGTTACTCTGCGGTGAATACCTACGTGATAGTATGTTATGTAAGACGATCTTATGATGATGTTCAAAGATAAAATGAGACCAAAACCTCTGAACTGGTGTAAAAATGTCTGAAAGATATTCTTACCGATTTATTTTTTTATTATTATTGATTGGTTCGCATTTGAACACTATCTTATCTGATGGTAAGCGATGATGTGGTCGACGGTGAAGCACGCTTGCCTAGTAACCTATTCACTCTTAACTTAGAGACCCCCAGAGGCCTTAGACAAGTGACATTCTATTAATGAAAACGTCATGATAGCGATTGGAAAAATGTCAAAAAAATTGTGGAAAAGCAAGTGCTATCCCTTAAATTCTGGCATTTCGACCATCTCCATCGCTGGTAGAATGACACTTAATCTAGTGTCTCAGGTTGTAGCTATCAGGAAAAACAGATTTCGGCAGGGAATTTCATAACCTTTGGCAATAGCAAGCTTGACTAAGTTTATTACAATAACAGGTTTCATTGCCAATTCTTTCATTTGTAAGATTGCCCGTAAAATTAATTATTACAAGCTTTTATTTAACTTGCAATGTATGTAAGTGTGATCGGGTCTAATCTTGCAACTGAATTTTAAAACAGTTCTCCTCAACCGATTAAAAAGAAATTTTGCATACACGTTTAGTTTGGATGACAATGCATGGTAAGTTAAGTAACTTTATTTTAAATCCAATATGGTGGTTAGCCCAAGATGGCGGACTAGTAATTTTTTGTGCCCTGCCATTATATGGGTATCAAATGAAAGGGTTTGCTGTGCAGAATACGAAAAAGGCTTGTTTAAAAAAAGGTTTTCAATAACAAATTTTATTTTTGGTCGCTTATACACTTTATGGAACCAAGAACCTACCTTAGTGAACCAAGATTACCATCATAGCCCGAAGAATTGCCATACTTAAGTGGCAGTGGGCATTGCACATTGCTGCAGAAAGTATGGTCGTTTGGGCTGAAAAGTTCGGGAGTGACAACCGCGTACCGGAAGTCGCAGCTTTGGAAGACCTCCCACTAGGTGAAGCAAGCTGCGGGTGTCCGCTGGATGCGTGACACAAAGGACGTATCAGTGTGGTGACGCTTGGGAGAGGCCTATGTCCAGCAGTGGACGTCTTTTGGCTGATTTTCATCAACTTCCTACCTTATCCCACTTGTGGTCGGCGCAACACAATTTCTTCTTCCATACCGTCCTGTCCCCCGGCACCCTATCATCGTCTTACTTTTCTTTTATATAACGCCAATTCATCATTACATGTACTAATTTTGTAAATTATAATTAGTACGTGTAATGATTAATGACGTGGATTGTTAAATAGGTACCTTTTTTTAGTGTGTATAAATGCTCATGCATACTGCGCTACCACGGGGAGATTGCTCAGTTATGTGGGACTTCACCCCACTAAAATTCCACGGTGTTCTCTTGTGCCGCTTATGGTGGAAACACGGGCACGCGTTAGCACTCACCGCGAACTCGCCGTGGCTGTCCATCACCGGAGCCTCCTCTGGGATGTACCCCCCCATCACCGGCGCACCAGAACACATTACATGCCGTGACCACCCCAGGGAACAAACCAGCACATGGGTGCCAGACTAATCTATGTATGGCACCATTGGTCCCCCTGTGACGGGTCAGGTCAGTGGCCTCGCCACCTACCACTTTTCAGCCTCAGGGGATAGGGGCCTCCCCTGCGGCCCCACCGCGTCCACCATCGACGGTGGCGACCCCGTCCTGGCCGCGGAAGGTAGGGAGAGCGACGCACCGTAATACCGGCACTCCTCTCCCGCCGCGGCCTCCAACCCTCAGCCGCGATATCGTATGGGACCTGGGACGCTCCGTACGATATCCCGGCCCGCTTCAGTTGCCTCTGTTATCAAGCGGCACCGCAACCGACTTGTTGGCTGCTACGTCGTCGGCTTAATCGGCAAAAGCCCTGACGAGTGGCCCGTCCTCGGGTTCCTCTTCGCTTGACCGTGGGTGACCTAGCCAAGGCTACAGAGACCCCCTCCCCCGCCTCGACAATGCGGGCACCCAGGGGGGGTTAAATAGGTACCTGCTCCTCAAATTCATGTGTCGTATTTAACATTTTGATTAATACTCGATCGAATAAAGAGCTTTAACAGTACAGGTTGTAGAGAATCCAACCTACACGCAATAATTCACACATTTTTTCCCATAGGCAGAAACTACAGAAAGCGACCTGCTGAACGCACAATGAAAGTATTTTCAAAACGTTTAGTGTCTGTGGTATGTGCGTAGTGGGTATGCGTGGGTATTTTTAGGGTACCGTTCCTAAAAAGGTTTTAAAGGAACCCTTATAAGATCACTGCGTTGTCTGTTTGTCGAGACCCTTTTTCACAATATGACTTGAATGTAACAAGCTGAAATTAAAATCATATACTTAAGATTGCAATCCTTTGAAGGTGTGAAAATATCAAAATTCTAAATCAATACAATCAAAAGATTCGGCCGCTTATGGCGCATGTTCTGTTTCTGTAGTTCGTCAATGTGGTGACGACACTCGGTTACACCCTTTAATCATCAGTGGACGCTGAAATGATGATGAGGGACAGTATTAAAGAAAATGAATAAAAACGTGAATAAAAACCTAAGTGCTTGCTACGCCTTAATCAAGCTGTCAAGATCTGCCTACCCACTGTAACGTCAATGACACATCACGGTCGTGACGCGTCGCGGTTGTGACACCAAACCGCAGATATATAGAGCGAGCCATCGAGAGTGATGGTTGGGGGTCGATGCGCACGAATGATTCGGTATTGGGCTGTGTTGAATCAAGTTTTGTTACATTTAGGGTGGGATTCTGAAAAGGAATATTGAAAAAATAAATGTTTTCATTCCGTCAGTTCTTTTGTCATCATCGACACCATCATTCGCACCCTGACTTTGCCCACGGCTGGGCATAGGCATCTCTCTTCTTATGCCAATGCCCACACATCTGTGCCACCCGTACCCAGGGTCTACCCGCCATGGCAACAATGTCGTCTGCCCATCTAGCTACCACACGGTCAACATTCCTTTTGTCACTTAAAAAATAACGACTATAGAGTGCGTTAAAATTTCTCGTAACGTCACGTTTTAGTACACTTTTACTGGCGAGTAATGTCACAAGCCCCGACTACTGAAATTTGAAGCGTCTTTATCTTTGTAATTTTTTATTGATTTGATTAAGCAAAAAATACGTGTCGAATATTTATCAAATGACTTCAAAAAGTAGGAGTTTCTCAATTCGACTGTATGTTTTGTTTGTTTGTTAGGTGAAAACTCCGCCAATTATGAACCGATATTGATTATTCTTTTTTTATTTGGAAGCTGGTGCTTTTCATGTGGTCCCATTTACATTTGATCAAGATCTGACGAGTAGTTTTTCATGGTAATATAAGATACTAAACTAAAAAAGAAAAATAAAAATGTTTTATCAAAAAAAAATTACCGACTTCAAAGACCCGGGCTTCCGAAAAGAAAGTTATTTTTCAGTTAACAAAATGAAAAATAACTTTCTTTGTTGTTGTGTTTTGATTTGGAAGTTGGTTTATTTTTTTTTGTTAAATTATTTTTTTGATAATCTAACTGACGGACCAAATGATATTTTTTTTGGTCAGGAATTATCTTATTGATTTCCTATGACTTTCTTAGAGAAAGTTGTTAATTTACATGGGTAGCAGCAGTTTTAAAAATAATTATAAGCACTTCTTTCTGTGACATCCTGTAAACACATAATAATGTATCGTTGTAGAGGCTCTAAACAAGTCACAGTCTATCATGGAAAGCGTGGCAATAGTGATTGGGAAAATGAATGTATGGGAATGACAAACACTATCGAAATGTCATGTCATCAATCCCTTAAGCCACCTCCACACGCTTGGCGAACAATGGCAAACAGCAAACACAAAACATCAAACACGAACGTGTGGATGGGTGTTTGTTTGTGTTCGCCTGTTTTTATTTGTGTTCGCCCGTGTTCGGCATCGTTGTCGGTTTTTATGCACAAATCAAAGGGTGTTTGACAAACGTGTTTGCGATGTATCCAGACGCTTGTTCTGTTCAGTAGTACGCGCGAGCTTGCGGGCGGCGGACGGAGTTAATAGTGGTGGTCAAATTTACGAATCGTGACATTTTGTGTATCCTAAGCTAAATTGTAAGGAAAAATGTCTGATTGGTTCAGACCAATCCTCCTCATGAAGGTTAACCCGAAAGTAATCGCTGCCACAACAAGCTCGTCGTCTGCCATGATTGTGGTCAATATTTGGCACGTGTTTGGCGTTCGCCACTGTTTGTGGCAAACAACAAGCATGTGGAGGCGGCATTTCATTTTGGCATTTTGAGCATCGCCATTGCTGACAACGAATGGCACTTGCCTGAAGCGTTAGATGGCATACGACCACGGTTATCTTAGAATATTTTCTTATTTCATACTTTTCAATTGCATCAAAATAACCGGGTACTGTTGGATTCAAACTTAATGACTGCTGGAACACCTCGCGAGTCGCTGCGCAGTAGCAAATTCATGTGAAGGAGAATGTGAGGGATAATGGGGTAATGCCGTACTGCGCAACATAACAGCACTGAACAGCCGCCATAATTTTTTAATAGATCTTTGCTGGATACTTAGATACTAAATTCCTTTTTAACACACTTTTATTAGCTTCGTATGTATGTATCTGTGTAACTGAATCTTTGAACGTGATTTGCCCCCCCCTTCAAAACATCGGATTAATTTGAAACTTTGCACACTTATCATGGACCGATAACAATGCAATAATTAAAATAGGTTGCCCCATTATCCTTACCAGGATCTTTAGGATTAGCCATTGAACATAAAAGTAAAAAAAAAAAATGGTTAAAAAAAAATCACGCTTTAATATAAAACCAAACTAAAAATTAGAAAGTAATTTTCAATTTATTGTTAATCACACTATTCTTAATTTAGATTTATTGAAAATTATTTTCTACTTTTTATTTTGGTTTTATATTAAAGCGTTTTTTTTTTAGTTTTCATTAAACTATTATTGCTGTATCCACTTATTGGCATCGCGCCCCCGGAAGTGCGTAAGACTATGGGAAGCCGTGTAGAAAGGGCAAAGCAAGAAAGTGACTCGCGCCACCCAATGCACAACTACACCTCGGCGCCCCAGAGGCATAAAAGTAGAAAAAGTTGTCTTGGTTGCGTAAGCCCATCTATCTATCATAAATTTATACTCCCTGATCATTTCCTGGAGCCATCGGAGACCCTTTCGCCAGGGCACGCATTGCCTTGGCCGACCTGGCAAACTCTGAACAGACTCCGCACTCAGGTCGGCCGCGGCAAAGACAATCTCCATAGATGGGGTCCGCGGACGGTTCCGATCTTCGGTGCTTGTGCGGTGTCTCCCCACAGACCATGGCCCACCTTTCATTTTGTGCCGCATGTCCTGTTGTCTGTTTACGTGAGGACCTTATGACTGCGTCGGCGGAGGGCGTTGCCGTGGCTGACTTCTGGGCCAGGCAAGGCATTTAACTAAAAAGAGTCTGTTTGTCATCGACACGCTAAGAAGAAGATTAGAATAAAACAAAAGGCGAACCAAGGCTGTGGTTTTAAGTTTTCAGGATATAATGTATAAAGAAGGTTCTGAAGTTTAAAGTTATAAACATACTGAAGTCGGTAAAGTTAATCCATCTATTTGTGTTTAATGCTCTGAGGTAGTTTTTGAAATTATGATTTTAACTTTTATGCAATTTGCAGCTCTTAGTACGAGGCTGCTTAGTACTGCTAAAGTAGGAAGTTATTTTGTTTTTGATCAATTATTTTTTTATGAAAGATACTTGATAGATGAATAGATTACAGCAGGGTTGCCTAGAATTATCTAATCATAACTTTTAATAATAGTAGAACGTGGTGCACTTGGAATGTGGTGCATTTACAAACATAATTAATCTCAAACATGATTATTTGTGTAAACAGACAATCCGTATGTTCCGTCCGGGAATCGAACCCGAGACAAGCAGCGCAGCCGCTGGTCGCTCAACCACTGCGGCAACGGTGCATCAAAATACCTCTTTAGTACAACCAAGAGTTAAGCGAACAAATATAAACTGAACAGGTGATTATTTTATTCAGAAATAAATAGTTTGTCTATGCCAATGTAAGCAAAAAGCTTGCAACAGACTATAAACCCCGGCCTCAGTGTGAGCCATACGTCAATGTGACGTCACCGCAGATTTATGTAACGTTCCCCGCAATGAACGAGCGCTGCGTGTTGCTGTGACGTGTTGCTGTAACTTTAGAGCTTCAGGCTTTCACGCGGAAGACAGATTAATATCATGCGTGTTTTCTCAGGAGGGGTAGACAGAAGTGTATAATGCTTGTAACTGCACCACTGCACAGCAAAGGCCTCTTTTCAAACGCCACGTTTGCTCATGACGTTGATTACAAACTTACATTAAATAATAGCCATTGCCCGCGACTTTTAATACGTAGCATTAGTGTACTTCGAATGGTATTTTATTTTTATATCTCGTGATTATATTGTAGGTATGCGGGCCGCCTTACTTGGGGAATTATTAGTTCACCATACAAACTTCCATCCCCTTATGTCCCTTTCAGAGTCTCAAACTATGTCCACACAAAATCTCATCTAAATCAGTTCATTCATGGTATAAGCGTGAGAGATTCCGGTGTCAAAAAATATATCAAATTGCACTTTTTCAAATAGACATAAGAAGATAACATTGTTGTAAGTTTAAATCAATTATTTAATCTTATTAAAATATAGCAGATTTCTTAACATAACAATTTGGGATCTTTTTGTTTTTTATCCGGTTCTATTGATAGCTTAAATGTAAAGTTGATAAACTTGTTTGGTTAAATAGATAACGGATATATTTTGTATTTTTTTAGCAAATAGCTTAAGGATAAACCCAATAATCCTAAACAGACCTGATACTCTAGACAAGTACCATTCAATGATAGAATGCTCTTGTCTAAGCCCTCAGAGCCTCTAGACCATTATCGGACTACAAGACGTACGGCAATGCGCCTTCGGTACATGGTAGATATCCCAAGCATACGCACAAAGCTTTTTGCCAATACTTTCATTGTGCGTACAGCTAAGGAGTGGAATTGTCTGCTGGAGTCTGTGTCCTGATAGCTACAACCAAGGAGTATTTAAGTCAAGAGTGAATAGGTTACTTCTAGGCAAGCGTGCTTCACCGTTGACCACATCGTCACAGATAGTGGTCAAATGCAAGCCAATCACAAATAAAATAAATCAAAAAATAAAAATTCCCGACTGCCTAAAAAGTGAACTAAAAAGACTTAAACAAGAAGAAAATCATGCTATGCAGTCGGAGGATACATGTTCGCGAGCTGGCTGACCAAAACCAGATGCATCCTATGCTACATTATTCCTGAATGGCTATAACATATTTTCAAAAAAATTAGAGATCTTTATGAAAATTGCAATAATGTAATCCAAAGGTAGCAAAATGTTGCCTATAAAATTCATTTTTTGGCGTGCGCTGTGAAAACTATTGATGATAAATAAAAATTTGTAGGTAGGTAGGTAGGGTAGGGTAGGTAGGGTAGGCAGGCTAGTCAGGGTAGACAGGGTAGGCATGGTAGGTAGGTTGGTAGCCAGTCGACGGAAGCGAAGCCCCGGGGGTCAGCTAGTAGACTGATAAAAACATTACCCTACTTCGGCAGTCGGATAAAAAAGACATGTAGCATTATATCATCGAAAGCGTCGCGATAGCGATTGGATAAATGTCAAAGATGTGTGGGATTGTCAGACGCTATTAAATGTTATTTCGCCATCGCTGCCATTGAATGTAATTGTGTAAAGACTCTAGATTCGATCACCAGTCAGCTTTCATTGATAGAGTGTCAGTTGTCTAAGGCCTCAGGTCTGTCTAAGGTTATTCGGTTTTTTCTATAAGATTTTCTCAGGAGGTCACAGACAAGAATCTACACTAAATTATTGGGACTTTAAACTTTGTCTTAACAGAGTTTTGCTATTTGCTAAATATACAATTTACAAAACTTATCCGTTATTTGTTTAACCAAACATACTGAAACTTTGCAAAAAAAACTAAAAAAAAATCAATTACAAAACTTATCAAATAGCAAAACTTTGTTTAGTTGCATTTTTTTATTACTTTTGGGTTTGCTCTTGCCTCTAGTCTAGGTCAGAGGTTGCAGAGACAAAGTCGACAATGGAGTCAGCTGTGAGCTTACCCAGACGGAGCCTGTTCACTCTAACTTTGAAAAGATTAGGGTTCAATAGTCAGATTGACACTATTAGCTATAGGACGGCAGTACTATACACATCTGCTAACCCCTTTAAGGAGTAAAGACGTGATGTTTATGCACAAACTTGAAGATATAAAGCTGGGTACAAATTATCGGACGCGGCTGACGGACGCTGCTTACAGCCGCGACTGATATTATGTGCACAGTCGTTAGGGACGCGGATTGCGGACACGTCCGAGCGCTTATTCCATAGACAATATAGCTTATTCAACGAAGATTGTTTAAGTAGAAACATGTCGAATAGAGTAAGTGAGGACGATTCTCTGCTGCGAACAAACTCGATAAGTTTTTCTACCATTTTTATTTAAAACCTCGCACGCTGTGCGAGATATCGCGTAGTCAGAGTTGTTCTGACGCCGGGACGCGTCCCACACCCCGTGCACACCGTCAGATGACGTTTTCGGCTGACACAAACATCCAGCGAGCCAGATCTCTATCGGACGTCCGAACGCCCAAGGTCACATCCGCGATTTAGGTCCAATAGTTTGCACAATGTAATGTACATTCATTACCCAGATACACTATAAGTCGCGGCTGTCAGTCGCGTCCGTCAGCCGCGTCCGATAATTTGTTCCCAGCTTAACACCGTTCATACGATTCACGTCCCGAAACCATTAATAATAGTTCCGTAAGTTGTAGTTTAATAATGGTATTATTATGTTCGTAACTATTGGTAAACAATCTCTATCAATCTCACTCTCTCTAAAGCTAGAGTTTCGTTATCGGATAAAATCATATTTTCAATTATAGACGGAAAACATAAAATGGCGAAGTAACTAAAATCGATGCTGTTTATCACTTACAATTCATATAAGAGAGATTCCGATGTCAATAAAAACATTTTTTCAAAAATATACAACCGACTTACAAATAAAAACACTGCAAAGTAAATAAATTACTTCAATTTCGGCAGTCGGTGTTCCTGTTTTCATTTCTTCGTTTTTGACACCGACTTCCGATATTGAATTTATTTATCACTTTGCAGTGTTTTTGTTTGGAAGTCTGTTGGAAGTATTTGTTTGTAAATTTTTTATCACTTTTTAGTGGTACATAATGGACAAGTTCAATCAATCTGCCTAGCCTTTTCCCAACTATGTTGGTGTCGGCTTCCAGTCTAACCGGATTCAGCTGAGTACCAGTGTTGTTGCTGTTGTTGTTGTGTTGTTGTTGGACGAGTTCTATAGTATATAACCTATAATGCCCACAGTAATGCCAGAATAGATTACCCGAATAACATGTAACTTGAACACAACCGGTGGATTGAGAGTGTACCAGCATGAATTATAGGTACACATCTACGTACCCACAAATTACCTCCCAAAAGGGAGGTAATCTGTGTACGTACCCGTTCAGAGCGTACTGGCGTGATCTTATGTTATGAAATGGTGTAAACAATAAACAGATATGCGATTGTAGCAAGCCCGAGGATTTGCCGCCATTTATTGAACAGTTCTGTTGTATATCTCCAAAGTTCTTCAACAAATTTAAATGGTACCATTTCGGAATAAACTTCTTGCGAACAAAAAAGAATTTTGTAAATCCTTTTTTGCAAATTCAAAACAAAAAAAAATTTATATATGACGGATTTAAACCCGAAAATATTTTTTTAATAAACATTCGAATTGAGAACCTCCTCCTTTTTGGGAAATCGGTTAAAAATACGTTACGTGAGCATAAACTGTTATATGCATCGCTGTGTATGCTAACATGAGATAATAAGACCGCTTTGTAACCATTTTGTAGGCTGTCAACATTACCCACAATTTATAGCAAATGGTGCCAGAATGGACGCACGCATTTTGTTTTATGCCCAAATAAAATGTACGGCTTTTGTAATTATTGTTTCATGTTTTTTTACAAGCGTTGAATTACCTTTCAGCCAACTTTGACTCCTGCCCTCTCTGGCCAATCTGACAGTAACGTGTCCAGAACTCCAGATCCTCAGATCAGAAGAAGTAAAATATGGGAGATGCCCAGCAGTGGGACGAAATAGGCTAACAAAATACCTTGCTTTCGTATGTGTGTCCGGCAACTAGTGACCCATTTTTCAAGCACTTCCTGCCATAAATTTTTCAAGCACTTACTGACAAAAAAAACCAAGCACATCCTGGCATACCTAAATTTTTCAAGCACATGCTGGCATTAATTTTTCAAGCACATGCTGCATTAATTTTTCAACCACTTCCTGACATTAATTTCCGATTAAGCTGAAACTTGGCGTACTTATTTAACTTGGCAAACATTTAAATAATATGGTATGAGCTGGTGTCATGATGGAGCTGGAAGGTGGATATAGCAAGTCTTCAGCTAGTCAAGAAAGCACCATCGTGTTTGGGCTCATTGGATGTGTAATGACAAGTGATATTACATTTATTATCTGCCAGTTCAAAAATATTGTTTAATTATTTTTTTGACTTATTACTTATTGTAGTTACGGCTTGGTATACTCATTCACTGCGGCGATCAAAATTAATCTTATTAGCCAGGTGCGGGACGGTATTCGTCGCGAACGCCGATGGGCGTCCTCCGCACCTGTTAAAGATAATATAAAACGCCAATCGGCGTTTTCAGCACTGTTTAAAGAAATTGATCATTTTTACGCTAAAATCTAAGAAAAACTACAATTACGCCAAACGTGAGGTAGGTATTCGTTCACGATCGTATTTGATGTAAAAAATAAATTCACATCAATTAGGATTTTTTTTGTAAAGTTTTTGTTCTTTAACAGGTGGATTGTGAGAATTTGGAGAATATGGCGACTAATGATAATTAAATTATTATAATTAAATTATTGTACTTCAATTTTAAATGACAGTCTCATATATTTTAGTTTGAAATGATAAGAATGGCTAATTTATCAGTATTTTAATATCAGAGCTAGCAAATCTTTTTTTACTTTTATAATACTACTATTATTTATTTACAGACGTTAATTTTATAGACATCTTTTTTTACCAGAAAATTTGTATCTAAATCAAATTTTGATGAAAGAATTGATGCAATTAGTCGACACTATAGAGAACGGACAAGTCTAAACTTGTAAAAATTTTAACTCCGTCAAAATAATATTAGCTAAATTAGCTAAATATATTTAGTAAATATTGGAAAATAACATAATAGGAAGAAAACTCCGTAAGGCGTCTTCCGCTCCGCACCGAAGTAATTCGCAATTTTACAATAAGTGAAAATTTCGGAATCTGCGAGCAGTACCTTGTTGTATTTAAAAAAAATGTGCATATATTGCAAGTATAATTTTTTGTGACTTGTTTTTGCCAAGATATAAGCAAAGTATATTAACGCCGATCGGCGTATTTCGCACCTGAATATTAAGTCAAAAAACGCCAACAGGCATCCGCCACCGCGGCCGCCTCCCTGCTGTTTACATTTTTGTTCCAATTTAGAAAACTGTCCGAAACTTTTTTAGGTAAGTAAATACTTATAGTAAACGTTACAGCTATAACTAATTAATTTATATTTACATACCCTTAATAATATACCCACTCAAAAAGAGTAAATTTAAAAAAAAATACCTAAAAACTCAACATAACATTGATCAAATTCAAATTTAAATTTAAATTGTTAACAACTCTAATAAAGTAACAAAACTTATGGCCAGTTTCTGAAGTCGACGTCACATCTCAAATCAGCTGACAATTTGTCACAAATTAACCAGCCGTCAGTTGTCAGTGAGTTTCTCAACTCTGGATCATCGAGAAATTACGTAATCGCTTGTTACAATAAATAATCGGCGTTAATTTATTTCGGTTGGCCACCCTAGCTGGTATTCATTCTATTCATTCGCTACTATAACGTAAACAGTAACTTTAAATAGTATTTTATCTTGAGCGGCAGGGTTGGTTTAGCCGCCAAGTTAAGCAAACCTTACCAAGGACGACTTTTGGATGGGTAACCACTTTTTTTTTGGTTTTCTTGTTTTTGGATAGGTGACCGAACACAGGGTAAGCAACACTTACCAAGGTCAGTCTTTGGATGGGTGACCACTTTTTTTTTTGTTCCTTTCATTCCTTCCTCCATAAAAAGCGATCCAAAAAAAAAAGTGGTCACCCATCCCAAGACTGACCTTGGTAAGTGTTGCTTACCCTGGCGCGGTCACCACCCCAGCCGCTTCAAGTTAAACACAAACCTATACAGAAACTGAACTTGTAAGTACTAAGTACAGGATACAGTCAACACTGACCATCGAACCTTCCTCACGCGCATTGGTGTGAGGTAGGTTCGATACCCAGGTCAGTAACAGTTTGTTTTTTTTATTTTTATTTACATAAATACAAAATAACTATTTTTGATAATTGTGTCAAGTTTTTATACTGTAATTAATTTAAAATGTTTTTAATGTCCTATTTTTTTAATCTTTGTAATTAAATAATTGCTCTAAATTAACATATTTTTGGTAACTCAACCCATACCATAGTTTTCACCGACCCCTTTTATCTTTTTATCGTAATATAAACCTTTAAAATCATAATATTAATTTAAATAATCGATCAATTTCCAATAATTATAAATTAGGCTCGTTGACAAGAGATTAACATTGAAAAAGGTTCTCAGAAACCCAAAACTGCTGTAACATGTGGTTAATTCGAGATTCTTCTCAAATGTGACAAATTGTCAACCGCTTGTCACATTTGGATGTTGAGAAACCGAAAGTAGAATTAACAGGCGATTAATCGTCGATTACGTTAACAGCCCGATAATTGAGACCTGGGAAACTGGCAGTTAGGCAACTACTGCAGTGCTTGCGCAATGTTTGCGGATGCTTCCGTCGCTATCTCTGTCAAAATGTATGGACTTTCGTCTTAAATAAAGATAAATTAGATTAAAGTAATAATTAAAGTTACACCATCGCGTCATCATCATAGTTTAACACCATCTGGTGACGTCACTGACATTTTTGCAACTGGACTGTACAGGGACAAAACTTTCCGAAGATCCTTTAAAGGTAGTGTACGCAATACATAATAGATGGCGCTGCAAGCTTGTTTCATTTCGCTATAGTTCTTTACGCTTAACCTAGATGGCGCTGGCAGTAAAAACAAGAGATCGGGTAAATTCGGTAAATGTTTATTTTGAGTATATCTAAGGCCCACTTGCACGAAACTCCACTTGCATAAAACGAGGTTACATTGACTTTTTTTCATACAATATTATCAATTTAACCTCGAATTAGCGACTAACTCTGAGTTAAGTTTTTCGTGCAAGTAGGCCTAAGTTTCGTTTATCCTATTCGAATTCGAATAGACTAGCTGTTACCCGCGACTTCGTTCGCGTCGAGATTTTACGGGTTAAAGAGCGTTCTATGCCAAATTTCGTCCAGATCCGTTGAGCCGTTCTCCGTAAATTCAAAGAACAGCACACGGTATGCTTTTCTTGCATTCATTGCTTCATATTATGTTCAAAAATCCGTCTACTCTACAGCGTAAAACACACAATGAATATTGTTGAGTAACCAAAATTAAAGGATAGGAGTGTGATTCGTGCTCTTAAAACAGATACGCAATTAGGATGCAGGACAGAAAACAAAAACGGCAAAAGTATGAAGCTCTTCAACAATTCTGGCAAAATAACAAAACCTAATATAATTAATGTATCTCGTTTAATAAGTAGGTATAAATCTTCTTCGTAATTTCCGTTACGTCTGCCACAAAGGATACTTAATTTGTTTATAAATTGAATGTTTTAAAAGCACGTCATTTATTTTTGTGAAAACAGACAAGATTTTTAAATTGTTAATATAAAATGTATCTTTTTTCGTGAATGGAAACGCCGAAGGAGACAGACACCCTAGAAGGACATACACGGATCTTATTGGTGATGCACTACAGGGCGGCCCGCGGCCAGGTGCGCTGTACTCATAACCGTCGAGTGTATATGACTAGATTTATGAACGTAAGTGAAGCAAGAGGAGTATGTGATCGTAGCAGGTGGCGTTCTGTAGAGTCTGCCTACCCCCATGGGAAAAAGACAGTCTCATATATTTTAATAATAAAACACATCCACGCAGGCGTAGCCGCTGGCAGAAGGTAGTATCTCATAATCATCTCTGTGATATCTCTCTTAATAGTAGCTGTTATTTTTCAATTAACACGCATAATTTGTAAGTTATAAACAGGGATGTTAAGGAGATCCGTAACCGTAACTGTAACAACAAGATATCCGAAATATATATTTATTCGTAACCGTAACCGAATCCGATATAAAAGCTTCGGATATTTTCGGATAGGGGCGGAGTGTAAATGACACAAGTTATGACATTATGTATCCGTATCTAGATCACAAATTTTATATCCAAAACATCCCTGGTCACAACCTATCCAAACTCATACTTGCTATGAATTGGACCGGCTGTTAGTGAATAGGAATTGAATATGCATGAACAAAATATTTGACGTGTTAGGCTTTGATGTCTGTGGGTGTGATGGCTTTTAGGTAGAGTCTGTACAGTCCACACTCGGCATCTCACAAATCGCATCTTTTTACCGACTTTAAAAAAACGGAGGTAAACAATTCGATAAGTATGTAGGTATGTAATTTTTGCACAATATTCACATAATTATGTTACTCTATGTGGGCTTCAAACACGTGTGCCTAATTTCATAAGTGTATGTTTGTATGTATTGGGTTATTATGTATTTGAATTTTATCAATACTTTAAGTACCTTACTATAGAACTTGCTCAATTTTAGTGATGATATACTAAAACTAAAAAAAAGAGAGAAATAAAGTAAGGTTGAAAAAAGTACTAAAAAAGACACCGGCTTCCGAAACGAAAGTTATTTTGCACTTTTTAGTGTTTTGCTTTTGGAGTTGGTTTATTTTTTTGTGAAAAAGCTTTTATAACTAACCTTAGCTTTTTTAACTTCTTCAAAATAATTTAAAACACATTCTTCTTCTTTCCGAGTCGATGGAAACCTCTATATATATTTTGGGGCTAGTGGGTAGCCAAGCTAATAGCACCGTCAGTGCCGTTCAGTAGGTCTTCCAAAGTGCAGGTGTATACACCTGAGACTGAGAGTACCCCAAGTGGCCACTTGGGGTACTCTAGGATGTGTGTCATTTTCTGCACAGGGGCACTACCAGGGCACTGCACTCACATTGTTTGTCAGACGAGTCTATAAAACCCCATAAATTCAATGGTAAGAGTAGGACTATGGTACACCTTTTGAAAGACAATTTATTCTGCTCTCTGAAAAAGTAAAGGGGCTTGGTTTTATTAACCAAGACATGTTTTTTTTTTGGTGCGCTAATTCAATGGTGTTCAATTCAATGTGTGGATGGCGAATTACCCTTATTTGACCTTGATCGGCTATTTTATACCCTTCTGGGGTGGTGTAATTAAGCGGCTTCTGTAATACCAACGGCTAAAGAATTGCGTTATTTATGAAATCTAATATATATTCTATATTATATACTAATTCAATGGTCATTACCAATATTAACTGGGTTTAATGCATGCGTTTATGATGGGACAGGCTTGAATGTGAATGACTCGTGCACGGACGTGTGTGAACAAGTACATATAAAATATACACACCGAATTTTTTTTTTGTACCCCTGAAGGGGCACGGTCCGTCCACGTCCTAGGCACGGCCCTTATATGTGTGGATAGACCTTAATTGATATCTTTGTAACTTTATAACTTCTTAAAATTATTTAATTTATCAAAGATAATTTATTGAATATTCTCTATTGCTTTTAAAGCCTTTCAGCACTAAGTATACCTACTTTTTATTTTGTGCTTTCAGTAACAAATCTAGAAATAGATTCTTAAGAGGCTTCCATAAGCTCCTAGAGCAAGGTTATTTTTAGTGTGCGTAAGTGACAGATGTATCTGTCTTGTATACATCAGTCCCTTTTTCACAGTCGAACCATAATAGTTTTGATACGTCATGGTACGAGGCCAGTTCTTATTCTCTAGACCAGGAGTCACTTTCGGGGTCCGTTTTTTGAATAATATGACCGTCGCGGTCAGTAACTTTAATTTACCTAACGTCTGTCTGTATAGCCTATGCACACAATAAAAAGATTTGATTTGATTTGACTACT
Organism: Orthosia cruda; assembly: GCA_964057195.1. NCBI lineage: Eukaryota > Metazoa > Arthropoda > Insecta > Lepidoptera > Noctuidae > Orthosia > Orthosia cruda. The sequence goes on along the minus strand of OZ059853.1, from coordinate 2,868,974 downwards.
CCCGGCCTCGAGGTATCGTCACGTGTATTTACTTTGTTAAAATTGAAATAAAATATTTAAATGGGTATGTACCTAAATATAGATACAATATCAATGAAGATATTGATGAGATAACACGTTAAATTACGTACTCAATTAACACAAGTAAATTATAATGTACTCTCAGATCAAATAAAAAGTCGTACTGAATACTTAAGGTCCACAAAAAAAAGGACGGCGTGGCACTGTCGGTCCGCCATTTGGTGACCCCTGCACTAGACTGACTAGACTAACCTGTTTGAGGATTCAGCCTTCTCTTGACATACTCCATAAACTTTTCTGTGATGCCTCTCTTCTTTGATTCCTTCTCTTCTCTATCATTCTGTAATAAGAACAAATTCTATTAGATATTTAGACGCTACATGTAAAACCAGACATTTTTTTTTAGGTTACCTATACGATTGTATATATTATGTTAATATATTTATAAAAATAAAGTGAAAAAATCCAAAAACCAGTCATAACTTATCATAACATAAATGATGTTGGTTTTGCGATTGGTTGATGAGTTTTTAATTATTATATAAAATTTATTTTAATTTATTGATTGTATAATTTTATTTTTTTAATTTAAGTTGTTTAACTTTTTTTAATTGTTAATGTTATATATTTGTTTTAGATTAATTTTAATATAATTTTTAGGGTTCCCAAAGGGTAAAAACGGGACCCTATTACTAAGACTCCGCTGTCTGTCTGTCACCAGGCTGTATCTCATGAACCGTGATAGCTAGACAGTTGAAATTTTCACAGTTAATGTATTCCTGTTGCCGCTATAACAACAAATACAAAAAAATAAATAAAATTAATATTTAAATGGAGCTACCATACAACAAACGTGATTTTTTGGCCGTTTTTTGCGATAATGGTACGGAACCCTTAGTGCGCGAGTCCGACTCGCACTTGGCCGGTTTTTTTATTTTCACCCGAGTAGAGCTCGGTCGCCCAGGTACTTGTAATTATAGTCCATAAGTAATTTCAAAATTGAGACTAATCTTACTAATATTATAAATGCGAAAGTAACTTTGTTTATCTGTCCGTCTTAAACTGCTGAACCTTTTCATGCTTAAACTGCTGAACCGATTTAGATTAAATTTGGTATGGAGACAGTTTGAAATTCTGGTAATATAATAATAATTTTGAATGGGTAAACAATTGTTGGCTAACCTATTTCATCAGTTATGTTTAAGTCCCATTTAATAGGGGACAAGTTAATTAACATCAACAGGGCACAAATCCAGACTCCGGACTGTTACTAAGAAATTAAAGGTGGAATAACCCAATATGCTTAGAAGTGCGCTTGAGACCACCACACCAACGAGGCAGTTCACACCCTACAATTCTACCAGGCGAAAAATCCATATGGAATTGTTCATTGGCCCGGAGCCTGGATTTGTGTCCGGTTGATGGCTATAGGATCGCCCTTATAACATGAGATTTAAAAAAACAATACTGCTGAAATGTGGGTGTACCTACTAATAACAAAAAAATTTAATTCATTGATCCGACTTGTACCAAACCTACCTATGTAACTTGAAAATATGATTTTTATGTTTATTGAGATATTTCGATCATTTTGGCCTCAAATGAAAGGTATAGGCGTAGAACCATTTTATCCGTTTAAATCATGTAAATCGGTCCACGCGCTTATGAGATATTAACTCATTACTGAATGCCAACTGAAAGGGTCAAGGACACCCCTTACCGCGATACGTTTGTTTTGATCAGGTTAGCGACACTGCCTTTACATTTTTTTCGTATCGTTATGAAATATTAGAATACATTGGTAGACAGGTGTTAACGACTTTAATTTTTTGGTATCTGGCGGTGAATTTAAAAGGTCACTGGCTAAACCACGGGGACTACAGGCGTGATACTATGTTAAAATATTAACAAACACGCCACAAGACAGAACTTGCTGTTAATACGCCATCACGATTGCACATAAGAGGCACTTAGCACACAGATTGAGGTGTAAATATTAAAGTAGGAGAGAGTTGTGGCGCCATCTACCACGCGGCGGTCGGGGAAACTATTCTGTTGATAATGGTATCTTATTACCTTGTTAAGGTCGTAGCCACAGACATAAATAAACTAGATGACGCGATTGTATGTACTTCGCGTGCCAAAAAACGGATTAAAGTTACGATAAATGATCGTAATTTAAGCTTTTCATTTAGCATTATCGGCATCGGAAATCCACCGAAATCTAGAAAAATACCCTTTTATGCCATATTGAGCTGTAAAGACTGTATAGAAAAAGTTGGCAGAGGCATTGGAAATGTTTTCTTTCATTGGTAAGTAAATTTTGTTTTAAAGTTGTGTGTGACAAAGTGCCACGCTAGGTTTTCATACAGATGGAGGGACTTGCATTATCTAGTTAGATTTATGTCTGTAGTCGTAGCTGACTTATACGACACCGCTGCCACCCAGCTAAATAATGTTTATTGAAATGTGAGCTTTAGGAAGTCCTCTGTAGACATACATTATAATGACAACACAAATTAGAGACGGCCCGCGCGCTGTACGCACGCAGACTGTAAGCTTGATGTACGTTGCTTGTTAGCCGAAAAAGGTAAGGCGAAAGCGGTCGGCGCGGGGACAGCTAGTTGACTGCTAGCTGTAAGCGCGTGGACAGCTGGTTGTCTGCTAGCTGTCGGCGCGTGGACTAGAGCAGTCATCTCCGTTTAAAACAGTGCGGGAGCGGTGTTGGAGCGGGTTGGTATAAATGTGCTACAACCTTTAGGCTCAATTTACATAGCCGCGGAATGGAATGGAAGCGATTTTTCCAACGAAATTGTACATAGCTTTTTCAATAAATTTTAAATTTTTCATGCAATAGTTTTAATTTGTTTTGTGTTAATTAATGTATATGAATTCCTATGTAATTTATAGTGTTTAATATGGGGAAAACTTCCTGAAATAAATGATAATTTAATTTAATTTTAGTGAACTTTTTTTTTTTTCTTTTTTAATCATGGCCCTACACTAGAAATTTCTTCCTGTATCGTGGGTGCGTTTACAAACATATAAACTCACATACACAACACCCAGAGCCGGAACAACTATCTGTAGGTCATACAAATATTTGTACCGTGCGGGAATCGAACCCGCGACACGCAGCGCAGCAGTCAATCACTCAATCACTGCGCCAACCGTTTATGTCAATTGTGTAACGTACAAACTAAATACATTTTTTAGGACACACAATTAGGACACACGGTATGTGTGTTGCTCGGACGTGGTTATGACGCGCCATTTCAGCGCCCGTGCCTGATCAAATTGCGCTTTATTGCCATCGATTTTGTATTAAATTTGAATGGCATAGGAAGCCGCCCGTGCCATGTCCGTGCTCGACGCCATTTCTATGTGGCCTGCGCCTTAGGGATAAGACTAGGGAATGTGGGAATTGTACCTCAGTAAAACCTACCCGGTGATCATTATCACTATCAGCACGTGGGACAGGCCCCATGACCTCTCAAAAGACAACTACGGAGCCCCCTCTGTGCAACGGCTGTTAGGGCACATCCTTGGGGAGATTGAAAATCCCTGAGCCTCGCTGTGCACGACAGCACTTGATCATTGTGCCACCATCTTTCCTGGAGTCACTTGGTGGGCAGACAGAGTCCCCAATCTGAGCGCTCGCGACCCCGGAGTCGCGCCTGCTTTGGGAATCGAACCTAGAAGAGAAGAGAAGACCTCACTTCCAGCAATCGCACTTTGCGACCAAACAAACGAGGAAATTAGTCGGAAACAAAACATTCGTCACGAACTGCATCGTCATTTTGACGTGTTTATTCGCCTGAAAGTGTCATGGCGTATAAAATAGACGTTACTTACCGATCACACCCTTTTAGTAAATTTTATCGACCATTTTTTATTTGGCAATGCGCCAATTCTGTTGCGTGGCGGTTTGTTACGGTTTGCAGGATGTTAAAACCGAATTGTAAGCTTTTAAATCTATGGATTCTGGAAAAAGAGCCAATTCTATACAAAAAAGCACTTTGTTTTGCAAAAAAAAATATTTATCTGCGTGGTTCAGAGGCTATAGACAACTTTTTTAAATTTAATTATATGCTCGCGTTTGATCACTATCTCGCCTGATGGTAAGCGATGATGTGGTCGACCGTGAAGCTCGCTTGCCTAGAAGTAACCTAGTCATTCTTTACTTAAAGATCCCCAGGTTGTAGCTATCACGAAACAAATGACGCCGGCAGGGAATTCCACTCCTTAGCTGTACGCACAATGAAAGTATTCTGAAAACGCTTTGTGCGTATTAGTGGGATATCCACCATGTACCGATGACGCATTGCCGTACGTCTGGTAGTCCGTTGACGGAACAGGCTAGGAGGAATGAGTTCATGCAATTCCATCGCTAACTCCCCGAAATGTAACCGATAGGCTGGCAACTCGGCGTCGATGTTCAAGGCTCTGGAGATTTGAGTCGACCAGTGCATTGTTGCGGATCAGCCTCTTGGCCCGTCTGTCAATCGAATCAAGTGCATCAAGATGGTATTTGGCAGATCCGTCCCAGAGGTGAGAGTAGGATTCGATGCATGACCGATCTTGCGCTTTATACAAGTTTAGCGGCTGTTCAGGCGTGAAGTTCCGTCTCACCTTTGCAAGGATCCCCAACTTTTTGCCCCAGCTGAGCCTTTGTCTCAATGGATGGATGGATGCATTCTATCAGCGTTGGCGATGGTCGAAATACCAAAATTACTTACCCCTTGGCAAGACTTATGTCAGATTGTATCATAATCATCAACATTTCAGCCGAAAGACGTCCATCGTCCACTGCTGGACACAGGCCTCCCCCAAGTGTAGCCACATCGACCGGTCCCGTGCGTCTCGCATCCAGTGGATCCCTGCAACCTACACGAGGTCATCGGTCCACCTTGTGGGAGGCCTTTCAACGCCATGTCTTCTGGTTCGCGGTCGCCATTTCATGCCATCCGTTCTGCGAGTAATGTGCTCTGCCCACTGCTACTTTTATGTTGAACAATGGGGAAAAAGAGATAAGTATGGCTATTCTTCAGGCTATGTACCAACATAGCCTGAAGAATGGTGAACCTTGGTTCTCTTGTGGATTTTATGGCTTCTGACGAACATTTTGAAATGACAGCTAGAACCAACGGCTTAATGTGCTTTCCGAGTCACGGAGGAATCTCGGTATGTTAAGATGGTAACCCATCCACGGACCGTATTCAGCAAGCGTTGCAAGTGTTTATTATATAGCCACGAGCTGCTCATCCTACTTCCAACGTATATCCTATCCTACTTCTTACATATCCGTCCTAATATTAAGTATCTCTGTCTGTCTATCTGTAACATTTTCACGCTTAAACCGCTGAACCGATTTAGATGAATTTTGGTACGGGAATAGTTTGAGACCCTTGGAAAGACATATAATAGTTTTTATCCTGGCAATCATATTTAAGGGGTTGGAAAGGGGGGTGGAAGTTTGTATGGTGAACTAATAATTTCTCAAGTAAGGCGGCCTAATATTATTGCGCGATATATGGAATAGGCTATTTGAAGTACTATTGCTACGTAGACGAAGTTGTGGGCAACAGCTAGTTTATATATATGCCTATATATATTTTGCGCAATTTTGGATGGATGTTTGTTACTCAATCACGCCAGAATGGCTAATCGGATCTAGATGAGGCATAGAGATATATTATAGCCTGGAATAGCACATAGGCATCTTTTGATCCCTGTACAATGTTCCTTTAGAATAATATCACTTCTCACGCTGGCAGAGCCGCTAGCAGAAGCTAGTATTATAAATGCTAAAGTTAAGATGGATAGATGTTTGATACTCAATCAGGCTAGAACGGCTGAACAGATCTGGATGGAATTTGACACAGAGATAGATTATAGTTTGAAACAGCTACTTTGTACGCCGGTATAATGTTGCCATGGTATAATAAAACACTTTTCATACGGGCGAAGCCGCGGGCAGGAACTAGTACAATTATATCCATACCAAACCGTTTAAATCGACCATTCACTTGGAAGCTCTGATCGGGCTATTAAACGCAGACCATAGAGATTTATAGACTCAGTTACTCGTCTATAGATGTATTTATATAATTGGGTTAACTTTTAACGGGGAACAGTTACAATTGATGAATTTAGACATTTACACTTTTATTAATAAAAAAAACTTTTATCAAAAAATAAAAACCGCCTTTCAAAGCAAATACTACAAAGTAAAACATTCCTTTTTTATTTTATACTCTTTTATTTTGGTAGGTACCTCAAAAAGCTTGTTCGCTTTAGGATATAAAAACCATTTATATGGTTTAAAGCGAACAAGCTTTTTGAAATATGTCAATAAATGTCAATAATAACAAAGTACATCTCATGACGATTCCAATAAGCAAACACGACTAAGATGCATTGTTTAATTACGGAGTTCTGGTACCTACTTTTCAGCCTCATTACCAGATTAGTTCGTTGGTACCATTTTCATCAAAGCCATTAATTTAAATTGTATTCATCACAGTCGTTAAACTATTCGAGATGTCTTATACCTTAACCGGTTGAATGGCGTAATTACCGAAACAAATAAAAGCCACTGTGTCTCGCATGGATTCACGTTTCAGGTTCTCAAGTGATTAAGGCATCCGGCTTCTTGGACCTCAAACGCACCTCTAATTTCGCTTAATTTGGACAGGTTTTTGACATTGCCAACTAACGATTTTAAAGTTAGAGATCTAACTTTTTTTTAGTTTGTTAATTAGTTGCTTTACTGCCTCGCTTGTCTAGTGGGCCCAAGCGTAACTGCTGAGTATGAGGTCCTGGGTTCTATTCCCGGGTCTGACAAAGTGTTATTGGGTTTTTTCCCGGACCTGAACTTGAGTCCGGTTGACGGCAAACAACCAAAATTTTATATTTCCACTAAGCAGGCAGTTTTTAACTCAAGAGTGAATAGGTTTCTTCTAGGCAAGCGTGCTACCTCGTCGACCACATCATCGCATACCATCAGGTGAGATAGTGGTCAAGCGCGAGCCTATAAATACTAATAAAAAAAACATTGAAAGATACTTTAGAATTGTCAAACAATAGACTCGCTCTCTGAAGCGACGACCTGGTTAAGGCTGCGGGAGTCCGGTGGATGCAAAACGCACAGGACCGATGTGAAAGATGCTCCTCTGCCCAACCTTTCGGGAATGCAGTCGTTATAATATGTTATGTAATACTTAACAAGAGTTAGATTAGAGATTAAATAAGACTGCTAAAGAATAAAATATGACAAATGGTAAATAAAGTTGAGTTTCGTAGGGTGATATCTCTATCACTCCTACCTTTTGAACATTGCTTGTGCAGGGTAGGTGGCGCTGACATGTAAACAGTGTACTGTGATGTGTTCCCGTTTAAATTATTACGAAAAATACTAAAATCAATAGTTGGACCTTATAAAGTGTATAGAAGTGAATCTGGACATTCAAGCTCGCTGTGACAGTGTTGTTGGATTTTTTTATTTTGTGTTTATAACTAAACAAAAACAAAAAATTAAAAACTATCATATCTTTGTCTGCCTAAGAATTTTATTAAGTGCAATAGTGATAAAAACCTGGATAATCTGGATAATCATTCAACATTCTGCATTTACAAGAGTGATTCTCGTATTCAAGATCCGTTTTTTATTTGAATCACGAAGCTAATGTTGTGATCACAACACCATCTAGCGTGAATCTCTGAAATTATATCACATTAAGTATTGTCTCACTTAAAATAGTGTTACCTCCACAAATAAATAATTAACTCTGTTGATTGATACGAAACAGCGACATCTATTAGCGTGGAATACAGTAACAACACTAACACGGTCGTAAATTTCGACTGCTCAAATACTGTACGTGTGGCGCATCGGTTCTACACTCACCTTCAACATTTAATCAGTACAGCCCGAGTTCGAATCTGACTCAAACTGATATCTGTTTTTGTGACCTCTATTTAGAATACCAAATATTTATACCATGGAGTATTTGGAAAACGTAACTTTCCGTCGTAACCGCACTAGATCAGAGCCAAACATTGATGACAGTGATATGATTTCACAAACAATGGATTGTACTACCTCAAATAGTATGCCAGACATGTCCGAGAACGAAGACGATCAAATGTCAATTTTAAAAGATGAGATCGAAAAACTAACGGCTCAATTAAATAGTGCACACACTGAAATTGAACTACTATCGTTAGAAAATAAAAATTTGAAGCGGACTAACGAAGATTTAGTGAAGAAAAATGATATTTATAAGAAGATTAATTACAGTCCAGCAAAACAGAAAAAACAAACACCAAAGAAAAATACAAATAATTTCACAAAAACAAAACAAACACAAACTGAAGAAATCATGCAAACAGACTGTACACCTTCTACACAAGGGACGTCGAAAAACAAAAGAGAAGATATCAACTTATGTCTCTCAAGCACTTCTCAAGAAAGAATATCGCATACAGATCAAACTGACTTATCTTCGAAACACAAAATATGTCTACTTAGTAATGAAACTTCCAACAGAATATACAAAATCACACAGAGAACTCAATTATGTAATTTTGAAATATGCCATTATCGCAAGCCTAACTGTAGTATAAATCATTTACTTGAAAATATTGACGAAAAAGTACGAAACTTTACCTACTGCGACTACTGTATTATTTATATAGGCGAAGTACATTTTAGAAAAACGCATAATTATATTGAACTTGTGTCGTTTGTACGCGAAAAACTAGTTGCTTTAAAACATACAAACTTTATAATATGTCTACCGACATTTAAATATATGGTTAACAATAATATTATGTATAATAGCCGAATTGATACTTTCAACAATTTACTTTATATGGATGTGGAAACATATAATTACGCATATATTTTGGACTCGAATTTAAATTTGCCGTATACTTCCGACACATACAGCCCTCGTTATGGCACTCTAAACAATAAAGGCTTATATACTATAATATTAGATCTCCAAGATCTCGTCCTAGACATAAGTGCCCTGAACTCTGCACCCTTAGAGGTTGACTGTCCTCAGGAGAATCAAATGAGTGCTGTACGGGACCCGCAAACACCAGATGGCTCTCAGTTTTTTCTATAACTGTCTCAATATTCTCCATCAAAATATAGCCGGTCTAGTGAACAAATCTGACACATTTTTAGTTAAGTTAGAAGAATTATACAATAAGGGAACTATTGTTGACGTTATCTGCATTACAGAACATTTTATGGAATCAGGTAATGAAGATTTAATGCATTTACCCAACTTCTATCTGGCTGCTTATTACTCAAGAAATTCGAAACGGGGAGGTACATGCATCTTTGTCAGAGCAGGACTGCAATATCGAGTACTAATTGACGTAGCTAAACAATCGATTTCAGGACAATTTGAATGTTGCGCTGTCGAACTTACAGCTTCTAACACTATTATTATTTGTATATACAGGGTACCTAAACATAACTACACAGTATTTTATGAAAAATTAGACAACATACTCAAAAAGCTTTGCTCCGGAGCAAAAAACATTATTCTTGCAGGAGATTTTAACATCGATGTTTTAAAGAGAAATAAAATTACAATGGAATTTGAATATTTTCTCTTACAATATAATTTAAAACTAGCGCTGTACAAGCCCACAAGACTCAGTAGTAATACCTGCATCGATAATTTTGCACATAGTTACCAAAGGGGCTGCAAGGCCGAAATCATAGATTTAGCTCTCTCGGATCATACATCTCAAACTTTGAAAGTGCCCATAAAAAAGTCTTGCAAATTACATTTCTGGAAATGCAAAAGAAAAGATTATTCTGCAGAAAATCTTATTAAATTTAAAAATCTCCTAGGTTGTTTATCTTTCGTAGAAGTTTTTACGGCTAAAGACGCAAACATATCTTTTGAAGCCTTCATGGAAGATTTTATATTATTATATAAATTATGTTTTCCAGAAAAGATAATAACTGTTAAATTAAACAGGAAAACCAAGTGGATATCTCGAGGGATAAAGATATGCAGCCAGAAACAAAGGGAGTTACTTTGGAAATATCGATTTGACCCTAGCCTTAAAAATAAAAATAATCTAAGGAAATATTCTAATGTTTATAAAAAAATTATAAAGTTGACTCAGAAAGCCCAAAACAATTATTTTATAAGCTCATCCAAAAATAAATCTAAAGCCGCTTGGCAGGTTATTAATAAATCTAAAATATGCTTACCACAGGAACAAATTATGACTATAAACAGAGACAATTTGACTTTTACACGCCCCATTGACATCGCCAATGAATTTAATAATTACTATATTGACACAATTGAAAATAATATAAATTCTGATAAGACTAGTGGTAATTTTTTTGAAAATCATTCGTCACAATCTTTGTTTATGACACCGGTCTCAGATAATGACATTATAAGAATTATCTCTGATCTTAAAAATACGAATACTGTTGGTTATGATGGCGTTTGTACTAAGGTCCTAAAGTATGTAAAGGAAGATATAGCACAGCCATTAGCTCACATTATTAATCTTTGTATTGTAGATGGCATATTTCCCAACAGATTAAAAAAAGTTATTATCAAACCTTTATTTAAAAAAGGGGACAAAACGGATATGAAAAACTACAGACCTATTGCAAAAATCTCCGTTTTTTCAAAAATTTTTGAGAAAGTTATATACAAATCCATATACACATATTTTGAAAAATATAACCTATTTTGCAATGAACAAAAAGGCTTTCGCAAAAATATAAATATTAACATGGCACTTTTTGATTTAATTAATAACATTATGCCATCAGTTGACAAAAATAATCCAATCTGTACTATATTTACTGATATGACGAAAGCCTTTGACTATGTTGACCATAAGATACTGCTACAAAAGTTACATGGCTACGGTGTAAGGGGAAATATCCTAAAATTGATAAAATCATATTTATCTGATAGAGTTCAATGCACCGAAGTCACTAGATTATGTCCTAAAACCAAATTAGAAACCGTACACCTATCAAAACAAAGATGCATAAAGTATGGCGTGCCCCAGGGCGGTGTGCTGGCATCACCTCTTTTTTTGATTTACATCAATGATCTCCCAAAAACAATCCAGCACAAGATGGTTCTTTTCGCAGACGACAGCACAGCCATAATTGAATGCAATGACATAAATAACTATGAAAATGACATTAATGAATCTCTAACTAAAATAATAAACTGGCTCAATGATAACAATTTGAAAATTAATTTAAGTAAAACCAACATCATGCAATACCATCAACGTCGTGAGAATGCTGACATTAATATAATTTATAAAGACATTAAAATACAGGAAGTTGATAATGCTAAATTTTTGGGAATCACTATTGATAATAAATTGACTTGGAACAATCATACTGACATAATATGTAAACGATTAAGTAAATCTGCCTATGCGCTATTCCAACTCTCAAAAAAGGTTAATATTGAGACATTACTGACAGCATACCATGGACTTGTGGCTTCTGTTTTACGGTACGGTGTTGTTTTCTGGGGGCAGTCGGCTAATAGGGAGTCTGTATTTAAGATGCAGAAACGCTGCGTAAGGTCTATGTGTGGTCTAAAAACGACGGATAGCTGTATTCCATACTTCAAAAGACTAAAAATATTGACACTGCCAGCAATGTACATAATGGAAACTGCATTGTTTGTGAAAAAAAACCCACATTTATTTGTAAGCCTATCTGCAGTCAGAAGGAATCCAATGCGTTCTCAATATCGTAACAAACTTTGCAATGTTAAATGTAAAACAGCCTTAATGAGTAAAAGCTTTTTCAACAACGCCCCAAAAATATATAATATAATACCCGATGCCATTAAAAACATGCCATTATTAAAATTCAAAAAAGCACTTAATAGCTTACTTATTGATAAATGTTACTATACAATGGAGGAATTTCTGAATGATGAATCATTGAAAACCATATAAAATGTTTGTTATTGTAATGCGTCAGTATAAATAAATGTTCTTAATAATATTATAACAGAAATAAAATACTGAGTTTTGTTTGGATTAATAATGTTGACATTTAATAATTTTGACATCTCATAATCTTTGACATGGTAATTTTTTGACATTTTAAATTAAGTATATTGATTTGCGTACTTACTTGGTTTTGTTTCTTTTTACTCTCTGACTTTTTATTGTTAATTTAATTATTGGTTCTGCTAATTTAATACGCATGATCTTACGACAATGTTTTTTTCTTATTTTTTCTCTAGACATTTGATTTGTTAATCTCCAGGTAGATACCTACACCTAATATTTGTACGCCTCTTGGCATGACATAGCGCTCTATTTTCATTTTAAACGCAACATCTGTATTTTATTACCTATGTGAACAAATAAATATGATTTGATTTGATTTTTGATTTGATTACCTGTGTGACAATTCATGTCTTTCTGGCGTAGAGAGTCCCGCTACGGCGTAGCAAGTTCCGCTACGGCGTAGCAAATTCCGCTATATTGTAGCAAAGTGTACTACGGCGTAACAAATACTGCTACGGCGTAGCATTGTCTGCTATAGCGTAGCACGAGCTGCTACGGCGTAGCATTGTCTGCTATGGTGTAGCATCATTGTCTGCTACGGCGTAACGAGTTCTGTACATGCAGCGTAGCACTATGGATGTAACCGGGTTATAGCAAACACCGTAAGTTACAATAAACTAGTTATTGCCCCCGACTTCGTCTGTGCAGCATTAATACCTCGAACGACCTATTTTTTTCACCGAGCTTTCATTAATCTAATAGTTTGGACTATTTAAATGCAATGCAACAATGATGAGTCGCCTTACTTGAGTAATCCTTGATTCACTAAAGAACTTTTCCGAGATAAAAGCTATCCTATCGATCATAGCATTTTTAACCATCGAGCAGCTTTGCCCGCGTGAATGTCGAGAATTGTCATGAAACAACAAAATCCCAGGATAAAATGTATTCTATGTGCTATTCCTGACAATATCTCTGTGCCAAATTTCATCCAGATCCGTTCAGCCGTTTGAGCGTGAAGAAATAACAAACATACAAATACACTCACAAACTTTCGCCTTTATAATATTTGTGTGATGTGATGTGATTGTTCGTTAAGGCAGAAGGCAGGACTTTGGGCGGCCGGCTCTCGGACTATTCATAAGCCGTACAGCTTTCGTGGCTATCGCGTTTCATCCGGGCGGTTACATGTTTCCGAGGAGTTTGAATGTTGCCATTTTTAACAGACTTTCCAAAAAGGAGGTTTTTGTTTATTTTAGGCTCGCGCTTGACCACTATTTCACGTGATGGTAAGCGGTGATGTGGTCGACGATCAAGCACGCTGGCCTAGAAGTAACTTGTTCACCCTTGATATGATCCCCAGGTTGTAGCTATCGAGCAACACAAACTCCGGCAGGGAATTCCACTCCTTAGCTACGCGCATTGTCAAAGTATTCCCAATACGTTTTCTTCACAAAACGCATTTTAATATCATCTCACGATCATCAAATGTTTGAAACTGTGTGAACGTGACATTTGTGTGGCCACGTGTTGGACCAACTTTCTGGCTCAGGGCCAACATTGGTGCTAGATGGCTCTCGTTGTGGTAATTTTCACGCTACAAATCTTTTGATCGAGCTCTGGGTTCGATTAAAAGTGCAATGAAGGTGGAACTTCTTTGCTTAGGTTTTTTTTTTTTTTAAATCTTAATCCTTCCAGATATTCTTTTTCAGAGCCACCTCGAACCAGCCCTTGCTTGTTTATTTTGTTTTCTTTTTTTCTGTCTGTAACTCTTGTGTGAGTCACAAATAAATAGGTGTTTCTTCTTTTTTTTTTGCCTTTCTTTCTTCATATGAATTACACTTTGCCCAACCTGAGAATCGAACCCAGGACCCGCTCAGCAGTAGCACTTACAACCACTAGACCAAAGCGTTAGATTAGTTAAATTGCTCTAAATTCAAATCAGCTAGTCCATAGATTATACCCATCCAGAGATAATATCTGAATGCCTATGCCATAAGTTATAGACGGATTATGTCGCGTAATCTATGGTTGATGTTAATATATGTATTGCTATTACTGTTTATATCAGTTGAGTATCTATAATAGCTCAACTGAAGGCTCCCAAAGAAAGGTGTGAGGCGAAAGGCATATTTTACTCCCGACGGAAAAAGAGAGGTGTTATAAGTTTGACGTGTGTTGCTGTGTATCTGTGAGTCTGTCTGTGGCATCATAGGTCCTAAACGGATGAACCGATTTTGATTTAGTATTTTTTTTGTTTGAAATGTGATTTTGTCGAGAGTTTTCTTAGCTATGTGTGATGAAAATTGGCGTAGCCATTCAAAAGTTATACGTATCTTTGAATCGGTTTTTTTTTTCACAATATTTCTTGTCATAATTAATTGTTTCGATAGATTACGTGATTGCGTTACGGCGTATTATCCTTATGTTACGTCTACGGTATGCAACGGTTTTACATATTGAGGTAACCCCACGAACATGAAGACGGTGTTTAGAGCGCAAAAAATGTGTATTAGGCCAATATGCGGTATTCAGAGCAAGGAAATTTTTTAACAGAAATTTATTGATAATCTTAATTACTAAAAACAGATGTAACTTGAAATTAAATTCTATTAATAATATTAAACAGATATTGCCTAACTTAACATAGTTTACGTTAAATTGTTTGCACTTAATTATTTACACACACGAACAACGAACTTTGAGCGTCAACAAATATTTGAGCTGGGTTAACCCACTATTGCAAAAAATAAACAAACCATTTTGCCAAAGTACGCACGCAGTAGGTCATTGCAGTGGCCTGTTCTTGTTGAATCGACATCACGTGTTAAACACGGAAGTCTTACCTTGAGTGTGACGCTCTAGGCGCCCTCGTTATCGAATCGTAATATCTGAATTCGGCTATCTTGCTTGCAGGGCACCCAGAGTTGCCTGTTTTATGATTGCTGGGCTTTTTAAAGCGTGAGCAAGTTGCACATTTGCTATATAAGCTTTCTTCACGCACTCTGTCATCGAGTGCCCTGTTTCACCACAATGTCCACAAGCCGGGTTGACCTCTCTGCACGTTTTTGCTGCATTACCATACTGTTGGCACTTGTAGCACCGAGTTACCAGAGTAAAATCCCTGACAGGACAGGACGTCCAATTAATAAAAAGTCACGATTGAGCAATTAGGGCTTCACGTATGTCAGCTTATACTTCAATGACGTAGTTGCACGTAGACGCATTCCCAGCTTTGTGGCTTAATTTTACCAAGACTATGAAGGATTCCAAGGACATGTCATCAAACTTGCCAGCTACAGTTTATTCAAAAATGCATCTGAAGATCGATCTGCGTCATGTTTCATCTCGCTTCTGATAATTACGCCTCCATTTTTAGGATTTTGTAACCAAAGGGTACAAACGGGACCCTATTACTAAGACTCCGCGGTCCGTCTGTCTGTCTGTCTGTCTGTCACCAGGCTGTACCTCATGAACCGTGATAGCTAAACAGTTGAAATTTTCATAGATGATGTATTTCTGTTGCCGCTATAACAACAAATACTAAAAACAGAATAAAATAAATATTTAAGTGGGGCTCCCATACAAGAAACGTGATTTTTTTGCTGTTTTTTGCAATAATGGTACGGAACCCTTCGTGCGCGAACCCTTCTGACTCGCACTTATTTTTTGTTTTGGGGACACCACGGATTTGCAGATTTCATTTGCTCCGGTCGTATGATTTTTTTCACGAGGTCTTTGCTTCGTCACTTGATTTCAATTTATCTTGGGGTGATATTTGTATCTTCAGAATAAGTATGGAGTTTCTTGTCAGTTCTTCTCCATAACAAGCTACTTTGCCGAATGGACGATAGAATTCTATTATTATTACGACTAAATTTAAATTTTTGACGTCCAAATGTAATAAAATAATGGCCTAATTGAAATTAATAAATTTGACTATAAAACAAGTTAAAATGTCAAAGCAGCTAAAATTTTATATACAGCTAGATAATCTAAGCTTAAAAGGGAATATGCATGAATAAAATATATGTTATTTGACCAGTTTAACGATAAAAATAATAATATTGAAAACAGAATCAAAATTGATCGAAAAACGAACGAAATAACATAAGAATTTCAGTTAATATACCTGTCTACCCCCTCTACAAATACACCGATTTTTATGGCAGTCGTAAGTATGATGTTAGAACCATCTCTCTCTCGATAAACACCAACGAGCCAACGTTGCAGTTTAGCTAATTCTCAACTTTGACGCTTTAAAACTTCGTCTCTGGTCAAGATATTAAAAAAAAAACATTTATACGTTTACTTTTAAGCAAATAAACATTTTATTAGCTAAGTAATTTAGTTAATAAAAAAATATATAGAAAATTAAAAAAATCTTGCGTATTTCCTTCTGTGTTTAACTATACAGTTAATAGTCTGTATCATGAGATTCGGAGGTTTTGGTTACTGTCACACCCTTTGACCCAATTTGGGAAACAACCCTCCACTCCTACGTGCTTCGAAAATAAAACATGATATTAATAATATTGCGACGTACAGTCGTTCGTCCACTGGCACGTAAGATATGCACGAAGAGCGTGCTCAAAAAATAAGTGTTTAGTTGAAAGTTACCATAGTTTTGTAGTTTTTTTAGGTGGAGCTCGTGGCTAAATAATAATCGCCACACGGGTCTGTCTTCAAGGTTAAGCAACGCTTGCCGAGGTCGGTCCGTGGATAGATAACTATTTTTACATAGCAAGTTACCTCCGTGCCTAGGAAAGCTGGTCCCGGCTGTCATTTTAAAATCTTTGACAGTCGTTACGGGTTGGCAGGATCCTGAGATCGAAACCCAGTCTTGCCAAGGGGTATCGTGATACCCAGTTACTGGGTTGTGGAGGTCAGATATGCAGTCGGTGTCAAATACTGATGGTCAGCTGAATCCGGTTTGACTCGAAGGCGACCCCAACATAGTTGGGAAAAGGCAGGCAGATCGAGTTACCAAAGTTATAGTTCCTGAGGGTCTAGACCAGGGGTCACCAAATGGCGGACCGCGGTTTGGATCTGGACCACCGACCTATTTCGTGTGGACCCAAGTAAACAGTACAATACAATTTACGTGTGTTCTAGAGTACATAATTTAAGCATCTATCCCGCGTTTTGTCTTTGCTGCCGTTGATTCGAAAAAGGAAGAAGCGGCACGGTTGAAAAATAAATTTCGGAGTAACTTATTGATGAACATGTCCAAGATTGACAATAGCCTGCATCAACTTTAGTCCCAACTTCGACAGATAGTTCAAGGCAAAAAAATACATTATGCACATTCATATTTGGTAAATATGGGGCTTTAAACCTTAGGGACCGCGACGGTCACATCAGTTTTAAAAACCGGTAAAGTGCGAGTCGGACTCGCGCACGAAGGGTTCCGTACCATTATCGCAAAAAACGGCAAAAAAATCGCGGTTCTATGGGATGGGTTCTGGTTGTTCTATGGGAGTCCCACTTAAATAATTATTTTATTCTGTTTTTAGTATTTGTTGTTATAGCGGCAACAGAAATATATCATCTGTGAAAATTTCAAATGTCTAGGCTATCACGGTTCATGAGATACAGCCTGATGACAGACAGACAGACGGACCGCAAAGTCTCAGTAATAGGCTCCCGTTTTTACTCTTTGGTACGGAACCCTAAAAACGGACGCCAAATTAAAGTAATTGGTGACCCCTGCTCTAGACAAGTAACAATGTATAACACAATGAACGAAAGCGTTGCTATAGCGACAGGAAAAACATCATTTATGGGCTTGTCAAGTGGTATTGAAATGTCATGTAATCAATCCCGTATGGCATTATCCATTCTGGCATTTCGACCATCTATACAAATAAATAAAATTGAAGTGTATGTATGTAATATCAAAATAACAACAGTTTTATTTAATGCATTTGACAGTATAATAACAAATACGCAATTTTAAGATTTGTCAGTCTGTCTGTTTGTACCGGGTAATCTCCGAAACGGCCGGACTGGTTTTGACGGGACTTTCAGTGGTAGATAGCCATTTTTAAGGAGTAACATAGGCTACTTTTTATCCCAGAATAATTCACAGTTCTTGTGAGAATATTAAAAAAAATATATAAATGTTTTACGAGTTAGACGCGGATAAAGTCGCGGGCAACAGCTAGTCACTTATAAAATGCATCCCTAGAATCCCTACCACCTAGCATACTCGTAATTCAAACCGAAGCGTACTTAACATTCGTAGCTAAGCCTCGCGTGGCTTTGGAGCGATGCCTTTACACAGTTCGCAAAACTTCACCCCTGGGAGAAAAGTTGGTAAGCAGAGAGCTGGTTGATTAAAAATGTACAGATTCTGTCATGTTCCTAATCAACATTTATAACCTTATAGCGTGTTTCATTGGGTTTGTATAAGATTAGGTTAAATTATGGGGCACAATATTTCCTTATATTGTGAATATTTAAATTTTATTGTGCTATAAGTGTTATAAAATAAATAGTATTTTTTTCTTGACATGTTTTTGATGATGATTTTTAATGTAGTACCTAACTGGACATGCTTTTTAATTTAAATTATATTTATTTATATAATTCTATGTATTTAATGTTTAGTGACTTGTTATTAAATTATTTACTGTTATCTTGATATTTAATTTAATGTTTTCTTTTCTTAATTTGATTTTTGATGTTCATAATTTTGATAATAGAGTTTTTTTATATTATTTTGATTATTGTAGGGTTTAAAAATAAACCGCATTTTTTTTCCTTTTTATTGTGTATTCCAGGCACAACTCAATACTCGGACTGCTAATGAGAAATTCCAGATGGAAAACCCAATAACACTTTCGCCCGACCTGGGAATCGAACTTAGGACCTTATGTTCAGCAGTAGCGCTTGTAACCACTAGACCAACAAGGCAATAGTGGTACAGCTATTTGTTATCACTCGCTTGCTGCATATTGCCTCAAATATCTGCACAGTTTGGATAAAGTATCAAGCAATATATTTCACGTTAACAGCTTAAAGCTTGCTTGGGCACACAGCACATGTTCAAACTATAAATCAGGGATGTCAAAGAGCTCCGTAACCGAAACTACCGGATATCCGAAATACAAATCTATCCGTAACCGAATCTGCCCTTAATGTTCCCAATACTGGGGCATAGGCCTCCTCGCCTAGAGGGAAATGGGCTTCAATCCAGCACACGGGCCCAGTGCGGATTGGTGGATGTCACATGACTTCGAATTTTAGGTTCTAGCACATGTCGATGTTTTCTTTCTCCGTTTTGAGAGCAGTGGTGATGAAATAATTTACAGAAAGTAAAGCGCCTGCCTGGGTTCGAACCCACGACCTATGAAAAAGAAGTCAGGGCCGTTTTCACTGGGCTACTGCCCTCCAATATAAAATTTCGAATAATTTTTGAAAGGGTCGGCGTCTAAATGACACCCGTAATGATAGGTTTTGCTGCCCGTACGAGCCGCGAGCGTCACGTTTATGCTTGTTTGTTATAAAAATATAATATCCGTAACTGAAACTATCCGAAACTAACGGATAATCCAAAATAATTTCATATCCGAAACCGGTTTAACATAGGCACATAACACGGTATTCAACACAGTAGGTGGACCCTTAGAACAACACAATGTAAGGGGAAAAGGAAGGTATGCAGGCCGAAAAGGAGGTGGGCTGATGATGAAGAAGAAATAGCAAGGAAGGATTAGTAGACTGTTAGCAATGGCAGAGACGCAAGGAAGCATTTGGAGAAGGCCTTCACCTGAAGAGGGGACCATACCCAAAAAAAATACCCGTAAGTACTAACATTTATATAATACTAACAACATTTATAATGTAATTTGAGGGTATGGAAATAAAAAGCTGTTTTATTTTTATTGCATCCAGATCCGAAATTTCATATCCACAACATCCCTGGCACACAGCACGTGCCACCTATAAATAACGAACAATAGCTTGTTAATCTATGAGGTGTTTCGTGCTAGTATAGCTGCAAAACCGGTAGAAATAAGCCTCTCTCTTTTTAACTCCCGACGGAATAATTAAAACTAATACAACTTTTTAACAAAAAAAATATACAGACTTCCAAAACAAAACACTACAAAGCAAAAAATAACTTTTTCCTATAATTCCCTTGATTTCTATGGGATAACATCATCTGATCCTGACCTGATGACCATCTGGAAAGTATACCCTTTCAAACAATAGAAGCATTTTCCAAATCGGTCCAGGCGTCTTTGAGTAATCGGGGCAATACATAAAAAATATTCCGACCAATTGAAGACTACCGTCTACTTAAAAAAAACTTTTTAAAACAAGCTTTTTGATCTGAAAGGTGAAAAATTTAATATTAATACACATCCAATGAACCCAAACACAATAGTTCTGTCTTGTCTTGTTGAGGAGTTGATATGGCCACCTTCCGGCTGTATCATATGTGTCCAAAGTTACATAAGTACGCCAAGTTTCAGTTAAATCTGATGCCAAGAAGAGCTTGAAAAATGGAATACTATTTGCTGGACACATACAAAAGATAGGTAATAAAAGATGCACGCAAGGTGCACGCAAATTGTGGCGTTTAGTAACAAAATGCCTGTTGATTTATTCCTTATAATATCAAGAGTGTTATATAGTGGTAATATTGGCAAAACTTTATGTTACTGGAATACTTTTAAAAACTACTATCAAAGGATTACTTTTTCCATTTAAATAAAAATCAAAAAAGCTACGCATTTTTTGTTTTATCGCTTTTCGTCCGGTTAGATTTTTATAATATAATATTTGGTCTGTTTATTTAAAATAGTTACTGTTTATGTGTAATATGATTAATATATACCTAATATTGTTTACTAGTGGGCCCAAAAAACGTGCCTCCTTTCATCTAGATCCTTTTAGCCGTACTGGCGTGATTGAATAATAAACATCTATCCATCCAAACTTTCGCATTTATAATATTAGTAGAAAGCAGCCCCTGTTGACAATCTCCAATCGATAACGCTAGTAGAAAACGAATGTATGGGAATGATAATCTGAACGTTAAGTCACGTGGTCAGACCATACAAATAGAAGGCGTTAACGATTGTAGAAAGAGATTCGATAAGGAACGTTAGTAACTTGGCTAGGGGGCAAGGATAGTAGGATGAATGATGAAATCGATTTTTTTTAATGGATAGGTGCGTGCTTGACCAGTATCTCAACTGATGGTAAGCGATGATGTGGTTGACGGTGAAGCACGCTTGCCTAGAAGTAACCTATTCACTCTTTATTTAAAGACCCCGAGGTTGTAACTATCGGGGAACTCCGGCAGGGAATTCTACTCCTTTGACTTCGCATAATAAAAGTATTTCCAAAATGTTTAGTGCGTATGGGTGTGGGATGTCCACCATGTACCGATGGAGCATCGCCGTACGTCTTGTTGTCCGATGATAAAACGGGTATAAGTTTACCTACTTGTGATTTATTTTGTTCCTGACAGCGACGTTAAACCTGTTCCACACTTGTGGATATAGCACGATTAGATTAGTTTTGATACTTTACTTACTTTTAACAGACTTCAGGAGGAGGTTTTCAATTCAATTATTTATATGTCAGAAAAAAATCCATAATGTGTTTGTTCCGTCCCGATCATTGGTATTTACTTGCAACACCGTGTCGGCGGACTGTCAACGATTTTGACAGCTGGCACTAAACAGTCGAGAGAGAAATTTTGTAATGTGAACACGCGGAAGTGGGGTTTTTGTAGAAACATATCTAATCTAGATGTGTTTCACCCATTGTATTTGTTAATCGCGCCCGCCGTTCGCAATCGGCGTTGTGGGGCGCCCCTAAAGTGGGTTTAGAGTGTATTTTCACGCGCATCGAAGTGCTTTTGCGGGAAACGTGCTGCCTGGTGGACGCCGGCCGGATTCTTCGGTCCAGACAGACGTCAGTCTTTCCCATTACTTCCTTTATCTATACTTACTAATATTATAAAGCTGAAGAGTTTGTTTGTTTGTTTGTTTGTTTGTTTGTTTGAACGCGCTAATCTCAGAAACTACTGGTTGGAATTGAAAAATTATTTTTGTGTTGGATAGTCCATTTATTGAGGAAGGTTATAGGCTATATAACATCACGCTACGACCAACAGGAGCAGAGCATAAATGAAAAATGTTGCAAAAACGGGCAAAATTATTCCTTTTTGAGAGCTTCCGTTGCGTGCGCTGCGTAAACGGTTTAATTACACAACAATCATGTATGTAGAGTAGGTAGGGTTGATGGGTAGGTAGGTAGCCAGTTGACGGGAGCGAAGCCGCGTGGGACAGCTAGTTATATATATTCTCCTATCCCTAACCTCACGGCACAAGATTGATCGACGCCCAGGAGTCTACCGCAGGGATCTAAGGTAAGTCCGGACACTATTACCGGCCAACCCTTGTGCCACCTTATACCTGTGAGATAGGTACCAGTATCTCTCGCAATAGGGAGCAAATCCCTAGCTTTCCACTGCTGCGTTACGGCAGTTTCGTGGGTACAGGTTCTGATTGGATCCAGGAGTGACACGCTGTTAATGGGCCCCAGTGATGAGTTCCTGGCTTGGGATCCGCAGACCTGTATTTAACATTTGGTAGCAAGAGCGTGGTTTGCATTCCACGAGCATAGTAAACGCTAGGACACTCGTTCACAGTGAACGCTATATTGTTTGTCGGTTTGCTTTTTATTGTTGAGAATACTGGGTTGTAAAGTGGTACATTTTGGGTCACTCATAGTTAGCTGTGTCCTGTTAGAGGCGAACAGCCCCCATAGTTACATTCCAATTTGTTAAAATAAAGTGTACAACTCACAACTTAATATTGTCACTCCGGGATAGAAGGTTACAGTTTTGTATTGAAATTTGTTTATTTGTTGTATACAATATAGGTTTGGTGCAGACTAAATAGTCTTCCCTAATTGTATTTAATTGAATCATAGTTATTTTTGGACCTTGAACCTTCTATCTTGGGTTTGTAAGTTTTTCTTCATTATAAACATACTCAGTGCCGCTACAGAAGTTATTGTTGTAAAGTATATTGTTACCAATTATATAAGAAAATTGGTTAGTTTGTTTGATATTGACAGTAATATTCTAATTGATTCAAGTTAAATACATTGTTTTTAACTATTAAAGTAAATTGAATATTGAATTCTATTGTAAAATCAACCTACCCACTTTGTGTTGATAATTTTCATTTTTTAGAATACTCTCTTGTGTGTTGATAATTTATTTTCTTGAGGTACCCACTTTGTTTTTGATAATTTATAAATTGGTATTTGGGGTTCCATAATAATTTGTACTGGAAAATAATTAAGTAAATGTAACAGGGTTCAGTACTATTTATTGAATTAACTTGTTGTTTCTCTTACAGACTTTGTGATTTGATATTTAATTTGGTAAGAGAATTACTGTCAATCTGTTGTTTTGGATACACACATACATTATTAATTTACGTTGTTGAACATTTTGTGTATTAATTAATATAATCACCGTTACGTTTTGAAAGTATGACTGCCTATACATTTGCTTGTAAGATTAGAGCGGAATTGAGATGGGTGACCTTGGTGGCCTCTTTAATAAGTAGATCTGATAGATCAGAGGATTTGTTGGCCCGTTTTAGTGAACTCCCAGCCCGTCAAGCCAGGGTGGATGAATGCTTTGCGGAGTGTTTGGCGCTATTGTCCACCGAGGACACTGAGTTGGCCGCTGCGGTTGAGGCAGACTTCGCGCAGTTTTACGGTTTCTCTGATGACATTGTTGAGGCAACCGCTAAGTTGAGGGGTTTTGCACATGGGAAATATGGTGGGGATGATGCCACACACCTCGCCCCTCTTGATGATTTGTTGAAGTCTTTGGATGAGGAGTGTCGCCTTTTGGATAACTCTGGTGTTGAAGGTCCCTTGCGGGCCCCAGAGCGGCCCTCTCCGGACCAGCGTCGTGTTGGTGCGCGCCCCTCCACTTGTGGTTTGGGTGAGCTACGACGGCAGCCTCATAAATTTGTAGCGACTCAGTATCGCAGTATGCGTTGCTTATATTGCAACACGGATGGCCATATAGTCACGTCCTGTCCGAAGTTCCTAGAACGGAACACAAGGGACCGACGTGGAATCGCCAACAGCCGCAAGTGGTGCTACACTTGTCTGGCACAGCATTTGCAGCGGGATTGCCAGAGGTCGGATCCTTGCCCGCACTGTCAAGGTAGGCACCACCGCGTGTTGTGTCCGGACCAAAATGGTGTTGGTGGCCCTGATGATGCCGGACGCTCCCCCATAGGCGGGGGAGCGCATGCCCACCAACCCCAGGTGGATCCTCGACGGGGTATACCTCGCAAAGGCGGGGGCACCCCTCCACCCCGTCCTCAATTGGAGGAAGCGTCCGCTTTTCAGGACGGCTACCAACCCCAGAGGGGTTATCAACATTCGGTAGTCGCCTCCCTCTCCTCCACTACAGCCGCCCAGCCAGAGATAGTCCTTCTGCCAGCTGTCCATGTAATGATCTGTGGCCCGAAGAGTAAATCTTTGTTAGTTCGTGCTCTTTTGGATTCGGTTTGTCAAGGCTGTCTTGTATCCTTTTGTTTAGTGGAGAGATTGGGTCTCCCACGTGATTCCACCTTTCTACCATATGGGTGGTATTGAAGCAGTTGGTCAACGGGGATAAATTGAAATTTGTGTTTCGCCTGTTCATTGCGGGCCAAGAATCTTGGCCAAGGCCGTTGTTTTGAATGATATTTTGGGCAGACACCCGCAGGTAACCATTAGCCCTGCAGTGGTGAAATTGACGTCGGACCTAACTCCTTCCGACCCGAAGTGTTTGGTACCCGGACCCGTATATGGGTGCGGATGGTTTGGCTTTGATTTTGTCCGGGACCAAGTGGGTTCTGCAGATGAATGGGTTAGTAGTTGTACCGACGGTTTTTGATTTTGGACTTACGGGTCCCGTGTTGAAGGGCTCCGCCCCGCGGATTGAGGACCAAGGACTTATAATGGCATAGTCCTTTGTTGGCGTCGCACCTCAGCTCATGCTTTGGAGGTTTTTGTAGCGAATAGAGTCTCACAGATTCAGAACTCTGAGACTAAACTGATCTGGAGACATGTCCCAGGAGAATTGATTCCCGCAGATTGCGCGTCACGTGGTTGCGAGGCTCCTGCCCTTGTTGACCATTATCTTTGGTGGGGACCAGACTGGTTGACGCATTGCAAGTCATCCTGGCCCCAGAATAGGTTCTCCTCTCCAGAGATTCTGCCAGGCTTGCGTATTGGAATTGTTGAAACGCAACCTTTATATAATTTGGATTATCTTTGGACAGATACAGTTCTTTGTCGAAATTGTTAGGAGTTACCGCTTGGGTCCGGCGTTTCATACGTAACGGACGGAACCCTAATAATAAATTGTTATCCTCAGTTTTGTCGCCTTATGAACGCCAAGAGGCCCTGATGTTGTTGGTTCGTGCTGTCGAGCACTTTGACCAGACTATTGAAGCCCTGAAGAAATGCTTAGCTTTGAAAGGCTCAATCCATTCCTAGACCGATCTGGTTTGCTCCGAGTCGGAAGACGATTGCGGAATTCGAACTTGCCTTATGGTGCTCGCCATCCTTTGTTGCTCCCTAAAGGAGGAGCGTTGGTGAAATTGTTGGTGTCCGATCGACACATTAATAACGCACACGCCGGTTGCAACGCCCTCGTAGCCATTTTGCAGCGTGAATTTTGGATTTTGTCGGCCAGACGCACTATTCGTGGCATCATCTTTAAATGTATGCAGTGCTATAAGTTGAAGGCTGCTCCCACTCAACCCATAATGGGTGATTTGCCGTCCGACCGGGCGACGGAGAGCAGACCATTTGCTTCGATCGGAACCGATTTCGCTGGTTCCTTTTTGGTGAAGACTTCTCAACTTCGGAACGCCAATGCTGTTAAGGCCTACCTGTGTGGGTTCGTTTGTCTGGCCTCCAAGGCGGTTCACTTGGAACTTGTAACTGCCCTCAGCACAGATGCGTTTGTTGCAGCGCTAGGTAGATTTGTTTCCAGCCGAGGACTACCATCTTTGATCCGTTCTGATAACGGTACTAATTATAAGGGCGCTGATAGATATTTAAATGATATTTGTAATTATCTAAATAAGGATAAACAGAATTTGAGATTTGCCATGGCGCAAACGGAAATTAATTGGCATTTTTGTAAATAAATTTGTATAGTAGCAGAACCGCTTCTCCGCCGTGTTGTTGGTGAAACTATTTTCACATTTGAGGTACTTGTTACGGTGTTTTGTAAAGTTGAGGCCGTCCTCAATTTGCGACCTCTCTGTCCGATCTCCTCAGACCCAAATGACCTAGAAGTCATGACCCCTGGTCATTTTTTGATTGGTCGGCCCCTCAACGCCCTGCCGGAATACCCCTTCAGGGAAATTGAATCTTCGCAATTGCCAGTCAATTGCGAAGATTCATTTTTTCTTTGGAATATTTGCATATTTTGCAGCGGCGCGTTGAGTGGTCTGACAAAACTGTCCCTCCCAAAGTCGGAGACCTTGTATTTGTTAAAGAGCCTAATTTGTTGCTTTTATATTGGCGTCGTGGACGCATTGTAGATTTGATTTATGGGTCTGACGGAGATCCCAGAGTTGCAAAGGTCATGGTCGGAGATTCGGTTTTGAAGCGAGCAGTGGCAATTTAGCACACTTGCCCATTTATTAGCGGACATAACTCCTTATGTCCGAGACGGGGGGATGTTGCGTCCCGATCATTGGTATTTACTTGCAACACCGTGTCGGCGGGCTGTCAACGATTTTGACAGCTGGCACTAAACAGTCGAGAGAGAAATTTTGTAATGTGAACACGCGGAAGTGGGTTTTTTGTAGAAACATATCTAATCGAGATGTGTTTCACCCATTGTATTTGTTAATCGCGCCCGCCGTTCGCAATCGGCGTTGTGGGGCGCCCCTAAAGTGGGTTTAGAGTGTATTTTCACGCGCATCGAAGTGCTTTTGCGGGAAACGTGCTGCCTGGTGGACGCCGGCCGGATTCTTCGGTCCAGACAGCCGTCAGTCTTTCCCATTACTTCCTTTATTATATATATTCTCCTATCCCTAACCTCACGGCACGAGATTGATCGACGCCCAGGAGTCTACCGCAGGAATCTAAGGTAAGTCCGGACACTATTACCGGCCAACCCTTGTGCCACCTTATACCTGTGAGATAGGTACCAGTATCTCTCACAATAGGGAGCAAATCCCTAGCTTTCCACTGCTGCGTTACGGCAGTTTCGTGGGTACAGGTTCTGATTGGATCCAGGAGTGACACGCTGTTAATGGGCCCCAGTGATGAGTTCCTGGCTTGGGATCCGCAGACCTGTATTTAACAGTGTTAGTAATATACATCTTAAAAACCATGTTAGTAAATCAATTGTGAAATTTCGTCAGATTTTATTTTAGTGTTCAACGATAATTTCGCCAATTGTAGACCAATTTTGATAATTACAACCAAACCAAGATTTTTGAAATCCCATTTAAACTTGGTGAAATTTTTTAGTGCTTTTTTTTTATTTTAAAGCTTTTATTTTGGAAAGTAAGTATTATTAAGAAAATACATAAATGTATTAATAAGTATTTATTGTTAGTAAAGAGTTTTAAATTACGGCAAATGTAATAACATCCTATTAATGACCCGATCTGGACCGATGACGTAGATTGCAGGTCCACACCATCACTGAGAGATAGTAGTCAAACGCGAACCAATCGTTAATAAAAGAAAAACACTGGACAACTCCATGTGGCCGTACTTGGAGGTCTATGTTCAGCAGTGGACGTCTTTCAGCTGAAACGATGATGATGAGAAGTAACAGTACTACTCGTTCAATATAACTGTGCACTTGGTGCTGTCACGTCACAATGACGTTCGACTCTCACTATTGGCCCAAGAGGTGAGCGGGGCGCGGCGCGGGTATGCGGGAGTGGGGTCGATGACGGTCGATGTGCACAGTGTTTTTGACCGTGTTGTAGCTCACTTGAGACCTTAAAGATTAATAAGCGCACTATAAAGTCCATTCTCGACCAGCTGAACATTTAATATAGACTCTCCACGATTTGCTGCTAGAGAGTCCTGAGCTACTTTGTTCGTATCGCTCGGAGACAGCCAGACAGCCTTGAAAATCTGGTTGGAGTGGGAAAGGTGGGTAAGAGACTGCGCTGACGTACACCTACTCGCTGGTCAGACCAAATAAGAGTGACTACAGGACTGACGGTGACCACTGCACTGAGAAGAACCGAAGACAGAGTGGCTTGAAATACAGTCGTTGACTCCGTCAGAGCTTTCCAAGACGGGCATGACCAAGATGAATAAGAAGAAGGGAGTATGAAGGAAAATGCATGTTAAGCCAACGCTAAATAAATTGGGATAACGATAGGAGACTGCTGATAATATTCTTCAGAAATATGTTCTGAAGAATATTATTTGTATCTGTTGTCTACAAATGAAAAGAGAATAAATAACTCACCTGCTCTCGATCCCGTCGGTTTGCCCGGTCCTTGCCGCTTTCCTTCTGTCCTGCCACTACGCCGTACATTTTATTCACGAATGTGACTGTCAATGTCACTGTCAGTGTCAACACCAAGATTTTTATAGGTAATGAACACAATATCGGTAAGATTATTTTCAACACTAAACCGCTTGTAAAGCAAACCTAATAATAGGTACATAAGTTACACTAAAGAAATTAAAATAAAATAAACACATTTTACAAGTTTGAAGAGGTCGTGGCTAAATAGGGTTGAGCAACGCTTGTCAAGGTCGGTCCGTGGTTGAGTATCGTAACATAGCGACATTCCTCTGTGCCTTGGAAAGCACGTAAAGCCGTTTCTCCCGACTCTCATACGTAGGGAAGAGCGGGGCTAAACGTGCCGATTTTCGTAAAATACAATATCAAACTATGAAAATAGTGTATGGCTTACCCACATATTTAAAGAATGATATTATTGGCGTTTCTAAATAGTGATATTGTTTTGTGCATCGTTAAACAGTTTTCTTACCAAAACATTTTATATGAGATCGATAGGAACGAAACAACTCCCCGCTATGGGGCTGGTTGTTCCATCGTTTCAAATACAAACTTACCCTTCAAAAATTAAATCTCAGCCACACACGCTAAAAGGGTGTTTTGTAGTTCGTCAAAATGTGTGATTATTTTATGTGTACTAACAGTTAACAAAAAAATAAAAGGCAACAATATCCGAACCGTCGAATTTACTTTACTAGTAACTAAAACGGCTCCTGTAACGGCATAGGGCCATAAAGTTTCGCGAAAAACATACGAATCGCTCCGTTTTTTACTTGCGTTCCTATTTTCATCGGAACAACTTACCCCCGGCACCTTAAGCCCCACTCTCCCTCATCTTTAACAGTCGATAAGGGTAGTCAGAGGCCAGGCAATCTGACAAGAGATGTTGTGGTACTCTGTTATAGGGTTGGGGAGGTCAGATAGCCAGTCTCTCGAGGTAAAATACTGGAGTTAACCTGCATTCGGTTTGGCTGGTAGCCGATCTCAACCTAGTTGGGAAAAACCAGACAGATTGATAGTTGATTTCCCCACGGCAGAATAATTTTTACAGCTTGCTATTTTACTGTCTGGTTAAGCCCGTAAACACACTTAAAATTCGAGAATAAAATTTCTTTGGGCAATCGGTAAAAACAGTAGGTTCTTTTCTAATTCCTATGGGAATTAGAAAAGAACCAGCGAGCGAAGTGTCTAAATAAAATAATATA
This sequence comes from Orthosia cruda, assembly GCA_964057195.1. Lineage (NCBI taxonomy): Eukaryota > Metazoa > Arthropoda > Insecta > Lepidoptera > Noctuidae > Orthosia > Orthosia cruda. The sequence goes on along the minus strand of OZ059853.1, from coordinate 2,839,130 downwards.
GTTTATTAGCCTAATACTGCCCCACTGCAAAGTAAAGGCCTCTTCACATACAGAGAAGGCACGAACTTTGACCACCAAACGATTTTGACGATTTCAATCTAGTGTCCGACCGAAAGTTCGGTTTCGGTTTCGGTCGAGTTTCGGCAAAAAAACTAGTTTCGGTTTTGGCGGCAAACCTGCCGAAGCTACGACCGAAACCAAAACTGCATTCAGGAAATTTCGCGCTGTGATCGGTCATGTTCGGCGCGTTAAATTCCATCCAAGCGAGTAAGCGACGAAGACATTTTGCCGCGTCCACGAGCCTAATCATGTCGTGACTGGCTTGTGTTTGCAGTTCGTTTTGTTTGTTGTGAGTTTTCGTGTGATTTATTTTGAATTGTAAGGAAGTTTCTGCTGCCGAAATTCGGTTTTGGTTTCGGTAAAAACCAGTTTCGGTCGGACGCTATTTCAAACTTATATTTACTACAAGTCCATGTTTCCTCACGATGTTTTCTTTTACCGTTGTCAGCGATGTTCAAGACAAATTAAACAATTTGGCTATTTCATTCAAATTACTATAAAATAAATCCTTCAATTTGTGTTTATTTTCTCGTAAACTTACGATAGACCCAGATGGTGGGGAATTGGGACATTGTGGCCAAATGGAAGTAAAGTTGTGAATTGGATTGTTGAAGTATCTTATCTTGTATCAGCAAGTTTGTGTCGGCCGTACAATGAGGGTCGGCTAATGAAATCAGCATTAACAGTTATACGACTGTGGAACTTACTTTCCCCTCAAATTCTCTGCCGGAGTCTGGGTTTCCAGATAGCTACAACCTGGGGGCTTTAAGACACGAGTTATTAGGTTAGTTCTACGTCATAGATTAGTAAATAAAATTAAAGTGTCTGTTTGTAATATAAAAAATATATTTTTATTAAATGCATATGAAAGTATATACGGTACTTATAACAAAAAAAAACTTCGAAATGGTTGGAACGACTTTGACGGGACTTTCCCTCGCACTTGGCTGATGTTTTTGTTATGGCTCCAAGGGTCTATAATAAATTGCCAAAATCTATAAGGGATGAAGATAATAGCCGCAAATTCAAAAGAAAATTTTATTTATTTCTAATAGATAAGACATATTACTCTATCGAAGAATTTTTAAATGATAAAATATGACATTACTAGCTATTTATTATAATTTACCGTTGTATGTAAAAATAAATTATAATTGATTTATTATTAACTAGCTGTCCCACGCGGCTTCGCTCCCGTCAACTGGCTACCTACCTACCCATCAACCCTACCTACTCTACATACATGATTGTTGTGTAATTAAACCGTTTACGCAGCGCACGCAACGGAAGCTCTCAAAAAGGAATAATTTTGCCCGTTTTTGCAACATTTTTCATTTATGCTCTGCTCCTGTTGGTCGTAGCGTGATGTTATATAGCCTATAACCTTCCTCAATAAATGGACTATCCAACACAAAAAGAATTTTTCAATTCCAACCAGTAGTTTCTGAGATTAGCGCGTTCAAACAAACAAACAAACAAACAAACAAACAAACTCTTCAGCTTTATAATATTAGTATAGATTGGTTCTTTTAATTGACATTATTTACAATATTACGTTACTAGTTCTTAATATAGTTTACCATTGATATGCATGTAAAATAAATTATAATTGTTTAATCCAAACTAATATTATAAATGCGAAAGTAACTCTGTCTGTCTGTCTTTCTGTCTGTCTGTCTGTCTGTCTGTCTGTCTGTCTTTGCTTCACGCCTAAACTACTGAACCGATTTGTGTGAAATTTGGTACAGACATAGTTTGGAACTTGAGAATGGACATAGGATAGTTTTTATTACAAAAAATAAAATATAAAATAAAATTTATTCCGGACATATAGCGCCATCTATTGGTCAAGAGTCGGCATCAATTCAGTACTGAAAATTCATCGGAAAAAAGTAAATAAATAGTAAAAAGGTATGAAAATATAATATAATACAACTTTTAGTACAAAGAAAATGCCCGAACGGAGTATAGATAAATAATCCGAGTTGTCACTATGCTCGAATAGATGGCGTTGGGATCGAAATAGATCGCGCTATGGTTTCGTTACACGCATTTGGTTGGGTATCGGCCGAGCGCTTCGGTACTGTCGTGGAATTGTGGATTGATCGTTTCGTAAATTTAAAATTGGCTCCGTTGTATTAGTAGATTAAAAGGTTTATTTGTTGGGCTGTCTGGTGGTTGTTTTCAAAATTGGTCCCGTTGTATTTGTCGATTAAAAGGTTTATTTGTTGGGTTGTCTGGTTGTTGTATAATGTAAGTTTAGTTTGATCTCGATTATTAGTAGATACTAAAATTGTATGTCTAAATTCGTTTTAATTTTTAAATTAATTAGATCGTTCAGATCAAAATAATATTTTGAAAATAAGGGAAAAATAACATTTTCGCCTTTTTCGATCGGCAATAACGGCTTTAATGCCCTAAGTGAGTAGGTATACATATCTTCAATTCAAACGCAGAGCTCATTATGTTGATTTTTGAAGAGTTCCCTAGAATATCTTCCACATTTCATTTTTGAAGAGATCCCGCGAGATCGGCAACTATGTGGGTAAAACCAAAAATCTGCCGGAAGTCACTATTCCACGCGAACGAAGTCGCGGGCAAAAGCTAGTTATTTATAAATAATACCTACATTTAATGGACATCATCTACTCGAACTTGACTTTGTATTGCATAGATTCAGATTTATTACTGAAAAACCTAATATATTTGTACACCAATTTCATTGGTAGGACATAGAGCTCGACTGAAATGTAAACATAAGACCTTTATTGTAATACCTATGTTCACGAATAAAGATTGATTGATTGATTGATTGATTGATTGATTAAAGGCTTAGGGTTCCTCATAAAAATTGAATCTCTTGTTTTTATTACTTTAATGAGTTTGCGGACAAATTTACGGGCAACAGCCAGTCAATAATAAATCGACCAAGTATCAAGACTATTTTGTCACACGAGAAAATCCTTTCTTGAACAAAATTCTCAACGAGCTTAAAAGTGAGGAAGTCAGAATGTAAAGTTAAGTTATGATATACTTTATAAGAAGATACTCTACCCAGGAGCGTAGCTACCGCGGTATTAGCCGTATTAACGATTCGGGAACGTGTGGAATAAAAAGTTTAAACAATGTTATCCACAATTCTTATCAATCTTATTTCCATTCTGGTCACAGCACTGTATCGGCCTTAGTTAAAATTATTGACGACTTCCGACTGGCCATGGACAACAGGCACCTTACAATATTGATTCTACTGGACTTTAGCAGAGCTTTTAATTCAGTTGATTTTGACATCCTCTTAGGTATCCTAACCTCTTTTAATGTATCTCCTCCTGTGATTACGTGGTTTAACTGTTATCTTCGGGGTCGCTCGCAGTCGGTTCGCTTAGAGGAGGTTTCCTTTGACTGGTGCGATCTCGCTGCGGGCGTTCCTCAGGGTGGCGTCCTTTCTCCTCTGCTTTTCTCGGTTTTTATAAATGCTATCACTAAGGTCTGCTGATGTCTGCTTTCTTGATGCAACTGAGGAACTCTTTGATAAGCTTGAACGTCTGCAGAATTTGTGCATCCGCTTCATTTTGGACCTTCGAAAGTACGACTATGTGTTGGAATTTCGGAAGCGGTTGAAGTGGCTGCCTATTCGACAGCGCCGATATATCCACACTATATCTTTACACTTTTCTGTTTTTCGAAATCCTAACTCTCCTTTGTATCTTTGAGAGCGCTTAGAGTATCTTGTTCCAAGAGGAAAGCCTTGCCATTCCTCATCAGCACTTCTCCTTCGTTTTCCTCCTCATTCATCAAGTCGTTACGGTGGATCATTTCTGTTCGTGCTGTCCGCCTCTGGAATACTCTTCCACACTCTATACGGGATAGCGTTTCGTTGGAGGTTTTTAAGAGAAGTATAAAGGAACATTTTCTATCAACATGACGCATAAATATGTATCAATAAATGTAAGATTTTAGTTATTTATTTATTTTATTTATTTATTTAGTTGTAATATAGTATGTATTATGTACACGTATCTGTTTAGTTTATTTAGTATGTAAGAATTTTAAATATTCAATGTCTTTAAACTTGGAATTTTGTTGTGCACTTGGATGCACTGTCCTCTTACGCACCTTTGACAACTTAGGTTTGCTATTAGAGAACTAAATTATGGGTTAAGCTCGCCTTTGTACATAAGTTGACCTTTGTATTTGTATCTTAATTTTATGTTTTGTGTGAAATTAAGAATAAGAATCTCAAATTCTGTTTGATGTTAAGTCCGTGAGGGATTATCTTATTTAACAAATAAACTTGATTTATTTAAGATGAAAGTTTAATCCATCCGATTGAGGATTCTCCAATTTTCTTAAAAAATCACAATATACGCACAAAACGTTTTGGGAACATATTTATTTTGCGCACAGTTAAGGAGTGCAATTCCCTGCTGGAGTCCGTGTCCGTGTTTCCCTACAGCTATAATCTTCAAGAATAATAGTTTATTTCTTGGCAAGCGTGTTTTACCGTCGACCACATTATCGCTTATCATCAGGTGAGATAGTGATCAAGCGCGAGCCTAAAGTTTTTTTTTTTTTTTAGAAAAAAAACAAAAGCAATGAAAACTTAACCTATCCCAGTCAGGATTGTCTCATTTTTAAGCTCGGTTCGCTCGTTCTTCATAACCGTTTAAATTATCCAGATCTTAATAAAAAGAATTCAGACTTCCAATTTATTTATTTTGTAAGAAATATTCTCTTCTTTTTGATCTTCGCGGAAGACGGGTAAAAAGGGCCCGCAACAATTTTTGAAACCTTTCAGGACTAGCTAAGCTACTGTGCCACACATACTTGTGTATTCGGTTTAAAAGTTCAATTTTGTTTCTTCAAGAAGATTTCGGGCTGCACTTAATAAACCTTTGCAGTTTTATTCGTTTATATAGTAAACTTTTCTTGAAAGTTTGTAAGAATGGACGGATGGATGGACGTTTGTTACTCTTCCACGCAAAAACTACTGAACGAATTTTCATGCAACTTAACAGAAATATAGCTTATACATCAGAATATCATAGGATGATAGGATATTAATTTATGAAGATATTGGGAAAAGTACTAATACCACGCGGGTGGACCTGGGGTGGCAGCTAGTATTATTTATATATATTTGTAATCAGGTACTCGAAAACGGACCTATTTCGAAAAAAATTGCAATATAGGGGTTTTCAAGGTTTCGGGTGAAAAAACGATCTAACTAGGTTTCATACCTGGGAAAATTCGCTTTCGCCGTATTTTCTCTATTTTTCCCGAGCAGAGTTCGGCGCCCAGGTACTGATGTTTTATGTGCCTTCTACCTGACCGTTAGGTGTGTATCTTAAGAACCAAGTAAATAATACCGCATTATGCATAGTGCCCAGACAATTTGAAAAATGCCCATTATGAGTAGGCAATTTGCTAAAAACTATTGAAATAATTAATTTTCTGAATAATGCCCATCATTTAGTGGGCTGGGTAAAAAAAGATGCGTTTAATTAAATTATTTTAATTTAATGTTGACATTGATTTTATATAGAATCAGTATCTACCATAACAAAATCGAGGCGCTCCTATTTCTGTCTGCAGGGTCTAAAGTAACCAAATATGAAGGAGATGACGGGAGCCGAGTTGGCTCGCTTTGCTCGCTCACTTTAGCTCTCGTCATCCCCTTCGAACCTAACCTATCCGTGTCGGGGTGCCCTGAGCGCCCGAGCTCGCTTCGCTCGCTCTTGAACTTATTCGTTGACAATAGCGGCACCGCTTACAATATTATTTTATGCTAACCAATTCTACAATGGTCTGACCGTTATGTATGTGTATACTGTTTATATACCCAAACAATCTATCAATCAATCTGCCTGTATTTCCAACTATATCGGGGTCGATTTCCAGTCTAAGCAAATGCAGCTGAGTACCAATATTTTACATGGAGAGACTGCCTATCTGACCTCCACAACCCAATAACTACTCCTTGGCTAGACTGGTGTCATATCTCAGGCTTCTGACTACCCGTAACTCGTAACGACTGTGAAAGATCTTCAAATGGCAGCCGGGACTAACGGCTTAAAGTTTCTTATAACTTATACTTCTTTCCGAGGCACGGAAAAGTCTCGTTATAGTATGTAAAGATAGTCACCCATCCACGAACCAAACTTAGCAAGCATTGCTTAACCTTAGAGATCTTATTAATATTTAGTTACACAAAATACACATACCCATACAAAAATTAGCAAGTAAATAATGTGTATTTTGTATAGCTAGTAACAAATTATTTAAATGTTTCCAAAGTGACATGTACAGTCAAGGGTCAAAAGTGCAGTCATAATCTCCAAAAACTCAAATGGCTAGTTTTTGTAGAAGAAGTTATAAATTATCCACAACTGATTTAATATTATGTATAGAAATTAAAGTATAGATTATTAACCGCGAAAAGTTGAAATTCTGCTGCCTACAAAATTGCCTTTTCTGTTTTGGTAGAGTGTGACTGCACTTTTGACCCTTATAGTACCAACATGTTATGCCGAAAAAGAAGTTATTTTTCACTTTGTAATGTTTTTATTTCGAAGTCGGTTCTATTTTTTTTGTAAAAAGTTTTGTTACTAAGAACGGATGGAATTTGCTGGACCGGTTTCTGCTATTCACCGTTTTTAATTTCTAAATGCCCGTTTACTAATGGCCATCCTAAAAGTATTTAAACAAAACAAAATTAAGCAATGGTAATGAACGTTCTGCCAACCATTTGAAATTACGATGTTTGAAAAGGGATCTGTTGGAACCGTTTTGTTTGTTTGACGATATTATGTTATTTTTTATTTTTTTAGGGTTCCGTTCCTAAAAAGGAAAGAAAGGAACCGTTATAGGATCACTTCGTTGTCTGTCTGTCTGTCCGTGTGTCAAGACCTTTTTTTCTGGAACGCCTATAGGAGGTATTCTGTTGTCCCGTAGCACAGTTTAAAAAAAAAAAACAATTTCCAATTTATTTGCTGTTGATATACTGATTGTAACCTATGTCGATGTATAGGGACGACAGTTTTCAGGCGGCATAGTTAATTTTGTTTCTCAATTCAGTTTATCATTTCAATTGATTTCATTTAACTAATTATTATGTTGAATATAGCTATTTGTACGGAACCCTCGGTGCGTGAGTCCGATTTGCACTTGGCCGGTTGTTTTTTATATTACCTTACTTTTGTATTTGTGTCCTTAATAAATAAATTACTAATACAGTTTCCAAGCACTTCCTGCATAGGATTAAAATGAATCTTGGCGTATTTATGTAACTTTGGAAAAAAAAAAAAAAAATGGTACTGTAACGAGGTTGCACTCTTTTTCCTGTTTATGAAGCTGGTAATGGATAATTGGTTTTGGAAGGTTATATATTGTGTTTGTGTTTTGATAGGTTAGATATTTTTGTTTCGGCTTTTCTTGATTTTTTAAAAGCCATCTAAGTTAGAACACGTAATGAAATATTTATAAGTAAGTTAAAACGATTTTCCTCTTTCCTCTTCCTTTCGCATAAGAAACCCCCGAATTGGACTAATTGCGAATTGGACCAACTGCGAGTTGGACCAACCGCTTATTGGACCAACTGTGAATTGGACATATTTTTAAACATTGGACCAATCGCGCCTAAAGGGTATTTAGGCTCATTGGACATGTATTGACATCGATATTAAATTTTGTACTACCCAGTTCAAAAAAAAAACCTGATTCTTATTATTTATGTACATAGTTTAGATGAAGAAACCTCGACAGTATAAGGAGGACGTAACTAAAAAAAACCGGCCAAGTGCGAGTCGGACTCGCGCACGAAGGGTTCCGTACCATTATCGCAAAAAACGCCAAAACAATCACGTTTGTTGTATGGGAGCCCCACTTAAATATTTATTTTATTCTGGTTTTAGTATTTTTTGTTATAGCGGCAACAGAAATACATCATCTGTGAAAATTTCAACTGTCTAGCTATCACGGTTCATGAGATACAGCCTGGTTAGGTTAGTTAGTTAGGTTTACAGACTGACAGACAGACGCACCGCAGAGTCGTCGTAATACGGTCCCGTTTTACCCTTTGGGTACGGAACCCTAAAATCTTGCAAAGTATTACGTATGTTCGAGTCATCTTCAACTGAATTTAAAAAAAAATATATATTGATTTATGTACATAATTATGAACACAAGGTTTTTTTCGTGTAACTAATAGTTTTGCTTTAAAAAATAATTAACAACACGATATTTTTTCGCAACTTTTGGAAACTCCTCCAAAACGACTTGGATGTTTAAAAATATTTTTACATAGAAAATTTATGGCTGGAATTTCTTCATAACTAACATAGCATTTGTAAATCAAATAATATTTTACAAACAAACTGTTCAAAAGGAGGTAAATAAAATATTGATATTTTGGCATCGAGCGGGCGCACGGCCAGTACTGCGTTAATATTGGGGCGTATATAGCGCCTTAATAACTTAATTTTATAAATCTACATTAATTTAACTGAAGCACGAAACTCTCGTAACGTTTAATGATAATTTTAATAATCATACTAATATTATAAAGGCGAAAGTTTGTGAGTGTATGTGTGTGTTTGTTACTTCTTCACGCTTAAACGGCTGGTCGGATCTGGATGAAATTTGGCGCAGAGATAGATTATATTCTGAAATAGCACATAGGAAATTTTTATCCCGGGAATATGTTCCCTTGGGATAAATTACGTATTTTTTTATAAGTTTTAAATTGACATCTTCATTATTCCCGGATATAATTCTGTCTAGCTTTATCCCAAATGTATTGTAGTCGGCTTCTATTCCAGTCTAACCAGATTCAGCTAAGTACCATTAATTTTACATGGAGCGACTGCCTATTTGACCTCAACAACCCAGTAACTGGGTACCACGTTAGTCCTTGGAAGACTGTTGTCAAATTTCAGTCTTCAGACTACCCGTGACGACTGTCAAAGAACTTCAAATGACAGCCGGGACCGACGGTTTAACGTGCTTCCCGACACACGGAGGAATCACGGTATATCAAGAACCCATCCATGGACTGACCTCGGCAAACGTTGCTTTACGTTGAAGATCGACTCGAGCAGCTGTATTAAGCCACGAGCTCCTAATAAAATAATTACCACTTATTAAATAAAAGAACTACTACGAAAAAAATACCACAACAAAAGCGCGGGAAATCGAACACAGATAAGATACACAGCACAGATAAAATAAAACTTATGAGTCCACAGATAAAAAACCAACGCGTGTTTTGACCGCACGACTATTCGTGAAGCTCACTCTATACATACTGAATATCCGTATGTTGAACAATGCAGCATCCTGAATACTGTACAACTATATATAACACTTATTTTACCGCTAACACCCTTATCTCTTCGCGTTAAAGTCGATTTTAAACTGTCATGACGGCAAAATAAAAAGGATAGTTTGCAAATTCTGTATAATATCCTCCAAGCGATTTTGTAATGTATTTCTAAGATTGAAGAGTTCGTTTTAGTTTGGATTGTAACTTATTTAAAGGACTATGATATTTTGGCGGGCTGGACAGACACCATGCAGATAAAACTGAATTAATTTTTATGTCGTTAATTAGCTAAAAAGAGTTTAAGGATTAAAATAAGCCAGAGATATAATTTGCAAATGTTCGTAGTATTTTCTTTGAATAAGTATCTAAGTATTCTGGAGCAGTGGAGTATTACGCGACTTACGAGTTGTAGGTCGTGGTTTCGAACCCAGGCAGGCGCTTTACTTTGCGTAAATTATTTCAACACCACTGCTCTCAAAACGGTGAAGGAAACCTGAATGGCCTAGAACCAAAAATTCGAAGACATGTGATATCCACCAACCCGCACTGTGCCAGCGTGGTGGATTATAGCCCACTGCCTCTCTATTAGAGGAGGTCTGTGGCCCAGCAGTGGGAACATTAAAAAGCTAATGATGATGATGATTCTGGAATACTCATAGTTACTCTCAAAACAATAGGAGCTTGGGTACTGTGAATCTTTGTCGACAACTTTACTGCGCGAATAGTAATAGGTACTATCGACAAGTTTGATTCATGGTCCGTCTTTACAAGCTTTTATTTTTAAACGGTTTTATTTGCACCGTTTGTTTTGTACTTTCATCTGTCCCAGTGTCTGTAATCAAATCTTGCAAGTTAAATTTGACCAACTTCCCAGTGTCCGATTGAGCTGGAATTGTGCACACATGTTTGTTTCTCGTAGAATCAATGTCTAACAATGCAAAGATTGTTTGAAAAAATCCTTTTTTAATATAAAAGCTTGTTTACTACAGCCATTCTAATACAATCAGGTCGAATTTCACTTAGGTAAATATATATTTCACGTCACACCATGCCTTTATTCCTCATAGTGCTGGTCAGAGAACCATTAGTACACCCGTATTATATATTTTCTTAGCAACGAGATTATTATATAATTATTTATTAAGATACTTACAATTAGTTTACCTATTTCGCAGTCATTTCATATTTTTTTGTTTTTCTTTGTGTTTAATGTGTAATTTGATTGAGTTAAAATAACCTGAATATACCAATGTATTATTATTACTTCAATAATATGCTACCGTTTTTTTTATTTGGCATTTTTTTTAAATAAAATAAGCTTATGTACGAGATAGTTGGTATATATTTATGAAACAAAATATTGTTCTGTACTTCTTTCCATAAGCAAGCAAGTCTGGACGACTATTAAATCCAAATTCTGCTTTATTATCAAAATACTTTTAATTCAATTATTAATCTTTTGCAATTCTCTCGCAAAATTGCACGACTCGAAGCCCCTTATGACGCAATTTTTTTGAGACTGCAAGGAAAGGGTTATTATATTTTTTTAACCGTGTAACGTAACGTTAGGCTCAGTCGAGCTAACGTTAGCCACGTTAGAAAAATAAAAGTTATTATAAATTAAAACTAAGAAAAACCGGCCAAGTGCGAGTCGGACTCGTGCACGAAGGGTTCCGTACCATTATCGCAAAATAAACGGAAAGAATCACGTTTGTTGTATGGGAGCCCCCCTTATATATTTATTTTTATTCTGTTTTTAGTATTTGTTGTTATAGCGGCAACAGAAATACATCATCAATGAAAATTTCAACTGTCTAGCTATCACGGTTCATGAGATACAGCCTGGTGACAGACAGACAGACAGACAGACGGACCGCGGAGTCTTAGTAATAGGGTCCCGTTTTTACCCTTTGGGTACGGAACCCTAAAAAGGATATAGATAATAAAAAACTAGGGTCCGGCTTCGCACGACGTGGGCAGCTAACCAGGCAGCAGGTCGGGCAGGAAGACGTGGTAGGCCATGGGTAGGCAGATGAGCAGGCACCACGACGGACAAGCAGGCAATCGGATAGGTAGGCTGTAGAGTAGGCAGCAGGACGGATAGGCAGGCACATGGATGGTCGAAGGCAGCTGAACTAATAGTCATAAGATGAAGCGGTGACCGACGAGGTTATTGAACCAGTAAAAATGTTCACATTTAAGTTCCACACTCAATAAATTATATTTATTGCATTCCAAAGATTTTATAACATTCACAGCCGTATATGTTATAGTTTAAAGAGTTTTCAGATAGATAGTATAGTATTAAGAAGTCAGCAGTATTTTGGCGTTCAGTCTAGATTCAAAATAATGCTGATGCCCGTTTTTTTCTCGTTCTGCCATCCCTTCTAAATTGCAAATTCAAAAATCAATTTACCAGACCAGACCAGAACGAATAAAAAACGGCTTTACAGAGGCGGGGCAGTCTACACTGCCCTTACAATAATGTGCAACTAGCTTAAGGAAAGGTCTAGGTAGTCCATGATAACTATGTAATGTCTATGGCTTAAGAAAATAAAATAAAACTTATATACACAGAGAAACTCATATATGAAAATGTCACAGTAAAATACTCCAATAATTACAAATTAGCAATATAATTTAAGTTAAAAATATTAAAACAATCAGAGATAACTAAAAGTATGCTTTTCAGATCTTCTCTTCTTTTCGTGTGAGGTGTGGTGTCAGAGTTAATTAAGCCGCCTCTGGGAATCCCCACAGGCCTCTGACTTGGCTATTTCAGACTTACATTATAACTCTATAAGTCCAGGTTTCCTCACGATGTTTTCCTTCACCGTTGCCTGTGATGTCCAAGATTAACTTAGAAAGTACATATGAATTTGAAAAATTCACATTGCTACTTGCCCGGATTCGAACCTACGACCTCAAGCACGACAGGCGAGGTCTTAGCCACTGGGCCACCACGACACTTTGATGTAACAATAGAAAGAAAACATAAAAATGAATTACAAAAGTTGATACAATATCAAAAGATATGAAGGTGTTGTTTGTATAGTGTGGAACGTAAGTAGACAAAAAAATGTGGCTCTGTTTAGCAGAATACCACAGCCGTTGAACGTCGTGGTGGCCCAGTGGCTAAGTTCTCGCCTCCTCTGCTCGGGGGTTCAAATCCAGGCACGTTCCAATCTGACTTTCAAATTCATATGTACTTTCTATGTTTTGTCTTGGACATCGCTGATAACGGTGAAGGAAAACATCGCAAGGAAACCTGGACTTATAGTTAATATGAGGTTGAAATCGCCAACTCATCTAGAGCAAACGTAGTGATCAATGCTCGAGCCTTGTTTGAGAAGAAGCGTAGGCCTATAATCTACATTAGGGCAGTTACAGGCTGGTATTTTTATTATTAAATGCACCATGACTGATACGACTAGAAATTTTTTATGTTTAGAAGTTTCAAAACGAATTATCGGCTGAAAGGGTCATGAACCAAACAGTTTGACGGTACGTATGTCTTGTCTGTCTATCATTTCGATTACCGCAATAATCGTGAAACACACGGGCACACGGTTGGCGCAGTGGTTGAGTGATTGACTGTTGCGTTGCGTGTCGCGGGTTCGATTCCCGCACGGAACAATTATTTGTATGACCTACAGATAGTTGTTCGGGCTCTGGGTGTTAGTGTATGTGAGTTTCTATGTTTGTAAACGCACCCACGATACAGGAAGAAATTCCTAGTGTGGGGCAACGATTTGAAAAACTAGCTGTTACTCGCGGCTTGTGTCAAACCCGTAAAACTAAAAAAGAAAATTGTCTTAATTTTTTTACGTGGAACCTAATTTTCTTCCAAATTAAACTTAAAATTATAGCATCAGCTACCTGACAGGGAAAGTCCCGTCAACATCGGTCAAGCCGTTTCGGCGATTAGCCGGAACAAACAGACAGACAGATCATAATTTAAAAAATGTCTTATTGTTCTAAGTAGGTACTGTATATTATTCTTTAACCGTTTTTTATCAAACAGAGCTAAGAACACTTTTGAAGAAGTCACCTTTCAAACAAAAAGAAACTAAACCAAAATCAGTTCATCCGTTTACGACCTATGATGCCACAGACAGACACACAGATACACACGTCAACCTATAAGTGCATCCCTCTTCTTCCGTTGAGGATTAAAAACTTATAACACCCCTCGTTTTCCGTCGGGGTTTAAGAACAGAAGCCTCCTTTTGGATTTCACCGCAGTGAGGTAATAAAACTCATTTAACACCAGTATTGCAAAGAAAGGGACTCGGACTTACGACTAGTTCAAACCCCACTGGTTCAAACTTTACGGGATGTTACGGAAGTGATGATATCGGAACCGAAGTCGGCATCGGAGGTTTTAAACCAACAAGATGATTATGTAACAAACGTTAACAAATCTCTTGGAGATATCATTAACTGGTTAAATGTAAACAAACTAAAAATAAATATCCCAAAGACAAGCTACATGACTTTCAAAAATAAAAATTCAAAAGCAACAAATATTCACATTAACTATCAAAATGAAACATTAAAAGAAGTTAACAACACAAAATTTCTAGGCTTTCACATTGACTCTGAGCTCAACTGAAAAATGCAAATCGATCATATCTGCAAAAAATAATTCAATCTTCCTATGCTCTCTACATGCTAAGAAAAGTTGTACACGAAAGTGCATTACTAGGCGCTTACCATGCATATGTGGGTTCTACACTCAAATATGGTGTTCTTTTTTGGGGTAATTCTCCCAACAGAGAATATGCGTTTAAAGCCCAAAAAAATGCATCAGGAGTATATGTGGACTTAAACAAACTGATTCCTGTAGAGCACAGTTTACTAGATTAAACATTTTAACTCCCCCCTCAATGTATATTTATGAGGCTGCAGTGATGATAAAACGCGATATTAGTAAATAAGAAATATTAAGAAGTGCACGACATAAAAATATGTTGAGTGTTATTAGATGTAGAACAGGGAAATTCAAGACGAGTATATTTGGGATAGGTATAAAAATTTATAACAGGTTACCAAATTGCATTAAAAACATCGAAATACTTAATATTTTCAAAAATAAACTCAAATTATTCTTAATAAGTAAAGCATACTATTCGATCAATGAATTTTTTAATGATGAGGTATTGACCTGATGAATTTATATCTGATTGTGGACTGTATATCTGTAATGCATATCGACGAAATTTAATGAATTACAATGCATTTTGACAAGAATGTAACATGAATTAATTAAAATGTAATTTTGACATGAGTTGAGTTATGAATGAGTTTTTAACCGACTTCGCAAAAAGGAGGAGGTTCTATGTTCGACTTCAAGTTTGTTTTTTTTTTTTTTTGTGTATGTTCACCGATTACTCCGTCAATTGTGGACCGATTTTGAAAATTCTTTTTTTGTTTGAAAAAGTATGTTCCGTAATTGGTCCCATTTTAATTTGGTGAAGATCAGATGAAGAACTTCGGAGATATACAACAGAACTCTTCAATAAATAACGGCAAATCTCTCGGGATTGCTGCAATCGCATGTCTGTTTGTTGTTTATACCATTTCATAACATAACATCACGCCAGTTCGCTCTTAAGGGATAAGCAGACCTCTCATTTCACCGTATATGTTCAAGTTTCATGAAATCTATTCTGGCGAAATAGTTCCCTTACTAACTTGCCTATTAGGTACGTACAACTAAAAAGTGAAAAATAAAAAAACTTTTTGCAAAAAAATACTACCGACTTCCAAATACAAAACTACAAAGTGAAAAATAACTTAATTTTTTGAAGTCGGTGTCCATAATGCAAAAAAATGGTACCTACGAAAGACACCGACTTCAAAAAATTAAGTTATTTTTCACTTTGTAGTTTTGTATTTGGAAGTCGGTAGTATTTTTTTGCAAAAAGTTTTTTTTTGTTATGAAAAATTTTGTATTCTTGACATGACATTTTGACATATTAAATAATGATAATATATTAACATTAATATTATTTTATATTAATTAATGATAGTATTTTTTTCTTTCTCTTTGAAATGTATAGTAATAGTAACTGATAATGTACTTTAACATGAATAATGATAGAATAGATCTTAAATGACTATTCAATATTGTACGCCCTGTGGGTATGTTGCAGCGATCTATATTTATATTATGATAATAACCATTTTCCACCTGTGACAAACAATAAAGGAATTTGAATTTGAATTAAATTTGGTGTGTCGGGATTGGAACCGCAACCGGAATCGGCGGAGGCTGAAGAAAGATGTGTTATGAGGAAGCAGGTTTTATAAAATAATACCATTTTTAATCAGCCTTTTTAATTTAAGCTCTAAGGCAATACACCTAACTGGGCTTTAAAAAAAAACAAACAACTTTTCTAAAATCGCAATCAGTATTTAATTTAAACAAGTTTGTACGCGTTGACAGCGGCCGTGTGCCGCCGCCGAAATCAAAATCGGAGATTTAAAAATAATCGGCAGTTCCGAATTTTGGAATCGGAATTGAACCTCCGTGCCATCCCTATATGTCTTATATGCTCTATTACCTCGAAGTGAAGATTATGAAACGACGAAAACTACCCCTTGGGGCCTAGTTGTATGTTGAATTCTAAATTGGGTTGATACAATTTGCCGTTGCTCGAATGGTCGCAAGTTCTACTGCTGAATATTAGGTCCTGCAACTAAAGCCAAGTTGACAATCTACAATCGATAACGCTAGTAGAAAAGGAATCAATGTATGGAAATGATAATCTGAAGCAACAAATAGAAGGCTTTAAAGATTGTAGAAGAAGATTCGATACAAAACGTTTGTAACTTGGCTGGGGGCTGGTTTCAATACAAAGTCTTATTGGGTTTTTCCATATGAAATTTCTCAACAGCAGCCTGGAGTCTTGTCTGCGGTCGATGGCAATTGGCTCGGGGACTTAAACATAACTGGTGAAATGTGTGTTTACTATATATGTACCTCTGCTTAGCCTTTCGAGGAATACACACGTGATATTTTGGCCATTCAATGCAATGCAGTGCATAAAATGCACACTTGAAATTTTGAAAAGTCACCTCAATAATCGAACGCAGCTTGTAAAGGTGGATGCGTATTATAGTGACGAGGAGCTCAGTGGCGGTAGCTTCATATAAGCCCAAAAGCCTTACTAAAATGCTCGATAGAGAATCAATATCAAACCTGAAATATTTAAAAGTTCGCGCGCTTAATTCTTATAAAAATAACACAAAGTATCTACCTATGCCACACTACTTCACATAGCGATTGGTCGCGCGCAGAGTTTCGCATTTGCAGTTGCAGTATCTACATATAGCTATCTCGCTTACACGCACCGGCTTTTACCGGGCTTTCAAATACTATATCTGTCTCTTTCGCACTTATAGCTATGTGCCGTATAACGAGTTAGAAACTTGTGCGTCTTTGTAGACGATCCGTTTGAAAATTTAAGCAGGGCATGCGTGTGAAGTTGCACGCGTATGCGTGACCTTGTCACCTTGCCAACTCTGCAGTGTTGCTGTTTTAGCGACGTTGTGAGATCTTGGAGATTTTTAACGAGTTTGGAGACTTTTTTTAAGATTTAGCAACAATAAAAACTAGCGACTTTTGAAAATAACGAATATAAATATTCAAGCAATATCTTAAAAATAAAAAATATGCGACATCTAGCTAGATTTTTCATATAACTGCCGACTTTTTTTTGCCAAATGACAACACTGCAACGACCCGAATGCAACTCACTTCAGTTCATATCTCTAAGTAGTCTGTGCTTCAGTTTCATTTGCTTGAGTGGGAAAAGTTTTGAATTGTTAAAGTTTTTTGTGTGTTCTTAGATTTTCTCAGTGATACAATTGTTTTGGTGACTTACCTACAACAATGGAGGTAATTGTACCTTGTGAGGATTTAAAATGCGTTCAAGTTTTGATTTGCGAAGATAAGGTAAAATCTTTAAACTTTGCTCAAAAAACACTTAATTTCTTCATTAAAACCGACGCCTAATCTGTCTATTTCTCAGACTAGTAAATCGCATGAACGAAAATTTAATAGATCAGTGTATAAAACTAGTTGGATTGTTGGCTGTTCGCACACTAATAAGTTGTATTGCTGGTGTTGCATATTTTTTTCGAATGAAGATTCCGTTTGGAATACATCTGGTTATAATGATTTAAATAACATATCTGGCGCCATTAAAAGGCACGCAAATTCCCATAAACCTCTGTGTTTAATGGTTTCTTTCGGTAATTTTGGTAAACAACGAATTGAGACATCTATATCACGCCAGTTATCTGAGGAAATTTCAAAATATAACACGCGCGTTGATAACAACCGTAGTGTATTTCAAAGATTAGTCGATATTGTTTGTCATTTAGCACAACAAGAACTTCCTTTAAGAGTTCATGATGAGTCCAAAACATCATTAAATAAAGGCAATTTTTTAGAACTGGTCTCGTTAATTTCAAAATACGATGTCGTTTTAGAAAAGCATATGCAGCATCAGGAAAGTGACAAACCGGGGCCGAGTTATTTATCTAACAAAATTCAAAACGATATTATTCATTCCGTAGCCGATGTGATGCAAACTTGCATCGATTACGAAGTTAGGCATACAAAATTTGTTTCAATTATTATTGACGAAACCCCCGATGTTAGTCATAGAGAACAACTGTGCTTGATTCTGAGATATTATTATAAAAATGAAATTCATGACCGTTTTTTGGGCTTTCTTAATGTTTCGGAAAGTCGCACAGCAGACTCACTCTCTAATATTATTTTAGAATTATTGAATAGACATGATTGCATCGCAAAATTAGTAGCGCAAAGCTATGACGGTGCTAGTGTAATGTCTGGTGTAAGAAATGGAGTCCACGAGTCACACTCCAACTCCATGTCCACAAGCAATTTACATTTGGTGTAATGCACATATTTTGGCCTTAGTGTTGTCTAAATCATGCAATAGAATTCAGGAGGTTAGTTTATTTTTTCAGCCCTTCAGGCTTTGTGTAATTTTTTTAGTAATAGTACAAAACGAGCTGCTTTTTACGATACTCATTGCAGCAAAAAATTGCCTAATGCTCCCGCAACTCGTTGGACATACATGTCGCGAGTTGTAAACACGGTTTTTGAACAAAAAGTTAAACTTATTGAGTTGTTTTCTGATCTGTGCGACAATCCACAGAACTGGGACGGGGATACGATTTTAGCTGCGGAGAATTTTGAAAACACTTTGCGATCTTTTAATTTCAATTTTTTTCTTTTTATTTTTCATCGGATATTTGAAAAAACTGACTGCTTGTACAATATTCTACAAAAATCACAAGTTGATATCGGTTATTGTATTAATAAAATAAAGGATTTTCAGGCATGGTTACGTGCTGAATTTCAATCCGAATTTGATCAAATTTATGAGAATACGTTGCAAAATAACTCGGCTCCTCGTTTGAGACGCAACGTACGCTAGTAGTATATTATTGGGCATTCTATACCACTATCGGCAAGTTGCTCGGCGAGTGCGCCTCGCTGCCGATAGTGGTATAGAATGCCCAATAATTGATAATCTACTCGCCTCTCCACTCGACCGAGACAGTACATTGTACTGAGAACTTGATTTGGAACGATAATTCGAGCAAATCGATACTCGACTCGCCACTCAACTCGACCGATACACTCGAACGAGACAGTTCATTTTGTCGCGTACTGGATGAGCTTTACTCGACCATTGACTAGTAACTTACTCCTTACCACTATATTCCATACGTCTGACCAGTATGCGGCGTTTCGGAGAACGATGAACTGTCAACTATCAACTCGACTCTCCGTTTACTTACTGCACTCGACCGATCACTCGAGTTTGTATTCGCTGTTAACAGAATGTCGAGCGAGAGTGATGGTGGCCGATGATTGTAACAAACCAAAGCTTGTGACTAAAGCGTTAACGGGTTGTTACTGTAAATAATAAACAACTGTAACTTAGGTACTTGGTTTAATTATCATAAAATGTTGGTTTGTCTGGAAACAAAATATCAGCCGCACGCACGAGCTCTTGTAGTTTTCGCCACTGAGGAGAGTCCGCGTCGGTCTGGAACTTGATTCGGACGAGCGCTTTCTTCCACAGCTCGGCGGAGTCGGTGAGGCGAGCGTCGTCAGCCTTGTACACCTTGCAGTCGATGTAGTACTCTCCGTCGGTGCTCGTTGCTCGGCGCTCACAGCCGCTGGCTACGCGGTTCACAAAGAATGAAGTTAGGTGATCCGATGAATGTTCTTTGTGTGGGATGTCGTGGTTTTTACTGATGCCGAATATGTCCATGCCAGTGTTGGTTTTTTTTACTGAAATAATAACGAAAACTGTTATTAGTTAATGTTTACAACGAGAGATGCAGGGGCAAACAAAAACGGTGTGTAAGCAGCGCACACAATCGCATAATATTTTATGAACGACACCACGGATATTTCTGTAGAAAATATTACAAGTGACTAATCAGCGAATGGAATACTTATGCAAATTGCACTATTATAATTCAATTAGTGGAAACGTACTACTTTACTATTTTAATTTAATCAGAACTAGGAGATAATAAATTCAAAATATTATTCACCTGCTACGAGTTACGGTTGTTGTTTGTGACTGCATCTTGCGTTTCCCATTGCTGTCTGCAGACGGTTTGCGACTGGCCTTCACTTTGTGTCCAGTGATCGATGCTTGCGAGTAATCACACTCAGAGTCTGACCTGAAATAAAGATAGAGGAAATGTAGTCACACAATTATTATTAATTAATCCAATGGAGTAATGTCCATTGCGCTGGGCATACTATAGGACACAAGTGTTCGGGCAAACACTGGTTCTCTAATATTTAAATGGGATAGCACTGAGACTGAGCTAACTATGTACAGATCGGGTGATCTGTGAAGTAACGCGCTCACAAACAAATATATGTAGTTATAAATGACAGGCTAATCACAAGTGTGATCCATGAAAACGAACAGACTATTTTATCAGACTTACATTATTTTCCGATCAGAAGTTCCACTCGGTTTGATGACTTGGCTGGTGATGACAGCAGCGGATGGCTATCGACAATGCCGTCACTGATATTGTAGGCGACACGGAGTGTTTGTAGACCGATTATACAAGAGCACTTCGTTGCACTTGCAGACTGCGAAAACTTTGTACCGAACAGAAAAACTTGTGGCTTATAAGTTAAAATCGAATTATAAGTTAGGAATGTTAAATCCACTACAATCAATCCGGTATTGCTTTGTTAAAGTAACTTTTTCTATAGTCGTATTATACGCGTTGGTAAAATGAAGACGAAGGAAAATTTTATACTGTATCGAATGTCGATGCAGCGAAATAAGCTAGGGCTGACCAAACGATAGCGTGAACGGAATCGCCACAAACCAGATAGATTTTATTATTTTAAAGAAGTAAATAAATGTTTCCAAGGTAATTATTTCATCATCTACATTTAGGTTTCGTGTAGAAAAAATTAACTTACTGCCGTCTACCGCGTACTTCTCTAGATTTCCTAAAATAAATAGATAATATAATTCCTGTAACTACGGTAACGGGCATGACGAAACCATGAACGTTATATGATATCGTCATCGTCATGTCGTCTATCGACATACTATGATATATTTTAATCGATTAAGTGCATTGTGTGAAATTTGTATATTTGAAAGCCTACCAAGTTGTTACCAACCCTAACCAAAATAGCTGATTATTGTGATTGCGAAATAAATAATTATGTTTAGCACACGTGTAACAATTAGGCAATAACAACTTTTATGATGAAATATTTTTCTGCTTTGTAGACAAAAAATTTATTATTATATAGTCATTTATTTATAAAAAAGTTAGGCGAAATTCCAGGCCCAATTAAAATAATCCCTAAGACTAAAGAAAAATACGTCGCATTTACCAAATTTATTCCTATTGCTGATAATGAGTTTATTTGTATAAGATTTTTAGATTCATTCAACTTTTTAGGGACAAGTTTAGACAAGCTCGCTAAAACATTGCAGGTGGAAGATTTTGTTAATCTTCGATTTCATTTTTCTAAAGACAGACAGTTTAATTTATTGACAAGAAAAGGTATATATCCTTATGATTACATGACCAATTGGAAATGTTACGATCAAAAATCATTGCCGTCTAAGGGTAATTTTTATAATTATTTGACTAACGAAGACATTACAGATGAGGATTATAATCACGCACAGGCTGTTTGGGCTGAATTCAATATTAATAACCTCGGCGAGTATACGGATCTATACTTAAAAACGGATGTGCTTTTGTTAACAGACATATTTCAAAATTTTCGGAAAACCTGTAAACAATATTACAGTCTTGACCCAGCGTTTTACATTACTGCACCTAGTTTATCTTTCGATGCAATGTTGCTAAAAACGGGCGTTCAGTTAGAACTCGTGTCGGACTTAGCTATCATCAGAATGATACAAAGCGGTATACGCGGCGGTTTGTGCATGTGTTCCCATCGGCATGCTAGAGCCAATCACAAATACATGTCTGAATATAATCCATCACAACCTGAGAGTTTCATAGTATATTTAGATTGTAATAATCTTTACGGTTTTAGCATGTGTCAGTATTTACCATACTCTAGTTTCAGATTTTTAAGTGATAACGAATTAGCAAATTTTAATGTTACCACTATAGAGGATAACGCAAACTGGGGCTTCATATTAGAAGTCGATCTATTGTATCCCGAGCATTTACATAATGACCATAATGACTTACCATTTTGTCCCGAAAAATGTGTACCCCCGGGAGGTAAAACAAAGAAATTAATAGCAAATTTGTATAATAAGTACAACTACGTGATTCACTACGTTCATTTAAAAAAATGTTTAGAACATGGTTTAATATTACGTAAAATTCATAGAGCAATTACTTTTAGACAGAGTCCATATTTAAAACAGTACATAGAGTTAAATACTCAATTAAGACAGAAAGCAAAAAGTTCCTTCGAACAAGACTTTTTTAAGTTATTAAATAACAGTGTTTTTGGAAAAACATTAGAAAATACTGAAAATAGAGTAACCGTACATTTAGTTAATCAATGGTGCGATCAGTCCAATCGAACTAAGAAATTTATATCCGCTGAGAAACTTATAGCCAACCCCTATTTCCACAGTGCATCTATTTTATCAGAAAATTTAGTTGCAATACAAATGAAACCTGATCAAATTATTTTAGATAAACCTATATACATAGGTTTCACTGTATTAGAACTTTCAAAAGCACACATGTATTACTTTCATTACAATATTGTAAAGCCTTTTTATAAAGATCGAGTGCAGCTATGTTACACAGATACCGATTCCTTTGTCTATAAAATATACACCAACGATTTTTACAATGATTTGAAATATAATTTTTTACAATATTTTGACAGCAGTAACTATGAAATCACAAATGATTTACAGATACCGCTAAAAAATAAAAAGGTTCCCGGTCTCTTTAAAGATGAAATGGGAGGAAAATATATTACTGATTTTGTTGGTTTGAGATCGAAACTTTACTCTATAAGAACCCCTAATAGTATCATTAAAAAAGCAAAAGGAGTAAAATCATGCGTGGTCAGGGATTTAAACTTATCAGACTATGAAACCATTTTATTTAATGGTGGAGTAATCCGGAGAAAAAATAATATGTTTAAATCAATAAAGCACGAAATATTTACTCGGACTGTCAACAAAGTTGCTTTATCTAGAAATGATGACAAACGATCGATATCTGTGGATCAAATATCAACCCGAGCCTGGGGGCATGCATTTATTTTTAAGAATGAATTACTTTGATCATAATTTTAAGTTAAGTGTTACCTACTCATAGTTTAGTTTTAGGAAATAATAAATGTTAATATTATACAAAAAATGAAATAAAGTGTGAATTATTATAATTATTGACTTGTTTTATTTCTGAAATCCTGTTTATTTCAAAATATCATTACACTTTTTTTTTTTTTTTTAAATCGGTAAACAAAGTTAACACTGATTGCAGTTATCTCACTATGCACCTAAAATACCATGCATCATAAGGTTGATTTTCGAATAACTAACGTTTTACGATTAAGTAACATGCTTACAAGGCGTTGTTTGTCATTGTATAAGTGTTACCTACGTTGCAGTTCATTGGCCTTAGTCTTGAGACACAAACGCTTAGTTGACAATATTAGTATGACTTGTAATTATTTAGTTATTTTGTCATCATTTACGAAATATTATTCGGCGCGAACACCTGTTTAATATTTTTTTAACTTCCATCAAAAGTTATCATGTCGGTGAGTAAAATATTTTTAATTCGTTTTTTTATGATTGTTTTATAATTAGAGATTGTGTTCGCAGCTGTGTTGTGTTGCATTTTTCCAGAGCCTTTTGTCACTAATCTAAAGTAAATCTAGACTTTCTCGATTGAAAACCCAATTAAAACGCTATACTAGCGGAATAGTGGTATAAATTGTGTTTATATTTTGTTCCAGAATTCTGACACCGAGATTGTATTCAGCCAGTATGCTCAGGATCCTTACGAGGGATTCTCCGAGATGTTTCGCAGTGAACCCGGGCAAAGCAAACAAGTCACGAAAGATAAAAAACCAAAACAACGGTGCAGGGAAAAATCGATAAAGCAAAATCCTACAAAATCCTTCGTTATGAGTCGACTACATCGAAAAGGGATTAAGTTAATAAAAATTTCAGTGGTAGATCTGTGTAACAACAATCCTCAAACCATAGACAGTGATAGTGACAGTGAAAACGTTATTATAAACGCTCAATATATTGTTCAAGATCCCATCGACAGTGTTATGGACGAAACTGAGTCTTTAGTTAAGAAAATATCAAAATCTTTAATAGGTACTGACTTTTATTAACCGTTTTTGTAAAGTAGTTAATATTTGTATTTTCATTATGATGTTTTTATTTAATTTTGTATTAGGTTGTGTTATTTGTGGAGTAGCGTGGGGGTGTTTAACAAAATAAAAGCAAATTTACATTATTTTGATTTTTATTTAAAAACCTTAAAACCAATAATCTAAATACATTACACATATGAGTACATACATTTATACCCATTCTAAATATTTCCTTAAACAAAGCACATAATATGAGTACATACATTTATACCCATTCTAAATATTTCCTTAAACAAAGCACATTTTTAAGAGCACAATGCTTTAGATGTTTATTACAATTAAAATTAGATCTTCCTTCACAGTATTTTTTATGCAAAACAGAGAAACTAAGACATTGTTCTGTACCAAGGTCTGATACTTTACAATTCACACACAGTTCCTTTATCCAATTCACCTTCTCCAAACCATTTACAATAATTTCCTTATTTTCTAGATATGGAACGATTATACGCCGAAATTCTCTATAGTCAATATATCCTTCATTCCAATAAATACCTCTATTTCTTTCCAACCATTTAACTTGTCTCTTTTCGTCACTTGTTAAGTATTTAAACAAGTATGGCGGTTTTATTAAAAATGTTTGCGTATAATCACGACTTGCAAAAGCTAATTCTTTTATTATAAAATTATTGTTCAGGTCTTTAAACCCTTGAACATCTAAAATAATAGTATTCGGATTCATGATATTTTTCTCACAGTATTACTCAATGGCTTGTACTCAATTATGCAGTCGTTCAATATAAGACAGTATGCAGAAGTTTGATCTGGTATATCGGAATCACTCTCAATTTCCACTCTTACATCCACAATAGGACCTGTCTTTACATTATCAGCTTGTCTAGAGCAATCTATGACAAATAGCGGCGCCAAATCTTTGAATTGTTTCTCACTTAATAAGGGTTCCGAGCGACGTCCGTAATAAGACTGTTGAAATCTGATGTATTGCTCGTATAATAAAGCGATTCTGTTATTCGCGAAGCTGACATTTAGGTTTTCATACGGGAAGTAAGTTGAGTTTAAGTATACTCTAACGTCACGAACATGACAGTGATCGAACTGGGACATATCAGAACTTGAATTGTTTTTTCTATTTGTTTGTAGACCCATAATTATGTATCTTGGTTTCTCTATTTGTGAGGAAGTTTTGATAGACCAGGTATGTTTTGTAGTTTTAGGTAAAGCTGGATATTCGTACAGATCCCAATTTCTGAATATCATCTGGAGTGGTCGATCTTTTTCTAACAGTTTTAGCAAACTTATTTTTTCTTTGTCGGACACTTTAACATGCGGTACACGCCAGATGATTTTATTTATCTGAACGTCGTCTACAAATTCCCCGGTGTTAAGTTTCACAGCATTCAGATTAGTGTTACTTCGTAGCAATATCAGTTCGTGCCTACTATTTATCACGACTTTCTTGAAATCTTCTGCAAAACCGATAATGTTACAGAGGGGTATAGAAGCAGAAAAACTACCCCCATTAATATTTTTTATTCCATCGATATTCCAGCCCCATGCATTGGCTATCTTTGATTCACCTTCACTCATTGATATTAACGATTTCATGGTGGTAGTTATGCCAGCGTTTTTTATTCTATCAATTTCCACTCCATTCAGCTCATATCTTATATCTTGGAATAAGTAGAGTAGAGCATTATTCGTAAAATTAACACTAGTGGCTTTCTCTTTCATATCCTTTTTACTTACGACAACAGTTCCTTCCAAATACAAGGTACTAGCTGAGGGAAGTATATACAAGTCCTGTTGGTTAATAGGTATGCGGATTTCATCGTTTCTATTGAAACTAGTTACGTAGGGCTTGTAAGAATGAAATTCGATTCCTTCAACAGTGTTGTCATAAGTCGGAGCAGATAAGATCGTCTAAGATATTCATTTTAGCAAACCGATCGCTTTGAGAAATGCCTTGTTTTCTTTAGTTAATTTAATTTTCTTCTTAGAGCGAGCTCTTATTTGGTTGGAAGCTTGAGCGGAACTGATATTTTTGATTTGTTGATGCATATATTTATTGTAGTCAATCATTTTTTTCTTCTGAGATGCAAATACAGCTGCACTTCTTCACCGCGCAAATTGATTAAGCGGTTATTTATATCTAACAGCCTGATATGTATACAGCTAATGTTGTTTTGGTTAATTGGAAAGTATATCGCGTTTTTCGGGATTTCTATAATTCTATATCCGGGAGGCACGTTGAGAGCAAATTCGTGGATAATGTGACTGGGTTCTCCGTTTGTGTACGAGCCGCTTACAATATCACATTCGATCCTGATCACTGTTGTAGGTAAAATGTTGACTGGAAAGTGCGATACATGCCATTTATTTGCTTTTAAGATCTGCTTATTAAACCCTAACAAATTCCTAAACGTACCTTCTTTATTAAAATTTATGTCTTTTGTACAATATACAGCAGCTTTTAAAGTATTGTTATTGCACTGTAGTTTGATTGATGCATCTTTCATTTCAGATTTTAAATAATCATTAATATCTTGCAATTCATAGGTGCCGTCAGGTATTTCAATAACTTCGTTAGAACCATAATAGAACTTATTATTCGTTTTGTCAATGTTTGGAATAGAATTAAATGTTGCGAAATGCAATAAGGCACACTCATACTGTTCATATAGTTGCAACGTGTTAGGATAGTAAGTAGATAAAGTTGACGAGTTTCCAGTTATCGATAATGTGAGTGACATCTTGCAAATGATTCAAATAAAAGAAAAGCATAAGTTTTATACGTTTTATTTCCAAAAATTCCATAGATATTCTAAACATAAGTGTCCACAATTTACAGTGTTGAATTTCTGATATCTTGTATAATTATAAAAAACATTACAATTCTTAAAATATCGCATTAATTCCGTTGGAGGTTTTAAATCTCCAAAGCTATCAAAATATTCACAATAATTGCATACTTTTACATAAGCTACCCAATGCGTGCCTTCGTTCTTAGAGTCGTCCAAGTTAACGACACCACATTCAACCCGTTTTGGCGTCCTTGGTAACTGATCCTTCATGTATACTCCTCGAAAGTGAGGGATGTTGCGTGCATACCTTTGGATGTCTATATTAGTGAGAGGACGATTAGGTAGCTTATTTTTCAGTTTTTTGAAGACTTAATGAATAAACCATTACCATTTTTATGTGACTTAATGTACAAGCCCTGGCCTAACTTTAAAGACTCCATAGCCTTATTATGTCGTTGTGTTTCTCGCAAATTTTGCTGACCTGCTTTGTAATCGTTAACAGTTTTTGCAATACCAGCCGCACCACCAGCTAAAGTTCCTAAAGCTGATAAACCCGCAAAAATTGGGATTAAAGGTAGAATACCTCCAGTCTTTGGTAAGGGTATCACTCGCGGCACTCGAATTTTCTGAATGCATGGGATTATTTTTTTTGCTGCTGAGTAAGCAGCGTTAATTAAAGCTTTACTGTCCTTTGGATTCAGTTTCTTTATTTTTGCTTTTATTTTTGACACGAAACTTTTAAACGTTTTAATGCCAGAACCAGATTTCAGTTTGGCTTTCATAACTTTGCTCACTAACCATGAACTAAGTTTTTCACCTTTCCCAGCATCGCTCGATTTAAGTCTTTGTTTAGCCATATTTAGTAGTTGCAAATCAGCTTTGTGGCGATTGGGTAAGTCTGTATGGTTTGCATATGCAATGTCGTGATGCATACAAGCTTCGTCTAGCTTATTTACACCTCGGTCACCTCGTAATAAACGTTTCTGCAATTTAGTTCCGGGACCGCAATAATTGTAGCCGGGTAAATGAAGTTCGAACGGTAGATTATTAATTAAGGTATTAACAAGTTCACCTCCTTGCATTGTCTAATGTGTAATGAGAGAAATGATGCAAAAGTAATCGTTATATAATTATTTTAATCCACTATTGCAGTTTTCTCGATCCAACTATTTTCTTCGTTGTTTAGACCCAACCATTTCACAAACATTTTTGATCCTTTTCTTTTTAAAACTCTTTCTATCAAATAAATACCAGGATAGTAAGATTTCTGAAGTTCTTGCTCGTAAAAGGTTTCCATTATGGCTTGCTTTCGCTGATCTTGTATATGATATGTTACTGGTATGGTATGATTAATTTTTTTTATAGTAAATATTTCAGTTGACCAATTAGGTGTATAACCTTTTTCAAAATGGTGTTTGTATTTACTGATACGAACAAAGTCACCTACTTTGAACTTAGGTTTTCTACGGACGGTTACATGATTTAAGGCTTTTTTAATATTTTCTTTTATAACAGACTCGCAAGATTTATTTACTTCAATTGGTTTAAATTTAATGGTACGATGTTTTGTGTTGTTATATATCTTTAACGTAACCTCTAACGGTATACCTAACCACATATAGTTTCCGTTCAGACTAAAATATTTATATATTTTATTTTTAAGAGTTTTAATCAGTCGCTCTACGATCGAAGCTTTTTTGGTAGAAAACGTTGAGTAATGGTTAACATTGTAAGTCTTCATAAGCGTTTGAAATGAGTTGTTATAAAATTCTGTTCCCATATCAGTTTGTAAATTAACCGGTTTGCGATTGCTGTTAATCAGTATTCGTTTAAATGCATGAGTAACATCAAGTTTATTTTTTGATTTTAATGGCTCTGCCCAAGCGTACTTTGAGAAGCAGTCAATCACCACTAAAATGTAATTATGACCTTTATTATATTTTCTTAGATTTTGCATGTCCATCAGATCAGCTTGCCACAAGTCATCGATCCCCTTTAGAATGACAGGACGTCTAACGAAATTTCTTCGTGCTGCTTTATGTATTTCATTAACAATTTGCTGTTTTGCCATTACGGAGTTTTTTGTAGTAATTTATCTACCTCTGCTTTGGTATAAAACTTATCTTCCAAATGAGTTGAAATCTCAGGTATCTTTGCTTTTAAAGTAGCCTGAACTGTGTCCTTTGTGTCTTTTATGATTTGAGAGCGCAATGAACCAATCATGTTATTAAATTCTTTTAACATATTAGCATTCAATCGATCTACATAATCCTTGTTCACGGTCAGGTTATTTAATTCTTTTAACATGTTAGCATTCAATCGATCTACATAATCCTTGTTCACAGCATCGCCTACTTCTACTGGAGATCGGACTCCTCTTAATCTTGATGTTTTTAAATCAAAATCTCCGTTTTCTAATTTTAACAATGCGTTCTCATTAAACTCAAATAACTCTGATAAACGCATTCTTTTGTGAATGTAGTGTCCGAATTTGTCTACGTTCATATTTAAGGTGTATTGTATCGAGAAGCTGATAATAAAATAAACACATTTTAAAATATTTATTTATTTATAACTTTACTTTCACGCAATTCTTCAATGATAGATATAATTTCATTATCTAATCCTGTGTTACCAGCATCTCGAGATGCAATTAGTAATTTTAACCTATCTACCAATTCATTTGGATCGTCCCAATAAACAAAATCAACATTTTTCTTCCACATTTTTGTAAAGGGTAGTCCTTTTCCTTTCGTTTGGTGGTCCTGAATTGTACTTCGTAGTTGGAATAGAGGCTTAATAATTTGCAAATATTTTTGTCCTTTATTACTTTTGATTGGTTTACCGGGCTCATAGTCCCGTCGATGTGCGTTTGTGTCAAGTAGCATCGACTTATAATGTTTCATATCACTCTCTGTAACCAAGCTTAAATCGGCATTCTTTTTCAACAGCAACTGTTTTAAACCAGGCGTATTTCGGTATTTGCGTCCAGCTACGATGATATACTCATCACTGATCGTTATACGAGCAGAACCTAACATCAATTTTCCGCCCTCTTTTCTGACACCAAACGGAATATCGGTCAGAGCTTCTGAGGACACTGACCAGGATGACGAATCAATACCTTGGTTGTTTTCAACTAATGATTTGTACGAAGAGTCACTTTCGATATCAGATTCATATTCGTCTTCATTGTCGTTATTATCATTGGTTCCTTTACTAATTGTGGGTTCTTTTTGCAAAGTTTTATCGATAAACGGAACTTCGGTTTCTTCATTTTCTATATTATGCGGAACACAAGCCTGCTTACTGACATTAGCAATTTGGTTGAGTGGTTCTGTTACCGGCTTGAAAACTGATTCCAGTACTTGCTGATTGTTAAGCTCAGCATCTCTCATCTTTCGCACCTTCTTCTTAACAGCATCTGCAGCCTCAACAATTTGTCTTTTCAGTGATTTTTCCATAGTAACAAAAAGTTCGTGATTGATTAAGCGTTGTCTGAAGAATAATAATATCGCGAGGGTAACACTCTTAAATATAAATATTTTTAATCAAAGACAACAAAAGTGTCAAATTTATTTCTATAACATCCTTTATTTTTGGAGCAATCCTTATTAATCACTACATAATTGAAAGGTTCACTCCATATTTTCGAACACATTTCACGAAATTCAATCCATGTCATATCAGTGTTGACATGTTCTTCATAAATATGCCGTAAATTAATTTCATCTTGTTTAAAAAGTATGATTAAGTTCGCATTATCTCTTACTAACTGCTTGGGGATTTTACTATATGTTTGGTTCAGATAAAAACAATCTATGCATTTGTGTCTTCCCATTGCAAAATAATCACGCATGTTATTTTGATTTTCACAAGCAACATCATCAAAAATAATCACGGAGTTGGGTTTTGCGTCCTGAACGCTTAGTACTTCCTCATTTCCCTGATATTTCTGGAGGGAAATACCGGGAACCCGTTGCAAAACTCTTTCTAAGAAAATGTACTTAGGTTGGTGCAGAGTTTTTGAATAAACATAAACATTTTCAAATCTTAATCCATTTTCGTGTATAAGAAGGCCAATTAATAAATTGGTTTTTCCACAATTGGATGGACCACAAATGATACATCGTACTGAGTTAGGTAATAATTCCCCATGACGAAAACTAGTCTTACAAATATCATCGCAGACTGTATCAACATGCAGCGATTGCGGTTGTTTTACAAATTTCATGATTACTGTTGGAAATGAACCGATTAAAAATGAGTGAATGTATATAGTACGTTAACATTTATAAACTTACCACAACCTCTTTTGCGTTACTGGTCATTGATCGAGTGGATTGTTCATTACTAAGCATTCTGTACCACCCTTCAGAGCGATAGCAAACTCGCATGATCATTGGTTGTATACAGTTATACACTAGAGAGTAAGTAAACGGAGAGTTGATGGATGATCATCGTTGCTCATCAAGTACGCAGCAAAATGTACTGTCTCGGTCGAGTTTATCGGTCGAGTGGAAAGGCGAGTCGATTATCAATTATTGGGCATTCTATACCACTATCGGCAGCGAGGCGCACTCGCCGAGCAACTTGCCGATAGTGGTATAGAATGCCCAATAATATACTACTTACGCTGTGCAAAAAAGGGAACACAGACGACTTTTTGTAGAAGTAATTGATAACATTAATACCGAAATTACTGACCGATATTCTGAAATTTATAAATTAAAGTTTTTCCAACTGCTCAACAACAAAAAAATTGACAATTATCACTCACATTTTCCTACAGAGGAATTAGATTCATTATTTGACATTTATGCAAACTATTTCGACAAACAAACATTAAAAAGCCAATTGATTTGCTTGTATTCTAGTCCTGATCTGAAAGATCGTAATGTTTTCGAATTAATTGATTTCATTCATGAGAATAACCTCGAAGATGCCTTTCCCGAGCTGTTAAAGTTAGCGTATCTTGTTGTAACTATTCCGGCTACCAGTTCTTCCGCGGAACGTGCTTTTTCGTCTCTTAAACGTATCCATACCTATCTGAGAAATACACAAGGTCAAGATCGTCTTTCCGAATTATCAATGATAGCTATTGAAAAACAGTTGTTGGTAGAATTAAAACGATCACCAACATTTTACTCTGATGTAATTAAATCATTTCTTAAGAAAGATAGACGATTCCAATTAGAATATAAATAATTTATTTAAATTCCTTATTACATTCTATCTAGCTATTTTTAACTTTCTGTTTTGTTTTTTTTTTCGTCTGTAACCTGTTAGTCCTGTTACGAAGCAAGCAACTACTTACCATTACTTTGTTCCCTCAAGCAATGAAGCAAACCAAACGGCTTTTTTTAAAGCCACCGGAGGTATGCAATTGCTGATATGTTATTTTTTATTTTTTTCTAAATCGTTTTAAATTTTATTGGGCTTGCCTTATTTTGAAACCCTAGGCACGCCACTGGAGGAGCTAATAACATATGGCATCCCTCAAAACTCCCTATCTCTCTTCCAAATTTCATCCAGATCCGTTCAGCCGTTCTGGTGTGATTGAGTAACAAACATTCATCCACCCAAACTTTCGCATTTATTATAATAGTAAGATAAGTGTAGTCAGATATATATACCAGCCATACTGCAATACAAAATCTGCAGGGATCAGATCGCCATCACTTTTATGTCAAACGCAGGCTTTGCTTGTACATAAATCTGTCGGACACAAAGGTTGAAAAAAAGCTGACAAATGATTTTTCCGAGGACAGAAAACTAACTATCGAGATTGTCCGTGCATCGGTTAACTTTTACTTTATTGAATAGAATAGAAAACATTTATTCGACACAGACACACCAGCAACAATCACAAAGTAACAAAGAAAAATAGTAAAAAAAAAAACACAAAAAAATACAACCCGCTTCAAAATAAAAACACTACAAAGTGAAAAATATCTTAAATTTCAGCAGTCGGTGTTAGTAGTACAGTATTAGTAGGTGGGACTCCATTTTCCATACTTGCCATTAGAACGTAAAGGAAGTCGGTGCTTAAAAACGAAAGCAGAAACACCGAATGTTTTTTTTTTTTAAAAGACTGTGGTGTCGCGTGGGTGTCGCCCCCATATTAAACAAAATGACAGCCTGTGGTCAATTCTATTTTGTTATTCTACAAACAGCTTAGCGTGAAAACTTAGCCGAAAGAGGAACTTCGACCTAGACTTCGACTCTTCGGTGACGGGGTACACCAATACCTGGCCGGGAAAGTGTCATGAATTGCGCAAGCACTCCAACGCCCAGGTCTAAGGCATGAGTCTGATAGACTACAGTTATACACTAGGTGGACAGGCTACCCGGTCGAGGGGATCCATTCCCTAAGCATGAAGTCCGTAGTTTTGGCCTACGGGCGTTTCCTATCCCGTATCACCTACGGTCGGATAATTGCTAACAATAAATGACAACACAATTTGACAGTTGTACCTACTCCCGATGTGTTTTTAAAAAACTAAACTTAATACTTGTTTTTTTCGTTATTTCGTTGACGGAGATAGGGAGTAGACCTGGGGGTCCTGAGGGAAAATGTTGTATAAAATTATTCCTTTAAAAATCTCATAATTGTGTGATACTGTACCATTCCCTTTCATTTGTTTTAAGGACATTTTGCTACTAGGTAATTTTGAGAAGAGGATGATCTGCTCATATATGTCGTTTTGCGAATAGGACGTTTTAATACGGAGTCAATGAGCTCGAAGTGAACGGCTATTCCACCTTGATTAGACCGATTGGCAGCTCACTACACCTAAGTTTTCATGGTGAGATAATACAGAATAACACTACTGTTAAACCCTTCTCGACTGCGACAGGGATTTCCACACTGCCATTGGTAGTGTTTTACAAATATCCCTAAATATCATCGGACTACAAGACGTACGGCGAGGCGCCATCGGTACAAGGTGGACATCCCACAATACTTACAATACTTTCATTGTGCATACAGCTAAGGAGCGGAATTTCCTGCCGGAGTCTGTGTTGCCTGATAGCTACAACCTAGGGGTCTTTAAGACAGGAGTGAATAGGTTACTTCTAGTCATGTGTGCTTCACCGTCGATGACATCATCGCTTAACATCAGGTGAGATAGTGGTCAAACGCTAATTAATAAATAAAAATATGGCTATATCATATTCTCCGTAACATAAGTGAAAAACCTGCCTTTTTCCGGTTGCTAACGGATTCATTCCGGTTTCTTGAGCACAGTTACCATTTACATTAATCTTACACGCACAAACAGGCACAGTCGGGGATAATTGTAGGCTTACGATTCTCGGGCCGGATTTTTTGTTTGTGTTAAATAATATTATTGGTACTTATTGTGCCTGTGTTCTGAGGATTACAAACTAATAAACATCTAAATAAATGATTTAAGATTTAGTAAAAGTCCAGTGGCTAAGATCTCGCTTCTCGTGTTTGAGGTCGTGGGATCAAATCCGGGCCAGTACCAATGTGATTTTAACCAGAATTTTCAAAAACGAAGGAGATATTTTTTTTTGTTTGTATGTGTTCACTGATTTCGCCAAAACTTGTGCACCGATCTAAAACATTATTTTTGTGTTTGAAAGAGTAAGTTTTCGAGGTGGTCTCATATAAATTTTGGTGAAGATCTGATAAAGAACTTCGGAGATATACCTAGAACAGAACTCTTTAAAAAATTACGCAAGAAATCTCGGGATAGCTGCAATCGCCTCTCTGCTTATTGTTTAACATAACATCACGCCGGTACTCTCTAAAGGGGTTCGCAGATGTGTACAATTTCCCCTGATAAAACCATTTCTAACCATTGTATAGTTTCTGAATTTAATGTTTTATTTATTTATTTATTTAAACTTCATGTACAATAGTGGTGCATAGGCGGACTTAATGCCACAAGGCATACTCTACCAGTCAACCTTTCGGTTAAAAAGGACAACGTTGTGAACGGGTACAAAATAATATTCAAACAAATTGTATACGAAAATGTATATACTTACATACATATTAATAATACACATATACAAATAAAATAGACTAATAAATACCAAAAAAAAATAATTATACCAACTAGACTTCTGACTCTAGATGAAAGCTATTTAGTATTTATATTTATTTTTATATATTTAGTTTAGTATTTATATCTTGTTTATAAAATTCTCTTTGAATACACGGTATTGTTATTGTACAGTCATCCGCAAACAGTGTCATTCAGTAGCCGTGGCTTGGTCATCCACGGTGAAGCGAAGAGAAGAAGGCCGCTCGTCAGGGCTTTAGCCGATAAGCCGACGACGTAGCGGCCAACAAGTAGGTTGCGGTGCTGCCTGGGCGAAATCGCAACTGAGGCGGGCCACGATGTCGTATGGGGCCTCCCATACCCATACGATATCGTGGCATAGGGTTGGCGGCCGCGGCGGGAGAGGATTTCCGGTATTACAGTGCGCCGCTCTCCCTACCTTCCGCGGCCTGGACGGGGTCGCCACTGTGTGATGGCGGACGCGGTGAGGCTGCAAGGGAGGAGAAGTATCGGTATAGCATTGGTCGCTATCCCTATCCCCTGCGGCCGAAAAATGTTAAGTGGCGAGGCCATTGACCTTGTCACAAGGGGACCAAGTACACGGGGTAGTCTGGCGCGCATATGCAGTTTTGTCCCTGTTTGGGTTCGCGGTGAGTGCTAACGCGTGTCCTTGTTCCCGTAATAAGCGGCACAGGAGGACACCGTGTAGTTTTAGTTGGTTGGAGTCCCACATAACTGCAAAATCACCCCGTGGTAGTAAAGTATGCATGAGCATTTCTCAAAGCAAAAAGAAAAGTTTCATTCTTATCCGTTCAGCCGTTTTGGCGTGATTGAGCAATAATCAACAATCAGGATAGGATGAGTAGGAAGTAAGTTAATAAATAATGTATATTTTTATAGTATAATCACAAAGTACGTAAGCGGCGGCGCGCCGCTATTTTGTAGCATAATAATATTATGTATCCATACTTATATAATATAATCACACAAATATTATAAAGAAAAAAGTTTGTGAGTGTGTGTGTTTGTATGTTTGTTACTTCTTCACGCTCAAATGGCTAGACGGATCTGGATGAAATTTGGCACAGAGATAGATTATAGTCTGGAATAGCACATATGATACTTTTTATCCCGGTAATATGTTCCCTCGGGATCATTTGCGACTATCACGCGGGCGAAACCGCTGGCACAGCTAGTTGTAATAGTATAAATGCGAAAGTAACTCTGACTGTCTAACTTTTTCACGATTAAACGGCTAAACTGAATTAGATAAAATTTGATATGGAGATAGTTTGGGACCCTAAGAAGGACATAGGACAAATCATGATAGACTTGGATAAATCATTCACTGTCCAGGCTGCTCGTTTGTGGAATGCATTGCCTGACCCAATAAAACGTGTTCAGTCGTTGCCTGTCTTTAAAAAACTTATAAAGGAACATTACCTGTCTCTGTGATCATGTCCTTGTTTAAGCTGTATTGTTTTCTTGTTTGTTTATTTAGATGAATGTATGTATCTATTTTAGTAGTTTGTTTTACCTGTATGATTTGAAATTGGCACCAAGTGCAACCCCATGTCGTGTCCAGGCTATCTCTATCCATTCAAGGTTGCCTGGAAGAGATCGCAGAGCGCGATAAGGCCGCCTATTGTATGCTTGTTTTAATTTTAATGTTTTTTTTTTGTATTGTCTTATCTTGGTGTACAATAAAGTTATCTCTTGTAACTTCCATCTCTTCGCTGACGACCTGCAGCTTTACCATAA
The DNA here is from genome assembly GCA_964057195.1 of Orthosia cruda. Taxonomy (NCBI): domain Eukaryota; kingdom Metazoa; phylum Arthropoda; class Insecta; order Lepidoptera; family Noctuidae; genus Orthosia; species Orthosia cruda. The sequence continues at coordinate 2,802,227 of OZ059853.1, read as the reverse complement.
TTTTTTGAGCCTAGACGCGGAAGCCGCTGTGGCCGCCGTAAACTGAAACCTGGAGTTGATTGGGGAGTGGTCGCGGTCTTTTGGGCTGCAAATCAACCCTAAGAAGTCTCAGGCGGAACAGGCTTGATGTTGCGTCGCTGTCTCCACTCTGGTTGAATGGAGTTCAGATCGAATGCTTGGGGACTGCTAAAATACTGGGAGTAATCTTGGACTCCTATTTGTCGTGGACTGCCCATGTCGCTGAAGTCAGTCGCAAAGTGCACTACACGTCACTCGCTGAAATGCCTCCAGAGCTTTTTGCCCTTGAACACCAAAATTTCCCTAGCTCAAACTCTCATTCAGCCCATCATCGACTATGCCGATGCCTGTTATTTGGATGCCACCGAGGAGCTTTTAAATAAACTTGAGCGTTTGCAAAATATATGTATTCAATTTGTTTGCAATCTTAAAAAGTATGACCATGTTTCTGGCTTTCGCAAGATACTCAAGTGGCTCCCAATTCGACTTCGCAGGAACTCTCGGATTTTGTGTCTGCTATTTAACATCCTTCATAATCCTAAAACGCCATCCTACCTCCGTGAACGCTTCTCCTACTCCCGTCCTGCGGATGCACCTTGCAGGTCGCATCTTAAAAATCTCCTTGATACCCCTTCCCACACAACCGACTTCTACTCCTACTCCTTTACTGTGCACGCGGTGCGTTTGTGGAACTTGCTGCCGCCTGACATTAGGGACTGCCAAACTCTTGCAGTTTTCAAAAGTAGAGTGAAAGGGCACTATCTTTCCATACCGTCATAGTTGCATAAAATATGTATATTTATCTTTATATATATATTAGTATTTATTTAGTTTTAATTGTTATGTTATGTATTCTTATATGTATGTATAGGTATGTCAGTATATTTTATTTGTTATATTGTAAATTACATAACTCTGAATTGTTTTGTCTTTATTTTTCCCCTCCACACACAATGTCTACATCTCTTTTTTTTCATATTCCTTTCGCAGGTATGCTGGAAGAGATTTCATTAGAAATAAGCATCACCTCTGTACCTTTTTCTTTTCCTTCTTCTTGTCCTTGTATTATGTGTGTGTACAAAAATTGTTAAATAAATAAATAAAGTATATAAATAAATAGGATAGTTAGGTTGACCACTATCTCACCTAGAGGTAAGCGACGATGTGGTCGACGGTGAAGCACGCTTGCCTAGAAGTAACCTATTCACTCTTGATTTAAAGATCCCCAGGTTGTAGCTATCGGGGTACAAAAACTCCGGCAGGGAATTCCAATACAATCTGTAAATCTCGTAATATAAAATGTTTCTTGTAACAACACAATTTTTTTATTGAAATGCTTCTGCAAACAATATTGAATACCAGCCAATATTTTAATGTTTAATCATCGCGCGAACCGCAGCAAAGATACGGCAATCAAAAAGGCATAATTGCAATTTATGACGTCATATATTCCGCTATTAATGCACCTCAATTCGGCGTGAAATTGTAAATTATGAAGACGTACTATCGACAAGATTGATTAATGACCTATCCGTTTTTTTACGCAGAGAGGTACGCAGTTTGCACACTAGGAATATCTCATGTATCGTGCAACCGTGTCGTCGATAGACATTTTAAAACTTTTGCTTCAACATATATATATTGTTAAGACCTCGCCTCTTGTGCTTGAGGTCGTGGGTTAAAACATGGGCAAGTTCCAATTGCCAATGTGACTTTTTCAATTCATATATCTATACTAATATTTTAAAGAGGAAATATTTGCATTTTTGTAGTTTTGAATGTAACGAATAAACTTAAAAACTACTGGACCGATTTCAAAAATTCTTTCAACGTTGGGAAGCTACACTATTCCCGGGTGACATAAGATACTTTTTATCACTGGATGAAAACGGGAGCGGAAACTACGCGGGTGAAACCGGGAGGCGTCCGCTAGTACTTTATATGTCTATCTTCACTGACAACGGTGAAGGAAAACTTCGTGAGGAAACCTGGATAAGTTTGTGCTCCATTGGTATAATTGCGCCAGGGTCCAGTGGAAGGATAAATAAATAGTTAATCAAACAGCTTGACTGTACTCTCTGTATCTCTTAGGGTGCATAAACAATACCACAACATAATATATTTGTATGCTTATATATTGCCGTCACAATTTATAAGCACTCTTAGGCAGGCCGCACACATATACATTTTCCTGGTTAGGTTTCCTGATGCGGAATTCAGATTCGGAATCCTAAATGCACATATTTCATACAAAGAGTTCTAAGGCTGGCCGTAAAGTTCAAGTTCCGAGACGGCTGTGCTAGACGTTAGGCTTACAGGTTACTACTTACGAATCTTGCAGGTGAAAAAACTTATAAAAAAATAAATCAAACCGAGTTCCAAAACAAGACACTACAAAAAGAAAAATAACCATTTATTTATTAGTATTTACTTCATCATAGTCGGTTAACTATTCGATATATCTTATACCCGTGACATACTTAGCAAAAAGGAGTTCCAGTAGCCATCTGTGGTCTTCTTCATCAGTTCCACTTCACCAAATGACACTTTCTGAGTGTAAATGATTGCATTGTTGATAAAATACCAAAATCGCTATATGTATGCCTATAATATTTGAGGAGTTCCATCGATTTCTCCAGGATCCCATCATCAGATCCTGACTTGATGAACATGGGACCACCTGAAAAGTATATCCTTTCATACAAAAGAAGAATTTTCCAAATCGGTCTTTGTTTTTCGTATTTAATATACTTTTAAATGTCTGTTTAATAAAAAAATGAAAGCTTGTTTTCGGACCTTACCAAATTCAAAAAATAAAACGCCAGTTTTTTTTTTCTATTCGGAAAATATACCGTATTCTGTTTATGAAAAAATTTACCGTATAATCAAAGAACTTTAGTATTCGTATTTGAACAGTCTACGATAATTTCTCTTTGATGTGAAGTTCTTTTAGGATCGATACATTGGTGCGGTAAGTCGTCCACGGAATCCGCAGCAGACGTCTCCAGCACCACATCTCCAGTGCATCGATTTTCCTCCTTTCCTTCAGTCTCAATGTCTACGTCAAAAAAATGGAAAATTAAGGTACATTTTGGTACTTACAAGTTTTGGCGAAAATCTAAATTTGCCCATATATTTTCGTGTAGATACACCTAATAGGGACTACATACCTCAAAATCTAGTATAAATTTCAACTAGCTACATCCACCCGTTCCTGAGAAAATCGTTTGTGCTGGTGACACACGGACAGACGGACAAGAGAGTGATCTTATAAGGGTTCTTTTTTATCTTTTGATGTACGGAACGCTAAAAATGGATTTACACAGATGTTCTGAGCAAACCAGGTGCTTTAATTAACTTCTGGAGGGAGGTGGGTTGGTTGGAATAAACATCAAACGGCCGCCATGACCCACGCACAATGGTCCATCTTAAGGACTAAGTGCGGAAACCAAATCTTTAACATAGAACATGGTAAGCGATGATGTGGTCGACGGTGTAGCACGCTTGCCTAGAAGAAAATAATCTCTCTTGACTTAAAGACCCAGGTGGTATTGGGAAACAAGGACCCGGCGGGGAATTCTACTCCTTAGCTGTACCTATGTACAATGATAGTATTCCCTAAACGTTTAGTGCGTTGTGGTGGGAAGGCCACCGTGTAGCGATGTCTTAACTTAAGGCTTCATTATGTAACTATATCTAGTGGCGACCCTAGGGTGTGGCGAGCAGGGCAGTCGTCCGGGGCCTCGCTCTTGCTTAGGCTTCGCGCGAAATCCCAAAAAGCTAGCAATTGAGACTTTATTATATCCTTAGCTAATAGTTAAGTGGCGGTGGGCAGGCCACATTGGTCGCAGGTCGGATGGTCGGTGGCTGAAAAAGTCTGGAGTGGCGACTGCGTAACGGAAGACGCAGCGTTGGAAGGCCACCCTATAGGTGGAGCGACGACCTGGTCAAAGTTGCAAGAGTCCGGTCGATGCGAAACGTACAGGACCGATCAGTAAGGCGACGCTTGGAGGAGGCCAACGTCCAGCAGTGAACGTCTTTCGGCTGAAATGATGACGATGATGAAACAGTTACTCGTAACTATAATATAAAGTTGATTAAGTATTTCATATTAAAGTGTTCATATTAATAATAAGTTCCAAGTTTCATCACATTCATTGAAAAAGGACAAGGGGCTCGCAAATATCTGCCACCCGCCCAAAGCCTCGCAGTGATTAAGGCCGTCTCTTTCAATATTAGTGGTAAAAGTGGTTTTAAAAGAAATTAAACAACATTATACATAAAAATTGGTTTATACTCGTAGAACTAAACGTATTGTACAGTCAAACACTCTGTAGCTATCAGGAAACACAGACTCCGGCAAGGAATTCAACTCCTTAGCTGTACTCACAGTGAAAGTATTGTGAAATTAGTCTAAAAATCTGCGTAATTTCCCTGGGATATATCATAAAACATTCGATTCATGTTTTCTCTGTAATTGACGTTATTGTCAAAAGCCTTAGCTAAATCGTATAGTTCATCAGGCTTTGTGTTATCTGGAATGCAAGGGATTGTGCTTTCGCAAAGGTCAAATCTTGTCATAAAACGATTATAATATTCATCATAAGGAAAGTCAATACCAGCAGCCGGTGCTTCCATATTTAAAAATTGCAAAAAAAGTACGTAACCTCTCAAGTATTGACTTTTTTTCTTTTCTTTATGCATATGATCTACAAAATCTTCAATGTCCTGGATATCTTTGGTGTAAAGGTTCTTAAATTGGATTTTGAACTTCCATAACGCGTTCAGGTATGTCTTCTGTTCGAGATGGGAAAACGTTTCTAGTTTGTACGATGGCCCGAACAAGTATTCTAAATAGCTTGATGATGATGTGATCCACATTTTATGCTTTCGATGATGGCTCTTGACAAACTTCAGTATTGTGCTGACTTGTATTTCATACCTCCAATTCATTTCATCAAAGCCATCGAAAATAAATATCAGATTACCTTTGTTAAAATAATGTCGAAACATTTTCAACTCGAACGCTTTTGTGTTTCCACATGTTCTGGAAGCAAACACTTCTGGATTACGACAAAAAGATTTTTCTAAAGAAACAATTCCATTTTGTGATTTCTGCAAGTCGAAATTCTCTTCAAGTTCATTGGGTGCCTCGCTGAGTGCAACACGAGACAAGAACTCCAAACATTCCAAAGGTTCTATGATTACCGTGTATCTCTGGAATATTCTCTGGTACTCTGATATGTTCATTCTTACAATCCAAACTTTAGGATCGCGTTCCTTCGTTTTTACTGACAAGTGAGTGAGAAGAGTTGACATCCCCATCCCTCTTTCAGCTCTTAAAAGTACAACATCGTCGACCAAATCGTAAAACGTTTCTAAAACCTTATCTTTGACATCATCAAGGTTTTCCTGCTCTTGTCTCTTGGTGCGACTAACTCGTCTATCAATATAAAACTGTTTCTCGTAATTGTCAAAGATAGACGTATTACCAATTTCGACAGTTTCATTATTAATTATTTTGCAAAATACATCTTCTTCTATAAGTCGCACAGATTCGGCGTCTATGATCATGTTCAGGCTCACGTCTTCACCTTGAACTTTTATTTTATTATTAGCTAAGAACTTTTTCTGCGATTCAACACTCAAGTCGGTGAAAACACTTCTTTCGTCTTTCCATACATTACTTGCTTGTGAGAAATATTTAGTCATAATGTCAACTGAAATTTTGTCCGTAATGACTACTATTTGCTTGCCTTTAACAGCTTTCGCGATATTTTCAAGCCTTTTACCAGTATGCCTTAAATTTCGGCACTGATTGCAAACAACAATACATATCGTATCCTTACTTGTATTCTTATCCTTAGTTGTATTTTTCAATTCTTTACATAAAGTATTGTGGCTATCCTCGGGTAGTTTGAAAATATACTCAAAGTCTAACACAACATGGTCCTTATTTCTTAAATGTTGTTTAACCTTAGCAACTGTTAATACACAGCTCTCTGAAACAATAATACTTCCTATAATGTGACCATGCAACTCTATTCGTTTCATAGCATTTTCATTAAATGTATAGTCTTGATTCTTAATTTTATACATTGTTTTTATAACATGCATTAATGGCTCACTCATAGCATAAGTTACTGCATTCTCATATATTTTACTTTTCTTGGTAAGATATGATCCCTCTTTTGGCATCATCCACAGTTTTTGGATTTCGTCATGATATTTGAGAAATATCAATCCGGATCTATCTCCAAAATTTTTGACGTCATTGCAAGGATGTTTCTCTATTTCTCCCCTCAAAATGTTCTCTACGCCTTTCTGATCAGCTTGTTCATTGTAAAACAGTAATTTGCTATAGAAATCTCTCACCAAATCCACGTCGAATTCTCCTCGATCGAATGAAAGTTTTGGAAACTTTTTAACTTTCACTTCCAATGTATATTCGTGCAAATTCTCGACTTGACTCGTCAATGTTTCATACCATGTTTTGGCAAGGGTGCCCAGTGATTCACAGTTATCTGTAAACTTCAAAAGTTTTGATGTTTCATCGAGAACTAGAATGTTGCCGACGGCAGAAGCTATGCCGCCGTTTAACTGAAGAAATCCGTCTCCCAGAGACTCGTCTATAGAGACGATGTGATCGTGTTTCGATTGTTTTAATATTTCTATGATTTTTGTTGTTAGGTGGTTTAATCTTTTTTGAATTTTCTCATGTTTGCCTCTTATTGCTAAATCTTTATTGCCAAAGGATGCCGGGACTTTAATTTTCTGAGGTAGTAAATACTCTTGAGCTGCCAGTTGTGCTGCTTCATAGACAGTCGTTTGTGGTACATTTGTTTTATCAAGTTGTCGCTTTAAATCGTCTGTTATCGATTTGCTAACAAACTCTAGCTTATTGTTTCTGTACGTAAGAACACTTCCTATGAGTTTACTCAGTATCGTTATTTCAGAGGGTTCGCTAAGGAACTTCAACAATAAACTCTGTACATCATTCTCTTCTGACTTTCGTTTTTTGAGAACCTCTAGGCACAATATGTTTTTAAACAGCTCAATGAATTCTTCGTTAGTCGCAAAGAAGTCTCGTCTGAAGCGAGCTGTGCGATGTCCTTCAGGTTGGATTTCAGAAACGTCTAGAACGTTGAGCGCTAAAATCACATGATAGCGCAACATAAGATCATTATTCATGGACATCTCGCTATCAGACTCATCACAAATAAACTTCGCTAACTGTTCAGCTAGTGTTGTGATTTGTTCTTTCATAACTATTTGACATAAAACGTCTAAGTCTTCATCTTTGTATGATGGCAGTGTGCAAGAACCTCCTGTTCCTATAAGTTCGTTCAAATAGTCAGCAAATTCACCATCATAGATTTTGTTATTAGGATCGTCCTTCGCTGTAGTATATATAATGAAAAAGCATTCAGTTTCATCAAATTTTCCTCCTAAAATCATGTCTTTACCGCTAGTATCAAAAGCGCGTCGAATTTCTAGGAAGCTGTCGAAATATTTAGTTAAATCAGTTTTAGTGAATGTGAGAAGTTTATCGTTCTCTCTGTGCTTGGCTTGAATGAACACAGCGAGCGGTTTATCAAAACCCTTAACTTTTACTTTAAAACAAATATCATCGAAGGCACCTATGTCATCTCTATTGGTGGCCAAACTAAACTGCTCAGCCCTGTTGTTATATATCAGTCTAAAGTATATTAGACTAATAAGTTTAGTCTCGTACAACTGTCCCTGGATCCCCGACGTGCCTGCTTTCTTTTTATACGTTTTACTGTTCATGGTTTGAAGTTATAGTTTTCGTTACCGAACAATATCTAGCAAGTGCAGTATGTACCGACGCCTTCAATGACAACCCTTGAGCCTCCTTTTAAGGAACTGTTTCAAGTTCCGTGTCTTACTGGCCTGTAAAAAAACCAGTATATTAGTGACTAAAAGCGCCTCTCCTGCTTGAGGTAGTGGTTTCAAATCCGGGCAGGCAATAGAGTGTTCACTTTCAATTCTTAACTTAAGTTTATCTTGGACATCGATGAAGATGTTATAATCTAACAATGTAACTAATACGTGTCACGGAGCAGATTTTGATGAAAATTAAAATTTCATCATTGGACTGTTATAACATGAATTTTCGGTTGATTTTGGTAAAAAACACACACCATCCGATAATGTCTAAGATAGAAGATAAGTCGTTAACTCTAGTAAGGATTAAATTCATTTCATACAGTTTTCATCAAATTTAGCCTCGTGACTCCTTTGAGTGTTTTCCGCTATTCCTCATAATTTCTGATTTGGTCATCAAAACGCACCGTATTTTTTAATTACGACTAGCCATTTAGACGTGATCATTATGATCACGTCGGCCTCTGTCGGCGGTTTCGCCCGTGTGGTAAGTGTTTATTCATCCCAAGAGTGTTATGTGCTTGTTCGTGTTCCCTAAGGCGGCGACCAGCCCGCCGGTTAAATGCGTCTCAAAGGGTCATGGCCATCTGGCTAGTCCAGATACCGCACGGTCTCCGGTGAGGCGGCAAGCCTCCTTGCCAGATTGCCGCCATAGGATCAGGAGGCAAAAGTCCTCACGCAAATGTGGGAGTGGCGCGAGGAGACAAAATGCCGGGGCATTAGGGCAAACTCCGTTGCCGCGACTAATCGCGGCTCGGCGGACAGAGCTCCGGCAGGATCTCATGGCGACATGGAGAGGGCGACTGTCGCAACCCTCTTTAAGGAGTGACTTGAGAAAGGTCACGGCGTCCTCGCCTTCCACCTGATGCAGGTCCTCACCTGACACGGCTGTTTTGGGAGGTTCCTGTTCAGGATAAGGCGGGAGGAAACGCTCGGGTGGTAACATTGTGTGGATCGCCCGGAGGACACAGGGGAGCATACGGTGGAGGTCTGTCCCGAAAACTGACGGGGCCCGCTAGGGCCGATGCCTGTCTGGGTCGCAGATAAATTTGAAAGAGAGTTACCGCGGCCCAGGCACAAGCAACTGAAGGAACACGGGTGGGTTACCTCCCTCTTCAACTAGAGCGGAATCTTTAGATGATTGGCCAAAAAAAAAAGAGTGCTATGTGCTATTCCAGACTACACCTAATCTATCTCTGTGCTAAATTTCATCCAGATCCTTACAGCCGTTCTGGCATGATTGAGTTATAACAAACAAACATCCACACATCCATCTATCCACTCGCATTTATAATTATATCTATCTATCGAATACCTTTAAACGAGCAATTCTTGTCTATATATCTATCTATATCAATTCTTGTCTATATGTCTATCTTGTATATTGGGGCTGTGTGGTCGTTGGTATGTACATACATATAATTATTATCTGGATCTCGGCAACGTCTCCATCGATTTTCATGAAATTTAGTATGCAGGGGGTTTAGGTGGCGATAAATCGATCTAGCTAGATTTCATTTTTAGAAAATGTAGTTTTCTCTATTTTCAGCCGAGCAGAGTTCGGTCACCCAGGTACTTATTAATTACTAGCTGAACCTCGCGGTTTCACTCGCATCTTTGATTACTACTCCGCTCCTATTAGTCATAGCGTGATGTTTTATAGCCAATAACCATCCTCAATAATCGGGCTACCGAATAGTGAAATAATTTTTAAAATCGGACCAGTAGATCCTGAGATTAGCGCGTTCAAACAAACAAACAAACAAACTCTTCAGCTTTATAATATTAGTATAGATAAGTAATATTGTATCCTAAGTGTGAAGCATAGTGATACGTCATTTATTTAAATATCTCCATTTACCACAACATACCTATGAGCGGCGCGCCGCTGCTTATATACTTTGTGGTGTATGACTCACAAATAAATATATTTAAATGGTAAAAGTTTTCTAAGTCCCTACCTATCAGTTTTTTTTTAACATAAAAACCCAGTTGAATTTATGTGAATTTAAAGGATTTGTAAGGTATTAGACAATCCTCAGAATGATTCTAGCAAACTACAAATAACCCTAGTATGCATACGTTGAAAAATCACAAAAATAAAGATAATTAAGTACCTACCTGAATTATTTTATACTCTACTCGTACATAATAGATGGATTACACACCATTAAACAATATTTGCTTCATGAACATAACAGTGAACAAATAATAACGTAATTATAATCATCATATGTTTATAAGTACAGTAGGTACAAAAATAAACCGTTATCTATATATACGTAGTATTAGTATCTCTAAGTAGTCTGTGGTTGTGTCATTAAGGAACATTTAACAGTGTTGCCAGATTTGATGAGCCTCAAGTCGCCCAAAAAAACATCCCAAGTAGCCTAAATTCGCCCAATTATAATGCAAGGTAGCCTATAATTCCCCTTTAGAGTTCATTGCCAACCTGAGTCTTTGATTAACTTCAATATAAGAAGAATTCGAAAAAAGACGTTTTTGTAACTTTCTCGATGGTGAATATGTATCTACCTACTAGTAACAAAACTTTCACAGAAATAAGTCAAATTAGTTTTATTAATCATCAAAAATCTATATAGCTGCTTTTGGTGAACAAATCTGCCACATTTTTTATAAAAAGAAGTAATTTATAATACTTGTAGGTAACAAAATAGATATAAAGAAAAAAAGAACACATGGTTTCTAATTTCTTCACAAAATGTCTGAAATTGATGAATGACGATAATAGCCCACTCTTTAATCTATACTTCTATATTTATTAATATTATAAAGAGGTAAAGTTTGTGAGTTTGTGTGTTTGTGAGTTTGTGACGTTGTAAGGGGTAATCTCTGGATCTACAAAACCCATTTTGAAAATTCTTTCACCAGTAGAAAGCCACATTATTCCTGAGGGTCAAAGGCTATAATATATTTTCAAAAAAAATAGAGATCCTTATGAAAATTGCAATAATGTAACCCAAGGTAGCAAATTGTTGCCTATAAAATTCATTCTTTGGCGTGCGCTGAGAAAACTATTGATGATAGATAAAAATTATTAGGTAGGTAGGTAGGGTTGGGTAGGCAGGGTAGGCACAGTAGGCAAGATTGGCAGGGTAGGCAGGGTACGCAGGGTATGCAGGGTAAGCAGGGTAGGGTAGCCAGTTGACGGGAGCGAAGCCGCGGGGTTCATCCAGTGTTTAATATATTTTTCAAGGTTTCTACATTTATAAGACACAACACGACCAATTTTCACTAAAACCACGAAATATTCTTCGAAAATTTAATTTCAATTGTTTTGTTGTAGCATATTTAAAAGTGAATTGAATACCTGACATCATTCAACATACTACAAGCTAATGCCAACTTTATTTCGTTAGCCACAAGAACCGTTATTGATTCTGCATAAAACATTTATCTAATGTCACGACTAATATATATCAATTCAATCTTATTTTTGTTATTACTTCAACAAAAATAATGATGAATTATTGTTAAATATTACCATAAATTTTCATCGTTTCTTAGATAATGTTGTAGTATAAGTTAGACAGTCTAATCTTGAAGTCGCCTAAAATCGCCCAATTGTTTTTCTGAGGTAGCCTAATTGGCGACTGGTCGCCGATTGTAAAAGATGGTCGCCCACCACCCTTCCGAATAGCCAGAATGGCGAAAAGTCGCCTAATCTGGCAACACTGGTAATCAATTGTAATCGTCGCTGCATTAATAAAAAATATTGCCACACACAAAAAAGAACGTTAATTTGACGCGTGATTGCCCGGGTTTTTACAAACTTTAATAGTCCGGGAGGTAAAGTGAATTTAAAAAAGTAATTTCATAATGACTGATAATCATAACAGTAAAATTTTCCTCAAATAGAACTCTTAAGAACTTTTAGCATCAGTTGCTCCAGCGGCAGACGGAAGTTTGTTAACGTATGGTCTGAACCAGAGACATTGTATTACCTATACTTCTTAGATAGCTTGATCTCTGCGACAGCTGTCAGTATCAATACAGTAACAATAGCGCTTGACAAGCTAACATTATCATATACGTTAGTTTGACATATGTCGCAGAGATCAAGCTATTGAGAACAAAGAATACGTATAAGGTCTTTGATTGAGAAGTATATACAGAATATATATATATATATATTTACGTCAAAAAGAAACTGTTCTTGCACAGAGAAAACTCTATGAAAATAAAAAGAGACAAACATAGACAAACACTACCATCCTGAACGACAAAGAGATACCTAACTTTTTTAGTCACTCTTGTAACCCATCGATTAGCAGCTCTAGTTAAAGTTATTCGCTGTTTTCACGCATTTTTTTCGTTTATATCAGAAAGAATTTTGTTGTTTAATTTTATGCATGAACCATGTCGTGTGTGGCTATCGGTTGCAAGAGTAGAATGAGTGTATTAAAAGAACATAATCAAAGGATATCTTGCCACATTTGAGTTATCGACTAGCATACCTACTGAAATTATTGTTCAGGGAATACTTTCATACGCTGTCCCGAATAAAGGAATCTTAGTTCTAAATACGTCGAGGACGTAAAGTATCATTAAACCTTTCTATTTAGTGAAATAATAAACTTATAAGCGTTCGCTGATAGAGCTATGACAGTTTACGTACTTACGTTATGATGTTAGAGATGTGACAACAGTCACAAGAAAGATTTATCGTTACTGTATTTTTTATTTTACTAACTTAAATTATTTCATAAGGTTTATTTGTTATTATTAATCTAATATTAAATGTGCACAGGTTTCCTAAGAGTACTTATTTAAGAAATAAGTGGATCAAGAATATAACACGAGCTAACTGGACACCTTCACCATATTCTCGCTTGTGTTCACTGCATTTTAATGAATCATGCGATATATCTTTTGACCCATCTATGGATACAGGTTGATGAGTCATGTTTATTTTCACGTTTTATTTTTTTAAATTAAATTACCATTATATTTAAACCATTTTGGTATTATTTATCTTATTACTTTTATTAGCATACTCGTATGTAAACAGGGCCGGATTTAAAGGTGTGGAGGCCCTGGGGCAACAAGGGAGTGGAGGACCCTAATTATTTTTCAAATAGGTTAAATCATATTTTTCTTGCAAGTGTTTCAATATTTTTTTTATATAATCGTATGGGAGGGGAGACAGGCAAGCGGGCGGCGTGAACCCCGCGCACCGCAACACCCCGCATTGTGTTCCCAGAGCGATAGCTCTAACGAGACGAGATCACGGATCGACCATCGGTCGCAAACACAGTAAAACAATACGCTGCTGCAAGTAAAATTAAGATTTAATAAATAATGTTAAAATCATATAAAATAAAAATTACTAGATAAGTTTTCAAATAGTAATACAGTGGAATCTCTATAACTCGAACCTCGTTAAGTCAAAATCCTCAGTAAGTCGAAAAAAATGCCATTTCCTTCCGCTGAACCCTTAGATACGCGGTATCTCGAATTATTTAAACTTTGTAACTCGAACAAAATGTTATTTCCTTACGAAGTATTGATAATACATATTTATACTCTATATCTCGAATTTCAAAAAGGAGTTTCCAAAAGTCGTAGTTAGTAAAATACAATGACATCTGACGTCTTACTTGGAATTCTCCGAAATATTGACAATAAAATCCAAAATGAATGTTCGGGTTAGGCGCTTCTAATCTATTGTTTTTGTCTTGTACACGTGCAATTAATGAATATATTCATTAAATTTTCTAAGTTCAATTCAATTTTTAGGTTGGGTTTGACTCTACAAATCGAAAAATATACTTAGAAATCGCGACTTAGTCGCTCGAAATTTCAGCAGTTAAATCATATGTATCTCAAAGTTCTTGTTAAGTCAAAAACTTTTTGTCTCGATTTTCTTTGCATTTCCCTTGACATTCGAGTTAGAGATTCCACTATAGATATGTAAGAGGAAGACCCTATAGTTGTGTAAGTTTTTTTTTAATAAATAAAATTTATGTGGGGGCCCCTCTCTTGTGGAGGCCCCGGGCAGTTGCCTCGATTGCCCTCCCTTAAATCTGGCCCTGTATGTAAACTTTCATTTCAGTCTTGTACAAGCATACTATATATCAGGATATTGATCAGTGCCTGTTTGTACAGTCGTACGAGTGTAACTAAAACTGTCACTTTGATCTCATGATGTACCTAGTTTTTGCGCAAGGTATGAATAAACATTATTATACAACGCGTATAATGCGCAGAAAAGTTACGAAAGAGTGGAATTGTACTCTTATAATACTCACATTGGATCTTTGTGTGTCTTAAGTTAGTTCTGTCAACTTTTGCGCAATAAACAGTTTAACTGCATAGAGTAAGCGAGATAGGATGATGCGACAAACGTAAGCGAGTGAAAGAGACAGTTATACAATGCTATCTTCACTTTCAATACTGACACAAAAAATAGCTACTGCGCAGGCTCTTGCAGCCAATTCAGACACACAAAGATTCGTTGTTACTATCTAATGCACATTAACTATCTAAATAATTATAAAGGATCCTTAAAAAAACGTAGATAAAATAGCCGTAGTCAGGGACGATTCTTACAGACATTTGACCAAAACTAAACTCGATACACATCTAGTAGGTACTGATATATGTCTATAGATAAGTATCTATAGCTTACTCGGCCACACTGGTACATAAGATGGCATCGACAAAAGTATATCTATCTCGTTTTGCTTATGACGGTATCTGTTAGTGCAAAAGTGAATACCGATATTGAAATTACGTTCTGTCTGGTAATACAATGTCTCTCGTCTGAACTACCAACTACATTAGAATCAAATTTTGTTAAAAAATATCATATTAGCATCTTTAAAATGTGTCTTGTCACATAATATAATCCAATCCTTTATATTAATTATGTTAAAAAACAATAGGAGAATTAACCACAAAACTACCACATAATTTAGCTTACGAAACTGGAAACACTGTGTCTTCTGTCAATGTCAAATTATCAATTGACATAACAACGTTTTTCGATAACAAACTGAAAATACTTGAAAATGACTAAAACATATCGATAATTATAAATTATTCCACGAAATGGCATTTCCTAAGATAGACGGGTATGTCGTGACTGAAAAACTAGGCTCTGGGAGCTATTCCACGGTCTACAAAGCTTACACAAAGGTAAAAAATAATAGTTTCTATTTCTTATAAGTATATCTGCTTTGTGTCTGTGTAAACATTATATTTTATTTGTTTTATAATTATCTTTGGTAGACAAATACTACTGTAACAAGATCAAATAGTACGCTTGTTTGTAGTTTAATGTGATATTTTATGTGAAAACACAGGAAAAAACTTTCTAAAACATTCAGAAAACATAATATTTGGATTTCCTTATGTAGCAGCTTGTTGTGTCATAGTGCGTCTCATCATCCTGGGTTTAATATTCTATGCCTACTACAATCCCAAACACCTACACTTGGCCCGCATGGTAATATTATAATAATAAGAATCTCAAAGACAAATATAATAATAATAATAATACCAGCCTGTAACTGTCCCACTGCAAGGCAAGGCCTCTTTTCATACAGAAAAAGCATAATTATTGATCACCATGCTTGGTCTATGCAGTGATTTTATACTTTAGTTTCGATGGGCTGGTGTCTGCAACTCCACGACCAAGGGCGAATTTTGCATATGGGTGGGATTAGATTACTTCATTCAATCCACCCCAGCTACTCGAAGAAAACCAGCAGCGCCTTGGTGTTACCAACTATCATTTGCAGGGTACCTGGGTCACTGAAATATTTGGCCCTGTAACTAGCAATTACAGGGCAGCGTCGGTGCTGGTGTGCTGCTGTCTCATCTTCCACCATGCATGCTCTGCAGATTGGCCTGTATGTGAATCGTATGACAAAAAGATGTTTATTAAAGGTCCCACGTACAGTTGTTATGGCCGTGACTGCATGCATCTGTTACTACATTGAACCTGGGAATGGCATAGCATAGTTTTATCTCGGTAGTGTGTTCCCATGAGTTGAAAAAAATATTACACACAATCTAGTTCATATAAAACCAGTTTTCCACACTGTAAGTAAGTAATTTTTTATTTTGCGATTATGGGTTCAGTTATAAAAAGTAGGTTTGGCCATATTTACCAAGAGACATGCTAAAGTTATAATCAACGCAAAAAAATAAATAAAGGTAATTAACAGACACTCCAAATAGTTTTAAATCACAACTTATTTAGGTCACTGCCTCACAATATATATATTATTATTTTTTCTTTTCTCTAATATAAGTAGTTAATAGATATGGTGCATTTATTACTGTTTTGTGTACAATGCCACAATTTATGAATAATCTTACTAATATATTATAAATGTGAAAGTTTGGATGGATGTATGTTTGTTATTCAATCACGCCAGAACGGCCGAACGAATGTGGATGCGTGCATGAAATTTGGCACAGAGATATATTATAGTCTGGAATAGCACATAGGCTGCTTAGACTTTTCATCTCAGTATAATGTTCCCTTGGAATGATAAAAAACTTTTCCCGCGGGCGACGCCACTGGCAGAAGCTAGTTGTGAATAAAAGCGTTGGCTCCCTGTCATAGAAAAGAGGCAGAAGCCTAAAAGCGCTAGCTCCCTGTCATAGAAAAGAGGCTCAGGCCTAAAAGCGCTAGCTCCCTGTCATAGAAAAGAGGCTCAGCCCTAAAAGCGCTAGCTCCCTGTCATAGAAAAGAGGCTCGGCCCTAAAAGCGCTAGCTCCCTGTCATAGAAAAGAGGTCCGGAAATGGAAAAGCCATTTCAGAGGTTCCGCTGCTATTTATTTATTACCGACCTTGGTCTGGCGCCGAGTGTAATCGCGCCGATGCGTGTACACTTGAGACGTACCAGGCCTTTTTTTTTTTTGGTCTGTCATCCAATGACTTCTCCCACTCTGGGTGAGGCGGGTGGGCGTGAAAGACTTTTACTGACTAAAACCCACCCGTGTTCCTTCAGTTGCTTGAGCCAGGGCCGCGGTAACTCTTTTTCAAATTTATCCTCGACCCAGACAGGCATCGGCCCCCGTCAGTTCTGCTGACATCTCTTTGAGGCGCGCGTGGAACACAACGCGCCGTCTAGGGATGTCGGAAGTGAAAAAATGTATCGATGTATCGATATTTATTAAAATATCAATATCGAGGAAAAACCACGGTATATCGGTCCGATTTTCAGAGTTATTCGGTTTTAAAGTAATAATGTATTTAGTTCAGTCTGGCTCTATAATAGGTAGTAGAAATTTTTATACAAAATGTACATTATTTTAATGTATGAGAATCTTAATAAAAACGAAGGTATTTTAATGGTTATTCCTTTTTAATAAGCAAAAATTGAAAATAACCTAAACTAAATAGCAATATTTCTCCGATCAATATTGTTCCGTATGGTGCCGGACGTAAAGAATTTCACCATCCCATGTCTTCCCGTGGGTGTCGTAAGAGGCGACTAAGGGACAAACCAGAGAATGGGCAGCAGCGTTCTCTGTGCTTCTATAACAACCATACTGCGATCGCCAACCCGCCTGCCAAGCGTGGCGATTATGGCAAAACCCCCCCTTCTGGGGGAGGCCTATGTCCAGCAGTGGACGTCTTTCGGCTGAAATGATGAATGATGAAATAGCAATCTTCTAAAAATATTAGAAGACTAGCACTCTGCCCGCGACTTCGTTCGCGTGATTTCGTTTATGCTATAAATGATATTCTTATATGCAGTTAGTGAAGGAAACCAAAAATTAGCTATTATTAAAACAATAAGAAATGGGTTTCGTAGATAAACAGGGTTTATTGGATTGGGAGGATTCGTTATTTGACTTAAAGAATAGTAAATTTTAGGTTACCGCAACAAATTAAAATCCTCCCCTAAAAACTTATCAACCCCTTTTTGCCCCGTTGGGGGTCGAGTTTGAAAAACCTAAATATGCTATTCACTCTTTTCTTCTCTTTTTTATTTATCGTTTATGTTAGTCAGATAGCGCAGTGAGATTCCTCAAAAAAAACTTTAAAACCCCTAACCCTATCTGGGAGAAAGTTTTAAAAATGTTTTATGTAAATGAGTATCAACCTTATCCCCAAGGAATTTGATTTTACTTAAAAACTAATTTTTACCCTTTTCAGCTCCTTAAAGGTTGAATGGCCGCAAAATTGAGCCTTAGTGCTCCCCTAGAACCCCACGTCAAAAACGAAACCCTGTCCAGTAAGATTCTTAGCTTGAGTTAGTTTCGAAAAACTTATAATGACAACCTTTATTGTATCCTTATGTTGGTATTTGCGCCAGGTTTTAAATTTATTTTTTTAAAGAAATAAGATTCTTTAAAAAAACTTTAACACCCCCTTAACGGTATTTTGGGAGTAGATAAGTAAAACTAATAATGACAACCTTTATTGTTTATTTAGGTTGTTATTTATGTCAAGTTTCATGTTTATTTAACCAAGAAATCAGATTCTTCCATACAAACTTCAACACCCCCTAAATCATCATTTGGGCATAGTTTCGAAAAATTTATAAAGACAACCTTTATTGTTTACTTAGGATGGTATTTATGTCAACTTTCAAATGTATTAACCCAATAAATAAGATTCTTCAAAAACACTGTAATACCCCCTAAATCGTCTTTTGAGGATAGTTGCAAAAAACTAATAACGAAACCTTTATTGTTTATTGAGGTTGATGTTTATGTCAGGTTTCATGCTTTAATGAGCAGAAGATATAAGATTCTGCAAAACAATTAACATCCCCTAAATCATCTTTTGGGGGTAGTTTCGAAAAACTAAAAATGAAAGCCTTTATTGTTTATGTCAAGTTTCATGTTTATTAACTGAAGTAATAAGATTCTTCAAAAAAGATTTAATCGAATAATGACAACCTTTATTGTTTATTTAGGTTGGTATTTATGTCAAGTTTCATGTTCATTTACCCAAAAAATCAGATTCTTCCATACAAACTTCAACACCCCCTAAATCGACTTTGGGGGTTGTTTCAACCTCTATTGTTTATTGAGGTTGGTGTTTATGTCAAGTTTCTTGCTAATTAACCGAATAATTAATTAACCGAAGACATAAGATTCTGCAAAAATAATAACATCTCCTAAATGATCTTTGGGGGGTAGTTTCAAATAATAACAATAACAACCTTTATTATTCATATAAGTTAGTATTTGTAGCAAACTTCAAGTTTATTGACCCAAGAAATCAGATTTTTCCATACAAACTTCAACACCCCCTAAATTGACTTTGGGGGTTGTTTCAAAAGACTAATAATGATAAACTTTATTGTTTATTGAGGTTAGTATTTATGTCAAGTTTCTTGTTTATTAACCCAAGATATAAGATTCTTCAAAAAAAATAACATCCCCTAAATCATGCTTTGGGGGTAGTTTCGAAAACTAACAATGAAATTCTTTAATGTTTATTTAGTTTGGTATTTATGTCAAGTTTCATGTTTATTGACCCAAGAAATCAGATTTTTTCATACAAACTTCAACACCCCCTAAATCATTATTTGGGGGTAGTTTCGAAATACTAATAATGTCAATCTTTATCATTTACAAATAATAATATTTTAACTAAGTTTCAAGAATTTTGGCCGAAGGAATTAGATTTTTCATACAAACTTTCAACCCCCTTTTTACCCCCTTGGGGGTGGAATTTCCAAAAATCCTTTCTTAGTGCACACTTACGTCACTTGAGGAACCTTTCTGCCAAATTTCATGCTTCTAGGTGTAGCAGTTTTGGCTGTGCGTTGATTGATCAGTCAGTCAGTCAGTCAGTGAATCAGTCAGTCACCTTTCGCTTTTATATATATAGATGACACACACACACAACGCAAAAGAACTCACATTTGAAAGTAAGTAACGAGTGACTGGTGATGACTGCCTCCGCGGCCGCCACATACACACACACAGAACACAAACAAAACATTATAGTCATAGACAATACAGTAATTTTCCGTTCGTTCCTATCTTTTACGGCTTTGAATTCTGTTAAATATATTAATATTAAATTATAAATTGAATTTGAAAAGAAAATATCGTTTTTAATACATGTTTCGATATTGAATATTTTGTATCGATATATCGATGTATCGGTTGAAAATATATTGGCTAAAAATATCGATATATCGAATCAAAAATATCGATGTATCGATATTTTTTCGACAAGCCTAGCGCCGTCGGCTCGGGCCTGGTCCTTATCGGTCGGCGAGCTACCCATTAATGTTCTTATGGATGGAGCTGCATGCCGAAATGCAGGGTGTCACTTAGCTCGGCTGCAGATGATCCCTCTGACAAATTGTAAACGCACTTAGTTTTAAGCCACTAGTAATCCAAATTGTGAACTTGTTGTTAAGCTCAATAAAAACATATTTATTTTGCAGGTGGGAGCCCGCTCGATCGTAGCCATAAAATGCGTGGACAAGAGTCGAGTGAAGTATTCCGGGTCAGCCGTAGACAACCTCATTACGGAGATACGACTGCTGAAGACCTTGACCCACCCGCATATTGTCCATATGAAAAACTTCACTTGGGATGACAAGTAAGTATACAATTTTAACCGACGTCCCAAAAAGCAGGAGGTTCTATGTTCGACTGTATTTTTTTTGTATTCTCACTGATTTCTCCGTCAATCGTGGGCCGATTTTGAAAATTCTTTTTGTGTTTGAAAGGGTACTTGCCCGGATTTTCCAATATAAATTTAGTTTTATCGGTTCGTGACCATTTTTAACCGACTTCCCAAAAAGGAGGAGGTTATCAATTTGACTCGTATTTTTTCTGGGTGAGCCGATTTTGATGATTCTTTTTTATTTAAAAGCTGGGCTGTGTCATGTGGTCCCATTTAATTTTCATCAAGTTCTGAAGAACTTCGGAGATATACAACAGAACTCTTCAATAGCAAATCACTTGGGAGAGCTGCAATCGCATTTCTGTTTATTGTTGACACCATTTCATAACATATAATCACACTGGTACGCTCTAGGGGTACGCAGGTGTGAACAGTTCACCCTGATGTAGGTACTCTTATTCAACCGGTTTTATCTATTCTGGCTTCACTTTGGGCATTATAGGTACCTAGCCTCTAGAACTGGTACATTATGTACCACAACTAAAAAGTGAATAATAAAAACTTTTTTACAAAAAATACAATCGACTTCCAAATAAAAACAATACAAAGTGAAAAATAACTTCAATTTCGGCAGTCGGTGTCAAAAAACGAAACAAGGAACCAGTTTTTTTTCTTTAAATGCAGTGGACGATTTGCTTTATAGTATTTTTTACCATACCGGAATTATACCGGAATGAAAAGTACCCTATTCCAGACTATAATCTATCTCTCTGCTAAATTCATTCAGATCAGTTCACCCGTTTTGGCGTGATTGACTAACAAACAGCCATCCAAACTTTGACATTTATAATATTGAGTAGGATAGGATGTCGTGATCACAGACAACTAGATGACGCAATTGTATGTACTTCGCTTTGTGTGCCAAAAAATCGGAGTAAAGTTACGATAAATGATCGTAATCTGAGCTTTTCGTTTAGCATTATCGGCACCGGAAAGCCACCGAAATCTAGAAAATGCCTTTTTATGCCACAATGAGCTGTTAAGGTATAGAAAAAGTTGGCCGAGGCATTGGAAATGTTTTCTTTCATTGTTTTTAAATTGTTTGTGAACAAGTAAAATTTCAAAATTTAAAAAACCCCCGACACATTTATCTTGCGAAAACATCACGTTCTAAACAGTAAAACGCGCATAACTTTAAAACGGCTGAACCGATTTTATTCAAACATAGCTAAGAACACTGTCGATACAATCACCTTTCAAACAAAAAAATCTAAATCAAAATCGGTTCATCCGTTGAGGCGCTATGATGCCACAGACACACAAAGATACACAGATACACAGCAACACCCCTCAAACTTATAACACCCCTCTTTTTCCTTCAGGGATTAAAAAGTGGCACGCTTGGTTTTCATACAGATGGAGGGGCTTGCGTTATCTAGTTAGATTTATGTCTGTGGTCGTGATAGATGTCGCTAGTATTAAGTACTGCTAAGATAAATGAAAACGTGTGTTTATTTCAGGAATATCTATATAATAATGGAGTACTGTTGTGGCGGTGATCTATCTAAGTACATACAGCGATACGGACGGGTGCCCGAGAAACAGGTGATTAATATACACCGTGACATTTTACTTGTCTTACAATGTGGTCCACTCAATGTTTCCGATTTAAACTACCTTTAGCCGCGTTTGTTTTTTAATGATTCATTTAATTTTTAGGGTTCCGTAATCGAAGGGTCCAAACGGGGGCTCCGTAATGCAGTCACCCACGTCAACTCACGTGTCCGTCTTTCAGTCGTCTGTCAGACAATTTTGTTCCGAAGAATTTTATAAATTCCCATTGATTGATTTGAAATTTCAAGTGATGAACTTTACATCACTTGAAATTTTGTGATAATGATTATTATTACGTATATCTGTATATATATAAAAATGAGTCCCTATTTCCCTTGGTCACGGCATCACGCGTGAACTTCTGGACCGATTTTGCTAATTCTTTTTTGTTGTGTTTTTTATTGTCAGGAGAAGGTTCATATGAAAAAAAAAATTGAAAAAAAAAAGTTGGTACCTTACCTACATAGGTGGGGTAGGTATGTAGGTAGGGTAGGTAGGGTAGATGAATGTTTGGTGTTTTTATGGCAAAACAAAGTTTGCCAGGTCAGCTATTTTTATTAATAAATATCAATATATTCTTAAATCAGATTTTTTGTTTGATACGGAAGCCTAAGCCCCTTTTCACACGCTCTGGTTGACAGGTAGCTGGTGCCGGGTAAATGTATAACAATATAGGCCGCTACGAGTGAAAGCTAACTTATATGGCTATACACTTCGTCGCCGGGTACCCGGCACCGGCTACCCGGAAACCGGAGGATGTGAAAAGGGACTAAGTCGAAGTCCGACACGCACTTGGCACTTCGCTAGGGTTGAAACAACTCAGATAAAGATGTCGGCGCCCCTTGGAACGCACGGACTACGCTCATTTTAGGGTGTTTCAAAGTACGTCATGGGTCATAATAATGTTTTTTTTTATTATTTAAATGTACATATATTATTATTTTATGAATGTTTCGTAGTCATTGGATACGTGAAATGGTTTGCTTTTGTATGACAATTAAAATGCCACAGTGAATCTAAATCTTTATTTATAAAAAACCGTTGCCCCACGCTAGAAATTTAACCTGTATTGTGGTTGCGTTTACAAACATATAAACTCACATATACAAACACCCAAATTCGGAGCAAATATCTGTAGGTCATACAAATATTTGTTCCCTGCGGGAATAGAACCTACGAAACGCAGCGCAGCAGCGGATCGCTCAACCACTGAGCAAACCATGTCGTGGAGAGATTCGTTTTAAGCCGTTTAAATAATTTAGCCTCAAAGTAACCCAAGAGAGGAGAGGGTTATACTCGGAGTTTCCTTGCGTGATCGAATAGAAATGAAGATATCCGCAAGAGAACCAAGGTTACCGACATAGCCCGAAGAATTAACAAACTTAAGTGGCAGTGGACAGGGCACTTTGCTCACAGAACGGATGGCCGTTGGGGCCGAAAAGTTCTGGAGTGGCGACCGCGTACCGGAAGACGTAGCGTTGGAAGGCCTCCCTCTAGGAGGAGCGACGACCTGTTCAGAGCTGCGGGAGTCCTGTGGATGCGAGACGCATAGGACCGATCAGTGTGGCGACGCTTGGCGAAGGCCTATGTCCAGCAGTGGACGTATATCGGATAAAATATGATGATGCCGAATTAATTTAAGTCGTTTTTTTACAGGTCCGATATTTTCTTCAACAACTTGCTTCAGCATTAAAGTTTCTTAGGGAAAAAGGTATGTTGATTAGAGTATTGCAATTTTGAATTAGCTAAGACCTCGCCTCTCGTTCTTGAGGTCGTGGGTTCGAATCCGGGTACCAATGTGACTTTTTTAAATTCATATGTAATTTCTAAGTTTATCCTGGACATCGCTGACAACGGTGAAGGAAAACATCGTGAGGAAACATGGTCTTATAGTTAAATAAGTTTCAAATCGCCAACCCGAATTGAGCAAGCATAGTGATCAAAGATCGTGCCTTCTCTGTATGAGAAGAAGCTTTTACCCTGCAGAGGGGCAGTTACAGGCTGGATTATTATTATTATACTAGTTTCTGCCCGCGGCTTTGCCCGCGTGAAAGGCGTTTTATTACACCGATGGCACATTATACCGGGATAAAAAGTAGCCTATGTGATATTTCAGACTGTAATCTATCTCTGTGCCAAATTTCATACAGATCCGTTCAGCCGTTCTGGTGTGATTACTCAACAAACGTTCATCCAAACGTTCGCATTTATAATACTAGCTGCAGCCCGCGGCTCCGCCCGCGTGGTATTAGTACTTCTTTCAATATCTTTACAAAGTATAGCCAATGTATTATACTGATGTGTATGCTATATTTCTGTAAAGTTTCATCAAAATCCGTTCAGTAGTTTTTGCGTGAAAGAGTAACAAACATCCATCCATCTTCACAAACTGTCACGTTTATATTTATAGTAGGAGGTAATAAAGGTCGTAGCTCATTTACACGACCCCGCTTCCGCACAACACTGCCTCAATCGGAAATTACTGCTCGCTGTCCACACGCCGACAGCTAGCAGACAACCAGCTGTCCACGCGCTTACAGCTAGCAGTCAACTATCTGTCCACGCGCCGACCGCTTTCGCCTTCCTTTTTCGAAAAGATAGCAACGTGCTTCAAGCGAGTCAGCGTGTCTGCGTGCGTACAGCGCGCGAGCCGCCCGCTTGAAGCGCGTAGTAAGCATGCGGTAAGCGAGACGTCAGCTGTCGAGTGGTACGATGGCGGCAAGCTTGCTTACAGCGAGCTATCTGATAATTTGTGTTGTCAATGTAATGTATGTCTACAGAGGACTTCCTAAAGCTCATATTCCAATGAATATTATTATGCCGGGTCGGAGCGGTGTCGTATAAGTCGGCTACGACCTTAATGTTCCAACTCTTTGAGTAGTTATAAAAAATGTAAATATTTTTTATACAGGTGTAGTTCATATGGATCTTAAGCCCCACAATCTGTTGTTACACAAAGGATCGGATGGCAAATACATATTAAAAGTAGCTGATTTTGGGTAAGTGTGAACAAACTTTTGTATTATGTTGATTTCGAATGTGTCCGGTAAATTGTAATCCATTTTCAAGCACTTCCTGGCATCCGATTAAGATGAAACTTGGCGTACTTATGTAATTTTGGAAGCCTTGAAATAATATGGTACTATGGAGCTGGTCTCATGATGAAGCTGGAAGGTAGCCATAGCAACACCTCAACCAGACAGATAGCACCATCGTGTTAGGGCTCGTTGGATGTGTATTGACTTTTCTGTTCATAAAGCTTGTTTAAAAAAACTAAAGCTGTCCACGCGCTTACAGCTAGCAGTCAACTATCTGTCCACGCGCCGACCGCTTTCGCCTTCCTTTTTCGAAAAGCTAGCAACGTGCTTCAAGCGAACAGTCTGCGTGCGTACTGGCGTAGTCCTGGCGTTTCCCCAATGTTAGCGCGGTTCTGGCAGTGCACCCGATCCGTCCCAGAATATCAATATTGGACCTCCTTTTCGACAGTTTCGTTTGCAAAATATTTATTGGTTTACCTATCCTTGTAAGGAGAAATTCTAAACATATTTTTTATGTGTAAAAATTATTTTAAACATCCAAGTCGTTTTGGAGGAGCATGCAAAAGAAGCGTAAAATATCGTGTTATTGATTATTTTTATTAAACCAACACTATTAGTCATACGAAAAAAATGTTACACAAATAATGTACATGAATCAATTATAAATATATATTTTTTTAAACCTTTTAACCTAACCGTTAGTTAGAAAGTATGCTTACGAAGATAACCGTTTTACGCTTCGATCAATAATACACTAGATACACAATGCCATACAAAACTTCTCTTTAAAACTGTCGCCAATTGTGTTTACATAATTCTAAGAGTTGAAAGTTAAGTTGAAATAAATATGCATTAATGCAAATTCATTCGGTTTTTCGTTATGAGAAACACTTAATGATATAAACTTACCGACAAAAAAATATGACTTCCAAAATCTTGGTGTTGCGGTGGTTATTTGCACAATTTTTGAAAGCACACTGACGTTTTGAAGTTGCTGTGATGGACCATACTAATTTGAAATAAGAGCACAACCGTATTTGTGCTCTTATTTTCATAGGTCATCTAGTGTATTATTGATCGAAGGTTTTACGGCATTAAATCGGATTAAAGGCGTTTAACGCGAATCGCGGTAGATTTTAATCGGGAGAAATGTAACGTCACGTACTGGGGGTCGTTACATTAGGGGGTGTAACGCAAAAATCTTACGTGACGTACTCATGGCTAAATAATAACAGCCGCACGGGTCGATTTTCAAGGTTAAGCAGCGCTTGCCGAGGTCGGTCCGTGGATGGGTGACCATCCTTACATAGCGAGTTTCCTCTGTGCCCCGGAAATACCATGTGCCATGTGCAGTTGGTGCTAGCGGATTGAATCCGCTAGCACCAACTGCGCTGGTGCCGGTGCTTGCACTAGTGCTGGCGTGCGTGTGGTGAGCGGCTTTATTGCTCCGGTACCATTCTGCACAAATGGTAGTGAGTAATCACGGTGCAACTCACATTTTCTCTTGAGTACCAGGGGCGAGTGCTCTCGGAGGCGTGACCTACCGAAGATGGTCCCAGACACCTCGTAAGGGGTTGCCTGGTATAGTGTGCCGCCTTTTATAACGTAATGTTGGTGAAGGAGGCCACTATAGGAAAACTCAGTAGACAAATAGGGGTATGTGCCCCGGAAATCACATTAAGCCGAAGATCTTTGACAGTCGTTACGGGTAGTCAGAAGCCTGAGAACTGACACAATCTGGCCAAATCGTGTTACCCAGTTACTGGGTTGTGGAGGTCAGATAGGCAGTCGCTCCATGTAAAATACTGGTACAAGTACTAAAAGTTGAGAAAATGCAGGCAGATTGACTAGCTTTTGTGGTTCGATTCCTGGGACGGGCAAGATGTTATGGGGTTTTTCCCCCTGAAATTTCTCAGAAGCTTCCATGTGTCTGGCTTTGTACTCGGTTGATGGCAATAGGCTCTAAATGGGACTTAAACATATCTGGCAAAATATGTTTGTACTATACTGGGTGTGAGACTCCAACGCGAAAAAAAAAGCATAGATTCAGTAGATGATTCTGAACCTATGATAATAAAAAAAACAAATTTCTTTTTTTCACAAAAAACAACAATGAAAATCAACTGATTTCCTAAAGTTCACGATAGAAGTCAACGCCGCCAGCTAGTACCTACACGCGCCGCGCCGCCCCTACATTTTCCCTTTGTCAGCCAGCCAACAATAAAAATAATTAAAAATCTAATGGAACTAGATAGGAATAACGATTTTGAACAGATTACAGAAAAAAAAAGAAAGTTTTTTTTTATTTGGACCTATCCGAAGAAACAGTCCAACACTAGGTCCAGAATCATTGACTGAATCCATGGTATTTGTTTTCGCGTCGGTGTCAGACATCCTGTATACTAGCAGAATTCGTCCCTATATTAGTTGGTTTACGTTTCAGTTTCGCTCAACACATGACGTCGGAGGCGGGCCGGTCGGTGCGAGGGTCTCCCCTGTACATGGCTCCAGAGATGATATTCGGACAGTACGATGCCAGAGTAGACCTATGGAGTGTTGGTTAGTACACTGTTATTGAATCTTTCTGCGCATTAGGGAATTGTTCTTTTCGTGCCGATTTGACTCAAAGAACAATGACAAACTCCCAGTTCTTTTTTTGTTGGATTTGTTTTTTAGCGTCTACTGTTGAAAAAATATGTCAAAATACAGAGTTATAATACCTGAACAGTTTTGTCTTCAGTTATACTTTTATACGAAGTCAAGAATTAAAGATATTCCAGTTTAAAGTTCTAGAAATCTGGAGGTTATGTTATCAAGTACATGTCATTATGCCGGTTGATAGACGAATTAATTGTCCATGGCAACACAGCTTAGCCAGAAGCCATGATTTTATTTGCCATCGTAAATTATCTAGTCAATTGAGCTTTCAATTATAATGATTTGATAAAACTTAGTAAATTATTTCATCGGTATCTATCACGGCCACATATGTAGACGCTTAATAATCCATCAAGAATTTTCTCGCCATTGTTGCTTTGTTGACCAAAATGCCACCGTGAAAGCACTGTCGTTGCCCGAGAAGATGGTGCATATATTGTGAAGGGGATCCACACTGGCACCGTGTTTAGGATGGGTCTACCCCATTTTACCAGATGTCTCTGCAGCGACCAACCTGGGCCCGCAATCAGTTAAGAGATTTCCGGACTGGCTACTGCAGTTCTTGTCCAGGTGGGAGATGCTCTACTGGAGTGATGAAGTGTGGAGGAGTGGGATGTCACACAGTTCGCATCTCTGGTCTGACGCGAAGTTTTTCGAGGTCGTAAATCGTGAGACTCTAAGTGCGCAGGTAGCTGTTGGTGTCCGTATAGGGGGTGACGGTTGTCTCGGAATGGGGAATCATCAGCATTACAGCTGGTTCATACACATACATCCAAATACACTACGGCGTCGTCAACGACCGACGCGGCACAGCGGCGGCGCGGGGACCGGGAGCACAGCAGCGTCTCGGCTCGGCATTGATAGTTTGACACGACCGCGCTCAGATATACTTACCTTTTTATTAAAATACTTAGATTGCTATAATATTGTAAACCATCTAATAAACTTTTATACAGTCCGCTTGCTTTCTTGTAACCTTAGTCTATTCATGGTCCTTCGAGCCGGAAAGACTGGAAATAGGCCTCCTCCAAATGTCATCACACTGATCAGTCCTGCGCGTATCGCAGCCATTGGATTACTACAGCCTTAACCAGGTTCACGGTCCACCTATAGGGAAGCCTGCCAACGCTGCGTCTTTCGGTACCTGTCGTCATTCCCGAACTTTTCGGCCCAGTAGACCATCCGTTCTGCGAACAATGTGCCCTGCGCACAGCCACTTAAGTAAAATAATTAAATAGTTAATTAATTAGTTTATAATTTGTGCTTTAGGTGTTATAATGTACGAGTGCCTCTTCGGAAGAGCTCCCTACTCCTCAAGCACTTTCAAGGAGTTGCTCGACAAGATACAGCGGCAAGCGCCCATAGAGGTAAGATTCATCATCATCCATACTTTTAATGTTCCCACTACTGGGACTCGTGAGACCTACTCCTACTCTCTGTGAGAGAGGGCCTTAAATGAAGACGAAAGTTGTCAGTGTATAATTTTCCACATAATTTTAGCAAACACGCAAACTTAGAAATCTGTCTATAGTTGTCTGTACTATTCTTTGGGGCCTTTTTTGTGAATCGGCTTTTTATACGCTGACTTCTAGATAAGTGGCACCAATTTCAATGATCGCTTAATTAATATTAACAGCGGAACGGATAAACTCTTAGCACATTTAGTTATAAAAATTGGAGGAATATTGTCAGGTACTGCGGATTTATTAAGGTCCACTTGTTTAAGCATCCGTAACACTTCCTCCTCCCGGATATCAATTGAGCACAAAATTGATACATAACCAGCTGCCTGACCACTAGGTCCATCCACACAATCAGTGGTCAAGAACTCGTCATCCTCGCTTCGCTTTTGAAAATTTGAAAATAAGTATTCGCCGAACATATTGCAAATTTCTTCCACATTACTCGATGAAGTTTCACCCAACCTAATAGCAGCCGGGTAACAGTTGGTTTGTTGTTTTAATTTTACATATCTCCAAAAAGGCTTTAGGATTTTTAGATATTGCAAATTCAATGTTTGTGATACCATAATTATAAAACATTTCCTTCTCCAGATATTTAGCTCGCTCACGTAAAGTAAGAAATGATTGATGATCAGAAAGATTTCCCTACCTCTTAAATTTTGAGTGATATTTAGCCTTTTCCCTAATTATTTTAATAAGAGGGCTTTTGTACCAAGTGTATACTTTCCCCGTGGGACAATAGTTTTAGTAGGAATATATTTATTGTGAAACAAGTTGATAGTGTCGTCAAAGAACTTTACAGCTTCCTCGAGAGTCCTACAGTTTAGTTCTAGTGACCAATCTCTTGCCACAATTTCATGTGTTATGGCGTCATAATTCGCAAGCGCATACAAAAACTTGACTCGAGGCCGAGAATGCAGCTGATGCAGTTGAACGAATTCAGCAGAGATAAAGAGTGCCTTTTGGTGTGAGTCCTCTTCCACTAAAAGATCCTGGCTGCAAGCGACAGTCATTGATGACTTGATGAGTAACATTACGATGAGTATTGTACTGTAACAAACTGCAAGCGGCAAGAGTATCGCAAAAGCTGGTTTGAATATAACGGGCGATCGGGTTCGACGCAGAATCGCTTTCAAATCGAAACTTCTCCGAGTTTCGATCGGAAAGCGATTCGAAGCGATGAAAACCGACATAGTGCGAAGTAATAAAATAGTTTAAAAGTGTTATTAATAAAAGCGTGCTATAATTGCTGTGTGTATAATTTATCCCTGAACCCCAGCTCGTAACAATATATTTGTTATCTTCAGATCCCGGCCAACTCTTCAATATCGCCGGGTTGCCGGGAGCTTCTCGTGGGGTTGCTGCAACACGACCCCGACAACAGGATTACCTATGACGATTTCTTTAACAACGACTATTTAGATCTACAGCACATGCCTTCTAAGGAGAACTATGAAAAGGTAAGGTAACAAACTTATTTTTTTTTTACCGACCTTTTTTCCTATTATTCTCATCAAACCCTTTCATTTGATACCCATATCATGATAGTGCACAAAAAATAACTAGTCCGCCATCTTGGGCCGTCCGCCATATTGGATTTAGAATGACGTCTTGCTGCTTTAAAATTCAGTTGTAAGGTTGGACCCGAACACACCTACATGCATACTTTGCAAGTTAAATGAAAGTTTGTAAAATGGTAGGGCGCATTGCTCGCAGAACGGATAGTCGATGGGGCTGAACATTTCTGGAGTGGCGACAAGTACCGGAAGACGTTGCGTTGGAAGGCCTCCCTCTAGGTGGACCGATGAGCTAGTTAAGGCTGCGAAAATCAGTGTGACGGCCCTTGGGGGAGGCCTATGTCCAGCAGTGGACGTCTTTGGGCTGAAATAAAGATGCTTGTGGTGGCCCAGTCGCTAAGACCTCGGCTCTCGTGCTTGAGGTCGTGGGTTGAATTGAAGCTTTTGGATTATAGATCTAATACCTTCTAAAGGAAGGTATGGAATGGTTAGAGACATTATCATATTTTTTATCCCGGTATAATGTTCCCTCAGGATGATAAAACATTTTACAAGGTGGAGAAGCCGCGAGCAGAAGCTAGTGTCAAAAATCAAAATCATTTTTTTATTTCACATAGGCCTACATGGGCACTTATAAAACGTCGACAAAAGGTGCACGGTTCGGGTTGGTCGTTTCCTACGGAGAAGAACCGGCAAGAAACTCCATGGTTACTCTTTTAAAAATGGTTTGGTTTTACAATATTTCCATGTTACAGCATTAGTACTTAGATATGGGGGGACAACGTAGGCCCGAATTATGACAATAAGTCGTAAGAAACTAAAAAAAAAGGAAAAGATTATATAAAAAAGTTAACAAATGTTAACTAGCATCTAGAAGGCCTACAATGTTCACACATTCACAAAACAATCGGTAAAAGAATCTATACAAAGGTAAAAAATAATAAAAATAAGTATAACAAGACTAAATTTAACATGTTGCACAAATTTTGTTATCAGTGCTGTAACTATTCTTAGCAAAGGGCTTTAAAGATGATTGAAAACCATTGTAAAAAGTCTAATTAAAAGAAGGAAAGAAAAAATGAGATTGAGAATAGTTAGAGACATCCACTTATTTGTGCCGTTTACAAGTTACCAGGGAAGCTGCATGCGCAGAAGGAGCTAAGGCCAAATGTTTTTATCTTCAACGTAGTCCTTGATTTTATAATATGCTTTTTTAACAAGGATACGTTTGATGTAGTTTTTGAACCTTCCATCGGTCAGTTCTATAACTGACTTGTAGATAATAATAGTGTAATAATAATTTCATTGAATTTCTTTGCAGGCAGTGACGCTAATCAAGAAAGCCATAGAATTAGACTCCGCGGGCAACTTAGAGGACGCGTTCACGTCATACCGAGATAGTCTACTCTACCTTGTGCCGTGTGTGGGATGCGAGACGGATTCCTTACGACGAGCGGCCCTGGCAGCCAAGTTAAGCAGGTATAGAAATGGATGGGTGATCATCCTGTCTCACCATATCATATAGTTTACTATACACTATACCTTGTATCTTGTTTGAGATGTGAGAGACACACACACTGCGGCAAGTGGCTTTCGCAGCGAAGTTAAGCAGGTATAGAAATGGATGGGTGACCATCCTGTCTCACCATAACATATAGTTTACATTACCGTGTATCTTATGTGAGAAGTGAGACACACTCACTGAGGCAAGTGGCTTTGGCAGCGAAGTTAAGCAGGTATATATGGATGGGTGACCATCATGTCTCACCATTTCATATAGTTTACTATAACTTGTATCTTGTGTGAGATGTGAGACACACACACTGAGGCAAGAGGCACTGGCAGCCAAGGTAAGTAGGTATAGAAATGGATGGGTGACCATATCATGTCTGACCATAACATATAGTTTACTATACCTTGTATCTTACGAGGGTCATTCAATAAATACTTAGCCTACAAAAAGATTAACGAAAATTTTGGAAAAGTGGCAATTTATTTTTCAACATAGTCTCCTTTTAGTTCGATACACTTAGCCCAGCGATGCTCCAACTTTTTTAACCCGTCGGAAAAATAATTTTGGTCAAACTCTGCAAAATAGGCCTCCGTGGCGGCGATGACCTCCTCATTCGATCCATATCTATTCCCGGCGAGTGTTTTTTTCAGATTAGGAAACAGAAAGAAGTCACAAGGGGCCAAATCTGGAGAATACGGTGGATGGGGCAGCAATTCGTAGCGTAATTCGACCAATTTGGCCATGGCAGCGGCAGACGTGTGAACCGGTGCGTTGTCGTGGTGAAACAGCACTTTTTTCTTCGCCAGATGGGGTCGTTTTTTCTTTAATTCGGCGTCGAATCGGCCCAATAAATCGGCATAGTAAAGCCCTGTAATTGTTTTACCCTTCTCGAGGTAATCGATGTATATCACACCTTGTGAATCCCAGAAAACGGTGGCCATAACTTTTCCGGCCGATTTTACAGTTTTCGCCTTCTTTGGAGCACGTTCCCCGGTCTGGATCCATTGTTTTGATTGCTCCTTGGTCTCTGGTGTGTACCAGTGGATCCAGGTTTCATCGACGGTCACAAAACGACGCAAAACTCCGCTGGATTCCGCTTAAACAGCGCCAAACACGTCTCCGATGTGGTCTCACGGTTGCGCTTGTTTTCTGGTGTGAGTAAACGCGGCAGCCATCGCGCCGACAGCTTTCTCATGCCGAGTTCCTCGTGAAGAATATGATGCACTGTTCCTTCTGAAATGCCTACAGTCTCAGCTAGCTCCCGAACCTTCAATCGGCGATCTGCCAATACGAAATCATGGATTTTTTTAATGTTTTCCTCCGTAGCAGCTGTTTTCGGTGCACCTGGACGTGGTTCATCAAAAACCGACGTACGGCCACGTGCAAACTCGTTGAACCAATTCTTGACGGTGGCCATCGATGGAGATGAGTCACCGTACACAGCATCCAAGCGCTCTTTGATTTCGATGCGCGTTTTCCCTTCCAAAAATAGGAATCGAATCACCGAACGATATTGCTCTTTTTCCATTTTTGTAAAACCGATCGACACGTTCGCTTCCATAAGTTGTCAAATTAAAACAAATGAAGGAATTGGAATGAAAATTTGAAAAAAGAATTAAAAAAGAATGTGCTACACTCTGGTAAAACTATTTTGAATCTACAGCGATACCAAGGAGTGAGGCTAGGTACTTATTGAATGCACCTCGTATGTGGGATGTGAGAAAGCTTCCGTGAGGCAAGATTCCCTGGTGCCAAAGTTAAGCAGGCATAGAAATAGATGGGTGACCATCATGTGTGTCTTTCGTACATGTGTCCGGCAACTTGTAATCCATTTTTAAAGCACTTCCTGGCATCCGATTAAGATGAAACTTGGCGTACTTATGTAACTTTGGAAGCATTGAAATAATATGCTACTATGGAGCTGATCTCATGATGAAGCCGGAAGGTGGTCATAGTAACTCCTTAACCAGATAAGTTAGCACCATCGTGTGTGGGCTCATTTGAGATGTATTGACATGCGATATTACATTTCGTACTTCTTAGTCCTATAAAAGATGGTTTTATTTTTTTATTAAAAAGCTTTTTATAAAGTGACTATTCTTATAATTTCGTATGTAAATCCTCAGATACATGGAACGCGCCGAAGAACTCAAGCTATACCTGAAGACAGGCAGCTTCTCGGTAGACCAGCCCAGTACCACCACTTGCTCTGCCGACACCAACACGAATAGCTGTCACTATAATAATAGTAAGTGTTAGCTTTCGAGTCGATCTTCAAGGTTAAGCAGCGTTTGTCGAGGTCGGTCCGTGGATGGGTGACCATCTTAACATAGCGAGTTTCCTCCGTGCCTCGAGGAACACGTTAAGCCGTCGGTCCCGGCTGTCATTTGAAGATCTTTGACAGTCGTTACGGGTAGTCAGACGCCAGGAAATCTGATATCAGTCTTGCCGAGTCGTATCATGTTACCCAGTTACTGTGTTGTGGAGGTCAGATAGGCAGTCGCTCCATGTAAAATACTGGTACTCAGCTGAATCCGGTTACATCGGAAGCTGACCCCAACCACAGATAATGTAATACTAGCATACAGATGACTCATCCCATTCAAAAAAATCGTGCCGACGTAACTAGCGTTTTTCGTCTGATTAAGCTGATTATATTTCTAAGAACATCGATCACGTTCGGTACCATTCCACGGATATAGATGGTGTTAGCAGCGACTTGCAAGTTAAAGGGTTTGCTCGGTACAAAATACAGCGATGTTTTTTTTTTATTTCTTTTTTTTTTAGAGGCTTTTAAACTAGAGGTTTATGTCAGCCCCATCGTAGCCTTATAACTATTTTGCAACCTTAATATGTAAAATATAAAAGTAAACATATTTATAATTGCTTTGGAAACATACATAGGTAATAAAAGGCTAGAATAATTCATTACACAAATAAAGATATGACTAGTTCATAAATCATTCCAGCCTCTTTTGAAGTTGGGTAAGATAAAATCCCTTGCAACACACCCAAATTAGCTTCACACACACCCAGGTCTTTAAATATTGTTTGTCTCTCAGCCCGGTTACGGACACATTCCATCAGTATGTGATATACGTCTTCTGGTTTATCACACACTTCGCAATTAGGAGACGTGACTTTTCCCATCATATGTGCAAAAAATCTGAGTGGAATGTGTCCGGAACGCAGTCTGTGTGCCAAAACAACAAATTTGCGACTTACATCACCTACAAACCACGGGGAACGATGAGGTTGACTTGGTATAATCCTATACCAAATACCTTTCGTTTTTCAACGTTCATCAAAATATTCCTTCCAATTTTCAAAACACAACTTTTTATATTTAGGTAATATTTCAGAATATGAATTATGAATGTAAATATCTGTTCCATCTATAGCTGCTGATTTAGCGATGATTTGTTTTATAGTATTTTTTGTACGTTTTCAAAGTTTCATTGTGCCAAAATGTGTTACAAAACATATTTAAAAAATCGAGTGGATGCCTCAGAAATTTAAAACCGCGCCATCTATTGCAATCAATTTTAAATAATCTATTTAAATAATCTTTGAATTATGAATTTAGAGCTCAATATTTCTTAATGTTGTGCTTCGGAGAGTTAATTAAACATGAACATACATCTTTAATGATCGTCTCTATAAAATCTAAATATTTCACAAAACTCAATAACAAATCGAAGCTTGTCACGCCATCTAGTACAATTTATTTGAACCAAATTGTCTTTCTTCGCGTTGGGTTTCCGTGCACCAATATAGGGTCGAACAGCTTAACGTGCATTATTGTAAAAACAGTAAATCTATGTTCCAGCTCAACCGCGTGCCTCTAGCACTGTGTGCGCGTGCGGCCAGCTCAGCGGCTGTTCCTGCGTCAGGCAGGTCACAGCCAACTTAGAGCAGCCCGAGGTTATAGGCGAGGTAAGTCACTTAGTATCATTATCATTTTAACCGAAAGACGTCCACTGCTGGACAAAGGCTTCCCCCAAGCGTCGCCACATTGACCGGTCATGTGCGTCTCGTCTCCAGCGGATTCCCGCAGCCTGAAAAACCAGGCTGTCTGTGTCTGAAGCCTTCCAATGTTGCATCTTCCGGTACTTCAGATCTTTTCGGCTCCATCGACCATTCTCCTCTGCTGTCAAACCGGTGAAGGAAAACATCGTGAGGAAACCGGTATATCCTAGAACCAAACATTCGAAGACATGTGACATCTACCATCCCGCACTGGGCCCGCTTGGTGGATTACGGCCCATTCCATCTCACAGAGAGGATGACTGTGTCCCAGCAGTGGGAACATTAATGCTGGTTACATAAGGTATTTATTATATTAAGTGTTCGGAGAAAGCGGCGAGCTGTTTTACCACACTGGATGTACTCCATAGCCACATTTGTGTTTGACACTATTGTTATTGAGACTGTACCGGTTAAACGGGGTTACATTGAGACCTGGGGTAACTTTGATGATAACTTTATTTTCATAGGTTTTTAAAGCTAACTCCGTGTAAACGAAATGCACCTCAATTTTCTTTTTGAAATTTGCTACTCTGATATGTCAGCCATGTTTTGCATCAATCTCATCGCAAGAATATGTTTACTCGTAGCAGAAAAAAAAATTTGAAGTGTACAGTGTGAATTCATTAAAAATACATTGTAAATTGGGGTTACTTTATATTGCAATGAAAAAACAATGGGGTATCAAAGTAACCCCATTTTTATTTTAGCGTTCATAGGCTCGTTTTTTTTTATTTCCTCCCAAACTATGAAAAAAAAAATTGTATTGGGGAATATATTTTAATCATTTGTGAAGTCGCCATCACTGCACTTTATTCATATTTTTCAAAATATAATTGAAAAAGTTGTCAATTTTAATTTCAAAATTAATCAATTTAACCTCGTTTTACGGTTCTAAACGTTTCAAATAAGAAGGTCCCAGATGCCGCGCCATAATTTACGTCATGACTGTCAAACCTAGTGATTTAGGTAGGACAAGCAAAAACCATATTTTTGAAATAATAAAGAATACACATATGAACAGTTTACAAAATTTTTTTATACCTTGTGGGCTCGCGCTTGACCACTATCTCACCTGATGGTAAGTGGTGATGTGGTCGACGGTGAAGCACGCTTGTCTAGAAAAAACCTATTCACTCTTGACTAAAATACCCCTAGATTGTACCTATCGGGAAACACAGACTCCGGTAGGGAATTCCACTCCAATTTTGTGTTGTTCAAAGTCAAATATATTTATTCAACTAGGCCAAATATTGTAATATAAATGATATTACGGTCACAAAATTAAATTAAGAGTCTGTGTCTTCACTAAGAATTAGTTTAGATAGCGCAATTCACCATATTTTTTTTCAAAACCTCATTTATTTACACCAATGGTATAATTAGAATACATACAAAAATTAGATGTCAAAGTCACAACGACACGTCAAAAAGCGTTGTCTTATAACTAGTCAAATAACCCGCCCCTAACTGTTCCCGGCGCAAAGGTGCCCATAACGCTTGCTGCATTGCCATTGTAATTACAATATTTACATAAGTGCGTACATTAATAAATTCATATATGTAATACTATGTTTTAAACTTTTGTATGCTAATTTAATATGGCGGAATGTGTCCTGCACTAAAATAGAATATACATCATCAAACTAATCAATTAATAATGCATTATAAATTTTAAAAAAAAAGGTGTCTACAAAAAAATTCGAGCCAAATGACTGGAGCTTTCATTTGGTTTGATTATTGTAGTTTGTACCTCAAATCTCCTCTTCAAATTCAAATAAATCTATGCGTGTCTAAATAAGTCAAATTTCATTTCTATGATACTTAACACTTGTTTTTAACATAACCAGTTAAAAATATCATTTGAAGTTCTCGAAAAGTGTTTTTTTAGTTGAATAGAGTAAAAAAAAAAAACATTAAAATGCGAATAAGCTTTCTATGCAAACCGTACTTTTCAAGTGACAGTTGACAGTTCGAGGTCGTTGACGGGGACTTTATAATTTGAAACGCATAGTACAGTGTTTGGTAATAAATGTTTTATTTCGATGTTTATATGATGATGTCCAACCCCCCCCTCCCCCCCAGCCGAGTTCCCCCGCGCCGCCCCGTGCCGCCCCTCGCTTCGGCCTCAGAAGACTATTCGGACGACAACCCTCCATCCCTTACCTGGACACCAAGGATTCTAGCATTGTAAGTATACATATCTTACTAATATATAATCTTAATAATATTATAAACTAGCTTCTGCCAGCGGCTTCGCCCGCGTGTATTATACATATAAACCTTCCTCTTGAATCACTCTATCTATTAAAAAAACCGCATCAAAATCCGTTGCGTAGTTTTAAATATCTAAGCATACGTAGGGACAGACAGCGAGAAGCGGCTTTGTTTTATGCTATGTAAGAATGTGAAAGTTTAGATGGATGTATGTTTGTTACTCAATCACGCTAGAACGGCTGAACAGATCTAGATAAAACTTAGCACAGAGATAGATTATAGTCAGGAAAAGCACATAGCATATACTTTTTATCCCGGGAATATGTTCCCTCGGGATAATTTTCGACTTTCACGATGCTATTATAAATTTGCCCGCGACTTCGTCTGCGTAACATTAGTACTTCGCAAAGCTATTTTGTTTAGGGTGTAACGGGAAGGTGTAATCATATTTTAAAGAGTACTTCTGCTCATGTATATGCAACAAGGAAATCCCAAAAAAAATTGGCCATTCTATACAAAGTTGTCGTCACATGAATATTTTATTTATTTTTTATTTTTTTATTATTTATTTATATCCTTACTAATATTATAAATGTGAAAGTAACCTTTTTACGCTTAAACCGCTGAAGCGATTCAGATGAAATTAGATATGGAGATAGTTTGAGGTCCCGGAAATTATCCTTAACGGGATGGAAAGAGGGTGGAAGTTTGTATGGTGAACTAATAATTTCTCAAATAAGGCGGCCCACACATCTACAATATTATTGCGCGATGTAAAAAATAGGCTATTCGAAGTACTAAAGAGTAAGTGTGGAGTTTCTTGTCTATAACAAGTTACTTTTCCGACTAGACGGTCAATTATTATTACTTTTAAATTAAAATTTTTGACGTTCAAAAGTGCCGCTAAAAGGCCTAATTGAATATATTAATTTTGATTCTGATAAATAAAATTAAAATATGTATTTTTTTTCAGACGGCGGAAACAACACAAGATAAGCAGAGACTAGGCACTGCAGAGAATAACGAAGGATGTCGAATTACATGAAATAATTAACTATAGTAGAAGACATAATAATAGGTAGTAATGTCAGCCAATGTCCCACTGCTGGGCAAATGCGTCTTCTCATACAGATAAGGCGCGAGCATTGATCACCACGCTTAGTCAAAATGTGTTCTTTCATTATACAAGTATATACAACTAATTTCAATATTTCGTTTTTCCAAGCGGTTGTTATTTATTTGAAGTTTTGTTCGTGCTGACGGCATGCAGTAGTCTGAATGGCATAGGAATTGACGCTTGACATACAAAATTACGGCCCACTTGCACGAAACACTTAACACGAAGTTGAAAATGAGTTTTTCGCGGGATTTTTCAGGTGAAATTTAGCGGGCTGTTAATATTATTTGCAGATTGATTCCTAGTGGTACTTCCACTGATATAAAATTGGTGTAGTTTTATGTCTCAACTGTCAACGCAAATCAATGAGGTAGGAAAACTATGGAGACGGCATATTCTACTATATGAAGAATAGCTATACAAATATCTATAATATCGACACACGCATGTCAAAAAGCATTTTGTCTCTTTTTAACTAACCAAGAGCTGCATATGAAAAGAGAGACATCTAAATGTTTGTCAAGGACTAAACTTAGCAACACTTTTGAGTGACGTCAAAATCATGTCTATGCGTGACTAACTGATGCCTAGGCAGCATGGTCTCAGACCTTAGCCTGATCCGTTAGGAACGAAAAAAAAAAAAATGTCTATGCGTGACCGGTCGCCATGTTGAGTGCCGAAAGTACTCTGCGGTTTTGTGGTAGTTCTTTTCCGTATATATAAGTTTCTCTGTGTAGTTGTGCTGTCAAACAGTTGCTTGCTCAAAATATTTTTGTTGTTTTAAAAGAGAAATACGTCTAGAAACTAGGTATTTTGGTGATCTGAGTTTGGAAATTAATAGGAAAATCATGCCCTCGTGTTGTATAAAACAGTGTGGTGCGAGAAAAAAGAAAAATGGGCAGCCATCTTCAGTGGCCGATTTTAATAGGTATGCACGCTAATTTCGTAGGTATGGCAAGTCCATAGGTTTCTAAGTCAGTGATGCAAATGGACAATATGTGAAATCATTGACAGAAGTGATCTCGAGATAGTAGAGCGGAGAATTTTATTGTTGTATTGATTACCTCCGCAAAGCTTACTGAGAAGGCTGGCTCGATACAATTTGCTGCCAAATGCCAAAAAACATCCGCACTCTAATGCATATTAAAGAATTCAAGAAAGAACTCTAACACTAGCATACATTTTAATCCTTAAAGGATCACCACAAAAAGCTCAAGATATTAATTAAAAAATAATTTGCAAATTTTGGTGACTAGCTCTGGGTTGGGTTTTTCGTGCAAGTGGGTCTTCATTATTTCATTACAATTTACAAGAAGCACTGAAAGTTTCATATATACGATACTTTATGACGTCATTTAGAGGTCAGATTTTAAGTATTTTTGAGAACACAAATATGGTCTTAAAATTAATCGGGTTTTTACAGTGGATCTTTGTCTCTGAAGTTGGTTCTGTCAATTAATGCGCAAGAAACAGTTTAACTGCATAGAGTAAGCGAGATAGGATGATGCGACAAACGTAAGCGAGTGAAAGAGACAGTTATACAATGATAACTTCACTTTCAATATTGACACAAAGTAGCTGCTGCGCAAGCTCTTGCAGCCAATTCAGAGACACAAAGATCCGTTGTGAGTATTATACAGGAGAGTTTTTTAAGTGTGCTTGGGAGAGCGTTTTTAAGTGTGCTTGGGAGAAGTTTGCCGAATCAAATGGTGTAATAATATAGCTGAGTTTATTTTTACAAATCATCGGGTTAGATTCCTGGCTAGGAATAATGATTTTTCAAAAATGTAATGATGCAATTTTAGC
The DNA here is from genome assembly GCA_964057195.1 of Orthosia cruda. Taxonomy (NCBI): domain Eukaryota; kingdom Metazoa; phylum Arthropoda; class Insecta; order Lepidoptera; family Noctuidae; genus Orthosia; species Orthosia cruda. The sequence continues at coordinate 2,760,749 of OZ059853.1, read as the reverse complement.
GTTAATCAAAATCGGCCTCGTGACTCCTTTGAGTGTTTTTAGCTATACCGCATAGTTTTGGATTTGTGCCATTCACGCCTACTTAAAAAACTCAACCTGTATATTATGTAATAATTAGAGTTGCCGCGAATACTCGCTATTATTCGGTATTCGGCATTACTCGTAATTTTTTTTATATTCGTCGAATACCGAATAATAGCTAGTATTATTCGGCATTCGGCGAATAGTCGTCGAAAATAAACTTTTAACGAACAAAAGAACTAATGAGTTGAAAATAATATTTTTTTAAATTATTTTCCTTAATAAAACAATACACAATATCAATTATTATCTGTAATATGTGCCTGTGCCTATCATATTCATGAAATTAAATTAGTAAGGCTTTTTAATTAATATTTAAAATCCAACAGAGGCAGATTGTGGTGCAAAAATATTTTTTTTAACTTTTCTTTAACTTTATTGTTTTCTTTTCTCACAACCTTAGAAGAAATTAGAAATATATTTAATGTGTTTAATGTTTTTTTTATGTCGAATAGTAATGTCGAGTTATTCGACTATTCGCCAAAGTGAATGGCGATTAATCGGTATTCGACTATTCGCTATAAACACTATTCGCGGCAACTCTAATAATAATTAATATTATAAAGAGGAAAGGTATGATCGTTTGAATTGGATAAACTCAAAAACTACTTAACCAATTTTTAGGGTTCCGTACCTCGAAAGGAAAAAACGGAACCCTTATATGATCACTTTGTTGTCCGTCCGTCTGTCTGCCTGTCAAGACCCTTTTTCTCAGAAACGCGTGGAGGTATCAAGCTGAAATTTATATCAAATATTCAAGTGTACTGTCCCTTAAAGCTGTGAAAAAAAACCTCTAAGCCAACGCAATCAAAACCTACAGGGTACTTCCCGTGAACCCAGAATCTTGAAATTTGGTACGAAGCAACGTCGTAAAGCACAGATAAAGGAAAAAATGCGAAAACCGTATTTTTTTAGTTACATCATATAATAATAATATTTTTAATAGTTTTAACCTTACTATCCCTTTCCTCATGAACGCGTAGAGGTATTAAATTGAAATTCATATCAAATACTCAGGTCTGTAATACCTTTAAGCTGTAACAAAAACAAACTTCTATGTCAACGCAAGCAAAAGAAACAGCAATTTAAGTCGCATATTTTCAAACTCACAACTTCTCGCAAGGGAATCAAAACCTAAAGGATACTTCCAGTCGACCTAGAATCTTGAAATTTGGCATGAAACAATGTTTTATAGCACATATAAAGGAAAAAACTTTAACTATGACTCAATTGTCGTGATGGGTGAACTTTTACTTATTTACCTACAGTTTTGTACGGAACCCTCGATGAGCGAGTCCGACTAGCACTTGGCCGTTTTTTTTTTATTCATAAAACTGTTCCTGTGGGGTGCGCCACGCCACACTTTCATTGATAAAATGTCACTTGTCGAGAGCCTCAGGAATAATATTGTGCCTTTTAAGTCTTACCTGGGGGTGACCACAAGCTCTTAGAGTAAGGTTATTTTGAGATCGAGTAAGTGACAGATGTATACACGTCATATACATCTGTCCCTTACTCTATCTCAAAATAACCTTACTCTAAGAGCTTGTGGTCACCTCCCTGTATTTAATCAGCGTGAAGAAAATATTGATTGTTATCAAATTATATGTAATTAATTATAATGCAATATGCCTGTGATTTTCATAATAAATAAATAGATTATGTTATTATATATATATATATAATTGTTGGTTTTATTTATTTCCACAATCTGCTTCGGTTCACAGCTTTTTTCCCATGGGGGTAGGGAGTGGGGGTAGGCAGAACATAGGAATTCCAACTGCTAGAGTTAGGTTATCTATACTAATATTATAAAGAGGTAAAGTTTGTGAGTTTGTGACGTTGTAAGGGGTAATCTCTGGATCTACTGAACCGATTTTGAAAATTCTTGCACCGGTAGAAAGCTACATTATTCCTGAGTGTCATAGGCTATAAAATATTTTCAAAAAAAATAGAGATCCTTATGAAAATTGCAATAATGTAACCCAAGGTAGCAAAATGTTGTCTGTAAAATACATTATTTGGCGTGCGCTGAGAAAACTATTGATGATAGATACAAATTAGTAGGTAGGGTAGGTAGGGTAGGTAGGATAGGCAGGTTAGGCAGGGTAGGCAGAGTAGGCAGGGTAGGCAGGATAGGCAGGTTAGGCAGGGTAAGCAGAGTAGGCAAGATAGGCAGGGTAGGCAGGAAAGGCAGGGAAGGCAGGGTAGGCAGGATAGGCAGGGTAGGCAGGAAAGGCAGGGTAGGCAGCGTAGGCCGGGTAGGCAGGGTAGGCGGGGTAGGCAGGAAAAGCAGGAAAGGCAGGGTATTCTGGGTAGGCTGGATAGGCAGGGTAGGCAGGATAGGCAGGGTAGGCAGGAAAGGCAGGATAGGTAGGGTAGGCAAGATAGGCAGGGTAAGCAAAGTAGGCAGGGTAGGCAAGATAGGCAGGGTAGGCAGGAAAGGCAGGGTAGGCAGGAAAGGCAGGGTAGACAGGAAAGGCAGGGTAGGCAGGATAGGTAGGGTATGCAGGGTATGCTGGGTAGGCAGGGTAGGCATGGTAAGCAGAGTAGGCAGGGTAGGCAAGATAGGCAGGAAAGGCAGGAAAGGCAGGGTAGGCAGGAAAGGCAGGGTAGACAGGAAAGGCAGGGTAGGCAGGATAGGTAGGGTATGCAGGGTATGCTGGGTAGGCAGGGTAGGCATGGTAAGCAGAGTAGGCAGGGTAGCCAGGGTAGGCAGGGTAGGCAGGAAAAGCAGGGTAGGCAGGAAAGTCAGGGTAGCCAGGGGTAGGCAGGATAGACAGGGTAGGAAGGGTAGGCAGGGTAGGCAGGTTAGGCAGGGTAGGCAGGGTAGGCAGGGCAGGCAGGGTTGGCAGGGAAGGCAGGGTAGGGGCAGGGCAGGCAGGGTAGGCATGGTAGGCAGGGTAGGCAGGGTAGCCAGGGTAGGTAGGCAGTTGACGGGAGCGAAGCCCCGAGGGTCAGCTAGTTATATTTATAAATATGCAAATTCAAAAAATGTGGGCAACCGAAAATTTCGGACAGGTTACTATGAACATTGATTATGTTAGTTTTGTTTTGTTAACTAGGTATTAGTTGATTTTTTGTTTTTGATAAAATATTGTGATTCATTACTGGTAAAGAATAGTCACTTTAGTACGATGCAGTGTGGATTTGATACAGTTTTACCACTGTGAGTGACCAAATTCTCAGTGTGTGATTACTACACCAACACACACAAAACCAAAAAGTTTGTTGTTTTGCTTCATAATGTTGTTATCTGACGATCTTGTGAATACAGGAACTGGCGTATGAGTATTGGAAATAATGTTCTTAGTTAAATAATCTATTAATCAAAAGTCAAAGTATCAAAATCATTATATCAACGTCAACGTTGCGATATCTTGTAAACAATGCTTGCCATGTTGATTAAAATACAAAAAATCGCTGTATAAGCCAAACAATTTGAGGAATTTCCTCGATTTCTCCAGGATCTCATCATCAGATCCTGACCTGATGACCATGGGACCACCTGGAAAGTATACCCTTCCAAACAAACCAAATCTATCCAGGCGTATTTGAGTAAACGGGGAACAAACATAATAAAAAAAAACGACGAATTGAGAACCTCCTCCATTTTTAGAAGTATGTTATTAAGCATACTACATAGGTACCTACAAAACTTTTTGGGGATAACTATCAATTATGAGTTCTGCAGTTATAATAGCCAGAATCTCATCAGATCATTAAATACTCCTTTTGCTTCATTTACGTATCTATGAATTAAATTAAAATTAATCTGCCAGCCTTTGTCCAACCACGTCGGGATCGGCTGTCATTCTTACCGGATGCAGCTGTGCTAGAATAGTATTTTAGAAGGCTATCCGATCTGATTATACCATAATATTCACGGAACAAGAAAAAAGTGGAAATGCATAATAGGCGTGGCACGCGCGTCACTAATATGCGCTACCACGCAAATTGATTCCAGTCGTGTTCTAACATCGCGTCGAGTTGCTAGTCTCGCGACAAATTTATTTTTCCGTAACTATGCCGTTTTGTTCCAGTTTGAAGTGCACAAATGATAGTAGGCGAAAAAATCTTAACAATGGAGGTGTTTCGTATTATCGGTGAAACGATTTTATTTGTTTTCTGATATTACTTATTAAATTTCAATTTATTAATAATTTAATAAAACGTCTAGAACTAAACTTACGCGTTTAAAAAAATTCGGATTGAATGTATTCACTATTTCGTTCTCGAAAGTTCTTCGCTACTCTAGTCTCTAATAGGAATTTAGTCGGGTCGTGTACCTATTGATTTTTTTATCTATCTGATATCGATAAAAGCAAATAGGAAACTATATTTTCTTTTATACTAGGTAGATTAAATATTTCCAAAAAAATGGAAGTATGTTGTATTGCATGCAAGAATTGTTTGTGCAGAAATATCTTGAAATCGCTAAATGAAAAATCCTTCAGATTTTTATATTTCGCAAAGAGATAGATGCAACGGGTCGAGTTAATTGGATGCCATCTAAATCAAGCACGATATGCTCGGAACATTTTTTAGAAGTTGATTTATTAAGCCGTTTTTGAGTTTTAGGGAGACTAACGAACAGTAATAGATTTTATACATAAACACATCAACACGGTCTAGGGATATTTAAAAAAAAGCGAATTTCTATCAATTTGTGTTAATTATTTATATGACATGTATATATTTAAAAGATACGTTATTTAATATTCTACCATTTTTTAATAATGGTTAAGGTACTTCGATTAAAATTTCAGGATTTTATGGAAAAAAAATTAAGCATAGACGGAAACCGTATATGAATTAACTTTTAATTTATGAGTAAAAACTGGAAAAAATTGAAAAATCATTTAATTTGTGTTTATAAACTTGAAGTTAGTAGTCTGAGAAAGCGCCCATGATGTTCATAACACATCGGCAACGATTCGGCATGCTCAGAACAAGGTTGTCAATGTCTTGCTGCGGAATATTGTCCCATGTCCTTCTGAGGTGCGCAAAAAGTTGATCTTCTGTAGCCAGATTTTCAGGAACTTCCTTCAGAGCTCTTCTTTGCAGCATATCCCACGCATGCTCAATGGGATTTAGATCTGGCGATTGAGCAGGAAGGCCCTAACATTGTGTGTATGTAACCAAGCTGCTACCGTTCTCGCCGTGTGTGCCCGGGCATTGTCGTGCATGAGCAGGAAATCTTGCCCCATTTTTGTTCCGTGGGGCAAGATTACGGGCCCCAGCACCTGTTGGACGTATCGTTCTGCCGTCATATTGCCCCGCACCCAAACGAGATCCGTCCGTCCTCCAAGACGAATTCCTGCCCAAACCATAATTGTTCCTCCTTGGTATGGGTGAACTTCCTGAGGGTTCTGAAGACGGCTCCATCGTCCAGGAACTCGCTAAACACGCGTCCTTCGTGAATCTGGATGGAAGCCGAACCTGGATTCATCCGTGAACAGCACTTTGGACCATTGCTCACGGCCCCAGTCCACGTGGTTCCGAACCCATTCTAATCGTCGTCCACGATTGCCTCTCCGTAAAGGTGGGACCCGGAGTGGTCTACGAGAGCGTAGATTGCTTTCATGCAGTCGCCTTCTTACAGTTTGGTCACTCACAAGCACTTGGTGTTCCACTCGCAGCCTTTGGACCAATTGAGTCGCCGTTGCATTTGGTTGAGCTCGCGCAGTAATTTGCAAAAATCGGTCTTGTCTGGGGGTAGTGATGCGACTTGGCCCCCGGTGCCTCTCCGCTACTTCACCTGTGGCACGATAGCGTGTCTACAATCTTGAAATTACATTTTGGTGGGTCCCTATGGCCTCAGCAACATTACACGCTGAACAGACCCAGCTTCCAGCATTCCCACAGCTCGTAACATCTCCACCCTCGTCAAATGTTAGCGTTGCATGGCTACAATACCTGAATTTTAACTTTATCTTTCGTTTAAAAATGAAAAAAAAAAACTGTAACTAAACGTAATTCGTATTGTTTTCTAAATTTCGCACAAATGAAAATTCCCTCTCCTACACATCAAGACATTTTTATGCCACCGAAACAAAAGAATTTTCAAAAATTTGAATTTGGAATTAGTCTTGAGATAAATTACAAACAAATTGGTGTATAAAAGATTCCAATGCGGCCAGTACTTTTCGAGTTATTTAATTGAGTATGAAATATCGCTAGACCGTGTTGATGTGTGTACTATAGTTGGTTTAAATAATACTACGCCATTCGTCCTACAGTGTTACTGAACTCCAAACAAGGTTTATTTTTTCGAATTAAGAAATCTTGTATCTATCGATAATATTATAAAAAATCCAATGTTACTTCCGTGGTCGAGTAGCAGTAGATATCGACCTGTGACACGAATGTCAACCTTACATCAAACGCAATAAAGTTTTTAATTGCAACCACTGAGAATACCGCCATCTATGGTCGGGTAGCGGCGTTTACTTGGCAATCGTATCTAGTTTGATTTTAGATTAAAAAACGTTGTAAATACTTTCTGCACTAACGCAAAATAAATCCTATCTAAAGAGTGTAAATATTTCTTGCCAGATGTAGGATCTGTGACTTAATATGCTTGATTTGAATAAAATTAAAACGACAAATCAAACGATCGGCTTATTTTTAGTGCATTATATGATTATCAGTTTATTTGTGTGAGTTTGGCGACACCGGTTCCCATAGTAATTTTGCTGAATAGAACTTCCAGTTTTTTCTGTTCCGTGATAATATTCAATCTGTCAGCATATTCCATTCTTTGTTGGAGAATGCTTTCTATGAAATAAACTCTGTCCGTTTTCTAGGTGCACCGCTAAATGGGTTGCCTACCATAGGATGTCTCTCATGAACGTGGATTTCGAGGATGCTCCAAACAGCTTCCGATGTGAGATTCTGTGTGTGCGTGTATGTTTGTTACCTATTCACCCCAGAACGGCTTAACGGATCTGGATGAAATTTCAGCCAGGAATAGCACATAGGATGCTTTTTAACCCGGGAATATGTTCTCGGGATAATTTTCGACGTTCACGCGGGCGAAGCCGCTGGCAGAAGCTTATATATAATAAACATTCCAGGCTGAACTTGTCATGTATGTGTTGTCAGCAAACCTTGATAAAATAAAACTCTTTTGTGTCATTATATTCATGTATTATTATACGTTATCCTATTTAATGTGTCTAAGAGCTAAACGACTGCAGACAGAAATGCGGCCAAATGATAAATAAGTCTATGACACTGGACAGTGGACGCATCCAGTGCCAACAGCGTTATTGGGATGAAATTTGCCAGTAGCAGCCTGGAGACTGTTATTAGTAGTAGTTATGTTTCAAGCCCCATGAAATAGGGGACGAGCATATTGCTATCAACCGGGCACATATACTCCGGGCTGCTACGTTCCAGATGGAAAAACCCAATATCACTTGGCCCGAACCCAGGAGCCAACACAGAACTGTCAGTATACACGCACACTGTAGCACGGTGGCACAGAGCTTGTATTGTAACGCTGTGACAGCACGTTGCGCTAGTAGTTGTAATCTTCTCCGTTGGTGTCCTCCGGGTTGTATTTGTTTTCGTCCTCGTTCGGCTCCTGCTTGATCTGCACTTCCAGAGGCGCCATGCTGAACTCGGGGTAGTCTGCAACACCATGAAACAACATGTTACACAAGTTCAAAGAACGTGTAGGAATATGGCCTAGCTGAATACAGCACAGTGATTGCTTTCAAAATCAAAATCATAATCAAAATCATTTTTTTTTTATTTCACATAGGCCTACATGGGCACTTATAAAACGTCGACAAAAGGTGCACGGTTCGGGTTGGTCGTTTCCTATGGAGAAGAACCGGCAAGAAACTCCATGGTTACTCTTTTAAAAATGGTTTGGTTTTAAAATATTTCCATGTTACAGCATTAGTACTTAGACATGGGGGGGGGACAACGTAGGTAAGAAACTAAAAAAATAAAATAAAAGGATTATATATTTTATAAAAAAGTTAACAAATGTTAACTAGCATCTAGAAGGCCTACAATGTTCACACCTTCACAAAACAATCGGTAAAAGAATCTATACAAAGGTAAATAAAAATAAGTATAACAAGACTGAATGTGGTATAATTTAAGAGTTTTGTTGTTTGTATTTTAAATATTTTAGATAATTTTAAATGTTTATCTTCTATTTATTTTTTCTTAATGATCCTTTAGATTTTAAATACTTTTGATATTTGAATTGCATGCGAATTTTAATTACTTTTGCATTTTAGTTATTTTTGAAATTTAGTAATTTAATTCCTTTTACATTTTTAATTAAGTGCTTGCTTTATGAATTTTAATTATTTGCTGAATTATAATTTACTTTGTATTTTGATTAAGTATTTTTTGGATTTTATCTTTGTATTGTTAAATGCTTTTTAATTGTTTTGGAATTTTGATCTTTTAACTTTTTTATTTTTGTTGCTCTCAGCCTCAGTCGTGGGCAATGTTTAAATTATTTAATTAAGATGTGGATAACGTCGTGGGCTACACATATGTTACTTTATTTATTTTTAATATTTTTTGTGTTTGTATTTTTTTGTGTAACTGTTTGTTTTCCCATAATAAAAAAAAAAGACTAAATTTAACATGTGGCACAAATTTTGTTATCAGTGCTGTAACTGTTTTTAGCAAAGGGCTATAAAGATGTTTGAAAACAATTGTAAAAAGTCTAATTAAAAGAAGGAAAGAAAAATGAGATTGAGAATAGTTAGAGACATCCACATATTTGTGCCGTTTACAAGTTACCAGGGAAGCTGCATGCGCAGAAGGAGCTAAGGCCAAATGTTTTTCTAACGCTATAATAGCATGGCACCCTAATAAGCGGCCGATTACCAGTTCATTGCTCATTGCCGTAGTCAACGGGCTATCGCGCTCGGCTCTTCACATGTAGGTAAAATACAGGTTTTTACTGATGCCGAGATTCTGATTTCCCGGCGTCTGACTTTCCAAATCTTAAAATGACAGCAGAACCAACGGCTTAACGTGCTATCCGAGGCACGGAGGAAACTCGCTATGTTAAGATGGTCACCTATCTACGGCAGTTGTTGCTTGACCACGAGCTCCTCTGTGATAGTAGTTGATAACTCACCATCAATGAACTCCTTGACATCTCCGTGCTTGATCCTCGCTTCTATCCCGGCAGCAGACACAAACGGTCACAGTGAGTAACAAGATATAATGGTGATATAACAGTAGTGTATAGTGTACTCACCGTCCTGCGGCTCCTCCTTGATTTTGATGTCTTCGGGCTTGACCTTGGGCTCCTTGCGCTCCTTGTCGCGGCGGGAGCGCTTCTTGTCGCGCGAGCGCTCGCGCTCCTTGTCGCGCTCTCCTCGCTCGCCTCGCTCCCCTCGCTCGCGCCGCTCTCGGCGAGCGCGCGGGGAGCGGGACCGTGAGCGGCGGCGGCGTGCGCCGGCGCTGTATATTAATACATTATTATATATAAGCCTTTATTCAGACAAAAACGACTGAGGCGAGTGGGTGATACCGACAACCCGCAGGCTTTCGTATCTTGCTGAAGCAAAACGATCGCGATTTTAGCGCAATACTTTATCAATATTTATTAAATAATATCTTTATCAATACCACCGATGTTCACAAACATTCCGGTTGCGATTCGAACCCGCCAGCCGAAGTGAACACCTAACTTTAGCAAAGGCCCCCTAACTCATAACGCTAAAGGCTTCCTAACTCTATAAATCTATCAATATGTTTATTTTAGTCCAAGTAAATAGTTATCGGACCAGTTTATTGATGAACTGGTCGAAAAATAAATTAATTTTTCATGCCACAATTGGGTCTTGGGTAAGGATTGATTTATGTATGTAACCAGTAGTGTCTCATCCCATACAAGGAAACTGCCCTGACGTACCGTACTGATTATTTGATTTATCTATGGATATCGATCGATTATTAGATGGTGATCTATCTATCGCCGTGGAACGGAACCGAACACGATCGATTTACAAAAAAATAATCTGTATAATCAGATGAAAAACGCTAGTTACGTGGCACGGTTTCTTTGTATGGGTTGAGGCACCTGTATGCTAGTATTATATTATCTGTGGTGTAACTTACCGCTCGGGGTCCTCCGGTTCCCGTTCCCGTGCCTCGCGGTCCCGCTCGCGCTCCCTGTCGCGCTCCCTCCTGCGCGGACGTGACGCCGAGCGGCGGCGCGAGCGCGAGCGGCTGCGGCGCCGCCCACCTGTATGCTAGTATTATATTATCTGTGGTGTAACTTACCGCTCGGGGTCCTCCGGTTCCCGTTCCCGTGCCTCGCGGTCCCGCTCGCGCTCCCTGTCGCGCTCCCTCCTGCGCGGACGTGACGCCGAGCGGCGGCGCGAGCGCGAGCGGCTGCGGCGCCGCCCACCTGTATGCTAGTATTATATTATCTGTGGTGTAACTTACCGCTCGGGGTCCTCCGGTTCCCGTTCCCGTGCCTCGCGGTCCCGCTCGCGCTCCCTGTCGCGCTCCCTCCTGCGCGGACGTGACGCCGAGCGGCGGCGCGAGCGCGAGCGGCTGCGGCGCCGCCCACCTGTATGCTAGTATTATATTATCTGTGGTGTAACTTACCGCTCGGGGTCCTCCGGTTCCCGTTCCCGTGCCTCGCGGTCCCGCTCGCGCTCCCTGTCGCGCTCCCTCCTGCGCGGACGTGACGCCGAGCGGCGGCGCGAGCGCGAGCGGCTGCGGCGCCGCCCACCTGTATGCTAGTATTATATTATCTGTGGTGTAACTTACCGCTCGGGGTCCTCCGGTTCCCGTTCCCGTGCCTCGCGGTCCCGCTCGCGCTCCCTGTCGCGCTCCCTCCTGCGCGGACGTGACGCCGAGCGGCGGCGCGAGCGCGAGCGGCTGCGGCGCCGCCCACCTGTATGCTAGTATTATATTATCTGTGGTGTAACTTACCGCTCGGGGTCCTCCGGTTCCCGTTCCCGTGCCTCGCGGTCCCGCTCGCGCTCCCTGTCGCGCTCCCTCCTGCGCGGACGTGACGCCGAGCGGCGGCGCGAGCGCGAGCGGCTGCGGCGCCGCCCACCTGTATGCTAGTATTATATTATCTGTGGTGTAACTTACCGCTCGGGGTCCTCCGGTTCCCGTTCCCGTGCCTCGCGGTCCCGCTCGCGCTCCCTGTCGCGCTCCCTCCTGCGCGGACGTGACGCCGAGCGGCGGCGCGAGCGCGAGCGGCTGCGGCGCCGCCCACCTGTATGCTAGTATTATATTATCTGTGGTGTAACTTACCGCTCGGGGTCCTCCGGTTCCCGTTCCCGTGCCTCGCGGTCCCGCTCGCGCTCCCTGTCGCGCTCCCTCCTGCGCGGACGTGACGCCGAGCGGCGGCGCGAGCGCGAGCGGCTGCGGCGCCGCCCACCTGTATGCTAGTATTATATTATCTGTGGTGTAACTTACCGCTCGGGGTCCTCCGGTTCCCGTTCCCGTGCCTCGCGGTCCCGCTCGCGCTCCCTGTCGCGCTCCCTCCTGCGCGGACGTGACGCCGAGCGGCGGCGCGAGCGCGAGCGGCTGCGGCGCCGCCCACCTGTATGCTAGTATTATATTATCTGTGGTGTAACTTACCGCTCGGGGTCCTCCGGTTCCCGTTCCCGTGCCTCGCGGTCCCGCTCGCGCTCCCTGTCGCGCTCCCTCCTGCGCGGACGTGACGCCGAGCGGCGGCGCGAGCGCGAGCGGCTGCGGCGCCGCCCACCTGTATGCTAGTATTATATTATCTGTGGTGTAACTTACCGCTCGGGGTCCTCCGGTTCCCGTTCCCGTGCCTCGCGGTCCCGCTCGCGCTCCCTGTCGCGCTCCCTCCTGCGCGGACGTGACGCCGAGCGGCGGCGCGAGCGCGAGCGGCTGCGGCGCCGCCCACCTGTATGCTAGTATTATATTATCTGTGGTGTAACTTACCGCTCGGGGTCCTCCGGTTCCCGTTCCCGTGCCTCGCGGTCCCGCTCGCGCTCCCTGTCGCGCTCCCTCCTGCGCGGACGTGACGCCGAGCGGCGGCGCGAGCGCGAGCGGCTGCGGCGCCGCCCACCTGTATGCTAGTATTATATTATCTGTGGTGTAACTTACCGCTCGGGGTCCTCCGGTTCCCGTTCCCGTGCCTCGCGGTCCCGCTCGCGCTCCCTGTCGCGCTCCCTCCTGCGCGGACGTGACGCCGAGCGGCGGCGCGAGCGCGAGCGGCTGCGGCGCCGCCCACCTGTATGCTAGTATTATATTATCTGTGGTGTAACTTACCGCTCGGGGTCCTCCGGTTCCCGTTCCCGTGCCTCGCGGTCCCGCTCGCGCTCCCTGTCGCGCTCCCTCCTGCGCGGACGTGACGCCGAGCGGCGGCGCGAGCGCGAGCGGCTGCGGCGCCGCCCACCAGCACCCGCTCCTGCAGCTGTAATAAGGAAGATATTATAAAAGGTATGTCGTGGTGGCCCAGTGGCTAAGACCTCGCCTGTCGTGCTTGAGGTCGTGGGTTCAAATCCGGGCAAGTACCAATGTGACTTATCTTGGACATCACAGGCAACGGTGAAGGATAACATCGTGAGGAAACCTGGACTTATACAGTTAATGTAAGTATGAAATAGCCAAGTCAGAGGCCTGTGGGGTTTCTCAGAGGCGGCTTAATTAACTCTGACACCAGAGGTGGCCACACCTCACACGAAAATAAGCAGAATTGTAAAAGGTTGGCTACAAGTGTTTAGGCAAAAAAAAGCATCACTCGGAGAAGGCCGAAACCCCGTCGGCATCATAAAATACCCCTAGTCAACGGCACGAACTACTCGTATTTTGTGCGCGGGGTTAAAATGCATGCCATCTCATCCGACAACACGTGCGAAAGATATAGATGCTGTGATGAGCAGTAAGAAGCTATTTCGTGTACGAATTAGCACTTGTAAAATGGATGATGATTAAGGACGAAAACGAGCGCGCGAAATTGTATAAACAGACCTTTGGGAGAGTAGGTATCATGAAAAAGCGACTAAATGTATATTTTCAAAATAAAATTATTTGCATTGTTGAATTACTAATCTATTCCTGTATGCAGGTCGCTTTGCAATTTTTCTTCTCGCCCAAAGATGCTTTAAAATAAGTGTTGAAATATGTAACTTTCGACGCTCATAACTTTCAAATACGTATTTTTTTTTACTTTTTTGTTTCCATACAGGGCTAGATAATGATGAGACAAACTGATATCATTTTTTATTTTGAATATACATCGTCAAACAACCACGCACAACGGACCAAATGGGAGTCTAAGTGCGGAAAAGGGAGTCCCTACTACTACTACTACTACATCGTCAAACAATGGAGTGATCCCTAGACTACGTTTGTATGGACGAATTATCGACTAGTGTAACCATAAGCAGGCGGGACTTTGGGTTCGGGACTCCCACCCAAGAAGTGAATTCAGGAATGACGGTGGCAGTTATAACGTGCTGCCGTGCACTGCGATTTGAGGAGGAGACGCTTATGTCTCCTCAGGGATGTGCCCTAACAGGTGTTGCACAGAGGGGGTTTCAGGGTAGTCTTATAAGAGGTCGCGGGGTGGGGTTCCATGTGTTAATCAGTACAATACAGGTGATCAACAACCAGGGTGGTTTTAGTGAGTTAAAACGCCCACACTCCCTGATATTTTCCCCAAAAGCCCGGGCGCCTTTTGAAGGTTGCCTCCGATAAAAAAAGAAAACAAAAAGGGGAATCGAACCCAAAAGTTGGGACGTGGTGTGCACGCACTTAAAATAAAACATAGCTAGCCTAAACGGCACCCAGTCCCATTTACCTCTCATACACCATCAATTTTATTATTCTTTGTGGGCTAGGGGCCGAAATTGACCGCTTTAGATATCACTGGGCTAGACAGCTTTCATAATTTTCCTGGTAGCTAATAACGAATTTGGAGTCGAAATCAAAATCCAAGATGGCGCCGACAAAATTTTGCCAATTTTTCGTCATGGGTGTCATTTTCTTTGTTTTCGGGGTCGCTAATAACGAATATGGGTTGTCGCTGGGGGCTAGACAGCTGATGGTACTCACCAGGTCTGTCGGCGCGCGCTTCGTGTCGCGGCCGGTCGTCTCTCTCTCTCTGCTCCAGACGGTATCTCTCCCGCTCCCTCTCGTTGTCCTCCCTCCCGGAGTGCTTGATGTTGACGTCAGCGCCACCGCGCCGAGTGCCACCCAGTCCTCCACCTGTGAATATATCATAGTTACACAAAATCTGACCTCCACAACCCAGTAACTGGGTAACACTATACCCCTTGACCACACTGGTGTCAATTTTCTGGTTTCTGACTACCGTAACGACTGTCAAAGATCTTCAAATGACAGCCGTGACCAACGGCTTAACGTGCTTTCCGAGGCAGGGAGGAAACTCGGTATGTAAATATGGTCACCCATCCACGAATCAACCTCGGCAAGCTATGCTTAACCTTGAAGATATACCAGTGCGGCTGTTATTATTAGCCACGAGCTCCTCCGACAGATAGAAAATGATAGAAAAAAGGTGAAACTTTAAAATAATGTAGCTTATACATATTCAGAATAACACATCCATACTAATCCTACTAATTTAATAAATGCGATAGTTTGGATGGATGGATGAATCGGATCTGGAGGAAATTTGCATCAGATATAGATTATAGTCTGGAATAGCACATAGGCTTTTTATTCAGGTAGTTAGTCTCTTTGGGAAAATTTCGACTGACACGAAGCCGCGGGCGGCAGCTTTTAATATAAATGTTAAAATTATTTGTTTGTTACCTTTTCACGAAACGGTTGAACCGATTAAGATGAAATTTGGTATGGAGATAGTTTGATACCCAGGAGATTAGTTTTTTTTTTATTCCGGTAGTGTGACAGGATTTATAAAACACTTTCTACAAGGGTGAAGCCACGGGCAACTACCGGGAGTATCCTATGTCCTAATCCAGGACTTGTTCTACCCGTGTGCCAAGTCTCACCCAAATCAGCTCAGCCTTTAAGACGTAAAAATGGTAACAGACAGACAGTTACTTTTGCATCTATAATATTTTTAGGCTACTTGGTTATTATAACTCTATAAATATCGAAAAGGTTCTTACCCAGTCTCCTCGGCAGCCATCCCTTGACAGTGCGAGCTCGCTCTACATCCACCAGCACTCGTTTTCCGTCGATCTTCTTGCCGTCGGCGTGTTTGTATGCGGCTGTAAGTGAACGAAGGTTGAGGGTGCGGCCTTAAGAGACAGAATCACGCGGTCGGAGAAAAATCACACCTTTTTGTTACACTTTGATGGTCAAAATTAAATCCACTACGCACTAAACGTTTTGGGAGTACTTTCATTGTGCGTACAGCTAAGGAGTGGAATTCTTGTGAGTCCTTAAGTCAAGAGTGAATAGGTTACTTCTAGGCAAGAGTGCTTCACCGTCGACCACATCATCGCTTAACATCAGATATGAGATAGTGGTCAAGGTCGAGCTTATAATATAATTAATAAAAAAAAATTGTTATGGTCAGTCAGGCAAAAAGATAAAGTCAGTTGCACGTTTCAAAAGTAGGTAGATCTCTATGGAGAAGAACGTTAAACAAACCCCATGGACATTGTTTTAAATCAATAAATAGATGACAAATGTTTTGATAAATATCAGTGCATTTTGAAATCGTCCAGTGTATCTAAGTTTTATTTACGAAATACCCTCTATACTAGGAAAAAAGAAATAGCTCTATACTAGCCAAATAGCGTATACTGTCTTTGTTTTGAAACTAAATTAATTGGAGATATTTTTTTTTTATTACTTTTTTTCTACGATACTGTTTGCATACATACCTATGCGACATTAATTTTAAGTAGTTTAATTTAATATTTGTCAATTTTAACATACTAATATACTGAACACTTTGTGAAAATTCTAACAAAGTTTGCTTCTGTTCCCTAAAAACATTATTTCGTTTATTTGATCTGAAGTGTTCCAAAAAGGTGTCAACAAATTTTTCTTTATTTTAAACCACGTGAATCTGTCTTTAAGGCCTGTATTCTCTTTTGTGCACATCCAAAACGCTTGTTACACAATTTTAAAAACAAAAAATCTCTACATCATTAGGTATTTTGTAAAAATGACCGGTGAATCCAATTTGACCATGAAGGAAGTGCACAAAAGAGGTATTATCCAGGTTAAATGGACTGTTATAAGTATGATTTTATTACCTATATCATGAGAGATGTTGTTTATCCAGGTATAGACCATTTTCAACTTGTACTATATTGTTAGTGTCCAAACAAAGTACAATTTTGTATATTATGTAATCAAATCTAAATTTTCTATGTTCTTTTTTCAGACACGAATACAATAATTTCGTTTTGTGTTATAAATAATACAACCTGTAAAAGAATTCTCTTTTCCGCGTTTGACCAGTCCACAGTAGACCGAGTGTCGTAGAGTGAATCCAACTTTGACCGGACATTTACAACAACATGGCCGGTCAAAGTGAATAAACATTAATAATAATAAAAAGGTTTTGCATACCTACTGTTTGTATACCTACCGACCAAGCCGAGTGACCAATATTATTGAAAAACTCTAGAATATCAAAAAAATCATACCCACCATTTTTATACCTACCGTTTGAAAATTTACCACTTTTTTTTTTACTTACGAACCCCGCGTTTTTATCCGTTTAACAGGCGATTGTACACTTTACCTGGTGCGCATTTACTTACGTTATCCGTCGCGCAAAAATATTATAAACTAGACACTTATCTCAATTAAATTCTACATTCTTTTGACGTCCATTCAAAAATTAAAAACAAGAACTAAAAACATCGACATCTACTTTTGGGCGAATGATTTTTAGAAAGTTAGCGATTCGGCCAATTCTCGCCCGTCACCCCAATGGCCCATCCGTGTACACATGGGCCATTGTGTCCTATTATTTTTTGTATGTATGTTGGCATCTTACCACATACAAACCTATGGCAGTTAGCTCGAATTGTAGGTCTACGGCAAGTCTGGTCCGGAAAGAAAAATTACTTGTTAATCATGTACAAAAGGTTTTATGTATACCGTAAGTGTGGACGCGCCTTTACATCGAACATTCTCGGAGGAGACAGTTTGTAGAAGGAAGACAAGTTTGATCTTTGCCTCAGATTTAAAAAAGAAACGAGTGTGACAGGTATCTATACCTGATTAGAAAAAAAGTTTTGACAGATGTATTTTATGATTTAAATATCGAATGGCAACCATTTTGTTTTTGTTCGTGCACATTGGTAGTAGAAAGTAGGCTTGTAAGTTAGTCGAATATAAAAATTGAGGATATTTACGTTAGAGAAAATCATTTTAAAAATACGAAAGTCATGCTTGGTCTGGCAGTTACAATATATTGCCTTTATTACAAAATGCTACAATTAACAAATACTATTTGACAAATTCTTCTCAAAATTGCTGAAAATAAAATGCATTAACTAATATGCGTCGATTCCCTCTCACTGAGAAGTGGCCTGAATCCCAACACAGGGAACATTATGGCCTATAAGCTATACAGTGTCTTAAAAAATGTTTAAAGCAAAAAATACTAAATCCAGAGACAATCCCCTCCGAGAATGTCTCAAACTCTGCGCGAATATCGAATTACTGCGCAAAGAGTATCACCATTATAACTTAGAAACTACCATGGTTGAAAATTAAAGAAAAAATTGTATTAATTTGACTTGAAAAAAATATTAAGTTTTTTTTTTCTCTTTATTGCAATGTTATAATGGCGATTGTAAAAATATAAATTATGAACAGACTGACGTGTTGGTAGTGTGGTTATATTTCATGTGATCGATGTGAATTTTTCAAATTCATATGTACTTTCTAAGTTAATCTTGGACATCACAGGCAACGGTGAAGGAAAACATCGTGAGGAAACCTGGACTTATATAGTTATAATGTAAGTCTGAAATAGCCAAGTCAGAGGCCTGTGGGGATTCCCAGAGGCGGCTAAATTAACTCTGACACCAGAGGTGGCCACACCTCACACGAAAAGAAAGAAAGATGTGATCGATGTATAATCTGAACTTCAAGATTTCTATTAGCAGAGAATTATTAAAACAATACAAAAATCTTAGCATTTTCTCCTGACAAACTATCTACGTTAACATTCCCATTACCAACGTGAATATATAATTAGTTAACCTAAAATTCAAAAAGCAATATTTCTTTAGTTATTTTTTTTAAAATCACTGTCTGATACAATTTCATACGATAGAGAAAAATAGCCAATCTGCACCTAGCTGTGCTAACTTTACTCCTACCCAGGGCCGGATTATCCATTAGGCAGTTTAGGTCATTGCGTAGTGGATCTGGGGTCCGCTTCAAGATTTTCTTTTGGTATTTCTTTTAATTTTAAAGTTTTGTATAATTATGTCAATTACTCATGCAAATGCAAAGCATTTCCAACGCAATCCTACATTGATAGCAAGAACAGGTGGTTGAATTCCAATAACAAATAAAAATAATGACACACTGCACTGAAATGCAAATTTTATATTGAATAGGGTGATGGCCCCATCTCAAAGAGAGGAGGCCTGTGTCTCAGCAGTGGGCACATTAAAAGGCTGATGTTGATAATGAGGGTGATGGCATGGCAGGCAAAAAATTAAGGCCCGAAATGATTAATCCGGCCCTGCTCCTATCCTTCACGAATTTACCCTTCCTACTTTTCCGGTTACCCGTTACTCTGCTCCACTTTACCCCTTACCCTATCCCAGTTTATCTCTTACTCTACCCGATTTTACCCGTTACCTTCAACTTTACCCCTTACTAGAGAGAGGTCTTGTTGACTCGACTAGAGTAAGAAATAAAGTGGAGTTGGGTAAGGGGTAAAGTCGGCTAGAGTAGAGACTAGCCGACTTTACCCCTTACCCTACTCCACTTTGTCTCTTACTCTAGTCGAGTTAACTCCTTACTTTACTCTAGCAGACTTTAATCTTTACCCAACCCCACTTTACCCGTTACCCCACACTACCAACACCGCCGGCTGCGCGGATCACTGAACTCAACAACACTTACAATGCATGTCCCGCTCGTGTTCATACTCGATGAAGGCGTAACCGCGCGGCTTGTTGCTATCGTTGCTGAATATCATGCATATCTGCGGGAGAGAGAGGGATGGATATATCAGTATACATTGAAGAGGCTGAGATTGTCAATAAAATGTTATATTTATCATCTGCTTACTTAGAGAGGCCTACGTCCAGCTGTGGACGTCTTTCTGCTGAACGATGATTACATATAGACCTTTAATTTGCTTAATCTATGTCATTTTTAGGGTTCCGTACCCGAACGGTCCAATCGGAGCCCTATTGCTGTGACTCACGTGTCCGTCGTCTGTTACACAGGTTTTACAGCCAAGCGGTTGGAGCTAGTCTTCAAATTTTCACCCAAAGTCACAAACAAATAGTAAAAAAAATAAAAAAGCCCATTCTGGTAAAGGGGGAGATGGAAAATAAATTTGGGCTACCCCATCAAGTGGGGTATCGTTGTTTAGACTCAGACACGCACTTGGCCTAAATAAAGCAAAAAAAATGGAGCCGTCACGGGACGCCTGGTAGATGTGAAACATCGACGTTATTTCGTAAAAGTAGTATGCAGAAAAGAACAGATTGTGGTAGGAACTAAAAATGTCAATAAAATAAAATAAAAAATATAACGATTTTTTTTTCTAGATAACGATGATTTTTTATTAAATAAACATTCATTTTCATTAAATACAAAAATTTACATATTTATTTTAAATCGAAACTACTCAATTAGTTTAATCAGTGACTTCGGTAATAGTTACATTCGATGTTGCCTCTGAGAACGGTATTACTGTGACAATTGGTCGATGGTAACTGAAGTACGATACGAAAGTATTGGACATAACATTATTAAGATATCTAATAAATACAGCATCTATTGTTGTTCCGTATCTGGTGGTAGGTTCTCTTGGATTGTTATTAATTTCCAATTGAAATTCTTCTTGAAGAAACGTAATTAATGGCGTTGATTCATCTTTTGCAAAATTTACATTGAAATCCCCAGCTAAAATCAATGGTAGTTGGTTTTTACTGTAATAAACAGAGTATACATTATAGGTATCCGAGCTCAGTGGAGCGAAAGAGATGGCTTAACGCCGGATCGAGTGAGAGAGAAACGCACAGTCGATTGCGCGTGGCGACGCGTCGCCACGCCAGAAATCGGTCTCACGTGCGCCTATAGATGTTTCACATCAAAATAGTTTATAAATGTATTTTTAACTTCTACCTGAGATGGACATAATGCTAAAATTAATAAATACTATTTGACAAATTCAAAAACGCGAATTTTATGTATGTCGGAGGAAGGTATACGATTAATAATTAGGAACAAAGAAATATTGCTTGTAAACTTATTAATTCAGTTTTGTTTAATTGGCAACATTTAGCTTCTGGTTCAAAGCTCAGTTCGATTTTATTCGATTGACAACACTTTATTCTTCTTATGTCAAAATACTCGATTCTGATTAGATGTTTTAAAAGCGGTAACTTGCCAGATTAGTTCTTTGGCCAATGAAAAAGCGAGGAGAGTCTATGCTATGCTGGCTCTCTCGAGTGGAGTCTCTGGCCATGTGTTTTCGTAGAGTTAGAAAAAGAAGCGCGCGGCGCGCGCTTCGGAGTTAAAAAAAAGAGTTGTGAGGAAAAGAGTTGAGAAGTGAAGTAGCCAGAAAAGTGGCGTGTATAAACTTGAAAAAGTGTGTTTTTGTTGAGAGAAAGCGAAATGCTTGGTGACCGAATCCGCTGCTTTGTTAAAATTGGACCAAGGACTATATCAATGGCATTAGTTACCTGCTACTTGCTTTGTGCCAGCATTAAACCCAACATGACGCCCACGAGACCCAAGACAGACATGGAGCATGAACTCGAATTTAATGAGAAGAGTCCTCCCTTCCGACATGTATTTATGGTAAAAAGAAAATCTAATCTATCTAAGGCGTGGTGGTATAATATTCAGGCTCGCAACAACAACTTCTAATTTATCCGAAGCAGGGAGCTCAAATTATCTGGTTGCCGTGACCAGAAACTTTTTTGATGTGAAACATCTATAGGCGCACGTGAGACCGATTTCTGGCGTGGCGACGCGTCGCCACGCGCAATCGACTGTGCGTTTCTCTCTCACTCGATCCGGCGTTAAGCCATCTCTTTCGCTCCACTGAGCTCGGATACCTATAATGTATACTCTGTTTATTACAGTAAAAACCAACTACCATTGATTTTAGCTGGGGATTTCAATGTAAATTTTGCAAAAGATGAATCAACGCCATTAATTACGTTTCTTCAAGAAGAATTTCAATTGGAAATTAATAACAATCCAAGAGAACCTACCACCAGATACGGAACAACAATAGATGCTGTATTTATTAGATATCTTAATAATGTTATGTCCAATACTTTCGTATCGTACTTCAGTTACCATCGACCAATTGTCACAGTAATACCGTTCTCAGAGGCAACATCGAATGTAACTATTACCGAAGTCACTGATTAAACTAATTGAGTAGTTTCGATTTAAAATAAATATGTAAATTTTTGTATTTAATGAAAATGAATGTTTATTTAATAAAAAATCATCGTTATCTAGAAAAAAAAATCGTTATATTTTTTATTTTATTTTATTGACATTTTTAGTTCCTACCACAATCTGTTCTTTTCTGCATACTACTTTTACGAAATAACGTCGATGTTTCACATCTACCAGGCGTCCCGTGACGGCTCCATTTTTTTTTAAAAGCTGGATCCGCCCTTGCACCTATCCACGCGCACCCCGCATTCGCCTCGTGCGCCAATAGCGACAGTCGAAAGACAGAGTGATGTCACAGCACCACATGCACAGTTAAGTTGACCTAGATGATCAGTTTTGTTTCGCCTTACTTCATAATTCTGTCAAACCATTACTACAGCCTACCAGTGAGGTGCCAATGTACTGGATCCTTAACAAATAAAGAGACTTACTTTTTTAATAGCTCCGTAACCTTCGAACTCTCTCCTTAACTTAGATTCTGAAGTGTCATAATTCTGTGGACAAATATAATTCAACATTTATACAAGGTTTTTTAAAACTTATCCAAAATGAAATTATTTAATCTGTAATTAAAATGATCATAGGGACAATTACGCGATACTCCCCCATAACAAACATCTATTTAACATATTTGCCACAGCCAGAATCGACGAACCGAATTTGACGCCGAAGAATCATCCACGCACGTCATTCTGGAGTGCAAGGCCGTGTCTTCTCAATGTGCTGAAATCCTTGTGAGATTGCTCCATAAAGTAGGAAGGTTCCGTGCGTTAGGCAGAGTTTGGTTGGCTAAGTTAGCCACAACCATAACGGACTAAGAGTTTTTGTGCGGAAAAGGGAGTCCCCACTACTACTATTACTAGTAGCATAAATAATGCTAGTATTATATTATCTGTGCTAGTAGTCAGAAAACTGACAGGTATAAATAACTAGAGAGTACTCACAATCCTAGCCACAAACAGTGTTTTGAAGGGATCCATGGTGGCCCTAGCGTTGGTGGTTGGGTCCCACAGTGCTATCTCCTGCTCCAACTTGTACGCTGTCTGTTCTGCTCTCTCCCTGCGTCTCCGTTCCATACGCTCCTCTCTTGTCTCCACACGAGTCGGTGGTGGAGTTTCTGATGGATGCTGTTGGAGAAAAAGATGTCCCATTATCATTATAGGAATATAAATTCATTACAGTCAACACCTTTTAAAACAAACAACATTGATGGAAGAACATTCAAATACTGTTGTTTTAGCTGATAGTTGTTGTACCTTTATATTCCGGTGTAATACCTAAAACCTACATTGTTTCTTGTGAAGTTGGGTCAGTGGGTTGTCTTAGGGGCGGAGTTTGAAGTTGTTATATAAATGGTTTTGAATGAGTTTAATTCATGCTTTTTAAACAAATTAAGTGAATGTTTACACAAATTTGAGGAACATTAATTTCGCCATCTATGCTTCGGTCTGGCGCGTCCTGCATCATGTTTATGTCAAAGTATAAAAAAATTACAGGCAACTTTGCTGAGCACAAGAATAGCCAGGTAAATTGAAAGGATTAGGCTTTAAAAGGAGATTCTTTGGTACTAAGGCAACTTTTAGATGCATTAACTCCGGAAGCATTCACATTTGGCAATAGTGCTATAGAGCAAAGGTTCTGTTTGAAACACTTTTCAATGGTAAATCTATCTTACGGCTGTTGGGCAGTGAACAAAAACCTTAACCTTAGTGTCCAATTAGTCACCTATTTGGGTCATTAACTCCAAATAGACTAGCAATTAGCAATACTTGTTTTAAAGACAAAGGATCTATTAGGGATGTTATCTGAAAATCTGTTTTTTGTCCATCAGGTAGATTAATAAAAAGTATTGCACACATATTTTTGTGACACGTAAACATAAAGCAACGATGATATAATGCAATGAAATATTCTGTGACGTCACTCCGTTAGTACACTTTATTATGCTGACGTCACAAGCCCCCACACCTGAACTTTGATGCACTTTATATTTGTAAAATTTTATTGACATGGTAAATCAAAATACGTGTCCAATATTAGTTGATATTCTCACTGACAAACTAAATAGAATTATTATTTTTCTACCCAAGAGTCATCCGTTTAGCGAAGCTCAATTAGTAGTATGTATCTACCTTAACTTCCGCATCAGGATGGTCTGTGCCGAGTGATATAGTCTGACATTATTCAAAGAATTTCTAGCCTTACAGAAATACTTGCTCTTGCCTGTGAGGTATCTCTTATCATACACAAAATACACACAGGATAGGACATGGAGCAGGTAGCTCTTGGGTCAGTATAAAGCAAGACCTCAGTTGTACATTTACACATTGGAGGTAACTTTTGACTCTTTTTGAAGTTTATCAGTTTATTCTATACTTAAATCACAATTTTTCCTGTAGCACCTACAGATAAACTACCAGGAAAAGCCTTTTATAGTACTCAGTTTATAGGACAGTCTTAAATATGCATGCACACTTTTAATAATAATACCTGCTTGTCATTGTCATTGGCATAGGCCTCTTCTCATACAGAGAAGGCACGAGCATTGATCCCCATGCTCGATCAAGGCGGGGACGATTTTCTTTTTCCGTTTTGATATCAACTACATCCAATACTTTAAATGTGGACAATATACTAACAAGTAAGAATAACTGGTTTTTGCAAGTAGCGTCGTTGGCTAACACGTCGATGGTTAACAAAATAACGTTATGAATGTAAATCAATATGGATAACAGCTAACATATCTTTATCGGCTTGTACTAGAAACATTAGTCGACGTTTCTCAATTAAAAATTAATGAAAATTAAGCTCATAATATATGATTAACATTCCGCCCATAAAAACCCACTGACCAACAATTTCGCATGGTCATTTAAATGCAAAATGAAATGCCGCAAACGGAAAATGGCATTAAACACAACTAACCTCAAAAATGTTGAGGAAGGCTCCGACGCCATCGTAGCCCTTCTGTTTCTTCTCATGAGGAAGCTTTGCAGCAGGCGGCAGGTACGGGATGGGTTCCCGGGCCGCAAATAATGCTAATAAATTCGGAGGCAAAAACTGCGTCATTTTGCCAAGCCACTAATGTCCATCTATTTTAACACTAATACACACTGTAATCACACATTACGTATTATTATAGCAAGTTTGTATGCTAAATCACTTAATTAAACACTAGTTTATTGTTTTTCAAGTAAATTTACACTTATTTTCACGAATTTGGTGATGAAATCACAACACGCTTGCGTCCGCCATTGACGCGAAGCATAGATAGATGCCAACTTTTATTTCGCTCTGATCGTCTGATCTAGCTCACAGATAAATATGTACTAAATCAGAGGTCAGCGCTCTCTGGCTGGACAGTATCGGTTTTTTTTCCAATTTATTTAACAGCCATGGATACAAGTCCTTAAAGCCTCCTTATTGTTATTTACGACAGTGTTGCCAGGTCTAATTTTCAGTTTACCCTACACTCCGTAACCTTTTTTGTACTTTAGTAACTTTTTACTGAGATGGCAAAAAAAAGCAGACCTTAAGAAAATATCCCTGTTATAATATATATTTTCTAAAATAACATAATTAGATAACGTCGTATTATATGATTTTTTTGCATATAAGTATTACGCAATTGATTTGCTAAGATTGTTACACAATGAAATAAAATGCAATCGATTAGATAAATTACTATTTTGTTAGAGTTTAGTTGTATTATTAGTATTCTACCTTTTCAAAAAAGGGCTGAACCCATCTTAATGAAAATTATGAATAAATAAAGATCTAGATGTTAGTATAAATCTTGAGGGCGACGGCAACATCTGGGCTGTACCTATTTTATAATCCATAACAAAAAACAGCCCTTTACTATTACCAGATTGATATATTATGATTCATATGGCCACCGTGGACGAGCGCAGAGCAAATATCATAAAAACATTTAAAAAAATACATAATTATTTCATACCCTAAAAAATTCCCTGCGAATTCAGTTTTACTCTAAATTTTGGAGAAAATATGTAAGGTGGCAACACTGCTTTGCAAACAGTATGCATGGAATTAATTAATAGCTCAGCACTATTTTGAATTAATTTAGTCCTACTCCTCTCCATCTCCTCTCCACCGAATAATGATGGTAATATCCTAGTGCAGTAGTTTTCGTTTTATTACATAACCAACTTTAGAGCAATATTATTACGGTTTTCGATAGATGGATAAATATGTACATCTCACACGAGATTTGCGGATGACATCGTCATAATGGCAGAGTCGCTGCACGACTTGCAGCAGATGCTGGATAGCCTAGCTGATTCTTCTGCACCATCGGTCTCCGGATGAATTTGGACAAAACTCAGGTTATGTTCAATTCACACGTCACGTCACTCCGGGATCGATTGTGGTCAATGGCGGTGCTCTCAAAGTTGTTCGAGACTATAGCCCTCGCCAAATTTAATGGCCGCCCTGAAGTTGGTTTACCGGATGCGCGAGGCACGAAACGGTGCTGTTTTTGTATGAGATTTTCTCCTGCGCAGCCATTGTAGCCAACTTCAGGGCGGCCAATAAGTTTGGCGAGAACTATACTTTTAACTCGGGCAAATATACAATTCTACTGGCATAGAATTGTAACAACAAAACGTTTTGGTAAAATTTGACCGTCAAAGGTGAGCACGACTGTTTGGGATGATTTCCAAACAGGAATCGGTTTGTGAACTTTATAGTTAAGACGCCTGGCCTTAATAACTTTCCCGCATCCAGTGGGAACAGTCAAATTTTCCATTATTTCCTCGGGAGACCATTCGGTAGGTACACCTTTAACGCCTCACCTTTACCCATACGACACTCATTACACTGGGACCTGAGACCACTCGATTGGTTAAATTTGTATTGTAACATATTTTGTTGCAATAAAACTGTAAAAACGTGCAAAAAATACTATGAAACAAATCATCACTGTATTTAAAGAAAACATAGTCACGAACCGAGAAAACCATTTTACTTGCAAGTCGCTACTAATACCATCTACAGCCGTGGAACGGAACCGAACGCGACCGAAGTGCTTAGATTACCCGAATAACGTAAAACTTGAACATAACCTGTGAAATGTGAGTAGGTATGCCAGAGTGTATTGTACACATTTTCGTACCCCTTTAGAGAGTACCGGCGTGATTTTATGTTAAGAAATGGCGTAAACAATAAGCAGTCATGCGATTGCAGCAATCCCGAGGAAATTGCCGTTCTTATTGATGAGTTCCGCTGTATATCGCCGAAGTTCTTCATCAGGACTACACCAAATTTAAATAGGACCACATGAGAACCACTGGGTTTCAAATAAATAAAGAATCAATAAAATTAGTTGTTCACGTAATAAAAAGTTTCGCGATGACACACGCCTCCTCCTTTATGAAGTCGTTTCAAAATAGCATTGTCAAGAGAAACAAACGTGTGTGCATTCAGCTTAATCTAAAACCGATACGTGGGTCAAATTTAACTTGCATGATTTGATTACAGAAACCGGGTCAGGTGGTGTTCGTTAATATGAGTGGGACGTATAATTAGTGCGCAATCTGCTGTGAATGTGCGCTACAAAAAAAAATTGTGCGTGTCGTCGTTTTTGAGAAAAACGGAAAAAACGGTTCCTGCTATGATAACGTTATTCCAGCAGGAATATTTTAAACGAATGATTGGAGTGAGAAATATTGTGCACGGGTAGAGGGCTTATAGTTGTGCAAGAATATGCGCCGAATTGGTGCGTCATCGGGTTTTCGAGATATTGCATTTCCTGCTGGAGTAACGTTTTGCAGAAACGTGTATCTCTAAAACCATTGTATATGTGCCTGTTGAATAAACATACACGAGTAGCTCTTGATTTGTGCGTATTTGTGCCGGAATTAGATTTAAGAAAATATTTATAGATTTCAAGTAATCGCACTTTTTGAAAACACGAAAAAAAATCGCAGTGCCTAAATGAGAAAACATAAATCTAGGTACACAACTTATCTCCAATCTCAAAAGTTTTTCTCTAAGGTCATCGATATGTATGAATCCGTCGCTTTTTCGTAGTCATTAGAATTTGGTCGGATAACCAGCCGTTGTTTATATGTTTGGTGTTTTGTTTAAATCTACTTAAGCGAAACATTCCAAGCTGAATATTTTCACTATATATTTTTGACTAAACGCTCTCATTTGTGCTCTACACCTACCTATCTTAGGTTGAGCCGGTTTCTTGTATTTTGCCGTCAAAGTTATGACACCGTCGTTTTGACTTTTAGCAATATTATTCGATAACGCAAGCATGTATACTTTCGAAAACTTTTTATGGTTAATACAAGCGGCAAGATGGACTGAATACAGCTTTCAGCGAGCTTATAAGTTTTCTCATTTAGGCACTGCAAATTCTTTTCGGGAATAACATTACCCTAGCTGGAACCGTTTTATCCGTTTTTCTCAAAAACGACGACACGCTCGATTTATTTTTTGTAGCGCACATTCACAGCAGATTGCGCACTAATTATACGTCCCACTCATATCACTCCAGGAGCCAATTTCCTGTTGGGGTTACGTACACCGGTACCGGTGTCTGTAATCAAATCATGCAAGTTAAATTTGACCCACGTGTCGGTTTTAGATTACGCTGAACGCACACACGTTTGTTTCTCTTGACAATGCTATTTTGAAACGACTTCAAAAAGGAGTAGGCGTGTGTCCCCTCGAAACTTTTTACTACGTGAACTAATTTTATCGATTCTTTATTTATTTGAAACATAGTGGTTCTCATGTGGTCCCATTTAAATTTGGTGAAGTCCTGATGAAGAATTTCGGCGATATACAGCGGAACTCATCAATAAAGAACGGCAATTTTCTCAGGATCGGATCGGAATCGCATGTCTGCTTATTGTTTACGCCATTTCTTAACAAAAATTGCGCCCGTACGCCATAAAGGGGTATACATATGTGTATACACTCTCTCTCTGGCACACTCACATTTCACCGGTTATGTTCAAGTTTTACGTTATTCGGGTAATCTAAGCACTTCGATCGCGTTCGGTTCCGTTCCACGGCTGTAGATGGTATTAGCAGCGATTTGCAAGTAGAAGGGTTTTCTCGGTTTGTGACTATTTTTCTTTAAATACAGTTATGATTTGTTTCATAGTATTCATCATTATCATTTCAGCCGAAAGACGTCCACTGCTGGACATAGGCCTCCCCCAGGCGTCGCCACATTGACCGATCCCGTGCGTCTCGCATCCAGCGCCTTCCCGCAACCTTAACCAGGTCATCAGTCCACCTAGTGGGAGGTCTTGAAACGTATCGTCTTCCGGTTCGCGGTCGCCATTCCAGAACTTTTCGGCCCCATCGGCCATCCGTTCTGCGAGCAATGTGCCCTGCCCACTGCCACTTAAGTTTGGCAATTCTTCGGGCTGTGTCGGTAACTTTGGTTCTCCTGCGGATATCATCATTTCTGACGTGATCACGCAAGGAGATTCCGAGCATAGCCCTCTCCATTGCCCTTTGGGTGACTTTGAGCTTTCTGATAAGGCCCATTGTGAGCGACCACGTCTCGGTTCCATAGGTGATCACTGGCAACACACACTGGTCATAGACTTTTGTCTTGATACACTGCGGTAAATTGGACGAGATACCACGCAACTTCCCGAACGCCGCCCAGCCGAGTCGGATTCGACGGTTGATCTCTTTCTCGAAATTGGACCTACCCAACTGGACCGTTTGTCCCAGGTAAACATAATCGTCTGCAACTTCGAGTGTAGAGTCTCCGACCTTGATAGAAGTGGGTGTTACATGGGCATTCGCCATGATCTTGGTTTTGTCCATGTTCATTTTAAGACCCACTCTTCCGGAAGCTCTACTAAAGTCATCGAGCATTTTACTGAGGCTCTCCATGGTCTCAGCCATGACCACGACATGTCGTCGGCAAACCGAAGGTGAATCCAGTCCAGAACCTTGAAGACATCCTCCAGTTTCGAGGTCTGATCCTGAAGACGGACTGACATGGTGGCGTTTTTGTACAAACACTTCAACACCTCAATGTACCGGTAATCGATCTGGCACCGTTGGAGAGACTGCAGTACAGCCCAAGTCTCGATAGAATCGAAGGCCTTCTCGTAGTCCACAAACGCTAAACAGAGAGGCAGTTTATACTTTTCGGTCTTCTGTATAACCTGCCGCAGCGTATGTATGTGGTCTACGGTGCTGGTACGGGTCAATCTAGCTCTTGGGTCGTTTGCTAGACTCGCAACGGGCTTGCTGATCGATGTGTACAACTGCCCATAGAATGTCTCGATCTCCCTGAGAAGCTCCGGTTTGGCGGATACGATCCTGCCATCGTCGGTCTTCAGTTTCGTGAGTTGGCTTTGCCCAATAGCCAGATCCCTTGCAAATACCTTGGAGCCTTTATTTCGCTCGATCGCGTCTTTAATACGCTCGGTATTGAAGCGGCGGAGGTCTCTTTTCAAGGATTTAGAGATCTGTCTATTGAGCTGCCGGTATTTACACGCCTCATCTGAAGACTGCAGAATCATCTCACGCCTCTCCTTCATAAGCTTGAGGGTATGATCAGAGAGCGTTTTGTTTCTATCTGTACGACGGGTCTTGATAAACTTAGACCCGACCGTATGGACAGCAGCGTGGGGCTGGTCTGTGTTAGCAAACTTACGCTTTGAGCTGTCAGCGACAAGCCCTGTAGGGCTTGGCTTTGTCGATGCAGTCCTACCTTGCCTGGCTCCTTCAGAGCCGGCAAGGTGGCGTGGTCTTGAGGGAGAGCGCTACGGTCGTGTAGATCCTCAAGGCAAGTGCGGTGATTTTCCTTCTCGTGGTTGCCGCCCTGTTATTGGTCTAATTCCCTCTGAAATAGACGTAACTGAAATCACCGGGCGACGTATCACAGGGGTGGCGAGGTCATGCCCCTGGGTGTCCACCATTGAACAAAGAAAATGTTGGATAGCAATGACCTCCCGCGTGTTTGTGCCGTGCGCGGGGACCCGTATGGAGGGATGAAGGGATCCTGGTGATTGAGTGGAGCAGGCTGCACACAACACATCACTTTGGCCCGGATTTCTTCCGACACGGGAGGCCGTAGCCTAGCCAGCTATGGTCAATCGGCTGCGGGGTCCGGTCAGACGGCCCCCAGGCGAGTTCACTCCCATTGGGGGCTTGCAGACGGCGGCGCTCGCTCGCATCGCTAGTGGTAGTGGTGTGAGTTGGTGTCGTGCAGTCTCGTGAGCAACTGATGGGGGAGGGCTATATCTCTCGGCTAATCCCTGGTGCTACCGTAGCATCGCCACTTGGGCACTCCATGGAGGGTGGGGAAAGTCGAGAGATGAAATTTATATCGGGATTTTTAAATGGATTTTATTTCAAGAAAAAACCACAAGGCGAAAGGACCGGCGAAAGTTGGGACTGCGCTCCAAAAGGCGGGACCGGCGAAAGCTGGGACTGCACACCAGACGGCGGGACCGGCGCAAGCCGGGACTGCATTTTCCATAGCAGGAACGTCCAGAGGCGAGACTGCAGTGGGATCGTCTCGAGGTGGGGCTGCGGCGGGACTGTCAAATGACGGTACTGCTGCGGCACTGCCGAGGGTCGGCACTGCTGCGGGACCGTTGAAGGGCGGAACTGCACACCAGACGGCGGGACCGGCGCAAGCTGGGACTGCATTTTCCGTAGCAGGAGCGCCCGGAGGCGAGACTGCAGTGGGGTCGTCTCGAAGTGGGGCTGCGGTGGGACTGTCAAATGACGGTACTGTTGCGGCACTGCCGAGGGCCGGCACTACTGCGGGACCGCCTAAGGGCGAAACTGCAAACCAGCCCACCGGGCACAAAGGTGCTGCCAAAACTGGCGCGACACGTGACCCTTGTGTCGGAGGTCGAATGACCTCGGACCTTGGGGCCCCGGACGCGACCGGCAAAGACAGCACCTCGTCGTCTACCGGCGGCCGGCATGAACCAGGCTGGCTTCCGGTTGGCCGATCTGGGGCGCGCAGAAAGAAGCGCCAAAAGCTGAGACAGCAGGCGGCTCTAGAGGGGACTCCTACGGAGGGCCCATCAAAGAGACCGCGTGCTGCTCTCAGCGGCGACAGTGGGGACATGGCGGCCAAGAGGATGAAGACCCAAGACACGTGACCCTTGTGTCGGAGGTCGAATGACCTCGGACCTTGGGGCCCCGGACGCGACCGGCAAAGACAGCACCTCGTCGTCTACCGGCGGCCGGCATGAACCAGGCTGGCTTCCGGTTGGACGATCTGGGGCGCGCAGAAAGGAGCGCCAAAAGCTGAGACAGCAGGCGGCTCTAGAGGGGACTCCTACGGAGGGCCCATCAAAGAGACCGCGTGCTGCTCTCAGCGGCGACAGTGGGGACATGGCGGCCAAGAGGATGAAGACCCAAGGGCAATCATCCTCAACCGGATCCTTTAGGGATGCGGTGGCGACTGTGAAACTCGCTGTCGTCACAGTCAGGTACCCGGAGGAGTACTTGAGGGCGGAGGACTTGGTGCCAATCCAGGAGCTCATAATTGAGAAACTGGAAGTGGCGCCGGATCCTCTGCCTGTTTTAACGGTTGCTCCCGGAGTTGTCGCAGGTGCAGTTCATGTATCCTGCGGCAACTCTGATGCAGCTAGCTGGTTTCGGGGGGCCATCCACAATGTGGAACTTGGCTCCTTGAAACTCAAGGTTGTTGACGCCAAGGACCTTCCAAAGCCAGTCAAAATGGCATGGAAGAGTCGCAACTTGGCGTTGCAGGACTCTGCCCGGGCCATTCGACTGCTCCAGCGGCTTAACCTTGCCTTGAGGACGAGCGACTGGAAGGTCGTGAATACTCTCACAGAGCAGACCGGCATCCGTCGTATCGTCCTCATGGACGGGGTGTCCGCTGGGGTCATCAAGGCCGCGGGCTACTCTCTTCCAGGAGGAATTGAACGGTACTCGTTCAAGCTCCTGGAAGAAGATAAGGGAGAGGCACCCACTGCGGAAGCAGAGGCGGAACCCTCCGAGGATGGACTACACCGACGTGAGGAGGCCATCGAGGAAATCTCTGCTTACGGCGCATCGCAGGAGGCAGAGATTGGGACCAGGGCGTCAGAGGCAGACCACGAGGATGACATCCTCGGGGACTTCGACACCCTGGGGATTCAGTCGCCGATTGCTCCTGAGGAGAGCCAGGCGATGGAGGAGGAGCCTCAAAACTAAGGCCCTCCTATATTGACACAGGCCCATCAAATCATCCAAGATGGAGGGACTAAGGTGTGTACAAATTAATTTGCATCATTGCAGAGCCGCTACTGCCCTTCTGGCTCGGCAACTGAAGCTTAACACATTTGACGTTGCCTTGATACAGGAACCTTATCTGTATAAGGGGAATATAAAAGGCTTAGGTGGGACAGGAGGCATGGTGCTCTATGACTGTCCAACTAATGACGCGAGGACTTGCATCTATATCAGGGGCGGTATAGAGGCAATGCCCTTACGTACTTTCTGTTACAGGGATCTCACAACAACTCTGATCCAAGTGGGGATGGGCACAGAGAAAAGGAAAATTATCCTTGCCTCTGCCTACCTCCCATATGAACAAAAGGAACCAGTAACACCACTAATCAGAAGACTGGTTGACTACGGCAACCAAGAAAACCTCGACCTGATACTTGGCTGCGATGCGAATGCACACCATGTCGTTTGGGGCAGCTCAGATGTCAACAAACGAGGGGAGGATTTGTTGGACTTTGTGGTAAGCTCTTCTTTACAAATCCTTAATGCAGGCAATAAACCTACTTTCAGGACCTCGGCGAGAACTGAAGTTATTGACCTGACACTGGCTTCAAACAAGGCCAGCGCTTACATCGAGAATTGGCATGTATCGGACGAAATCTCTCTGTCTGACCATAATTATATATGCTTTAGGTTTAGGACGGCGGCAGAAGCCGAAACTAGACGAAGGAGAAACCCAAGACATACAAATTGGGACTCATACAGGAGGGACCTAAAAGTAAATCTAGGGAGCCCTAAAGGTAAGCTCAATTCCATACTAGATATAGAATTTGAAGCTGATAGAATCAAGATGGGCACCATCGGTGCATGGGTAGATAACTGCCCAGAGAAAAAGGCCTTTTGCAAAAAGGTACCATGGTGGACTCCTGAACTAGCTAAAATACGTCAGGAAACACGACAGGCCTTCAATGATGCAAAAGTCAGGAAAGATTTCTCTGACTATCATAGCATGCTGACGAGGTATAAGATGGCGGTACGCAAGGCCAAAAGAACTAGTTGGCGGCAGCATTGCACCTCCATCGAAGCTCTGCCAAATGGAATGAGGTTGTGCAAAGCGATGTCCATGACTAAGACAAACCCACTATCATCTGTAAAGGATGAGAATGGGTATCTAACGGAAACTGGACAGGACACTCTGGGCGTGATGTTTAGAACTCACTTCCCGGAATGTATACTGCGCGACAGCGATGAAGAGGATCCAGTCACAAGGGACGAGCTCACAAGGCACACGTCCAAAAATAACTGGCTCACGGCAAAGAAAGTGGTAGATGAAAATAAACTGAAGCTTGCCATAGCGGGCTTCCAGCCTCTCAAATCCCCTGGTCCGGATGGAATCTACCCAATACTATTGCAAGAAGGGGCATCTGTTTTGATACCTCATTTGAGTAAGCTCTACAGAGCCTGCATAGCCTTTGGGTACGTACCCAAGGCATGGAGGGAGGTCAAAGTCACCTTTATACCGAAGGTGGGAAGGCCAACTTACGAAGAAGCTAAAGCTTACAGGCCAATTAGTCTATCATCCTTTCTCTTAAAAGCTCTGGAGAAACTGGTAGACAGGTACCTAAGAGAGGGACCACTTAAAAACTTCCCTCTACATAAACTACAGTGCGCCTACAGCCCTGGTAAATCTACAGAAACGGCATTGCACTATGTTGCGAGTCGAGCCGAGGCTGCGCTAGAGGGACAAGAGATCTGTGTCGGGGCTTTCCTCGACATAGAGGGAGCCTTCGACAAGACAACATTTGAGTCCATACGCATCGCTGCAAAGGAACATGGCATCAATGATACCACGTGCAACTGGATTGACTATACGCTGAGAAGCAGAATAGTCAGATCGGAACTGATGGGAGACAGACTTAGTGCAAAAACAACAAGAGGTTGTCCGCAGGGCGGAGTGCTGTCACCATTATTGTGGTGCTTGGTAGTAGACTCGCTACTTACCAAGCTCAATACTGGATCATTCTACACAGTAGGCTATGCAGATGACATAGCTATAATGGTTAATGGTAAATTCCCGAACATAGTCTCTGGATTATTACAACAGGCATTGAGGATGACAGAGGAATGGTGTACAAAGAACCACCTCTCTATCAACCCAAGCAAAGCAGTCATTGTTCCATTCACGAGGAAGAGACAATTAGGAAACCTAGGAGAGCTCTCCCTCAATGGAATAAAGCTGCCCTGGTCTAC
Organism: Orthosia cruda; assembly: GCA_964057195.1. Classification (NCBI taxonomy): domain Eukaryota; kingdom Metazoa; phylum Arthropoda; class Insecta; order Lepidoptera; family Noctuidae; genus Orthosia; species Orthosia cruda. The sequence continues at coordinate 2,725,649 of OZ059853.1, read as the reverse complement.
CGAAGTAAAATATCTGGGTGTAACGCTTGATAGAGAACTCAGGTGGAAAACTCATGTGGAAAATATTACGACGAAAACCCTACGAGTGTTCGGCATGTGTCGTTCCACCTACGGTAAAACTTGGGGGTTAAAGCCCAAAGTGATACGATGGCTGTACCGGACAATGATAATACCTATTATCACATACGGCAGCATAGTGTGGTGGCCCAGAACAAAGCTTGCCTCGTGCAAAGCGCCACTCACCAAATTACAAAGAACAGTGTGTCTAGGCATCACGGGTGCTTTCAGGACAACACCTACGGCAGCGATTGATAGATACCTCAATATCCCTCCTCTGCATATGATGGTTGAATTCGAGGCAAGGAAGACATTACATCGACTTGCTGTGGCTGGACTATGGGATGCCTCTAAGCCTAGGACCAACCATACAAAGTTTGACGGGAATGAAGGCCTGGATCGGGTAACAAGCATGTTATCCGATAAAATGCAAACTATGTTTGTGTTTGAAAGGTCTTTCAAGGTCCAAATCCCTACAATAGAGGACTGGACGAAGGGAATCGATCCACCAGAACAAGACAGTCTGGTGTGGTACACTGATGGATCCAAAATGGAATCAGGTACAGGGGCGGGCATATACGCAAAAGGTTACAAATGTAGCAAAAGCCTAGGGAAAATGGCAACTGTATTCCAAGCGGAAACTTATGCCATAATAACCTGTGCTCAAGAGAATATAGATAGAGGAACCAGAGGTAAATCCATATATATTCTTAGTAACAGTCAGGCTGCAATCAAAGCCATGGCATCCTACAAAGTGGACTCCGGACTTATTCTGGATGCTGTCCAAACCCTAAACAGGCTTGGGAAGCACAACAGGGTAAGACTGATGTGGGTCCCAGGGCACAAAGGAATCCATGGTAACGAAATGGCAGATGAACTGGCAAGAGAGGGCTCAGCAAATGACTTTGTGGGTCCAGAACCATGTGTAGGCATCTCGACGTGCCTCGTAAAGGCCGCATTTAGGGAGTTTGCAGATCACAGACAGCGAACTCATTGGCAATCTAGCACCGGTCTACAAGACTCCAAGAAATTCCTAGGCTCTACGTTCAAAGCCCGGGAATGCATTTGGAACATGAGCAGGGGGCAAATCCGCTACCTGCTTGGGGCCTTTACTGGGCACTTTGGAACCAACGACATGCTCATGAAGATGGGTTTAACCGCGACACCCATGTGCAGGTTGTGTGGGGAACATACGGAACGCATGGAGCACCTTCTTTGCACATGCGATGCACTGGCTGGTAAGCGAATGAGTCTCTTAGGGGTTGGATATCCAAGACCAGAAGACTATAGGCTCATATCTCCCAGTCTCGTTGTAAAATTCATGAAAAGAGTTTTCAGCGAGATTGGGGAGGAGTAAGGTATCTAGGGGACCACAATAGATCCCAATGGGTCGAAGTGTCCGAGTTATTTCTCGGCCCCTCCACAAGATAAGATAAGATAAGATGGACAGCTTCCACGAACCCTTTGCTGTATTCATCCACGGAGCTCCCTAGGCACTCGAAACGATTCTGGAGTTCGAGCTGAAAGCTCTCGGGGTTTTGGACCTGGATCTGTGCTGGCCGGAGCGTGGACTTCATATTAATAATATTAATATAATAAATAATAAATAATAAATAATAATTATAATTATTCTTAATATTAATGTTCAATGTGCCTCTTCCCATGCGGTGATCGCTCCCGGTTTTTACCGAATTGATCACATTGAGACATCATTGAACATTTGCTTCTTGGTTGACATGATGAAGTCGGTTTCATTTTTTGTTGCACCATCGGGGCTCTGCCAGGTCCACTTCCTGTGTTTAGGCTTTTTGAAGAAAGAGTTCATCATATAGAGGCCCTCCTTCTCCATAAAACTGGCCAGTAGGTGACCCCGGTGGTTCCGTTGTCCAACTCCAAATTGCCCCACTTGCAGCTCATCCTCGTCTCGTTTGCCCAGTTTCGCGTTGAAGTCCCCCATGACAACGGTGAAGTGAGTTTTGAAACCATGCATGGCTCTGGAGATATCTTCATACATGGTCTCTACCTCATCGTCGGGGTGTGCCAAGGTTGGGGCGTAGATCTGTATGACCTTCAGTGAATATCTTGAGGATATTCTGAGTATAAGGTACGCCACCCTGGTCGACACACTCTCGATCTTCATCACGTTGTTCACAAGGGACTTGTGGACGATAAACCCGACACCACCCTGGGACTACCGGTCACCCTCTCGGAAATAGAGCAGGTTACCGGATTTGAGGATTATTGAGTCCTCCCCCTCTCTTCGGACTTCAGTAATACTCCATCGCAACCTGCTCAATTCCTCCTCGAGTTCGGTGACCTTCTCGTCGGTCTGAAGTGTGCGCGTGTTGTACGTTGCCAGGTCCAGTCGTCGGTGATTGTTGGGGTAGCCGGATCTCGTCCGGAGATTCTTAGCACCCCTTGCCATGCCGTAGCCTCGACCGCTACCGTAGTCGAGGGTAGGCAAGCTGACGGGTACTAGGGGCCATTTTTTGTTTGTGCTATTCATTGGGGGGGTTTTGCCATAATCGCCATTTCTAGTTTGAATAACCTGATGCATATTTTATCTTGTCGTCATAGTGACCGTTTATTGTTTTTTGACACCAACAATTTTGTTAGTGTTTTTGTTTTGATTGGGAACCATATGTTTCTTCCCAAAAATAGTCGACATTTATTAGCTACATTGTTAGCTTTTAATATACACGCAGTTATTGATAATTTAACTGAGACTAGGTTTAGTGATTTAACAGTATTATCCAGTTTTTCTGATAATACTTTAAACGATGATTCTTTAAACGATTAGAGCCGACAAAAGAGAAGTCGAATAGTAATATTTTACTATATCATCAAAATATAAATCGCTTCTCCGGCAAAATTTTAGACGTGGAATTGTTAGAAGATAAATACCACACACACTAATACTACACAATATCTTATGTTTTTGTGAAACTTGGTTAAAACCAGATAGGATGTTGTTTAATGTAAATAATTTCTCAGTTGCCAGCGCGTAAAACAGATCCACAGTGGGTGGTGGTACCCTGATACTTTGTAATAGTCATTTAAAATATAAGGAAAGGAAGGATATCACTGCTTACTCTGTTGATCGCTTGTGTGAGGTAGCATGTGCAGAGGTCGAGGGGCATACTGTCTTGTGCGTTTACAGACCACCAGCATCAAACTTGTCATTGTTTTTGATTACAATGGAAGAATTATTAAGTAAACTTTTCAGAGACAATAAATTAGTTTTTGTTTGTGGCGACTTAAATATAGATCTGTTAGTCAACTCGCCTGAAAAATTTAGGTAAGCTCATTTCATTATCTAAATCATTTAACCTAAAATATTTATTTAATGAACCAACAAGAATAATAGCAACTTCAGCTTCTTGCATAGATAATGTATTCACTAATTGTAAAGTAAAAGATTCGTTTTTAATTAGTGGCGTTAGGTCAGACCATACTGGTCAACTAGTATCTTTTGAGTCAAATAAAAAAATTAACCTAGCTAAATCAATTCGATTAAGACCACTTACTAAAAATAAATTAATCTCTTTTAATAATAATGTTTTTAGCAACCTTTGTAACGCCAGTTTTGATTCAAACGACCCCAATATAAATTACGGCACGTTGTTTTCAACAGTTTGCCAAGAATTCAATAAAACGTGTCCTGTAAAAACAGTTAAAGTCAACAATTCCAAATCGAAATTTAGTGAATGGGCCACTGTGGGCATAAGAAAAAGCCGAGATATCTTATATAATTTATATTACGAAAAATCTTTGACTTCCGATCAAGTTTTTCACACTTATGTTAGAAACTATTCCAAAATATTCAAAAGAGTCTCCGCTCAAGCAAAATCTCTAATAATAATTAACAAAATTGGTGCTTCTAATAATAAAATAATAACTGTGTGGCAATTAATTAATAGAATCTATCCTAAATGTGGCCTTGGACGACCGAGCATGGCAACAAGCCACGCTTCCCATTCGCTTGGGTGGCCTCGGCGTCCGCAAAATTTCAAGTATAAGTTTACCAGCCTTCCTCTCCTCGGTCTACGGTACTGATAAATTAACCAGGAACATCTTATCTTCCTCACTGGTTGATTTTGAGGTACCGTGTTTGACCGATGCGTTGAACGCTTGGAAAATGGCTTGTCCCAATACGGATCTGCCCGACAACCTGTCCTCCCAGAGACGATGGGATGTGCCGCTCTGCAGTATTATACAGAATAACCTTATAAATACATCGTCTAGTACTGCTGAGCGTGCGCGTCTGCTGGCTGTGGGGGAATGGGAGTCGGGTTTGTGGCTTCAAGCACTCCCGTAATCCACCATAGGCACTATGATGGATGATTCTTCGTTTCGGCTCGCAACTTGTCTACGCTTAGGCGCACCTTGTGTTGCTCCGCATCGGTGCCATTGTGGTGAAGCTGTCGGCAGCCTTGGGCACAATGGCCTGTCTTGTTGCAAGAGCGCAGGGCGCATAGCACGGCACGCCAGTATCAATGACATTATTCGTCGAGCCCTTATCACCGCCAGCGTACCAGCTGTATTAGAACCTAACGGCTTGGTACGTGACGATGGGAAGAGACCAGATGGCATGACTTTGGTGCCGTGGAAGGTGGGTAGGCCTCTGGTGTGGGACGCAACCTGTGTCGATACCCTTGCGCCATCTCATGTTCCTAGTTCGGCGGGCTGTGCTGGCGCTGCTGCTGCGGCTGCTGAGGCCCTCAAGCGGCGCAAATACTGTAACCTAATTGGTAATTACAGTTTTGAGCCGTTTGGGGTCGAAACGCTTGGGTCATGGGGCCCGAGTGCACGTCTTCTTTTTAAGGAGATCTCTCGCCGACTGATCGACACTGTGCGTGACCAGAGGGCTGGCTCTTTCTTTGCGCAAAGAATTAGCATTGCCATTCAACGTGGCAATGCTGCCAGTCTTCTGGGCACGTTCTCGGATGACAGCGATGTGGAGGAGTACTTCGACGCCTAAGTGTACCTGTATTTTGTATATAGTGTAAGTAGTTTGGTTTAATATAAGTTTATATAGTTTTATTTTTGTTTAGTGTTTAAGTATGTACATATTTATAAATATTGAATTAATAGAGAAACTGGAAAGATACAACAACGCGATCAGAATGAGTTGTCTTTGAAAATAACTAATCAAACCATTTCTGATAGGCAAGAAGTCGCTGAGACATTAGAAAATTTCTTTACCAACATTCCGTTAGAGGTTACGAAGTCTCTTCCTTCCTCATCTAAATTAGCTGAAGCTCTTCTTAAAGAAAACTTTACTAAAAACATACCAATCTTTAAATTTAAACCAATATGTATTGATACAATTAAAAACGCGTTCAAAAGTCTCAATATAAAGAATACTGAAGACTTGTGGGGGATATCCGTTAGGGTTCTTGGAGATATTATTGACTCAATTGCTCCTGTCCTAACAGGCATATTCAATCAATGTTTGGACAGCGGCACTTTTCCTGACTTAATGAAACACAGTAAAGTAGTACCAATTTTCAAATCAGGCTGTAAGAGTGATCCTTCTAATTATAGACCTATATCCGTGCTTCCAGCATTGAGTAAAATCTATGAAAAAATCATCCTGGAACAGATGTTGTCTCACTTCAATTCAAATGGGATCCTGCATAGTCAACAGTTTGGTTTTACGAAAGGTAGGTCGACAACGGACGCGGGAGTAAAACTCATCAGCCACATCTTGGAGGCTTGGGAGAGGTCCCAGGATGCCATTGGCATTTTCTGTGATCTCTCAAAAGCTTTCGACTGCGTCGACCACAACACACTGATCTGTAAATTACACCACTACGGATTCCGTGGAAAATCTGCTGATCTCGTGCTTTCCTATTTATCAAACAGACAGCAAAAAGTAAATGTTAATGGGGCGACGTCCTCCGGGTCTCTAGTCAAGATGGGCGTGCCTCAAGGTTCAATTCTCGGCCCTTTCCTTTTTCATGTTTACATTAATGATCTCCCTTTTATGATGGCCAAATTATCGGATATAATTCTATTTGCTGATGATACTTCGCTAATTTTTAAAATAGATAGGCAAGATACGGATGTCATAAATGTCAACGAAAGTCTAATTGTTCTCTCAAAATGGTTCGCAGCTAACAATCTTTTACTGAATGTGAAAAAAACAAAATGTCTAAAGTTCTCTTTACCAAATGGACCACAACATGACCTAAACTTAAATCTTGACGGCAAAAATCTTGAAGTTATAACGGAAACTGTATTCGTAGGGATTACTATCGATTCAAAATTGCAGTGGGGCGCGCACATTAGAACTCTTTCGGGTAGGTTAAGTTCGGCTGCATATGCAGTAAGGAAAATAAGGCAGCTAACCGATGTAGCTACAGCTAGGTTAATACTACTATGCTTATTTCCACAGTATTATGTCTTATGGCATTCTGCTGTGGGGATCAGCAGCAGACGTTGACTCAATTTTCATCCTACAAAAGAGGGCAATCCGCGCAATCTATAAAATGGGTCCTCGCGAGTCCCTCAGAGAAAAATTTAAAGAGATCGATATACTGACTCTAACTTCACTTTATATTTTGGAATGTATTTTGTATGTCCGTAAAAATCGGGGGCTTTTCAAAACTAGAAGCGACTTCCATAATTTAAATACACGCAGTAAGCACGAAATTGTAATACCGAAATTCAGATTAACGAAAACTAGCAAGTCTTTTCTTATAAACAGTATACGCTTTTATAACAAGTTGCCAAAGTCAGTTATAGAACTGACCGATGGAAGGTTCAAAAACTACATCTAAAGTATCCTTATTAACAAAGCATATTATAAAATCAAGGACTACGTTGAAGATAAAAACATTTGGCCTTAGCTCCTTCTGCGCATGCAGCTTCCCTGGTAACTTGTAAACGGCACAAATAAGTGGATGTCTCTAACTATTCTCAATCTCATTTTTTCTTTCCTTCTTTTAATTAGACTTTTTACAATGGTTTTCAATCATCTTTATAGCCCTTTGCTAAGAATAGTTACAGCACTGATAACAACATTTGTGCCACACGTTAAATTTAGTCTTGTTATACTTATTTTTTTTTTTACCTTTGTATAGATTCTTTTACCGATTGTTTTGTGAATGTGTGAACATTGTAGGCCTTCTTAATGCACTAGCATCAACATTTGTTAACTTTTTTATTTAATATATAATCTTTTTTTTTTTTTTTTTTAGTTTCTTACGACTTATTGTCATATGTCGGGCCTGCGTTGTCCCCCCATATCTAAGCACTAATGCTGTAACATGGAAATATTGTAAAACCAAACCATTTTTAAAAGAGTAATCATGGAGTTTCTTGCCGGTTCTTCTCCATAGGAAACGACCAACCCGAACCGTGCACCTTTTGTCGACGTTTTATAAGTGCCCATGTAGGCCTATGTGAAATAAAAAAACAAATGATTTTGATTTTGATCGCCACGCTTGGCAGGCGGGTTGGCGATCGCAGTATGATTGTTATAGAAGCACAGAGAACGCTGCTGCCCATTCTCTGGTTTGTCCCTTAGTCGCCTCTTACGACACCCACGGGAAGACATGGAATGGTGAAATTCTTTACGTCCGGCACCATACGGAACAGTAGTAGTTCATAGTATTGTTTGCACGTTTTTACAGTTTTATTGCAACAAAATATGTTACAATACAAATTTAAACAATCGTGTGGAATGCCTCAGAAATATAATACCGCGCCATCTATTGGCATAAATTTTAAATGATCCGTTCAAATAATCTGTAAAATGTGAATTAATAGCCCAATATTCCATAATTTCGTGCTTAGGAGAGTTGATTAAACAAGAACATAATTTTTTTATGTTCAATGCCAGAAAATGTTAAGTTTACACACAATTAAATAACAAATCAGTGCATATCGCGCCATCTAGTGAGATTTATTTGAACCAAATTTTCTATGGGACCCCATGCTATAGAACTTGTTCATTATGTAGGTACCTCAAATAAAAAGAAAAAGAATACAAAGTGAAAAATAACTCCAATATCGGTAGTCGGTATCAAAAAACGAAGAAACAAAAATAGAAACACCGACTTCCGAAATTGAAGTAATTTTTTTTACAAGCTTTTAATTAACTTGCAATGTATGTATGTATAATTTTTGTTATATAGTGTGTTCGGGTCAAATCTTGCAACTGAATTTTAAAGCAGTTATCATCCACCGATTAAGATGAATTGCATACACGTTTAGTTTGGATGACAATGCATGTTTAGCTAAGTGACGTCATTCTAAATCCAATAATAATATGGCGAACGGCCCAAAATGGCGGTCTAGTTATTTTTTATGCACTGCCATGATATGGGTATCAAATGAAAGGGTTTACTGAGAAGAATACGAAAAAAGCTTGTAAATAATATTTTTTATGAATAAATTATTTACTTTGTAGTGTTTTTTTTTTTGGCAGGCGGTTATATTTTTTTTGTAAAAAAGTATTTTTAATATACAAACTCGTTTAAATCCTGACTACCCACATACTACTCGATCGAAATAACAGTGCACCTGGCGCTGTCACGTCTCTCTTTTCGAGTCTCACTATTGGCACACGAGGTGAACGCGGGGCACCACGTGGCTAGGTGGGAGTGGTGTCACGTACATACCTAATGGACACCAACCCTCCATTTCTACGAACTCTATAGCTCGTTCTACCATATCTGTGAAGCGTTCCACAAAGTAGCGAACTAAATATTATTGTGTAAATAAGTGGAGCTTGTCTGCTTTGCGCCCCCTCGATCCCAGCACCCTAGGCAATAGGTTAGCCTGTGGGTAATCAGACCCTGGTTGGTCTCGCGATCGCAAGTGCTACTGCTGAGCTTCAGGTCCCATGCTCGATTTTCAGATCGGGCAGTGTC